>CP136059.1:346252477-348652477 GCA_032464435.1 Aegilops umbellulata
TTGTTAGTTTTCGGATAAGTACGCTCGAAAGTCTATAAATAGGAATGTTTTATTCTATTTTGATTACATTTGGATAGACAATTAATACTGTTAATATCAGCCTTCGTATCTAAATAAACTAAGACAATCTACAAAATAGAAGATTTCTTATTCTGTTTTGATTACGTTTGGATAGACAATTATTATTATTAGTATCGGCCTTCGTATATAGATAAATCTAAGGCAATGTATAAATAGAAGCTTTTTATTCTGTTTTGACTATGTTTGGATAGATTATTATTATTATTAGTATCAGCCTTCGTATCTAAATAAATCTAAGACAATCTACAAATACAAGATTTCTCATTTTGTAGACAATTATTAGTAGTAGTATCAGGATAAATACATTTGAAATACCATGTGATACATGTGGTAAACGATCCACACATGTGGAATATATCTAGACATGTTTTAGTGTTAGATACGTAGATACCTTCGTATCTAGATAAATCTAAGCCAATTTTTTGGGACGGAGGTAACATATAAAGAGGGGTCTCGCACTCATGGGCACAGCAACACGTAAAGCAATGTTGGCTTCCCTAGGCAAAGATAACAAGGCAAACTACCTCGCAAGCCTGTGTGCACTCAACAAGCAGTAGTCTCCACAATGCTGGCTTGCTGCTGCTTTGTGTCCCAGTTGCTCATTGTAATAACGCTCATACACCTTGCCATGACCAAGAGCAAGGTCCGCAGTGGCACGTGCTCATCGGCGATGGTCCCGCTTCCACTTCCGCCGGGACCATGGTCATGGCCACTCGTAGGTAGCCTGCCCGAGATGGTGCTCAATAAGCCGGCGTTCCGTTGGATCCATCGCGTGATGAAGGATATGGGCACCGACATCGCTTGCTTCCGCCTCGGCGGCGTCCACGTCATCCCGATCACATGTCCCAAGATCGCAAGGGAGGTGCTCAAGAAGCAGGACAAGAACTTCTTGTCCCGCCCACTCACCTTCGCCTCCGACGCCATCAGCTGCGGTTACAAGGACGCCGTGCTCACGCCAGTCGGTGACCAGTGGATGAAGATGCGCAAGGTGCTCACCTCTGAGATCATCTGCCCCTCTCGCCACAAGTGGCTCCATGACAAGCGCGCCGACGAAGCTGACAACTTGACGTGCTACATCTACAACCTCACCGCCGTGGGGTCATCTTCAACGTTGGGACTAGCCAACGTCAATGTCAGGCACGTCACGCAACATTACTGCGGCAACGTCATCCGTCGGCTTGTCTTCGGCCAACGGTACTTCGGGGAGTCTCAGCCGGACGGCGGGCCGGGGCCGATGGAGGTGGAGCACATGGACGCTTCCTTCACCCTCCTAGGGCTCCTCTTCTCGTTCTGCGTCAGCGACTACCTCCCGTGTCTACTTGGCCTAGACCTCGACGGCCACGAGAAAATTATTAAGGAGGCCAACATAAAAGTGGATAGACTGCACAACATGGTCATTGAAGAGCGTTGGAGGCAGTGGAACAACGGCGAGAGGCAGGACGGGGTCCAGGACTTCCTTGACGTTCTCATCACGCTCGTCGATGGTGACGGCAAGCCGTTGCTCAGCATCGATGAGGTCAAAGCACAGTGCAAGGTAAGCAAAATATTAACTAATGTGAAATTTTAAGATGGTTCAAGGGCCTAGATTGAATTTAGTGACCAATTCGCCTCATATCCTACAAGGTAATACATCATCCATGAGAAAAGCTAACATCTCACACTCTTAAATAGATCTTATACTGTATTTTGCAGGTGTTAGAAAAGGGAAACAATAGAATAAGAAATTATTAATTGATAGTTTAAACATATCATTATTGCATTTTTCTACCATTTTGATGTGATTTCAACTTAAAATGTATTTAAAATTCCAACAATTCAATGTAATCTATTTTTATGCAAATGTATAAATTGTACTCCCTCTGTTTTTATTTACTCTGCATATTAGAGTTGACTGAAGTCAAACTTCGTAAAGTTTGACCAAGTTTATAAAAAATAATATAGACATTTATCATAATAAATCTATACGATGTGAAAGTACATTCAATAATGAATCTAATGTTGTTGATTTGTTATTGTATAACTTAATATTTTTGTTTATAAACTTGGTCAAAGTTTGCAAAGCTTGACTTTGACCAAAGCTAATATGCGAACTAAATAAAAACGGAGGGAGTACTAACTTACATTTATCTCCATGGAATGCATGCAGGACATAATATTAGCGGCCATAGATAACCCATCAAACGCAGTGGAGTGGGCGCTGGCGGAGATGGTGAACAACCCAGAATTGCTGGCCAAAGCGGTGGAGGAGTTGGACCAGGTGGTCGGTCGCGAGCGACTAGTGCAAGAGTCGGACATCATGCAGCTCAACTATCTCAAGGCGTGCATACGTGAGGCATTTCGCCTCCACCCAGTCGCTCCCTTCAACGTGCCGCACGTCGCAATTGCCGACACCATTGTTGCGGGCTACCGCGTGCCCAAGGGTAGCCACGTCATCCTCAGCCGGCAGGCCCTGGGCCAGAACCCCACCGTCTGGGATGAACCACTCCACTTCAAGCCAGAGCGCCATATGGGAGACAACATCAATGTGGTGCTTACCGAGAGCGAATTGCGGTTCATCTCCTTTAGCACCGGACGGCGGGGATGCATCGCGACATCACTAGGAACAACGATGAGTGTCATGCTCTTTGGCAGGCTCCTGCATGGCTTCACCTGGACCAAACCGGCTGGGGTGTCGGCCATCAATCTCCGCGAGTCCAAGCATGACCTCTTCATAGAGAAACCGCTAGTGCTACATGCTGAGCCACGTCTTGCAGCACACCTCTACCCTCTTATGCACCGTTGAGCAAATAACAAGCTATGAATCATCGATAAGGCGAGTATGCTATTTTCTTGAAGAATCTATACTTACGAATAAAGGAAGGCGACATTCTTATTTTCGTCCCGCTTTGTTTTGTTCCACTTCAATAGATTTTCACGTATGCTAGCTATTTTGGTTTTGTCCGTTTCACATACGAGCGAGCCGGTTTCTTTCATTCGTCGCTGGATCGTCCTAGGCTTGTCCAAAGCATTGGAACAGTACCTGCTAGCCAAACAACCACCCATCTATTATTGATTTTGGACAGATAGAGATGAAAATATATACAAGATGATGCTCTTTTTATCACCAACGAGGATGAAACTGGGTCGGCCATATACGTCGGACAACTCCGTTTGAGTTGTTTCTTCCGGCCCAAGTCCCAGGCAGGGCAGCATAGCAGCCTATAATAGTCTTTTTATTTTGGTTCATCGATTAAATAGTGCCACATAGTTTTCTTACTTTGAATTCTACAAGTTTATATACGCTAGCAAGTTGCCATGGAAATCAACAAGCAGCCTCAAAAACACATAAAAAAACTCAGAGAGTGAGGTATGCAATGAGGATGCATATTATGAGGGTGATCTCCGATCTGAGATATGAGATTATGGGCCAATGAAAGCAATAAAGACACGATTAAAGATCTCTGCTTATGGGCCAATGGAACCAGTGAAGACCCAACTAAATATTTGAGATTATAGGCCAATGAAAGAAATGAAGACCCGATTAAAGATTCAAGATTATAATGGGCCAATGGAAGAAATAAAGACCCGATTAAAGCTGCAAGCTCATGTTGATGTGCATGGTGCATAATTAAATGACTCGTGGGCTAAATCATTATAATTTACACCAAAGGGAGAGGAGGCATTCAAGGACGAGGAGGAACTCGCAATTTCCACACTCGAAACATATGACCAGCTCGCCGCCACACTCACGAAACATAAAATCATGGGTGATGACACGCTTAAGTGTCCACCAATGCCCGTGCCGCCAGGGAGATACATGTCTCGCTAGTTTTTTTTATTTCTTGCAATGAATTTTGATGATAAATACTAATGTTTGTCCCCCGTCGCAACATACGGGCGTATGTGCTAGTAAATAAAAAAACAAAAAAAATCGAAAATAAAAACCTCAAGGAAAAAACCCCAACAGGAAGCCCACCAAGAAATACCGGAATAGAATCAAAACTTGAAAGAGAAAAAACCAGAAAATCAGCACAGCAGAAATCCCTATTGGATGCTGGTTGCATCACAGGGCTCCCTGCAGGAAATACTGTGCAGGGCCAATAAGAGACCGCCACTTGTCCATGTGGGCCAACTCCATCGATTAAGATAGATTTAATTTGATATGAGAAGAGCACGGGGTGGTGCTGCGAGCATAGAGGAGCCCGGCGACGTGCAGCCCGCTGGAACACCGACGTGAACGGCATGTCCCTCCCCGTGGCCAAGCAGGGCCCCGCCGCCGTTCGGGCGGTGTTTGTCCTCCACGGCTTCCGGGAGCTTTGGCGCCACCAGATGGCCGCACTCGCCGTGCCCTCGTCTTTGACCTCGCGGCTTCGGCGCCGGTCCCTCCTTCGACGCCTGCTTTGGACGATGTTGAGAGGTGGTGATGCGTAAGATTTGGTGGTGCAGGTGCGGCCATCCATGACAAGTTAAGTGCAGCCATTGTCGACGCCATTGTGCTCGCGGCAGTCAGAGCTACCGGTAGTAGCGACACAAGTAGCGCCATCAGTGCCGCTAGCTGTGCACGGCTGCACGCTGTGGTTGCGTAAGACATCCTAGCCGGGATGAAAGGTCCACACAAGTCTTCCCTTCACAGAGGATGTCGTCGAGCGATGGTGATATGCGGGATGTGGTGGTGCAGTTTGCCGCCATTCATGCCGAGTTTGATGCAGCCACTATCAACATCCTAGCGTGCATCGGTTGGAGTCATCTCCCGCATTGACGTGAGAACCATGCTGGCTTGCTGCAGTGGTACATCATTCTCCATCTCGTCGAGGTTGAAAGGCTCATTCAACTAACTAACCCTCTCGAATAACCATCAAAACTCCTTGCTCGGCACGTTTAATTCGATTTATTGTTTGAACTCTCGGTCACGAAACTCAGTTCACTTTAACTGTAAAACAAGAACGTATGCTTCTACCAAAAAGAAGAAGGTATGCTAAAATTAAATCAGTAGACACATGCGCATGCCACCCCTGGTATCGCTTGATGCAGACACACACCAGTAGAGGGGAGGCGGAGGTGGTCGAGGAGCATGACAACATAGGCGGCGGGATCGGCTGGGACGCCGGAGTCGCCGAAGCCATGGAGGTCGGGGACGAGGGCGCGGCGAGCACGGCCATCTGGTGGCACCAGTACAGCCAAAGCTCCGGGAAGCCATGGAGGAGGAGGACCGCCTGGACGGCGCTGGGGCCCTAGCGCCCTGCTCAGCCACGAGGAGGAAACGCCATTCAGTATGCGTCCTAGAACGCCGCACGGTGCCGGACTCCTCCATGCTGGCCGCACCGCCCCCGCCCTCTTCTCGTATCAAACTAAATCTACCTTAATCGAAGGAGTTGGCCCACATGGACAAGTGGCGGTCTTTTATTGGCCCTGCACAATATTTCCTGCAGGGAGCCCTGCAGTTGAGCCGAACCCATAACTGCATTGTCTAGTCTGGCCTAAGTGCCTTATCAGAAATTGCACGCGCGAATTAGCAGCCCTCCAAGCAAACTAGAGGAGGAGTCTTTGACTGCCGTCACGTAGGTTTCCGACATCTTCGACCCACTCAACTGCCCTCCTGGTCCACCTTCCTTTCACTCCATCCCTGTTCCCCACTTGCTTTGCATTCACACCCTCCTCGCCCGTCGTTGTCGTTGTACCTCTCAGGTCGCCGCCCAGGTATCGTAGGATGTCTGCAGCCCTCACCAACGCGCCTGCCTCCTTGGACTATGCCGCCATCCACCTAGGACCCCTCCGCAATCAAATACCCTTCGCCCCTTGCCGACGACGTCCATGGCGGACACCACGCCCAACATGGTGTACCATGGTGGTGGGATACTGGGTCTGGGTGAAAGGAGCATGAGTTGTTGTACAATGCGTGGATTAGTCGTATATGTGGACTTTGTAGTCATGAATCAAGTGGCTCGATCTTTTAGCGACGCGTGCATGGTTCGCTTCATGCGCGAAAGCACTTTGCGCCCTATGACATGCACATCGTCCATGAACGTAACGTAACGTGATGTCGATATCGCTTCGATGGTACACCATCTGCAACTCAATCATGAAGTTTTACCGTTGAACGAGTGGAGACAATGTGGTCATTTGGCACGTCAACCATGGAGATCGTAAGTTTTGCTTCTTGTTGCTCTACATGTTGGTTCATTCATTCATTCATTAAGTGTTGCTCTACACATTCTATAGCCTGCACACTCTGTCATGATGTACTATAGGACCGAGGGTAGACCATTCACGCACATACATAGGGGCAGCGGTGCGACATGTGCCGGCTCTGATTATAGTATCGTAGAATTTGGAATCAGTGAATTCAAAAAACTTCTTGGACATTTGGTTATCGCGTTGAATTTGAATTATGTTGTACTAGAGATATTTACATGCCATTGATGAATAAATTGTTCTATTTTATATAATTAATTTGAGTGTTGCAGGCATGGTTTAGTTAAATGAAGGAAATATTGTCCATTTTTATGTAAATTATGTTTGAAATTTGATGAATTTCGTTGTGTTTGATGAAATCCATCATGTTTGTTCAACTTTGTTTTGAAATGAGTGCGGAAATCCATCATGTTTGTTCAACTTTGTTTTGAAATTAGCGCGGACAACCTTGGATGGTCGGCTCCCGCATCACTATCTACGGACTAGTCTCCATCACTCCGCAGATGAATCTAGGTGTCGATTTAAGGGTCAGCGTTGAAGATACCCTTATGACACAGAGAGTAGCAAAACCAACATAAATCATGAAGAAAGTACGAGTAGAACTGCGAAGAGGATTTGTATAGCAGGTAAGACGGGGCACAGATCCTAGATCCTGTACCGCTCATCTATTTGTGCCAAGATTCGGAAAATGGTTTGTGTATATAGTTTGTTTATTGTTTGTTATTATGTTTAATGTATTTGTATATCATGGCGGCATATCTGTTTGTGTGGGATAGGGTACCTTTTCCGTGGGATCGCCTAACAGTGAAATACATAATTGAACATAAATAGGATGAGCAAAAACAATTTATTATGCCATTCTCGTGTTGTTGTTTTTGGTTCTTGTTTGTTCTTATCTTTCTATGTTCTCATGCAAGACCATTCATCTTCATCATCATTTCCGTCGAAGAAATAGAAGAGAGCCTCTGCCTTTGTTAACGATTGAAGAGCTTCAATGATATCAACAAACAGAGCAGTATATTTGCTGAAAAATCATGAAGATTTTGCTGAATCTCATGGTTCATGTTTATGTTGCTTTCTATTTGTTGTTCTACTTGCTGGTTTCTTCGAATAACTTTATTGTTCAACATATTGAGTCTGTGTAGTACGTGAGAATTCTGTTGGAGGTGGAGTGGTGGCAAAGCTCAAGGATAACCTGATGGACAAACAGGTCCATACATAGGAGTGTTGCATTGTATGACTTGATCCTTTTGTGCATGTTATAATGCTAAGGGTAACTCCAGAACTATTAGATCTGGGGCTTGGTAGGATGAATATAAATTTATGTCTTACACTACAAAAGAAGTTCTAATTATCGCAGGTTTTGCCTTTACACTTGCATCCTGGAAGATTGCTATAACTATCAAGCAGGCACTCCACCAAGCGTGTTCGTATAGGCCAGGTAGCCCTGATAATCCACTATGGGAGTGCCACAAGATACATGATTTTTTTTTCATCAAAAATCATTCAGACAATAAGGAATCCTTTGAAGTAAGGAATAAGGAAACGTCGAGGATAATTATATTCAGCTTAACAGCACAAAACTGGATCATTGTGCTGCCATAACACAGAAGATGAACCTTCAAGCTATCCTAAAGCAAATCCATCAGACTGAATGAATGAACGCAGCAAGGTTTCTCTTGAGAGAATTGACAGCAGATAGCATCTGCAGATTCTCAGTGTCGAGTTTCCGATTGACCTTGTTAGGAGATGCATCATCCTGTGGCTCCATAGGTGGTTCACTATCCAATGTGCCTACACGCGCACCCTTCTTCCCAGCTTGTTTTCGCACCAAGGTGGCCCTCCTGTACACAACAATACACAGTAAGCAAAATTTAACACAGTCAAGGTCAAGCAGATTGTACAGTAGCAGGATAGGGAAACGACGACCTCTTGTACTGGGGATCAGTAGGATCCAATGCATACAGGGGAGACGTGAACATGGGTGAGAATCTCTCATCTTTGCTAACATCGATTTCACCAAGTTTGTCCTCGACACTATCCTTGCCCTTCTTGCCCTTTTTACTCTTGCGTTTTATGTTATAACCCTTTGCACCATTGGCTGCATCCTGGCCAGCAGCAACCAAGAGCTCCAACTCTTCTTTAGTTGCTTCTGGCTCATAATGTTCCTCTCGAGACTTGTCCTTTCCTTTCCCTTTGGCCTTCACCTTCGGTTTCTTCATGGGCTTAACTTCTTCGTCCGACTTTTCACCGTCAAGGAAATCATCAGCGCTATCTTCGTCGCTATAGCCATCATCATCCTTTGACCACCTCTTTCTAGCCTTCCACTTCTCCTTCAATTTTTCTTGGTGCATCTCCCAGACAGTCTTCGTCTCGATGCTCTTTCTCTCAAGGATACATTTACTCAGGTCCTCGAGCCCCATGTTGAATGTTATCTCCATGTCCTCGTCATCTGTTCGTTCCTCATCAGATTTATTTCCTTGTTGTAGTAAACGAGCCAACCTTTCTTCATTTGTTAACTTCCTTTTCGCTACACCATTTGGCAGAGACTCGTCACCGGAATCATCTACACCATCTTCTGATGCACTGTCACCACTTGCTATATATTTACCATAGCCATCAAACTGCAACAGAAAGAATACAAGACGTCAAAGATGGATAAACAAAGTACAGGACAAGAAACAATGATCAACAGATGGAAAATTTTCATGAGACAAACGAGTAGAAACATGCATGCCATCATTATCAAGTTATGTGATTTTGTAAGAAACAAACAGTTGTTCAAACAAGATATGAAAAAAATAAGTGTCTTGGATGATACTGTATTTATTCCTTTATTATTCACTAGTGCTGAAAGCCTACTTCGACAGTTGGCACTGGGTTTTCCTCCCTTGACATTTATAAATTCAAATAGAAACTAAGTTTTTAGTTTTAGGTTAGCAAATAAAACAATTTAATTAAAATAATAGGGCACACCTCATGTTTGAACTTTTGCCTCAAGATCTTACGCTCTGGTTCATCATCATCCCAGGTGGACTTAACTTTGGTACGCTGCAAAGCAGGAGTCTCAAAATCAGGCGCCTTGTAACTCAGAGGTGCCTGCACGAAGTCAAACAAGTTACGAACTGAAAAGACCTCTTTTAGTACTACAACTGAAATGCAGAATGAAGGAGGGGACGGGATCTGGCGAAAGCTTTTGCCAATAAGCTCAGTGGACTCATCCAGAGTCAATTGCCCTCTGGTGATCAAGTGTTGAATCGGCATGGACCAGGAGATGGCCAATGTCCTTTATTTGGTGATGTCCCCGGCAAGGGTGCGGGTGTCCGTGCTCTGAAGCTTTAACGAAATCTCGGTGGAGAAGAACAAATCGTGATTTTCTGATTTGTTGTAGGTTCCATTTTGTAAAACAAGAGGTGATGTGTTTTTCTAGTTCTTTATTACGAGGTCCTCTGTGTAATTTATAATCCCACCGACCAGTTTTAATGCAGTTTCTGGGTCCTTCCTTTGGGACCCTTCCCTTGTTCAGAAAAAAATATAGATGCATATACGATCAATTCAAGTAATATACCTCTGTAGCTACATCACGAGCAGGATATTTGAACTCCCTGGAGTCATCAATAAATTGCAAATGGAACACATTTGCCGTTTTCAAGAACTCGGTACCATCAAGAGTTGTGTATAGGTGATCTGCAGTTGCAACGGTATCGCACTCCACAACTGCATAGTAGTACCTGCAGCAAGATCAATATAATCATCAGAGAGCAGAACAACAAACCCTTGGCAAGTAGTAACATTTTCATACGGTAAATATCAAAGATGGATAGACAAGGCCATGGACATATGCACACAATCCCAAACATGTGAAGGAGAAGCCGCCATAGTTACATTTACACAGGATCTGAACATTTTTATATTTTATTTAGCAAGAAAATATTATGGAGTATATTGTTAAAAAATCATTCAAACTCTTCTCGGTAAGTCCCAGACAAATAGAAAAGTAAACAAGATGATAATCAACAAAGGTATCTCTATGCTTTGTTGCTAACCTGAGTTTGTTTAGCTCATAAGTACGGAGCTTGTTGTTCTCAGTCTCATAGTCAAGGTCACTATCTTCTTCGCCATCATCATCGTCATCCTCATCATCATCATCGTTGTTATCATCTTCCCCACTATCATCATCAGCACCAATAAGAGTAGAAGGGCCTTGAGTTGTCTCAATGTTCATGCACTTCAGTCCAAATTCTGTTGGATATATTGAGACTGATATAACTAGCCCACCTTTCGGGATACAAGATGTCATGACCATATACAAGTCCACCGCCTGTTGAAAGGGCAAAACAAGGAAACAATATTGTTGAGCCCAAGCAGCCAAATAGAAGTTACTACGAGCAACACAAACTGTAACTGCCAAGGGGTTTGTTCCGTTGTTTGGATCTTCAGTTTAGCAAAACACAGGATTTCGTCCAGTTAAATATGGACTATTATCAAAGTATTTTGTCGGGGTGCTGCAAAAATCATAGCGAGTGCTTGAGTACTTAACAAAACAAACAATAAACATAGTTAAATGCAAAAAAATATCATTACAAGTGTGTTTAAGTAATGGGCATTTCTTTGATAAGTTTTGTGATTCAGTTCCACTCTTAAGGGTTCAAATTTAGATTCCTTACCGAAACAGATCCTTAGGGGTATGAGATATTGGCAATCAGCACCTAAGATACAAAGAAATGATATGGTTGTGGTGATTTGGGTATAGATAAATATGGACATTATATAAAGGTCATCATTGTGTGAGGATGTCTGGACCAAAGAACCTAATAATTTGACATCAGTTTAGAATTTATTCTTACTCCTGAATATCTACATTTGGTGCATTTATATCTCAACTAAAAACAGGCCAATTTTAGTGATAGAGATTTCACCTGTTCTCAACAAAACAAAAAGATAAGAAACGAAAACATCTTCAGGCCAAACAACATGAATCTATGCATCGTACTTCAACCTAACAAACTAACAAAACAACATAGCTTTTTTTTTCAGAACTCCTTACTGTTTTACTAGCATGTATTTAATAAACTGCCCTCTAAACAACCCTTATAGGTTTTATATAAGTCTGCAGACAAATGCAAGAACAAAGAAATGCACATTAACCTCACAGAAAAGAAACAAGCTGGCCTGAAAACACATTCCTTGAAGGTGATCCTCTCATGCAACTCAAATAATAAAACAGCCTTTTGAACATGGCTGAAATTGTTCAGGCAGACGGATTACTTCTCAAGATATAGAAATTTGAAATGGCGCACACCTTAATATGATCCCAGTCCATATTCACAACAGCAAGCCTGTGAGTTTCCTTGTCAATCACAGGTGCATCATCATGCCTCGCCATCAAGTAATGAGCAATGTCACAGCCCACAGAGTACTGCAAAATAAACAAATGCATATTAATCTGTGTGCTTTTCTAGGAACGAAGATGACAGATTTGGAAGGGAAACATCACCTGGTCATCGTCGTCGTCCTCCTCGTCGTCATCGCTACTGGAACTCTCTTCTTCCTCTAGCCCAGCCTCTTCTTCAAGCTCATGATCCTCCTCCTGACAAATCAGCTCCTCTTGTTCCGCCTTTTCATAGTCCTTTTCGTCCGCCTCCTCTTGGCTGAGATAGTACTGCAGCATGGGGTTCTCCCTGGCGCTCTTCTTGCGGCGTCTGCCGCGCTTGTCCACCGGCGCCTCCGGAGAATCGAACATGGGGTCCGTGAGCATGGGGGCCATGAACCTCGAGTCGAGGGCCACCTTGGCCTCCTTCCGTCGCATCGGCCGGAACCTCGGGTCGGTCCGCGCCGCCGCGAACCGCTCGTCCTCCATCGCCCGCTTCATCTTCGAGTCGAGGGCCTCCTTCCGCCGCATCGGCCGGAACGTCGGGTCGGCCCGCGCCGCCGCGTGCCGCTCGTCCTCCGTCACCCGCTTCGTCTTCGAGTCAGACACGCTTCACCTCAACCGAGACTGCTACCGTATAGCCTCGATCAGGAGCAGGAGCTGGGGTCGGGGGCGAGCGGCGGCGGGGATGGATGCGGGCGAGGCTGTGGCGGCGGCTGGGGACAAGGGCACCGACAACGCTACACGCTTATATAGAAGAGAAGAAAATGGCATGAAATTCAGAAATTGCGTGATTGGCAACCAAAGGTGGCCAACGGCCGGTTTTATGAAAAAAATAACAGGAAAAATAATAAAGCGGGTCATGAGGGGCCGGAACGTGGGCTCTAGGTCGCGGCCCAGACATTGCACATGGCGGGGGCCATGAGCCTGGGACCGCCCGTTTAGCCGCGTGCCGGGCCGAGACTGTTACGGGCTGGCCCGCGAATTCGTGGCCCGTTGGCCACCTTTGCCCGCAACACCATCAATCATGTCATCTGAGTGCAGAAAAAACCCTCAAAAAAATCTTAAGTCCAAATGGTTGTTTTGTTGCTAGCGTGGTCAGAAAAAGTTCGAACCTCAAAGGACCTCCCAGTCAGGCCCGCTATGAACATCCATTTTGCTAGAGCCACCCTCGCGCAGAGAGGATAAGGAGAATGCGACGCATGTGCTCGTGCAACCATAGAGATGGTGGGAGCTCCCACGGTGCAGCGAAAGCAAGTGTTGGTGCAATGATAGGCCCCTTATGTTTTCGAGTTTGTTGACATAAACAGTATGGGACTTATGTGTTTGCTAGTGCACACAGAGTAACAGGTCCCTGAGTTCACGAGGAGTTTGATGTAAAAGACGAAGGTAATCTCCCTACGCTGAAGTGAAGGTTATCACCGAAGATTATGATAACAAGAGTGACTCCTCAAAAATTGCTGAAGTGAAGCATTTGGTTCGGTGCCTGTCCGAGGAACATGACTGCGTCCGAGGAGATTGAAGACGAAGTGAAGACATAGCATTTATTTCGTTCTTCTTCTTCTCTTTATTGAGTTATAGTACCACCGTACTATTAAGAGGGGTGTAGCATTCAAAGCTTTGATTCTCTGATGCTAAACCCAAATCCTATGAAAGTTACGAGAGAAATCTCTTTGAGTTACGAGCAAATACTTGTCAGCAAGAGACTGTGATCTTCTTTACTACGAGAGATTTGTCTCAGACCGAGGAGTTAGCATTACTTCCTCAAGTAATGTTACCATTGCTCCAAAATTCGACTGGTGTAAACGTGTCGGTTGGTCATTGGCTGGACCGCGTGTACAAAATAGTCATTTCCCATGAGGGAAGGTTGCGTCTATAAATAGCCACCCCACACCGGCTTTGTCCGGTGGATGCTCCATTTGATTCTGAGAAGATTGTTGAGCAACCCCCCTCTCTGAGCAATTTGAGTTTAAAATCCACCAAGAGAAAACCCCAAGAGCCGAAGAATTAGATAGTGGTTCAGCATCACTCGAATCTAAGTCCAGTACGCTCCGCCTATTACTGTTGAGAGCTCCAAACTCTCTAGACGGTTAGGTGTCAATTTCTTCAGAGACCAAGAGTGATTGTGGTTCTCGAAGAAGAAGTCTGTAAAGGTTCGGAGATCGCCTTCAAGTATCTACCACGAGTGATCGACATTGATTGACGAACCAATTGTCGAGGAGAACAGGGTGAAGAGAGTTTATCTTCCGTGTTAAGTCATAGCCCCTCCAACCAGACGTAGTCCTTGTGTAGAAGGACGAACTGGTCGAACAAATACCCTGTTGCCATCGAGCATCACTGGTTACCTCTGCTACTCATGTTTACATTCGATATGTTTTCCTTCGTGTGATTTGTCTCGATGCATGACTTAGTTTCCTTTCGGTACTTAGTTTTAGCTTGCTGTAGTTTGTTTTTCATTCGCTCCGTTGTTGGGTTCCGAGAGTTTTGAGATTTTTGAAGAAATTTTAGAACTCCCATTCACCACCTCTGGTAGACATACTTCGTTCCTACAATTGGTATCAGAGCGAGGTACTCCTTGACTCTACTCATTTTGGTCTAACAACCTTGGAGTTCCTACAATTGGTTAGTTTTTCTTGAAGAAAGCAAATTGAAGAAAAGGAAAAAACAAAAACAAGAAAAACTATTTACACGGAAAAGCTCCCAACAAGCAAAAGAAGAACAAGTATATCTTTTTGGGTTTTCCTTTTGATACTATAGAAAGAAAAACAGAAAGAAGCAAGAAACATCTTTTTTTGGATTTTCTCAAAGTTTTCCAAACACATAAAAAGAAAGCGAGAAAATAAATCTAGCATGGATATTACAATGAAAAAGTGTGAACACCGACAACTAGAATGAAATGTGTGAACATGAATATAATGTCGGTGGGAACACGTACTCCCCCAAGCTTAGGCTTTTGGCCTAGCTTGGTAATCACCACCCGTAGTAGCCATCAGGTCCCACGTTAAAGTGCTGGGGTGCGGGCACCTAAGCGTCCCACTCCTGAGGTTCCTCTTCAGCCACTGCTTGGGTGTTCCGGTAGGCAATAATGTCCTCATGCATGACCCTCTATCCGCCCTAGCAATAGAATCAAACAAAGCAGGTGCAGGCCATGAAATAATATCACGAGTATCCACACTGAAAACCAGGTTGTGAGGAATATTATGAATAGAGTTATCAATATCAGTGAACTGGTGATCCTCCATCGCCTGGTGATCTAATAAACCTTGGGTAAACGATAATCATGTTGGTGGATCTGAACATTAAAGTGACTCGCAAAACGAGTAGCATAAATACCGCCATGAATTTTGCCCTTGGTTCTGTTAAGGTGCAGATGACGTGCAATAATAGCCCCTAGGCTAAAGGTGTTATCATCGTATAGTGCACGCGTAAGACAAAGAAATTGGGGGCACTAAGTGCACCAACCTTCTCTCTAGCAAGTAAACAGTTCACGATAAATAGAGAAAATTAATGCACAGAAGGAAACTGCAAGCTAGTGGCAGTGACACTTGATACACCTCTCTCATCTCCCGCTGACAGAGTACGATAGAAATCCTCAAACTATGTAGGTCTAGGCTCTCTTATTTCCCCGTCAGAAGGGATCAATCATATATCACAAAAGTCAGTGAGTGGTATCTGGCGGGTTTCAGCATTTAAATTAAACTGCACCTCAGGAGGATTATTCCTACTCAGAAAATGAAAATTTTGGACAACGGAATTTGTAAGGAGATGGTATTGTTCACACTAAGTTGCGATGAAGTCGGTTAGGCCGACATTTGCAGCAAATTGCGCGAACTCTTGACGGATCCCGACCCCATCCATGAAGGGGTTATGCGGCCATTCGCATGGCCGCACCTCCGCCCTTCTCCGGGTATGGAGGTCTGATACGTCTCCAACGTATCTATAATTTTTGATTGCTCCATGCTATATTATCTACTGTTTTGGGCAATACTGGGCTTTATTATCCACTTCTATATTATTTTTGGGACTAACCTATTAACCGGAGGCCCAACCCAGATTTGTTGTTTTATGCCTATTTCAGTGTTTCGAAGAAAAGGAATATCAGACAGAGTCGAAACGGAACGAAATCAACTGGAGAAGTTATTTTTGGAAGGAAGGCCACCGGATAGACTTCACTACAAAAAAAAGACACATCCGTGACATTTTGGGCCGAACGAATTTTTTTCTGTCATACACATGACACTTCTATGACGATAATTGTGACAAAACCTGGTATCATCATAGATATGGTGGGGTCCTACTTCTATGACAAAAAATCATGACAGAAAATGGGCTTTTCGTCCTGGGCGGGCTGGAAACGCAGCTGCATGACATTCTTTGGGCCGTCCATGACAGAGAAAACCGTGGTAGAAGCAAGGGGGAGGAAAATTTCAGGGAGTTCCCGGTTACGGTGGGAGATCGGGGGCCGAGCGATGCACATTTCTCTCGTACACGTACGCGCGTGTGTGCGAGGCGTTGGCTCTAACTGAACCTGAGCGAGGCGTTGGGCTCTAACTAAACCCGAGCGATTGCACTGTAGGCTACGCGTTACTGAACCCGATCGATCGATCGATGGCTGTTAACTAAACCCGATCGAGCGATTCCTTGGCTACTGCTGCTAACTGAAGCCGATCGATGGGATGAACAATGAGCGTTGCGGGGTGGTTTGGATTAACAGTGAGCGGTGGCGTTGCCTCTGGATGAACAGGACCCCGTGGTGTGGTGGAGGGCTGGATGAACAGTAGACAATGGAGGGGTGCCCGTGGAGGGGTGGATGAATAGGACCCCACGGTGTGGAGGGCAGGATGAACAGTAGACGGTGGAGGGGACGTTGAACAGGACCCTGTGGTGTGGAGGGCTGGATGAACAGTAGACGGTGGAGGGGTCGTTGAACAGTAGCCGGTGGAGTAGCGCGTGGTGGAGGCTGGATGAACAGGAGCCCGTGGAGGCTGGAGGAGGTCGACGGTGGATGAAGAGTAGCCCGTGGAGGCTGGAGGGGGTCGATGGTGGAGATGAACAGTATCCCGTGGAGTCCCGTTTTGCGATACGCCAGACCCCTCCCGATGAACAGGACCCCCGTTTCGACTGTAGCGCTCCAACACAAGTCTGTTTCCTCCGTTTTGCGGTACACCACACCCCTCCCGATCAACAGGACCCCCGTTTCGACCGTAGGAGGTCTGTTTCCTCCGTTGTGCGGTACGCCACACCCCTCCCGATCAACAGGACCCCCGTTTCGACCGTAGGAGGTCCGTTTCCTCTGTTGTGCGGTACGCTAGGCCTCGTTTCCATCGCCTCTTTCGTCCAAGCCCTCCCGATGAACACGACCACGCATTCCGTTCCGACCCATGAACACGACGACGACGCTGTTTCTCCGTTCCGACCCAGCCATGTACACGAGCCCTCGCCGTACGTATGCGCGAGTAGGCGTTCGAGACCCCGCCCGTATATACACACACGTGGCCATATTTTCTTTCTTGCACCCTGGCCGCCTCTACTACGACACGTGCGCGCCTCTACATCCACCAGTATATATGTACGTAAACGTTCACGACCAGAATGACAACGCTACGTATGCTTCGACCAGGTGGGTCCCGACTGTCAGGCACTTCCTTGCCTGCGAAGATGTAGCTGGTGGGTCCCAGCAGTCAGGGGGGCGAAATACGGTGGCCCGTCCGGTGGATCCCCGCTATCAGGTGGAGGAATAATTATTTTGCACGTAATAAGGAGGCACTTCCTTGCTGCGGCCGTGGACCCAGCTGTAAGCCTCTCCACGTACAGTCAATGTCCAACGGAAGTCGTTCCTTGACCACGTTGACCACGCCGCGCCGAGAGCATCAGGGCGGTGGACGACGGCGAGGCCTAGGAAGGGGACGACGGGGAGCCGGGAAAGACGAGACAGTGGAAGCCCGCGCGCGTGGAGAGGAGTACGAGGGTTCACTGGTTCAGCTGCGGTGTGAGGCTACCGTCGCCGCAGGGCCTGGCCAACGGTGGGAATAGTAGGGGCGGTGAGGCCTCCGCGGCAGCACAGCCGGCCACGGGAGGCAGGAGCAGGCGACACGACCAGCGCTACTTTGGGAAGCTGGAGCAAGAAGACCAGAGGTTGAAGAAGCACTACGGCCGTTGGATGGACTTCGTACGGTCACTGCAGCTAGAATCGTTTATATTGACTAAGTTGACAAAGCCCTTGGTACGTCAACTTAGTAGGCCCACAAGTCAGCTTCCGAAACGGTGCGCCCCAGATGTCAGGGGGAGGAATCATTTTTTGGGCGGGTGAAGCTAGAATATCCGAGATTGAAGAAGAAGCACGGCATCCGTTGGATGGACATCCAACGGCCACTGCTGCTAGAACCGTGTGTTGACTATAAGTTGACAAAGCCTTGCATAAGCGTCAACTCTGTTTTTTTAGGGGACACGCCAACTTAGTAAGGCCAGTAGTGTGTGGCAGAGAACTTATAGCCCACTTGAGATTTGTAAGAATGTGTAGCCCATTTTTGAATTCTAATGGAATTTACTACAGCCCATTTACAGTTTGTTAAAAGTACAGCCCATTTCAACCAACCGTTCAAAACAGAATTCAATAAAATTTCCCACATTTTGATGGGATTCGAAATATTTTTATCCCGAAATTTCTAGTCAGATTAAATAAATTTATATTACGTAAAAATCCAACGAAACATTGCGCTCGCAAAAATTAATGAAATTAAAATTTTCAATATCCAAAAATAATATTTTATAAAGTAATCACGTGTTTGGTGCATTTGTTTATAGTTACTGCCCAGTTTTTATAAGTACATCCCATTTATTATTTCTTAAAGCCCATTTTCTTATTAAGCCTAGTGCATCTCTCCTAGGAAAGATTTGCAGCCCAGCAGGGCGGAGAATAACAACTTGACCTTGACTGGGTATTCCTAAAAAAAAGTAAAGCTGGGCTAGCCATTTTCAGCTTGAAAAAAATTAATATCTGGGCTGGATATCTGGCCTGGGCTAGACGGGCCACAATCCTCCCAGTTAATACCTGCAGCGATGTTTTCGTTGTTGTTCAGAGGAGAAAAAAATAATATCTGGGTTAAACATCAAAAACTCTGCAGTGCTCACACCTCAAAAACACGAATACTGCTCGAGCTGCTTGGTCCCAGCTGTCGGCCGCTTCTTGTGCAATTCTCTCGTTTATTGACTACTACATAGGTTGACAATGGTGTGGGACCGTGATGTCAGGAAACCAGGGGAACCAAAATAAATTACTCCAGCGAGCCCTTTGACCTCTGCCTCGTTGTCTCCCGTGGAAACCCCTTTCCTCATTTTTTTGCTCGGGCAAGGACCAATGCATGCAGCACGTCCATGCGGTTATTAGGCAAGAAATAAAAGCGCTTTGCATGCTATGAATTACGATGGCCTACATGGGTAGCTAATAAAGCATCCTCTTAACTGCCGTGATTAAATGTTGTGTTTAGAAGACAGAAATTTTCTTCTTTTCCACCAATCTGCTTGCACCTAGGTCGTGATGCACCTTCTAATACGACTTATTCACCTAGACGGAGGGAGTATAGTTTTATACACACACACACACACACACACACACACACACACACACACACACACACACACACACACACACACACACACACACACACACACACACATATATATATATATATATATATATATATATATATGAAATAAGGAGGCACTTGCGTACGTGAGGCTATGGACCTGGTGGGTCCCCATTGTCATCCTCTCCAAGTAAAGTCATCTCCTCGCCTGCGCATGCTTTCCGCCCGAAACAGTCAGCACCACCCGCCCCGCTTCCCGGTGCAGGCGATTGCTCCACCTTCAAACGACACAAGTGCCGTCCGTCCATCCATCTGCCGCCCACATTAATGATACGCGGTTGCCGAGGCGGCTACTCCGGCGCCACACGTCTGTCCCTCCGCCCGCCCACCATTGCTATATAAACTGCTGCGCCGGTCATAGCCGCAGTCATCCGCATCCGTTCCCTTTCTCCTGTCTACACCACTACTGCCCACGATGGCTTCCTCGCGCTCCAGCGCTCTTCGGAACGGGCGGACGACGGACCACAAGGAGATGGCAGCCATTGCTACCGACCGGCTGGCCGGCAGGCAGCCGGAGGACGACGATGTCCCAATGGAGAACATGGTAGTCGACGATCTGGCGCCAACCCCCTCCTCGGCGCCATCCTCGCCGGTGCATTGCACCATGACCATCGGCGAGGCCCGTGCCCAATATATGGACAGTGTGAGGCAGATGCGTCAGGAGCAGTTCCGGGAGGCGCAGGCCGACGCCGCCTACAACCACCATCTCCTCCAGGAGCACCTGCAGGCAGAGGAGCAGATCGCCGCAGAGCGGGCGGAGCAGGAGGCGCTGCTCGACTCGTACCGCTCCACCCGCAAGGGCCGCCTCGAGCGCTGGCGGTACCGCATGCGGGTGGCGGAGGCTGCGGTCGCCTACAAAGAGGCTAGCAAAGAGGGCGATGAAGCGGGCGAGGCGCTGTTTGGCGAGACCGAGGACGAGGCAAAGGACAATGCCGGCTCCGATGAGTCCCCGCTCCGCTGGCGTCGACGAGGCCCTGCTCCGCCGAGGCCCCGCGGCGCCA
Source organism: Aegilops umbellulata (assembly GCA_032464435.1). Taxonomy (NCBI): domain Eukaryota; kingdom Viridiplantae; phylum Streptophyta; class Magnoliopsida; order Poales; family Poaceae; genus Aegilops; species Aegilops umbellulata. Next base: position 346,272,748 of record CP136059.1, read on the forward strand.
ACAACGAGGCAGATGACACCGCCGGCTACGCCGAGGCCCCGCCCCGCGAACAACGAGGCAGAGGACATCGCCGGCTCAGTCGAGGCCCCACCCTGCCGGCAACGCGGGGGAGGATTTCCACCGCTCCGCTGAAGCGCCACCTGCCGGCAACGAGACAAAGGACATCGCTAGCTCTGCCGAGGCCCCGCCCCGCTGCCAACGAGGCCGCGCCACACAGAAAACGAGGAAGAGTAGAACACGGTAGGTTGCCGCCGCTCGGGTCAAAGTAAGGCCACCGCTGCTACCCTCCTGTTGAAGCCAAGCTAGGCGGGTTGACCATTGACGGTCGGTTAGCTTCTTGGCGGCGGTGACGTGGAGTCAGGGAGTTGTGCTGGAGAATAAAGCTGCTGATCATTGGGCTCCTAGTTTCCCTAATCGCTATGACAAGCTAACATCCAGCGCATCCCTTTATAGTTGAAATGTAATGAAATCCGGCATGTTTATATGAAATCCGACCGTGTATGAATGAATTTATTTCGATTAGTTTGAATTCTTGTATCACTGATATTGGATGAACATGCAAAACAATATGTACTAGCATTATTCCCAGGGTGATCACCTCGTTTGCAGCAGCTTCACATGTACTCCCTCCTGTCCTTTCTAGTCTACATACAAGTTTTGTCTGGAGTCAAAGTATCTCTACTTTGACCAATCTTATACAAAAAAGTATGCACTTACACAATGTGTGAAGTAAAAAGGAACAGAAGGAGTACAAAGAGTGAGCAGCTTTTTAGCGTTTCTGTACATTGCAATCAAACACACAGGCCTAGCAATCCATAGAGAACATTCAAAACAATCGATGATTATGCATCTCAGCGACTCACATGTCAGAGGCAATATTTACTTCACAACTAAAGAATAAAGAAAAAATTGATCGACGCTGCTGACAGCAAAGGGCGTCCCATTTGAAAATATCAAACGCATGTCTTGCTAAAATCAATGAGCAAAATTTGACAAGGTTGTCCCATTCCAAAATATCAAATGCCTGCGATTGTGGAATGGGCAGGGTTTGCCATCAGTTCGGACATTGACATGGCACCTCGTGCTAAATAAACCAGCTGTTCTTTTTGTGCAGTTCCACCAAAATCAACCAAATTCACGCGTAGCTTGTATGATTTCGCCCTTATATGTTGCAACGCCTTGAACTTATCGGCACCTCCTTTCTTGTGGTGGAAATGAATGATTCGATGTATTCATGAACATTTTGTGCAGTTCCCATTGAAATCAAGCTGAGCACCCCTGTTTGCACAAATACAAAAAAGTGATTAGTATAGAGCAAACTGTACTATGAATTGACAGTTTCAACAGGCACATACATGGTCCATGTAGAGCACACTTTTAGAAAAATGGAACTCACCAGAAAGAATCCTAGAACAAGAGCAAAAAAATGGATATTTTGTCAGTCCTTCTGAGCTGAAGTTAGTTTGGTCTTGTGGGGATTAATGTAACCATCCTTCAACTGCTCCTTCTGATGATAAGATATACATGGCTTCTTCATCCTGGCATAATCGGAACTAGTCACTTCACGTACTCCATATTCTTCTTCAGAGGAAGATGATCCTGTTGTGCAACGACAAGAGGACTACTAAATGCTAGCATCACTGTTTTCTCGAAGAAAAGGAAAAGGAAATATTTAAAACAACACAGATGAAGCACTTCTCAAGGACAATACCACCTTTTCATGACAGTATCTAAACAGTAGCACAACACCAATAGAGATGACAAAGCTCAATCATATGGATGAAATCGGTGGGCGGGTACCAACCTTTGTCAGGAGGCTTATTGTGTAGAGCATACAGATGAAGCATTTCACCGGAACCATCTGTTGCTATCTACGGTGGTGGCCAAGCTTACTATATACTCCTCGATTAGTTTAATGTTCCCAACATCTTCTTGTGCAGTTCCACTTAAATATATGGTATCTTCAAAGAAGATCCCTGTTTGGACAAGTAGAGATAATTACATATTACATTAAGAGTGGCATCAAATCAGTGGCAAAACAATTGCTCGTTCCAGCCATAGCAATAAATTAAGATGTGAAACTATATCATTACTTGTGCCATCACAGTTTCAGTGCTTCATTACAGCACCGGGAGTTGATTTTTGTTTTTCTTCCCCTTGTTCTTCCCCTTCGTCACTTGGTTCAATAACAAACAAGCTTCGCCTTCAATGTAAGATTTGGCATGTCAACTAGGGAGCACGAGTATAGTACTAAACTTAATTTTCTGATAAAAGTGGCAAAATACAGGCCAGCAGTTATGAAATATCCTTATCTTACCTCAATGGGATATTACGGTGCACATACAGATTGGAAGTCTTGTCTCCATTTGTGCAGTTCACTAAAATCAAGCAACATTATCGTACAAGTAGCACACCATATGAATGCACACTGCAGAATCATGTGAAAGAAGGCTAGTACTGACCTTTCATGATGCGGAATTCAAACAACTCACAAGAAGAAGATCTGAACCAAATTCGCCTTAACGGATAGGAAGTAAGATCTCCTCTTGTGCAGTTCCACTAAGATCAAGCAATCAAGCAACATTGTCGGTGTGACATTTTGGTTGAACTGCACAAAACACTCTTAAAACAAAAGTGTTTTGTGCAGTGCAACAAAAGGTCACAATGGCAACAAGGTGAAGCAGATAACCCTATTTACACAGAGGTGCAAAGGAAACAATTAGTGGTCAATAACGGTGGATGACACAGAAGCAAACAAAAAGAAACATCTACCTTATCTAAATGGGAAAGAAAGCAAGATAGTAGCATTTCTCAAACGGTGGCATTGATTAATATTAACATATAGATTATATTAATAATAAAATTCGTTAAACATGTAATTTGCTTTTAACTGTGGCATTGCATCAATTTTGCAGCGGCATTATTAGAGGGTGTTTGTTTAGAGGGACATTTTGGTGTAGGGACTAAAAAAACTCCGTGTCAGTCCGTGTTGGTCCCAGTTTTGTTATCAGACGCCTTTCCCTATGTGAGCGCAGCAAATCTAGTCCTGCTCAAACTCTACAGCCTTGTCCCTTCCTTTCCTTTTTGAACTAGTACTTTTGCCCCTTCCTTTCCTTTTTGAACCACATCCTAGATTTATGCGATACAACTTTCCCCACTACTTTACTCCATTCCTTTCCTCTTTGAACTACGTCCTAGATTAATGCTATACAACTTTCCCCCTTCATTTCCTCTTTGAACCACGTCCAAGATTCATGCTATATACAACTTTTCCCACTCCTTTCCTCTTTGAACCGCGTCCTAGATTCATGGTATACATGCAGCTAGAGCAATGCATGTGGAGTAAGTAAATTATACCTTAAGGTTCTTGGGGCGTGGTTCGGCGGGTGATGGGATGACCGCGAAGAATAAGGGGTCGGAGGCCCTCCAGCGCCGCCGTTGGGTGGAAAGTGAACAGCTGCGCCGATAGTCCCTCGCTGACGGCGACAGCGTTAAGCCTCCTTCCCTTCCCGGCGGACGGATCCTGCCGGCTCTTTGAGCAGCAGTGAGGGGAGAAAGAGGCCAACGAAGTCTTGTTTAGATCTGGAGAGGGCGAGAGAGTGTGAAGAGAGCAACTACAAGCGCCGAGGCTCCAGCGTGTATATATATACTGGAGAGAGAGTGTGAAGCGTGCAAACCCTAGAAAACAATTTGACCAGTCAAAGAATCCTCCTGGCACAAATTATGCTCCAACTGTAGTTATCGAACCCGAGACCTCAAGTTTGATGAGCGAACAGGCTAACCAGCTACACAACCCTCCTATTATGTTCAACGAGAGGGAAATAACCTTTTATACATTCCTGAATCCTTATTATAACATGCACACAAATTTTGGGCACTTGTATTCGACTTAAGTCAGTGTGCCACCGTATCTCGTATACTTACTACTCCCTCCGTCTAGGTGTAATAAGTCACGTTAGAAGGTGCAACGGGATGAAGGTGTGTGCGTGTGCGTGCATGTGTGTGTGCATGTGTGTGTGTGTGTGTGTGTGTGTTAGAGAGAGCGACAGATCGAGCTACTCCTATAGAGAGATGTTGTGTAGTGTACGATTTTAGCCGCGAGAGTCGGTGCATCCTCTCGTTTCCGAGCGTGTCCGGTAGGGACATGCAGACAGCTGCCACGGCCGCTCCTGACCAGCCTGGCCCACCCAAAGCCCCTCCATCGCCCGCGCGCGCTTCCCGCCCGAAACGGTCAGCGCCGCTCCAAAGAATCGGTGCCGCATTCATGCCCGAGCAGAGCGAACGCAACCTCTCACTGGCGCAAGAGTGATGGTTGCTTCGTCCGTCCAACTTACTGCTGGGTCTATGTGATTTGACAGCTCATTGGTATTTATTACTGAGGTCGTAGGACTGCTGGATGTCCCACGCTTTCGGCGAAAGGAGGTATACCTACTAGATTACATTTTTCTCCATTCTTACAGCGGAGGCGTGCAAGAGTAGTGAAAACACGCAGGCTCAATGATCCGCATGTGGTTCATGGTGAAATCTCTACAAAGACTTATATTTAGGAACAGAGGAAGTAATAGTATAGTATGTACTGTAATTTATCAGCGAGATAAATTTGTACAATGCTATGAAGCTTCCAGCTTCTATTACATGTATCTTGCATCCAAGGTTGCCCGTTGCAACATTTCATCAAATACAAAGGAGACTAACATGCATGCTATTGCATCTCAATGATTGACAGATCATAGCAAATATGTACTCCCTCCGTTCCAAAATAAGTTTCTCAACTTTGTGCAAACTTTGGTACAAAGTTGTACTACTACTAAAGTTGACACTTATTTTGGAATAGAGGTAGCTAAAGAAAAAAACGATCCATGCAGTCCCTAGCCCTTGAACCGTGAACCCTGACCAGGCTTCAATTTGCTGGCAACGTTCGAGCTTCCTAATAAATGAAGTTTGCAACCTTTTGACCATCGGATCATTTTGTGCAGTTTCACCAAAATCGAGATGAGCATCCCTGTGGAAAAGAAATTGAACAAGTGTGATTAGAATAAGATTACTGGGACTAGTTGATGAGACATAAACTCATCACAAATACAATACGTAGAAGCCAGTAGAGGTATGTGCGGGGCAAACAAGTAGAGAAATATCCACAGGGAGTGATGTGGGCAGCTGGAGCAGTGGTGCAAGCCAGCTGTAAAGGGAGTTGTACCTGAGGGACGTAGCTCAACCTTGAGGAGGGCGGCGGGAGGCGGCAACTTCCCACGTCGTGGCAGTGAGCAAGGGACGAAGGCAACCTCACCGGCTTTGTGAGAGAGAACGGCGGGGACCCCTGATCAGGACGTGCCGATAGTGGTTTTTCGCCGTCGGCGACGGCCACCGCATCTACACTAAGCATCCACCCCTTCCCCAAGCGGACATGATCCGCCGGGATGTTAGAGATGTGGCCACAGTCGTTTTGTGCGAGAGAGTGTGAAGAGAGCAACGCCAGCAATCAACCGTGTAGGCTGGCCCGTCCTAACTATGTATATAGTGGAGCGGTTTCCTTTTCTCTCCATATGAACCTATCATATTGCGTATGTGCCACTGAAGAAAAAAAACTTTATTTATAAATGACGCGTCACCTACTACTCGTTCTCCTATAACCTTGCGCTTGGCATCTCCAAGATATTAACCTTGCGATTGGCTCTTCGTCTCTTCGGGAAGTCGAGCAATAATGGTAGTGCAGTATATATCGTTCTAGCTATATGAGACCGAATGAATTGCTACACGTCCACCACGTGGGCGAGGGTCGAGGGGCGAGGGAGAGTGCTACATACGGAGCAAAATGAGTGAATCTACACTCTAAAATATGTCTATATACATCAGTGTTTGGAGTATGTACTAGTAGTTCATATTGAAATCTACTAAAGGACATATATATTCCAAACAATATGATAGTATAATCTCTATAACCAAGGTAGTAGGGACGAGTAAAATTTTCTCCTCGGGCTGCGAGCCACCGCGCGCGTGGGCGAGGGAGCGGGCGTAAGGCGTGGCAAGCAAGCTTCACCTCATCCTGCGAGCCACCGCGCCCGTGGGCGGGGGAGACGGCGTTCTAAGCAAGCTTCTCCTCGTTCTGCGAGTTGACGGGACACATCAAAAGTACTCCAGTGTATAGAGCCTTGCCTCTAAGGTAGGCCCCACATGGTTTGCCTCTTTTTTAATTTAACATAACGCTTCAAGTCGCAATTTGTTTGTTCACCCGTGGTAGACGATCCTCCCTCCACCAAGTGGACAACCAGTACACGTGCCAAATTACCACGTGGGCTGCCTTTTTTGTACAGAAATGAGCTCCACCTTGTACCCGCGCGGGTGTGGTTGGGAAAGAGACGGGAGTTCGTGCGCCGTGCGTGCACCTGTTCTCTTCGTGCATGTCCCCCACCTACGTGGGTGTGTGTGAGAGATACAAACCGCGTTCGTGAGTGTTTTTTGTTTTGGGGTGGGGGTGGGGTGGGGGGTTGATTTCGTGAATTATTTGTGGGAATATGTGTCGATGACATATCAAACAAAATTTTGCATGCAATGTGTGTGAAATGGAGGCCTATCCATATCATACATAGAGGGTCGGGCAATCCACGAGAAGAGAGGGAGGGGTCATAGCTATCGATAGAGTCAAAGAGAGGATCAAGTGGGTGGGTGCGAGATCGATGAAGAGAGCCATCGAAATTGTTTGTGTGTACAAGTTAAACATATAGGGCGACTAGCCTACCGGAACGTTAGAGGGCACACGTCAAGTTTGTGTGTGGCAGGGAGACATGACTAGAGTGCTCGATGTATCGGTGTGTGTGTGTGGGGGGGGGGGAGGGTGTAATGCCCCGGATCTGATGCGCCAGGTGTCCGCCAGTTATTTGCCGTCGTTGCCATGTCATTTGCTTGCGTGTCGCATCTTGCCATGTCATCATCCGCATTGCATCATCATATTTTTCGAAACTTGCATCCGTCCGGGTTCTCCGAGTTCTCTCCCTTGTCCGTTCTGAGACCAACCACACTTGCACGCGCCCGCGGCATGTCCGAATATTATTTTATAAGTGGCGTTAACATGTTCTCGGAATGGGATGAAACTTGTCGAGCGGCCTTATTATAGTGTAGACAGACCGCCTGCCAAATTTCATCGCATTCGGAGTCCGTTTGATAGCTCAACCGTTAAACATATAGCGGTACCGTTGCCGGTACTTTCGTCGGACGTTTTCGGTCTCCGGAAATAGTTGCCGGGCTGCACTCCTATCCTCTCAGCCCAAAAACTCCCTCTCCTAGGCCCAGCCTACCCTCCTCGCGTCCGGTGCCATCCGATTGAGATCGGAGGGTCCGAAACCCCTCCTAACCCCCACCAAACCCTAACCTTCTCTTTATATACTACCCCTCTTCCATTTTTGGCCTTCTCCTCCCTCCTCCTCGAAATCAGCGCCCTCCCCAATCATCAGCTGCCGCCACCAGCCTCCTTCGGCCTCGTTTTCCGCGCCGACGAATCCCTCCGCCGCCAAGTGACGCGCCCCCACTGGCCTCCGCCGCCGTAGCCAGCGCGCCTGGCCAATCGTGGCTTGCCACGCGCCCCTGCCTGCCTCCCAGCTGCCGCGGCCCGCCCGAGCCCGCGCGCAGCCCGCCGGGCCCATCTGGCCGCGCGGCGTGAGCCCGCGCAAGCCCGAGCACCCGCGCCTCTGCTCCGCCTGCCATCGCCGCCGACGCGGCTCGTCCGCCACCGCACTTCGCCGGAATCCCGCCGGAGTCCCACCAGACCCCGCCTCCTCCGTCGCCCAGGTCACGCCGCCGTCGCCTTGCTCCTCCTTCTTCTTCTCTCCCTCTCTCACCGGATCTCTCTCTCTCACCGGATCTCCCTCTCTCTCTCACCGGATATCTCTCTCTCCCTCACCAGGATCCGCCGCCGCCATGGGAGCTCGCCGCCCCCCCGCGTCCTCCGCCGCGGCGCCGTCCTCCGTCCCGTCGCCGCGACCCGCCGCCCGGCCTCCGGCCTTGCCGGGTTGCCGCACGCCGTCGCCGGAGTAGTCGGCTCCCATGCTGGATCAGGAGGAGCCCGATCTGAACACGCCGCCGTTGACCCCCGCGTGGGCCCCGCGTCCGGCCCATCTCCCTCCTCCCGCTGGTCGGCCTCCTCCGCTTCCTGGGCCCGGCCCATGGTGAGCAGCCCCCCCAGCGCCCCTCTGTTTTTTCCACTGTTTGGGCCAACCAGTTTCAGCCCAGTGTTTTTTTTTCAGATCTGCGAATTTGTCTAATATCCAGAGAATTGCAGTTTTACAGAAAACCCCCTAAACTTCATGCATATAATAACTCATGAACCGTGCATCGGATTAAAATGATTTATATATGAAACTTGCTCAGAATTTTGTGTAGTTTAATAATATCCAACTTTCATCTATGTTTAACATGATTAAAATGCTGTTTGTTTAAATTTGCTCCTATGCCATGTTAAAATGATTTAATTCATAACTATTTAACCGTAACTCGGATTTTAATAAATTATATATGTAAATGGGGTGGAAAAATGCCTAGTTTAACATGTTGCACTTTATTTTCCTGTTTAACAACATTTAAATATGCGTTAGGTCAGATCAGTACCAAATCTAAATATATGCATATGAGGAGTTTCCGGAATTGATGTTTGTTGTTCCGGCCTCATTTAAACTTGTCTAGATAGGTAGTTTTGTTGTGCTTCACCCCTTGCCATGTTTAACAACATTTAATATTGTTGGGTACATAATCGAGAGAGAACTAAATAATTGTTGTGGTGTTTCGTCAATATGCAACTCGTTGCATATTGAGCTCCACTTAACTTGTAGTTTTGTTTGTTGCATTTGCCATGCCATGCATCATTAAGCCGGACATGCATCATACTTGATTGCGCATCATGCCATGTTCATGTGAGGGTTGTTTACTATGTTGTTTGTTTGTTTCCGGGTTGCTTCTCTCGTTAGCTTCGGTTTCGTTTCGGAGTTGTGAGGATTTGTTCGTCTACGTTCGTTTGTCTTCTTCATGGACTCGTTCTTCTTCCTTGCGGGATCTCAGGCAAGATGACCATACCCTCGAAATCACTTCTATCTTTGCTTGCTAGTTGCTCGCTCTTTTGCTATGCCTATGCTGCGATACCTACCACTTGCTTGTCATGCCTCCCATATTGTTAAACCAAGCCTCTAACCCACCTTGTCCTAGCAAACCGTTGTTTGGCTATGTTACCGCTTTGCTCAGCCCCTCTTATAGCGTTGTTAGTTGCAGGTGAAGATGAAGTTTGTACCTTGTTGGAACATGGAGATGTTGTTCCTTGTTTGGAACATGTTTTACTTGTTGGGATATCACAATATATCTTATTTATTTAATGCATCTATATACTTGGTAAAGGGTGGAAGGCTCGGCCTTATGCCTGGTGTTTTGTTCCACTCTTGCCGCCCTAGTTTCCGTCATATCGGTGTTATATTCCCGGATTTTGCGTCCCTAACACGGTCGGGTGATTTATGGGACCCCCTTGACAGTTCGCTTTGAATAAGACTTTTCCAGCAAGGCCCAACCTTGGTTTTACCATTTGCCTATCACCTATCCCTTTTCTCTTGGGTCTGATCAACCCGAGGGTCATCTTTATTTAGCTCCCCCGGGCCAATGCTTGTCTAAGTGTTGGTCCGAACCGAGCAACCTGCGGGGCCACCACGGGGAAACTCGAGGGCTGGTTTTACTCGTAGCTTGACTTATCCGGTGTTGCCCTGAGAACGAGATATGTGCAACTCCTATCAGGATGTCGGCGCATCGGGCGGTTTTGCTGGACTTGTTTTATTACTGTCAAAATGTCTTGTAGCCGGGATTCCGAGACTGATCGGGTCTTCCCGGGGAGAAGGAATATCCTTCGTTGATCGCGAGAGCTTATCATGGGCTAAGTTGGGACACCCCTGCAGGGTTTTGAACTTTCGAAAGCCGTGCCCGCGGTTATGGGCAGATGGGAATTTGTTAATGTCTGGTTGTAGAAAACCCAAAGTTGATCTTAACTAAAATACATCAACCGCGTGTGTAACCGTGATGGTCTCTTCTCGGCTGGGTCCGGGAAGTGAACACGGTTGTTGGAGTTATGCTTGACGTAAGTAGTTTCAGGATCACTTCTTGATCATAGTTGCACGACCGTGCTTTTGCCTTCTCTTCTCGCTCTCTTTTGCGTATGTTAGCCACCATATATGCTAGTCGCTTGCCGCAGCTCCACCTCATACCTTTTATCCTACCTATAAGCTTAAATAGTCTTGATCTCGCGAGTGTGAGATTGCTGAGTCCTCGTGACTCACCAGATACTTCCAATACCAGTTTGCAGGTGCCGCTGCGTCTGTACAGGTGACGCACCCGAGCTCAAGGAGGAGTTCGATGGAGATCTTGCCCTTTGTGTTGTTTCGTTTTAGTCGATCAGTAGTGGAGCCCAGTTGGGGTCGATCGTGGGCACCTTTGTCGCTTTTGGGGTTTCTTCTTTTATTTTTGGCTCCGTAGTCGGGCCCTGATTGTAACTGTATGATGTAATGTTTTATTCATGTATTTGTGTGAAGTGGCGATTGTAAGCCAACTATGTATCTTTTTCCCTTATGTATTACATGGGTTGTGTGAAGATTACCTCTCTTGCGACATTGCTTTCAATGCGGTTATGCCTCTAAGTCGTGCTTCGACACGTGGGAGATATAGCCGCATCGAGGGCATTACAAGTTGGTAATCAGAGCCTTCCCCGACATTAGGAGCCCCCACTGTTTGATCGTCTTTAGTGGCCGAGTTGTGTCTAGAAAAATGTTTTGAGTCATTTAGGAATTATATATCGGAGAGTTTAGGAATTCTTTTTACTTCCCAGTCCCTTCGACCTTCTGGTAAGGCATCCTGACGTAGAGTTTTGACTCTTCTCTTCTCAAATTTCACTAAAATTTTTTTAGGATCACGCGGGTATATTACAATCGTTCCGATGGTTTTATGATGACAACATTGTCTTGGTTGCCTCCTGACATTTAGGGGTTGTGGCAGTGTCCCGGGGAGTTGAGCTCCGAGGTGTTGTCGTTATAATCTTATTGTTGCGGTTTTGGTTTACCTGAGTTTAGTACGCCGACATCGAAAATCTCTTTTGTACAGTTGTTGGTGAGATAACCCTGATAGCCCAGTACTGTGGCGAGTGCGGGAGTATTGCCATGACTCGTATAACGGATGCTTTTCGAAGGTTGAGGTAGATGATTTCCGAAGGTTTCTTGGTTATGTGTTGAAGGATGGATACAGCTGGCTGTAGGATTTGCTAGTTTGGGTGAGATATTATGCTTCCCCTGTATCCCCAACACCTGATTGCATAACTAGAAAGTTTCGGGAGTTTATAAGTGGGAATTCAAGTATCTCTTAGGATATCTTTCCAACAGACACATGATACGATATGGGATCTATCATAGGTTTGTTTCCGGCTTATTCTGCAAGCCAATCCTTTGTTTTTGTTTTGTTTTATGGTATTCGAGTTGCTTCGATGTCAAATGTTGAATCCATACCTTATTCTAAGCGGTGTTCTCATATTCCTATGTGGATACCAATCCTTCTTGATCACTGAGGTTGTCTTTTCAATTCTTTCCAACCGGTGTGTCCCTCTTCAAGTGGATCCGATCACTTCAACATTCGCAAGATCAATTATCAGTTCTTCCCAATGGTGGTTGCTTCATCCGTTCCAAATTATCTTTGATTTTCCCGCCCTCCCACCCTTTTTCTTCAAGGACTCATATATCTTAATCAAGCATCCATGTTATTGAGGCGAAGTCTCTCCATTCTTTCACTCCATGTTCTTACCCGGTGTTTCTTATGAAGATATTAACGGAGCCTCAAGTTCATCATTCGTCATTCTTTTCTTCTCCGGTGGTTTCAATTCAAGCTTTATCGATCACATCTTTTTCCTCGTTTCAATACCCTCTCATACCAGTGCATCCCACAATAATTCACTTCTCGCTATTCATTTGTTCCGGAGTGATGAAAATATCTCAGAAGATTCAAGTTTTCATTCTCATTTCACTCAAGTTTTTTTGAGGATGCTATCTCATTCAAGCCATTTAATTCAACCGGTGCAATATCCCTTTCAAGCAATCTTTTCAACGGTGTTTCTTTTGAGTGGGCCCTAACCCACAGGTCTTTTCCCAGGATCTTACCTGACTCTTCTAATCATCCCGAAGCTATTCTCAAATTCTTTTCAAAGTTTGACGTAAGAATGAATTATCATCAGTCATATTCCTTCTCCAAGAATCGTTTCAATTCTTTCATCATTGGTTCAACTTTTCCAATTTTCATTCCGGAGTGTCTCAACTAAATTCTTGGTGTTTCTCGTCGTCATTCTCAACATTTGAAGACCGAAGAAGAGTTTCTCTTAAATCTTGCTCCATTCTCTTCAAGATTCATGGTTCTAGCTTGATGCCATCCTCTCATAATTGTTTTCGATTGCGAGAATTCTTTTCATACCCATCAGGAGCATTTCATGAGTTGTTTCCATTTCTTTTCCCCGAAGGCTATCATTTCATAATTCCTCATTCAAGCTTTCAGCTCTTGTTCTCCAAATCTTACCGGTGCATCATTCAAGTATTCTCTAATCAGTTCATGATCTCTTTGTTCTCATGTATCTAAATACCCTCAAGTATCTTATTCATTTTCCAATTCTTCCCGGTGAATTGTGCCTTTGCTACTTTCATTCCCTATTCTTACGGTGGTTCGTTCAAAAGTTCTCTTTCTTTGTTATCATATCAATTTAATCGTTGTTGCAATCCTACCGGTGGTTCGTTGAAGACATCTCAAGTTTGTGCCATATCTATCTTAATCCTTTCTACGAGAAATAAGTAGTATGCCAAATACATTGTTTGCCATCAATTTAAATTGGTGAAGGATATGCATAATGTAATTCTTATTCTTGTTTCATCGAGTAAATTCAATTCCCTATTCCGGAGGTTCTTCAAATTCTTGATTTCATTTGTTCATCTTTCTTTCCGGAGTTCCTAATTTTTCTCGTTTATATCATTTCAAAGCCTCATCTAATCATTGCAAGGCTTCAGTTTGTGTTTTCAACTTCTCTTTCTTTTATCATCCTTTTATTACCGGAGTTCTTCATGGAGGCTCTACATGGTGCTTCGTCAAGGATTCTTTTCATTCTTCAATTGTTCATCAGGATTCCTCTCGAAGTTATGATCCGTCAAGCCATACTCTAAAATAAACATGGTGTTTCAAGACATGTTTTGTCTTGAGGAGTTCAAGCATTTCTTCATCTTGCATCCCGAAGGGCAATTCTTTCTACCTTATCTTTTGAGGTGGTGTTATGTCATTCTTGACAATTTCCCTTCTTGCTTCATGATTCACATGTTGTCAAGAATGAGGTATTTTAAATCCATCAATCTCTTCATTGGAGTTATCTTGGGTTATATTTCACCTAAAGCCTTCCCTAAGGATTGTTGCTATTTATGGTGATCATTAATGACCCAAGTTCTTCATTTGTCCTTCCGGTGAAATAAGTTTCTCGTCTCCTTGTTGATATCAGTCCAATCATTTGTTTCCGTTGGTGGCAGAAGCTCACCTTATAGTTTTGAGTTGTTTGCTTAAGCCCACTACAAGCTTATTCGTTTCGTTGTTGGTTCTCCAACAACTCTGTGCAATCCTTATTTTAAGGAGGCTCTTTCAAATTCAATTGTGATAGAAGTTGTTGTTCTCTTCTCTGTTCTCTTGATTCCACTCTTTCTTTTTGTCCCGAAGGCATTGTGATGTTGCTCTCTTCGCACATCATCTCAAATTATGAGGATCGTGTCCTTTTCCTTGCTTATCGATTTAACCGGAGTGTTGTATCTTCTCTGCTCAAGTTCTTTTCATCTTATCAAGTCTTGTATCTCTTCTCAACCGGAGTGCTGTCTAAAATCTTTCTTACCCCTTGTGCCATTCTTTTAATTGTTGTGGAGACAGTGTGTTGTTCATTTCGTCAAGTATTGTCCAATCTTCCCAAGTTCTTGTTCAATTCCTTCAATTTTCAGTCGGAGTGCTGCCCAAATCATATCATTCTTATTCCTTCTCTATCTTGTTTTAACCGAAGTGGTGTCAATATCTATCTTGCCACTTAACCTCTTGATTCTCGGCGTATCCCTTGTTCCTCTTTTCAAACGGAGTGTTTTCGACTTGTTCATCCTTGTTGTATTCGTTCTTTCAAGTTTTCAACCTCTCAAGGTTCTTTGGTTTCACTCTTTTGTCAAAGAAGCAACTTAGTTTTACCTCTTCAATTTCTCTTCCGTTTTCCCCTCCGGTGCCATTCTAGATCTCGGGACGAGATCCTCTCGTAGTGGTGGAGTGTTGTAACGCCCCGGATCTGATGCGCCAGGTGTCCGCCAGTTATTTGCCGTCGTTGCCATGTCATTTGCTTGCGTGTCGCATCTTGCCATGTCATCATTCGCATTGCATCATCATATTTTTCGAAACTTGCATCCGTCCGGGTTCTCCGAGTTCTCTCCCTTGTCCGTTCTGAGACCAACCACACTTGCACGCGCCCGCGGCATGTCCGAATATTATTTTATAAGTGGCGTTAAAATGTTCTCGGAATTGGATGAAACTTGTCGAGCGGCCTTATTATAGTGTAGACAGACCGCCTGCCAAATTTCATCGCATTCGGAGTCCGTTTGATAGCTCAACCGTTAAACATATAGCGGTACCGTTGCCGGTACTTTCGTCGGACGTTTTCGGTCTCCGGAAACAGTTGCCGGGCTGCACTCCTATCCTCTCAGCCCAAAAACCCCCTCTCCTAGGCCCAGCCTACCCTCCTCGCGTCCGGTGCCATCCGATCGAGATCGGAGGGTCCGAAACCCCTCCTAACCCCCACCAAACCCTAACCTTCTCTTTATATACTACCCCTCTTCCATTTTTGGCCTTCTCCTCCCTCCTCCTCGAAATCAGCGCCCTCCCCAATCATCAGCCACCGCCACCAGCCTCCTTCGGCCTCGTTTTCCGCGCCGACGAATCCCTTCGCCGCCAAGTGACGCGCCCCCACTGGCCTCCGCCGCCGCAGCCAGCGCGCCTGGCCAATCGTGGCTTGCCACGCGCCCCTGCCTGCCTCCCAGCTGCCGCGGCCCGCCCGAGCCCGCGCGCAGCCCGCCGGGCCCATCGGGCCGCGCGGCGTGAGCCCGCGCAAGCCCGAGCACCCGCGCCTCTGCTCCGCCTGCCAGCGCCGCCGACGCGGCTCGTCCGCCACCGCACTTCGCCGGAATCCCGCCGGAGTCCCACCAGACCCCGCCTCCTCCGTCGCCCAGGTCACGCCGCCGTCGCCTTGCTCCTCCTTCTTCTTCTCTCCCTCTCTCACCGGATCTCTCTCTCTCACCGGATCTCCCTCTCTCTCTCACCGGATATCTCTCTCTCCCTCACCAGGATCCGCCGCCGCCATGGGAGCTCGCCGCCCCCCCCGCGTCCTCCGCCGCGGCGCCGTCCTCCGTCCCGTCGCCGCGACCCGCCGCCCGGCCTCCGGCCTTGCCGGGTTGCCGCACGCCGTCGCCGGAGCAGTCGGCTCCCATGCTGGATCGGGAGGAGCCCGATCTGAACACGCCGCCGTTGACCCCCGCGTGGGCCCCGCGTCCGGCCCATCTCCCTCCTCCCGCTGGTCGGCCTCCTCCGCTTCCTGGGCCCGGCCCATGGTGAGCAGCCCCCCCAGCGCCCCTCTGTTTTTTCCACTGTTTGGGCCAACCAGTTTCAGCCCAGTGTTTTTTTTTCAGATCTGCGAATTTGTCTAATATCCAGAGAATTGCAGTTTTACAGAAAACCCCCTAAACTTCATGCATATAATAACTCATGAACCGTGCATCGGATTAAAATGATTTATATATGAAACTTGCTTAGAATTTTGTGTAGTTTAATAATATCCAACTTTCATCTATGTTTAACATGATTAAAATGCTGTTTGTTTAAATTTGCTCCTATGCCATGTTAAAATGATTTAATTCATAACTATTTAACCGTAACTCGGATTTTAATAAATTATATATGTAAATGGGGTGGAAAAATGCCTAGTTTAACATGTTGCACTTTATTTTCCTGTTTAACAACATTTAAATATGCGTTAGGTCAGATCAGTACCAAATCTAAATATATGCATATGAGGAGTTTCCGGAATTGATGTTTGTTGTTCCGGCCTCATTTAAACTTGTCTAGATAGGTAGTTTTGTTGTGCTTCACCCCTTGCCATGTTTAACAACATTTAATATTGTTGGGTACATAATCGAGAGAGAACTAAATAATTGTTGTGGTGTTTCGTCAATATGCAACTCGTTGCATATTGAGCTCCACTTAACTTGTAGTTTTGTTTGTTGCATTTGCCATGCCATGCATCATTAAGCCGGACATGCATCATACTTGATTGCGCATCATGCCATGTTCATGTGAGGGTTGTTTACTATGTTGTTTGTTTGTTTCCGGGTTGCTTCTCTCGTTAGCTTCGGTTTCGTTTCGGAGTTGTGAGGATTTGTTCGTCTACGTTCGTTTGTCTTCTTCATGGACTCGTTCTTCTTCCTTGCGGGATCTCAGGCAAGATGACCATACCCTCGAAATCACTTCTATCTTTTCTTGCTAGTTGCTTGCTCTTTTGCTATGCCTATGCTGCGATACCTACCACTTGCTTGTCATGCCTCCCATATTGTTAAACCAAGCCTCTAACCCACCTTGTCCTAGCAAACCGTTGTTTGGCTATGTTACCGCTTTGCTCAGCCCCTCTTATAGCGTTGTTAGTTGCAGGTAAAGATGAAGTTTGTACCTTGTTGGAACATGGAGATGTTGTTCCTTGTTTGGAACATGTTTTACTTGTTGGGATATCACAATATATCTTATTTATTTAATGCATCTATATACTTGGTAAAGGGTGGAAGGCTCGGCCTTATGCTTGGTGTTTTGTTCCACTCTTGCCGCCCTAGTTTCCGTCATATCGGTGTTATGTTCCCGGATTTTGCGTCCCTAACGCGGTCAGGTGATTTATGGGACCCCTTTGACAGTTCGCTTTGAATAAGACTTTTCCAGCACGGCCCAACCTTGGTTTTACCATTTGCCTATCACCTATCCCTTTTCTCTTGGGTCTGATCAACCTGAGGGTCATCTTTATTTAGCCCCCCCGGGCCAATGCTTGTCTAAGTGTTGGTCCGAACCGAGCAACCTGCGGGGCCACCACGGGGAAACTCGAGGGCTGGTTTTACTCGTAGCTTGACTTATCCGGTGTTGCCCTGAGAACGAGATATGTGCAGCTCCTATCAGGATGTCGGCGCATCGGGCGGTTTTGCTGGACTTGTTTTATTACTGTCGAAATGTCTTGTAGCCGGGATTCCGAGACTGATCGGGTCTTCCCAGGGAGAAGGAATATCCTTCGTTGATCGCGAGAGCTTATCATGGGCTAAGTTGGGACACCCCTGCAGGGTTTTGAACTTTCGAAAGCCGTGCCCGCGGTTATGGGCAGATGGGAATTTGTTAATGTCCGGTTGTAGAAAACCCGAAGTTGATCTTAACTAAAATACATCAACCGCGTGTGTAACCGTGATGGTCTCTTCTCGGCTGGGTCCGGGAAGTGAACACGGTTGTTGGAGTTATGCTTGACGTAAGTAGTTTCAGGATCACTTCTTGATCATAGTTGCACGACCGTGCTTTTGCCTTCTCTTCTCGCTCTCTTTTGCGTATGTTAGCCACCATATATGCTAGTCGCTTGCCGCAGCTCCACCTCATACCTTTTATCCTACCTATAAGCTTAAATAGTCTTGGTCTCGCGGGTGTGAGATTGCTGAGTCCTTGTGACTCACCAGATACTTCCAATACCAGTTTGCAGGTGCCGCTGCGTCCGTACAGGTGACGCACCCGAGCTCAAGGAGGAGTTCGATGGAGATCTTGCCCTTTGTGTTGTTTCGTTTTAGTCGATCAGTAGTGGAGCCCAGTTGGGGTCGATCGTGGGCACCTTTGTCGCTTTTGGGGTTTCTTCTTTTATTTTTGGCTCCGTAGTCGGGCCCTGATTGTAACTGTATGATGTAATGTTTTATTCATGTATTTGTGTGAAGTGGCGATTGTAAGCCAACTATGTATCTTTTTCCCTTATGTATTACATGGGTTGTGTGAAGATTACCTCACTTGCGACATTGCTTTCAATGCGGTTATGCCTCTAAGTCGTGCTTCGACACGTGGGAGATATAGCCGCATTGAGGGCGTTACAGAGGGGTGGTGGGAGGGGTAGGCAGAGGCCTAAATATAGAGGTAGAACGATGCGTATATGTGTTGAGAAGGAGAGACCCAACTATGTCTTGAGGGAGATAGGTCGACATCCATACATAACTGAAGGACGGGAAATATGATGGGACATAGAGAGAGAGGGAGAGAGGAGGGAGAGAGGGAGGGAGAGGGAGGGAGAGGGGTTGAGTGCTGGATGGGTGATGGAGTTGCTTCTCGAAGATGGTGGGAGAGGCCTACTAGACAAACTGAGGGTGGAACTGCAATGCTATCAATAAGAGTGGGGATGTGTTTCTGTGTGTGCCTGTGCGTGATAGATCTGTCGGGACGCATCCATAGATGATGAAGGGGAACCATGTGTTTGGTAAGCAAACCTAACTAGATCGGTAGATCAATTGTTGTTTGTCGGAGGAAGGGAGAGACACAACTAATGAGGTAGATCGATTGACGTGTGGGTAAAAACGAGTTATAAGGACCTAGCTAGCTATATGTATAGCGAGAGATCGGTCGGTGTACATCCATTTGTTAGACGCAAATAAGGCCCAGCGAGACAGATAGAGAGAGAGAGAATGGAGCTAGGAGGTGGTGCGAGAGGCCCAACTACTAGCTAGATAGGGGGAGGAGTGTGCGGTTGTGAGAGCGATGAAAAGAGGGGCGAGAGTTTACATGTGTGTCTGACCGTATGAGATACACGAGGCAAGGAAGGAGGAGATTGAAGGTGTGTTTGTATGTTGTAGGCAGGCACCGCTGGAGAGGTTTATCGATCGGTGTGTGTCGAAAAGGAGTTGTGGAGACTCTGGGAGAATGACCTAAAGAAAAAAATGAATGTGCCAGGTGGATAGAATGCCGAGGGAGGGGGAGGGCGAGGAGGGCATGTGCATGCACGAGAGAAAGTTAGTGGTAGCTACAAAGGTTAGAGGATTGTGTGGGTGTAAGAGACTAACAAAGATCATAATTTGATATGAAAGCGGATTCATATATTTGAATAGGAGATCGTAGTGTTTTAAACATTGCATGCATGAATATAGTGGTGATACACGTGTTGTGCACATGTTATACCATAATGTGATAATGCATGGCGTTTGCAACTCACAGCTAAATGCCGAACAATCTAAACCATACTATACATCAAACAATCTCACATTTTATTTGAATTTGTGATAATGTGTGGCGTTCGCAGCTTACAACTAAATATCAAACAATCTAAACAATACTATATATCGAACATTCTCACATTTTATTTGAATTTGTGGTAATGTGTGGTGTTTGCAACTCACATCTAAATACTTGTAGGCGTAGGGGGCGGGGCACCATACATAATGTGATAAACACATTATACATATGAGACATGGTTTAGATTATGAAGATCTAGCTAGAGCTAGAAATGTAATGTGATTTGAAATCAAAATAAAGTGGATTCAAAAAATCTAGTTTGAGTTCATATAGGAGTACACATAGTTCATATGTAACTCGAGACTAATCATGTGGTGTGCTGTGAAGATAATACACAAACGATGGTTTAACTTGACAATAATGATGATTGTAGATCTTATTAAAACAGAGAAACGAATTCAAATGCTTTGACTTCACAACAATCATTACTATAGATCTTATTCAAATATAGAAACGAATTCAAATTTAGTTCATATTGAAGCGGTAATATATACGTTTGGAATGCACTAAAACGTTCATTTGAGTAGTAGGTTGCATGCATTATACACGTAGCGAAATATTTTAATTGAACATAACATGAATTCATAGTTTTGAATGACATTTGTAGGGCGCATTGATTTGGGACAATACATGTTAGGCTTGTCCGGAAATTTCAACCCGCGCCTTGTTAGCCCGAAATATTTAAGATATATCTTTGTCTCGTTGTGCTCCGACAACTCCCTCCATGTCAACCCGCGCCTTGCTATTCCGAAATTAAAACACGCGCGAAAACTCCCACCTCCTGTGAAATCCAGACACGCGAAATGCCCGTGGTACCCCTGAACCGAAAGAACCGCCTCAAATCGGTGGGGGTACTTTTGTAACTTACCCCACATTTCGGACAAGCGCGTCTCTAAGCCATGGTTCCCCACTGCCATCCCATCCGCCCACCCATTCGTACACCGAGGCCGTGAAAACCCGCGACGAAACCCCACACCCTGCTCCGTCCGCCACCCAGCCGGAGCCTCTTCCCCGACGATGTCGTCGACAGCAACACCTCGACGTCCCTCATCCACCGTTCCGGATTAGGATCCGTCGTCGATCTCATCGTCCCGCCGGTTCAGCCACCCCGTCCTCCACCTCCAAGGAGCTGCCCCGGCGTTCCCCTCGTCTTTTGTGCCACCTCCATTCCCACACCGTCGTCTTCACCTGCACCACCGGAAGAGCATCATCATCACCGTTTCCTCGGATGAAGCTGCGGCCTAATCGGTGCCACCAAAGAGGTTGTACACTAATCGCCGCATTTTCTTCTTGATTCGATCTCACGATGCTGCCGGCGCTCGGTCCCAAGCCAACACGACGCGGCTCCATCCACGGCGTCGTCGCCGGCCACTTCCTCCACGGTGTCGCTCCCTCGGCGACGACGTCCACATAAGTAGGACCTGCTGCTGCTTTAGCTCTCGCTTGTGCTGCTGCTCTGCTCTTGCTCTCAGTCCCCTGCCTGGTCTGCTCTTGCTATTGCTCTTGCTCGTGCTGCTGCTCTCGCTCTTGCTCTTGCTTGTGATGCTGCTCCGGTTTAGCTACACTTCAGTCGACTGAATCGACTTTTGGGTCAGTCAATTTTCAGGTGGTGGGGGGCTCGCCGGGGTGAAGGAAGAACCAGCCACAGCGGGGATGGGGGCTCGCCGGAGAGATACCCCACTATCTATCTTAGGGTTCAGGATGGGGGCGGTAGTCGCCGGCGGTGGCGGGGCGTTGGCAGGGCGGTGGCGTGGGGATCGCCGGAGAAAAAGCTCGGCACAGGGTGGCCTAGAGGGATGGCCGCGACGGCGGCGGACCGGCGGTGGGGAGTGTTTTCGGGGCGGGCGGGGTGGCGCACCGCCGGCCGCGGGTGGCGGGGGGCTGCTGTTTGGCCGGCTCAGGGGGGTGGAGGTTGAAGATGAACCGCAGGCCCTTGATTTCGTATCCAACGGCTGCAAAATCGACTGACCAGAGATGAAAAGTTAGTCGACCAACGTGTAGCCTCACCTTGCTAGTGCGTTCAGTTTCGGCAGCAAAATTCAGTTTCGACAGCAAAATTCAGTTTCGACAGTTAAGTTCAGTTTCGACAGTTAAGTTCAGTTTTGACAGTTAAGTTCAGTTTTGACAGTTAAATTCAGTTTCGACAGTTAAGTTCAGAGATGAGCGGATGATGTATTTTACATCTAGCACTTTGTGGTTATGTATTTTATGTCATGTATTGGAGATGCTATTAGAATTCCACTCAGGTTAACGTTGTTCGTAGTCTCTCTTGTCCTGCTTCAGCCTCGGCATCGTACAACTCACCGGAGCTGCTCCAACGACGAAACCCTCCATCACAGCGGAGCAGTACCTCGGGCTCCATCTCCAGATGCCTAAGATCGTCTTCCCCTCCTCCGATAGCCAAGTCAGCCGGAGCATCCTCACCGGCCAACCCAATCATGCTGAGATCGACATGGCTTCGCCAAAGAGGTTCTACACTTGTTGCATCTCTTTTTTACTCTACATGTTATATATATGGTCCACTGAGCACACGGATTTGTTCCTTTAGTGTCTCCTTGAAAGAAAAAATGTAAGAATTTTAATTTTCACTTGTCCTCCTTTTCAAATTCCTATGCATGAAGCACAAGACTAAGAGATAGTAGCATAATAGCATTATAATCGTACATTTTCTTGTGGTTTGACTTAATGTCACCATGCTTCTTTGCATCCTGTGATCTTCCAATTGTTGTGAATCAAACACCCAGATTGGCAGAAATCCTGTGTTTTTAAATTTCCTATTTTGCACGTGCATTCCTATCCTATCCTGTCTATTTCCTATCCCTGCATTGTTGGAATCCTCCAATTCAAACGAGCCCTTACAGAATTACTTCTCTTACAGATAGTTGTCAAAGAAAACCTTGCGTGGTTTGTCCTACTCCTGCTGCGTCGTCGTCCACCCCAGCTCAGCTGCTCCAACGACAGAAGGGTCCAGCACAGTAGGGATCCGGCCTCCAGACTGTCTTTCGCCGCCTCAGATCTTCTTCCCCGCCGCTGGTAGCCATGAAAACTGCTCTACCATCATCAACCGAGCAGATGACCACGAGGACTACACGGGTGCGCAAGAGAGGTCTCACTCTTTCGTGTCTTCTTACGTTATGCATCGCTTAATATTACATGCTACTTTATCATCTTGTTCACCGATTAGACTCTGAGTCAGCTCCAAACTAATGGTCAAACTTGAGTTTTTAAATGGTTGTGGGGTACATATCGGGGCCGCTATCAATAGTATCTATCTACTATCTAGTTAATCTCCGGTGTCTACTATGAGTTTCATGTTGGGTGGGAAACAAACAGTAAAGAAGCCATTATCTGTATTTTTTAACTGAAGCCATTATCTGCCTGCTATTATTGGTTTTGGGTCTATCCACAGGTTGCTACCATCACTCTGGATTTCTGCATGCACTCCTTACATAATATCACTATGTTTCATTCCTATGCATGACAGTTATTGTAAACAATGGAACTGAACATGTAGAGCAAAAGAGACGAGCCTTGCATGGCAATAAAATTTCATGCAGACGTCGCTCCATGGTAGGCGCAAAGGCAGCCCCCCCTCCACGCATTTCGGATTGTAATCGAGAGGAAGATATCTATTCTGAGGGGGATTCAGAAGGAGAAGACAACTCCTATTTACCCCCTAAGGTCTTCGCTCTAACCTGGCATGCTGATGTTGGTTATATCATGCATATGGTGTCTTGCATTGCTTACTTATATACATCAAATATGTCATCTGCTTAGTTTAGACATCCGTTGTGCGAATGCCATATGTCATCGTGTATGTGAATTATGCAACGCCATCTTGTTTAGCCAGGCATCATATATGTGAATTTTGCAATGCCATCCTGCTTAGCCAGTCATCTTATATGTAAATTATATCAGGCCAGCCTTTTTTTGTTACATTTTACATTTGTCAAAAATGTTATTACATTCAACTGCTCTTCGTGTGCATCAGCCATTTGACACGGTGATGGCAAATTCTGGAGTGAAAACAAGGTCTTCAGAGCAGACTATGCTATCTGACGAAGCGCGTATCTCGCTGGTTACGGATAGGTCCTCAGAGGAGGATTCAGAGACAGATGACCAGTCCTATTCCCCCCCCCCGAGGTGTATGCTCTAACTTGGCAGGGTTATGTTGCTCATATCGAGCGTATGGTGTCTCGCATTGCTATGCCATTTGATTAGTTTAGACATGCTTTGTGTGAATGCCACATGTTCAGTGCCTAATTACCATATATGTGAATTATGCATTGCCATCTTGTTGCAAGACATTATATATGTGAATTATACAATGTTATCTTGTTGCAAAGGCATTATATATGTGAATTATGCAATGCCATGCTGTTTAGCCAATCATCATGTATGTGAATTATATAATGCTATCATTTTTTTGTATTACGTGTTCCATTTGTCGACAATGTTTGTATATTCAGCGGAGGACCAAGTCAGCTAGGGCTGATGAGGATGCTTCTGTGCCTCCACCAACTGCCATTGTTGACCTTCAGCGCATTGGGGCTCGACTGCGCATTGCTCCAGAGAAGATCACTGCGGATAAGCTTGTTGCTAATCCGGCTCATTCTACCAGCAGCAACAGTTCTGATGATTTAGTGTATATGTCTGCATTCTGGTCCATGGCGTGCCACTTTCAACGTCACCTGTCTTTATCTATGTCTTCGTGTTCCGAACGCTGTCATTTTGCTTTGCTTAGCCGGTCTATGTGGATCATTGTGTGGTCTACTTTTGCTGCATCATCTTATGGTTTGTAATGAATCAGACTGGGTTTAAAGAATGGAAGGTACTATGTTGGAATGTGCGTGGCCTTAATTCTGAAGTGCGACAGCTTGCTGTCAAACAAAAAATTGATGAAAGTGGTTGTTCTATGGTTTGCCTACAAGAAACCAAGTGCATGCACATTGATCATAGGTTCATTAGAAAGTTTTGTCCTCGACGCTTTGACAATTTTGCATATGTGCCTTCGGTCGGTGCATCAGCTGGTATGGTTGTTATTTGGAATTCTTCTTTTTTTGAGGGCAAATTAATTGAGGTCAAACCTTTTGGTATTATTGTGGAGTTTCTTTCCAAACATACATCTGAAGTTTGGAAACTAGTGACCGTTTATGGCCCTTGTCAGAGTCATGTACGTGATGAGTTTGTGCAGTGGTTATATAATCTGGACATTAATTGTGATGACAAATGGCTTCTTTTGGGAGATTTTAACTTTATGAGGTCACTTGAAAACCGTAACTTGCCAGGTGGTAATGTCAATGACATTTTTTTGTTCAATGAAGTCATAGGTCACTTGGGTCTTATTGAGCTGCCAATTAAGGGTAGGCAATTCACTTGGTCGAATATGCAGTCTCAACCCCTTCTTGAACAAATTGACTGGTACTTCACCTCGGTTGCTTGGTCCTCGGATCATCCAAACACTCTGGTCTTGCCTCTTGCGCGATCGACATCAGATCATGTCCCTTGTGTTGTCACGATTGCCACGGCCATCCCCAAGGCTAGAGTTTTTCGCTTTGAAAATTACTGGGTTGACTTACCTGGCTTTCTTGAGTGTGTTACACAGGTTTGGGACAGCACGGCGCGTAAACCCACAGCCGCTTTAACGTTATCTGCCAAGTTCAAAGCGCTCAGACATGCATTAAAACAATGGCATTTAAAGCTCTCCATAGTTAAGGCGCTAATTGCTGATTGTAACAAAGTTATTCTGTACTTTGATGAGATGGAGGAGATCCGGCCATTAAGTTGTCCTGGATTCAATTTCAGACGAATAGTTAAGTTGCATCTGCAAGATGTCTTACACTCGCAATATGTTTATTGGAAACAGCGCTGCACGATCCGTAGCATTAAGGTTGGGGAGGAAAATTCTAAAAAAATTTCACGCTATGGCCACCGAAAGATACCGAAGGAATACGATTTCTTCAATCAAGATTTCGGCGGGTGAGGTGGTCTCTGGTGTCGCGACCGGTTTTCCGGACATTAAATTCCAGAAAATGGCCGTCGAGCTCATCAGCCCTAGGATTACTGTTAGCTGATGAGGATCCATCTTGATACAGAATATGTAGTACATGACCATTGTGGCCTATGAGTACAACAAATGGTTTCTAGTGGTTGAGGGCGGAAGCGGTTTGTGGATCACCACGGCTATGGGACTCCATTTCCCACGGGAACAGGTGACCAGGTTAACTCCTATCTTCGCGAGGCGCTATCATCGAGATTGTCGTTGCAACGCTCCTCTCCAAGCAAGTAATCTGGCCAAGACTATAGCCAGGGACAAGCCAGTGAGTACTTTGAATGTACTCGCAAACATTAAGAACATAGGTATAATATAGCCGCAGATAAACATGTGTCAAAATATGCTGTGGTTACTCTGATCATTATAAAAAAAAGGTTAATGATGTATGCGAGTAAATATTTAAGGAATGCATGGGCAATCAAACAAGTAGATGAAATAATATAGTGTGCCACAGTTGGGCGTCTGGGCGACACCACAGAAAGGGCTTTAAAAAGAGATGCCACAGTCGGGCGTCTGAGCGACACCACATAAAGGGCTTTAAAAAGAGATGCCACAGTCGGGCGTCTGAGCGACACCACATAAAAGGCTTCAAAAGAAATGCCACAGCCGGGCGTCTGAGCGACACCACAGAAAGGGCTTTAAAAGAAATGCCACAGCCGGGCGTCTGAGCGACACCACAGAAAGGGCTTTAAAAAGAAATGCCACAGCCGGGCGTCTGAGCGACACCACATAAAGGGCTTTAAAAGAAATGCCACAGCCGGGCGTCTGAGCGACACCACAGAAAGGGCTTTAAAAAGAAATGCCACAGCCGGGCGTCTGAGCGACACCACAGAAAGGGCTTTAAAAAGAAATGCCACAGCCGGGCGTCTGAGCGACACCACAGAAAGCGCTTTAAAAAGAAATTCCACAGTCGGGCGTCTGAGCGACACCACAGAAAGGGCTTTAAAAGAAATCATAGTGAATATCCCGGAGGTGGAAACATCCCAGAGATATTTGATGATAACAATAATATCACGGGTTAGTCAACAGTGATAATAATCATAATCTTCACAAGTCACAAGTAGTAAATCCCGTTCTGGTTCAACAGTTTCACCTCCGAGGACCGACACTAAGACCGACACTCGACCCATCCCAGACTGTAATCCTTAACCATGGACACGGCTATTCGAATAGGTTTTATCTCTGCAGAGGGTGTACTCTTTACCCACGAGTAACGGACTCCTTTAGTCCATTGGGACTAATTCCGTCTACGGTCTTTTAATTGAAAACACACCTGACTTGCACACACCAGCTCAACTCACCGGTTTCTGGAATCACCCACGACACCTGTCAAGCAAACTCTAAGTGGGGAGGCTACAACCTCGACGTAGCATGGGATCAAATTTCTATTCGCGCGCTCTAAGGGGTATCCCCCTCTCGGTCCCAACCGGATACACCCATGCCACCGGACCAGGTGGCATGCCTACCGGATGCAGCCGGTATCTTCCACCATGGCCTCTCTGTACGGTGTGTGCCAAGACAAGGGTTAACAACTTACTGAACCATACCCTACTTACGGTAGGGACCTGTGGCAGTACGAAACAAGTATGGGGGTTACCGGAACAAGACTCGATCTATGGTTGACTCAGGAGGTAGTAATAATCCTGCATGATTGGCATAACAATGTATGTATTTCAACCCACAGATAGAAACACCACACGACATACCCCATCATGCCATACCGGACACGACCGTCTCAACGGAGGACTAGGGACAAGACCGCGTCTACCCAAGAGAGAGGCCTTCCCGGCATTCCTTCCGGTATGCATGAAGAGTGTATGGCGGTGATTTCCATCACAAAACATGTCAACTCCATATGCATGAAATTCACTAATAAGCACTTATGAGTAGGATCACGTCCTAGCATAAAATGACACATGCACATGCCGGGGTGGTGTTGTCACCGAGTCAAACAACACACATAAAAAAAATTCACCAGGGTTCAGAATGCTTGCCTTTAGGTCATGGAAAAGAAGGGTGCATCCAAATCACCTTGAAACCTTCAAAAATCCTATTTAAAAGGATATGTATGAATTAACACATACAACTAAAACAACACAAAAGTTGTATTTAAAGAGTTATAGTCAGTCAAAGTTTAGTCAAATCTGTTATTAAAAAATAAATATATAAAAGAAAACGATTCGGACGGAATACGTTTTCGGTGCAGAGGAGGCGTACTTGAGATTTTACGCCTCCACTTATCCACGTGGACGGCGTGGGGTGTCACTGACAGTGGGCCCGCCTGGCCCACTGGTCAGGTTTGACCAGTCCCCACTCTCTCCTCTTTCTCGCCCGAGCAGAGGCGGGACGTCCGGCGTTCGACGCCGGCGAACGGCGGTCCTTCGCGGGCATCTGAGTGCAGGGATGGATCCGCCACTCCTAGACGGTCCTCCCGGTGGTCGCAGGGTTGTCCGTGGTGAAGGGAATCCCCGGCGACGAGCTCCGCGGCGGAGGGAAGCTTCGGTGGATTTGGGGATTCCGGCCCCGGTGGTTCCTGGCTGCGTCTGGGGGGCTAGGCAGCTCCGCGGGTTTAAGTGGAGTCGGACGGTGGCGCTTGGGAGGGCAGAGGAGGTCTTGGTGCGTCGGAGCTGACCGGGGCGAAGCCGCGGCCGAGCGGACCGGAGAGGTTGAAAACGACCCTTTCCTCCTCGATTGATGGCGATGGGGGCACTAGTGGGACGGTGAGGGGTTGCCTGAGGGTTCGGAGGAGCTCGGGGCTTCCTTATATAGGCAATGGAGGTCGGTTCGAGGTGGCCGGAGATAAGAACGGCGGCGAGCCGCCTCTCTGTGCTTGCAGGGCGACGTGGCGGCGACGGGCGGTAGCGGACGAAGTTGTGGATGAGCACGCACTGCTCCAGGAGGCAGGTGGCGAGCGCTGGAGGTTTGGGCGGCGCTGGCTAGCGCAGGAGCGGCGGGCGGCGGGCGCGGCCGTGGGCGTGCCGCCAAATGGCCTCTGACGACGGCGCTGTAGGGCGCCAGAGAGCGGTCGGGGCCTTTTGGCGTGACGCGGCGAGGAGGGGAGTGCGAGGCGAGGTTCTGCCGTGCGGTTCAAGCCAGGGGCGCGCGACGCGGCGGCTCGGTGCGCGGCTGCAGTTGGCGCGCTCTGGGCGCGCCCAGTGCACGCGCAGGACCTGTTCGACGAAATGCCAGGGCGCGCTAGAGGTCTCGAGTGGGACTGGGAATTAGCAGATCCAGGTTAGGAGTAGTGAGGAGTCTATTGGACAAGGTAGCTAGGCAAGGGGAGCAAGATCACAATGCAAGCTAAAACTCATGTCAAAACTGGTCATGCCTACAGGGTGTTCGACAGAATGCCACATGCACCTAGGCATTTCTTGGAGGGGCCAAATCTTCCAGATCAATGTCTCTATGGAAGTAAGAGAGGGTGGTGAAGTTAGTTTGCAAAAAGGGGAAACTTGCTAGTGCAAGTTTTGCAAAACTACACTTCTGGACATGGAGTAAATGGCAAGGTTGCAAGCACTTAGAGTCATCCAAAGGATCCAATCTCCTGGACTTAAGGGTTTGGCAGGGTTGGCTACAAGCATGAGAAAGGACAAGATCACTAGAGCAAGAAATAATAAGGTTGCTGTAGAAAACACAAGTCTGGTCCAGAATGAAGAAGAGGTTGGTTCACTCAAATTATCCAAAGAACAACTCTATGTTATTGCAAAAGGTGGAATCATATGTTGCTACTAACATCTCAATTTTTTTGGTGGAGGGTAGAAAGAAATATTTAAATGGGTTGTAGTGCAAACATGCCCACTGGACCAGAGAAGAAAATTTGGGGTAGAGCTCAATTTATATCAAGAATAAATGATTTCGCACAAAAGTGATTTAATAACATCACATGACATCTCCAAATTTTGGTTGGAATTTTAAATGAATTTATCAAATGGTTGTAGTTCAAATATAGCCATATAGACAAGGGAAGTCATTTTTCAAGAAAAATAAAGACTAAGCATTTTAGTTATGTAATTAGTTTCTGCTAAAAGAAAAGTTTTTCTTGAGAGTTTTAAACAAGTCCAATAACATGTTTGAAAAGTTTCACTTTGGGGGAAAAACTTCATAAAAACCAAGGTAAAAAAATCAAAAGGGAGCTCAGAAAATAAAAGTTTTAATTCCTGGCAAAATTTTAATTAATAAAACAAGGTCAAAAATTTTGGGGTGTCACAAGACTACCCCCCTTAAGAAAAAAATCTCGTCCTCGAGATTTGCTAGGGGTTGTTTTGAAAACAAAAACTCTCGGGGATCTTTTGCGAGGGAAGAACGGTTACAATAAAAGAGCATAAGTCACAACAAAACTATACATATTAGTAGAAACCAAATAACTTGCAAGCTCAGGTTACCACGCATAAGTCACAATACATAATTAAATGTTGCAACAATAGGCACAACAGCAACGTTTAAAATGGAAACGGTAACTGGATGGGGTCCTGCGAGAATGTTTCTGGTACTGAGACACATTCCTCTTCTATCGGGGAAGGGGTTTAACCAGCCGATGTACATGTCTCTCCTGGTCGGGCCTTAGTGATCTGCCGATGGCGATATGAGGATTTAAATCCGCGAGACTCTGGAGATAACCCATCACATGTTGGGTAAAACTCTCTTGAGCGATGACGTACTGGACAAGGTTGGCCAGGACGGGGTCTCCCTCGATTCGTCCTCCGGGAAAAGATGTTACTCCACCAGGTGCTGCACGGCCCGGGAAGTAATATTACCCTCGTTCGCTGGCATAGGGTACCGCGAATCGAAGGCGAGCAAGCGCTTCGTATGAAGTAGCCTCTATGGCCATAAGCGGGGTCGGCATAGATTTCCCCACGAAGGAGACCTCTGTTGGGTCTTGGTTTCAGTCTATGGGAGGGATGTGCACTGCTGCCCAATATCTTGAGGTGGAAGAGGTGATTCTTGATTTGAACAGCTCATACTGGGGTGGCTGGGTAGCGCCCATGGTACTGCAGGTAAAATCCCACAATATCTTGACAAAACTACCCGGGGTTGCATCTGGGGTTCTCAGGTGAATGCTGGGGCTCGACATGGCTAGGAAATGGTTGTGAGGTTGGTGCCCAAGGTGAAGGTGTTTGGCAAGGTCACGCGGTGGCCTCTTTATAGCACCGGAGGTGGGTCATCTTTACCATGGTGAATGGTAACGAAATTTCCAGCTCTTATCCGGGATTCGAAGTCAATGCCACAGATACACTTATTCCACTGAGGTGACGCGTTACTGTGGGAATTGCCGGGAAGGTTTTTGGTAACTGTGCCAGGGATGGAAATCTCTTATGCACACTGGTGCAAATCAGACAAGGTTACTACTAAAGCAGAGGCATAACACCAAACAGCGTTTATTCGCAAGGCCATATGGTTACAAAGCGAGGGTACACTGGGACTCGATACAACTCGGTTTACTTAGTCTACCTCGTTTACATCCATGCGGGCGTGCCTTGTGGATGTCGAGGCTCCTCCACGTGTCTCGCCGTCGGAATCAACTGGAGTAGGTTGAGGGGCTGCAGGCTCAGGGTAGCGATGATGGCCATCTCGAGGATTGCTGGCCACAACTCCGTTGGAGTGTGTTCCCAGTATGCGACGTAGCACCTTTGGGGTTATTGCAACGCCTTGCCCGGTTGCTAGGGTAGACCTCAGGGGCTCGATCGGCTGTCCAAACAGCACGACGGGGTTGTCGGCGTTGGGCTCGTCCTCTTCTCTTGCCGGGGCTCGACGAATTAGCTCTCCACGAGCTGCGATTAGATCAATAGTGACCTGATCGTATAGTTCCTCTAGTGCTCTTACGTAGCGCACTAGGTGCAACAATGAAGGGTCTGTTTCGTGGTCTCCGTTGGCAACTTGGGGTGGTCTTCCGTACCCTTCACGTCTGGGGTAGTAGTGGAACGAGCGACAGTCAACTCTGGGCGACAAGTGCCGGAGATGAACTATAGCTTCTCGAGCAGCTAGTTGGATGGCTTGTGGCTCAAAGGAAGTTGTTCTTCCGGTGAACCTGTAGGGGCGTTCGGGTGCGAGACCCCTACCGTAGATGTGTGCAGTGGCCCAGAATTGACGGCTTTCACCGCTTACGGGCCCTTGGTACACAACATATTCCGGGGGCTCTTCTAATGCATAGGCACGACGGGTGAGGTTTGCGAGTATGGTCACAAAACCTCCAAGGTTGGTCGCTGTGGTCTCATGGTGCACAATAGGACCAGGCATTGTGGCTTGGTTTAGGATAGCGGCTGGGCTGTGCTGGGTTGAGACTAGCGTGCCGTTTTTATAGGAAAAAGGGGACGGAGTCTTCCTTCGCACGCTTGCGAGAAAGGACTATTTAGGGGGACGTTCACTGGCGCGTGGTCGACGGCTAGGCTGGTAGGTTGGGCACCGATTGCCAAAGGTGTCGGGTCACTGTGGGGGCTATCTTGCAGGAGAAGTTTGGCTGAGGTTTGGTTAAGGCCTGGTGGGTTGGCTTGCCTAAGATTTTGTGGCCTGGCTAAGGTAGGATTAGCCAACGGTCAGCCTGGCTCTGATACCAAGTCTGTCGCGACCGGTTTTCCGGACATTATATTCCAAAAAATGGCCGTCGAGCTCATCAGCCCCAGGATTACTGTTAGTTGATGAGGATCCATCTTGATACAGAAATTCCAAGCAAGAGTACAGAATATGTAGTACAAGACCATTGTGGCCTATGAGTACAACAAATGGTTTCTAGTGGTTGAGGGCGGAAGCGGTTTGTGGATCACCACGGCTATGGGACTCCATTTCCCACGGGAACAGCTGACCAGGTTAACTCCTATCTTCGCGAGGCCGCTATCATCGAGACTGTCGTCGCAACGCTCCTCTCCAAGCAAGTAATCTGGCCAAGACAATATCCAGGGACAAGCCAGTGAGTACTTTGAATGTACTCGCAAACATTAAGAACATAGGTATAATATAGCCGCAGATAAACATGTGTCAAAATATGATGTGGTTACTCTGATCATTATAAAAAAAGGTTAATGATGTATGCGAGTAAATATTTAAGGAATGCATGGGCAATCAAACAAGTAGATGAAATAATATAGTGTGCCACAGTTGGACGTCTGGGCGACACCACAGAAAGGGCTTTAAAAAGAGATGCCACAGTCGGGCATCTGAGCGACACCACATAAAGGGCTTTAAAAAGAGATGCCACAGTCGGGCGTCTGAGCGACACCACATAAAGGGCTTTAAAAGAAATGCCACAGCCGGGCGTCTGAGCGACACCATAGAAAGGGCTTTAAAAGAAATGCCATAGCCGGGCGTCTGAGCGACACCACAGAAAGGGCTTTAAAAAGAAATGCCACAGTTGGGCGTCTGAGCGACACCACATAAAGGGCTTTAAAAGAAATGCCACAGCCGGGCGTCTGAGCGACACCACAGAAAGGGCTTTAAAAAGAAATGCCACAGCCGGGCGTCTGAGCGACACCATAGAAAGGGCTTTAAAAAGAAATGCCACAGCCGGGCGTCTGAGCGACACCACAGAAAGGGCTTTAAAAAGAAATGCCACAGCCGGGCGTCTGAGCGACACCACAGAAAGGGCTTTAAAAGAAATCATAGTGAATATCCCGGAGGTGGAAACATCCCAGAGATATTCGATGATAACAATAATATCACGGGTTAGTCAACAGTGATAATAATCATAATCTTCACAAGTCACAAGTAGTAAATCCCGTTCTGGTTTAACAGTTTCACCTCCGAGGACCGACACTAAGACCGACACTCGACCCATCCCAGACTGTAATCCTTAACCATGGACACGGCTATTCGAATAGGTTTTATCTCTGCAGAGGGTGTACTCTTTACCCACGTAACGGACTCCTTTAGTCCATCGGGACTAATTCCGTCTACGGTCTTTTAATTGAAAACACACCTGACTTGCACACACCAGCTCAACTCACCGGTGTCTGGAATCACCCACGACACCTGTCAAGCAAACTCTAAGTGGGGAGGCTACAACCTCAACGTAGCATGGGATCAAATTTCTATTCGCGCGCTCTAAGGGGTATCCCCCTCTCGGTCCCAACCGGATACACCCATGCCACCGGACCAGGTGGCATGCCTACCGGATGCAGCCGGTATCTTCCACCATGGCCTCTCTGTACGGTGTGTGCCAAGACAAGGGTTAACAACTTACTGAACCATACCCTACTTACGGTAGGGACCTGTGGCAGTACGAAACAAGTATGGGGGTTACCGGAACAAGACTCGATCTATGGTCGACTCAGGAGGTAGTAATAATCCTGCATGATTGTCATAACAATGTATGTATTTCAACCCACAGATAGAAACACCACACGACATACCCCATCATGCCATACCGGACACGACCGTCTCAACGGAGGACTAGGGACAAGACCGCGTCTACCCAAGACAGAGGCCTTCCCGGCATTCCTTCCGGTATGCATGAAGAGTGTATGGCGGTGATTTCCATCACAAAACATGTCAACTCCATATGCATGAAATTCACTAATAAGCACTTATGAGTAGGATCACGTCCTCACATAAAATGACACATGCACGTGCCGGGGTGGTGTTGTCACCGAGTCAAACAACACACATAAAAAAAATTCACCAGGGTTCAGAATGCTTGCCTTTAGGTCATGGAAAAGAAGGGTGCATCCAAATCACCTTGAAACCTTCAAAAATCCTATTTAAAAGGATATGTATGAATTAACACATACAACTAAAACAGCACAAAAGTTGTTTTGAAATTTTTTCAAATAAATCTTAAAATAAACTAGACAAAATTTAAGAAATGTAGGAAAAAGAATCAATTCATTTGGAGTTGTATTTAAAGAGTTATAGTCAGTCAAAGTTTAGTCAAATCTCTTATTAAAAAAATAAATATATAAAAGAAAACGATTCGGACGGAATACGTTTTCGGTGCAGAGGAGGCGTACTTGAGATTTTACGCCTCCACTTATGCACGTGGACGGCGTGGGGTGTCACTGACAGTGGGCCCGCCTGGCCCACTGGTCAGGTTTGACCAGTCCCCACTCCCTCCTCTTCCTCGCCCGAGCAGAGGCGGGACGTCCGGCGTTCGTCGCCGGCGAACGGCGGTCCTTCACGGGCATCTGAGTGCAGGGATGGATCCGCCACTCCTAGACGGTCCTCCCGGTGGTCACAGGGTTGTCCGTGGTGAAGGGAATCGCCGGCGGCGAGCTCCGCGGCGGAGGGAAGCTTCGGTGGATTTGGGGATTCCGGCCCCGGTGGTTCCTGGCTGCGTCTGGGGGGCTAGGCAGCTCCGCGGGTTTAAGTGGAGTCGGACGGTGGCGCTTGGGAGGGCAGAGGAGGTCTTGGTGCGTCGGAGCTGACCGGGGCGAAGCGGCGGCCGAGCGGACCAGAGAGGTTGAAGACGACCCTTTCCTCCTCGATTGATGGCGATGGGGGCACTAGTGGGACGGTGAGGGGTTGCCTGAGGGCTCGGAGGAGCTCGGGGCTTCCTTATATAGGCAATGGAGGTCGGTTCGAGGTGGCCGGAGATAATAACGGCGGCGAACCGCCTCTCTGTGCTTGCAGGGCGACGTGGCGGCGACGGGCGGTAGCGAACGAAGTTGTGGATGAGCACGCACTGCTCCAGGAGGCAGGTGGTGAGCGCTGGAGGTTTGGGCGGCGCTGGCTAGCGCAGGAGCGGCGGGCGGCGGGCGCGGCCGCGGCCGTGCCGCCAAATGGCCTCTGACAGCGGCGCTGTAGGGCGCCAGGGAGCGGTCGGGGCCTTTTGG
This sequence comes from Aegilops umbellulata, assembly GCA_032464435.1. NCBI lineage: Eukaryota > Viridiplantae > Streptophyta > Magnoliopsida > Poales > Poaceae > Aegilops > Aegilops umbellulata. The sequence goes on from CP136059.1 coordinate 346,307,944, forward strand.
CGTGACGCAGCGAGGAGGGGAGTGCGAGGCGAGGTTCTGAAGTGCGGTTCAAGCCAGGGGCGCGCGACGCGGCGGCTCGGTGCGCGGCTGCAGTTGGCGCGCTCTGGGCGCGCCTAGTGCACGTGCAGGACCTGTTCGACGAAATGCCAGGGCGCGCTAGAGGTCTCGGGTGGGACTGGGAATTAGCAGATCCAGGTTAGGAGTAGTGAGGAGTCTATTGGACAAGGTAGCTAGGCAAGGGGAGCAAGATCACAATGCAAGCTAAAACTCATGTCAAAACTGGTCATGCCTACAGGGTGTTCGACAGAATGCCACATGCACCTAGGCATTTCTTGGAGGGGCCAAGTCTTCCAGATCAATGTCTCTATGGAAGTAAGAGAGGGTGGTGAAGTTAGTTTGCAAAAAGGGGAAACTTGCTAGTGCAAGTTTTGCAAAACTACACTTCTGGACAGGGAGTAAATGGCAAGGTTCCAAGCACTTAGAGTCATCCAAAGGATCCAATCTCCTGGACTTAAGGGTTTGGCAGGGTTGGCTACAAGCATGAGAAAGGACAAGATCACTAGAGCAAGAAATAATAGGGTTGCTGTAGAAAACACAAGTCTGGTCCAGAATGAAGAAGAGGTTGGTTCACTCAAATTATCCAAAGAACAACTCTATGTTATTGCAAAAGGTGGAATCATATGTTGCTACTAACATCTCATTTTTTTTGTGGAGGGTAGAAAGAAATATTTAAATGGGTTGTAGTGCAAACATGCCCACTGGACCAGAGAAGAAAATTTGGGGTAGAGCTCAATTTATATCAAGAATAAAGGATTTTGCACAAAAGTGATTTAATAACATCACATGACATCTCCAAATTTTGGTTGGAATTTTAAATGAATTTATCAAATGGTTGTAGTTCAAATATAGCCATATAGACAAGGGAAGTCATTTTTCAAGAAAAATAAAGACTAAGCATTTTAGTTATGTAATTAGTTTCTGCTAAAAGAAAAGTTTTTCTTGAGAGTTTTAAACAAGTCCAATAACATGTTTGAAAAGTTTTACTTTGGGGGAGAAACTTCATAAAAACCAAGGTAAAAAAATCAAAAGGGAGCTCAAAAAATAAAAGTTTTAATTCCTGGCAAAATTTTAATTAATAAAACAAGGTCAAAAATTTTGGGGTGTCACAAGACTACCCCCCTTAAGAAAAAAATCTCGTCCTCGAGATTTGCTAGGGGTTGTTTTGAAAACAAAAACTCTCGGGGATCTTTTGCGAGGGAAGAACGGTTACAATAAAAGAGCATAAGTCACAACAAAACTATACATATTAGTAGAATCCAAATAACTTGCAAGCTCAGGTTACCACACATAAGTCACAATACATAATTAAATGTTGCAACAATAGGCACAGCAGCAACGTTTAAAATGGAAACGGTAACTGGATGGGGTCCTGCGAGAATGTTTCTGGTACTGAGACACATTCCTCTTCTATCGGGGGAAGGGGTTTAACCAGCCGATGTACATGTCTCTCCTGGTCGGGCCTTAGTGATCTGCCGATGGCGATCTGAGGATTTAAATCCGCGAGACTCTGGAGATAACCCATCACATGTTGGGTAAAACTCTCTTGAGCGATGACGTACTGGACAAGGTTGGCCAGGACGGGGTCTCTCTCGATTCGTCCTCCGGGAAAAGATGTTACTCCACCAGGTGCTGCACGGCCCGGGAAGTAATAATACCCTCGTTCGCTGGCATAGGGTACCGCGAATCGAAGGCGAGCAAGCGCTTCGTATGCAGTAGCCTCTATGGCCATAAGCGGGGTCGGCATAGATTTCCCCACAAAGGAGACCTCTGTTGGGTCTTGGTTTCAGTCTACGGGAGGGATGTGCACTGCTGCCCAATATCTTGAGGTGGAAGAGGTGATTCTTGATTTGAACAACTCGTACTGGGGTGGCTGGGTAGCGCCCATGGTACTGCAGGTAAAATCCCACAATATCTTGACAAAACTACCCGGGGTTGCATCTGGGGTTCTTAGGTGAATGCTGGGGCTCGACATGGCTAGGAAATGGTTGTGAGGTTGGTGCCCAAGGTGAAGGTGTTTGGCAAGGTCACGCGGTGGCCTCTTTATAGCACCGGAGCTGGGTCATCTTTACCATGGTGAATGGTAACAAAATTTCCAGCTCTTATCCGGGATTCGAAGTCAATGCCACAGATACACTTATTCCACTGAGGTGACGCGTTACTGTGGGAATTGCCGGGAAGGTTTTTGGTAACTGTGCCAGGGATGGAAATCTCTTATGCACACTGGTGCAAATCAGACAAGGTTACTACTAAAGCAGAGGCATAACACCAAACAGCGTTTATTCGCAAGGCCATATGGTTACAAAGCGAGGGTACACTGGGACTCGATACAACTCGGTTTACTTAGTCTACCTCGTTTACATCCATGCGGGCGTGCCTTGTGGATGTCGAGGCTCCTCCACGTGTCTCGCCGTCGGAATCAACTGGAGTAGGTTGAGGGGTTGCAGGCTCAGGGTAGCGATGATGGCCATCTCGAGGATTGCTGGCCACAACTCCGTTGGAGTGTGTTCCCAGTATGCGACGTAGCACCTTTGGGGTTATTGCAACGCCTTGCCCGGTGGCTGGGGTAGACGTCAGGGGCTTGATCGGCTGTCCAAACAGCACGACGGGGTTGTCGGCGTTGGGCTCGTCCTCTTCTCTTGCCGGGGCTCGACGAATTAGCTCTCCACGAGCTGCGATTAGATCAATAGTGACCTGATCGTATAGTTCCTCTAGTGCTCTTACGTAGCGCACTAGGTGCAACAATGCAGGGTCTGTTTCATGGTCTCCGTTGGCAACTTGGGGTGGTCTTCCGTACCCTTCACGTCTGGGGTAGTAGTGGAACGAGCGACAGTCAACTCTGGGCGACAAGTGCCGGAGATGAACTATAGCTTCTCGAGCAGCTAGTTGGATGGCTTGTGGCTCAAAGGAAGTTGTTCTTCCGGTGAACCTATAGGGGCGTTCGGGTGCGAGACCCTACCGTAGATGTGTACAGTGGCCCAGAATTGACGGCTTTCACCGCTTACGGGCCCTTGGTACACAACATATTCCGGGGGCTCTTCTAATGCATAGGCACGACGGGTGAGGTTTGCGAGTATGGTCACAAAACCTCCAAGGTTGGTCGCTGTGGTCTCATGGTGCATAATAGGACCAGGCATTGTGGCTTGGTTTAGGATAGCGGCTGGGCTGTGCTGGGTTGAGACTAGCGTGCCCTTTTTATAGGAAAAAGGGGACGGAGTCTTCCTTCGCACGCTTGCGAGAAAGGACTATTTAGGGGGCCGTTCACTGGCGCGTGGTCGACGGCTAGGCTGGTAGGTTGGGCACCGATTGCCAAAGGTGTCGGGTCACTGTGGGGGCTATCTTGCAGGAGAAGTTTGGCTGAGGTTTGGTTAAGGCCTGGTGGGTTGGCTTGCCTAAGATTTTGTGGCCTGGCTAAGGTAGGATTAGCCAACGGTCAGCCTGGCTCTGATACCAAGTCTGTCGCGACCGGTTTTCCGGACATTATATTCCAAAAAATGGCCGTCGAGCTCATCAGCCCCAGGATTACTGTTAGTTGATGAGGATCCATCTTGATACAGAAATTCCAAGCAAGAGTACAGAATATGTAGTACAAGACCATTGTGGCCTATGAGTACAACAAATGGTTTCTAGTGGTTGAGGGCGGAAGCGGTTTGTGGATCACCACGGCTATGGGACTCCATTTCCCACGGGAACAGCTGACCAGGTTAACTCCTATCTTCGCGAGGCCGCTATCATCGAGACTGTCGTCGCAACGCTCCTCTCCAAGCAAGTAATCTGGCCAAGACAATATCCAGGGACAAGCCAGTGAGTACTTTGAATGTACTCGCAAACATTAAGAACATAGGTATAATATAGCCGCAGATAAACATGTGTCAAAATATGATGTGGTTACTCTGATCATTATAAAAAAAGGTTAATGATGTATGCGAGTAAATATTTAAGGAATGCATGGGCAATCAAACAAGTAGATGAAATAATATAGTGTGCCACAGTTGGACGTCTGGGCGACACCACAGAAAGGGCTTTAAAAAGAGATGCCACAGTCGGGCATCTGAGCGACACCACATAAAGGGCTTTAAAAAGAGATGCCACAGTCGGGCGTCTGAGCGACACCACATAAAGGGCTTTAAAAGAAATGCCACAGCCGGGCGTCTGAGCGACACCATAGAAAGGGCTTTAAAAGAAATGCCATAGCCGGGCGTCTGAGCGACACCACAGAAAGGGCTTTAAAAAGAAATGCCACAGTTGGGCGTCTGAGCGACACCACATAAAGGGCTTTAAAAGAAATGCCACAGCCGGGCGTCTGAGCGACACCACAGAAAGGGCTTTAAAAAGAAATGCCACAGCCGGGCGTCTGAGCGACACCATAGAAAGGGCTTTAAAAAGAAATGCCACAGCCGGGCGTCTGAGCGACACCACAGAAAGGGCTTTAAAAAGAAATGCCACAGCCGGGCGTCTGAGCGACACCACAGAAAGGGCTTTAAAAGAAATCATAGTGAATATCCCGGAGGTGGAAACATCCCAGAGATATTCGATGATAACAATAATATCACGGGTTAGTCAACAGTGATAATAATCATAATCTTCACAAGTCACAAGTAGTAAATCCCGTTCTGGTTTAACAGTTTCACCTCCGAGGACCGACACTAAGACCGACACTCGACCCATCCCAGACTGTAATCCTTAACCATGGACACGGCTATTCGAATAGGTTTTATCTCTGCAGAGGGTGTACTCTTTACCCACGTAACGGACTCCTTTAGTCCATCGGGACTAATTCCGTCTACGGTCTTTTAATTGAAAACACACCTGACTTGCACACACCAGCTCAACTCACCGGTGTCTGGAATCACCCACGACACCTGTCAAGCAAACTCTAAGTGGGGAGGCTACAACCTCAACGTAGCATGGGATCAAATTTCTATTCGCGCGCTCTAAGGGGTATCCCCCTCTCGGTCCCAACCGGATACACCCATGCCACCGGACCAGGTGGCATGCCTACCGGATGCAGCCGGTATCTTCCACCATGGCCTCTCTGTACGGTGTGTGCCAAGACAAGGGTTAACAACTTACTGAACCATACCCTACTTACGGTAGGGACCTGTGGCAGTACGAAACAAGTATGGGGGTTACCGGAACAAGACTCGATCTATGGTCGACTCAGGAGGTAGTAATAATCCTGCATGATTGTCATAACAATGTATGTATTTCAACCCACAGATAGAAACACCACACGACATACCCCATCATGCCATACCGGACACGACCGTCTCAACGGAGGACTAGGGACAAGACCGCGTCTACCCAAGACAGAGGCCTTCCCGGCATTCCTTCCGGTATGCATGAAGAGTGTATGGCGGTGATTTCCATCACAAAACATGTCAACTCCATATGCATGAAATTCACTAATAAGCACTTATGAGTAGGATCACGTCCTCACATAAAATGACACATGCACGTGCCGGGGTGGTGTTGTCACCGAGTCAAACAACACACATAAAAAAAATTCACCAGGGTTCAGAATGCTTGCCTTTAGGTCATGGAAAAGAAGGGTGCATCCAAATCACCTTGAAACCTTCAAAAATCCTATTTAAAAGGATATGTATGAATTAACACATACAACTAAAACAGCACAAAAGTTGTTTTGAAAATTTTTCAAATAAATCTTAAAATAAACTAGACAAAATTTAAGAAATGTAGGAAAAAGAATCAATTCATTTGGAGTTGTATTTAAAGAGTTATAGTCAGTCAAAGTTTAGTCAAATCTGTTATTAAAAAAATAAATATATAAAAGAAAACGATTCGGACGAAATAAGTTTTCGGTGCAGAGGAGGCGTACTTGAGATTTTACGCCTCCACTTATCCACGTGGACGGCGTGGGGTGTCACTGACAGTGGGCCCGCCTGGCCCACTGGTCAGGTTTGACCAGTCCCCACTCCCTCCTCTTCCTCGCCCGAGCAGAGGCGGGACGTCCGGCGTTCGTCGCCGGCGAACGGCGGTCCTTCACGGGCATCTGAGTGCAGGGATGGATCCGCCACTCCTAGACGGTCCTCTCGGTTGTCGCAGGGTTGTCCGTGGTGAAGGGAATCGCCAGCGGCGAGCTCCGCGGCGGAGGGAAGCTTCGGTGGATTTGGGGATTCCGGCCCCGGTGGTTCCTGGCTGCGTCTGGGGGGCTAGGCAGCTCTGCGGGTTTAAGTGGAGTCGGACGGTGGCGCTTGGGAGGGCAGAGGAGGTCTTGGTGCGTCGGCGCTGACCGGGGCGAAGCGGAGGCCGAGCGGACCAGAGAGGTTGAAGACGACCCTTTCCTCCTCGATTGATGGCGATGGGGGCACTAGTGGGACGGTGAGGGGTTGCCTGAGGGCTCGGAGGAGCTCGGGGCTTCCTTATATAGGCAATAGAGGTCGGTTCGAGGTGGCCGGTGATAAGAACGGCGGCGAACCGCCTCTCGATGCTTGCAGGGCGACGTGGCGGCGACGGGCGGTAGCGGACGAAGTTGTGGATGAGCACGCACTGCTCCAGGAGGCAGGTGGTGAGCGCTGGCTAGCGCAGGAGCGGCGGGCGGCGGGCGCGGCCGCGGACATGCCGCCAAATGGCCTCTGACGGCGGCGCTGTAGGGCGCCAGGGAGCGGTCTGGGCCTTTTGGCGTGACGCGGCGAGGAGGGGAGTGCGAGGCGAGGTTCTGCCGTGCGGTTCAAGCCAGGGGCGCGCAACGCGGCGGCTCGGTGCGCGGCTGCAGTTGGCGCGCTCTGGGCGCGCCTAGTGCACGCGCAGGACCTGTTCGACGAAATGCCAGGGCGCGCTAGAGGTCTCGGGTGGGACTGGGAATTAGCAGATTCAGGTTAGGAGTAGTGAGGAGTCTATTGGACAAGGTAGCTAGGAAAGGGGAGCAAGATCACAATGCAAGCTAAAACTCATGTCAAAACCGGTCATGCCTATAGGGTGTTCGACAGAATGCCACATGCACCTAGGCATTTCTTGGAGGGGCCAAATCTTCCAGATCAATGTCTCTATGGAAGTAAGAGAGGGTGGTGAAGTTAGTTTGCAAAAAGGGGAAACTTGCTAGTGCAAGTTTTGCAAAACTACACTTCTGGACAAGGAGTAAATGGCAAGGTTGCAAGCACTTAGAGTCATCCAAAGGATCCAATCTCCTGGACTTAAGGGTTTGGCAGGGTTGGCTACAAGCATGAGAAAGGACAAGATCACTAGAGCAAGAAATAATAAGGTTGCTGTAGAAAACACAAGTCTGGTCCAGAATGAAGAAGAGGTTGGTTCACTCAAATTATCCAAATAACAACTCTATGTTATTGCAAAAGGTGGAATCATATGTTGCTACTAACATCTCAATTTTTTTGGTGGAGGGTAGAAAGAAATATTTAAATGGGTTGTAGTGCAAACATGCCCACTGGACCAGAGAAGAAAATTTGGGGTAGAGCTCAATTTATATCAAGAATAAAGGATATTTTTGCACAAAAGTGATTTAATAACATCACATGACATCTCCAAATTTTGGTTGGAATTTTAAATTAATTTATCAAATGGTTGTAGTTCAAATATAGCCATATAGACAAGGGAAGTCATTTTTCAAGAAAAATAAAGACTAAGCATTTTAGTTATGTAATTAGTTTCTGCTAAAAGAAAAGTTTTTCTTGAGAGTTTTAAACAAGTCCAATAACATGTTTGAAAAGTTTCACTTTGGGGGAGAAACTTCATAAAAACCAAGGTAAAAAAAAATCAAAAGGGAGCTCAGAAAATAAAAGTTTTAATTCCTGGCAAAATTTTAATTAATAAAACAAGGTCAAAATTTTTGGGGTGTCACATCTGGTCACCAAATATTGGCGGGCATGTTTTGGTCTGATTTCAATCAGCGCATGGGCCATGCAAAGGGAATACAAATGGGTTTTGACTTGCCCAATTTAATTCAGAGAGTTGATGGCCTGGAAGATATGTCTTCGCCGTTCACGGATTCTGAGGTTGATGCTGTAATTAAGAACATGCCATGCGACCGTGCTCCGGGCCCTGATGGCTTTACAGGTCTGTTCTTAAAGAGGTGCTGGTCTATTCTCAAGGAGGATTTTATGCAGCTTGTCAATGAATTTTATGAGGGGAGGTGTAATTTGGAATGTCTCAGTAATTCCTTAATCACCTTGGTCCCCAAGAAGCTAAGTCCAGAAGTGGTTGCTGATTTCAGGCCGATATCCTTGACAAACACGTGTTTAAAGTTCCTCACTAAGCTGCTAGCCAATCGACTACAAAATGTGATTCTCATATGTATACACCGCAACCAATACGGTTTTCTTCGTTGTCGATCTATCCAAGACTGTCTAGCCTGGTGTTTCGAATATATTCATCAATGCAAAGCATCTAAACGACCCATCATCCTCCTCAAGCTTGATTTCACTAAGGCCTTCGATACAATTGAGCATGAGGCCATTCTCATAATCCTACAATGCAAGGGTTTTGATGCTCGTTGGACTGGCTGGATTAATAACATTTTGTCCACGGGTTCTTCTTCTATTCTCTTAAATGGTGTGCCAGGTAATCATTTTGTTTGCAGATCTGGTGTACGCCAAGGAGACCCGCTATCTCCGCTATTATTTATCATTGCGGTGGATTTGCTTCAGTCCGTAGTCAATGAGATGTGCTCAAGAGGCATTCTCACCTTACCAATCCCAACAAGCTCCAATGATTACCCGATCGTGCAATATGCGGTTGACACACTTATTGTTTTGCCTGCGGTTGATGACCAGTTGATAGCTTTTAAGGAGATGCACACCACCTTTGCAGCATCAACTGGTTTACGCGTCAACTTCAGTAAGTCTTCTCTTATTCCAATCAATATGACTGATGAAGAGGGCGCTCGGGTCGCCAACTTACTAGGTTGTGATGTAGGATCTATGCCTTTCACATATCTAGGGCTACCTATGGGTACTTCCAAACCCATGATCTATGATTTGCTGCCACTTGTGGATCGTATTGAGTGAAGGTTGTCTGCTTCCTCGTGTTTGCTAAATCAGGGCAGTCGGCTACAACTGCTTCAGGCTGTACTTTGTTCAATGCCAATCTACTTCCTGTGCACATTATCTCTCCCTAAGGGCATCTTGTAACAGACTGAGAGAATTATGCGTCAACGTATGTGGAGAGGCAACACAGATAATCCTCGACAATCCTTAGCGGCCTGGGATCGGGTCTGCAGACCTAAGAAGTGTGGTGGTTTGGGTGTGCTCAATTTGGGTCTTCAAAATGAAGCCTTGTTACTCAAGCATCTGTTCAAGTTTTTTAACAGATTGGACGTGCCTTGGGTCACATTAATTTGGGACACTTATTACGCTGCTTCACCGCCATAGGTCACACAGAGTTGTGGCCCTTTTTGGTGGAGGGATGTCATGAGATTGTACGCCAACTTCTGCAAGTTAGCCGTCCCACAAGTGCATGCTGGCAACACGGTGGTGTTTTGGCTTGATCGCTGGCAGCTGGGAAATAATGTGGTACTTTTGTGCGAACAATTCCCTAGGCTCCATTCTTTTGTCATTAATGACACAATCACTGTCAGAGAGTTTTTGGAGCTTCCTGAGATCTCGGAGCACTTCCATCTGCCTCTATCGCAAGAGGCATATACTGAATTAACCCAGCTTCAAGACTTGCTCACTTTAGTCAACTTGAATGAGGAGGGTAAGGACATATGGAAGTGGCCATCCAAATCTGGAGAGTTCAAATCAAAGATATATTATGAGTCTTGCTTCTCACACTTGGTGGTCGATCCCATCTTCAAATGGATTTGGAAGTGTGCTTGCACACTAAAGTTTAAAGTGTTTGGATGGCTTCTGTTAATGGAACGTTTCAACACTAGGGATATGATGCAATGCAGGAACTGGATCATTTAGGATGATACGTGTGTTCTTTGGCTCTCTGCTACACATGAGGATCGTGCACATCTTTTCTTTGCTTGCAACTTCGGCCAGAGGGTCTGGAATTACCTTGGGATCTCTTGGAATGCTCAACACAACCAAAATACATATGACATGGCTCTTGCTGCTAGGAGGGATTTTGGTTATCCTTTCTTCACTGAGGTGGTTTTTACTACTACATGGAACATCCGGATTCAAAGGAATGGGAAAATCTTTAGGAATGATAGACCTACCTTCATTTCTTGGAGGAGGAACTTCATACATGATATTTCCTTATTAGCTCATAGAATCAAATGTAAATATAGGGATAGTCTAGTTTCCTGGATAGCCTCTCTCTCATAGATCTATTGTAAGTATTACTTCTTTGCTTTGGTTTCTTTGTAATTATGTACACCTATTTTATCTAATAAAATACTGTGAGGCTGTTGCCTTGTAGTACATAGTCAAAAAGACGTTTGTATATTCAACTACTCTTCCTGTGCATCAGCCATTTGAAGCGGTTATGGAAGTATCTGGAGTGAAAACAAGGTATTCAGAGCAGATAATGCTACCTGCTGAAGCAGACATCTTGTTGGTTACAGAGAGCTCCTCACAGGAGGATTCAGAGACTGATGACCAGTCCTATTTTCCCCCTAAGGTCTATGCTCAAACTTGGCAGGGTTATATTACCCATGTCATGCATGTTGTCTTGCATTGCTTAGTTTTTACATCATATATGGATTGCCATCTGCTTACTTGCTTACTATATAAATCATATATTTGAATTATATCATGCCATCATGTTTACATAGTACATACACATCATCTATCTGAATTATGGCATGGCAACCCATTTAATAAAGACATCATATAGTTATATCATCTCATCCTGTTTAGTGTTTACAATCATCATATTTTGAATTATGGCATTCTATCCGTGAATGTATGTGAATTATGGCATGCCAACCTATTTAATAAACACATTATATAGTTATGTCATGTCATCCTGTTTACATAGTCTCATATTTTGAACTATGTCTTTCCATCTTTTTTAGTTAGCCATCATAATGTGAAATTGTGTCATGCTATCCTGTTTAGTTAGCCATCATATATGTGAAATTGTGTCATGCTATCCTGTTTGGTTAGACAACATAAATATGAATTATTTCATGCCCTCTTTTATTCCCCACTATCCATTGCACCTGTCTATCATACAATGTCTATACTTTCAATTACTTTTCTTGTTTATCAGCCATTTGAATTGGAGAGCGTGATGGCAGTATCTAAGGGAGTAACAACACGGTCTTCAGAAAAGATAGTGCTACCGGCTGATGCAGATAGAACCACGATTGTACTTGCCCAAGGACCAGATCCACCGCGCATAACCCAGACTCTTGCAGATTGTACCCCTACCCAGTTGGACAGAGAACCAGCTACACCCCTTGTAACCCCAACCCCGGCAGATAGTAACCCAGTTCCAGTTGACACAACACCGTCTCCACCATAGAGCACCCAAACACGAGCAGTTAGTAAGGGAACTGCAGTGCCCAAAGAATGAGGACCACCACTCCGAATCCCAACTCAACGCTTAAAGGAGAAGAAGATTTGTTCTTAGGTCAGGTTCTGTAGCTATGGTTCATACTCCTTTGCTCTTGCATGACTGTATTTACTCATACCAACTATTTTCAAATTTGAAGGATGGAATTGAAACTCCAATGGCGCAACAGGTATGTTTTAAACCTGTTTCTTTAACTGGTTTGCTGTTGTAACCTGCTCTATGTTGATTTCAGTTTCAATTGAATAAATAGTTATGTTCTCATGTCATGCACATTACAAGTGTTGTTATTGCTCTATAGTTACCCACACTTATATTCTGTCTATTCTGCTTTGTCTTGAACAAATATTATTTTAACTATGTCTCTATCTTGATTTGGCAACAAAAACTAGAATGATATAGACCATAAAGTGACCATGGTACATAGATATATGTTTGTTTCATGCTGTTATCCTGTCCACTTTACTACTGAACTCATTTACCAAAATGAGTTTCATATACAACATGGTAAACATGTGATGTGTCTGCTTGTTTCTCTTTTAGAATGCGGACAAAATATTGGAGAACAGTACCGCGTTATCCAATGGTAAAGGAAGTAATGCAGATAAGGTTCAAGATAGTGACACTAGTAGAAAAGGGGGCAAAGGTTCAAGCCGGGTAAGACCATTAGTCCCGGTTCAGTCTAGAACCAGGACCAATGGGTGCATTGGACCCGGTTTGTGAGCCCAGGGGGCCGGCCGGGCCACGTGGGCCATTGGTCCCGGTTCGTCTGGACCTTTTGGTCCCGGTTTGTGGGACGAACCGGGACCAATGGTCCTGGCTCCTGGCCCACCACCATTGGCCCCGGTTGGAGGCATGAACCGGGACCAAAGGCCCCCCTTTAGTCCCGGTTCATGCCACCAACCGGGACCAATTGTGGTGCCTATATATACCCCCTCACGCAAGAGCAGAGCACACTGCTCTGTTTTTGCTGGCCGAGGGGGAGAGGGCTTGGTGGTGCTCTAGCTCACCTCCTATGCACACAAGGTGTTTGATGGAATGCCCGAGCCACACTACTTAAGCTTTCTCCTCTCCAAGCTCCATTTTCCTCAATATTTGTCTATATTTAGCGGTCCGTCACGCCCCGCCACCGTCTTCACCGCCGTCGATCACCCGCGCCGATCTCATCAACGGCACCACCGTGGTGAGCCTCTTGTTCTTATCTTCTTTCTGAAAGGAAAAATATTCTTACTTGTATGTTTAGATAGATACTTGTATCATTTTCTTACTTTTATTATTGCATCTTATATAGTGCGATGGTTTTGGTATCTGCCCCCGTCGGCCCTCGTCCTGTCTATGATTCGGATGTGGTATATATTATCTTTATAACTATTGGTTCATTTATTGTTTATGAAAATTATGCCGACCAACGTGACATAGATTTTATTTATCTAGGAGGTATGTGAACCAGAAATTCCAACCGACCCTATTGTTGAGAGGTTAAATTTAGTTGAAGAAGAAAACAATTTCTTGAAGGAAAAAATAAAAAAAATGAGGAGGAGAAGATGATACTGGAGTTGCATGTTGCGGATGTCGTCGATGATCACAAGATCAAGATGGATGCAATGTGCTTGAATATTAGAAAGATTAGAAAATATGCCGTTCATATCGAGGCTTGGTATCAATATGCCGCTGGATCAATTGTTACCTTGGTTGCGATTATGATCACGTTTGTTTTCGCATTGAAATGGTTTCAATGTATGGTTTAATTAATTAGATGCTCTGGAGAGCTATATGTTGTTAGATGAGAACTATGTATGTACTTCGATTTTAATGTGATGATGAACTTATATTAATTTGGTCACTTAATTATCTATTCATGATGTTCTGTAATGGTTTTGACACACTTAATTACATATAACGCACACAGATGGACCGGCAATGGATATACGGTGACCGACACACCTCCGAGTACATTAAGGGCGTGCATGAATTTCTCGAAGCGGCTGAGGCAAACAAGCAGAATGGTTTTATGTGTTGTCCATGCCCTAATTGTGGGAATACGAAGTCTTACTCTGACCGGAAAATCCTTCACACCCACCTGCTTTACAAGGGTTTCATGGCACACTATAATGTCTGGACAAGACACGGAGAAATATGGGTTATGATGGAAGACGGCGAAGAAGAAGAGTACGATGACAACTATGTGCCCCCTGAATACGGTGATGCTACAACGAGGGCAGCTGGTGAAGATCAAGAGGAACCAGACGATGTGCCCAATGATGCTGCAACGGGTGAAGCTGCTGAAGATCAAGAGGAACCAGACGATGTGCCCGATGATGATGATCTCCGTCGGGTCATTGTCGATGCAAGGACGCAATGCAAAAGTCAAAAGGAAAAGCTGAAGTTCGATCGCATGTTAGAGGATCACAAAAAAGGGTTGTACCCCAATTGCGAAGATGGCAACACAAAGCTCGGTACCGTACTGGAATTGCTGCAGTGGAAGGCAGAGAATGCTGTGCCTGACAAAGGATTTGAGAAGCTACTGAAAATATTGAAGAAGAAGCTTCCAAAGGATAACGAATTGCCTGACAGTACATACGCAGCAAAGAAGGTCATATGCCCTCTAGGATTGGAGGTGCAGAAGATACATGCATGCCCTAATGACTGCATCCTCTACCGCGGTGCATACAAGGATCTGAACGCATGCCCGGTATGCGGTGCATTGCGGTATAAGATAAGACGAGATGACCCTGGTGATGTTCACGGCGAGCCCCCCAGGAAGAGGGTTCCTGCGAAGGTGATGTGGTATGCTCCTATAATACCACGGTTGAAACGTCTGTTCAGAAACGGATAGCATGCCAAGTTGATGCGATGGCACAGTGAGGACCGTAAGAAAGACGGGAAGTTGAGAGCACCCGCTGACGGGTCGCAGTGGAGAAAAATCGAGAGAAAGTACTGGGATGAGTTTGCAACGGACCCAAGGAATGTATGGTTTGCTTTAAGCGCGGTTGGCATTAATCCTTTCGGGGAGCAGAGCAGCAATCACAACACCTGGCCCGTGACTCTATGTATGTATAACCTTCCTCCTTGGATGTGCATGAAGCGGAAGTTCATGATGATGCCAGTTCTCATCCAAGGCCCTAAGCAACCCGGCAACGACATTGATGTGTACCTAAGGCCATTAGGTGAAGAACTTTTACAGCTGTGGAATGGAAATGGTGTACGTACGTGGGATGAGCACAAACAAGAGGAATTTAACCTAAAGGCGTTGTTGTTCGTGACCATAAATGATTGGCCCGCTCTTAGTAACCTTACATGACAGATAAACAAGGGATACCACGCATGCAGCACTGTTTGGATGACACCAAAAGCATATACCTGGACAGATGCAGGAAGAATGTGTACGTGGGCCATCGTCGATTTCTCCCGACCAACCATCAATGTCGAAAGAAAGGCAAGCATTTCAAAGGCGAGGCAAATCACCAGAAGAAGCCCGCCATGCGTACCGATGATCACGTACTTGCTATGGTCAATGATTTACACGTAATCTTTGGAAAGGGTCCCGGCGGACTAGCTGTTCTGAATGACGCTGAGGGACGCGCACCCATGTGGAAGAAGAAATCTATATTCTTCGACCTACCCTACTGGAAAGAGCTAGAGGTCCGCTCTTCAATCGACGTGATGCACGTGACGAAGAACCTTTGCGTGAACCTGTTAGGCTTCTTGGGCGTGTATGGGAAGACAAAAGATACACCTGAGGCATGGGGGGACCTGCAACGTTTGCACGAAAAAGACGACATGCCTCCGAAGCAGTATGAAGGTCCTGGCAGCTACGCTCTTACGAAAGAAGAGAAAGAAATTTTCTTTGAATGCCTGCTCAGTATGAAGGTCCCGACTGGCTTCTCGTCGAATATAAAGGGAATAATAAATATGCCAGAGAAAAAGTTCCAGAACCTAAAGTCTCATGACTGCCACGTGATTATGGCATAACTGCTTCCGCTTGCATTGACGGGGCTTCTACCGGAAAACGTCCGATTAGCCATTGTGAAGCTATGTGCATTCCTCAATGCAATCTCTCAGAAGGTGATCGATCCAGAAATCATACCAAGGCTAAGGAGTGATGTGGTTCAATGTCTTATCAGTTTAGAGCTGGTGTTCCCACCATCCTTCTTCAATATCATGACGCACGTACTAGTTCATCTAGTCGATGAGATTGTCATTCTAGGGCCCGTATTTCTACACAATATGTTCCCCTTTGAGAGGTTCATGGGAGTCCTAAAGAAATATGTCCGTAACCGCGCTAGGCCAGAAGGAAGCATCTCCATGGGCCATCAAACAGAGGATGTCATCGGGTTTTGTGTTGACTTCATTCCTGGCCTTAAGAAGATAGGTCTCCCTAAATCACGGTATTTGGGGAGACTGACTGGAAAAGGCACGCTAGGAGTGGACTCAATAATATGTAGGGATGGGCATTCTTGGTCTAAAGCACACTACACAGTTTTACAAAACTCTACCTTGGTGACCCCGTATGTCGCCAAACACCCGGAGCAGTGCGACGACTGGATTACATGTGAACACATCAGGACTTTCAGCAGTTGGTTGGAAACACGTCTCAGAGGTGACAACACTGTTTGTGATGAGCTGTACTTGTTGTCTAGGGGACCATCTTTGACTGTATTGATTTACAAAGGATACGAGAGAAATGGGAATACATTTTACACGATTGAACAAGATCAAAAGAGCACCAACCAAAACAGCGGTATCCGCTTTGATGCAACAACCAAGAAGGGAAAGGACACATATTATGGTTACATAGTTTACATATGGGAACTTGACTACGGACATGATTTTAAGGTCCCTTTGTTTAAGTGCAAATGGGTCAATCTGTCAGGAGGCGGGGTACAGGTAGACCCACAGTACGGAATGACAACAGTGGATCTGAAAAATCTTGGGTACAGTGACGAACAGTTCGTCCTAGCCAATGATGTGGAATAGGTTATCTATGTGAAGGACATGTCTACCAGACCGAGAAAAAGAAAAGATAAGGAAGCGAATACATCATACGATGAGCCAAACCGCCACATAGTTCTTTCAGGAAAAAGGGACATCATGGGAGTGGAGAGCAAGACAGACATGTCTGAAGATTATGAAAAGTTTCATGAAATTCCTCCCTTCAAAGTCAAGGCTGACCCAAGCATCCTAATAAACGATGAAGATTATCCATGGTTAAGACGCAATAAGCAAATGACACAAGCGAAGAAAAAGTGAAGACTTTCTCCCGCAACTATTATGATGATACCATGCCAACTTTGTAAGAGACGAGTATGATACCATTCTCCGTTTTGTACATGCACATGCTATGCCAACTTTTTCAGAGTTCATTTCGAATGCTTTAATGTCTTATGGTTTGGCCCTCGTAATACCATTAATCCTGGTTCGCTCCTTGTCAACAATGTTCTCACCAAGAACACTCTTAAGAGGGCAACAAACTTGTGATTCACACAAATTTCAGAGAATTCAAATTTTAACTATTCTAATTTGAAAACTAATGGCACTAACAGAAAGTTTATAATTTTTCGAAAACTAAAAGCAAAAAGAATTAAAAAAATAAAGCAAAAAACAAAAGAAAATAAATAATGCAGAAAACAAAACAAAAAAACTGAAATAAAAATAAAAATAGCAACAATAAGTATTTTGTTGTAAGTAGAAACAAAATAAAATAAATAAAGCAACAAAGAAAACAAAAAAAACAAAAAAAGTGTTTTCAAATTTGAAAACTAATAGCATTAACAAAAAGTTTATATTTTTTCTAAAACTAAAAGCATAAGGAATTAAAAAATAAAGCAAAAAACAAAATAAATAAAGCAACAAAAAACAAAAAAAAGTGCCACCTACTGGGCCCCCACGGCCTGAATACGACTAGAAACCCATCCATGGGCCATGATTCAGGCCCGCAGGAGGCCTAGTAGGCCCACAAGCATAGCAGTGACAATTAGGCCCGTAAGCGTGCAATCGGGGGAAGCTCGAGAGGGGTGCGGCAGTGGGGCTTATAAACCACTGCGCACCCCTCTCAACTAGCGAGGTGGGACTAAACTTTCGACACGGGCGCAGCAGCACAAGGCCTTTGGTCCCGGTTGGTGGCACCAACTGGGACTAAAGGGGGGCATTGGTACCGGTTCGTGGCAACAACCGGGACCAATGCCCCCCTTTAGTCCCGGTTGGTGGCACCAACCGGGACCAAAGGCCGCCGCTTCCCGCCCTTTGGGCTGCTGAAAAGTGGCCTTTGGTACCGGTTGGTGGCACCAACTAGGACTAATGCCCACCTTTAGTCCCGGTTGTTGCCACGAACCGATACTAAAGGCTCTGTTATATAAGTTAACACTTAGGAAATTTTCACTCTCATCTTGCAGTTGCCGCCCCCGACGAGCCGACGCCGCCCGCCCCGGCCTGCCCCCGTTGTCGCCGTCGCCCGCGCCACTGCCCCGACGCGCGCCGCCCCGGCCCGCCCCCGTCGCTGTCGCCCGCGCCCATACCCCGACGCGCGCCGCCCTGGCCTGCCCTTGTCGTCGCCCGCGCCAGCCCCTTTCCCGACGCGCGCCGCCCCGGCCCGCCCTCGCCGTCGCCCGCGCCCCCTACCCCGAGCATGCGCCCACTGCCCCGTCGCCATCCTCGTCGCCGACCCCGCGGTCCTCCTGGTCCGGCCAGCGCCCTCCCTAGCTCGCATTTTTTTTTCATTTATATGCTTTTTTTCATATATATGCTTGTTTTTTATATATATGTACATATGTTATCTGTGTATATATATGTTCATGTACATATGCAAAAGATAGTTTTTTAGAAAGTTTAGGATTTTTTTCTATTCATAATTTTTTTTTGGTGATATTAATTATTGTAAATATGCAAATGTTTGTATATTCATATGAACAATGAATTAGGCAATACTACTTCATGTATTTTTAAGAAGGAAGAAGAAGAAAAAGAATGAGAGGAAAAATGAAATAAGAAGAGGAAGAAAGGCGAAGAAGAGGGGAGAGGAAGAAGAGGAGAAATAAATAAGAAGAAGAAAAAAGAAGAAAAAGAAGAGGAGAAGAAGAAAGGAATAGAGGAGAAGAAGAGAAAATTGAATATATTCTATTTTCTCTTCTTTTCCTCTATTCCTTTCTTCTTCTCCCCTTTTCTTCTTCTTTTTTTTCTTCGATCTTCTCCTCTAGCTATTCCTTTCTTCTTCTCCTCTTTTTATTTATTCTTCGTTTTCTTATGTTTTATCGGGTCTGTCGTCGTCGATATACCCCTCCCGATAACTTCAACACGTGGGGGGTCGATATACCCCCTCCCTGATATTATTATTTTCCCATGTACTTATGTCATCGTTGTCGATATAAACCCCTCCCGATAACTTCAACACGTGGGGGGGGGGGGGGCGATATACCCACTCTCCCCGATAACATTATTTTCCCATGTATGTACCTCATCGTTGTCGATATTACCCCCCCGGTAACTTCAACACGAGGGGGGGTCGATATACCCCCTCCCGATAACTTCAACATGTGGGGGGTCGATATACCCCCTCCCCGATAATATTATTTTCCCATGTACGTATGTCGTCGTTGTCGATATAAACCCCTCCCGATAACTTCAACACGTGGGGGGGGGTGTCGATATACCCGCTCCTCGATAACATTATTTTCCCATGTATGTATCTCAACGTTGTCGATATTACCCCCTCCCGGTAACTTCAACACGAGGGGGGGTCGATATACCCCCTCCCAATAACTTCAACACGTGGGGGGTGGGTCGATATACCCCCTCCCCGATAATATTATTTTCCCATGTACGTATGTCGTCGTTGTCGATATAAACCCCTCCCGATAACTTCAACACGTGGGGGGGGGTCGATATACCCGCTCCCCGATAACACTATTTTCCCGTGTATGTATCTCATCGTTGTCGATATTACCCCCTCCCGGATAACTTCGACAGTGAAAACTCTCGAGGAGTACACCCAAACTAATATATCCACGTGCTGTCATGCTTGTGTAATAATTGCCATGTTGTAATATATATTTGCAGAAACAATGGAGCATGGACGAGACGAGCAAGCAGAAGAGACGTTGCAGGACATAATATTAGACAGAGGTGATGTCATGTCGTGTTATCTTAACGACAATGATGGTCTGGAAGAACAACAGGGTGAAGAAGCAGGTCCGGAAGAACAGCAGGGTGAAGAAGGTCCGGAAGAACAGGGTGACGGCTCCGGTAACCGAACAGAGTTCGGCCAGGTAAATATATTAGTTAAGCCTGTGATGAGACTAGCTAATTTATGCATTCATTGTTTTGGTATGTACACATATTAACTAACTCTCTTCTTTCCTCTTTTTTCTAGCCCTCCGGATCGAGCACAACTTCGGTAAAGAGACGAGGCCCGAAGAAAAAGTTGCGCGAGGATGAAAGGTTTGAGATCACAGCAATCGCGCGTGACGGCCTACCAATTGAACCCATCCGGACAAAGGTTGCATTTACTGCTCAGTGCGGGGTTCTTGTTAGGGACAAGATCCCGATCAGCATCCACCAATGGTTTAAGCCGGCTAAAGAAGACCCTGAGGTGTCTTATGTCAATGATATGCAGAAAGATGATCTTTGGAATGAGCTGAAGGCAAATTTCACCCTACCGCCAGAGGAGGATCCGGAGAAGCCGGTTATAGAGCAATTAATTAAGTCTGCTGCTCTTAAGAAGATGGCAGAGCTATTCAGGAGGTGGAAGAATGAGCTGAAAAGGTTTGTCAACAAAGAAGAGACACCACAATTCATCAGCAAATATGAGAAGATCAGAGATCAATTGCCCACATTTGTGGCCCACAAGACATCGGTTAAGAGTAAGAAGATGTCGGAGACAAATAAGAAAAATGTTGCGAAGAAGAAGCTTCACCATCGCACGGGGTCAGGTGGCTACCTCAAAGGCCGGCCTAAGTGGGCAATGGCTGAGACTGATCTGCTTGATAAAGGGATCGAACCGGAGACAATGAACTGGCCAGACCGTTGCCGGACTTGGTTCTTCGGGGCTGGCGGATCCTTGGACCCTGTAACAGGGAAGTGCGCTTGGACGGACGAGCAACTTGACATATCCGTCTGCTCGGTCGGCATATAGCAGTACAGACAGAGGCTGGAGGACATACAGGTTCGGTCCTTCTCTGAAGACTCCAGAGAAGTTACCATACGAGAGGACCCCGGAGGAGAATGCGAAGATCGCGCGAACCGAAGTGGGTGACTGGTTTCGAGGGCTGAAAGCAAAGAGACATCCACCTCCGGAGGAGAAGGTAGATACGGTGAAAGCGAAGCACACTCTGGCTGCCCTGGCAAAACCACCCAAGTCTCCGCCGAAAGGCAACTATCAGCGCATTATTGGAAAGACATGGGCCGAAGCGGAGCGATCGGGAAGTACAGTCAGTGATCAAAGGATGAAAGAACGACGAGCAGCTGGGAAACAAATTGCCCAGCTCGGCAAACAAGGGAATCAATCGTGCCCCCCGCTCAAGGTGCCTAGCGACATCGTCGATCCGAGGATTGTGCCCGGTTATGGCAATCTTGGAGATTACCTGCCTGACGATGTACATTATGATTTCATGGAAGTTCAGGTACACATATTCGAGTACGGGAAGCCTCTCGTCAAAGATGAAAGATCTCTATCAACGATGATGTGAAGATTGCATGATTGGTACTTGAAAATCTGCACAGAGTCTGGGGGAGGAGTACTTTGTATGTGAGAGTTAAACCGGAGCATGACCTCATTGGAATTGATCTGTTGCCTATTCCATTTGAGGAGTTCTATCAATTTTTCAATCAATTGGCCCTCGATAAAGCAACGGTCACCTGCTAATGTCTGTAAGTACTACTACTTCTATCATTAAGTCTCTCTATATAGCTCAGCTCTTTCATTGCATGTATTTATAATTATCCTCACTATATTATGCAGATGGAAGATCGCCGAATTGAAGAAAAGACAAGTCGGTGATATTGGGTTCATTAACACATATCTCATAGATGCAACTGAGGTTGAATTTCGTGCCACAGATACCGAGGCCAACTTGCTACGATCATTCAAAATAAATGAAAACAAAGATATAATACTCTTTCCTTACAACTTCAAGTGAGTGTTACTGTCTTGTGCATATTCGGTTTCCCTTATATATTAGTCCAGGTTATAGTAATGTAATTGATGAGTTATGCATGCGTGCGTAGGTACCACTATATTCTCCTAGAGATTAGGCTTGAGCAGGGAGTAGTAACTGTCTTGGACTCTAAACGAAAAGATCCCCAGGGGTATGCGGACATGACTCAAATACTCGAGAAGTAAGTTAAATCAATCATTATCCACCATATCAGCAACTTTGTTCATTTCTGATATCAAGTAATTTTTTTCTTTGTCTGGCATGGTTTGTAGAAAATTCACCAAAAAAGCTCCGGGACTGCCGAAGGAGCTGCAATTTAGACACCCGAAAGTAAGTACTATAGTAGCATGTTCCGCGCATCTCCTAGCTATTGATTTAAGCGCTAGTTTCATCAATACCATTTGGCATTCTTGCTTATCTGTTTGATTGACCTCTATTTCTTGTAAAGTGGTTGTGGCAGGACCAAGGGAATGATTTCTGTGGATACTACGTTTGCGAGTCCATACGCCACACGACCTGTGAGCGGGGCTACTCTGCCGAACAATATGAAGTGCGTAAATAACAATATTCACAATTTTATTTTATTACCATCATTTGTGTTTAGTTTCATTCATTCATATATATATATGTGTATTGACCCCCTTCTTCAAATTAGATGTTTCGGCAGCGGGATGAACTCCTAGCACCAGATCGCATGCGAGCAATTCAAGAGGAATTGGCGGCATTCTTTCTTGACCACGTGATCGCTGAAGACGGAGAATACTATGTGGACCATGCGTCCGTAATTTAGGAGATTATATTTGTAAGAGATAATTATTGTATATATGTAGCCGGTAGTGTCGGATAGATATACGAACTTGTTGTTCGACCAATCTCTCGGAGAAGGAGAGGTGGTCGATATCACTTCTCTCTGTATGCATATATGTTCATGACGATCTTCTGTTTCCTTCGTTTGCTTACTAGCTAGCTAGCGTGTCTAGTCCTTTCTATATGTATGTATAGTACGTAGCATCGACCAAGCACGGACATAAGAGAGGACACTTCTCTCTATTAATTAGCTATCTAACACAATATATGAAATACCTAAATTAACCAGCCAAAACCCCCAACCCCCCCCCCCTTTCAAAAAAAACAAAAACCCCAGCCACATAAATGCTGACGCGTGGAGGTCTATTGGTCCCAGTTGGTGCCACCAACCGGGACCAAAGGCCCTCCTGCCTGGGCTCAGCGCGCAGGCCACGTGGAGGCCCATCTGTCCCGGTTCTGGTTAGAACCGGGACTAAAGGGTCAGGGCATTAGTAACGACCCTTTAGTCCCGGTTTAGGAACCGGGAGAAAGGTCCCTTACGAACCGGGACAAGAGGCCCGTTTTCTACTAGTGTGAGACATCCCTGTTGGTCTCCAAGAAAGCTGATAAAAACTATCTTGACGACAGTGAGGGAACCCAAAAGTCCTGTCTTGATGTAGTGTTCGAGTTACTGGCCACTACTGCTGGCACAAGCTCTTCGAACTCGCTGCCTGAATCAGTTTGTCTTCTTGAGTCTCAAATTCAAGTTGAAAGACATCGATCAGATGTGCTGCAACAGGAAGCTGAAGGACTGAGGAAGTCCCTGCAGAATTCAAATGCATATTTTCTGGTGCAACAGCAAGCGCTGGAGGATTTAAGCGCCAAACAAGAGAAAGTTAATAAGCTTGCTAAGCATCTTGCCAGCATTATGGGTACCCAGGATATTTTTCTTGAGATCTTCTGAAGTGGTTTCAGTTCTGGATTTGTTTTGCTGCGGTGTTTATTTGCGCTGGTCGCCAACTTTGACAACCAGTGTATATGATATGTTGCTTTGTTCCCTATATTTGCACTGGTGGCGAACTTTGATGCCCAGTGGATGTAATATGTGTAATAGCCGTGATAGCCTAGCGTTAGTTGCTTGTGTATTTATTTCCTTATTGTCTTGTTTATTTGTTTGCTTGTAGTCATTGCAGTTCTTTTTTCGCGGTTAGCTAGTGGCTGCAATAACCTATTTTTTAAAACTAGGCCACAATAACCATGGGCTAATATTTACTGTAGTGACACTGGGCCTCCTACTGGTCGTAGAAACAGTGGGCCTTCTACGGGCCGTAGAAACAATGGGCCTTCTACGGGCCGTAGAAACAATGGGCCTTCTACGGGCCATAGAAACAATGGGCCTTCTGCGGGCCGTATTATTAATGGGCCTTATACGGGCCGTATAATCGATTGGCCAAACATGGGCCAAACAGATCGCATTATGGCCGTAAACGGGCTAGAGTTGGAATCGTCCATTCATGGGCCGACCATATCGGGCCATCGTTAATAGGCCGTATTTGATGATGCTATGAAATCGGTCCAACGTATTAACGGACCACAAACGGGCCGACTGAAACCACGGGCTGAATTTGGCCCACAAGCAGAAAATGACAGTAACGGGCCGTAAGTAAACAAATGCTGGAAATGAGCCCAAGAATAAATGGGCTCTGAGAAGGCCGAAAGATAACATGGGCTGGTAACGGCCCAACGGAATAACGGGCCGATAATGGGTATAAAGTGATACACTGTTCATTACGGGCCAGTTTCACCACAGGCCGTTAATGGGTGTAAAGTGATACACTGTTCATTACGGGCCAGTTTCACCACGGGCCGTTAGTAGGCCAAGAGTTACATAGGGCCTCATATGGGCCGAAAGACGTCATGGGCCATACATGGGCCAGAAGTGAAAACGGGCTGGAATCATATTGGATGGCCCAGATGACGCTACTGGGCCTAATTCGGATAGGGCATAACGGGCCTTGGGTTAGCGGGCTATAAATGGGCTATATTCGAACATGTCGTTAACAGGCTTTCCATGGGCCGGCCCGCCAGCTTTTGACCAAGTAAAACGGGTCGGCCTTTTCACAGAAATGGGCCTCTGTTGGGCCGTGCCACGTGTCGACGTATCATAGGCTGTTAACGGGTTATCAGATCCAAAACCCGACCCGATAGCTTAACGGCGTTCCGTTACGGTGGATGCCACGTGTCGGTCACCCTTGACGAAAGCACTTCTGTGACGCGCGATTTATCGTCATGGAAGTGGACACTTCCGTGATGATAATTTTGGTAATGTAATGGAACACTTCTACGACAGCTCAGGTATGACTATCTTGATTCTGTCATAAATTTGTCATGGATGTACATGCATGACAAAAAAGCAACCTACTGTGACAAACACGTATCATCACGGAAGTGTATTTTTTTGTAGTGGTTGGACTCTGCGTCAGGAGATACGGGAGGTGCTCACGAGGGTGGGGGGCGCGCCCCCTCCCTAGGGCGCGCCCCCCTACCTCGTGGGGCCCCTGTAGATCCACCGACGTACCCCTTGCACCCATATATACCTATGTATCGTAAAACTTCCAGAACGGAGATTAGATCTGGAGTTCCGCCGCCGCAAGCCTCTGTAGCCACCAAAAGTCAATCAGGACCCTGTTTCGGCACCCTGCCGAAGGGGGAACCCTCACCGGTGGCCATCTTCATCATCCCGGCGCTCTCCATGACGAGGAGGGAGTAGTTCCCTCGGGTCTGAGGGTATGTAACAGTAGCTATGTGTTTGATCTCTCTCTCTCTCTCTCTCTCTCTCTCTCTCGTGTTCTTGATTTGGCACGATCTTGATGTATCGCGAGCTTTGCTATTGGATCTTATGTTTCTTCTCCCCCTCTACTCTCTTGTAATGGATTGAGTTTTCCCTTTGAAGTAATCTTATCGGATTCAGTCTTTAAAGATTTGAGAACACTTGATGTATGTCTTGCCGTGCTTATCTGTGGTGATAATGGGATATCACGTGCCACTTGATGTATGTTTTGGTGATCAACTTGCGGGTTCCTCCCATGAACCTATGCATAGGGGTTGGCACACGTTTTCGTCATGATTCTCCGGTAGAAACTTTGGGCACTCTTTGAAGTACTTTGTGTTGGATTGAATAGATGAATCTGAGATTGTGTGATGCATATCGTATAATCATGCCCATGGATACTTGAGGTGACATTGGAGTATCTAGGTGACATTAGGGTTTTGGTTGATTTGTGTCTTAAGGTGTTATTCTAGTACGAACTCTAGGGCTGTTTGTGACACTTATAGGAATAGCCCAATGGATTGATTGGAAAGAATAACTTTGAGGTGGTTTCGTACCCTACCATAATCTCTTCGTTTGTTCTCCGCTATTAGTGTCTTCGGAGTGACTCTTTGTTGCATGTTGAGGGATATTTATATGATCCAATTATGTTATTATTGTTGAGAGGACTTACACTAGTGAAAGTATGAACCCTAGGCCTTGTTTCCTATCATTGCAATACCGTTTACGCTCACTTTTACCACTTGTTACCTTGCTGTTTTTATATTTTCAGTTTACAAAAACCTATATCTACCATCCATATTGCACTTGTGTCACCATCTCTTTGCCGAACTAGTGCACCTATACAATTTATCATTGTATTGGGTGTGTTGGGGACACAAGAGACTCTTTGTTATTTGGTTGCAGGGTTGCTTGAGAGAGGCCATCTTCATCCTATGCCTCCCACGGATTGATAAACCTTAGGTCATCCACTTGAGGGAAATTTTCTACTGTCCTACAAACCTCTGCACTTGGAGGCCCAACAACGTCTACAAGAAGAAGGTTGTGTAGTAGACATCAAGCTCTTTTCTGGCGCCGTTGCCGGGGAGGTAAGTGCTTGAAGGTATATCTTTAGATCTTGCAATCGAATCTTTTTGTTTCTTGTTTTAGCACTAGTTAGTTTATAAAATAAAACTACCAAAAAAATGGAATTGAGTTTGTCTCATACGCTTCACCTCTTTAATATCTTTCGTGAGTATGATGGGAAGGAAAATTGTGCCAAAGTGTTAGAAGAAGAATGCATTAAAATGTTTGGCACTAAATCTTTGTTTGATGAGCATGATTGCAATGTTGTTAGTATGAATTCCTTGAATATCCATGATGCTAATGATATGCAAAGCCACAAGCTTGGGGAAGCTATGTTTGATGAAGATGATATTTTTTGTCCCCCAAGCTTTGATGAGCAAATTTACTATGATGAAAGCATGCCTCCTATCTATGATGATTATTGTGATGACACCTATGCTATAAAGAATAATGATAACCATGAAACTTGTCATCTTGATCTTAATTTTCAATCACATGATAGTTATTTTGTTGAGTCTGCTCCCACTATTATTCTTGACAAGAAATTTGCTTATGTGGAGAGTAATAAAATTTCTATGCTAGTAGATCATGAAAGGTATGCTTTAGGTGCTGGTTATATATTGTTAAATTTATTCATGATGCTATTGAAAATTATTATGAGGGAGGAATATATGCTTGTAGGAATTGCAATAATATCAAGTTTCCTCTCTATGTGCTTAAATTTTTGAAGTTATGCTTGTTATGCCTTCCTATGCTAGTTGATTATTGTTCCCATAAGTTGTTTGCTCACAAAATTCCTATGCATAGGAAGTGGGTTAGACTTAAATGTGCTAGTCATATTCTTCATGATGCTCTCTTTATGTTTCAAAATCTTATCCTTTATGTGAGCATCATTGAAATCATCATGCCTAGCTAGGGGCATTAAACGTTAGCGCTTGTTGGGAGGCAACCCAATTTTATTTTAGTTTATTGCTTTTTGGTTCTGTTTAGGAATAAATAATCCATCTAGATTCTGTTTAGATGTGGTTTTATGTTTTAATTAGTTTTTGTGCCAAGTAGAACCTTTGGGAAGACTTGGGTGAAGTCTTTATGATCATGCTGTAAAAAACAGAAACTTTAGCGCTCACGAGATTAGCTAGAACTTTTTACTGGAGAGTGATATTTAGTTTATTCTTTTTGCATATGATTACGAGACAAATGCCTCAGGTCCAGAAATTTATTTTAGAATTTTTGGAGTTCCAAAAGTTTGTGTTAGTTACAGATTACTACAGATTGTTCTGTTTTTGACAGATTCTGTTTTCATTGTGTTGTTTGCTTATTTTGATGAATATATGGCTAGTAAAATAGTTTATAAACCATAGAGAAGTTGGAATACAGTAGGTTTAACACCAATATAAACAAAGAATGAGTTCATTATAGTACCTTGAATTGGTGTTTTGTTTTCTTTCGCTAACGGATCTTATGAGTTTTCTGTTAAGTTTTGTGTTGTGAAGTTTTCAAGTTTTGGATAAAGATTCGATGGACTATGGAATAAGGAGTTGAAAGAGCCTAAGCTTGGGGATGCCCAAGGCACCCCAAGGTAATATTAAAGGATAACCAAGCGTCTAAGCTTGGGGATGCCCCAGAAGGCATCCCCTCTTTCGTCTTCGTTCATCGGTAACTTTAGCATCCCCTCTTTCGTCTTCGTTCGTCAGTAACTTTACTTGGAGCTATATTTTTATTCACCACATGATATGTGTTTTGCTTGGAGCGTCATTTTATTTTGTTTTGCTTTGCTTGCTGTTTGAATAAAGTATCAAGATCTGAAACTCTTAAATGTTAGAGAGCCTTCACATAGTTGCATAATTATTCAACTACTCTTTGATCATCACTTATATCTTTCGGAGTAGTTTGTTGTTTGCTCTAGTGCTCCACTTATATCTTTTAGAGCACGACGGTGGTTTTATTTTGAAGAAATAGATGAACTCTCATGCTTCACTTAGATTATTTTGAGAGTCTTAAATAGCATGGTAATTGCTTGAATAATCCTAATATGCTAAGCATAAATGATTTGTAAAAATTCTAATGAGTGTGTTGAATACTAAGAAAAGTTTGATGCTTGATAATTGATTTGAGATATGAAGATGGTGATATTAGAGTCATGATAGTTTAGTAGTTGTGAATTTGAGAAATACTTGTGTTAAAGTTTGTGATTCCCGTAGCATGCACGTATGGTGAACCGTTATGTGATGAAGTCGGAGCATGATTTATTTATTGATTGTCTTCCTTATGAGTGGCGGTCGGGGACGAGCGATGGTCTTTTCCTACCAATCTATCCCCCTAGGAGCATGCGTGTAATACTTTGCTTTGATAACTTGTAGATTTTTGCAATAAGTATATGAGTTCTTTATGACTAATGTTGAGTCCATGGATTATACGCACTCTTCTTCCTTCCACCATTGCTAGCCTCTCTAATACCGCACACTTTTCGTCGGTATCATATACCCACCATATGTTGGGGAACGTTGCAGAAAATTAAAATTTTTCCTACGGTTTCACCAAGATCCATCTATGAGTTCATCTAGCAACGAGTATTCAGATTAGGTAGCATCTACATACCACTTTGTAGATCGCAACGGAAGCGTTCGAGTGAACGTGGATGAGGTAGTCGTACTCGCCGTGATCCAATTCACCGATGATCTAGTACCGAACGGACGACACCTCCGTGTTCAACACACGTACGGAAAGCGTGACATCTCTTCCTTCTTGATCCAGCAAGGGGGAAGGAGAGGTTGATGAAGATCCAGCAGCACGACAGCGTGGTGGTGGATGCAGCAGAACTCTGGCAGGGCTTCGCTAAGCAACTACGGGAGGAGGAGGAGGTGTTGCAGGGAGGAGGGAGGCGCCAGGGCTTAGGGTGCACTGCCCCCCTCCCCTCACCCCCTTTATATAGGCCTCTTGGGAGGGGCGCCGGCCCTGGGAGATCTAATCTCCCAAGGGGGGCGGCGGCCAGGGAGGTTTCCCTCCCCCCAAGCCATCTAGGAGGTGCCTTCCACCACTAGGACTCCTCCTAGATGGAACCCTAGGCGCATGGGCCCTTTGGGGCTGGTTCCCCTTGGCCCAAGCAGGCCAAGGCGCACCCCCTAAGGCCCATGTGGCCCACCAGGGCAGGTGGCCCCACCTGGTGGACCCCCGGGACCGCTCCGGTGGTCCCGGTACAATACCAATAACCCCGAAACTTGTCCCGATGGCCGAAACAGCACTTCCTATATATAATTCTTTACCTCCGGACCATTCCGGAACTCCTCGTGACGTCCGGGATCTCATCCGGGACTCCGAACAACATTCGGGTTACTGCATATACATATCTTCACAACCCTAGCGTCACCGAACCTTAAGTGTGTAGACCCTACGGGTTCGGGAGACATGCAGACATGACCGAGACGGCTCTCGGGCAATAACCAACAGCGGGATCTGGATACCCATGTTGGATCCCACATGCTCCATGATGATCTCATCGGATGAACCACGATGTCGAGGATTCAATTAATCCCGTATACGATTCCCTTTGTCAATCGGTATTTTACTTACCCGAGATTCGATCGTCGGTATCCCAATACCTCGTTCAATCTCGTTACCGGCAAGTCACTTTTATCGTACCGTAATGCATGATCCCATGATCAAACACTTTGATCACACTGAGCTCATTATGATGATGCATTACCGAGAGGGCCCGGTGATACCTCTCCGTCAAGTGGAGTGACAAATCCCAGTCTCGATCCATGTCAACCCAACAGACACTTTCAGAGATACCCATAGTATACCTTTATAGTCACCCAGTTACGTTGTGACGTTTGGCACACCCAAAGCACTCCTACGGTATCCGGGAGTTACACGATCTCATGGTCTAAGGAAAGGATACTTGACATTGGAAAACTCTAGCAAACGAACTATGCGATCTTATGCTATGTTTAGGATTGGGTCTTGTCCATCACATCATTCTCCTAATGATGTGATCCCGTTATCGATGACATCCAATGTCCATAGTCAGGAAACCATGACTATCTGTCGATCAACGAGCTAGTCAACTAGAGGCTCACTAGGGACATGTTTGTTGTCTGTTATTCACACATGTATTACGATTTCCGGATAACACAATTATAGCACGAATAAAGACAATTATCATGAATAAGGAAATATAATAATAATGCTTTTATTATTGCCTCTAGGGCATATTTCCAACAGTCTCCCACTTGCACTAGAGTCAATAATCTAGTTACATTGTGATGAATCGAACACCCATAGAGTTCTGGTGCTGATCATGTTTTGCCTTAGGGAGAGGTTTAGTCAACGGATCTGCGACATTCAGATCCGTGTGCACTTTACAAATTTCTATGTCTCCATCTTGAACATTTTCACGAATGGAGTTGAAGCGACGCTTGATGTGCCTAGTCTTCTTGTGAAACCTGGGCTCCTTTGCAAGTGCAATAGCTCCAGTGTTGTCACAGAAGAGCTTGATTGGCCCCGACGCATTGGGTATGACTCCGAGGTCGGTGATGAACTACTTCACCCAAATTGCTTCATGTGCTGCCTCCGAGGCTGCCATGTACTCCGCTTCACATGTAGATCCCGCCACGACGCTCTGCTTGCAACTGCACCAGCTTACTGCCCCACCATTCAAAATATACACGTATCCGGTTTGTGACTTGGAGTCATCCAGATCTGTGTCGAAGCTAGCGTCGATGTAACCCTTTACGACGAGCTCTTCGTCACCTCCATAAACGAGAAACATTTCCTTAGTCCTTTTCAGGTACTTCAGGATATTCTTGACCGCTGTCCAGTGTTCCTTGCCGGGATTACTTTGGTACCTTCCTACCAAACTTACGGCAAGGTTTACATCAGGTCTGGTACACAGCATGGCATACATAATAGAACCTATGGCTGAGGTATAGGGGATGACACTCATCTCTTCTATTTCTTCTGCCGTGGTCGGACATTGAGCTGAGCTCAATTTCACACCTTGTAACACAGGTAAGAACCCTTTCTTAGATTGATCCATATTGAACTTCTTCAATATTTTATCAAGGTATGTGCTTTGTGAAAGACCTATGAGGCATCTCGATCTATCTCTATAGATCTTGATGCCTAATATATAAGTAGCTTCTCCAAGGTCCTTCATTGAAAAACTTTTATTCAAGTAGGCCTTAATGTTGTCCAAGAGTTCTATATCATTTCCCATCAAAAGTATGTCGTCTACATATAATATGAGAAATGCTACAGAGGTCCCACTCACTTTTTTGTAAACACAGGCTTCTCCATAAGTCTGTGTAAATCCAAACGCTTTGATCATCTCATCAAAGCGAATATTCCAACTCCGAGATGCTTGCACCAGCCCATAAATCGAGCGTTGGAGCTTGCACACCTTGTCAGCATTCTTAGGATCGACAAAACCTTCCGGCTGCATCATATACAATTCTTCCTTAAGGAAACCATTAAGGAATGCCGTTTCGACGTCCATTTGCCATATCACATAATCATAGTATGCGTCAATTGCTAACATGATTCGGACGGACTTCAGCTTTGCTACCGGTGAGAAAGTCTCATCGTAGTCAATTCCTTGAACTTGTCGATAACCCTTAGCGACAAGCCGAGCTTTATAGATGGTCACATTACCATCCGCGTCTGTCTTCTTCTTAAAGATCCATTTATTTTTTATGGCTCGCCGTTCAACGGGCAAGTCAGTCAAAGTCCATACTTTGTTTTCATACATGGATCCTATCTCGGATTTCATGGCTTCCAGCCACTTGTCGGAATCCGGGCCCGCCATTGCTTCCTCATAGTTCGAAGGTTCACCGTTGTCTAACAACATGATTTCCAAGACAGGGTTGCCGTACCACTCTGGTGCGGAACGTGTCCTTGTGGACCTTCGAATTTCAGTAGGAGCTTGATCAGAAGCATCTTGATCATCATCATCATTAATTTCCTCTCTAGTCGGTGCAGGCACCTCAGAAACGTTTTCTTGAGTTTCGCCATTTTCCGTTTCAAGAGGTAACACTTCATCAAGTTCTACTTTCCTCCCACTTACTTCTTTCAAGAGAAACTCTTTCTCTAGAAAGGATCCATTCTTGGCAACAAAGATCTTGCCTTCGGATCTGAGGTAGAAGGTATACCCAACAGTTTCTTTAGGGTATCCTATGAAGACGCATTTTTCCGACTTGGGTTTGAGCTTTTCAGGTTGAAGTTTCTTGACATAAGCATCGCATCCCCAAACTTTTAGAAACGACAGCTTAGGTTTCTTTCCAAACCATAATTCATACGGTGTCGTCTCAACGGATTTTGACAGAGCCCTATTTAAAGTGAATGCGGCAGTCTCTAAAGCATAACCCCAAAAAGATAGCGGTAAGTCGGTAAGAGACATCATAGATCGCACCATATCTAATAGAGTGCGATTACGACGTTCGGACACACCATTACGCTGAGGTGTTCCAGGCGGCGTGAGTTGTGAAACTATTCCACATTTTCTTAAGTGTGTGCCAAATTCATGACTCAAGTATTCTCCTCCACGATCTGATCGTAGAAACTTGATCTTTCTATCACGTTGATTTTCAACCTCACTCTGAAATTCCTTGAACTTTTCAAAGGTCTCAGACTTGTGTTTCATCAAGTAGATATACCCATATCTACTCAAGTCATCAGTGAGGGTGAGAACATAACGATAGACACCGCGAGCCTCAACACTCATTGGACCGCACACATTAGTATGTATGATTTCCAATAAGTTGGTTGCTCGCTCCATTGTTCCTGAGAACGGAGTCTTGGTCATTTTACCCATGAGGCATGGTTCGCACGTGTCAAATGATTCATAATCAAGAGACTCTAAAAGTCCATCTGCATGGAGCTTCTTCATGCGTTTGACACCTATGTGACCAAGGCGGCAGTGCCACAAATATGTGGGACTATTGTTATCAACTTTAACTCTTTTGGTATTCACACTATGAATATGTGTATCATCACGTACGAGATTCATTAAGAATAAACCATTAACCATCGGAGCATGACCATAAAACATATCTCTCATATAAATAGAACAACCATTATTCTCGGATTTAAATGAGTAGCCATCTCGAATTAAACGAGATCTAGATACAATGTTCATGCTCAAACTTGGCACTAAATAACAATTATTGAGGTTTAAAACTAATCCCGTAGGTAAATGTAGAGGTAGCGTGCCGACGGCGATCACATCGACCTTGGAACCATTCCCGACGCACATCGTCACCTCGTCCTTCGCCAGTCTCCGTTTATTCCGCAGCTCCTGCTTTGAGTTACAAATGTGAGCAACTGCACCGGTATCAAATACCCAAGAGCTACTACGAGTACTGGTAAGGTACACATCAATTACATGTATATCACATATACCTTTGGTTTTGCCGGCCTTCTTGTCCGCTAAGTATTTGGGGCAGTTCCGCTTCCAGTGACCACTTCCCTTGCAATAAAAACACTCAGTCTCGGGCTTGGGTCCATGCTTTGGCTTCTTTCCGGCAACTTGCTTACCGGGCGCGGCAACTTCCTTGCCGTCCTTCTTGAAGTTCTTTTTACCCTTGCCCTTCTTGAACTTAGTGGTTTTATTCACCATCAACACTTGATGCTCCTTCTTGATTTCTACCTCTGCTGATTTCAGCATAGCATATACTTCAGGAATGGTCTTTACCATCCCCTGCATATTGTAGTTCATCACAAAGCTCTTGTAGCTAGGTGGAAGCGACTGGAGGATTCTGTCAATGACCGCTTCATCCGGGAGATTAACTTCCAGTTGAGTCAAGCGGTTGTGCAACCCAGACATTTTGAGTATGTGCTCACTGACAGAGCCATTTTCCTCCATCTTACAGCTAAAGAATTTGTCGGAGACTTCATATCTCTCGACCCGGGCATGAGCTTGGAAAACCATTTTCAGCTCTTCGAACATCTCATATGCTCCATGTCTCTCAAAACGCTTTTGGAGCCCCGGCTCTAAGCTGTAAAGCATGCCGCACTGAACGAGGGAGTAATCATCGCAGCGTGACTGCCAAGCGTTCATAACGTCTTGTTCTGCAGGGAGAATAGGTGCGTCACCCAGCGGTGCTCGTAGGACATAATCTTTCTTGGCAGCTATGAGGATAATCCTCAGGTTTCGGACCCAGTCCGTATAGTTGCTACCATCGTCTTTCAGCTTGGTTTTCTCTAGGAACGCGTTGAGGTTGACGACTACGTTGGCCATTTGATCTACAAGACATATTGTAAAAAATTTAGACTAAGTTCATGATAATAAAGTTCATTTAATCAAATTATTTAATGAACTCCCACTTAGATAGACATCCCTCTTCTAGTCATCTAATTATTACATGATCCGAGTCAACTAGGCCGTGTCCGATCATCACGTGAGACGGACTAGTCAACATCGGTGAACATCTTCATGTTGATCGTATCTTCTATACGACTCATGCTCGACCTTTCGGTCTTCTGTGTTCCCAGGCCATGTCTGTACATGCTAGGCTCGTCAAGTCAACCTAAGTGTTTTGCGTGTGTAAATCTGTCTTACACCCGTTGTATGTGAACGTTAGAATCTATCACACCCGATCATCACGTGGTGCTTCGAAACAACGAACTGTCGCAACGGTGCACAGTTAGGGTGAACACTTTCTTGAAATTATTATGAGGGATCATCTTATTTACTACCGTCGTTGTAAGTAAACAAGATGCAAAACATGATAAACATCACATTAAGTTTTGTGTTGTGAAGTTTTCAAGTTTTGGATAAAGATTCGATGGACTATGGAATAAGGAGTTGAAAGAGCCTAAGCTTGGGGAGCCCAAGGCACCCCAAGGTAATATTAAAGGATAACCAAGCGTCTAAGCTCGGGGATGCCCCAGAAGGCATCCCCTCTTTCGTCTTCGTTCATCGGTAACTTTAGCATCCCCTCTTTCGTCTTCGTTCATCGGTAACTTTACTTGGAGCTATATTTTTATTCACCACATGATATGTATTTTGCTTGGAGCATCATTTTATTTTGTTTTGCTTTGCTTGCTGTTTGAATAAAGTATCAAGATCTGAAATTCTTAAATGTTAGAGAGCCTTCACATAGTTGCATAATTATTCAACTACTCTTTGATCTTCACTTATATCTTTCGGAGTAGTTTGTTGTTTGCTCTAGTGCTCCACTTATATCTTTTAGAGCACGACAGTGGTTTTATTTTGAAGAAATAGATGAACTCTCATGCTTCACTTAGATTATTTTGAGAGTCTTAAATAGCATGGTAATTGCTTGAATAATCCTAATATGCTAAGCATAAATGATTTGTAAAAATTCTAATGAGTGTGTTGAATACTAAGAAAAGTTTGATGCTTGATAATTGATTTGAGATATGAAGATGGTGATATTAGAGTCATGATAGTTTAGTAGTTGTGAATTTGAGAAATACTTGTGTTAAAGTTTGTGATTCCCGTAGCATGCACGTATGGTGAACCGTTATGTGATGAAGTCGGAGCATGATTTATTTATTGATTGTCTTCCTTTTGAGTGGCGGTCGGGGACGAGCGATGGTCTTTTCCTACCAATCTATCCCCTTAGGAGCATGCGTGTAATACTTTGCTTTGATAACTTGTAGATTTTTGCAATAAGTATATGAGTTCTTTATGACTAATGTTGAGTCCATGGATTATACGCACTCTTCTTCCTTCCACCATTGCTAGCCTCTCTAATACCGCACACTTTTCGTCGGTATCATATACCCACCATATGTTACTATCCTTTCACCACACTTGTGCTTCAAAGTAGAACCATGATCTTCATGATAGAGAGTCTCCTATGATATCACTTTCATATACTAGTGGGAATTTTTCATTATAGAACTTGGCTTGTATATTCCAATGATGGGCTTCCTCAAATTGCCCTAGGTCTTCGTGAGCAAGCAAGTTGGATGCACACCCACTAAGTTTCCTTTTGAGCTTTCATATACTTATAGCTCTAGTGCATCCTTTGCATGGCAATCCCTACTCACTCACGTTGATATCTATTAATGGGCATCTCCATAGCCGTTGATACGCCTAGTTGATGTGAGACTCTCTTCCCCTCTTTTTGTCTTCTCCACAACCACCATTCTATTCCACCTATAGTGTTATGTCCATGGCTCACGCTCATGTATTGCGTGAAGATTGATTTTTTTTAAATGTTAAAGTATGAAACAATTGCTTGGCTTGTCATCGGGGTTGTGCATGATTTAAATACTTTGTGTGGTGAAGATAGAGCATAGGCAGACTATATGATTTTGTAGGGATAACTTCCTTTGGCCATGTTATTTTGAGAAGACATAATTGCTTTGTTAGTATGCTTGAAGTATTATTATTTTTATGTCAATATGAACTTTTGTCTTAAATCTTTTGGATCTGAATATTCATATCACAAGTAAGAAGAATTACAATGAAATTATGCCAACTAGCATTCCACATCAAAAATTATCTTTTTATCATTTACCTACTCGAGGACGAGCAGTAATTAAGCTTGGGGATGCTTGATACGTCTCCAACGTATCTATAATTTTTGATTGCTCCATGCTATATTATCTATTGTTTTGGGCAATACAGGGCTTTATTATCCACTTTTATATTATTTTTGGGACTAACCTATTAACCGGAGGCCCAGCCCAGATTCGATGTTTTATGCCTATTTCAGTGTTTCGAAGAAAAGGAATATCAGACGGAGTCGAAACGGAACGAAATCAACTGGAGGGAAAGAAAGCCACCGGATAGACTTGGACTCTACGTCAAGAGATACGGGAGGTGCTCACGAGGGTGTGGGGCGCGCCCCCTCCCAAGGGCGTGCCCCCTGCCTCGTGGGGCCCCCGTAGCTCCACCGACGTACCCCTTGCACCCATATATACCTATGTATCGTAAAACTTCCAGAACGGAGATTAGATCTGGAGTTCCGCCGCCGCAAGCCTCTGTAGCCACCAAAAGTCAATCGAGACCCTGTTCCGGCACCCTACCGGAGGGGGGAACCCTCACCGGTGGCCATCTCCATCATCCCGGCGCTCTCCATGACGTGGAGGGAGTAGTTCCCTCGGGGCTGAGGGTATGTACCAGTAGCTATGTGTTTGATCTCTCTCTCTCTCTCTCTCTCTCTCTCTCTCTCTCTCTCTCTTTCTCGTGTTCTTGATTTGGCATGATCTTGATGTATCACGAGCTTTGCTATTATAGTTGGATCTTATGTTTGTTCTCCCCCTCTACTCTCTTGTAATGGATTGAGTTTTCCCTTTGAAGTAATCTTATCGGATTGAGTCTTTAAAGATTTGAGAACACTTGATGTATGACTTGTCGTGCTTATCTGTGGTGACAATGGGATATCACGTGCCACTTGATGTATGTTTTGGTGATCAACTTGCGGGTTCCGCCCATGAACCTATGCATAGGGGTTGGCACACATTTTCGTCGTGATTCTCCGGTAGAAACTTTGGGCACTCTTTGAAGTACTCTATGTTGGATTGAATAGATGAATCTGAGATTGTGTGATGCATATCATATAATCATGCCCACGGATACTTGAGGTGACATTGGAGTATCTAGGTGACATTAGGGTTTTGGTTGAATTGTGTCTTAAGGTGTTATTCTAGTACGAACTCTAGGGCTGTTTGTGACACTTATAGGAAGAGCCCAATGGATTGATTGGAAAGAATAACTTTGAGGTGGTTTCGTACCCTACCATAATCTCTTCGTTTGTTCTTCGCTATTAGTGTCTTCGGAGTGACTCTTTGTTGCATGTTGAGGGATAGTTATATGATCCAATTATGTTATTATTGTTGAGAGGACTTACACTAGTGAAAGTATGAACCCTAGGCCTTGTTTCCTATCATTGCAATACCGTTTACGCTCACTTTTACCACTTGTTACCTTGCTGTTTTTATATTTTTAGTTTACAAAAACCTATATCTACCATCCATATTGCACTTGTATCACCATCTCTTCGCCGAACTAGTGCACCTATACAATTTATCATTGTATTGGGTGTGTTGGGGACACAAGAGACTCTTTGTTATTTGGTTGCAGGGTTGCTTGAGAGAGACCATCTTCATCCTACGCCTCCCACGGATTGATAAACCTTAGGTCATCCACTTGAGGGAAATTTGCTACTGTCCTACAAACCTCTGCACTTGGAGGCCCAACAACGTCTACAAGAAGAAGGTTGTGTTGTAGACATCAAGGTCATTGTCCGATGATTCCCCAATAACTCCCTTAGATGTTTTCTTGGAGGCAAACTTCCTAAAGAAACTCATCTTATTCCTATGAACAAAATTCTGAAAAATTTAGACCACAAAATTTTTATTAACAAAACTTCACAAGATTGATAGCAACTACTCATAAGGGTCCGTAGAGGCTATGTTAAGCATTCAAACTACTTAGAACTCTAAGAATTCAACATGTAAGCTCATCTACAGCAGCACCAAGAGTAGCTAATTATTCAAAATATAATCCACTAAAGCAAAAACTAATTGGAGCAATGGAGTCACATACCAAGTAGCAATCCCCCAAAACAGTTTTGGAAACAGAGCTTCGAGCAAAGAGATTGAAATCCATGGATTTGTGAGCAAGAACACGAGGGAGAGAGCAATGGTGATTATTTTCTGGAGGTAGGTGAAGACATGGGCTAAAGAGATAAGTGATGGGTCCCACGGGGGGCCACTACCCTCCTGGGCGCGCCTGGGGCTGCTGGCGCGCCCAGGTGGGTTGTGCCCACCTGGTGTACCCCCCCCCCTCTGATGTTATTTGCATCAAACTTTCAGAAATATTCAGAAAAAATCATATTAAATTTTCAGGGCATTCTGAGAACTTTTATTTTTGGGTAATTTTTATATTACCTGGGAAATACAGAAAATAGACAAAACATGACATTTTATTTTATTCAACTAAGAAAAACAGAAAATAAAAGTTGGAAGTAGAAGGTTGTGCTTACTAAATTCATCAACTTCATACCTCTCAAAAATATCTATTAATAAGGTTGATCAAGTCTCATTAACAACCACCTTCGATTAGCATGAAACCGAAGAACTTTCGTAGAACACTAAGTTACCTCAACAGGGATATGCATGTCCCCAACAATAAGCATTTCATATTTCTTTTTGGCAGTAGGTAGAGGTAGTTGAAAACTTCCAATAGTGAGTGTCGAAGATTTATCAATAACATTAATACCATTCACTTGGAATTGTGTATTTGGAAAGTG
Organism: Aegilops umbellulata; assembly: GCA_032464435.1. Taxonomy (NCBI): domain Eukaryota; kingdom Viridiplantae; phylum Streptophyta; class Magnoliopsida; order Poales; family Poaceae; genus Aegilops; species Aegilops umbellulata. The sequence continues at coordinate 346,347,498 of CP136059.1, forward strand.
CACCGTATGTTCATTACCATTGATATGAAAAGTGACCTTGCTCTTATTGCAATCAATAACAACCCCTCCAGTATTCAAGAAGGGTCTACCAAGGATAATCGACATGTTGTCATCCTCGGGCATCTCAAGTATAACAAAGTCAGTTAAGATAGTAACATTTGCAACAACAACAACGAGCACATCCTCACATATACCGATAGGTATGGCAGTTGATTTGTGAGCCATTTGCAAATATATTTCAGTAGGTGTGAGTTTATTCAAATCAAGTCTTTTATATAAGGAGAAAGGCATAACACTAACACCAGCTCCTAAATTACACAAAGCAGGTTTTAACATAATTTATTTTGATGGAGCAAGGTATAGTTGGTATTCCTGGGTCTCCAAGTTTTTTAGGTACTCCATCCTTAAAAGAGTACTCCCTCGGTAAACAAATATAAGAGTGTTTAGATCACTACTTTAGTGATCTAAACGCTCTTATATTAGTTTGCAGAGGGAGTAATTAGCAAGCATGGTGGAGATATCAGCTTCAGGTATTTTTATCTTATTAGTGTTGATCTCTTTCTTCTATTTTGCATAAGGGGCCATCTTTAAAATATCAGTCAAGCGAGTGCGCAAAAAGACTGGCCTAAGAATTTCAGCAAAGCGTTCAAATTCTTCATCATCTTTCTTCTTAGTTGGATTAGGTGGAAAGGGCATCGGTTTTTGAACCCATGGTTCTCTTTCTCTTCCATGTTTTCTAGCAAAAAAGTCTATTTTATCATATATTTTATTTTTAGGTTGTGGGTTATCAAGATCAACAGCTGGTTCTATTTCAACATCATTATCTGGTTGTTTATCATTGTCTGGTTGAGTATCTTCATGAACCTCGTCATTATATTTTTCATTATCACTAGATGAATGTTCATTACCAGATTGAGTTTCAGCATCAGAGATAGAAACATCATGATCATTATTATCATGAGGTTTTTCTTTCTCGGGTTCACTAGAAGCATGCAAAGTCCTATAATTTTTGTTTTTCTTTTTAGAAGGACTAGGTGGTGTTAAATCTTTGAGAGTCTTGTTCAATTATTTTAGGGTGTCCCTCAGGATAAAGTGGTTCCTGAGTCATTCTACCTCCTCTAGTCACTACTGTTATAGCATGATCATTCATATTATTATTCATTTCATCAAGCAATTCTCTTTGAGATTTAGCAACTTGTTCTAACTGAGTATGAACCATAGAGGCATGTTTTCCTACACCTCTAACATCATTGGAGATTCTAAATAACAAGTCACTCAAGCGAGCAATCATATCAGAGTTGTATTTCAATTGTTTCATAACATTTGCATTGAAGTGATCTTGTTTTCTAATGTAGTTTTCAAACTCATAAAGGCATTGACTAGGATGTTTATTGTAAGGGATATCACTTTCATCAAATTTCATTAAAGAATTTACCTCTACCACCTTTGGTGGTGGTGTGTCAAGTCCATGCATTTCTTCAATAGGAGGTAAATTTTTTACATCCTCTGCTTTAATACCTTTTTCCTTCATAGATTTCTTTTTCTCTTGCATATCTTCCGTACTGAGATATAAGATACCCCTCTTCTTTAGAATGAGTTTATGCGGTGGTTCAGGAAGATTCCAATCATCATAATTTTTCAATATATTAATCAATAATTCCTCAGCTTGTTCAATAGTTTGTTCCCTGAAAACACAACCAGCACAACTATCTAGGAAGTCCCTAGAAGCATCGGTTAGTCCATTATAGAAGATATCAAGTATTACATTTTTCTTAAGAGGACGATCAGGCAAAGCATTAAGCAATTGGAGAAGCCTCCCCCATGCTTGTGGGAGACTCTCTTCTTCAATTTGCACAAAATTAAATATTTCCTGCAATGCAACTTGTTTCTTATGAGCAGGAAAATATTTTTCACAGAAGTAATAAATCATATCCTGGGGACTACGCACACAACCAGGAGCAAGAGTATTGTACCATATCTTAGCATCACCCTTTAGAGAGAATGGAAATAATTTGATGATATAATAATAGCAGATTTTATCGTCAAGAGCAAAATGGGTAGCTATATAATTTAACTTAGTAAGGTGCACCACAACAGTTTCAGTTTCATAGCCATGGAAAGGTTTAGGTTCAACCAAAGTAATCAACTCTGGGACGACAGAGAATTCATAATCCTTATCATCAACAAAGATAGGTGAAGTAGCAAACTGAGATCACATTTCATTCTAGCATTCAAAGATTTCACTTTCAGTTTGCATAATAATTTCTTAAGATCATCTCTATCATTGCAAGCAAGAAAATCTCTAGTTGTCTCCTCATCCATAACATAACCCTCAAGTATCTTAGGCAATTCATATCTAGGAGAGCTAGGTCTAATATGTGTTTCAAGTACTTCATCAGTTTCAACATTCTCAATATCTTTAGCTCTAGCACTTTGTTCATCAAGAAAGTCACCTAGTGGCATATTATCATCAAGCAAGGTACTAGCATCATCATGAGTAGCATTCATAGCAGAAGTAGCATCATCAATAACTTGCGACATATCAGGATTAATAGGATGTGGTGGTGTTGCAAGTCTACTCAACATTGAAGGTGAATCAAGTGCAGAACTAGATGGTAGTTCCTTACTGTCGGTTCTATATCCGGCATATCTCGTAGTAGGGGTCCTAAGCTAGGCGTTTTGGAACGATGGTAACATGGACACGGATTTTACCCAGGTTCGGGCCCTCTTGATGGAGGTAAAACCCTATGTCCTGCTTTTTGTTATATTGATATGGGTGTAGTACAGGGTACATGTCTCTACCACGAGATTTTCTGGTGAATATTAGTTGATCTATTGACTAGCCTGGCCTCGATTTATATAACACATCAGAGGCCTAGGGATTTAGGAGAGTTCGAGACTTGGGCGCCAAGTCTCGTGCAGTCTTCCTTGTATGCGGCATGGGCTGTCCGAACTGGCCCAATAGTGAACCGCCATGGGGGTCGTCCTTGGCCCGATCCACCTAGTCGGGAGACGACGTGGTGAGTACCCCCTAGTCGAGGAAACCGTCAGTAGCCCCCTGAACCGGTCTTCAAGTTGGGGACGCTCCTCGATTCTTCCGAACTGTTCTTCATCTTCGGTCATCGGTCTTGAAAACTAGTTCAACAAATCTTCCCATCTTCGATCTTGAGGATCGGCAAAGTGAGTCCGAAGAGTTTACACGTCGGGTATCCAAGGAGCCCCTTCAAGTCTTCGGCCTTTATCAATGCCTTGTTATTTTTACGCCAGACCTCGGGTTTGAAGTGCTTCCTGTGCGGCGGTGTGCTCTTGCGTCCGAGCTCCAACGCCGGACTGTATCCGAGCTCCAACGTCGGTCTGTAGCCGAGCTATCTTTTTGAAGCCGAGCTCCAACTCCAGACTGCATCTGAGGAGGCACAGAGTACCTCGTGTTTGAAAAAGTTTGAAGGAGGTTATCCCAGCTTAACGTTGAAAAGTTCTCTATGGAACCAGTCGCTCGCAGCGGAGCTTTATGCCGGAAATGTCCTATATGGATTTAGCCACTTGCATCTGAGTTTTATGCCGGACTACTTCCGAGTTGTGCAATTTATTTGCTGATGAGATGTTTAGTTAGTAGCCCTCAAGGTGTGCGTCGGCCTAAAACCCAAGATGCACATTAGAGGAGATAGTGATCGGCGGACAGGCCCTTGAGAGAGAGTTTCGAGAAGTCGTCGTAGTATATTAGCTTGATGTTGGATAAGTCCCAGATGGTACCTATTGTTGTCCTAAGACGCGTTTGCCCATAGCTCGGTCAAGCCGAACACTGGCCATTTTGAATTTTCTGCATTGAATAGCCAATGCAGTAGACCCCGAGCCTTAATTTGGGCAAGGGTGGCTGAATTGAGGGTCGATATCCAGAGTAAAATCACAATTTATGTGTAACGATTCTATGTATCCAAGTACTTTACATCATTAATGCTCGGATCCGCATTGTACAAAAATTTATTGACCGACCATCGGCTTCAACCTCCTCGGCCAGTAGCCAAGGAGTGTTTGTCCTTCTTTATAAAGCCTTTACAATGGCAAAGATTTACGGCAAACAAGGCAATCCGGCCATATGGTTTTATAAAAAGAGGTACGCGGAGAGATATGTTATATTACTATTAATGTAAGAAACGTCTTCCAAGAAAATAGTCCCGCTATCAGTTCCTTTATTTGAGTTGTCATGCTAACCATGATCATGAAACCTCACTGATAACCCACAAGTATTGGGGATCGCAACAGTTTTCGAGGGTAGAGTATTCAACCCAAATTTACTGATTCGACACAAGGGGAGCCAAAGAATATTCTCAAATATTAGCAGTTGAGTTGTCAATTCAACCACACCTGGATAACTTAGTATCTGCAGCAAAGTATTTAGTAGCAAAGTAATATGGAAGTAACGGTAACAGTAGCAAAAGTAATAGTTTTGGTATTTTGTAGTGATTTTAACAGTACCAACAGAAAAGTAAATAAGCGAAGAACAATATAGAAAAAGCTCATAGGCATTGGATTGGTGATGGAGAATTCTGTCGGGTGCGGTTCATCATGTAACAATCATAACATAGGGTGACACAGAACTAGCTCCAATTCATCAATGTAATGTAGGCATGTATTCCGAATATAGTCATACGTGCTTATGGAAAAGAACTTGCATGACATCTTTTGTCCTACCTTCCCGTGGCAACGGGGTCCTAATGGAAACTAAGGTATATTAAGGCCTCCTTTTAATAGAGTACCAGACCAAAGCATTAACACATAGTGAATACATGAACTCCTCAAACTAAGGTCATCACCGGGAGTGGTCCCGATTATTGTCACTTCGGGGTTGTCGGATCATAACACATAGTAGGTGACTATAGACTTGCAAGATAGGATCAAGAACACACATATATTCATGAAAACATAATAGGTTCAGATCTGAAATCATGGCACTCGGGCCCTAGTGACAAGCATTAAGCATAGCAAAGTCATAGCAACATCAATCTCAGAACAAAGTGGATACTAGGGATCAAACCCTAACAAAACTAACTCAATTACATGATAGATCTCATCCAACCCATCACCGTCCAGCAAGCCCGTGATGGAATTACTCACGCACGGCGGTGAGCATCAGAAATTGGTGATGGAGAATGGTTGATGATGATGATGGCGACGAATCCCCCTCTCCGAAGCCCCGAACAGACTCCAGATCAGCCCTCCCGAGAGGTTTTAGGGCTTGGCGGCGGCTCTGTATCGTAAAACGCGATGAATTCTTCTCCTTGATTTTTTCCTCCCCGAAAGCAAATATATAAAGTTGGAGTTGAGGTCGGTGGAGCTCCAGGGGGCCCACGAGGTAGGGGGCGCCCTAGGGGGGCAGAAGCGCCCCCACCCTCGTGGACAGGGTGTGGGCCCCCTGGTCTCCATCTTTTGCAAGAATTTTTTATTAATTCCAAATAGACATTCCGTGAAGTTTCAGGTCATTCCGAGAACTTTTGTTTCTGCACATAAATAACACCATGGAAAGTCTACTGAAAACAGCGTCAGTCCAGGTCAGTTTCATTCAAATCATACAAGTTAGAGTCCAAAACAAGGGCAAAAGTGTTTGGAAAAGTAGATATGATGAAGACGTATCAACTCCCCCAAACTTAAACCTTTGCTTGTGCTCAAGCAATTCAGTTGATAAACTGAAAGTGATAAAGAAAAACTTTTACAAATTCTGTTTGCTCTTGTTGTTGTAAATATGTAAAGCCAGCATTCAAGTTTTCAGCAAAGATTATGACTAACCGCATTTGCAATAACTCTCAGGTCTAATGTTTACTCATATCAATAGCATAATCAACTAGCGAGTCATAATAATAAATCTCGGATGACAACACTTACTCAAAACAATCATAATATGATATAACAAGATGGTATCTCGCTAGCCCTTTCTGAGACCGCAAAACATAAATTTGGAGCACCTTTAAAGATCAAGGACTGACTAGACATTGTAATTCATGGTAAAAAAGATCCAGTCATAGTCATACCCAATATAAATTAATAGTAATGCATGCAAATGACAGTGGTGCTCTCATGTTGGTGCTTTTTAATAAGAGAGTGATGACTCAACATAAAAGTAAATAGATAGGCCCTTCACAGAGGGAAGCAGGGATTTGTAGAGGTGCTAGAGCTCGGTTTTGAAATGGAGATAAATAATATTTTGAGCGGCATACTTTCATTGTCAACATAACAACCAAGAGATGGCAATATCTTCCATGCTACACACATTATAGGCGGTTCCCAAACAGAATGGTAAAGTTTATACTCCCCCTCCACCAACAAGCATCAACCCATGACTTGCTCGAAACAACGAGTGTCTCCAACTAGCAACAGTCCCAGGGGGAGTTCTGTTTGCAAGTAATTTGATTTATTTTGCATAAAGCATGGGACTGGGCATCCCGGTGACCAGCCATTTTCTCATGAGTGAGGAGCGGAGTCCACTCCTCTAGAGAATAACCCGCCTAACATGGAAGATATGGACATCCCTAGTTGATACATGAGCTATTCGAGCATACAAAGCAGAATGTTGATACATGAGCTATTCGAGCATACAAATCTATCTATTATATATAAAAAAATATTTGATGGGATCACTAGAAAAAAGAGAATATTTTAGAAAATCACACAATAATTAGAAAGATCTGGCCGCTTAATTCGTAGGAAAGGAAAACATAACCGTTGGATGGAGACAAATTTTTTTCAACATAAATCAGTGAAAATTACCCACCAGTGCCATTACATAAAATAACTTTTCAACATAAAAAGTATTTGACGTGTTAATTAGAAAAAAGATATTAGCAAGAAAATCCCACAAAAAATAGACATATCTAGCCATTAATTTGGTGGACCTCTATCTTTACATACATAATTAATGGACTAGATCTTGCTTTGAGAGAAAGAAAAAAAGTATATGCTTGCGATAGGCCTCTACATGTTCGAATCAGATCCGATCATAGTTCCCATCTCTCTCTTCAGAAAAAAAATGATTGAGAGATAGGCCTCCACACGTTTCAATCAGATCCGATCGTAGTCCCCATCTCTCTTCTCACCAATTCCCTCAAAACCTGGCGTCAAAAGGTGCAGGACGCTCATACCCTAGGAGCTAAATTCCATGACGTTGGTGACAGATTGCCATTAGTTCTACCATGCTACTATCTCAGTTCTCAGGTACGTGTAGCAGCTACGATGTCTTAGTTCGTTGGTGCCGGAAGGTCGTTCGTCGTTACTCTTCCATCTATGTAGAGGATGTGCAGTAGGAGACGCAGCATCATAGATGTATCCTAGATCGTTATAGAGGCTAGCGGCTCAACCACCATGGATGCATGTCTTGGAGGCCATATTTACCCAGAAAGGAACCATCATGGCTGGCTTGCTGGGCAGCAAGAAGCAGCTGGGGCGTTCTCCCTCCGCTACCTCCTTCGGTCCTTCCCAACGAGTCACCATCACACTGTAAATTAATTGATTAATTAAACCAAACTCATTCATCTTCCTCTAGGCTATGTAAATGAGAGATTATGTCCTGAACATGAATATCTGATCGATTTATCTTTTGCTTCTATCTGGTGTTGCGTTGCAGATCTGAGGATTAAAATCATGATGGAGAGTGGTTCTTCTACACCCACTCTCGGTGCACCCACGGTGCACCCACGCAAGAAAACATATTAAAACATTTCGAAAAAATCTGAAACTTCGTGGAAATGATCATCAACAAATGTTATGGGGGCTTGCAAAATTTGGTGGTCAAATAACATTCAAGGAGCTCTCTACAAAAAGACAAAATAACTGAAAATTAGTCAAAATGTACGTGCACTGTTTGAGCAGATTTTGCAATTTTGTCTTTTTTGTAGAGCGCTTCTCGAATGTTATTTGACCACCAAACTTTGCAAGCCCTCATAACATTTGTTGATGATCATTCCCATGAAGTTTCAGATTTTTTCGAAATGTTTTGATATGTTTTTTTGCGTGGGTGCACCGTGTGTGCATCGAGAGTGGGTGCAGCCACTACTTTCCCAATCATGGTGTCACGGGTGCTCAAGTACATCCCGGAGCTGTAGAAGTGAGTGGACAACCAGGAGAAAAAGGAGGAGCTGAGGCAGGCCATATGGAAATTGGGTGTGCTGACCATGAGGGAGAACACAGCTCCAATCCTCTCCGCCACCTGCATCGACAACAGTGAGATCATGTTCTAGGTGACCAGGTCAGCCTTCTAAGCACCATGGCCGGAGCTCTGCCCCTGTCAAGTGAATCAAAATGCTAGAGAACGAAGGCCCTCGTTTCATCTTGACAAGCAGTCCGGGCACCGGCGACCAGCCCAGTCGTTTCACATGAGATGCATCCATACAAACTTTAGATAAGGTACAGCAGCGACATCAGATATCAAATAGGATGTGTGGCAATGGTTTTAGACGTGGCCATATGGTTTCCGAAGTTGCAGCTATTGAAGAAGGTCGTGTCAGTCATATTACTTCGTAACCAGGGTCCAGGTATTAATATTATACTGTTATCCTCCTTCAAATTCTATTGATATATGATGTGCTTGGATTGAGTTAACATGCATCCTGCTTGCTAGAGAGATCATGTTTTCTTTGTTACAAGTTTTAGAGTGGTTGGGCTTTTTTAGAACCGTTCGTTGATGTCGATCTAACGGCAAACAAATACGAAGTACTGGGTAGTACTCCGATGAAAGTACGCGAAAGTACTAAAACGAGTGGGGCCGGTACTCGTGACAAGGTGGGGACGCGTTTTAATCTAGGGGCAGTTTAGTCCTAGAAAAATTTGCACGCGCCGCCCCTCTCGTCGAATGCATAACCGCCGCCATGGTGATTCACATTCCACAATTACTCATCGGCGGCCATCTCCTCCCTCTCCTCCAAGTCCACCTCAGTCATCTCCTCCTTCTTGCCGCTGCAACTTCGCTCCACTCAGGAAACCCCCCACCCACCCCCACCCACCCCCACCCCCTCTTACACAGCAGATCGAGCTGATGGCCGGCGACGAGAACACCGACTTCGTGCAGATCGCCGGCGGCGACCAGGTCAAGTTGGCCAGGTTGAGGGAGATCCGTTCTTGGTTTGACAACGCAAGGCAGATGAACTGGACGGCAATGGCCACTCTCAAGAATATGACGAAGAAGGAGAGGGCAAAGCTTTGCCCCCCGCCCGCACAATCGATTGACAAGATCGAGATCCTCCTCTGGGCGATGGAGCAGGCCAATTCATCCAGCGAGTGGACCAGGCGGAGGTGGTGAGCGTTCAGATCCAGGGTAGAGCATCCACTGGATCAGGAACCCACCGTGCACGAGGTGCCGTTGCAGATTGTGCAGCCTCCAACCGAGTCACCGGAGACTCCGAAGCGCAAGATGAGGAGGACAGTGGTCGCGACCTCGCTTCCCCGCCGTTCTCCATTGTTCCCTCGCCGCTCTCCTCGTCTGAACGGCGGCGGTAGCTATGGTTAGGGTAAGCTTCCCCACTCCTCATCTTCCTACCGTTCGTGCTTACATCGTGGTGATACTGATCGTAATAGCTTAGAGAGGGAATGCTAGATGGCATTTTAATCTCAATGAATTGCATGAATATTTGAGTACATGGATTTGGAGGATGGATTATGATGTATGTGAACCCTAGGCATCATATGAACCCTAGGAAAAATTAGTAATGTTCTAGTGGTAGACACTGAAATATTTCGGTACACATTGGTAGGCACTGAAATATTTCGGAACTGCCCTAGGCAAAATTTGTAATGTTGTAGTGGTGGACACTGAAATATTTCGATACACACCGGTAGGCACTGAAATATTTCGGTACTGCCCTAGGCAAAATTTGTAATGTTGTAGTGGTAGACACTGAAATATTTCGGTACACACCGGTAGGCACTGAAATATTTCGTTACTACAATTTCAGTACACACCGATGCACACTGAATTATTTCAGTACTGCAGTTTCAGTACACACTGAAATATTTCGGTACTGCAAATTCTATACAAAGTTGGCATTTTGTCATTTATGTGTGAATCAATCCATGCATCATATGGCATAACTTTGTACATGAGTTTGGGTCAATTTCATGTCTATTTATTGTTAAAATTATTGTCATGCCATGAAACACAAGACAAGTCACTGACCCAAGCTTGCAAAGATGCCATATCAATGTTGCTGATATGCATGTTTTCACCAAGTCTTGTGTCTGAATTAAAACTGAGCATTTTTTATGGTATCCATGGATCTAGAACTCCTATGAATTTGCTCATGTTGGATGTTTTGTTCTCCATCATTTGTACTAGCATTCCGTGTGATTAGATGCCATGACAAGACCCCTGGCATATTTATTTTCTTGCCTCCAACATCACATGTGTGTTTTGCAGGAAAAAACCTGGAGTTCACCAGGCTGGCTGAAGTTGTGAGGCTGGGAGGCTGATGGTGCTGCTACTGGCTGATCCTTCTTCTTTCAATTTTTGTTCGTCATTTATCAAGCCGTTGGACCAGGGTTACTTCCCTATGTGCTGTTAATGTATTAAGTAGTTCCTTCGAATTTGTAGTATTAGTTAGTTTGAATGTGGAAGTACCTTAATTTTTGGAACAAAATGTTGCTATGTAGGACCAAGGGTTTCATACCTTAATCTTTGGATAATTAATTATGTGAACTGTTGGATGTGGCGCACAACGAAACGCCTCTACCATTGATACTATAGTTCAACATGTCGGTCCAATTAGAGACCAGCCACTACCATATAGAACAGTTAGCATTTCATACTACAACCTGGCACGTACAAAACATCACACAATGGAAGCACATCCCTAAGCACCTTGCATTGTACAAGGTCTTAGAGACTAGCCTCTACCATATATAACAGTTACCATGTCACACTACATCATATAAAACATCACACAGTGGAATAATCATAGCTAGTAGAGCATTAGTTACCAGTTAATAATAGTTGCAATCCATCACAAGCAATAGTACCTAGATATGAGTAGATATAGGTACGGTAATACACGACAAGTACCCGCAAACAAGAGCTAACATAACAAGTTCATTTCACATTGATACATGGCCCACCCCAGTTCTAAATGAGGTGGATGGTGATCATCATCCTCAAGTCATGGCGACGGGTGTTCGCAACAGTGAGTAGGATGGCCTGTCCTACCCGAAGATTCTTGGCACGAAGGAACTTCTTCCACCCTGCCCTGCTCAAGACAGTGCGATCGTCCGTGTCCACTGCACAGGCACAGCTGGTGATGGAGCCCGTTCTGGTAAGGCGTAGTCCAGCAGCCATGCCTTCTTCGCCCGGGTCGATGCCAAATCTATCAAGTAACCTCTTAGGTAATTTCTGAAAACAGTTGACATGATATATGATCATGTCACGTGCAATTATCAACAAAGCATACACTTCAATACACATATATCATTGGATTCAACATTGAGCATATATATCATCACATCACTACACTATACGCCAAGCATCAAATTACTACAGTAATTAGGCATATCATTAGATTACTGCGTACACTAAGCATGTCATCGCATATTACTACACTACATGCATGTCATAAAATTCTTCACTAAATGAATTCTAATCTTGACCTCTCATCACAGTACTACAACATGCATATCATATGAAGTACTACACTAACTAAGCATGCATATCATGTAATTACCACACTAAGTAACATACCATGATATGCCGTTTAACATTCGTCCTTGTGAGGCGGGTCACTAATGGCTTCCCTAGGTAGTCTTCACGTAGCGGAAGCATGTCCCAGAGGTTGCCGATTTCCTCGTCGCCCAGGCTGAGTCCTTGGGCATACAGGTATTCAACAAGTGGGTTCTCATCATCATCTGAATCAGCACCATCTTTGTCCTCGTGAACTTCATCCTGACTATCCAAAATCAAATTTAGATAGATAACAGAAATCCTGGGCCGATCTCTTCTGAAGGAGAAGCTGATCAATTCACCCCCGCTAAGACACATGTGGGCGATGAAACGATCCCAATCATCTCCTCCTATCTGGGTTATCTTTCGCCCCTTGTCGACCTGCATAGTGTATGGGCCCCCAAGAGCGTCGAAGGTCACGGTGTCTGCGACGAGCTCATTGAATGCCAATCTCACATTGCATGGTACGATCTGTGTAAGATAAAAACAAATAGCAGACACAATACATTAGTGCAAATAGCAAAAAAAACAAAAAGAATGTATTGTCAGAAGGTTCATATAAATTATTACCGCTGCAACAACAAAAGAAGGCTGGAAGTAGATGCCGAACAACGTGGCAGTAGAAAGGCTGGTCCGGCACCGTGAGTTGCAGCGTCCACATTGTGCTTCCTCCATTCTACACAGAACATGTTGAACTCTAAGTTGAATTGTACATAGTACAATACAAAGATCATACATATAATAAATCATAGTGATAACCTATACTGGCAATGGCCAATCAATCTAATTTCTATCATCTATGTAATAAAGCAATGGCAATGACAATGGCAATGCCTGGTTCATCTAAACCTGGGAATAGTTCGGCATCGAAACTTAAACCAGTCCAATCCACGGCACACATCAAAACCAAACCAATCCAGATATTTTCATTTAGAATCTAGACCAAACCGAACTATACATGCGCGTCATCCAACCCAGTCCAAACCGTTTTCAACTTTTGAATTGAATCCAAAGGTTCAAACCGTGGACAAAGCCATATGCGAGGGCACGTCATGAATCTAGATCAGACATGGCGTCAAAGCTCGAGAGAGTCGACGAGCTCCGGCTGGCAACTGCGGCTCTTGGATTTGAAGCAGTAGTAGGTGGTAGTGGCGGCTCAAACTAATTGATTCATTTGGTCTCAAACCATATAAACCGAATCAAGATCCAATCCAAAAACTAAGTTTCAGTCCAAACCAATCGGCTCAGATCCGCCTCCGTAGGGAGACGCGTTTGGGGAAGGGAAGAAGAGTGGAGATCTGACGTACTTGCCGTAGTTGGCGGCGGCCGCGCACCGGCAGCAAAGAGAGGGGTCGTCGGCCGATGGCGGCGGAGGCGGCGGCACTGGTCGAGAAGGGGAGAAAGAAAGATGTGGAGTGGTCGAGACGGGGAGAAAGAAAAATGTGGTACATGTGGTGGCTCGGTTGTGTGGATGACAAGGGGACCCACTTGTGAGACTGATAGCAATTGATGGAAAACCGCAGGAGGTGCACGACCGCGTGCACGACCGCCATGTCCCCACGTGGGATCGGGACGGCCGGGTGGGTGTGTCAAGTCAAATCGGCACCCGCGGTTTCTCGGTAACTCCAAGAGGCAGGAGCAGTGCCTTTCTTCCCCAAATCGGGTAGAAAACCCTCATCCTCTCCTGAACCTAACCACCCTCTCTTCCTTCTTCACCACCTCACCACCCTCTCCTCCTTCGTCACCACCCTCCTCCCTTCCTATGCCTCCCTCCTCCTGTCTTCGACCGACGATGAAGCGCGGGCGTGAAGATGCGGCGGACGAGCCGGAGGCAACCATCGGAGCAGAGCAATCTGCTTCCGTGGCTGCAGCCATGGGTGGAGCGGCTGAGTCCGCTGTAGCGGCGGAAGCTGGCGGTGCAGCGACCGTTGTGCCTGCTCCCGCTGCCATCGCAGCCGTCGAGGCACCCGTCGGCGAGCACAAGGTCGGGGAAGATCTGGAGGAGGAGGAGATGAGAAGGCGTAAGTGCAAGGTGCATGACGAAATCGAAGAGCTCATGGAGGAGAACGCCATAAAGGAGTTCGACCTAGATAGCAGGAAGAGCAGCGACTTCGACGAGGATGCCGTCGACGAGCTATCTGAGGTAGTACTCTGTTTTTTGCTCTGTTTTTTTCATGACATTGGGGTTTTTCTTGTTAACTAGATGAGCATCAATTTCACTTGGGCGTTCTAGTTGTACGTATGTAGGATTGTAGGGATCTAGCATAGATCTTCATGTTGGATGTGGATTTTTAAATCTGATTCACATTCTGATTCCAGCAGATACTCTGGTTTTTTCATGGCATTGGGGTTAGTCTTGTTAATTAGATGGGCATAAGTTTCACAAGGGATACATTAATGAAAGAAGTGGGGTAAACAATGGATATATGGCAGGGATACATTAATGAAAAAAGTGGGTTAAACAATGGATATATGGCAGGATTCTCCATTGGCAGGGATACATTAATGAAAAAGTGGGTTAAACAATGGATATATGGCAGGATTCTCCATTGGCTTGCCTAGGACAGTGACAAAATGATGCAGTTCCTGATTCATTATAGTTTATGTACATGAATTAATTTGCACACATGTTCATAGATGATTAGTTTGCACACATGTTCATAGATGATCCATTTGCAAATTCTATACAGATTTCCATTTTGCAAAGGAAGTGATCGCTCCCTTAATAATTATGGGCTGACATTACATATCCAGTGGATACCAAAAAATCAAAACATTTCATCTAGCCAATTTTCCATAATATGTTATTTAGATGATCACAGCCACATCTCTCATCAATATGAGCAGTGAGACACCCCATAGCTCCTTTACCAATTTCCTTCTGAAAGTTATCAGGGTCTAACAATGTTGGAGAAGCAGTATTGTCGCTGTCAGAAAGAATAATGGTTTCTTCATTCCAGTAGATAGAACAAACCCCCCTTGTGTGAAACATGGAGGAGTACAATGAAGCCATTTTTCTGATTCCAATAAGAATTACACCTGTAACAAGTATCAAATATCATTAAACCAAGCCACTTGATGTAGTCTTTCATGTGTTAATTATGTACTACTTGTGCACTAATCTATAAATTCAACTATTCCACCGTCCATATTTATGCATGTCAATTTATTTGGCTCAATTATGTATGTGCACATATGCCTTATTTCTAGCAAATAGATAGTTGCCATGTTTCACATGTGTACTTTCAAAACATTGTAATTAAAGTCAATGTACCATGATAGATTACCTGAGTTGTTCTATGTGTACTAATTCACTAATTGACAGGAGGATGACGACGACGTGGACT
Source organism: Aegilops umbellulata (assembly GCA_032464435.1). Lineage (NCBI taxonomy): Eukaryota > Viridiplantae > Streptophyta > Magnoliopsida > Poales > Poaceae > Aegilops > Aegilops umbellulata. The sequence continues at coordinate 346,362,531 of CP136059.1, forward strand.
ACAGCATGGACAGTAGGCACAACAAGAGCCGGTACACCCTGAGGCATCTGATTGCTGGGAAGATCAAGTACCGTTTCTTTGGCAAGATTGGGTGCCCTTTATGTTGCAAGGTGATCGGTGGCGGCATAGATGGCATGATCCAGCATGCCTTTAGCACTGGCAATGGACATGGCAAGAATCGTAGTGCCAGTACTCTGGCTAAACATGCTGCCTACGCACGCTTCCTTGAGATTGTCAAAGTCAATGAGCCCTACAACATGCATTGAAGAAGGGAGAGAAGTGATGTGCTGCTAGAGTGCTGCTGCTGCCCAAGGACCGCCGTGTCCTCTTATGTTATATATGTTACTTTGTTGTTGGAGTCTAAAACTGATGTCCTATGGTGTGTCTGAACCTATGCTGAGCGGTGGTTGATCTTCCGTTTATGTTAAGAATTTGCTGCTACTCTGGTTTAGTGTTCCTAGTTGTTAATACTATTTTGGTGATGCATGTTTAAGCCTTGTACAATGCTAGATGCTTAGGGTGGTGCTTAGAAAAATAAACAGGGTTTTTCTGAAGCACCGGTGCCTATTTGTACAGGAGAGACGCCTAGTTATGCGTCTACCCTGTACAAATAAGCACTTGTGCTTAAGAAAAGCCTGGTTTATTTCTATAAGCAACTCCCCTAACCACCTTGCATTGTACAAGGCCTTAGCAACTCAAGTATCGTACGGTGGTCTATGTTATGGTTGCTGTGTTATTCTGCCGTATGGTGATGCATGCTAGGAACTCTAATAATATGACTATGGTAGTTATAGATTAGCATGACTATGTTTAGTGTATAACTCAGCATGTTCCTGCCATATCTATGAGCAGTTACAACTGAACTATGCATTAATTTTTGACAAAATTAAAGCATGCAAATGATTGCCGATTCCACCTATTGCCAAATCAAGCTTTGTACTGATGATGCATTAGATATTGCAATAAGTAGAGGATGCTCATGATTGCCAAAAGTACCTATTTCCACTTTCTGATAAGAACTCAACGTGTATCAAATGATGCTAAAAGTAGAGCATGAGCATGAGAATGTATCAATGCATTAGATATTGCAATAAGTAGAGGATGCTCATGATTGCCAAAAGCACCTATTTCAAATTTATGATAAGAAAAACAAAACGTGTATCAAATGATGCTAAAAGTAGAGCATGAGCATGTATCAATTAATGATCAGTTGATGCTACCTATTTGTGTTTGAATGGGCTCAATAAAGCTGGTGCTGGTTTATGCTCTCTGCGTGACCGTGATGGTAACGAAGACACTTGGTTGGCTATGGTCTTGCTGTCAAATTTATGTTTTAGTTCTTTAAGACTCTTTGTTTTTGCTGCTTGCTCGGGATCGACTAGCTTTCTCGGGCGTCCACGTGCTCTCTTCCTTTTAGGGGAGTTGGGTGCACCATTTTCGGGGGAGTTGGGTGCACCGGTATCCTTCTGGGAGTTGGATGTGTCAGGTTCGTTGGAACCATCTGGATTGTTGACTAGTTGTACGTCCTCTTCTGAAGCATCAGGTAGAACTGCTTGTTGGGCATCGTACACTTCCTTCTGTTTAAGAGAGAGTGTTGCGTTAGTTCTAATCATGAGACTTGTGAAATAAATGATATATTCTTGATGTAGCGCTAACCGTTATGGGGAACTTATATGATTCGAGACGAAGCGCATTGCAATTTGAATGCAGTAAGGCTGTACATATTTTCCACCTGAAAATATCTATCCTTGCCTATATTGGATAACCGACACTGATGTCAGCATAGCTTTCAAGCTAAACAAAGTACAAATATAAATTAGGCATTCAATTACCTGGTTCAAAATATCGGTCATTTCATCCCCGTTCCATGACAACATGTACTGCAGTGTCCAAACCGCACAGGAAGTCCTGCGATGTTTAGTTAAAGATCAGTAATCTTATTCGTGTACGCAAATAATAATTTGTGAGGCCATGCGTACCCATCGGTCTGTTCTGGTATGTTCTCATAGCGTTTTTTGGTCCATTCGGCAAAATTGATGTTCTTAGCTGGTGATATCAACCCTTTCTTGACAGCTTCGTCAATGCAGAACTGAATCAAGTCCACCTAGGGTACGACGAGTGTCGGTGTACTAAAGTAGGGGTACCTTAGTACCCCGAACTTGTGCACGGGCAGTCATAGCACCCCGCGGCAAGGCTTGCCAGGCGATCGCCAAAACTCTCCATGGTCCCTTTTTGGGCCATCCAAGAACAAAGTATTTGAGCCAAGGCCCCGGCAGGAGGAGCTTGCCGGGAAGGCCACCCGAAGAGAGCAAGGCCCCGGCAAGAGGAGCTTGCCAGGACGGCCGCTCGAAGCACAAGGCCCCGGCAAGAGGAGCTTGCCGGGAAGGCCGACCAGGGCACGACAAGAGACTTGCTGCGATGCGTCACGCGTCCCGGCAAGGACCGGTGAGCAACAGGCTCCCGGGCGCGACAAGGCATCAACCGCGGCAAGGCGCTTGCCGCGGCATGTCACCACCCCGCGCCTGCGTTCCAGCTCATCCACCCACGCGTCGCTCTGGGGCCATTCCAAGCGTATGTGGCGAGAGGCTGCGCAGCCAGGGGCATGCGGTGGCGAAGCAATGCTGACAGGGTAGCCGTCGTGGCAAACGGTGGCGCCCCTGACGGTCCCTTCTCTGCACTGTTTGGGCGACCTAGACGAGCATTTAATGCCCTTGTCCCCTGTCGTCAGAGTTAGGTATGATAGCACTGTGCAAACAGCTGTACCCAACACAGCGTTTTCCAGTTTTACCCGCGCCTACGTTGCCACCTGTGGGTAACCCCTTGCGCATATAAAAGGAGGCCCCATGCGCAACGTGAGGGGGGAGGAGGAAGGAGGCCACTCACGCTGAGTCTGATTAGTTGCCTGAGTGTACTGTAGCACTCAGCGCTCCCGAACAAGAACACAATACAAACCACAAAGCAGCAGTAGGGTTTTACGCATCCGTGCGGCCCGAAGCTGGGTAAACCCCTTGTGTGCATCGCCTCGATCCGCTCTTCGCGCGACCTCCGCCCCCCGCCGAACCAGAAAGGGGCTCGGTCCCCATAGGTGTTCGTGGAGGCAGATTTCCCCTGACACCTTTGGCGCGCCAGGTAGGGGGCATCGAAGTTGTGTGAACCTGATCCGGCGTCTGCACGGGCTAGATCTCCATCGTCTTCATCGACATGCCACCGAAGAAGAAGGCTCCGGAGGTGGCTGGTCCGTCCGCGTCGAACCCACCGCCCTTGGAGCAAACGGGTGGTGGGGACGGCACCGGCGGCGGAACGGGCGTTGCCGAGCCAGCTCATGGTGCCACGACATCCGAACATGCACCGAGCTCATGGTGCCACGGCGTCCGAACATACGCCGACACCTCTCGGCGCAGGTAAGCCCTGGTATGACCAGGCAACCTCTCGCTCTATTCCATGGAGCGGGGACAGTTAGCCCCACGGATCTCGCATACGGGCCACCTCGAGTGCTCGCTCACGCTGAGCTCGAGCAAGAGCAGCTGCGACGAGATGACGCGCTGCTCCTCGAGGAGGACCGTCTTCAGGCCGCTGTGCGAGCTGCTCGCTACCAGCAAGCTTTGCGCTGCTTTTATAGCCGCAAAATTAGTGCCAGAAGTTTCGAGGAAGTGGGAAGGCCCTTACCGGGTGAAACAAGTCGCTAGGCCTGGCGCTGTCCGCCTTGAGACAGAAGATACCACTCCGGTGAGCAACTCCTGGAACGTTGGGCATCTTCGTAAGTTTCGCCCGTAAGGCGCGGTTGTCGGACCCCGTCCGGCAACCACCCTTCTGTACAAGTCTTGCCGTTGTTGCATGTGATCCTTTGTACAGAGCCAGGCGCAGACCCTGTGCACAGATTAAAATTCATGTGTTCCGCACATCTTGTCGATCTCATGCTTTTTATTCTCTGCATGCATTATCTTACACTCTGTGCAGCACTGACCCCCGGTAAGCGATGACGGGCCATGGGGCTCCGAACCTTTATTTTCTCTTCTTCCTTTTCTTCTCAAGAAAAGGAAGGTTCCCTCGCCCACAAGATTGCCAGGGAGGGAAGGGGGAAGATAATGGTGAGGACCAGGCGGCGTTCGATGAAGTTCCGCCTTGCCAGAAAGTGACCTTGCCGGGCAGCGAGCCACGGAAAAGCTAAGTTGCCAAAGTTTGAGCAATCAAGTTTTTAATCCTAAGGTTATCTTCCTCGAACGACCGTACTTTGTATGGAAAACCTGTGCGCGGAGGAACCAGCTCGTGGCTAGTCGCGCCCTTACTTTGTTTCGAGTCCGCTCAACGATTTAAGTATGCTGCGACCAGACTCGCGCCCTTACTTTGTTTCGAGCTTGCTCAGCGACTTGAGTGTGCTGCAACTGCAGTTGCGCCCTTATTTTGCTTCGAGCCTGCTCAACAACTTAAGTGAACCGCGGCTAGTCACGACAAGGTTTCTTGCCGGCAACGGCACCGCCAGCGGGCTGCTGATGTCCCGCACTCAGCAAGTGTGCCTACGCCGGCAAGTTCCCTAAAAGCATAGGGCAATAACATACAAAGGAGGGAATAAAATAGAGGAAGTAACAGTGCATTCACTACCTAAGATAAAGTTATATTACAAGATAGCTTGTCGCAGCCCTAATGAATTGTTTTCATAACTCGGCCAGCGGCGACAAGAAAAGAAAAGGGCGGGCGGCCTAATCCACACGGTCGCCCTCGATCCTCTTGATCCCGGCCACCCTTTCCACAATGGGCGCGACGAGGGCCCTGATCTCCTCCAGGTCAGCGTCTGACGGCAGGGATCTGAGGAGGTTGGTGAGCTTGAGGCCTGGGTTGCGGAAGACGATCTTCACCAACACCTTCTCAAGGGCTCCAGCGCAGGCATCGCGCGTCTCATCGGCAAGCCGCTCTGGGATCGCATCCCGGAGTGCCTGAAGGGCCGTCGCCACGCCTTTGAAGAATGAAGTGAGCTTGGCGCTGGGTGGGAGGTTCGCGCCGGAGGGATACTCGTGACCCTCCATCCCCAACAACGACAGCTCCTTGTCGATGGAGGCGGCGATGTCCACCAGACCCTTCGTCCACTGCTCCACCGCCTCCCTGAAGTCGTTCTGGGTAACTGCGGCGCTCTCCAACAGCGCCTCATTGTCTGTGATCTCCTTCCGCAAGGTCGCCTCTTGCTCCTTGGTGCTGTCCAGCATCTTGGACAAGGTGGCCAGCTTCATCTCGAGATCAGCATTGGAGTCCTTGGCAGCGTCAAGCTCCCTGATCTTATCGGCGAAGCATCCTTGCAGCTCGCCGAGGGTGTAAACACCCTTCTTGCGCTCTTGTTTGAGCGCGGCGAGCTCCTCACCGCTCGCCTTAAGATCGGTGTCGAGCTGCGCCACCCTCGTCTCCAGCTCCTTCTTGGTGGCCTCGGCGGCCGCGGCAGCATGTTGCGCTTCCTTGAGGGCTCCGCCAAGCGCTCGCTCGCGCGCGGCGACCTCCTCCTCATGGCTGGCGAGGCTGGCTTTCTGCTGCACCAGCTCGCCCTCCCGCGCGGACAGCCCCTCGGCGGCAAGCCTCTGCTGCTCTTCGGATTCGGCCTTCTCGAGGATGAAGGCCGTCCGCGCCTCGTCGAGTTGCCTCCGCTCCTCCGCCAAGGATCGGAGGGCCTCCTGGTTGAGCTCCTGGAGCTCATCGGCGTGCTTCTCCATGTCCACTCCCGCCTTCGCGACAAGCGCTTCCCAGCGTTCCACCTTGGCTTGCCTGGCGCGGTAGAGTGACACCAGCTTTCGGAGCAGCCGCTCCTCCTCAGGCTCGCCGCCGCTGCTGCTTGGCGCATCAACCAGCGTCAGCCCGGCGGAGGCGAGCACCTCCCCATCCAAGGTCTCCCCCTCGATCGGCGCCCTGGAAGTCGACTCCCAGGGGAGCTTGATGAAGATATCATCGCCGGCCTTCAGGTAGACGCCTGGCTGGGGCTCCTCGGGGCCCGACGCTCCGGCGGAAGCAGGATCGGCGGTCGGCGCAGCGCCTGGCGCCCCTGCGGGCCCAAGGCCATCCATATGATCGCCGGCCCCCTCGCCAGCGGCTGCTGCGGCAGCCTTGGCGGCCTCTTCGCCGACCAGATCTTCAGCACCGTCCGCCTCTCCGGCGGCGGCCGCGTCGTCGGTATGGCCGCGCACATCCTCCTCGACGACGACCTCGGTCTCCATCGGGTCCGTGGCGGGCGGGTCTGAAGGCCGAAAGAGGGAGAGAAGTCAAGCAACCAACAATACTGCAGAGTATGAAGGTTTGCTCGCCGGTCTCAGGATCGCGGCAGAACTTGGGATCAAGAAGCTCATTGTCAGGGGTGACTTGCAGCTTGTCGTCCGCCAAGTGAACAAAGATTACCAGAGTCCGTTGATGGAGGTGTACGTTGATGAAGTGAGGAAGCTAGAAGAGAGCTTTGACGGCCTGCAAATGGAACACGTTCCAAGAGCTGAGAACAACATTGCTGAGGGCCTGTCAAAGTGTGCAACACTTAAGTTACCTGTGGAACCAGGAACCTTTGTGCTCAAGCTGACTCCGCCATCCGTAACACCATCAACCGGACAGAGCAAGAAGAGGAAGTTGGTCTCCGGCAACTATCTTCCGGCAGAGCTCCCCGGAGCCGCCGCCAAGAAGGTCCCCAAGATCGACGCCAAGAGTGCTGAGGAGCAGTCTGCTCCGGCAAACCCCAGGGTTTGTTCCATAGAAGCAGGCGCTCCCGACAAGTTTTGCTCCGGCAAGCTTGCCAGGGAACATCAAGCTCCGGCTGAGCCCCAGATCCTCGTGGTAGAAGCGAACGTTCCCGCAGCAGCAGATGTGCCTTCAGTCCTTGTTGTCGATCCACAGGCTCCAGCATGGGCGCAGCAGACTGTCCATTTCCTCCAAAACGGAGAACTTCCCGAAGAACAAGAAGAAGCGGAAAGAGTAGCCCGGCGCTCAAGTATGTACCAGTTCATCGACAACACACTGTACAGAAGAGGGCGCAACGGCGTGAAATTGAAGTGTATTCCCCGGGAAGACGGACAAAAGCTGTTGGCAGAGATACATGGAGGCATATGTGGTCACCACATTGGCGCAAGAGCACTTGCCGGCAAAGCGTTCCGGCAAGGTTTCTTCTCGCCGACAGCCCTCCAGGATGCAACTGCACAAGTAACCATGTGTGAAGCGTGCCAGTTCCATTCCAAGCAGATACACCAGCCAGCTCAAGCTCTCCAGACGATCCCTTTATCCTGGCCATTTTCGGTCTAGGGGCTCGACATCCTCGTCCCCTTCCCCCAAGCTGTCGGGGGCTTTGAGTACTTGTACGTCACAATCGACAAGTTCACAAAGTGGCCGGAAGTGGAACCAGTGAGGAAGGTGACAGCACAGTCAGCAGTCAAGTTCTTCAGGTCGATTGTTTGCCGCTTTGGGATCCCCAACATGATCATCACCGACAACGGTACGCAATTCACGAGCCGCGCCTTCATGCAATACGTCCAAGATCTCGGCGCCAAGGTCTGCTTCGCTTCTGTTGCTCATCCCAGGAGCAACGGTCAAGCGGAGAGGGCCAATGCCGAAGTGCTGCGCGGGCTCAAGACCAGAACTTTCGACAGGCTGCACAAGTGCGGAAGAAACTGGATCGAGGAGCTGCCGGTGGCTCTTTGGTCGATCAGAACGACGCCAAATCGAGCCACTGGCCAGACACCATTTGCTCTAGTCTATGGAGCAGAAGCAGTTACCCCCACGGAACTCGTATACGGGTCACCTCGAGTGCTCACTTATGATGAGCTTGAGCAAGAGCGGCTGCGTGAAGATGACGCGCTGCTCCTTGAGGAAGATCGTCTTCAGGCTGCTGTGCGAGCCTCTCGCTACCAGCAAGCTTTGCGTCGCTACCATAGCCACAAAGTTAAAGCCAGAAGATTCGAGGAAGGCGACCTTGTTCTTCGGCGCGCTCCGTCCGCCAAGAATCATAACAAGTTGACGCCAAAGTGGGAAGGCCCTTACCGGGTGAGACGAGTCACGAGGCCCGGCGCTGTCCGCCTTGAGACCGAAGATGGCACTTCGGTGAGCAACTCCTGGAATATTGAGCATCTTCGTAAGTTTTACCCATAAGGCGCGGTTGTCGGACCCCGTCCGGCAACCACCCTTTTGTACAAGTCTTGCCCCTGTTGCATGTGATCCTTTGTACAAAGCCAGGCGCAGACCCTGAGCAGCAGTAAATGAAGCGCTGGCGCCCTAAGTTTTAGCATGCATGCTGAGTCGAGTCTCGTCCTTGGTTAGGGTTGATAGTGCCTAACAGTTGCTAACCCCTAGCTTAGAGGTCGGGTCTGCGTCCTTTTTTTCCTGTTCTTTCGTTTCCCTTGGTTCGCAAGGTTTTGCATATCCTGGCCAGACCGCTTAAGGACGAAGAAGAGAAGAAGGCAGCATCTGGTCCCCGGCAAACCAGTGTTGCCGGGGGCTGCAAGTACAAAGATTCGCCCGCGGCAAGCCAAAGTTGCTGGGGGCTGCAATCCCAGATAAGTTTTTCATCCCTTGTCATGCATTCACTTATGGACTGAGGAATGCGAAAACCTTGTTTCTTCCTAAAAAGCTGCCGTGCTCCCTTAACTCTGGGCTCCAGAGCGCGTTCCTGGGGCCAGTTCTGGTAGTAGCCGCGGCGGCAAAGGGATGGAGTGAGGAGCCCGAACCCGCCTCATACCTGCCTCCGCCAAAGGCGTGAGAAAGGTCGAGTGGCGCGGGAAGACGGCAGGGCCTGTTGCCGGGCAAAGAAGTGTCTATCTTAACGATATAAAGGATTCGCTCCTTGGCGTGGGTTTTACCCGCGAGACAAATGGCCTGGCAAACATCCCCTTTTCATTAAAAAAACATTCCGCTCAGGTACAGTTCAGAGAGAATGAAAAACATGAGAGATGGGATTACAAGCTTTAAATGCAACTAAAGCCCGAAGGCTTACAAGTTAAAAAGAGATAAGGTGCCTGTAATCCCTTTCTTGTCTCTCTCCTTAGGAGGTAGGACAAGGAGGCGAAAAGGGCAAAAGGGGCGCCTAGACGAGCTACGGGTGGCAGAAGACACCAACAGAACACCCCGGGGGCCGTCTCAAAGCTGGATGGTGACGGCGGCGCCGGAAGCAGGGCTCGACGAGGCGGCAGGACGTCAGCACGCTGTCGAGGGCGCCGTGCCCTCGTACTCCGAGCTAACGGCCTTGCCGCCCGCCCTTTTCCTCTTCCGCAGCCTCCCTACGCCAGCCACCAAGGAGACGACCCCAGGAAGCTCAAGGAGCCAGCGACACGGATGATGGGGTCGCCGGTGCCACACGGAGCCGCGACCGACGCCTAGTCGGACCCGTCATCCCGACGACCGCTACCCTCGTCGTCGCTGTCGCTCCCCTCCTTGTCACTCTCGCTCGAGGAGGAGCCTTCGCTGTCGGAGGAGCTATCCACGCAGCACCGGGCCCGGGTCCCGTAGCACCCGAAGACCTTGACGGAGAGGAGATCACCCTCCATCAACTTAAAATGGAGGGTGAACCCCTCCATCAAGCTGTGGATACGGGCGAACGTCTTCCACCCTCGACCAAGATACATCACGCCGGGGGCTGGGGACTCAACGTGGACCCGCGTGCCGCTGATCCCGCAGCCCCTCATGCGCAGTCTTAGCGTCTCGGGTTGTTCCATCTCCATCACGCTTGCGAAGGGAGCTGGGAGACGGAGGCGACGACGAGGCGCCCGGCGCAGCCTGACAAAGAACTCGCAAGGGTCGTCCCCGATGTGGACTGCCGTGAGAAGAGGAGCCGCTGGCGGAGGCGAGGCCGGCGCGTCGCCCCGTCCGCCTCGTCCCCGAGCGCCTCGGCCTCGTCCACGACCTCGCCCCCTCCCCCTTCCCCTTACGGTTGGCTCTGCCACCGCGGGTGCAAGGGGAGGAGGGGCGCGTTGCCTAGCGGCGACCCTCGCCGCCACCGATGAAGGACCAGGGTTCCCTTTCTCTATGGCGAATGGAGAGAGGGGATCAGAAGCTGAAGGGAAGCAAAGAGGAAGGAGTGTGGGTTTCCGTCGCCCCCTCTTGCTCTTTATAAAGGAGCAGGGTGGGGGCTCGGCCGCCCCGCTCAGCCAATCAAGACGCAGGAAGAGCAGGCGACTGGGACCGGCCTGCTGCCTCGACCCGCGACGGACCGGTTTCCTGCCTCCACCGTCCGCGACTCCAGGTGCATGGAAGCCACGTGGCTGGTGTGCAGAACCGAGGCGACGGATGAGGCGACCTCCCCTCACCCCGTGATCGTGGGGAGCGGACGCCTCAGAAACCGTGCCTCGGCCCCGTCCAGCAAACGAGCCACGCCTCCACGCCTCCCTCCACTTATGGAGATGGCGCGAACCGTCCCCCTTTATTGCGACGTGACGCATGCCTGCGGGGCCCAGCCCCGCGCACGCCGCCCACGTCACGCACGCCTCTCCCCATGATGCCGCGTTCGACGCGTGCTGTTCGGGGAGGACGTGGTGGATGCAGAAGAAGATGCAGCGTGACCCAGGCCGCGCGTGCCCGTGCACTGTTTTGGGCCTGGCCCAACAGCGCTCGGCACCGTGTATGGCCCAGGCCCGGGGGCTCCTGTCGGTGTACTAAAGTAGGGGTACCTTAGTACCCCGAACTTGTGCACGGGCAGTCGTAGCACCCCGCGGCAAGGCTTGCCAGGCGATCGCCAAAACTCTCCATGGTCCCTTTTTGGGCCATCCAAGAACAAAGTATTTGAGCCAAGGCCCCGGCAGGAGGAGCTTGCCGGGAAGGCCACCCGAAGAGAGCAAGGCCCCGGCAAGAGGAGCTTGCCGGGACGGCCGCTCGAAGCACAAGGCCCCGACAAGAGGAGCTTGCCGGGAAGGCCGACCAGGGCACGACAAGAGACTTGCTGCGACGCGTCACGCGTCCTGGCAAGGACCGGTGAGCAACAGGCTCCCGGGAGCGACAAGGCATCAACCGCGGCAAGGCGCTTGCCGCGGCAAGTCACCACCCCGCGCCTGCGTTCCAGCTCATCCACCCACGCGTCGCTCTGGGGCCATTCCAGGCGTACGTGGCGAGAGGCTGCGCAGCCAGGGGCATGCGGTGGCGAAGCAACGCTGACAGGGTAGCCGTCGTGGCAAACGGTGGCGCCCCTGACGGTCCCTTCTCTGCACTATTTGGGCGACCTAGACGGGCATTTAATGCCCTTGTCCCCTGCCGTCAGAGTTAGGTATGATAGCACTGTGCAAACAGCCGTACCCAACACAGCGTTTTCCAGTTTTACCCCCGCCTACGTTGCCACCTGTGGGTAACCCCTTGCGCATATAAAAGGAGGCCCCATGCGCAACGTGAGGGGGGAGGAGGAAGGAGGCCACTCACGCTGAGTCTGATTAGTTGCCTGAGTGTACTGTAGCACTCAGCGCTCCCGAACAAGAACACAATACAAACCACAAAGCAGCAGTAGGGTTTTACGCATCCGTGCGGCCCGAAGCTGGGTAAACCCCTTGTGTGCATCGCCTCGATCTGCTCTTCGCGTGACCTCCGCCCCCCGCCGAACCAGAAAGGGGCTCGGTCCCCATAGGTGTTCGTGGAGGCAGATTTCCCCCGACAACGAGTTATACATAGGGTTACGGTACTTTGGGAGCTCATGTTCCATGCGGATCAAAAGAGGCAGCAAGAGAACACTTACAAGAGAATCTTCCTTGGTCTTGTCGCAATGATAATTCATGGAGTTCAGAGTCTGAATTTCTTTTTTGTCAAAATTAAACATCATTAGCATCCAATGGTTTTGGTGTACATTCAGTGGGACATGCACCTGCAGTAAATTTTGGGTTGGGTTGAGAACCGAAATTTGTCGTGTACGTTAACTATGAAAGTGTGGAAAACGTGTACCTTTCGGCGCCCTACAAATTTTCCTGCGACACGAGCTAACCATGAGGCTGCACGTCCAATAGGAACCACCCCCTTCATTTGTAACAGCTTTTCGGTTTCTTGAGGGGATATGATTGAGGTAGTATCATTCTCAATTTGGCTAATGCTAGCATATGCCATAATAACCTGCCAAATTTTCAATCATACAATAATAAGACAGTTGTTGCAGTGATGATGTAGAATAGAGTATAATGGGCTTACCTCACCATAAATGTATTTGTCGTCCAAATTCTGCTTCAGATTTTCTGCTGTGAGGGTAATGTCTCCGATTCTAGCTATTTCAACAGGGTCGTATGTTCCGCGGATGTAAACGGCTGTCTCTATGTCCTCATCCGTGAACTTGTAATGATTACCAAAGACAGGCTTCATCGGAGTTAATTGTGGTTCCTCATTGTTTTCCGTCACATGTCTTGCACTTGGTGTACTCGAAGTCCGTGTCGTGAATTGGCTAGCCCTAGGAGTTCCTGTCAGGGATGAATTGCACACATTGACTTGATCCTACAATGAACAAAGGTAGTTAATCATTAGTTTGTTACTTTTAGATATTAACGTGTTGGGCCATATTGATCACCTGCACGCCTCCTTTCGGTAACACTGATTGTCGGTTCCTTGTAAATTCGTATTTTAAGTCCTGTAACAATGCAAACAATAATGAACATGAAGGAACATATTAATAAAAAATACAAAATGCACAGTATGACATACATGGAGTTCCCTCCTTAAGTCTTTAATTTCGTCCTCGGCCTTCGACAACCTAGGATTAGTGCCAGTTTTAGTCTTCATGTCGATCAAGTCTTCACCTAGAGTCTCGTATTTGACATCAAATTTGTGCTCAATTTCCATTAACTTCCTGCCTACCTTCTTTTCATGATCAGCAATGCGTGCATTCATGACTTCAACTACCATTTCAATCTGTGTAAACAAAATAAAACCCCGTTGATAACAATAGCTAAATGAATGAGGTTCCATGACACCTATTTGTGATATTGCAAAAACAAATAGTCTTTGGAGTACATACTTGCTAGCTACTAAATTACTGTCCTTGTGATCGTGCTCGATACGAATCATGTTGATGCACATGTTCATCTTTTTTTCTTGGAAAATTATTAGAATTCTCGGACGGTCGTTGAGGAGCACAAATTTCCATGACAGCCTATTTTTTTAAAATATAATGAACCATTAGTACCAAATAAAAAATCGGATATAGAAAGTTCAATTGTAGATAGGTACCAGCCCGTTATGAAGACCTCCTTTCTCGTAAGCATCGCTTCTTATAGTAGCCATCATTTCGTCCCATCGTGCGATCCATGGAGGGGGTCTAGAAGCATACATTAATCGGCCACTACGCACGTGCTCCCAGTACCAATACTACACAATAAATTAGTTCATCACCATACAGATATGCAACAGAACAATAATTAAAGGACATTAAGTAGTGATCTAGCACTAACCTGGAGCAAAATTAGATTTCCTTGTAGATTTACGTGATCTCGATTTCTAAACTTGTGAACGGACTTGAAGAAGTGATTAAGTGTGAAACATCCCCAATTAAATTTCCGAAGGTTTTCAAGATCTGTAACAAGGTTGAGATATTTCGAGTCCACATAATTTGTGCTGTTGGTGCTAGAACAGTACCAATTGCGTACAGAATGAACCGTCTCAGGAAATCACCGTCTGGGGCTTTGGAAGCTCGGATCGCCGTTTCAAGGTCAGAAATCAAAATTTGCCCATTGTTTGCATAGGCGGTAAACAATTCTGTGTCGGTTTGATTTTCCAGATGTGGCTCTATATCCTCCCCTTCTATCGGAATGCCAAATATACCTTGCACGTCCTCTTTTGTTATAGGAATTGGCGTTTTACCGATGGTAATGGATTTCGTGTCCATACCTATGCTCTTGGCTAGTCTAATCAACATTATGGGCCGTAGAGTCACTTCATGCATCTGGGTTAGACCGCCAAGACTGGTTTCCGATATGATGTACTTTTTGTGGTCTTCTGACAACAGTTTCATGGTTTTTCCGAACCTTGTCTGTGAGCATACTAACTTCATATGACCATGCTTTTCGGCGAGTTCCTGTTACATTCCATTAAATAGTACTGAGTACACATGAATTATGTGTACGAAACGATTGTACACAAGCAGTCAATTACTTACCGCATCGGTAGTTTCGGAGATGGGCTTTTCTCCATTATTAAGGTTCGTATCTGAAACTGACATTGCTGCCTCGTATGCAATGATAAAATCAGGCTCAATTAATCTGAACAAAATTGGAAAATGTATAACAACATTAGCAGAGAATTAATTTTAACAAAATTAACTGGGTCATTTAACATATGATCCACTTATGGTTTAAGCACAGAACCTATTTGGGTGCAAAACCTATGAGGGTTCAACAACTAAAGCATCGGCGGACAACGATTATAAAGAGTTACGATCAGCTAATACCTTATCTCGGAGATGGTGCCACCGAGTAGATGGCGGCAGTTAGTGCGTCGGAAACTATAAGTGCCGGTATAGCGCGGTCGACGGCGCAAAGGAAAAATGGTGCGTTCACGCTAGGAGGAGGCGGCGAGAAGAACACTGACGTCCGAGCCCTCAGATCACATTGGCGGTGGGCGGCGAGTTGTGGCCGCCGACTCCTGTATTCCGTGGGCGACCGGCGTCTCCGATCTGATCTTGCAGCGGTCGTGGGAGGTGCGAACGGCCCGGGTGGTTAGAATGCGGAGCTGTAATCATGGGATTTAGGGAGGGGTGGGCCGCGTGAGTTATGTGAGATTTGGATAAATGATATAAAGAAATAAGAAAATCTTGTGAACTCGGTGTGGGGTTTACGGTGTTTAGGGTTTAGGGGTTTAGGGTTATTAGGGTTTAGGGGTTTAGGGGTTTAGGGGTTTAGGGTTATCAGGGGTTAGGGTTATCAGGGTTTAGGGTTGAGTGTTTACATGCAAGCCCGGAAATGCGCGTGTGAGAGAACGTATTTGCATGTATATGTACTAATGATCCCAAACTTTCTTAATGGCATCCCATGACCACATAGAGAATGAATGCATAATGGTTTCCATGTGGGGCAAAAATTTGAATGTTTTTACGGTTTAGTGGAGCGTTGGTCTACAATGGATTCCCTCCAGTAGCATCGATCCGATCCGTTGAATGGCTCGGCCGACAAACTTCGTGCCACATAGAGCATGCATCCATCCACTGGACCGGATCAATGTTGGGTTGGTTTCATACAGGTGAGGAAAGCAGCTAGTGCTTTCGGGGTGCTGACATGCTAGGCCGGAAATGCGCGTGTCGGAGATCGTACTTGCATGTATAATCCCAAACTTTTTTCATGGCATCCCATGACCCCATAGAGAATGCATGCATAATGGTTTCCTTGTGGGGAAAAAATTTGAATGTTTTTACGGTTTAGTGGGGGGGTTAGGGTTATCAGGGTTTAGGGTTTAAGGGTGTTAGGGTTGACGAAACTATGTTTGTCTTACGGTGGACGTAGCACACACACCGGACATTGATGGAGCGTTGGTCTACAATGGATTCCCTCCGCTACCATCGATCCGGTCCGTTGACTGTCTCGGCCGACAAACTTCGTGCCACATAGAGCATGCATCCATCCACTGGACCGGATCAATGTTGGGTTGGTTTCATACAGGTGAGGAAAGCAGCTAGTTCTTTCGGGGTGTTGACATGCTAGGCCGGAAATGCGCGTGTCAGAGATCGTACTTGCATGTATAATCCCAAACTTTTTTCATGGCATCCCATGACCCCATAGAGAATGCATGCATAATGGTTTCCATGTGGGGCAAAAATTTGAATGTTTTTACGGTTTAGTGGGGGGGTTAGGGTTATCAGGGTTTAGGGTTTAAGGGTTTTAGGGTTGACGGAACTATGTTTGTCTTACGATGGACGTAGCACACACCGGACATTGATGGAGCATTGGTCTACAATGGAATCCCTCCTGTAGCATCGATCTGGTCCGTCGACTGGCTCGGCCGACATACTTCGTGCCACATAGAGCATGCATGCATCCCCTGAGACTTGAAACAGTTAAATAATCTGATTTAAGGATCATATAACATGCCGGTACTTACAGAGAAGAACACCATGCTATCCCAGGAGCTAGAAAAGTGCAAGGCCCAACTGGAGGCCGCCCTCGCCGCAGCAGTGGAGCCTAAAGGGACCCCCTCAGGTAAGATACACGTCAAAAGATTAGTATTGTGAGGTTTGGTTGCAAATCTGACAATTAATGTTGCAGATGGCGCCGGACTTGATCCGGAGAAGCACCAACTCTTGCGCCAGTTAGAGGCCGGTGAGAGTACGTTGACAAAGGTGAGGCGAGAGAAGAATGATCTCCAGGATGCCAACACAAAGCTGGATGTTGAACTTAAGGACGTTCGTGGCCAGCTGTCGGACTCCACGAAGGAGAATCAGCGGCTTCGACGCGGCATATTTTGTAAGTGCTTGAAAGAACTTTGAAAAATGAGTTCGGCGAGGAAGTCGAATAACAGAGTATTGTCTGTAGGTATGCTCACAGGTCGTCCTGCAGAGGAGATGCCCGGTTCTACGGGTGACCTTCTTCCCGAACTCCTGCAACTGCACGAGCGAATTCGGCAGGCAATGCAAGGCGTTGCCCAAGCCTTATGGCCTGCCCACTCCATGCCTGAGGGCCTTGGAGAGCTTGCGGAGAAGCTGAAGGGAGCTTGGCAGCGCTTCCGGTTGTGGAAGATATCAGCCTGCCGACAAGGCGCTAGGGAGGCCTGGGCTATGGTGAAGACCCATTTTACGAAGTCTGACCCAAACCATATGGCCAAGGTCGGACCGGTGGGGCCTAACGGGAAGGAGATCCCTGTAAGCTTAGTGTTCGGCCAAGTAGAATTGGCCGCGAAGTATTCCCAGCAGGACTGTAAATTAGATAGCCTGTTAGATGGTATAGAGGAGGAATACAATCAGTCGAAATGACTGTGTAATTTTGAATTGACATATGTAATGCCTTCTAGCCGGATTGTAGATCGTTTGTCGTTGCCGACCTTTTCGCTTCAACCTCGGGACCTGACGGTCCGGAGTGTGTCCGAATACCATAATGGTTATACAAGAACCGTGGTATGTGTGGAGACCAGGCGTATGGGTCATTAGTGCTTTATCAGACAAGTGCCCAACTAGTTATGTTATATTACATGGTTAGTAAGAAACATCTTCCAGAGAGAATAGTTCTGTTAAGGGTTCCTTTCGCTGGGGAGGCATGCCCTAAAGTGCATGTCCGGACTGCGTAAAAAACGCAGAAAAAGCATCTGGGGGCGCATGAAAGTTAATAAAAAGATCATCTTTATTCCACCGACCGAATATTCCCTTAAGAACGCTAGCTTTCGGCTTCACCTAGTCTGAGGTACACATCCGGCTGACCCGGCAGTAACAATCGCAGAGGTGCTCCCTTTACCACCTAGACGAACAATCGGGAATGTAGGGGTAAGCACAGGAGCCAGGCAACCCAGCTTGGCCAAAACTTAATTCATATCGATGCATATAATGGTGAAAAAAGGTACATGCGGAAGTTTGACACATGTGTTGGGCATGAAGCCCGTATAAATAATCTTCTGTTAAAGAATCCCCCAGGTTAAATGAGCGCGAGTGCGCGTCATGTAGTGAGCCTTTTAAGGGCTATAACGGAAAAAGAGGGGAAGGAGAGAAATATAAGACAGAAAAATGTAAAAAAATGGACAGGGGAAGGAGACGAACACGGAGTCCGGCGCTAGGCATAGAACCTTCGGAGACGTGTGGCGTTCCATGGGTTCAGCTCGAGTCGGTTATCCGACGCATCTCGCAGGTGGTACGCTCCACCAGTCAGGACTTGGTCGATTATAAATGGACCTTCCCATTTGGGCTTGAGTTTGTCCTTTTTCTTATCCGGCACGCGTAGAACTAGTTCGCCAACATTGTAATTTTCGGCCCGTACTTCTCTGCTTTGGTATCTTCGGGCCTGTTGTTGATAAAATGCGGAACGGGCTTTTGCCACGTCACGCTCCTCCTCCAAGGCGTCCAGGCTGTCCTGCCGATCGAGCTCGGCTTCTCTTTCTTCGTACATGCGCACTCTAGGTGAGTCATCAATTATGTCGCAGGGCAGAACTGCCTCTGCGGCGTACACCATAAAGAATGGTGTGTATTCGGTGGTGCGATTTGGCGTGGTCCACAGCCCCAAGAGTACGGAGTCGAGCTCCTCTACCCAGTGCGTGTTAGATTCCTTGAGGGACCGCACTAGTCTGGGTTTGATGCCGCTCATGATAAGACCGTTTGCACGTTCGACCTGGCCGTTGGTTTGTGGGTGATAGACTGAAGCATAGTCGAGCTTGATGCCCATGTTTTTGCACCATAGTTTTACCTCTTCGGCTGTAAAATTTGTACCGTTATCGGTTATGATGCTGTGGGCGACGCCGTAACGGTGTACAACCCCGGATATGAAGTCTATCACGGGTCCGGATTCAGCCATTTTGACAGGCTTGGCTTCTATCCATTTGGTGAACTTATCCACCATGACCAGTAAGTATTTTTTCTTATGGGTTCCACCTTTAAGGGGTCCGACCATGTCAAGCCCCCAGACCGCAAAGGGCCAGGTGATGGGTATAGTTTGGAGTGCGGTGGGTGGCATATGGCTTTGGTTGGCAAAAACTTGGCAACCAACGCATCGTTGGACTAGGTCCTGAGCGTTTGCCCGGGCCGTCGGCCAATAGAAGCCTGTGCGGAAAGCCTTGGTAACAAGGGACCGAGCAGCAGCGTGATGGCCACCGAGTCCGACGTGAATTTCGGCCAGAAGATTCCGCCCTTCCTCTTTGGAGATGCACCTTTGAAGGACACCGGTAGTGCTTTTCTTATAAAGCTCCCCCTCGTGGACTTTGTAGGCTTTAGATCGCCGCACTATGCAGCAGGCCTCATTTTGGTCCCCTGGGAGTTCCTGCCTAGTAAGGTAGGCTAGGAATGGTTCTGTCCACGGGGCGATAACCGCCATTATTACGTGGGTTGAATGTGTAATTTCGTTGGCAGGACCTCCAATTATGTCAGGTTGTTCGGCGTCGAGTGGTTCAGCTGTGTCCGGGCTGTTAATTGCGGGTTCCCCCTCCCATGTTATGGATGGCTTGAACAATCTTTCCAAAAAGATGTTGGGGGGGACTGCATCGCGTTTTGCTCCGGTGCGTGCCAGGACGACCGCTGCTTGATTATTTTCGCGGGCTATATGGTGAAACTCCAGCCCTTCGAACCGAGCTTACATTTTTAGGACGGCATTGCGGTAAGCTGCCATTTTTGGATCCTTGGCGTCGAAGTCACCATTTATTTGGGAGATCGCGAGGTTCGAATCCCCGCGTACCTCTAGGCGTTGAATGCCCATGGATACTGCCATCCGGAGACCATGTAGGAGGGCCTCATATTTGGCTGCATTGTTGCAGTCCGTGTACATAATTTGGAGTACATATTGGACTGCGTCTCCTGTGGGGGACGTCAAAACGACGCCAGCCCCCAGTCCGACCAACATTTTGGAGCCGTCGAAATGCATGATCCAGTTTGAGTATGTGTCGTACTCTTTAGGGAGTTCGGCCTCCGTCCATTCTGCGACGAAGTCGGCCAATACTTGCGATTTTATAGCTCGTCGTGGCTTATAGGTTATGTCAAACGGGAGGAGCTCGATGGCCTATTTTGCGACCCGGCCCGTTGCATCGCGGTTATTGATAATGTCATTGAGTGGTACTTCCGAGGCTACTGTAATCGAACACTCTTGAAAGTAGTGTCGTAGCTTCCGGGATGCCATGAATACTGCGTGTGCAATTTTCTGATAGTGTGGGTACCGTGATTTGCATGGAGTGAGGACAGTGGACACGTAGTAGACCGGCCTTTGAAGGGGGAATTTGTGTCCGTCCGTTTCCCGCTCGACCACGAGCACTGCGCTGACAACTTGATGGGTTGCCGCGATGTACAATAGCATTGGCTCGCCGGTGTTTGGTGCGGCCAGGACTGGGTTTGTTGCCAATATGGATTTTATTTCATCGAGTCCGGCCGTGGCGGCATCCGTCCACTCGAAGTGTTCGGTGCGCCGTAGGAGGCGGTAAAGGGGCAGCGCCTTTTCTCCCAGGTGAGAGATGAAGCGGCTTAGAGCCGCCACGCATCCGGTTAATTTCTGTATTTGTTTGAGGTCTTTTGGGACATCCAACTATGACAAAGCTCAGATCTTGGCTGGATTTGCTTCGATTCCTCTACCGGATACAACGAAGCCCAAGAGCTTTCCGGCCGGAACACCGAAAACACATTTTTCCGGATTGAGCTTGATGTCGTATTTTCGGAGGTTATCAAATGTAAGCCTCAAGTCGTCTACTATATATTCGACATGTCTTGATTTGACGACCACGTCATCCACATACGCCTCCACTGTTTTGCCGATCTGGTTTGCCAGACATGTCTGGATCGTGCGCTGATATGTTGCGCCGGTGTTTTTTAGCCCAAAGGGCATTGTGTTGAAGCAGAGTGGGCCGTATGGTGTGATGAATGTTGTTGCGGCTTGGTCTGATTCTGCCATCTTGATTTGATGGTAACCGGACTATGCGTCGAGGAAACACAACGAATCGTGTCCTGCAGTGGCACCGATAATTTGATCTATGCGAGGGAGGGGGAAGGGATCCTTTGGGCAGGCCTTGTTAAGGTCTTTAAAATCGACGCACATGTGCCAGGATTTGTCCTTCTTTGGTACCATCACCAAGTTTGCTAGCCAGTCCGGATGTTTAATATCTCTAATGAATCCGGCCTCCAATAACTTGGCTAGCTCCTCTCCCATAGCCTGTCTCTTCGGTTCGGAAAAGCGCCGAAGGGCTTGTTTGACAGGTTTGAATCCTTTCTGGATATTTAAGTTGTGTTCGGCCAGCATGCGTGGGATTCCTGGCATGTCTGAAGGGTGCCAAGCAAAAATGTCCCAATTCTCTCGTAGGAACTCTCGCAGTGCGGCGTCTACATCAGGGTTCAGTCGTGCCCCAATGGAGGCTGTTTTATTGGGGTCCGTTGGATGGACCTGGAATTTGACTATTTCGTCCGCTGGTTTTAATGATGTGGATTTGGATATTTTATCGAGTATCACATCATCCCCATTAACCGTGGAGCGCAGCGCGGTCAGTTCTTCGGCCGCTAAGGTTTCGGATAGTGCCTCAAGGGCCAATGCGGCTGTCTTGTTTTCGGCGCGGAGTGCTATGTCCGGATCACTAGCGAGAGTGATAATTCCGTTTGGCCCAGGCATCTTGAGCTTCATGTACCCGTAATGGGGTATGGCTTGGAAAACCGTGAATGCCTCCCGTCCTAATATAGCGTGGTATCCGCTTTTGAACGGGGCCACCTGGAACATGACTTCTTCGGACCTGTAATTATCCGGCGTGCCGAACACCACATCTAGTGTGATCTTTCCAGTGCAGCGTGCTTCCTGACTGGGGATTATTCCTCTGAAGGTTGTGCTGCTTCGCTCAATGCGGTTCCAGTCTATTTCCATCTTTTGGAGGGTTTCCTCGTAAATGAGGTTCAATCCGCTGCCTCCATCCATGAGTACCTTTGTGAGGCGAGAGTCGTCCACTATGGGACTGAGGACCAATGCGGCTGGTGCTCGGGCTGTTCGGAATTTAGGTTCGTCACTCGCATTGAAGGTGATAGCAGTGTCACTCCATGGGTTTATTGTTGCTACTTGATAGACTTCGGTGAGGCTGCGGAGTGTTCTTTTTCGCATATTATTTGATGCGAAAGTCTCGAAGACTGTGAGAACGGTACTGGTGTCCTCGGGCTGGCTTTGTTCGGCCTCTGAAATTAGGAGGTCCTCGCCAATTTTGGCCACCTGCCGGAGTATCCAACATGCTCTAAGGCTGTGTGTTGGTGTGGCGTCCTCTGTGCTGTGAATTCTACAGGGTCCATCGAGCCACCTTTCCAGTACGGTTCCATGCCCTCTAGAGGGTTTTGGCTTTTTGATATTTAATCCGGGTGCCTTACTGTGGTGCACCCTCTTAGTTCAGACGGGATTGCTATTCAAGGCCGGATTATCCCAAAATTTTGTTTCGGTTTTCCAAGCGCTTTCCATCGCACAGTACTTTTGTACTATGGATGCCAAGTCAGCGAAGCGTGTGATATCACGACGACTTATGGCGTTAAGTATTCCCTCGTCCGTGCAGTTACTGCAAAAGATTGAAATTGCGTCTCCCTCGCAGCAGTCCTTTGTCTTGTTCATAACCAGGAGGAATCTGGCCCAGTAGTGATGTACTGTTTCTTCGGGCTTTTGCCTGATTTGGGAAAGATCGCTTATGTTCGGGCGGGCGGGTGTCGTTAAATCTGAGACCTCACCCAATTTATGATTCGGAGGCCGAAGAGCTTCCGAACTCGGAAGTCCAGAGTCTTGGATGTTGTCCGATGAGTCTAGCCCGTTGCCTGATTCTAAGCTCAGGTCTTGGATTGTATCCTCCCCTCCGCGGGTATCCAGCCTGGAGGGTTCGGGAATTCGGACGTAGCTAGTCCTTAGGATAGATGAAGGGTCGCCGCACTGCGCCTCTACCACGGCAAAGTGGTGGGTGACTTGGGGAGAGTTAATTTCTCTTAGATCGGGTTTAAGCCCAACCTGGTCGTAATTTGTGGCGACCCCCAGTGCGGCGATGCGATCCAAGAGCTCGTTTACGGAAGAGAGCTCCATCGGATCCAACTGCTCGGCGAGTTCTGAGCTGACGTGAAGGTTGCTTTCGATGATCGGAGAGGTCACCGTCGGCGCAACGGCCGAACAGGCGGTCGTGAGAAAACCACCTAGCTAGAGGGTTTGGCCGACAGCCAAGGCTCCCTTAGTAATGGCGCCGTCTTTAAAGACGGGAAGAGGCATCCTTCCTCATCGCGACGGCACAGAGGAACTCTCAATGAAAGCACCAATGTCGGTGTCAAAACCGGCGGATCTCGGGTAGGGGGTCCCGAACTGTGTGTCAAGGTCGGATGGTAACAGGAGACAAGGGACACGAAGTTTACCCAGGTTCGGGCCCTCTTGATGGAGGTAAAACCCTACTCCTGCTTGATTAATATTGATGATATGGGTAGTACAAGAGTAGATCTACCACGAGATCAAGGAGGCTAAACCCTATAAGCTAGCCTATGGTATGATTGTGTATGATGATGGTTGTCCTACAGACTACAACCCTCCGGTTTATATAGACACCGGATAGGGTTAGGGTTACATAGAGTCGGTTACAATGGTAGGAGATCTTGAGTATCCGCATCGCCTAGCTTGCCTTCCACGCCAAGGAAAGTCCCTTCCGGACACGGGACGAAGTCTTCAATCTTGTATCTCCATAGTCCAGGAGTCCGGCTGAAGGTATAGTCCGGCTACCCGAACACCCCCTGATCCAGGACTCCCTCAGTGTGCATCCAACTTGCTTGCTCACGAAGACCTGGGGCATTTGAGGAAGCCCATTGTTGGAATATACAAGCCAAGTTCTATAATGAAAAATTCCCACTAGTATATGAAAATGACAAAACAAGAGACTCTCTAGCAAAAAGATTATGGTGCTACTTTGAAGCACAAGTGTGGAAAAAAAGGATATTAGTACTGCCCCTTCTATTTTATATATTTTTTTCTTTTTTTGGGGGGTGGGCTTATTTTTTTTCTTTGGCCTTTTTTTGGGACAATACTCTACTAAATGATGATCATCACACTTCTATTTATTTACAACTCAATGATTACAACTCGATACTAGAACAAAGTATGACTCTATATGAATGCCTCCGGCGGTGTACCGGGATATGCAATGAATCAAGAGTGACATGTATGAAAGAATTATGAACAGTGGCTTTGCCACAAATACTATGTCAACTACATGATCATGCTAGCAATATGACAATGATGAATGTGTCATGATGAACGGAATGGTGGAAAGTTGCATGGCAATATATCTCGGAATGGCTATGGAAATGCCATAATAGGTAGGTATGGTGGCTGTTTTGAGGAAGATATAAGGAGGTTTATGTGTGAAAGAGTGTATCATAACACGGGGTTTGGATGCGCTGGCGAAGTCTGCACCAACTCTCAATGTGAGAAAGGGAAATGCACGGTACCGAAGAGGCTAGCAATGATGGAAGGGTGAGAGTGTGTATAATCCACGGACTCAACATTAGTCATAAAGAACTCATATACTTATTTCAAAAATCTACAAGCCATCAAAAACCAAAGCACTACGCGCATGCTCCTAGGGGGATAGATTGGTAGGAAAAGACCATCGGTCGTCCCCGACCGCCACTCATAAGGAGGACAATCAAATAACACCTCATGTTTCAAATTTGTTACATAATGTTTACCATACGTGCATGCTACGGGACTTGCAAACTTCAACACAAGAATTTCTCAAATTCACAACTACTCAACTAGCACGACTTTAATATTATCACCTCCATATCTCAAAACAATTATCAAGCATAAAACTTTTCTTAGTATTCAACGCACTCAAAATAAAGTTTTACAAATCTTGAATACCAAGCTTATTATTATTAAGCAAATTACCATGCTATTTAAGACTCTCAAAATTATCTAAGTGAAGCATGAGAGATCAATAGTTTCTATAAAACAAATCCACCACCATACTCTAAAAGATATAAGTGAAGCACTAGAGCAAAACTATATAGCTCAAAAGATATAAGTGAAGCACATAGAGTATTCTATCAAATTCCAATTCATGTATGGCTCTCTCAAAAGGTGTGTACAGCAAGGATGATTGTGGTAGACTAACAATCAAAGACTCAAATAATACAAGACGCTCCAAGAAAAACACATATCATGTGGTGAATAAAAATATAGCTTCAAGTAAAATTACCGATGGAAGTAGACGAAAGAGGGGATGCCTTCCGGGGCATCCCCAAGCTTTGACTTTTTGGTGTCCTTGGATTATCTTGGGGGTGCCATGGTCATCCCCAAGATTAGGACCTTTCCACTCCTTGTTCCATAATCCATCAAAAGATTTCACCCAGAACTTGAAAACTTCACAACACAAAACTCAACAGAAATCTCATGAGCTCCGTTAACGAAAGAAAACAAAAGACCACTTCAAGGTACTGTAATGAACTCATTCCTTACATGTATTGGTGTTAAACCTACTGTATTCCAACTTCTCTATGGATTGTAAACTATTTTACTAGCCATAGATTCATCAAAATAAGCAAACAACACACGAAAAACAGAATCTGTCAAAAACAAAACAGTCTGTAGTAATCTGTAACTAACGCAAACTTCTGGAACTCCAAAAAACCTACCAAAATAGGAAGACCTAGGAAATTTGTTTATTGATCAGAAGCAATTGGAATCAGTATTTTATCACGTTCTGGTGATTTTTAACAATTGTTTTCGTGAACAAAAAGTTTCTGGAAATTACAGCAAGATCAAATAACTATCATCGAAGAAGATCCTATAGTTTAACTTGGCACGATGGGAGAAGAGGATGACACTTGTTCGTATTGAAAACCGGAGACAAAGGGAAAGAGGTTTGATTGGAACATGTTCTACAAGAACTCTCTATTGTTGTTCAGAACGAACTTCCAGAAGAAATGGTAATTGCCTCCTGCCCCGCTGCCGCTACTGCTCGAAAGCCTTTGGACCCCTACAGGACTGTCATGAGCCCCTACAAGGAGTCAAAATAAAGCCGTATCGACGCAGATATTTCTCTGTCTAACCACAAAATTACGAGTACCTCTATTGTTATTCCCAAAAGGAGGGTCAAAATGGGTGTTCAAATGGATGGTTCAGGAAAGTCTAGTGAAGCAGTGCGAGACGATCTGGGAAGTGAGGGATGCCCTTCCTGGGTATCACGAGCGGCGAGGCAGGTACGGCTGGAGGAAAACACTAATTGAAACATAAAACTACATCTAAACAGAAGGTAGATGGATTATTTATTCCTAAACATAAGCAAAAACTAAAAAAACTAAAAATAAAATTGGGTTGCCTCCCAACAAGCGCTATCGTTTGACGCCCCTAGCTAGGCATAAGAGCAAGGATAGATCTAGGTATTGCCATCTTTGGTAGGCAATCCATAAGTGGCTCTCATGATAGATTCATATGGTAATTTTATTTTCTTCCTAGGGAAGTGTTCCATGCCCTTTTTTGGAAATTGAAATCTAATATTCCCTTCCTTCATATCAATAATTGCACCAACCGTTCTAAGGAAAGGTCTACCAAGAATAATAGGGCAAGAAGGATTGCAATCTATATCAAGATCGATAAAATATATGGGCACATAATTCCTATTTGCAACAATAAGAACATCATTAATTCTTCCCATAGGTTTCTTAATAGTGGAATCCGTGAGGTTCAAGTTTAGAAAGCAATCATCAAAATCACGAAAATCTAGCAAGTCACACAAAGTTTTGGGAATAGTGGAGACACTAGCACCCAAATCACACAAAGCATAAAACTCATGATCTTTAATTTTAATTTTAATAGTAGGTTCCCACTCATCATAAAGTTTTCTAGGGATAGAGACTTTCAACTCAAGTTTTTCTTCATAAGATTGCATCAAGGCATCAACGATATGTTCGGTAAAGGCTTTATTTTGACTATAAGCATGAGGAGAATTTAGCACGGGTTGCAATAAGGAAATACAATCAATTAAAGAGCAAATTTCATAATTAAATTCCTTGAAGTCCAATATAGTGGGTTTAGCGACATCTAGGGTTTTATTCTTTTCAATCCCAGTTTTATCAATTTCATCATCAAGATCTAAAAACTCCGAATTTTTGGAACGCCTTCTAGGTAAAGGAAGATCATATTCAGTTTAATCAAGATTCATATTGCAAAACAAAGATTTAATAGGGGATACATCAATAACTTTTAGATATTCATCTTGATTTTCATAGAAATTGGAAGAACACGCTTTAATAAAGGCATCTTTCGTAGCACGCATCCTAGCGGTTCTTTCCTTGCACTCATCACTGGAAATTCTCATGGATTTGAGAGACTCATTGATATCATGCTTAGGAGGAATAGATCTAAGCTTTAAAGAATCAACCTCAAGAGAAATTCTATCAACGTTCCTAGCCAAATCATCAACTTTAAGCAATTTCTCTTCAAGCAAAGCATGAAAATTCTTTTGTGAATTCATAAACTCTTTAACACTATCCTCAAATTCATAGGACATCTTATTAAAATTTCCATAAGAGTTGTTGTAGGAATTTCCATAATTATTAGAAGGATTACTAGGATAAGGCCTAGGATTAAAGTTCCCTCTATACGCGTTGTTACCAAAATTATTCCTACCAACAAAATTCACATCCATAGATTCATTATTATTCTCAATCAAGGTAGACAAAGGCATATCATTAGGATCAGAAGAAACACTCTTAGTAGCAACTAATTTCATAAGTTCATCCATCTTTCCACTCAAAACATTGATTTCTTCTATCGCATGCACTTTTTTATTAGTAGATCTTTCAGTGTGCCATTGAGAATAATTAGCCATAATATTATCTAGGATTTTAGTAGCATCTCCTAAAGTGATTTCCATAAAAGTGCCTCCCGCGGCCGAATCTAAAAGATTTCTAGAAGCAAAATTCAATCCGGCATAATTTTTTTGTATAATCATCCACAAATTCAAACCATGAGTAGGGCAATTACGTATCATTAATTTCATTCTCTCCCAAGCTTGTGCAACATGTTCATGATCAAGTTGCTTAAAATTCATAATATCATTTCTAAGAGAGATGATCTTAGCGGGAGGAAAATACTTAGAGATAAAAGCATCTTTGCACTTGTTCCAAGAATCAATACTATTTTTAGGCAAAGACGAAAACCAAGCTTTAGCACGATCTCTAAGCGAAAAAGGAAATAGCTTCAATTTAACAATATCATTATCAACATCTTTCTTCTTTTGCATATCACATAAATCAACGAAGCTATTTAGATGAGTAGCAGCATCTTCACTAGGAAGGCCGGCGAATTGATCTTTCATAACAAGATTCAACAAAGCAGTATTGATTTCACAAGATTCAATATTGGTAAGAGGAGCAATCGGAGTGCTAAGGAAATCATTATTGTTGGTATTGGTAAAGTCACACAATTTGGTATTATCTTGAGCCATCACGACAAACAAGCAATCCAACACACGAGCAAACAAAAGGCAAGCGAGAAAAAGGCAAACGGAAAAGAGAGGGCGAATAAAATGGAAAAGGTGAAGTGGGGGAGAGGAAAACGAGAGGCAAATGGCAAATAATGTAGTGCGAGAGATAAGTAATTGTGATGGGTACTTGGTATGTTGACTTTTGCGTAGACTCCCCGGCAACGGCGCCAGAAATCTTCCTGCTACCTCTTGAGCACTGTGTTGGATTTCCTTGAAGAGGAAAGGGTGATGCAGCAGAGTAGAGTAAGTATTTCCCTCAGTTTTTGAGAACCAAAGTATCAATCCAGTAGGAGGCTACGAGCGAGTCCCTCGTACCTACACAAAACAAATATCTCAACGCAACCAACGCGATTAGGGGTTGTTAATCCCTTCACGGTCACTTACGAGAGTGAGATCTGATAGAGATGATAGATAATATTTTTGGTATTTTTGATATAAAGATGCAAAGTAAAAATAAAAGGTAAAGTAAAAAAGCAAAACAATAATAAAGTGATTGGAGATTGATATGATGAGAATAGACCCGGGGCCATAGATTTCACTAGTGGCTTCTCTCAAGAGCATAAGTATTCTATGGTGGGTGAACAAATTACTGTTGAGCAATTGACAGAATTGAGCATAGTTATGAGAATATCTAGGTATGATCATGTATATAGGCATCACGTCCGAGACAAGTAGACCGACTCCTGCCTGCATCTACTACTATTACTCCACTCATCGACCGCTATCCAGCATGCATCTAGAGTATTAAGTTAAAAACAGAGTAACGCCTTAAGCAAGATGACATGATGTAGAGGGATAGTTTCATGCAATATGATAAAACCCCATCTTGTTATCCTCGATGGCAACAATACTATACGTGCCTTGCTGCCCCTACTGTCACTGGGAAAGGACACCACAAGATTGAACCCAAAGCTAAGCACTTCTCCCATTGCAAGAAAAACCAATCTAGTAGGCCAAACCAAACTGATAATTCGAAGAGACTTGCGAAGATAACCAATCATACATAAAAGAATTCAGAGAAGATTCAAATATTGTTCATAGATAGACTTGATCATAAACCCACAATTCATCGGTCTCAACAAACACACCACAAAAATAAGATTACATCAAATAGATCTCCACGAGAGAGGGGGAGAACATTGTATTGAGATCCAAAAAGAGAGAAGAAGCCATCTAGCTACTAACTATGGACCCGAAGGTCTGAGGTAAAGCACTCACACTTCATCGGAGGGGCTATGATGATGTAGAAGCCCTCCGTGATGATGGCCCCCTCCGGCAGAGCTCCGGAACAGGCCCCAAGATGGGATCTCATGGGTACAGAAGGTTGCGGCGGTGGAATTAGGTTTTTGGCTCCGTATCTGATCGTTTGGGGGTACGTAGGTATATATAGGAGGAAGGAGTATGTCGGTGGAGCAAAGGGGGGCCCACGAGGCAGGGGGCGCGCCCTAGGGGGGCGCCATCCACCCTCGTGACCACCTCCCTCCTTTCTTGACGGAAGGTCCAAGTCTCCTGGATCTTATTTGTTGAGAAAATCACGTTCCTGAAGGTTTCATTCCGTTTGGACTCCGTTTGATATTACTTTTCTTCGAAACACTGAAATAGGCAAAAAAACAACAATTCTGGGCTGGGCCTCCGGTTAATAGGTTAGTCCCAAAAATAATATAAAAGTGGAAAATAAAGCCCAATATAGTCCAATAGTAGATAATATAGCATGGAGCAATCAAAAATTATAGATACGTTGGAGACGTATCATCACTCTAACAGCATAATAGCAAACTTAGTAAGAGGGACTTTAGCTTTATCGTATCTATAGAGAGAATTTACCTTTACTACCTATGTAGGGTTATCAAGACCATGAGTTTCTTCAATAGGTGATGAATTAAGATCATATGTTTCTTCAACAGGTAGTAAATTAAGACCATGTATTTCTTCAATAGGAGGTAAATTCTTAACATCTTGAGCTTAATACCTTTTTCTTTCATAGATTTCTTTGCCTCTTGCATATCTTCAGGACTGAGAAATAGAACACCTCTCTTCTTCCGAGTTGGTTTAGGAATTGGCTCAGGAGTTGGCTCAGGGGCTGGCTCACGAAGTGTCCAATTATTTTCATTTGTCAACATATTATTCAATAGGATTTCAGCTTTATCCGGTGTTCTTTCCCTGAAAACAGAACCAGCGCAACTATCCAGGTAATCTCTAGAAGCA
Source organism: Aegilops umbellulata (assembly GCA_032464435.1). Classification (NCBI taxonomy): domain Eukaryota; kingdom Viridiplantae; phylum Streptophyta; class Magnoliopsida; order Poales; family Poaceae; genus Aegilops; species Aegilops umbellulata. Next base: position 346,392,765 of record CP136059.1, read on the forward strand.
TCTGTTAGTCCATTATAAAAGATATCAAGTATTTCATTTTTCTTGAGAGGATGATCAGGCAAAGCATTAAGTAACTTGAGAAGCCTCCCCAAAGCTTGTGGGAGACTCTCTTCTTCAATTTGCACAAAGTTGTATATTTCACTCAAAGCAACTTGTTGCTTATGAGCAGGGAAATATTTAGCAGAGAAGTAATAAATCATGTCATGGGACTACGCACACAATTAGGATCAAGAGAATTAAACCATATCTTAGCATCACCCTTTAATGAGAGCGAAATATTTTAAGGATATAGAAGTAGCGTGATCTCTCATCATTAGTAAACAGGGTGGCTATATCATTTAATTTAGTAAGATGTGACACAACGGTTTCAGATTCATAGCCATGAAAAGGATCAGATTCAACCAAAGTAATTATATCAGGATCAACAGAGAATTCATAATCCTTATCGGCAACACAAATAGGTGAAGTATCAAAAGCAGGGTCAGGTTTCATTCTATCATTAAGAGATTGCTTATTCCATTTAGCTAATAATCTCTTGAGTTCATATCTATCTTTGCAAGCTAAAATAGCTAAAGAAGCTTCTTTATCAAATACATAACCCTCAGGAATAACAGGCAAGTCTTCATCATCACTTTCATTAATACAATCAGTTTCAATAATTTCTTTCTCTCTAGCCCTAGCAATTTGTTCATCAAGAAATTCACCAAGTGGCACAGAAGTATCAAGCATATAAGTAGTTTCATCATAAGTATCATGCATAGCAGAAGTGGCATCATCAATAACATGTGACATATCAGAACGAATGGCAGAAGCAGGTTTAGGTGTCGCAAGCTTACTCAAAACAGAAGGTGAATCAAGTGCAGAGCTAGATGGCAGTTCCTTACCTCCCCATGTAGTTGAGGGATAAATTGTTGTCTTAGCGTCTTTCAAGTTCTTCATAGTGACCAGCAGATATAAATCCCAAGTGACTCAAAGAATAGAGCTATGCTCCCTGGCAACGGCGCCAGAAAATAGTCTTGATAACCCACAAGTATAGGGGATCGCAACAGTTTTTGAGGGTAGAGTATTCAACCCAAATATATTGATTCGACATAAGGGGAGCCAAAGAATATTCTCAAATATTAGCAGTTGAGTTGTCAATTCAACCACACCTGGATAACTTAGTATCTGCAGCAAAGTATTTAGTAGCAAAGTAATATGAAAGTAATGGTAATGGTAGCAAAAGTAATGTTTTTGGTATTTTGTAGTGATTGTAACAGTAGCAACGGAAAAGTAAATAAGCGAAGAACAATATAGAAAAAGCTCGTAGGCATTGGATCGGTGATGGAGAATTATGCCGGATGCGGTTCATCATGTAACAATCATAACATATAGTGACACAGAACTAGCTCCAATTCATTAATGTAATGTAGGCATATATACCAAATATAGTCATACGTGCTTATGGAAAAGAACTTGCATGACATCTTTTGTCCTACCCTCCCATGGCAGCGGGGTCCTAATGGAAACTAAGGGATATTAAGGCCTCCTTTTAATAGAGTACCGGACCAAAGCATTAACACATAGTGAATACATGAACTCCTCAAACTAAGGTCATCACCGGGAGTGGTCCCGATTATTGTCACTTCGGGGTTGCTGGATCATAACACATAGTAGGTGACTATAGACTTGCAAGATAGGATCAAGAACACGCATATATTCATGAAAACATAATAGTTTCAGATCTAAAATCATGGCACTCGGGCCCTAGTGACAAGCATTAAGCATAGTAAAGTCATAACAACATCAATGTCAGAACATAGTGGATACTAGGGATCAAACCCTAACAAAACTAACTCGGTTACACGATAGATCTCATCCAACCCATCACCGTACAGCAAGCCTACGATGGAATTACTCACGCACGGCGGTGAGCATCATGAAATTGGTGATAGAGGATGGTTGGTGATGATGATGGCGACGAATCCCCCTCTCTGGAGCCCCGAACGGACTCCAGATCATCCCTCCCGACAGGTTTTAGGGCTTGGCAGCGGCTCCGTATCGTAAAACGTGATGAATTCTTCTCCTAGATTTTTTCCTCCCCGAAAGCAAATATATAGAGTTGGAGTTGAGGTCGGTGGAGCTCCAGGGGGCCCATGAGGTAGGGGGCGCGCCCCCCACCCTCGTGGACAGGGTGTAGCCCCCCTGGTCTTCATCTTTTGCAAGGATTTTTTATTAATTCCAAATAGATGTTCTATGAAGTTTCAGGTCATTCTGAGAACTTTTGTTTCTGCACATAAATAACACCATGGAAAGTCTGCTGAAAACAGCGCCAGTCCGGGTCAGTTTCATTCAAATCATACAAGTTAGAGTCCAAAACAAGGGCAAAAGTGTTTGGAAAAGTAGATACAACAGAGAAGTATCACTCACCTCTGATCAATGTGGGAGGGAAATATTGAGGATTTAGTTTGGGTAAAGTTCCCGAACTATGTGGTCATTAGCGAACCCAAATTTTCACTTCCGTCGTTGCCGACCAATTATATCTTTTAAGATGTCTAGCTTTCGGCTTCACTCAGTCTGAGGTTACTAACTCGGATGACCCGGTAGTAACAATCACAGAGGTGCTCCCTTTACCGCCTAGCCGAACGATCGGGAACGTAGGGGTAAGCACAGGAGCCAGGCAACCTAGCTTGGCCAAAATCTTAAGTCAAATTGATGCATATTTAAGGCTTTATAACGATAATTATGGAAGGTATCGCTTGTATAATGAATACAAACATTGATGAGAAATGTTTATTTTGACTCTGTCACGACTGTTTATCATTTGAAAGTGGCCCATCGTCAGCTTCTACCCCTTTGTAGATGCTACGCAGGGTGTTTCCGAAGTAACAAGACTGTTGGAAATATGCCCTAGAGGCAATAATAAAAGCATTATTATTATATTTCCTTGTTCATGATAATTGTCTTTATTCGTGCTATAATTGTGTTATCCGGAAATCGTAATACATGTGTGAATAACAGACAACAACATGTCCCTAGTAAGCCTCTAGTTGACTAGCTCGTTGATCAATAGATAGTCATGGTTTCCTGACTATGGGCATTGGATGTCAATGATAACGAGATCACATCATTAGGAGAATGATGTGATGGACGAGACCCAATCCTAAACATAGCATAAGATCGCATAGTTTGTTTGCTAGAGTTTTCCAATGTCAAGTATCCTTTCCTTAGACCATGAGATCGTGTAACTCCCGGATACCATAGGAGTGCTTTGGGTGTGCCAAACGTCACAACGTAACTGGGTGACTATAAAGGTATACTACGGGTATCTCCGAAAGTGTCTGTTGGGTTGACACAGATCGAGACTGGGATTTGTCACTCCACTTGACGGAGAGGTATCACCGTGCCCACTCAGTAATGCATCGTCATAATGAGCTCAATGTGATCAAAGTGTTTGATCACGGGATCATGCATTACGGTACGAGTAAAGTGACTTGCCGGTAACGAGATTGAACGAGGTATTGGGATACCGACAATCGAATCTCGGGCAAGTAAAATACCGATTGACAAAGGGAATCGTATACGGGATTAATTGAATCCTCGACATCGTGGTTCATCCGATGAGATCATCGTGGAGCATGTGGGAGCCAACATGGGTATCCAGATCCCGCTGTTGGTTATTTCCCGAGAGCCGTCTCAATCATGTATGCATGTCTCCCGAACCCGTAGGGTCTACACACTTAAGGTTCGGTGACGCTAGGGTTGTAGGGATATGTATATGCAGTAACCCAAATGTTGTTCGGAGTCCCGGATGAGATCACGGACGTCACGAGGAGTTCCGGATTGGTCCGGAGGTGAAGAATTATATATAGGAAGTGCAGTTTCGGCCATCGGGAATGATCTGGGGGTCACCGGCATTGTACCGGGACCACCAGATGGGTCCCGGGGGTCCACCGGGTGGGGCCACCCATCCCGGAGGGCCCCATGGGCTGAAGTGGGAGGGGGGACCAGCCCTTAGTGGGCTGGTGCGCCCCCCAAGGCCCACCCCCTGCGCCTAGGGTTTGGAACCCTAGGGTGGGGGGCGCCCACTTGCCTTGGGGGGCACTCCACCCCCCTTGGCCGCCGCCCCCTTGGGATATTCAATCTCCCAGGGCCGGCGCCCCCCAGGGGGCCTATATAAAGGGGGGAGGGGAGGGGGGGCAGCCGCACCCCTTGCCCTGGCGCCTCCCTCTCCCTCTCCAACATCTCCTCCTCCTCCGTAGAGCTCGGCGATGCCCTGCTGGAGTACTGCAGCTCCACCATCACCACGCCGTCGTGCTGCTGCTGGAGCCATCTTCCTCAACCTCTCCTTTGCCTTGCTGGATCAACAAGAAGGAGACGTTACGTTGACCGTACGTGTGTTGAACACGGAGGTGCCGTCCGTTCGGTGCTAGGATCTCCGGTGATTTGGATCACGTCGTGTACGACTACCTCATCCCCGTTCCTTGAACGCTTCCGCTCGCTATCTACAAAGTGGTATGTAGATGCAATCTCTCTCCCATGACTCGTTGCTTAGATGAACTCATAGATGGATCTTGGTGAAACCGTAGGAAAAATTTTAATTTTCTGCAACGTTCCCCAACAGTGGCATCATGAGCTAGGTCTATGCGTAGTTCTCTATTGCACGAGTAGAACACAATTTGTTGTGGGCGTAGATGTTGTCAACTTTCTTGCCGCTACTAGTCTTATCTTGCTTCAGCGGTATTGTGGGATGAAGCGGCCCGGACCAACCTTACACGTACGCTTACGTGAGACCGGTTCCACCGACTAACATGCACTAGTTGCATAAGGTGGCTGGCGGGTGTCTGTCTCTCCCACTTTAGTTGGAGCGGATTCGATGAAAAGGGTCCTTATGAAGGGTAAATAGAAGTTGACAAATCACGTTGTGGATTTCACGTAGGTAAGAAAACGTTCTTGCTAGAACCCTAATTCAGCCACGTAAAACTTGCAACAACAATTAGAGGACGTCTAACTTGTTTTTGCAGCAAGTGCTTTGTGATATGATATGGCCAAAGTTGTGATGAATGATGAATGATCTATATGTGATGTATGAGATGTTCATGCTATTGTAATAGGAATCACGACTTGCATGTCGATGAGTATGACAACCGGCAGGAGCCATAGGAGTTGTCTTTATTTTTTGTATGACCTGCGTGTCATTGAGAAACGCCATGTAAATTACTTTACTTTATTGCTAAACGCGTTAGCCATAGTAGTAGAAGTAATAGTTGGCGAGCAACTTCATGGAGACACGATGATGGAGATCATGGTGTCAAGCCGGTGACAAGATGATCATGGAGCCCCAAGATGGAGATCAAAGGAGCTATGTGATATTGGCCATATCATGTCACGTTTATTATTTGATTGCATGTGATGTTTATCAAGTTTTGCATCTTGTTTACTTAGAACGACGGTAGTAAATAAGATGATCCCTCATAATAATTTCAAGAAGTGTTCCCCCTAACTGTGCACCGTTGCGACAGTTCGTTGTTTCGAAGCACCACGTGATGATCGGGTGTGATAGATTCTAACGTTCACATACAACGGGTGTAAGACAGATTTACACATGCAAACACTTAGGTTGACTTGACGAGCCTAGCATGTACATACATGGCCTCGGAACACAGAAGACCGAAAGGTCGAGCATGAGTCGTATAGAAGATACGATCAACATGAAGATGTTCACCGATGTTGACTAGTCCGTCTCACGTGATGATCGGACACGGCCTAGTTGACTCGGATCATGTAATACTTAGATGACTAGAAGAGGGATGTCTATCTAAGTGGGAGTTCATTAAATAATTTGATTAGATGAACTTTATTATCATGAACTTAGTCTAAAATATTTACAATATGTCTTGTAGATCAAATGGCCAACGTAGTCCTCAACTTCAACGCGTTCCTAGAGAAAACCAAGCTGAAAGACGATGGCAGCAACTATACGGACTGGGTCCGGAACCTGAGGATCATCCTCATAGCTTCCAGGAAAGATTATGTCCTACGAGCACCGCTGGGTGACGCACCTGTTCTCCCTGCAGAACAAGACGTTATGAACACTTGGCAGTCATGTTCCGATGATTACTCCCTCGTTCAGTGCGGCATGCTTTACAGCTTAGAGCCGGGGCTCCAAAAGCGTTTTGAGAGACATGGAGCATATGAGATGTTCGAAGAGCTGAAAATGGTTTTCCAAGCTCATGCCCGGGTCGAGAGATATGAAGTCTCCGACAAATTCTTTAGCTGTAAGATGGAGGAAAATAGCTCTGTCAGTGAACACATACTCAAGATGTCTGGGTTGCACAACCGCTTGACTCAACTGGAAGTTAATCTCCCGGATGAAGCGGTCATTGATAGAATCCTCCAGTCGCTTCCACCTAGCTACAAGAGCTTTGTGATGAACTACAACATGCAGGGGATGGTAAAGACCATTCCTGAGGTATATGCTATGCTGAAATCAGCGGAGGTAGAAATCAAGAAGGAACATCAAGTGTTGATGGTGAATAAAACCACTAAGTTCAAGAAGGGCAAGGGTAAAAGGAACTTCAAGAAGGACGGCAAGGAAGTTGCCGCGCCCGGTAAGCAAGTTGCCGGGAAGAAGCCAAAGAATGGACCCAAGCCCGAGACTGAGTGTTTTTATTGCAAGGGAAGTGGTCACTGGAAGCGGAACTGCCCCAAATACTTAGTGGACAAGAAGGCCGGCAAAACAAAGGTATATGTGATATACATGTAATTGATGTGTACCTTACCAGTACTCGTAGTAGCTCTTGGGTATTTGATACCGGTGCAGTTGATCACATTTGTAACTCAAAGCAGGAGCTGCGGAATAAACGGAGACTGGCGAAGGACGAGGTGACGATGCGCGTCAGGAATGGTTCCAAGGTCGATGTGATCGCCGTCGGCACGCTACCTCTACATTTACCTACAGGATTAGTTTTAAACCTCAATAATTGTTATTTAGTGCCAAGTTTGAGCATGAACATTGTGTCTGGATCTCGTTTAATTCGAGATGGCTACTCATTTAAATCCGAGAATAATGGTTGTTCTATTTATATGAGAGATATGTTTTATGGTCATGCTCCGATGGTTAATGGTTTATTCTTAATGAATCTCGTACGTGATGATACACATATTCATAGTGTGAATACCAAAAGAGTTAAAGTTGATAACAATAGTCCCACATATTTGTGGCACTGCCGCCTTGGTCACATAGGTGTCAAACGCATGAAGAAGCTCCATGCAGATGGACTTTTAGAGTCTCTTGATTATGAATCATTTGACACGTGCGAACCATGCCTCATGGGTAAAATGACCAAGACTCCGTTCTCAGGAACAATGGAGCGAGCAACCAACTTATTGGAAATCATACATACTGATGTGTGCGGTCCAATGAGTGTTGAGGCTCACGGTGGCTATCGTTATGTTCTCACCCTCACTGATGACTTGAGTAGATATGGGTATATCTACTTAATGAAACACAAGTCTGAGACCTTTTAAAAGTTCAAGGAATTTCAGAGTAAGGTTGAAAATCAACGTGATAGAAAGATCAAGTTTCTACGATCAGATCGTGGAGGAGAATACTTGAGTCACGAATTTGGCACACACTTAAGAAAATGTGGAATAGTTTCACAACTCACGCCGCCTGGAACACCTCAGCGTAATGGTGTGTCCGAACGTCGTAATCGCACTCTATTAGATATGGTGCGATCTATGATGTCTCTTACCGATTTACCGCTATCTTTTTGGGGCTATGCTTTAGAGACTGCCGCATTCACTTTAAATAGGGCTCCGCCGAAATCCGTTGAGACGACACTGTATGAATTATGGTTTGGGAAGAAACCTAAGCTGTCGTTTCTAAAAGTTTGGGGATGCGAGGCTTATGTCAAGAAACTTCAACCTGAAAAGCTCGAACCCAAGTCGGAAAAATGTGTCTTCATAGGATACCCTAAAGAAACTATTGGGTATACCTTCTACCTCAGATCCGAAGGCAAGATCTTTGTTGCCAAGAATGGATCCTTTCTAGAGAAAGAGTTTCTCTCGAAAGAAGTAAGTGGGAGGAAAGTAGAACTTGATGAAGTGTTACCTCTTGAACCGGAAAATGGCGAAACTCAAGAAAACGTTCCTGAGGTGCCTGCACCGACTAGAGAGGAAATTAATGATGATGATCAAGATACTTCTAATCAAGCTCCTGCTGAAATTCGAAGGTCCACAAGGACACGTTCCGCACCAGAGTGGTACGGCAACCCTGTCTTGGAAATCATGTTGTTAGACAACGGTGAACCTTCGAACTATGAAGAAGCGATGGCGGGCCCGGATTCCGACAAATGGCTGGAAGCCATGAAATCCGAGATAGGATCCATGTATGAAAACGAAGTATGGACTTTGACTGACTTGCCCGTTGAGCGGCGAGCCATAGAAAATAAATGGATCTTTAAGAAGAAGACAGACGCGGATGGTAATGTGACCATCTATAAAGCTCGGCTTGTCGCTAAGGGTTATCGACAAGTTCAAGGGGTTGACTACGATGAGACTTTCTCACCGGTAGCGAAGCTGAAGTCCGTCCAAATCATGTTAGCAATTGCCGCATTCTACGATTATGAAATATGGCAAATGGACGTCAAAACGGCATTCCTTAATGGTTTCCTTAAGGAAGAATTGTATATGATACAGCCGGAAGGTTTTGTCGATCCTAAGAATGCTGACAAGGTGTGCAAGCTCCAACGCTCGATTTATGGGTTGGTACAAGCATCTCGGAGTTGGAACATTCGCTTTGATGAGATGATCAAAGCGTTTGGATTTACGCAGACTTATGGAGAAGCCTGTGTTTACAAGAAAGTGAGTGGGAGCTCTGTAGCATTTCTCATACTATATGTAGATGACATACTTTTGATGGGAAATGATATAGAACTCTTGGACAGCATTAAGGCCTACTTGAATAAGAGTTTTTCAATGAAGGACCTTGGAGAAGCTGCTTATATATTAGGCATCAAGATCTATAGAGATAGATCAAGACGCCTCATAGGTCTTTCACAAAGCACATACCTTGATAAGATATTGAAGAAGTTCAATATGGATCAATCTAAGAAGGGGTTCTTACCTGTGTTACAAGGTGTGAAATTGAGCTCAGCTCAATGTCCGACCACGGCAGAAGATATAGAAGAGATGAGTGTCATCCCCTATGCCTCAGCCATAGGTTCTATTATGTATGCCATGCTGTGTACTAGACCTGATGTAAACCTTGCCGTAAGTTTGGTAGGAAGGTACCAAAGTAATCCCGGCAAGGAACACTGGACAGCGGTCAAGAATATCCTGAAGTACCTGAAAAGGACTAAGGAAATGTTTCTCGTTTATGGAGGTGACGAAGAGCTCGTCGTAAAGGGTTACGTCGACGCTAGCTTCGACACAGATCTAGATGACTCTAAGTCACAAACCGGATACGTGTATATTTTGAATGGTGGGGCAGTAAGCTGGTGCAGTTGCAAGCAGAGCGTCGTGGCGAGATCTACATGTGAAGCGGAGTACATGGCAGCCTCGGAGGCAGCACATGAAGCAATTTGGGTGAAGGAGTTCATCACCGACCTCGGAGTCATACCCAATGCGTCGGGGCCAATCAAACTCTTCTGTGACAACACTGGAGCTATTGCACTTGCCAAGGAGCCCAGGTTTCACAAGAAGACCAGGCACATCAAGCGTCGCTTCAACTCCATTCGTGAAAATGTTCAAGATGGAGACATAGAAATTTGTAAAGTGCACACGGATCTGAATGTCGCAGATCCGTTGACTAAACCTCTCCCTAAGGCAAAACATGATCAGCACCAGAACTCTATGGGTGTTCGATTCATCACAATGTAACTAGATTATTGACTCTAGTGCAAGTGGGAGACTGTTGGAAATATGCCCTAGAGGCAATAATAAAAGCATTATTATTATATTTCCTTGTTCATGATAATTGTATTTATTCGTGCTATAATTGTGTTATCCGAAAATCGTAATACATGTGTGAATAACAGACAACAACATGTCCCTAGTAAGCCTCTAGTTGACTAGCTCGTTGATCAATAGATAGTCATGGTTTCCTGACTATGGGCATTGGATGTCAATGATAACGAGATCACATCATTAGGAGAATGATGTGATGGACGAGACCCAATCCTAAACATAGCGTAAGATCGCATAGTTCGTTTGCTAGAGTTTTCCAATGTCAAGTATCCTTTCCTTAGACCATGAGATCGTGTAACTCCCGGATACCGTAGGAGTGCTTTGGGTGTGCCAAACGTCACAACGTAATAGGGTGACTATAAAGGTATACTACGGGTATCTCCGAAAGAGTCTGTTGGATTGACACGGATCGAGACTGGGATTTGTCACTCCACTTGACGGAGAGGTATCATCGGGCCCACTCAGTAATGCATCATCATAATGAGCTCAATGTGATCAAAGTGTTTGATCACGGGATCATGCATTACGGTACGAGTAAAGTGAATTGCCGGTAACGAGATTGAACGAGGTATTGGGATACCGACGATCGAATCTCGGGCAAGTAAAATACCGATTGACAAAGGGAATCGTATACGGGATTAATTGAATCCTCGACATCGTGGTTCATCCGATGAGATCATCGTGGAGCATGTGGGAGCCAACATGGTTATCCAGATCCCGCTGTTGGTTATTGCCCGAGAGCCGTCTCGATCATGTATGCATGTCTCCCGAACCCGTAGGGTCTACACACTTAAGGTTCGGTGAGGCTAGGGTTGTAGGGATATGTATATGCAGTAACCCGAATGTTGTTCGGAGTCCCGGATGAGATCCCGGACGTCACGAGGAGTTCCGGATTGGTCCGGAGGTGAAGAATTATATATAGGAAGTGCAGTTTCGGCCATCGGGAATGATCTGGGGGTCACCGGCATTGTACCGGGACCACCAGATGGGTCCCGGGGGTCCATCGGGTGGGGGCACCCATCCCGGAGGGCCCCATGGGCTGAAGTGGGAGGGGGGACCAGCCCTTAGTGGGCTGGTGCGCCCCCCAAGGCCCACCCCCTGCGCCTAGGGTTTGGAACCCTAGGGTGGGGGGGGGCGCCCACTTGCCTTGGGGGGCACTCCACCCCCCTTGGCCGCCGCCCCCTTGGGAGATTCAATCTCCCAGGGCCGGCGCCCCCCCCCCAGGGGGCCTATATAAAGGGGGAGGGGGGGGCAGCCGCACCCCTTGCCCTGGCGCCTCCCTCTCCCTCTCCAACATCTCCTCCTCCTCCGTAGAGCTCGGCGATGCCCTGCCGGAGTACTGCAGCTCCACCATCACCACGCCGTCGTGCTGCTGCTGGAGCCATCTTCCTCAACCTCTCCTTTGCCTTGCTGGATCAAGAAGAAGGAGACGTTACGCTGACCGTACGTGTGTTGAACGCGGAGGTGCCGTCCGTTCGGTGCTAGGATCTCCAGTGATTTGGATCACGTCGTGTACGACTACCTCATCCCCGTTCCTTGAACGCTTCCGCTCGCGATCTACAAAGTGGTATGTAGATGCAATCTCTCTCCCATGACTCGTTGCTTAGATGAACTCATAGATGGATCTAGGTGAAACCGTAGGAAAAATTTTAATTTTCTGCAACGTTCCCCAACAAAGACAACCCTTAGTCGACGTCTCGATGCCCGGAGGCGGTTGTGTTAGCGGAAACAAGGCAATCAGATATGCGGGCTTTATAACTTTCACTTAGTCATAGGAGCTTAAAGTTGGGAGGCCAGTCACTAGCCCCCGGTAAGTGTTCGACGTCAGCTGAGGTCAAGTCGTTAACACTTCGGCTGATGTTATGAACGGCCTGTCGTTTAACACGGGGTGACCTCCATCGATCTCATTGTTTAACACAGTCATCGGATCGCTCCCTAGTTTACGCTTATTGTGACAATCAGTTTTTGGCTTTCTCCACCTGAGGCGCTTAACCATGCGAGCTGGAAGCACAATCGCAGTGGTTCTCCCTTTGCACCCCTAGTCGAACAAAGCGGAACGTCAGAGGCAAGCACAGGAGCCGAGCAACCCAACTATTAACCGAAGACATAATTAGAAACTAATGCATATAAAGTAATAGCCGAGAACGTTTTGCCGAGGACTCCTCGAAGTACCTTGACTTTTTGGTGGATTCGGCTCTAGTTGCAGCCCCACGTTGATATTACCGAAGCTTTAAAGGTGAGCAGTGTTGTACTGCAAGACTTATGTTGGAAACACACAAATAGGTTAAAAGTGGCATAAGCTTGGAAAACCAGAAAACTTTAGTAAAAACTTTACGTCTGAACAAAATCAAGTTTTTGGTGCCAATCCAAAATTAATCTTAAAAAATTTGTGTTTATGTCGTGCTTTAACATGACACCTTTGATCTCAAGACTTCAAGCAAGCCAGCCTACGGCTTCAACCTCCTATCCCGAAGGTGGAGTACTTCTCGTTAGGCCAGTTTAGCGAACTAAACTCGAGCAACTTTGAGAGAGAAACTAGGCTCCCTGGCTATTGACCACACACTTGCGTCAAAAAAGTAGTGATAGAAAAAGACTTTGCAACGACTAAGAAGAAAACAATTATTATAGAACGACTCGTATAATTTTAAGAGCCCCCAGTTAAGTTGGGTAAGAGAAGTGTTTTCAACAAATAACATTTTTAACAAACTAAGTTCTTTGTTTAACACAAATATAAAGTTTGGTCGAACCAAACAACAATTAAAATTTTAAAAAAACTGAGCATGGAAGCGACTTAGCTGGTTAATGTGCTCGATGTCGATGTGCGGCCCGAGCTTATGGCGGGACGAGGTCCCAGCCCCCAAGCCGGTCCCGAGGTGGTGGAGCGAAGAGCTCGGCACTCCGAAGTGGCGACATAGCTCGGCCGATGTGGCGAGGTGAAACCCCCAGTTTGAACAAGGCGACGGAGCAGGCCGGCAGTGTGACGCTGAAGTCCCCTGTGTGGGCTAATGAAGTGATGATGAAGCCCCCGGTCCAGCCGAGGTGCCGCGGTAGGTCAGTAAGGTGAAGACAGAACCCCCATGTCAGCATGTTGGTACGCCGAGGTGATAATGTTTCCCGACCCAAATCATTTACCTGTGCATAGAAAATTGTGCAATCCCGAGATAATAATAATAAATTTAAAAAATTGTTGCATAATTAATAATTTATGCTAAGTGAATAATAAAAGAAATATGGCCCATGCGTCGAACACCGGACGAGGTAGAGTTCTCTCGGCGATGCCGAAGTCCCCGAGGCAACCGAACATGTCAGTATGGCAGTTCGACCAACAAGGTGATCGCGCGAGCCGATTTATGCCGATTGGGACGACGTCGTCGGCTTGCCGAAATGACCGCGTGACGTAGTTGAAATCAATTACCTATACACGTAAAATAGTGCAGTCCAAATAATAATATTAATAAAATTCTTTGCACAATTAAAATACGCAAAGTAAATTGTTAAAAAGATGTAGCCTGGGCGCCCAGGTCGACTTGATGACGTGACAGCGTTGTGGCGCGGCAATGTCCACACAGGTGCCGACCTAGATGAGAGTGAGAGGCTGACCCGACCGACGCCACGTACAAGTGTTGACAAAATATTTCTGCAAAAATAATGCAGTGCAAAACAACAAAAATATTCTGCGTGCAATAATTTTAGGAGCTAACCAAATAGTTAGGAAAAATAGCCAAACTGATCCGTACTGTACTAGAAACGAGAATCAAATGATCTTTGCATGATGATTCACTAGTACCTGAAGTAGTAGCACTAGTAGTTTAATTACAAGAATCCATCGGGTAGGTATAGGTACTTTGATACACAAAGTACTCGATCAGGTTAGTACTGATTCTCCAGGAAAAGTAATAGAGGATCAGCTGCCGACTAGTGGTTGAATAAAAAAGAATATAAAGAGGGAAAGAGACGAATCTTCCCTGGCTGCTGCCGCCGAGCTAAGTTCGGATCCGACGTAGTGTCGATGCAGATCAAAACTCTTTGTTTGATAATGTCCGCACGGTCCGATGACAATGTGATGATGCTGGTCCGAACCCGCATGGCGTCAGCTCAAGGCGCGTGGAACGACGAGGTTCAATGTGGCACATTGACAAACATGAACTCGCGGACAACGTCAGTGTGGCCACGCATTAACCGACCTGTGTACAGAAGATGATACTGGCCGAAGTAATAAATCCCAGGAAAAAAAGTACTACAGACTAAAACTAATTTAGGGAGGTAGCAAAGCCCCGGTCTAGCCGAGGTGATGGGGTGATACGTCTCTGTCATATCTACTTTTCAAAACACTTTTGCCCTTGTTTTGGACTCTAACTTGTATGATTTGAATGGAACTAACCCACACTGACGTTGTTTTCAGCAGAATTGCCATGATGTTGTTTTATGTGCAGAAAACAAAAGTTCTCGGAATGACCTGAAACTCCACGTAATATCTTAGAATAAATAATAAAAAATCCTTGCCAAAGATGAAGACCAGGGGTCATACACCCCGTCCACGAGGGTGGGCCCCCCCCTAGGGCGCGCCCCCATACCTTGTGGGCCCCCTGGACACCTCCCGACGCCAACTCCAACTCTATATATTTGCTTTCGGGGAGAAAAAAAAGGAGAGAAGAAATCATCGCGTTTTACGATACGGAACCGCCGCCAATCCCTAAAACCTCTCGGGAGGGCTGATCTGGAGTCCGTTCGGGGCTCCGGAGAGGGGTATTCGTCGTCGTCATCATCATTAATCATCCTCCATCACCAACTTCATGATGCTCACCGCCGTGCGTGAGTAGTTCCATCGTAGGCTTGCTGTACGGTGATGGGTTGGATGAGATTTATCATGTAATCGAGTTAGTTTTGTTAGGGTTTGATCCCTAGTATCCACTATGTTCTGAGATTGATGTTGCTATGACTTTGCTATGCTTAATGCTTGTCACTAGGGCCCGAGTGCCATGATTTCAGATCTAAAACTATTATGTTTTCATGAATATATGTGTGTTCTTGATCCTATCTTGCAAGTCTATAGTCACCTACTATGTGTTATGATCCGGCAACCCTGAAGTGACAATAATCGGGACCACTCCCTGTGATGACCATAGTTTGAGGAGTTCATGTATTCACTATGTGCTAATACTTTGTTCCGGTTCTCTATTAAAAGGAGGCCTTAATATCCCTTAGTTTCCAATAGGACCCCACTGCCACATGAGGGTAGGACAAAAGATGCCATGCAAGTTCTTTTCCATAAGCACGTATGACTATATTCGGAATACATGCCTACATTACATTGATCAATTGGAGCTAGTTCTGTGTCACCCTATGTTATGACTTCTACATGATGAGGATTTTTTATTATATAGCCCCGCATCCGGCATAATTATCCATTATCGGTCCAATGCCTACGAGCTTTCCATATACTGGTTTACGCTTATTTACTTTCCCGTTGCTACTGTTACAATCACTACAAAACACTAAAAATATTACTTTGCTTTCTTTACTCTTTTGTTACCGTTACCACCACTATCATATTACTTTGCTACTAAACACTTTGCTGCAGATACTAAGTTTCCACGTGCGGTTGAATTGACAACTCAGCTGCTAATACTTGAGAATATTCTTTGGCTCCCCTTGTGTCGAATCAATAAATTTGGTTTGAATACTCTACCCTCGAAAGTTGTTGCAATCCCCTATACTTGTGGGTTATCAAGACTAATTTCTGGCGCCGTTGCCGGGGAGCATAGCTCTATTTCTTTGAGTCACTTGGGATTTATATCTGCTGGGCACTATGAAGAACTTGAAAGACGCTAAGACAACAATTTATCCCTCAACTACGAGGGGAGGTAAGGAATTGCCATCTAGCTCTGCACTTGATTCACCTTCTGTTATGAGTAAGCTTGCGACACCTAAACCTGCTTCTGCTATTCGTTCTGATATGTCGCATGCTATTGATGATGCCACTTCTGCTATGCATGATACTTATGATGAAACTACTTCTATGCCTGATACTACTGTGCCCCTAGGTGAATTTCTTGATGAACAAATTGCTA
The DNA here is from genome assembly GCA_032464435.1 of Aegilops umbellulata. Lineage (NCBI taxonomy): Eukaryota > Viridiplantae > Streptophyta > Magnoliopsida > Poales > Poaceae > Aegilops > Aegilops umbellulata. The sequence goes on from CP136059.1 coordinate 346,408,787, forward strand.
GGGATAGAGAGAAAGAAATTATTGAATCTAATTATAATGATGAAAGTGATGATGAAGATAGGCCTATTATTCCTGAGGGTTATGTTTTTGGTATGGAATCTTCTGCCGCTATTCTAGCTTGCAGAGATCGTCATGAACTTAAAAGGCTATTAGTTAAATGGAACAAAGAATCTATTAAAGATAAAATGAGGCCTGACCCTACTTTTGCTACTTCACCTATCTGTGTTCGTGATAAGGATTATGAATTCTCTGTTGATCCTGATATAATTACTTTGGTTGAATCTGATCCTTTCCATGGCTATGAATCTGAAACTGTTGTGGCACATCTTACTAAACTAAATGATATAGCCACCCTATTCACTAATGGTGAGAGATCTCGTTACTTCTATATCCTTAAAATATTTCCGTTCTCATTAAAGGGTGATGCTAAGATATGGTTTAATTCTCTTGATCCTGGTTGTGTGCGTAGTCCCCAGGATGTGATTTACTACTTCTCCACTAAATATTTCCCTGCTCATAAGAAACAAGCTGCTTTAAAGGAAATATACAACTTTGTGCAAATTAAAGAAGAGAGTCTCCCACAAGCTTGGGGGAGGCTTCTCAAGTTACTTAATGCTTTGCATGATCATCCTCTCAAGAAAAATGAAATACTTGATATCTTTTATAATGGACTAACCGATGCTTCTAGAGATTACCTAGATAGTTGTCCTGGTTCTCTTTTCAGCGAAAGAACACCGGATGAAGCTGAAATTCTATTGAATAATATGTTGACAAATGAAAATAATTGGGCACCTCCTGAGCCAGCTCCTGCTCCAATTAATGATCCTATTCCTAAACCAACTCTGAAGAAGAGAGGTGTTCTATTTCTCAATCCCGAGGATATGCAAGAGGCAAAGAAATCTATGAAAGAAAAAGGTATTAAAGTTGAAGATGTTGAGAATTTACCTCCTATTGAAGAAATACATGGTCTTAATTTACCGTCTGTTGAAGAAACTTATAATCTTGATCCATTACCTATTGAAGAACCTCCTGATCCCGATAACCCGACATAGGTAGTAAAGGTAAATTCTCTCTATAGATATGATAAAGCTGAAGTCCCTCCTACTAAAATGGCTAGTCAGTGCTTGGATGAGTTTGATAACTTTACATTTAAGCAAGAAGACTTTAATGCTTACTTTGGTAGACAATTAAAACAAAATGCTTATATGATTAAACACTTGGGTGATTATATGGCTAATATTAGAGGTGAACTTAAACTTGTTAGCAAACATGCTTCTGTGGTTACCACTCAAGTAGAACAAGTACTTAAATCTCAAAAAGAATTGCTTGATGAAATGAATAGTAAGAAAAATGATTACGTTGTTAGAGTGGCTACTAGAACTGGTAGAATGACTCAGGAACCTTTGTATCCTGAAGGCCACCCTAAGAGAATTGAGCAAGATTCTCAGAGAAATAATACTGATGCACCTAGTTCTTCTAAAAGGAAGAAAAAGAAAAATGATAGAACTGTGCAAACTTCTAGTGAACCTATTGCTGAACCACCTGATAATCCAAATGATATCTCTATGTCTGATGCTGAAACATAATCTGGTAATGAACATGAAGCTAGTGAAAATGTTAATGATGGTGTTCATGATGATGCTCAACCTAGTAATGATAATGATGTAGAAATTGAACCTGTTGTTGATCTTGATAACCCACAATCAAAGAATCAAAGTTATGATAAGAGAGACTTTGTTGCTGGGAAACATGGTAAAGAAAGAGAACCTTGGGTTCAGAAACCCATGCCCTTTCCTCCCAAACCATCCAAGAAAAAGGATGATGAGGATTTTAAGCACTTTGCTGAAATGATTAGACCTATCTTTTTGCGTATGCGATTGACTGATATGCTCAAAATGAATCCTTATGCTAAATATATGAAAGATATTGTTACTAATAAGCGAAAGATACCGGAAGCTGAAATTTCCACCATGCTTGCTAATTATACTTTTAAGGGTGGAATACCAAAGAAACTTGGAGATCCAGGAGTACCCACTATACCATGCTCCATTAAAAGAAATTATGTTAAAACTTCTTTATGTGATCTTGGAGCCGGTGTTAGTGTTATGCCTCTCTCTTTATATCGTAGACTTGAATTGAATAAGTTGACACCTACTGAAATATCTTTGCAAATGGCTGATAAATCAACTGCTATACCTGTCAGTATTTGTGAGGATGTGCCTGTTGTGGTTGCAAATGTTACTATTTTAACGGACTTTGTTATTCTTGATATTCCCGACGATGATAGTATGTCTATTATTCTTGGAAGACCTTTTCTTAATACTGCAGGGGCTGTTATTGATTGCACCAAAGGCAATGTCACTTTTCATGTTAATGGTAATGAGCATACGGTACACTTTCCGAGGAAACAACCTCAAGTCCATAGTATCAACTCTATTGGAAAATTTCCATCGATTATATTTGGAGGTTTTGAATTTCCTCTTCCTACTGTCAAGAAGAAATATGATATTCTTATTATTGGGGGTGTGCATATCCCCGTTGAGGTAACATAGTGTTATACGAAATTTCTCCGGTTCCATGTTGATCGGAATGAGTTTGTTAACAAGACTTGATCAACCTTGTTAGTGGATTCCTTTTGATGAGCATGAGATGGATGAAACTAGAAGGCACAACCTTCTGTACCCCCTTTATATTTTCTGTTGTTTAGTTGAAATAAAGTAAAAATAGTATTTTTCTGTCTGTTTCCTGGTTTATCCGTGCAATATAAAAATATCCCAAAAATAAAAGTCCTCAGAATGCCATGCCAATTTAATATGATTTTCTAGGGAATATTTGAGGATTTATGGTGCCAAAATCACCGCAGGGGGAGCTGCCACCTGGTCACGAGGGTGGAGGGCGCGCCCTACCCCCCTAGGTGCGCCCCCCTGCCTCGTGGACCCACGGTGGCCCTCCTCCACTTATTCCAACACCCCTGCTCGTCTTCTTCCTCACACAAACACGAATATCCAACTCAAGCACGAGTTCTATCTCTCTTTGCTGTAATTTTTTATCTCCGTACTCAAAGCACCTCTCGCAAAACTGCTTGGGGAGATTGTTCCTTGGTATGTGACTCCTCCATTGGTCCAATTAGTTTTTGTTCTAGTGCTTTATTCATTGCAAATTTGTGCTGCATAGGTGACCATGTTCTTGAGCTTGCATGTCAAATTTATATGGTTCCAAGTAGTTCTAATGCTTAATATAGGCTCTAGGCACTTGTAGAAGTAGTTCTATCAATTTTGTTGAGCTTTGTTCACTTTTTTTTGAAGTTACTAAAAATTTCAGAATATTGCCGAAAAATAATGAAGAGACTTTTGAGGGGCTCATCTAGACGAAGCTCGAAGGAAAAACAAAATGAAGAAGTACAGAGGCCCAAATATAATTTGCCTCGTACCGCGGAAGTCCGGACGTGTGAATGGCCTTCAGATAACTTCTTGAGACAAGCCGGGATTTATGAGGATTTCTATTCTTTGATTGAAAATGCTGGCCTCACCGACTTTGTCCACGACCAACGTCATCAGTATCTCTTACTCACAAATACTTTTGTGCAAAACTTCTACTTTTTCCCCAAGGAATCACCTCCTTTAGTAGAGTTTCATTTATATGACGTTGTTAAGAAAATGCCGTTAGCTGAATTTTGTGAAGTCTGCAACATACCCCCTGAGGGAACCTTAGAGGAACCACCCCGTAAAGAGGTGGAAGCATTCATTAACACTATCTCTGTGGGAGAAACCAGGAAGGTTTCTGATGCAGGAATCACTAGCATTCATTTTCCTATTTTACGCTATTTTGCATTATTTGCTAGTCATTGCTTGATTGGTCGCGGGAACTGTGGAAACCTTAGTGTTCCTGATATTATTATTTTGTTCCATGGTTTATACCGCGATAACACTGTTAGTATGGGCGGAATTATTGCTAGACGGTTAAGTATGAACCGTACTAAGGGTCCCATCTTTGGAGGCATTTATGCCTCGCGCCTTGCTGCACATTTTAACATAGCTATTAGGATTCATAAGAAAGAAGAAAAATTGCTGCCTAGTGCTTATCTAGACTATAAGAGTATGCTAGCACATGATTTTCTTGTCAAGGGCAGGGAAGGAGAGCTCAAGTATAAATTATTCTTTCATAAACATCATCCTGAAACTATTACCTTGCCTGCTCCTTCTTTGTTTAATTTTGTAGGACCCTATCTCGTTACGTGGGCTGCCATCCAAGCTTACAAGAATCCTGCACCATCCCCAGAACCGGAACCACAAGAGGAGCCTCCACGACAATCTGTTTATTCTTGGGATCCGGAGATGGCTGTCAGCCAATGGCAGTTAGAGTCCTCTTCATGACAATATGATCCCAACTATTCTTTGTCGCAGTACGACCCCAGCTACACCCAAACACCGTTAATGAATACACATGGAAAATAAGCAAGCATTATGAAAAGCAGGTAGAGGACAGCATGTTCGAGTTCTTGAAGCGCCTCAAATACAATGAAGATATACTACTTCCTTACAACTTCCAGTGAGTCACACTTTCTTGTACTACAAATTCTCTGTTTTTGCCTACTAGCTAGCTAGCTACATGTTTTTGCTTACATATGCCCGCTTTATTAAGACATGCAAACGTGTGTGCATGCAGATTTCACTGGATCTTGTGTATCATTAAAGTTGACGAAGGAACAGTTGAAAAATTGGACTCACTACTCAAAGAAAATTGTGACTATAACATCTTGTTTGGGATAGTCAACAGGTAATTTCAATCATTATTAACTATATATCTCGGCCTATTTAGTTCGTCATTTCATGATATGAACTATTTAATAACCCCTTTATTCATTTTCTTTGTCAGCGGGCAGGGCTTGGGCAAGGTTCGTCAGCAAAACGGAAGGCGAATGGAAACGACAGCTGAGATGGCTTCGACCCAAGGTAAGTAATTAAGTAGTGCTAGCTAGCTGCCATCTTTTTAATATTATCATGCTTGATTAATTATTATCTGATCAAATTAAATTCCATTCTCGTAAAGGCCATAAAGCAGGCGCAGGGGACTGATCTGTGTGCATACTGCGTTTGCGAGAACATTCGCATGATGGCGTCCGAAAGGAGCAGATCTGAAAGACAGGAATGGGTACGCTTGTCAGAACACTATTCACAATTTGTGCACCATTATCGATATCTAGTCACACAACTAATACACATGCATATTGATCTCCTTCTTAACAGTTCACAGAGGTGCGGGACAAGCTCCTAGATACGGAGCGCGTACAAGCACTTCAAGAGGAAATAGCGGGATTTTTGTTCGACCAGGTCATAAATCCGAAGGGAGAATACTATTACCCGCTACCGCCCCCATCGACCAGGTCATGAACCACTTCCAATTTGTCATCATGCTCCAAAGGCACCAATTAGGCTAATGCAACTGGCTCCGAAGGCAACATGCATATGTACGAGAAATTGTATATAGCTATACATGTGTGTATGTGTGAATTAATATGGTGGTTTGTGAGACATTGATGATCTATATATATGATTGGTTCTACTAGCTACCATATATATGCATAACATGTACAATGTGTAGTATCGTAAAATACCAGCAAACGAAAAAGAATTAAAATGGAAAACACAAAATTAAATGAAAAATAAATCATAAAACAAAAAAACCAAACATTTTAGTACCGGTTGGTGTTACCGACCGGTACTAAAGGGCTCTCGGCCCCCGGAGCTGGCTCGTGCCACGTGGTTGCCCTTTAGCACCGGTTCGTGCTGAACCAGTACTAAAGGGGGGGCTTTAGTGCCCACACTTTAGTGTCGGTTATGGAACCGACACTAAAGGGCCTTACGAACCGGTGCTATTGCCCGGTTCTGCACTAGTGCCATAAACCAACTTAGGCCAAAAGCCTAAGCTTGGGGGAGTACGAATTTCTCACCAACATTACATTTATGTTCACATACACTCATTGCTAGATATCGGTGCTCATACTCTTTCACTGTAATATCCATGCTAGTTTATTTTCTTTTTCCTGCCTTCTTCTTGTGTGTTTGTTAAACCTTAAGAAAACCAAAAAAAATAGTAGTAGTTTACTTTTCTGCTGTAGTAGTAATAATTAAAAAAGAAAAACCAAAAATATTTCCCGTTCTTCTTTTGCTTGTGGGGGGTTTTCCCGTGTAAATAGTTTTATTTCTTTTCTTTTCTTTGGGGGTCAGTAGGAGAAGACCATGATTAAATTGTTGAAGTGGCTCTTATATGCATGATTGTTGATTTAACCAAGAGCCCATATTGCCTTGTCTTCTCCTGTTTATTGAATGCTCGCAGATTCCAGCTTAGTCCAATGCACTTGCACTCTTATTATTATTCACACCGTTCGGTCATGCAAGTGAAAGGCAATTATGACGATATATGATGGAGAGACTGAGATGGGAAAAGCTGGTATGAACTCGACCTCTTTTGTTTTTGTAAATATGATGAGTTCATTGTTCTTGATTCAGCTTATTATGAATAAACATGTTTGCAATGACAATTAGAGATCATAGTTGCTTGTGCCATGCTTGATTAGCTATGAGTTATAATGGTTTACCTTGCGTGCCAACATGCTATTGAGATGGTTATGATGTGGTATAGTGGGGTGGTATCCTCCTTTGAATGATTTAGGTGACTTGACTTGGCACATGTTCACGCATGTAGTTGAAACAAAATCAACATAGCCTTCACGATATTTATGTTCATGGTGGATTATATCCTACTCATGCTTGCATCCAGTGTTTATTAATTTTAATGCATGTACATGGCTGTTGTCGCTCTCTAGTTGGTCGCTTCCCAGTCTTTTGCTAGCCTTCACCTGTACTAAGCAGGAATACTGCTTGTGCATCCAATCCCTTAAACCCCAAAGTTATTCCAGATGAGTCCACTATACCTTCCTATATGCGGTATCTACCTGCCGTTCCAAGTAAATATGTATGTGCCAAACTCTAAACCTTCAAATAAACATTCTATTCTGTATGCTGGAATAGCTCATGTATCAACCAAGGCTGCCCTTATCTTCCATGTTAGGCGGGTTATTCTCAAGAGGAGTGGACTCCGCTCCTCACTCATGAGAAAATGGCTGGTCACCGGGATGCCTAGTCCCATGCTTTATGCAAACTAAACCAAAATTAATTGCAAACAAAACTCCCCTGGGACCTGATGTATGTTGGAGGCACTCGTTGTTTCGAGCAAGCCATGGATTGATGCTTGTTGGTGGAGGGGGAGTATAAACTTTACCATTCTGTTTGGGAACCGCCTATAATGTGTGTGACATGGAAGATATCGCCATCTCTTAGTTGTTATGTTGACAATGAAAGTATACTGCTCAAAATATTATTTAATATCTATTTCAAAACCGAGCTCTGGCACCTCTACAAATCCCTGCTTCCCTCTGCGAAGGGTCTATCCATTTACTTTTATGTTGAGTCGTCACCCTCTTATTAAAAATCACTAGCTGGAGAGCACAGCTGTCATTTGCATTCATCACTATTAATTTATATTGGGTGTGACCATGATTGGATCTCTTTTACCATGAATTACAATGTCTAGTCAGTCTTTGATCTTTAAAGGTGCTCTGCATTTATGTTTTGCGGTCTCAGAAAGGTCTAGCGGGATACCATCCTGTTGTATCATACTATGATTGTTTTGAGAAAGTGTTGTCATCCGAGATTTATTATTGTGGCTCGCTAGTTGATTATGTTATTGATATGAGTAATTATGAGACCTGAGAATTATTGAAAATGTGGTTAGTTACAATATTTGCTGAAAACTTGAATGCTGGCTTGACATATTTACAACAACAAGAGCAAACAGAGTTTGTAAAAGTTTTTGTTTTTCTCTTTCAGTTTGTCAACTGAATTGCTTGAGGACAAGCAAGGGTTTAAGCTTGGGGGAGTTGATACGTCTCCGTCGTATCTACTTTTCCAAACACTTTTGCCCTTGTTTTGGACTCTAACTTGTATGATTTGAATGGAACTAACCCGGACTGACACTGTTTTCAGCAGAATTGCCATGATGTTGTTTTATGTGCAGAAAACAAAAGTTCTCGGAATGACCTGAAACTCCACGGAATATCTTAGAATAAATAATAAAAAATCCCCGCCAAAGATGAAGACCAGGGGGCCCACACCCTGTCCACGAGGGTGGGGGCGTGCCCCCTTCCTCGTGGGCCCCATGGACACCTCCCGACGCCAACTCCAACTCTATATATTTGCTTTCAGGGAGAAAAAAATAGGAGAGAAGAAATCATCGCGTTTTACGATACGGAGCTGCCGCCAAGCCCTAAAACATCTCGGGAGGGCTGATCTGGAGTCCGTTCGGGGCTCCGGAGAGGGGGATTCATCGCCGTCGTCATCATCAACCATCCTCTATCACCAATTTCATTATGCTCACCGCTGTGCGTGAGTAATTCCATCGTAGGCTTGCTGGACGGTGATGGGTTGGATGAGATTTATCATGTAATTGAGTTAGTTTTGTTAGGGTTTGATCCCTAGTATCCACTATGTACTGAGATTGATGTTGTTATGACTTTGCTATGCTTAATGCTTGTCACTAGGGCCCGAGTGCCATGATTTAAGATCTGAACCTATTATGTTTTCATGAATATATGTGTGTTCTTGATCCTATCTTGCAAGTCTATAGTCACCTACTATGTGTTATGATCCGGCAACCTCGAAGTGACAATAATCGGGACCACTCCCGGTGATGACCATAGTTTGAGGAGTTCATGTATTCACTATGTGCTAATGCTTTGTTCCGGTTCTCTATTAAAAGGAGGCCTTAATATCCCTTAGTTTGCAATAGGACCCTGCTACCACGGGGGGGTAGGACAAAAGATGTCATGCAAGTTCTTTTCCATAAGCACGTATGACTATATTCGGAATACATGCCTACATTACATTGATGAATTGGAGCTAGTTCTGTGTCACCCTATGTTACGACTGTTACATGATGAACCGCATCCGGCATAATTATCCATTATCGGTCCAATGCCTACGAGCTTTCCATATACGGGTTTACGCTTATTTACTTTCCCGTTGCTACTGTTACAATGACTACTAAACACAAAAAATATTACTTTGCTTTCTTTACTCTTTTGTTACCGTTACCACCACTATCATATTACTTTGCTACTAAACACTTTGCTGTAGATACTAAGTTTCCAGGTGTGGTTGAATTGACAACTCAGCTACTAATACTTGAGAATATTCTTTGGCTCCCCTTTTGTCGAATCAATAAATTTGGGTTGAATACTCTACCCTCGAAAGCTGTTGCGATCCCCTATACTTGTGGGTTATCATGGGACAGATCGACAGATAGACGCCGGAGCCCCCATATCGGTCGTCGTGTCGAAATAGGTCGGTGTGGCAGTGTTGTTGATGAAGATAGCACGCCAAGGTGACAACACAACTTGGTCGACGGAGGTGGGACGAAGATAGCACGCCAAAGTAACCATGTGACGTAGTCGAAGTTGATTACCTGCGTATAGACAAAAACTGGCCAGTGTTAGAGTTGTCTTGAATATTGTGTACAAGGTAGGTTATAGTTGCACTTGTAGTAGTATTGTGCTTAGATTGGATATGGAGTCGTGTCCTAATAAGACACTTGTATCCTAGGCCACTCATATATAGTGTGTTGGGGAACGTAGTAATTTCAAAATAATTCCTACGCACACACAGGATCATGGTAATGCATAGCAACGAGAGGGGAGAGTGTGTCCATGTACACTCGTAGACCGAAAGCAGAAGTGTTAGCACAACGCGGTTGATGTAGTCGTATGTCTTCACGATCCGATCGATCCAAGTACCGAACGTATGGCACCTCCGAGTTCAGCACACGTTCAGCTCGATGACGTCCCACGAACTCCGATCTAGCAGATCTTCATGGGAGAGTTCCGTCAGCATGATGGCGTGGTGACTGTGATGATGTTGCTACCGACGCAGGGCTTCGCCTAAGCACCGCTACGATATGACCGAGGTAGAATATGGTGGAGGGGGGCACCGCACACGGCTGGGAGAGATCAACATATCAACTTGTGTGTCTAGAGGTGCCCCCCTGCCCCCGTATATAAAGGAGCAAGGGGGAGAGGCGGCCGACTAGGGAGGGCGCGCCAAGGGGTGAGTCCTACTCCCACCGGGAGTAGGACTCCTCCTTTCCTAGTAGGAGTAGGAGAAGGGGGGAAGGAGGAGGTGGAGAGAAGGAAGGAGAGGGGGCCCGCCGCCCCCTTCCCTTGTCCAATTCGGACTAGGGCAAGGGGGTCGCGCGCCACCTCCTGGCTGCCCTCTTTCTACTCCACTAAGGCCCAATAGGCCCATTACTTCCCGGGGGGTTCCGGTAACCCCCGGTACTGAGGTAAAATCCCGATTTCACCTGGAACACTTCTGATATCCAAATATAGGCTTCCAATATATTAATCTTTATGTCTCGACCATTTCGAGACTCCTCGTCATGTCCGTGATCATATCCGGGACTCCGAACTACCTTCAGTACATCAAAACACAAAACTCATAATACCGATTGTCGCCGAACGTGAAGCGTGCAGACCCTACGGGTTCGAGAACTATGTAGACATGACCGAGACACGTTACCGGTCTATAACCAATAGCGGAACCTGGATGCTCATATTGGCTCCTACATATTCTACGAAGATCTTTATCGGTCAAACCGCATAACAACATACGTTGTTCCCTTTGTCATCGGTATGTTACTAGCCCGAGATTCGATCGTCGGTATCTCAATACCTAGTTCAATCTCGTTACCGGCAAGTCTCTTTACTCGTTCCATAATACATCATCCCGTAACTAACTCATTAGTTACAATGCTTGCAAGGCTTATACTGATATGTATTACCGAGTGGGCCCAGAGATACCTCTCCGACAATCGAATTGACAAATCCTAATCTCGAAATACGCCAACTCAACAAGTACCTTCGGAGACACCTGTAGAGCACCTTTATAATCACCCAGTTACGTTGTGATGTCTGGTAGCACACAAAGTGTTCCTCCGGTAAACGGGAGTTGCATAATCTCATAGTCATAGGAAGATGTATAAGTCATGAAGAAAGCAATAGCTACATACTAAACGATCAAGTGCTAAGCTAACGGAATGGGTCAAGTCAATCACATCATTCTCCTAATGATCTGATCCTGTTAATCAAATGACAACTCATGTCTATGGCTAGGAAACATAACCATCTTTGATCAACGAGCTAGTCAAGTAGAGGCATACTAGTGACAGTCTGTTTGTCTATGTATTCACACATGTATCATGTTTCTGGTTAATACAATTCTAGCATGAATAATAAACATTTATCATGACATAAGGAAATAAATAATAACTTTATTATTGCCTCTAGGGCATATTTCCTTCAGTCTCCCACTTGCACTAGAGTCAATAATCTAGTTCACATTGCCATGTGAATTAACACCAATAGTTCAGATCACCATGTGATTAACACCCATGGTTCACATCGTCATGTGACAAACACCCAAAGAGTTTACTAGAGTCAATAATCTAGTTCACATCACGATGTGATTAACACCCAAAGAGTACTAAGGTGTGATCATGTTTTGCTTGTGAGAGAAGTTTAGTCAACGGATCTGCCACATTCAGATCCGTATGTATTTTGCAAATATTCCATGTCTTCAATACTCTGCACAGAGCTACTCTAGCTAATAGCTCCCACTTTCAATATGTATATAGATCGAGACTTAGAGTCATCCAGATCGGTGTCAAAGCTTGCATCGACGTAACTCTTTACGACGAACCTTTTGTCACCTCCATGATCGAGAAACATATCCTTATTCCACTAAGGATAATTTTGACCGATGTCCAGTGATCTACACCTAGATCACTATTGTACCCTCTTGCCAAACTCTTGGTGAGGTACACAATAGGTCTGGTACACAGCATATCATACTTTATAGAACCTATGACTCAGGCATAGGGAATGACTTTTCGTTCTCTTTCTATTTTCTGCCATGGTCGAGTTTTGAGTCTTTACTCAACTTCACACCTTGCAACATAGGCAAGAACTCCTTCTTTGACTTTTCCATTTTGAACTACTTCAAAAATCTTTTCAAGGTATGTACTCATTGAAAAATATATCAAGCATCTTGATCTATCTCTATAGATCTTGATGCTTAATATGTAAGTAGTTTCACCGAGGTCTTTCTTTGAAAAACTCCTTTCAAACACTTCTTTATGCTTTCCAGAAAATTCTACATTATTTCTGATTCAACAATATGTCATTCACATATATTCATCAGAAATGTTGTAGTGCTCCCACTCACTTTCTTGTAAATACAGGCTTCATCGCAAGTCTGTATAAAACTATATGCTTTAATCAACTCATCAAAGCGTATATTCCAACTCCGAGATGCTTGCACCAGTCCACAAATGGATCGCTGGAGCTTGCACATTTTGTTAGCAACTTTTAGGATTGACAAAACCTTCTGGTTGCATCATATACAACTCTTCTTTAATAAATCCATTAAATATTGCAGTTTTGTTATCCATTTTCCAGATTTCATAAAATACGGCAATTGCTAACATGATTCGGACAAACTTTAAGCATCGATACGAGTGAGAAAATCTCATCGTAGTCAACACCTTGATCTTTGTCAAAAACCTTTTTTGACAAGTCTAGATTTGTAGATAGTAACACTACTATCAGCCTCCGTCTTCCTCTTGAAGATCCATTTATTTTCTATGGCTTGCCGATCATCGGGCAAGTCAACCAAAGTCCATACTTTGTTCTCATACATGGATCTCATCTCAGATTTCATGGCCTCAAGCCATTTCACGGAATCTGGGCTCATCATCGCTTCCTCATAGTTTGTAGGTTCGTCATGGTCAAGTAACATGACCTCCAGAACAGGATTCCCGTGCCACTTTGGTGCGGATCTCACTCTGGTTGACCTACGAGGTTCGTTAGTAACTTGGTCTGAAGTTACATGATCATCATCATTAGCTTCCTCTCTAATTGGTGTAGGAGTCACAGGAAAAGATTTCTGTTATGAACTACTTTCCAATAAGGGAGCAGGTACAGTTACCTCATCAAGTTCTACTTTCCTCCCACTCAGTTCTTTCAAGAGAAACTTCTTCTCTAGAAAGGATCCATTCTTAGCAACAAATGTCTTGCCTTCGGATCTGTGATAGAAGGTGTACCCAACTGTCTCCTTTGGGTATCCTATGAAGACACAATTCTCCGATTTGGGTTTGAGCTTATCAGGATGAAAACTTTTTCACATAAGCATCGCAACCCCAAACATTAAGAAACGACAACTTTGGTTTCTTGCCAAACCACAGTTCATAAGGCGTCATCTCAATGGATTTAGATGGTGCCCTATTTAACGTGAATCCAGCTGTCTCTAATGCATAACCCCAAAAACGATAGTGGTAAATCGGTAAGAGACATCATAGATTGCACTATATCCAATAAAGTACGGTTATGACGTTCGGACACACCATTATGCTGTGGTGTTCCAGGTGGCACAAATTTGTGAAACTATTCCACATTGTTTTAACTGAAGGCCAAACACGTAACTCAAATATTTTACCTCTGCGATCATATCGTAGAAACTTTTATTTTCTTGTTTACGATGATTCTCCACTTCACTCTGAAATTATTTGAACTTTTCAAATGTTTCAGACTTGTGTTTTATCAAGTAGATATACTCATATCTGCTCAAATCATCTGTGAAGGTCAGAAAATAATGATACTTGCCGTGAGCCTCAACACTCATCGGATTGCATACATCAGTATGTATTATTTCCAATAAGTCAGTTGCTCGCTCCATTGTTCCGGAGAACGGAGTCTTTAGTCATCTTTCCCATAAGGCATAGTTCGCAAGCATCAAGTGATTCATAATCAATTGATTCCAAAATCCCATCAACATGGAGTTTCTTCATGCGCTTTACACCAATATGACCTAAACGGCAGTGCCAAAAATAAGTTGCTCTATCATTATTAACTTTGCATCTTTTGGCTTCAATATTATGAATATGTGTATTACTACGATCGAGATCCAACAAACCATTTTCATTGGGTGTATGACCATAGAAGGTTTTATTCATGTAAACAGAACAACAATTATTCTCTAACTTAAATGAATAACCGTATTGCAATAAACATGATCAAATCATATTCATGCTTAACGCAAACACCAAATAACACTTATTTAGGTTCAACACTAATACCGAAAGCACAGGGAGTGTGCGATGATGATCATATCAATCTTGGAACTACTTCCAACACACATTGTCACCTCGCCCTTAACTAGTTTTTGTTCATTCTGCAACTCCCGTTTCGAGTTACTACTCTTAGCAACCGAACCAGTAACAATTGCCGAGGGGTTGCTATAAACACTAGTAAAGTACATATCAATAACATGTATATCAAATATACCTTTGTTCACTTTGCCATCCTTCTTATCCGCCAAATACTTGGGGCAGTTCCGCTTCCAGTGACCAGTCCCTTTGCAGTAGAAGCACTTAGTCTCAGGCTTAGGTCTAGAATTGGGCTTCTTCACTTGAGTAGCAACTTGCTTGCCGTTCTTATTGAAGTTCCCCTTCTTCCCTTTTGCCCTTTTCTTGAAACTAGTGGTCTTTTCAACCATCAACACTTGGTGTTTTTCTTGATTTCTACCTTCGTCGATTTTAGCATCACAAAGAGCTCGGGAATCGTTTTCGTTATCCCTTGCATATTATAGTTCATCACGAAGTTCTAACAACTTGGTGATAGTGAGTAGAGAAGACTGTCAATCACTATCTTATCTAGAAGATTAACTCCCACTTGATTCAAGTGATTGTGGTACTCAGACATACTAAGCACATGCTCACTAGCTGAGCTATTCTCCTCCATCTTGTAGGCAAAGTACTTGTCAAAGGTCTCATACCTTTTGACATGGGCATGAGTCTGAAATACTAATTTCAACTTTTGGGCATCTTATATGTTCTATGGCGTTTCAAAAAACGTCTTTGAAGCCATGATTCTAAGCCGTAAAGCATGGTGCACTAAACTATCAAATAGTCATCATACCGAGCTTTGCCAAATGTTCATAACGTCTGCATATGCTCCTGCAATAGGTCTGCCACCTAGCGGTGCATCAAGGACATAATTCTTCTGTGCAGCAATGAGGATAATCCTCAGATCACTGATCCAATCTGCATCATTGCTACTAACATATTTCAACTTAGTTTTCTCTAGGAACATACCAAAAATAAAAAAGGGGAGCTAAACGCGAGATATTGATCTACAACATAGATATGCTAATACTACCAGGACTAAGTTCATGATAAATTAAAGTTCAATTAATCAAATTACTTAAGAACTCCCACTTAGATAGACATCCCTCTAATCATCTAAGTGATCACGTGATCCATATCAACTAAACCATGTCTGATCATCATGTGAGATGGAGTAGTTTTCAATGGTGAACATCACTATGTTGATCATATCTACTATATGATTCATGCTCGACCTTTTGGTCTCAGTGTTCCGAGGCCATATCTGCATATGCTAGGCTCGTCAAGTTTAACCTGAGTATTCCGCGTGTGCAACTGTTTTGCACCCGTTGTATTTGAACGTAGAGCCTATCACACCCGATCATCACATGGTGTCTCAGCACGAAGAACTTTCGCAACAGTGCATACTCAGGGAGAACACTTAGACCTTGAAATTTAGTGAGAGATCATCTTATAATGCTACCGTCGATCTAAAGCAAAATAAGATGCATAAAAGATAAACATCACATGCAATCAATATAAGTGATATGATATGGCCATCATCATCTTTGTGCTTGTGATCTCCATCTCCGAAGCACCGTCATGATCACCATTGTCACCGACGCGACACCTTGATCTCCATCGTAGCATCGTTGTCGTCTTGCCAACTATTGCTTCTACGACTATCGCTACCGCTTAGTGATAAAGTAAAGCAATTACAGGGCGATTGCATTGCATATAATAAAGCGACAACCATATGGCTCCTGCCAGTTGCCGATAACTCGGTTACAAAACATGATCATCTCATACAATAAAATATATCATCATGTCTTGACCATATCACATCATAACATGCCCTGCAAAAACAAGTTAGACGTCCTCTACTTTGTTGTTGCAAGTTTTACGTGGCTGCTACGGGCTGAGCAAGAACCGTTCTTACCTACGCATCAAAACCACAATGATAATTTTTCAAGTTAGTGTTGTTTTAACCTTCTCAAGGACCGGGCGTAGCCACACTCGATTCAACTAAAGTTGGAGAAACGCTGGAGAAACTGACACCCGCTAGCCACCTGTGTGCAAAGCACGTCGGTAGAACCAGTCACGTGTAAGCGTATGTGTAACGTCGGTTCGGGCCGCTTCATCCAACAATACCGCCAAACCAAAGTAGGACATGCTGGTAAGCAGTATGAGTTGTATCGCCCACAACTCACTTGTGTTCTACTCGTGCATATAACATCTACGCATAAAACCAGGCTCGGATGCCACTGTTGAGGAACGTAGTAATTTCAAAAAAAATCCTACGCACACACAGGATCATGGTGATGCATAACAACGAGAGGGGAGAGTGTGTCCACGTACCCTCGTAGACCGAAAGCGGAAGCGTTAGCACAACGCGGTTGATGTAGTTGTACGTCCTCACGATCCGACCGATCCAAGTACCTAACGTACGGCACCACCGAGTTCAGCACACGTTCAGCTCGATGACGTTCCACGAACTTCGATCCAGCAGATATTCACGGGAGAGTTCCGTCAGCACGACGGCGTGGTGACGGTGATGATGTTTCTACCGACGCAGGGCTTCGCCTAAGCACCGCTACGATATGACCGAGGTGGAATATGGTGAAGGGGGCACCGCACACGGCTGGGAGAGATCAACAGATCAACTTGTGTGTCTAGAGGTGCCCCCCTCCCCCCATACATAAAGGAGCAAGGGGGAAGAGGCGGCTGGCCGGGGAGGGTGCGCCAAGGGGGGGAGTCCTACTCCCACCGGGAATAGGACTCCTCCTTTCCTAGTAGGAGTAGGAGAAGGGGGAAGGAGGAGGTGGAGAGAAGGAAGGAGAGGGGGGCCGCAGCCCCCTTCCCTTGTCCAATTCGGACTAGGGCAAGGGGTCCACGCACCACCTCCTGGCTGCCCTCTTTCTTCTCCACTAAGGCCCAATAGGCCCATTACTTCCCCGGGGGGGTTCCGGTAACCCCCGATACTCCGGTAAAATCCCGATTTCACCCAGAACACTTCCGATATCCAAATATAGGCTTCCAATATATCAATCTTTATGTCTCGACCATTTCGAGACTCCTTGTCATGTCCGTGATCATATCCGGGACTCCAAACTACCTTCGGTACATCAAAACACAAAACTCATAATACCGATCATCACCGAACGTTAAGCGTGCGGACCCTACGGGTTCGAGAACTATGTAGACATGACCGAGACACGTTACCGGTCAATAAACAATAGCAGAACATGGATGCTCATATTGGCTCCTACATATTTTACAAAGATCTTTATCGGTCAAACCGCATAACAACATACGTTGTTCCCTTTGTCATCGATATGTTACTTGCCCGAGATTCGATCGTCGGTATCTCAATACCTAGTTCAATCTCGTTACCGGCAAGTCTCTTTACTCGTTCCGTAATACATCATCTCGCAACTAACTCATTAGTTACAATGCTTGCAAGGCTTATAGTGATGTGTATTACCGAGTGGGCCCAGAGATACCTCTCCGACAATCGGAGTGACAAATCCTAATCTCGAAATACGCCAACTCAACAAGTACCTTCGGAGACACCTGTAGAGCACCTTTATAATCACCCAGTTATGTTGTGACATTTGGTAGCACACAAAGTGTTCCTCCGGTAAACGGGAGTTGCATAATCTCATAGTCATAGAAACATCTATAAATCATGAAGAAGGCAATAGCAACATACTAAACGATCAAGTGCTAAGCTAACGGAATGGGTCAAGTCAATCACATCACTCTCCTAATGATGTGATCTCGTTAATCAAATGACAACTCATGTCTATGGCTAGGAAACATAACCATCTTTGATCAACGAGCTAGTCAAGTAGAGGCATACTAGTGACACTCTGTTTGTCTATGTATTCACACATGTATCATGTTTCCAGTTAATACAATTCTAGCATGAATAATAAACATTTATCCTGAAATAAGGAAATAAATAATAACTTTATTATTGCCTCTAGGGCATATTTCCTTCATAGTGGGGGTAGACACACGATGTAACCTATGCCAACATAATAGCACCGGAACGCAGGGGAAGCTGGCGGCATGTGCCGGTGTCCAGGGCGACCAGGTGCGGTATTGTAGCAGTGTCATGGGGAGGAGTGCCCATAGCCAGGCCCCAGGATGTAACCATATCCGTGAACCTTGTTAACAAATCCCGGTGTCGTGCTCATGTGATTGCTTGGTCCTCGGATGATCGACGGAGTGCCTCAGATTTATTCTAACAAGTGATATCATGAGCTAGGTTGTTCGGAGACTGCGGATCGTTGATTTAGAGGAGAGCACGTGGAAGTTGTCAATGGGATCTGACAAGGTGCAACGTGTGTGATTGGAGACATGGCAGCGAAGTTGTTGCGTCGGTATATCAAGGTTGCTCGAGTTGAAGATTTGGGAAGACGGTGTTGTGTTTGGAAGAAGCGATCGGCAGTGAGTTCTCGGCATGATCGGATAGCAGGCAGCGCGGACACTCAGAATTGCTCAGCGGGCGTCACGTACAAGCGTGTAGCAGCTAGCGGATTCGAAGCGTCACGGACCAACTCGAGCATTGGTGGTGGGTTGCAGCCATGCAGGGAAGCCGTAATCAACATGGCTCGTCGGCATGCCTAGGACGTGGCAGGCTGGTCTAGGTGGCTGGTTGTGTGCGTATCTTGATGGGCTAGGCCCTTGTGCATCCGTGAGGACTGGGTTACCGAGGCGGAGCAGCGGCCAGGCGTTGACGATACGGAGTTGCTGCTGATACGTGTGGTATGCCTTGCACCGAAGGAATCAAAGGCACGGAGATTTGTTTGAGAAAAAAAGGAGGGTCAACGCCATGCAAGAAGAAGCTACTAAAAATTATGCACAACGAATCCAGTGGGGTCAATTTTGCATGGAAGATTTTTTTAGGTCAAGTTTGTTGAGATAGCTTGGAACGTGTGTGTGGCGTGCACAACGACGTGTGTACAAGGCTTGTGGAGTCTGGAGCATGTCGTACAGTTAAACGAGTTCGCTGGGTCGGACCAGACAGTCTGACGGATCGACGCAAATTGGTTGGTACAGAAGACGATGCGGGATCGGCGACGACGACGTAGGAGCGTGATACTGATGGTGACCGACTTCTGGGTGTGGAAACACGTGGCGCAGGCCCCGAGGGCTTGCGTGGCTTCGACAATACTATGTCGCGGGATTGATTCAAGGTGGTGTATACACGAAGCTTGAAGTCGATGAGGCGCAGGGGTGGATTGATCATCTACCATGGAGTCATGTTGAAGGTGGAGTTGGATTGAGGGGCTATGGCGTAAGTCAACGGGGTCGAAGCCTATTCAGTAGGTGGGGAAAAAGCGAGGGACACGCAATTTGGACTGGAGCCCAGTGGTCTGATGTAAGCGTGAGACTCGTCATGGGCCGGTGATGATCGATGGTACTCTGCGGTGGGGGTTGAGTGATGTGGGTTTGCGACCCTTGAGACATGACAGGGACAGCAGAGGCTCGATGCGATAATAGCGGCGAGGCGTGCGGTATGCACGGACATGGAGATGGGCCAGGGCTCTGGTGGTCATACATGTGGTGAGACAACTGTGAATTTGACTCGGGATGACTACAAGCAACGGTGAAATTCCTTCAAGTTTCAGATAGGCGGTCAAGAAAGGAGCGGTGATGTTGAGTTCAGATAACTCTTATGTGTGACACTCAATATGTGAGTTGTTCACTTCCACACAGGTCGTTGATCAGTGTGTGATGGCGTTGGACTGATACTCTGGAAGTTGGGACCACAAACTAGAGTAACAAGGAACTTAATTTTTCTCCAGTGTTGACCGTGGTCAAGAAAAGAAGGGACTAGAAGTTGCAGGTGGAGTCATATGGAGTCTTTGGAGTAGCAACGGTACTTATGGGATAAGCTCAAGTCCAATGTACATAAAAGTTTGACGCATTGACAAATTCAGGGTGGTGGAGAATATTCGCCAAGGTGGAGTTTGTTAGAGTTGTGTTGAATATTGTGTACAAGGTAAGTTACAGTTGGACTTGTAGTAGTATTATGTTTAGATAGGACATGGAGTCGTGTCCTAATAGGACACTTGTATCCTAGGCCACTCATATATAGTGGGGGTAGACACACGATGTAACATATGCCAACATAATAGCACCGGAACATAGGGGAAGCCGGCGGCATGTGCCGGTGTCGCGACCATGTGCGGTATTGTAGCGGTGTCATGGGGAGGAGAGCCCATAGTCTTGCCCCGAGATGTAGCCATATCGATGAACCTCGTTAACAAATCCCGGTGTTGTGCTCGTGTGATTGCTTGGTCCTCGGATGATCGACGGAGTGCCTCGGATTTATTCTAACAGCCAGCCAGAGGTAGTTGTAGCAATCCCAAGAAAAAGGCCAGACCAGAGGTAGTTATAGCAATCCCAAGAAAAACATGTGGATGTTCACATATTTGCTTTTGTTAGACGGACGCAGGCCGAGCTAGCAATAGTAGTAGCACGTGAGAAGTGCATGACGGAGAGACAGAGATAGATGATTAGCAAAAAGCATATAATGTCTTAATTAAATAACAGGGAAAAGAGACAGCGATTGGATCTCCCCTGTATGATGCCAGCAACCGACGAGATTGATACAGCTCCTCGGTCCGCGCGCCAGTACTAGTTCTGTTGCATCCTCAGCTGGAACGGCTAGTTCAAAGTGGAAAGGATTCATATTTGAATCGGAAAGTTGGGCTCGTTCACTCATACCTTTCTTTGATTATCGATGATTTGGCTTCTTGCTCAAGTAAGCACCCGACATGCCAATTCATTATCCTTGGGGCTCGGCTCGCTCGTTCCTATCTACTCCGTCAGCCGACCTTGGATCCTGCTGGCCGGGTTGATCTCCACGGAGAGTTGCGGCAACAATTGATAAAAAACAGCAAGAAACAAACATTAGTTTGGTTTGTACGTAACTAGTAACGCAAGGGCTGAGGCGCATAATTCATTGACTCAATCTTGAGAACCGTCTTGTACGTCAATTAAATAACAGTACTAGTTAGCAAATCAGATCACTTTCCTGATGGCTCACGTGCAGAGGAGGACATACCTCAAAAAGAATTTTTTCCTTGATCCGCGTGCGGCCAGAAGAACCAATATTCAATCCACTATGCATGGGTTTGCCTTGGTCTGATTTCTTTGATGTAGCGGAGGTGCAGGGCGGCCCCTGTATCTTCGGCCAGACGCACCCATACCTAGCGGATACCTCGGCTACCCTATTGCGATTGGATCGTACGGAAAAATCGCTGCCGCCCACAAGAACGAAACCGATCTGAAAACAATATAGCAAGGCAGTAGAAACACTCGACGAAGAAATTGCTTTATTCCATACGGACTTAACTAAAAAAGATATCACCTAATAATCCATCAATCCATGGAGATCGCCCAGCAGGCTGTCAATGAAAGCACCAATGTCGGTTCTATATCCGACATATCTCGTAGTAGGGGTCCTAAGCTAGGCGTCTTGAAACGATGGTAACATGGACACGGATTTTACCCAGGTTCGGGCCCTCTTGATGAAGGTAAAACTCTACGTCCTGCTTTTGATTATATTGATATGGGTGTAGTACAGGGTATATGTCTCCACCACGAGATTGTTCTGATGAATATTAGTTGATCTATTGACTAGCCTGGCCTCGGTTTATATAACACATCGGAGGTCTAGGGTTTAGGAGAGTCCAAGACTTGGATGCCAAGTCTCGTTGAGTCTTCCTTGTATGCGGCATGGGCTGTCCGAACTGGCCCAATAGTGAACCGCCATGGGGGTCCTCGGCCCGATCCACCTAGTCGGGAGACGACGTGGTGAGTACCCCCTAGTCCAGGACACCGTCACTTACCTCCCCTCGTCTTAGAGGAAAAGACCTTAGTCTTGGTATCCTTCAGATCCTTCATAATAGTGATAAATAGATATTAATCCCAAGTGACTAAACAAATATAGCTATGCTCCCCGGCAACGGCGCCAGAAAAAGTCTTGATAACCCACTAGTATAGGGGATCGCAACAGTTTTCGAGGGTAGAGTATCACTAGTAGAAAACGGGCCTATTATCCCGGTTCATAAGGGCTTTTTGTCCCGGTTCCAGAACCGGGACTAAAGAGTCGTTACTAATGCCCTGACCCTTTAGTCCCGATTCAAACCAGAACTGGGACAGATGGGCCTCCACGTGGCCTGCGCGCTGAGCCCGGGCAGGAGGGCCTTTGGTCCCGGTTGGTGGCACCAACCGGGACCAATAGGCATCCACGCGTCAGCATTCCTGTGGCTGGAGTTTTTGTTTTTTTTTTTTGAAAGGAGGGGGTTGGGGGTTTTGGGGGGTTAATTTACGTATTTCATATATTGTGTTAGATACCTAATTAATAGAGAGAAGTGTCCTCTCTTATGTCTGTGCTTGGTCGACGCTACGTACTATACATACATATAGAGAGGACTAGACACGCTAGCAGCTAGTAAGCAAACGAAGGAAACAGAAGATCGTCATGAACATATATGCATACACAGAGAAGTGATATCGACCACCTCTCCTTCTCCGAGAGATTGGTCAAACAACAAGTTCTCGTATATCTATCCGACACTACCGGCTACATATATACAATAATTATCTCTTACAAATATAATCTCCTAAACTACGGACGCATGGTCCACATAGTATTCTCCGACTTCAGCGATCACGTGGTCAAGAAAGAATGCCGCCAATTCCTTTTGAATTGCTCGCATGCGATCTGGTGCTAGGAGTTCATCCCGCATCCGGAACATCTAATTTGAAGAAGGGGTCGATACATACATACATACATACATATATACATACATATATATATATATATATATATATATATATATATATATATATATATATGAATGAATGAAACTCAACACAAATGATGGTAATAAAATAAAATTGTGAATATTGTTATTTACGCACTTCATATTGTTCGTCAGAGTAGCCCCGCTCACAGGTTGTGTGGCGGATGGACTCGCAAACGTAGTATCCACAGAAATCATTCCCTTGTTCCTGCCACAACCACTTTACAAAAAATAGAGGTCAATCAAACAGATAAGCAAGAATGCCAAATGGTATTGATAAAACTAGCGCTTGAATCAATAGCTAGGAGATGCGCGGAACATGCTACTATAGTACTTACTTTCGGGTATCTAAATTGCAGCTTCTTCGGCAGTCCCGGAGCTTTTCTGGTGAATTTTCTCCAAACCCTGCCAGACAAAACAAAACAATTACTTGATATCAGGAAATGAACAAAGTTGCTGATATGGTGGATAATGATCGATTTAACTTACTTCTCGAGGATTTCAGCCATGTCCGCATACTCCTGGGGATCTTTTTGTTTAGAGTCCAAGACAGTTACTACTCTCTGCTCAAGCCTAATCTCTAGGAGAATATAATGGTAACTGCGCACGCATGCATAACTCATTAATTACATTACTATAACCTGGACTAATATATAAGGGAAACCGAATATGCACAAGACAGTAACACTCACTTGAAGTTGTAAGGAAAGAGTATTATATCTTTGTTTTTATTTATTTTGAATGATCGTAGCAAGTTGGCCTCGGTATTTGCGGCATGAAATTTAACTTCAGTTGCATCTATGAGATATGTGTTAATGAACCCAATATCACCGACTTGTCTTTTCTTCAATTCGGCGATCTTCAATCTGCATAATATAGTGAGGATAATTATAAATACATGCAATGAAAGAGCTGAGCTATATAGAGAGACTTAATGACAGAAGTAGTAGTACTAACAGACAATAGCATGTGACCGTTGCTTTATCGAGGGCTAATTGATTGAAAAACTGATAGAACTCCTCAAATGGAATAGGCAACAGATCAATTCCAATGAAGTCATGCTCCTTTTTAACTCTCACATACAAAGTACTCCTCCCCCAGACTCTCTGCAGATTTTCAAGTACCAATCATGCAATCTTCGCATCATCGTTGATAGAGATCTTTCATCTTTGACGAGAGGCTTCCCGTACTCGTATCTATGTATCTGCACGTCCATGAAATCATAATGTACATCGTCGGGCAGGTAATCTCCAAGATTGCTATAACCGGGCACCATCCTCGGATCGACGATGTCGCTAGGCACCTTGAGCGGGGGGCACCATTGATTCCCTTGTTCGCCGAGCTGGGCAATTTGTTTCCCAGTTGCTCGTCGTTCTTTTATCCTTTGATCACTGACTGTACTTCCTGACCGCTCCGCTTCGGCCCATGTCTTTCCAATAATGCGCTCATAGTTGCCTTTCGGCGGAGACTTGGGTGGTTTTGCCAGGGCAGCCAGAGTGCGCTTCGCTTTCACCGGATCTACCTTCTCCTCCGGAGGTGGATGTCTCTTTGCTTTCAACCCTTGAAACCAGTCATCCACTTCAGTTCGCGCAATCTTCGCGTTCTCCTCCGGGCTCCTCTCGTATGGTAACTTCTCTAGAGTCTTCAGAGAAGGACCGAATATGTATGTCCTCCCGCCTCTGGTTGTACTGCTAGACGTCGGCCGAGTAGACGGAGCGGCTGTCTTCTTTACTTGCTTACGAGGCGGAGGAGAAGGACTACGATGCGCCGGAGCAGCTGCCGGAGCGGCGGCGGGTCTCTTTCGCCCTTGCTGACGAGGCGGAGAAGGAGAAGGCTGGCTGCTCGGGCGCGCCGGCGCAGGCGGAGAAGGAGGCGGAGTGCCGCCACACGTCGGAGAAGGAGCCGGCCGAGTGCCCTGATCGTCACTCGACGGAGGAGGAGGCGGTGGAGGAGGCGGAGTGCCCTGACTCGCCGGAGGAGGAGGAGGAGGCGGAGGCGTCCAGTTCCGAAGGTTGATGAGCTCCTTCCGCCATAGGCATGGAGTCTTCAGAGAAGAACCCAGCCGAGTCTCCCCTTCTCCGGTAGGGTGGTCAAGCTGGAGGTCCTCAAATCCCTCCGTTATTTCATCCACCATCACCTTAGCATATCCTTCTGGAATCGGTCGGCAGTGAAAAGTTGCGCCGGGTTCATTAGGAAAAACAGAGCCAACGGCCGCCTTGACCTTCATATTGATCCATTGCGTCATAAGGTGGCAATTTTGAGACTCCATGATAGCATCCACGGGATAGCTGGCAGGAGCCGTCAAGACATGCTCCGACTGAAGCAGCTCGGTGGAAGCCACGCTGCTTCTCCGTTGAGATGGCGGGGTAGCTTCGGGGGAAGCTTCGGCAGTTCGTTTGCTGCGATTTGCTTCTCGTTCCTCTATCCCTTGTACCCTTGCTTTAAGCGCCTGTAGTTCGGTCTGCTGCACTTTCTTCCTCCTCTCCTGGCATTTGTAACTGCCTGCGTCCGGAAACCCAGCCATCTACGGAATGGAGCCTGGCGTGCCTCGTGTCCGTCCAGGGTGCTCAGGATTTCCTAGGGCCTTTGTGAGCTCGTCGTTCTCTCTGTCTGGAAGGAACGTCCCTTTCTGCGCTGCATCGATATAGTACCGAAGGTTCTTGAAGGGTATGTCAAGTTGCTCGTCCGTCCAAACGCACTTCCCTGTTACAGGGTCCAAGGATCCGCCAGCCCCGAAGAACCAAGTCCGGCAACGGTCTGGCCAGTTCAATGTCTCTAGTTCAATCCCTTTATCAAGCAGATCGGTCTCAGCCTTTGCCCACTTAGGCCGGCCTTTGAGGTAGCCACCTGACCCCGTGCGATGGTGAAGATTCTTCTTCGCAGCATTATTCTTGTTTGTCTCTGACATCTTCTTACTCTTATTCGATGTCTTGTGGGGCACAAATGTGGGCCATTGATCTCTGATCTTCTCATATTTGCCGATGAATTGTGGTGTCTCTTCTTTGTCGACAAACCTTTTCAGCTCATTCTTCCACCTCCTGAATAGCTCTGCCATCTTCTTAAGAGCAGCAGACTTCATTAATTGCTCTATAACCGGCTTCTCCGGATCCTCCTCTGGCGGTAGGGTGAAATTTGCCTTCAGCTCATTCCAAAGATTATCTTTCTGCGTATCATTGACATAAGACACCTCAGGGTATTCTTTAGCCGGCTTAAACCATTGGTGGATGCTGGTCGGGATCTTGTCCCTAACAAGAACCCCGCACTGAGCAGTAAATGCATCCTTTGTCCGGATGGGTTCAATCGGTAGGCCGTCGCGCGCGATTGCTGTGATCTCAAACCTTTCATCCTCGCGCAACTTTTTCTTCGGGCCTCGTCTCTTTACCGAAGTTGTGCTCGATCCGGAGGGCTAGAAAAAAGAAGAAAGACGAGAGTTAATTAATATGTGTGCATACCAAAACAATGAATGCATCAATTAGCTAGTCTCAGCACAGGCTTAACTAATATATTTACCTGGCCGGACTCTGTTCGGTCACCGGAGCCGTCACCCTGTTCTTCCGGACCTGCTTCTTCACCATGTTGTTCTTCCGGACCTGCTTCTTCACCCTGCTGTTCTTCCAGACCATAATTGTCATTAAGATAACACGACATGACATCACCTCCGTCTAAGATTATGTTTCGCAACCTCTCTTCTGCTTCCTCGTCTCGTCCGTGCTCCATTGTTTCTGCAAATATATATTTCAACATGGCAATTATTACACAAACATGACAGCACGTGGATATATTAGTTTGGGTGTACTCCTCGAGAGTTTTCACTGTCGAAGTTATCCGGGAGGGGGTAATATCGACAATGATGAGATACATACACGGGAAAATAATGTTATCGGGGAGCGGGTATATCGACCCCCCCCCCACGTGTTGAAGTTATCGGGAGGGGTTTATATCGACAACGATGACATACGTACATGGGAAAATAATATTATCGGGGAGGGGGTATATCGACCCCCCCCCCTCACGCGTTGAAGTTATCGGGAGGGGGTATGTCGAGCCCCCCCCCCTCGTGTTGAAGTTACCAGGAGGGGGTAATATCGACAACGATGAGATACATACACGGGAAAATAATGTTATCGGGGAGAGCGGGTATATCGACCCCCCCCCCACATGTTAAAGTTATCGGGAGGGGTTTATATCGACAACGAGGACATACATACATGGGAAAATAATATTATCAGGGAGGGGGTATATCGACCCCCCTCGTGTTGAAGTTATCGGGAGGGGGTATATCTACAACGATGAGATACATACATGGGAAATAATGCTATCGGGGAGCGGGTATATCAACCCCCCCCCCCCCACGTGTTGAAGTTATCGGGAGTTTATATCGACACGACATACGTACATGGGAAAATAATATTATCGGGGAGGGTCGGGGTATATCGACCCCCCCTCGTGTTGAAGTTATCGGGAGGGGTATATCGACGACGACAGACCCGATAAAACATAAGAAAATGAAGAAGAAATAAAAAGAGGAGAAGAAGAAAGGAATAGCTAGAGGAGAAGATCGAAGAAAAAAAGAAGAAAAAGAGAGGAGAAGAAGAAATGAATAGAGGAGAAGAAGAGAAAATAGAATATATTCTATTTTCTCTTCTTCTTCTCCTCTATTCCTTTCTTCTTCTCCTCTTCTTTTTCTTCTTTTTTCTTCTTCTTATTTATTTCTCCTCTTCTTCCTCTCCCCTCTTCTTCTCCTTTCTTCCTCTTCTTATTTCCTTTTTCCTCTCATTCTTTTTCTTCTTCTTCCTTCTTAAAAATACATGAAGTAGTATTGCCTAATTCGTTGTTCATATGAATATACAAACATTTGCATATTTACAATAATTAATATCACCAAAAAAATCTATGAACAGAAAAAAAATCCTAATTTTTCTAAAAAACTATCTTTTGCATATATACATGAACATATATATACACAGAGAACATATATACATATATATATAAACAAGCATATATATGAAAAAAAGCATATATATGAAAAAAATGCTAGCTAGGGAGGGCGCCGGCCGGACCAGGAGGACCGCGGGGTCGGCGACGAGGATGGCGACGGGGCAGTGGGCGCGCGCTCGGGGCAGGGGGCGCGGGCGACGGCGAGGGCGGGCCGGGGCGACGCGCGTCAGGGAACGGGCGACGGCGAGGGCGGGGCCGGGCGGTGCGCGTCGGGGCAGGGGCGCGGGCGACGGCGACGGGGCGGGTCGGGGTGGCGCGCGTCGGGGCAGGGGCGCGGGCGATGGCGACGACGGGGGCGGGCCGGGGCGAGCGGCGTCGGGGCAGCCTGGCGGCATCGGCGTCGTCGGGGGCGGCAACTGCGAGATGAGAGTGAAAATTTCCTAAGTGTGAACTTATATAGCAGAGCTTTTAGTCCCGGTTCGTGGAACCGGGACTAAAGGTGGGCATTAGTCCGGGTTGGTGCCACCAACCGGGACCAAAGGCCACTTTTCAGCAGCCCAAAGGGTGGGAAGCGGCGGCCTATGGTCCCGGTTGGTGCCACCAACCGGGACTAAAGGGGGGCCTTGGTCCCGGTTGTTGCCACGAACCGGTACCAATGCCCCCTTTAGTCCCGGTTGGTGCCACCAACCAGGACCAAAGGCCTTGTGTTGCTGCGCCCGCGTCGAAAGTTTAGTCCCACCTCGCTAGTTGAGAGGGGTGCATAGTGGTTTATAAGCCCCATTGCCGCACCCCTCTCGAGCTTCTCTCCATTGCACGCTTACGGGCCTAATTGTCACTGCTAGGCCTGTGGGCCTAGTGGGCCTCCTGCGGGCCTGAATCCTGGCCCTGGATGGGTTTCTAGTCGTATTCAGGCCATGGGGGCCCAGTAGGTGGCACTTTTTTGTTTTTTTGTTGCTTTATTTATTTTATTTTATTTTGTTTTTTGCTTTATTTTTTAATTATTTATTCTTTTAGTTTTAGAAAAATTATAAACTTTTCGTTAATGCCATTAGTTTTCAAATTTGAAAACACTTTTTTTGTTTTTTTTGTTTTCTTTGTTGCTTTATTTATTTTATTTTGTTTCTACTTACAACAAAATACTTATTGTTGCTATTTTTATTTTTTTCAGTTTTTTTGTTTTGTTTTCTGCATTATTTATTTTCTTTTTTTTTTGCTTTATTTTTTAATTTTTTTTGCTTTTAGTTTTAGAAAAATTATAAACTTGACCAATGATCCCGGTTCGTGCGTGGAACCGGGACCAAAAGGTCCAGACGAACCGGGACCAATGGCCCACGTGGCTGCCCTCTTGAGAGTGTTCTTGGTGAGAACATTGTTGACAAGGAGCGAACCGGGATTAATGGTATTACGAGGGCCAAATCATAAGACATTAAAGCATTTGAAATGAACTCTGAAAAAGTTGGCATAGCATGTGCATGTACAAAAAGGAGAATGGTATCATACTCGTCTGTTACAAAGTTGGCATGGTATCATCATAATAGTTGCGGGAGAAAGTCTTCACTTTTTCTTCGCTTGTGTCATTTGCTTATTGCGCCGTAACCATGGATAATCTTCATCGTTTATCAGGATGCTTGGGTCAGCCTTGACTTTGAAGGGAGGAATTTCATGAAACTTTTCATAATCTTCAGACATGTCTGTCTTGCCCTCCACTCCCACGATGTCCTTTTTTCCTGAAAGAACTATGTGGCGCTTTGGCTCATCGTATGATGTATTCTCTTCCTTATCTTTTATTTTTCTCGGTCTGGTAGACATGTCCTTCACATAGATAACCTGTGCCACATCATTGGCTAGGACGAATGGTTCGTCAGTGGACCCAAGATTTTCCAGATCCACTGTTGTCATTCCGTACTGTGGGTCTACCTGTACCCCGCCTCCTGACAGATTGACCCATTTGCACTTAAACAAAGGGACCTTAAAATCATGTTCGTAGTCAAGTTCCCATATGTCCACTATGCCATAATATGTGTCCTTTCCCCTCTCGGTTGTTGCATCAAAGCGGACACCGTTGTTTTGGTTGGTGCTCTTTTGATCTTGTTCAATCGTGTAAAATGTATTCCCATTTATCTCGTATCCTTTGTAAATCAATACAGTCAAAGATGGTCCCCTGGACAACAAGTACAACTCATCACAAACAGTGTTGTCACCTCTGAGACGTGTTTCCAACCAACTGCTGAAAGTCCTGATGTGTTCACATGTAATCCAGTCGTTGCACTGCTCCGGGTGTTTGGAGCGCAGACTGTTCTTGTGTTCATCGACATACGGGGTCACCAAGGTAGAGTTCTGTAAAACTGTGTAGTGTGCTTTAGACCAAGAATGCCCGTCCCTACATATTATTGAGTCCGCTCCTAGCGTGCCTTTTCCAGCCAGTCTCCCCTCATACCGCGATTTAGGGAGACCTATCTTCTTAAGGCCAGGAATGAAGTCAACACAAAACCCGATGACATCCTCTGTTTGATGGCCCATGGAGATGCTTCCTTCTGGCCTAGCGCGGTTACGGACATATTTCTTTAGGACTCCCATGAACCTCTCAAAGGGGAACATATTGTGTAGAAATACGGGCCCAGAGTGACAATCTCGTCAAGTAGATGAACTAGGACGTGCGTCATGATATTGAAGAAGGATGGTGGGAACACCAGCTCGAAACTGACAAGACATTGCGCCACATCACTCCTTATCCTTGGTATGATTTCTGGATCGATCAACTTCTGAGAGATTGCATTGAGGAATGCACATAGCTTCACAATGGCTAATCGGACGTTTTCCGGTAGAAGCCCCCCCAATGCAACCGGAAGCAGTTGCGTCATAATCAGGTGGCAGTAATGAGACTTTAGGTTCTAGAACTTTTTCTCTGGCATATTTATTATTCCCTTTATATTCGACGAGAAGCCAGTCGGGACCCTCATACTGAGCAGGCATTCAAAGAAAATTTCTTTCTCTTCTTTCGTAAGAGCGTAGCTGGCAGGACCTTCATACTGCTTCGGAGGCATGCTGTCTTTTTCGTGTAAATGTTGCAGCTCCTCCCGTGCCTCAGGTGTATCTTTTGTCTTCCCATACACGCCCAATAAGCCTAACAGGTTCACGCAAAGGTTCTTCGTCACGTGCATCACGTCGATTGAAGAGCGGACCTCTATCTCTTTCCAGTAGGGTAGGTCGAAGAATATAGATTTCTTCTTCCACATGGGTGCGCGTCTCTCAGCGTCATTCGGAACAGCTAGTCCGCCAGGACTCTTTCCAAAGATTACGTGTAAATCATTGACCATAGCAAGTACGTGATCACCGGTATGCATGGCGGGCTTCTTCCGGTGATCTGCCTCGCCTTTGAAATGCTTGCCTTTCTTTCGACATTGATGGTTGGTCGGGAGAAATCAATGATGGCCCACGTACACATTCTTCCTGCATTTGTCCAGGTATATACTTTCGGTGTCATCCAAACAGTGCGTGCATGTGTGGTATCCCTTGTTTGTCTGTCCTGAAAGGTTACTGAGAGCGGGCCAATCGTTGATGGTCACGAACAGCAACGCCTTTAGGTTAAATTCCTCTTGTTTGTGCTCATTCCACGTACATACACCGTTTCCATTCCACAGTTGTAAAAGTTCTTCAACTAATGGCCTTAGGTACACATCAATGTCGTTGCCGGGTTGCTTAGGGGCTTGAATGAGAACTGGCATCATAATGAACTTCCGCTTCATGCACATCCAAGAAGGAATGTTATACATACATAGAGTCACGGGCCAAGTGTTGTGTTTGCTGCTCTGCTCCCTGAAAGGATTAATGCCATCCGCGCTTAAAGCAAACCATACGTTCCTTGGGTCCTTTGCAAACTCATCCCAGTACTTTCTCTTTATTTTTCTCCACTGCGACCCGTCAGCGGGTGCTCTCAACTTCCCGTCTTTGTTACGGTCCTCACTGTGCCATCGCATCAACTTGGCATGCTCTCCGTTTCTGAACAGACGTTTCAACCGTGGTATTATAGGAGCATACCACATCACCTTTGCAGGAACCCTCTTCCTGGGGGGCTCGCCGTCAACATCACCAGGGTCATCCCGTCTGATCTTATACCGCAATGCACCGCATACCGGGTATGCGTTCAGATCCTTGTATGCATCGCGGTAGAGGATGCAGTCATTAGGGCATGCATGTATCTTCTGCACCTCCAATCCTAGAGGGCATATGACCTTCTTTGCTGCGTATGTACTGTCGGGAAATTCGTTATCCTTTGGAAGCTTCTTCTTCAATATTTTCAGTAGCTTCTCAAATCCTTTGCCAGGCACAACATTCTCTGCCTTCCACTGCAGCAATTCTAGTATGGTACCGAGCTTTGTGTTGCCATCTTCGCAATTGGGGTACAACCCTTTTTTGTGATCCTCTAACATGCGATCGAACTTCAGCTTTTCCTTTTGACTTTCGCATTGCGTCCTTGCATCGACAATGACCCGGCGGAGATCATCATCATCGGGCACATCGTCTGGTTCCTCTTGATCTTCAGCAGCTTCACCCGTTGCAGCATCATTGGGCACATCGTCTGGTTCCTCTTGATCTTCACCAGCTCCCCCCGTTGCAGCATCACCGTATTCGGGGGGCACATAGTTGTCATTGTACTCTTCTTCTTCGTCGTCTTCCATCATAACCCCTATTTCTTCGTGCCTTGTCCAAACATTATAGTGTGGCATGAAACCCTTGTAAAGCAGGTGGGTGTGAAGGATTTTCCGGTTAGAGTAAGACTTCGTATTCCCACAATTAGGGCATGGACAACACATAAAACCATTCTGCTTTTTTGCCTCAGCCACTTCGAGAAATTCATGCACGCCCTTAATGTACTCGGAGGTGTGTCTGTCACCGTACATCCATTGCCGGTTCATCTGGGTGCGTTATATATAATTAAGTGTGTCAAAAACCATTACAGAACATCATGAATAGATAATTAAGTGACCAAATTAATAGAAGTTCATCATCACATTAAAACCAAAGTACATACATAGTTCTCATCTAATAACATATAGCTCTCCAGAGCATCTAATTAATTAAACCATACCTTGAAACTATGTAAAACATTTCAATGCGAAAACAAACGCGATCATAATCGCAACCAAGATAACAATTGATCCAACGGCATAATGATACCAAGCCTCGGTATGAATGGCATATTTTCTAATCTTTCTAATCTTCAAGCGCATTGCATCCATCCTGATCTTGTGATCATCGACGACATCCGCAACATGCAAATCCAATATCATCTTCTCCTCCTCAATTTTTTTTATTTTTTCCTTCAAGAAATTGTTTTCTTCTTCAACTAAATTTAACCTCTCAACAATAGGGTCGGTTGGAATTTCCGGTTCACATGCCTCCTAGATAAATAAAATCTATGTCATGTTGGTCGGCATAATTTTCATAAACAATAAATGAACCAATAGTTATAAAGATAATATATACCACATCCGAATCATAGACAGGACGAGGGCCGATGGGGGCGGATACCAAAACCATCGCACTATATAAGATGCAATAATAAAAGTAAGAAAATGATACAAGTATCTATCTAAACATACAAGTAAGAATATTTTTCCTTTCAGAAAGAAGATAAGAACAAGAGCCTCACCACGGTGGTGCCGGTGATGACATCGGCGCGGGTGATCGACGGCGGTGAAGACGG
This sequence comes from Aegilops umbellulata, assembly GCA_032464435.1. Classification (NCBI taxonomy): domain Eukaryota; kingdom Viridiplantae; phylum Streptophyta; class Magnoliopsida; order Poales; family Poaceae; genus Aegilops; species Aegilops umbellulata. The sequence continues at coordinate 346,442,531 of CP136059.1, forward strand.
GGGCGGGGCGTGATGGACCGCTAAACCTAGACAAATATTGAGGAAAATGGAGCTTGGAGGTCGATCTTGGAGAAGAAAAAGCTTAAGTACTGTGGCTCGGGCATTCCATCGAACACCGTGTGTGCATAGGAGGTGAGCTAGAGCACCACCAAGCCCTCTCCCCCTCGACCAGAAAAAACAGAGCAGTGTGCTCTGCTCTTGCGAGGGGGTATATATAGGCACCACCATTGGTCCCGGTTGGTGGCATGAACCGGGACTAAAGGGCAGCCTTTGGTCCCGGTTCATGCCATCAACTGGGACCAATGGTGGTGGGCCAGGAGCGAGGCCTATTGGTCCCGGTTCGTCCCACCAACCGGGACCAAAAGGTCCAGACGAACCGGGACCAATGGCCCACGTGGCCCGGGCGGCCCCCTGGGCTCACGAACCGGGTCCAATGCACCCATTTGCCCCGATTCTGGACTAAACCGGGACTAATGGGCTTACCCGGCCTGAACCTTTGCCCCCTTTTCTACTAGTGTATTCAACCCAAATTTATAGATTCGACACAAGGGGAGCCAAAGAATATTTGCAAGTATTAGCAGCTGAGTTGTCAATTCAACCACACTTGGAGATTAAATATTTGCAGCAATATGATCAGTAGCACAGTAATATGATAGTAGTGATAGTAATGATGATAGTAGCAGTAACGGTAACAATGATAGTAATGATTTTGTAGCAAGTGTAACAGTAGCAACAACAGTAGTAACTTAGCAAAAACAATATGTGAAAATTCGTAGGCATTGGATCAGTGAATTCGTTGGATGATATTCATCATACAACAGTCATAACCTAGGGCGATACAAAACTAGCTCCGGTTCATAAATATAATATAGGCATATATTCCGTAAATAGTCGTACGTGCTTATGGAAAAAACTTGCATGACATCCTTTGTCCTACCCTCCCATGGCAGCGGGGTCCATAAGGAAACTAATGGATATTAAGGCCTCGGGCCTCGGGTCAAACTACGGTCATCACCGGAAAGTATCCCGACTATCCTCACTCTGGGGTTTACAGACCATAACACGTAATAGGTGAATATGACTTGCAAGATCGGATCTAGAACATAGATATAATGGTGATAACGTAAACGGCTCAGATCTAAAATCATGGCACTCAGGCCCAAAGTGACAAGCATTAAGCATGGCAAAGTCATATCAACATCAATATCAGAACATAATGGATACTAGGGATCAAGCCCTAACAAAACTAACTCGATTACACGATGAATCTCATCCAACTCCTCACCGACCAACGAGCCTACAAAGGAATTACTCACTCCCGATGGGGGGCATCAAGGAGATGGCGATGGAGAAGGGTTTGTGATGAAGAAGATCGAAGATTCCCCTCTCCGGAGCTCAAACAGACTCTAGATCTGGCCTCCCGACGAAGAACATGAGGTGGCGGCGGCTACGTTTCATGAAACGTGATAATTCTTCCTTCCTGATTTTTCTCCAAATAGAGGTATTTAAGGAGTCGGAGTCAGGGTCTGCGGGGCCACCAGGTGGGCACAAACCACCTGGGTGCGCCTGGACGGGGGTGTGCCCTGGTGGGTTGTGCTCACCCAGCCCCCCCCCTTTGGTGGTTCTTGGCTCCAATATTTCTCTTTTATTGTATACAAATTCTCCAAAAAGTTTCGTACAATTATGAGAACTTTTATTTCTGCACAAAAACAACACCATGGTAGTTCTGCTGAAAACAACGTCGGTCTGTGTTAGTTTCATTCAAATCATGCAAATTAGAGTCCAAAACAAGAGCAAAAGCATTAGGAAAAGTAGATACGACGGAGACGTATCACATACCGCACTAGAGCCCGACTGAATCATGCTGTAGTGACGCCCCCGATTCAATTGTACACTAATCATACACGCAAATGTGTACGATCAAGATCAGGGACTCATGGGAAGATATCACAACACAACTCTAGACACAAATTAAAATAATACAAGCTTTATATTACAAGTCAGTGGCCTCGAGGGCTCGAATACAAAATCTTGAAGCACAAGCGTCAGCGGAAGCAACAATATCTGACTACAGACATAAGTTAAACAAGGATGCCTTAAGAAGGCTATCACAAAAGCAACACGATCGAAGAGGCAAGGCCTCCTTCCTGGGACCTCCTAACTACTCCTGGTCGTCGGGGGTCTCCAAGGAGCAGTATCCGTCAGCGGTGGCATCTAGCTCCAGGGATCCACCATCTGGTTGCAACAACCGAAAAGAAGGAAGAAAGGGGAAAATGGGGTAGCAAAGAAACCGTGAGTACTCATCCAAAGTACTCGCAAGCATCAGATCTATACTAAGTATGCACTGGTATCAAATGGAAGGTATGTATGTGTGGACTGAACTGTAGAATGCCAGAATAGAGGGGAAGGCCTAGCCTATTGAAGACTAGCATCTTCAAGCAGCTCCAAGCATCTTGCAGCATGTAGAAGAGTAAAGAATAGCAGTTTAATTAACAAGCAAGTTGTAGAATTAATGCCTAGAGATCCTTCCTCGACTCCCTGCAAGAAAGCAATCCCGGAGCCACATATCTCAAGTAACCATTTCTAGTTGTAAAAGATTAGGATATAAGTATGAACGTCCGTTACCATGGACACGACTATTAATAGATAATCTTCCCTGTAGGGGTGCACCACATTTTCCAACACGCTTGATTACTCTGGCCGGACACACTTTCTGGATCAATGCCCGGCCTCGGAAGATCAACATGTCGTAGCCCTACCTAGGCTCAGCAGAGATGTCCCCATCGGTCTACATCCTAAGCACTCCGAGGTCTGGGCCCATCGCCCGTTACACTCCGGGTCGTTGTGCGCAAGGGGATAGTAGCACCACCTCTGCCTGGATGGCGCGATCCGGCCCGGCCACAATGCTGAACTAGACGTCTAACAAAGCTTCGGCTGATACTATGACGCCGAGGCCCATAACTATTCTCGCATGGTGGTTAGTGCGTAAAGTCCAGAGGCCAACTTAGAACAAATACCCAAACCATAGTGTATTATTAGTTTGCGGAGACGAGCAGAGACTTACGATAATGTGACCCCGTCGCCCCGTCTCGAGGAAATACGGCAAGGGCTAGCCTAGTCCACTCGGGGGCGGCCTGCCTGCCCGGCCGTGCCTCATAACCATCTTGCGGGTGCTCTCCGGTCCCGCCCGACTTTCCCAAAGGTCTCAAGTAAAGCCAAGGTAACCGTGTGTCCAAACATCAAGGGGAAAACCCGAGGAATCACCCTCGGTGAATTCCACTCGATGTAATCATCAAGGTGAACGTAAGAGGAACCACCCTCGAGGTTCAGACTTGAGGGGTTGCACGACAGAGTCGTATCAGGAGTGGTCAAGGAGGAATCACCCTCGATGACCACGACTGAATAGCTACACTACAGAGATCTCATCAGGAGTGATGTATGAGGTACCACCCTCGGGACTCGGTGGTAACTCTGCAGAGTCGAGCAACAAAAGGGGCATGATGTGATGTGAGGTGTTGGGCTCTAGTCGTCGATCACGTTGATCGAGTCATCAATCACTAACCAACCTATACTAAGCAGTTTAGGATAAGCAGGTAAGGTACAAGAGCAGGTACAAAAGTAGGCTATGCATCAGAATAGGAGCAATCAATTACAGAAGCAAAATCTAATGCAAGTATGAGAGAATGGAATGGGCGATATCGGGATGATCAAAGGGGGGCTTGCCTGGAAGCTCTGCTGAAAGGGAAGAAGGGTCGTCATCGGCGTAGTCGATCACAGGGGCATCATCAGCCTCGGAGTCTACCGGAAATAAGAGGGGGAAGAAACAGTAAATACAAAGCACATAGATGCATGACAAGACAAAAATCAGCGCTAGGGGTGTTATACCGCGGTGCTACACGATATCGGCGAAGGGGGGAAACATCCATGAATGTTTTCCAGAAGTTTGGTATTTTCAGACAGATGAATCGGAGGGGACGGTTGCATGTTCGCTATGCTAGGGGCATGTAGCAGACAAACGGACCGTGCATTCGGATTTGTCTCGTTGTTCTGAGCAACTTTCATGTATAAAACTTTTTCATCCGAGTTACGAATTATTTTCTATTAATTTTCAAAGATTTAAACACTTTCTGGAATTATCTCTAATTCAAAAATGGACTTAATGCGCCAGCATGACGTCATGCTGATGTCAGCAGGGTCAACAGTGAACTCTGATTGGGTTGACTCGTCAAAAGGGGCAGCGGGGCCCATCTGTCATTGTCACCTTAGCTAACTTAACAGTTTAGTTAAGACTAATTATTTAATTAGGTTAATTAAGCAAGGTTTATTATATTACTAATTAATTATTTTTATTTCTAAAACCTTTCTTTAAAGGTGGGCGGGCCTAGTGGTCATTGGCCCACTGGGGCCAGCCGGGTGTGCGGGCATAACGGGCACGGGCGCGTGCCCGAGGGGCCGGACCCGAGCGGGTCATACGGCAGGCGAGGCCGCGGCAAGGGGCGGCATCGGCCGCGAGCAGTGGTGCAGGGGTGGGCGCGGTGGTGTGCGGCTACGGCGAGGATCTGGAGTAGGGAGGCGGGCGCGAGGGAGAGAGGAGGAGTGGGGAGCGAGCGGGCAAGTGGGGGAGTGGGTGGAGCAGGGGAGGAGCCCGAGGGGTCGTCCTTATCCCCTCCCGGCGTCGGCGCCGGCGAGGTGGTTCGATGGCGACCGCGCCCCTATAGCGATGCGGTCGTGGGAACAGGACAACCGGTGGGGGAGGGAAAGGTAGGTGGGCCGGCTCGGGTGGGGGTGGGCCGGCCTTTAGTTAGGTGGGCTAACAAGCCCAGTAGCTTAGGTCCTCCTCCTTTTCTTTTCTGTTTTCCATTTTCTCTTTTCCTTTTGCATTTTCTTTTTGTATCAAATGAGTTTTGTTATGAACAAAACTTGGCACATAAATCTAACACAATATATTGAGATGGAACTAAAAGTATGGGGTCAAAAGGAGTTGTCTAACCATTTTTGTGTAAATTGAAAAGGCCAATTTAATTGTTGTTGGTCCAAAAATTAATTCCAGGGGCATTTTGGGAATTTGGTTCCAACATGACAAATATCCAGGGATTATTTGCCACACCTTGAACATTTTTTATTTGCATGTTTGACAAATTTGAAATTGAAATTTAATTTGAATTTGAATTCGACTTATGCCTTGGATCAGATGAGGATTAGCAACAGTAAGATTGATGACCTGACATCATTAGCATGAGATTACTGTAGCTTAATTATCCGGGCGTCATAGCTGTGGAGGGTATTGAGCCATACCCGGTTTGGAAGAAGGTGTGGGTTAGTTGTGTTCCTCCAAAAGTGCAAGTCCTCACCTGGAGATCCCTGCATGGGGTGTAAAATGGAACCAGAAGATTTGAGGCATATGATGTACTTTGAGTGATCGCCATATGAAATCACCCATTGTTTGTCTGGGTTGTAAAATGGAACCATAAGATTTGAGGCATATGATGTTCACATGCCCAAGAGCAAAGGATGTTGGTCCTATCTCGGAATGGGAAACAGCGTGATTATGGCAGCGAGACGAGATAGATCAGGTTCAGAGATACTTGAAGATCTTATGTTTGCGCAAGTGATGAATGAAGATAACAGCCAGATTATACACAACAAGGAAATTGTTATGGTGACCTGCTGGTTCCGTTGGTGGGAACGAAGTTAGTAAATGATGGAAAGGTTGGTACTGCAGTTCGTACAGGGCTAAGTATTCGAGGCATTGTTGCAAACTGTAATGCCCAGAATATAAAGCAGAGAAGAAATGTAAAGGGTTGGACAAGACCAGCTATGGGATCTGTTAAACCGATTGTAGATGCATCCTTTGATGATGATTCGAGTTCAGGGGCCTTGGGAGCAATTGTTCAGAGATGCTGGAGGGATCTTCATAGCGGCAGTCGCGAGTTATAAACAACAAGCACTTGATGTACCAAGTATGGAGGCTTCAACTATGTTGCTCGGTTTGAGACTAACACAAAATCTAGGTATTCTTGACTTAAAGGTGGAGCGTGACTCCATGGAAATAGTGAAAGCCATTCTTTACCCGGCGGAATACAGAGTGGAAATAGTGAAAGCCATTCTTTACCCGGCGGAATACAGAGCATCGGGGTGGTGATTACCAATGAATGCAGGGAACTGTTAGAGCAACTCCAATGGGCCGACCCAAACGGACGGCGCATTTATCCGCTTTTTGTCCGTTTGGGTCGGCCGCCCGCCCGGCGTCCGCCCAGTTTTCCATTTGAATCGGCAGTGCGCCCAACGCCCCGACCCATTTCATGTCCGCATTTAACTTTTAAATAAAAAAGGCCAACGGCCGATCATGCCAGCGGCCATGTCTCATGCCGGCACCATGCCAGCGCCGACATACAATGCCGGCTTCAGAAAATATCACAACAACTCACCCTCCCCAACATCCTCCACGGCTTGCCCCCCCCCCCCCCCCCGCGACTTGAGTGCTGCATATTGCGCCTTGAACTTCTCGTCCTTGATGACCTGATAGCAATGGGAAAGGTTGAAGCACTTGCCATTGTGTTGAACCTTGAATGCCTCCAAAGCTTGAAATGCCTACAAAATGTTTCCATGCAAGCATATGGGCAAGTGATATGCAAATGAACACGCAAAGGATGAACTTGATGACACAAAAGAGAGTGCCTCCCTCGTTGTCGCCGCGACGCGGGCGTTGGTGACCTCCTGCTGCGCGGCGGCTTCATCCCTCGCGTTCGCGGCATGCCTCCGGCCCTTCCTCTTGGCCGACTCCCTTGCCCGTTGTTCGAGCGTCAGCGCCTTCTTTGGCTTGACCGCGTCGACGGTCTTGCACAGGGCACGAGGCTTGCCTTTCCCGGAGGGGGAGGCGGCGCCGGACGAGGTCAGGGAGGCGAGGTCGGCGGCGGCGTCGAGGTCGATGGCGTCCTCCATGGAGGGGTGTGGGGCGGGAGCGCGCGCGGGTGGGAGTGTTTTTGGAAAAAATGGGGGGAAATGGTGGTGGCTGCCACCGACCAGCGGGCCCGGGGAGAGGAGTAGGCGCGCGCGCGTCCGTCTTGTGTCCGCGCCGACGCAAATACGTCTCAAAATTGGGTCGGGAATGGGTCGCCATATGGACGCCAAACGGACACGCGTCCGTTTGGGTCGGCGCGTTGGGCTGCCTTTTCTGTCCGCGCCGACTCAAACGAACGGCGGAGGACGAAATGGGTTGCCCCATTGGAGGAGCTCTTAAGTTCTTTCCGCATGGCGATGATTTCTCATTGTAATCAAGAAGCTGATGTTGCCGTACATGAGCTTGCTCGCTTTTGTTCCAGGGGCCAGTTCTTTTGGGTGATTCTACCATAATAGCTCCCCTCCCCATGTTCTCCGAGAATCGCTACTTCATATGTTTTTTTACAATCCTAACTTGTTAGACCTTAACTAGATAGAATTGTAAAAAAATATGGAGTGGCGATTCTGGGAGAAGCTGGGAGGGGGGTGATTCTGGGAGAATCGTCCAAAAAAACTAGTTGGAGGAGGAATGGCAGGACGTAGCTCCCTCATTTATGATCCCTACTACTGTAAAGGGCATGATTGTTATTGAATAAACATTGCCTTAATCAAAAAATAATAATAACCGTGACATGCCAAAAAAATTATTGGTGAGCCAGGAAACCCAGGTTATAGCTGGCCAAACGGGCCGGGCCAACCAGGCCACCCCGCGAGCACGCCTCCACGGGCTAAACGGGTCGTGCCTGGGCACGCAGGCTGGCATGGCACGGTCCGTTTATTTTTTATATATAATTTCTAGAAATTATATATATATTGAGAAAGAGAAATTTTTATATATGTATACTTAAAATACAACCCATAGGTCTAAAAATCAGGCAAATCCTATTTGACGCCCGCAGGCGTCAAAAGGACGAGCCTTCGCTGAAGCAACTCGCCACTTGGGCCGACCCACGGACGGATTTCGTTTGCTGCTGTTTCCTTGTTTCTTTCTTGCATTTTTTTTCGTTTTTCTTGTATGGTTTTTTGCTTCCAGTTTTTTTCACTGTGTTTGGCCGGTATTCAGTTGTTTTGTTCCGGTTTTTTATTTTTCTGTTTTGATTCCTTTTTTCCTTTCATTTTCTTTCTTTTACGTTTCTTTTTTTATTTTCTTTTTCTGTTCTTCTTCTCATTATTGCGTATTTATAGAAAAAGTTCATCATGTGTTACAAAATTAGTCAATGTATTAAGAAAATGCTCATCATATATTATGAAATAGTTCACCTTGTACTGTTAAAATGTTCATTGTTTATTAAAAAATGTTCATTGTATATTATTAAATTTTTCAACGTATATTAGAAAATGTTCATTATGAATTACAAAAAATGTTCATTGTATATTATTAAATTGTTCAACATATATCAGAAAATGTTCATTGTGTATTACAAAAATGTTCATTGTATATTATTAAATAGTTCAACGTATATTAGAAAATGTTCATTGTGTACTATAAAAATGTATATTGTATACTATTAAATTGTTCAACGTATATCGTAAAATGTTCATTGTGTATTACAAAAAATTTCATTGTACATTATTAAATTGTTCAATGTATATTACAAAATGTCCATTGTGTATTTAAATTTTGTTCATCACATATTAAAAAATCGTTCAACATATGCCGATAAAATGTCCATATAAGTATTTTAGATTTGTCCAGTATTTTTTTACAAAAACGTTCACTGTATTTTAAAATTTCTTCAACGCATATTATAAAAATGTTGAACGTCCTTTTTTAAGGATTTGCCGCTGTGCGTTCTACTTTAAGATTGGCGATGCATCTAAAACAGTTGAGTTTGCTAACTCGGCTGGCTAGCCTCACTGTATTCTGTCAGCAGGTCGGAGGTTCGATCCCGCCCATGCGTACTTCCTTTTTCGATTTTTCGACATGATTGGGCCGGCCCGTGTGTGCGTCGCTTCAGTGAAGTCGCAACGATCGGACGCACACGAGCGGCGTATAGGAGCTCCCTAAAAATCAGCCCATTGAAAAAGTGCAATCCAGCGTGCTAAACAGGCCAACATGCCGGCCCGTTTACTAACTAGGCCGTGCTTGGGCCTGGAGGCGCAGCACGTGGGCTGGCACGGCACGGACTGTATAATAATCGGGCTGTGCCGGGCCAGGCATGATTATGATGGGCTGGCCCGTATGGCCAGATCATGGACCGGTCGAACCCAACCAAGTAGGCCCGACCCTCCCCTCAAAAAAAAAAAGTAGGCCCGACCCCTCACCCTCGCTCCTCCCTTCCCATTTCGCCCAAACCTCACCCAAACCCCACGAGCTAGCGCACCATGGCGTCGCCGCCGCCGCCGCAGGTCAACCTCATCGACGACGTCGTCGCAGAGATCCTCCTCCGCCTCCCGCCGGACGAGCCCGAGCACCTCTTCCGCGCCGCCCTCGTCTGCAAGCCCTGGCTCCGCCTCATCTGCGACCCCGCCTTCCGCCGCCGGTACCGCGCGTTCCACGGCGCCCCTCCGCTGCTCGGCCTCCTCCACCGGACCCAAGTCTGCGACGGTGACCCCGCCCCGCGCTTCGCCTCCACCACGTCGATGCCCGACTTCCCCCACCCAGGCTCCGACGGCCGCCGCACGCGCCCTCTCGACTGCCGCCACGGCCGCGTCCTCATCCACATGCTGCAGGACCCGGAAGTGGATTTGCTCGTCTGGGACACCGTCACCGGCGACCGCCACGTGGTGCCCAATCCGGACATCGACGTTATGATCTACACCGCCGCCGTGTTCTGCGCCGCCGCCGGCTGCGACCATCTCGACTGCCACGGCGGCCCCTTCCGCGTGGTCTTCCTGGCCACTGATGGCAACGACGATGTCGTCAAGGCGAGTGTGTACTCATCTGTGACAGGTGCGTGGAGTGCGCCGGTATCTCTCGACGATAGCTGTGAATGCTATGCCCGGCACAAGCGAGATGCAACTGCAAAAAGAAGGTACTACATACCCTATGTCCAGCCTAGGCGGGTAGCCGCAATTGGAGATGCAGTCTACTTCACACTTTCGCGGTCTAGTGCCATTGCCAAGTATGACTGCGGCAAGAATCGCTTGTCTGTGATTGACCCACCACCACCAGATACAGAAGTGTACGGTGGTTTCATTACCCTCATGGTCATGGAGGACAATTCACTGGGGCTCGCTGGCGTTAAGGATTTCAGTCTGCATCTCTGGTCAAGGAAGGTGAAGGGAGCTGCAAAATGGGTACAGTGCATGGTCATTGACCTGGAGAAAATCATGCCCATGGCCAAACCCCTCAAAGGCAATGGAGCCAATGTGGTTGGTTTCGCAGAGGGTCTGGGCGTCATCTTCGTTAGCACAACGGTTGGCTTATTCATGATCGAGCTCAAGTCGGGACTGGTGAAGAAGGTTGATGAACCCGGGGTCTACTTTTCCGTTTTGCCCTACATGAGCTTCTACACTCCTGGTATGGTACTGCTGTCCTTCATTTTACAGCTTCCATAAGTTTGCTTACTTAGTTGGTTCTCGTTTGTGAACAATTACTCAATCAGTTATATTGCAATTGCAAGTAATATTTGTTAGTTTGTATACCTGTAGAGATCTTGCCAGAAGCGAATTTGTGTGCTAGATAAAACTTAACATATGTGACTTCGGAAAAAAGAGCATGATTTTTGTTATGAGGTTTGATCTGTTAAGGATCATGATGATATGCATTGGTTGAATTGCTAAATATGCATGCAGCCTTGTCAAATCTAGTATTTTCCTGTTACTTTGCTTCAGACTTTCTTGGGAAAAAATAGCATTCTGTTATTTCTGTCATAGCTAAAAGCTCACATCTCAAGCTCAGTCTTGTAACCTCTGTAATCATCATTAGCACATAGTTCACCAAAGTGAAGTGCTGAGTAAGAGTTGGTTATGAGTTTTCTGCATGGTATCTTTTCAGATCATGGCATTGTTACCATTAGCAAAGCTCACCTGATCTCTTAGTCTGCTTTAGTTGGTTTCTTTTAGATTTGCCACTGCCAAGCCGTTTATTTTCTTTTTAGTAGTTTACACACAGATGGTGCAGGTCAATACGATCAATTTCATGCTGATCATAATATTGAAAATTTGTGTTTCTGTTTATCATGTCAGCCATATTACTGTTACTTCTTACCTTATGCTCAACTGAGCTACTTGGAACTAGAATCATGTGTAGTCTATCTGTCTGGCATTTCCCTTTCACGGCTTCTGTGTTGGTCTCGTCTTCAGATGGGATGTCAAATAGCAGTGTCACTATCAGACTCTTTGGACAAACAATTGGAGATATAAAATCCGAGTCACTATTTGATTCCACAGTAAATTGTTCATCATTTCTAAATAGATTGAGGACATCATCTAACAGGTGGAAGTCAGTGTTTTATTATTTCATTGAAAACATGAAAATTTGTGTCAAGGTTATGCTGTCAATCAGCAAAATAGTTATGTGGTCATTTGTGAGTTATGGACTGAAGTCCTGCTATTTTATGGATCCGTCCATGGGAAGCACGACCAATTGCATCATTACCCCTTGAATTTCTGCTTTTTTAATACAATCGATGAAGCGCCATGGGAAGCAGAGCCCTTGTTGGTCTAGCGTTTCTTTTTTCTCTTGAATGTGTAGGAGAGCTGCACATCATTGTATTAAAAAAGGAATAAAATGCCCATACAAGAAAAACTGAAAAAAGGAAGGGTAGAGGTTGGGAATGGAAGGTAAGTAGGAAACAGGAAAACACCACTCCAAGCCTCTCATAACAGGCCACACCGAGAGAAAGAAACCAATGACTAGAAAAAATTTGAAGTTTATGTAATTGATGAAGAGTTAAGCGGCTGCTAGGTTATCGCTAGATACATCCGTTTGAGCGACACTTAATATGGGGCAGAGGGAGCATTAAAGAAGCTCGTACTTACACATTGTCATGCATCTTCTTGGCCACGTCTACGTGTTAGCTTAGTTTGTTGGTCCTGTTTGTGAACAAAGTCATACTGCAATTAATACTCCTAGTTGTTATCTTGAAATATAGATATTGCCAGTCCATTTGTGTGTGCTAGTTCAAACTGAATAGATTGGTAACTTCATCTAACAGGTGGAATTCAGATGTTTTACTATTTCACAAAAACTTGAAAAATTTGTGTCAAGGTTATGCTGCCATAAAGTAGGGCCATAAAATTGTTGTCATTTGTGAGTTATGGACTTCGACTCAAGTCCTGTTATCCTTCTGCTATTATATGGATCGGTCCATGCGAAGCAGCGCCAATTGCATCATTACCTTTCTACTTTTCTCTAGAGGCCTTGTTGGTCCTGTTTGTGAACAAAGTCATACTGCAATTAATAGTTGTTATCTTGACATATAGATATTGCCTGTCCATCTGTGTGCTCTAGTGCAAACGGAATAATGGCATTGGGAACTGACTTAATTTGAATTTGTCAGATTTGACTTGTTATGGACTAGCACATTGGTAAAAAAAGACCAAATGTTCATGCAAAGCTGTTGATATAGTATTTCTTACGTTGTTTCTCTGTTCCAGATTTTTCTTAGAGTCATTCTACTAGTATTTTCTAGCGCCTGTTGTATATATCAAATCAGACTGTAAATGCTAAGTTTGGCTGTTGGTTTTGATTTATGTGCATGGTATCTTTTCAGACCGTGGTAGATTGTTGTCGCTGGCAAGGCTCACTGAACACTGATATCTGGCGTGCCACTCACCAGGCGAAATGGACGAATCCAATCACTAACCTCAGTTCTGCTGCTGGTGGCTTCTTCAAGTCTTGAAGATTTACTACAGTCAAATCCTTTATTTTCTGTTGGAGTGGCTAAAGCACGATTGCTGCAAGTCATTATGATCTACTAGGGACTCTGAGTTTTGCATTTTCTGTTCACATGTGGACCCGAAATTCATCCTATTCGTCCTGCTTTCAAAGTAAGAAATGTACTGTAGAAGGGAAATGAACTGAGAGGGACGCCGAAGTTACCCACTTGCATCCGAGGTCGACCATGATATTTCTTTTCTTTGTTGAATTCGTGCTGATCCTATACTGGCCCAAAGATTGCATTTCAGTCTAATACGCCGGGCATATATTTTTTTTGTTATTAGCTTGCTGCTACTGCCAATTAGACGGCTGCTATTTGGCGTTGCACAATCAGGTTGATTAGCTGAAACTTGATCAAACATCTACTGGTCCTTTGTGTAAAAAAAAGTGTCAGGGACAGCTGCCCGGAAATCCACTATTTTCCAGCGTGTGTGCGGGCTTTGTAGTCTTTGACTTGGTGGAATCAGACCACGTCGTTCATGGAGGTGGATCAGTTGCGTTGACCCTACGCCAGAGTGCTTAACGCGTTCTGTCTCGCCTCCGGAAAGAAAAAAAGACAGTGATCCCCATTTCACTCTTCTTCCCAGCAAAATCCCCCCCTAATTTCCTAGAAAATCCATGGCCAGCGGCTGGAATGCTGCGGCGGTCACAGCCGTGGTGGGCTGGCTGGTGTCGCCCATCATAAGCTTCTTCCTGCCCAGGATCCTCACCCGGCTCGGGTTCGACGCGTCCAAGAAGCTCCTGGACCTGGAGATCCGCGTCATCCCGGAGCTGAAGAGGACGCTGGGCGCCGTGGATAGAGAGAGGATGATGCAGCGGGAAAAGAAGCTGAAATCCGACGTGGCCGCGCTGGACAGGGTGGCGGCCATGCTGAGGCACGCTCTGGAGGACGCGGAAGACATCTTCGACGATGCCCAGGGGAAGATCGTAACCAGGTGTGCTGCCATCACCTCTACAGGGCTCTCGCCTGGGTTGGACGGACGGTCCGGGGCATACCCTGGATGACCATCAGCGCTGGAGTGAATTGCAAGAAATCACCACATTTGGGGCTTAACTTGCAGAAAACAACGTGGTCGCTAGTCATTTGCAAAAGCCACCGCGGATTCAGTAACAGTTTTGCAGATTGCACTGAACATGTCATTTGGCTCGGTTGAGGGCGTTTCCGACAGGTGGGGCCCAATATGCGTGACGTGGCGTAACGGACGCACTGACGGCGCCGTTTGCTTAAGACAGACGCGGTCGGGTCGCCAGACACAGACCGCCCGCGCCCGACCACGTCTCGCTCGATTTCTCTGCTCTCACGCTCGCTCTCTTTGCTCCCACACTCGCTCGCTCCCCTCCCATTTGCTCCTCTCCTCTCCGGTCGCCGCCAGCCGCCGTCCAACATGGTGTCCTGGACCGACAGTGAGAGCACTGACGGCTCCGCCGTGCAGTACATCTCCTCTCACGACTCCCCTGTCAAGGTCAGAACATTCTATTCCTCATTTCTGTTCTAGGGTTTGTATGGTTGAACATTTGCTCGATTTGAACACGTTTTTGATGGATTTCTCAGATCCCAGCTACAATTGATGAGCCGTCGTTCGAGGGTCTTGCTGACGACTTGAATGTGAATTGTGAGCATGGGAATCCAGGGAGGAAGTATGTTGCATTTGAGGGGATAAGCACTGGTAGGAGGTTCATTGCTTGTGCCACTGAAGTAAGTTTTAAGTTGTGTTTGCAGCATTCCAATTCTTGTTCTAGGGTTTGTAGTAATTGTTCCTGTTCTAGGGTTCATAGTTACTGTTCATGTTCTAGGGTTCATAGTTACTGCTCATGTTCTAGGGTTTATAGTTACTGAATTTGGTTCTAGGATTCATAGGTAGTGTTCTTAGTTGTAGTTTTCATAATTATTCATCATTAAATGAATGTGATTCTGGTACATTAACAGAATCAGCTATTTAACTGAATCTGTAAGTAATGTCTTCAATTTTGAACTGATTTTTTCTATTGTAGGGTGTTGCAAATTGTGGATTAGTGCAGTGGGTAGATGAGCATTGGCCAGAGCATCTGCAAAATGCTATTCATAAGCTCTGGCTTATGTATGAGCATAGCCAGCATGAAAACAGGATGGCATGCCTGGAGCATTCAAGCACTGTACACAATCTCACACAGCAGAAAAAAGAGTTGCAGGAGACATATGAGAAGCTTGTTGAAGATGTGAACAACCTCTTGGATTATAAGGATAGCCAGCCTGAGGTAAACCAGAAGAATGATGTTGACAACATTTCAGTTAGTGTGGAAAGCAGCATGACAAAGGATGCTGAGATCAAAAAATTAAAGGCTGTTGTTGACCAGTTAAAGCAAATTCATGTAGCTCAAGCCACTGTCATTAGGAATTTGAAGTTCAAACATCTTAAGGAGAAGGAAAAGTTGAGCTCTGATAAGAGGACTTTGGAGATTTGCTATGCTGACCTAAAGAAAGAGAAGGATGACCTGAAGAAAGAGAAGGATAAGCTGGATTGTTGCATTGCTGAGCTGATGAAAGTGAAGGAGAAGTTGACCATGGAGAAGAGTACTCTTGCTTCCTGCATTGTTGAGCTCAAGACAGCAGGTGATAGCAACAAGAGGAAGCTTCACCAGATTAAGGCTATTTGTGATGAGGACTAATTTGTGTTGTTGTCTGACCATGTTTGTCAATGATGTCTTTTGTAGTAGCTATGGAGGAAAGCTTGTAATGTGTTAAGCTTTATTGTGGAGAACTCTACTATGTCTGTAGCAATGAACCTTGGATTGTATGTTGTTTGTGAGAGTACTATGTTTGTGATGAATTATCAGCTTGTATTAAGTTCAGTTTGTGATGAATTAACAGCTTGGATTATAGCAAATAGATAGTGAACATAGATAGCAAGTTCATAGTGCATAGATAGTCTGACATAGATAGTGGCATACTAACATAGATAATAGCTGCATAGATAGTCTGACATAGATAGTGGCATACTAACATAGATAGTAGATGCATAGATACAACTGACATAGATAGAACTGGCAAACTAACATACTGACGAAACTGAACTTTTTCTTCTTCTGACGAAACTGAACTTTTTCTTCTTCTGACGAAACTGAAGACAGCATGTCACTCCTCCTTCTTCAGCATCTTCAGGCGTAGGGAGCGCCGCACGTCATTGTTGTTCACCGCCGCCCTCTTCTTCTTGGCCGGCGCTGGCTCCACCACATCTTCACCGCCGCCCTCCTCTTCTTGCTTCACGACGACGAGCTCTGGGTTGTCGGCGATCTCCGGCAGCTTATCCACATCAATTGGGCTATTCTTCTACCCCTCGACGGCATGGAGGACGGGCGCCAGGAGCTACACATCAGGCTCGTCGGAGGAGGAGTCGGAGGAGAGTACGACGACCTCGTCCACCTCGTCGTCAGAGGAGTAGCCGTCAGATTCGTCAGAGTCGTAGTCGTCAGAGGACTCGAACTCGGCGTCGGAGTCGTCGTCTGGCCCGAGCACCCATGGATTGCGCCTCTCCCAGTAGGCGTTGTTGATGGGGGCTGGGAGAGCGAGGACGGCGTCAGTGATGTCATCCGCAGCGATCGGCGGCGTGGTGGATGAGCGGTACATCCACCAACGGGCGCGCTGCCTGGGGTCGGGGGAGCGCTGCACCTCGCGCATCGCCCACAAGAGAATGGTTGCTGGCGGGACGTTGCGGCCGGCAGGGAATGCACGCTGCCTTTCCGCAGGCGTCATCACCTTCACCAGGCCGCGGGCATGGTTCCTCAGCATCGCCAGACTGGGGAACCAGCGCGCGATCTCCCTGTACTGCGCGCGCAGTTCGTGGTTGTTGCCGGCGAGCTCTTCGATGGCCAGCTGCCAGTCCATGGCGACGGCGGTGGGGGTGGCTGTTGGCGGTGGTTTCGACGGGAGAGAGGGGGAAGAGGAGTGGGCGGTGCGGGCGGCGAGTGGGCGAGTGATCGAAGAGAGCGGTAGGTGGACACGTAGTAAAGGCAGAAACCGAAACAACTAGTTATACTAAACGGACGTTCACCACGCTTGCGGCCTCAACGCACTCTCAACACAGTGCGTGCCTAACTAAACATAAGTAAAATTGCGGATGCTACTAAAACAACATCACTAGCACTAGCCTATTGGTATTGAACCCCTGGTTACTACCCACTGGTCCTGGGTTTGATTCCCAGGCCAAACTATTTTTGTGCATTTTTTTTTGGATTTACAAAATTAATATGTCAATAACTTCTTAGGGTTTTTATTTTTGTGCAATTTTTTTTGGATTTAAAAAATTAATATGTCAGTAACTTCTTAGGGATTTTTCGACTCCGAGGCACCCTAAATACCCAAGTGGAGACATTTTGGGTTTTGTCGATGTCGAGGCACCCTAAATGCCCAAGTGGAGACATTTTGGGTTTTGTCGACGACGACGCCGAGGCACCCAACTTCTTGCAACACATCATAACACAGCATATCAACAATGAAACTATGCTCATCATCACAACAACATAATGAAAACTTCTTGCAAAACATCATAACTAATAAGTTCATCATCACATCATCATAACCAGAGTATCATAGTGCATCACAACCATTAGGTACATTACATAGTCCACCACTTGGACTTGAACTTGAACTAACTGGTTTCAACATGAAATTCTTAATATTCTTCATCACAAACTAGCCAAAAAAGGCTGAATTAAACATGTTTCAACATTACATCACTTCTTGCTGCCTTGAGAACAATTGAACCATTCAGACATCTTGTATGATGGCTTTCTCACTCTTCCAGTACCTGACAGTCTTGGTGGTATGAATGTTTTCTTTGCCCTTGACCTAGCAGCAGTAGCAGAAGATGAATTAGGCCTATCAACAGCAGCAGAAGATGAACTTGGCCTTGTTGGAGCAGGAGCAGAAGGAGCTGCCCTAGGTACAGCCCTAGTTGCAGTCCTAGCTGCAGCTGGAGCTCTTGCCCTTGCTGCTGGTGGAGTTGTCCTTGGTGTTGCACTGGTTGCAGCAGGAGCTCTTTCCCTTACTGCTGGTGGAGCAGATGGAGCTGCCCTAGGTGCATCAACTCTCATGTTTTCCTGCAGTGATAATATATAGACAGATTAGAACATAGTATTAAATATACACAAGATTTAACTGTTGGAAATATGCCCTAGAGGCAATAATAAATAAGTTATTATTATATTTCCTTGTTCATGATAATCGTTTATTATCCATGCTATAATTGTATTGATAGGAAACTCAGATGCATGTGTGGATACATAGACAACACCATGTCCCTAGTAAGCCTCTAGTTGACTAGCTCGTTGATCAATAGATGGTTACGGTTTCCTGACCATGGACATTGGATGTCGTTGATAACGGGATCACATCATTAGGAGAATCATGTGATGGACATGACCCAATCCTAAGCCTAGCACAAAGATCGTGTAGTTCGTATGCTAAAGCTTTTCTAATGTCAAGTATCATTTCCTTAGACCATGAGATTGTGCAACTCCCGGATACCGTAGGAATGCTTTGGGTGTGCCAAACGTCACAACGTAACTGGGTGACTATAAAGGTACACTACAGGTATCTCCGAAAGTGTCTGTTGGGTTGGCACGAATCGAGACTGGGATTTGTCACTCCGTGTAAACGGAGAGGTATCTCTGGGCCCACTCGGTAGGACATCATCATAATGTGCACAATGTGATCAAGGAGTTGATCACGGGATGATGTGTTACGGAACGAGTAAAGAGACTTGCCGGTAACGAGATTGAACAAGGTATAGGGATACCGACGATCGAATCTCGGGCAAGTACAATACCGCTAGACAAAGGGAATTGAATACGGGATTGATCGAATCCTCGACATCGTGGTTCATCCGATGAGATCATCGTGGAACATGTGGGAGCCAATATGGGTATCCAGATCCCGCTATTGGTTATTGGCCGGAGAGGTGTCTCGGTCATGTCTGCATGGTTCCCGAACCCGTAGGGTCTACACACTTAAGGTTCGGTGACGCTAGAGTTGTTATGGGAAATAGTATGTGGTTACCGAAGGTAGTTCGGAGTCCCGGATGAGATCCCGGACGTCACGAGGAGTTCCGGAATGGTCCGGCGGTGAAGATCGATATATTGGACGAAGGGTATTGGAGTCCGGACGTGTTCCGGAGGTACCAGGCTATGGCCAACATGACCGAAATGTGTTTCGGGAGCCCCAACAAGTGTTGGAGGGCCTCATGGGCCAAAGGGGAAGGGGCAAACCAGCCCACTAAGGGTTGGTGCGCCCCCCACACCCTTTCCCACGTTACTTGGGGAGGTGGGGCGCCTCCACCTGGCTTGGGAGGCAAGCCTCCACCTGCTTGGCTTGGGGGGCAAGTCTCCCTAGGATTTTCCCTAGGGAGATCCAATCTGCCTAGCCGCCGCCCCCTAGGGGAAACCCTAGGGCGCCTCCCCCTCTCCCCTTGCCCCTATATATAGTGGAGGGGTGGGAGGGCAGCCGTGACCTCTTCCCTGGCGCAGCCCTCCCTCCTCCTACCTTCTCCTCCTCCTCCATGGTGCTTGGCGAAGCCCTGCCGGAGAACCACGAGCTCCACCACCACCACACCGTCGTGCTGACGGAGCTCTCCCTCAACTTCTCCTCTCCCCTTGCTAGATCAAGAAGGAGGAGACGTCCCCGGGCTGTACGTGTGTTCAACGCGGAGGTGCCGTCCGTTCGGCACTAGGATCATCGGTGATTTGGATCACGACGAGTACGACTCCATCAACCCCGTTCACTTGAACGCTTCCGCTTAGCGATCTACAAGGGTATGTAGATGCACTCTCCTTCCCTCGTTGCTAGATTACTCCATAGATTGATCTTGGTGTTGCGTAGAAAATTTTGAATTTCTGCTACGTTCCCTAACAGTGGCATCATGAGCTAGGTCTATTGCGTAGATTCTATGCACGAGTAGAACACAAAGTAGTTGTGGGCGTTGATTTTGTTCAATATGCTTACCGTTACTAGTCAATCTTGTTTCGACGGTATTGTGGGATGAAGCGGCCCGGACCAACCTTACACGTACTCTTACGTGAGACCGGCTCCACCGACTGACATGCACTAGTTGCATAAGGTGGCTGGCGGGTGTCTGTCTCTCCCACTTTAGTCGGAACGGATTCGATGAAAAGGGTCCTTATGAAGGGTAAATAGCAATTGGCATATCACGTTGTGGTTTTGCGTAGGTAAGAAACGTTCTTGCTAAGAACCCATAGCAGCCACGTAAAACATGCAAACAACAATTAGAGGACGTCTAACTTGTTTTTGTAGGGTATGCTATGTGATGTGATATGGCCAAGAAGAATGTGATGAATGATATGTGATGTATGAGATTGATCATGTTCTTGTAATAGGAATCACGACTTGCATGTCGATTAGTATGACAACCGGCAGGAACCATAGGAGTTGTCTTTAATTTATTTATGACCTGCGTGTCAACATAAACGTCATGTAATTACTTTACTTTATTGCTAACCGTTAGCCATAGTAGTAGAAGTAATAGTTGGCGAGACAACTTCACGAAGACACGATGATGGAGATCATGATGATGGAGATCATGGTGTCATGCCGGTGACGATGATGATCATGGAGCCCCGAAGATGGAGATCAAAAGGAGCAAAGTGATGATGGCCATATCATGTCACTATTTGATTGCATGTGATGTTTATCATGTTTATACATCTTATTTTCTTAGAACGACGGTAGTAAATAAGATGATCCCTCATTAAAATTTCAAGAAAGTGTTCCCCCTAACTGTGCCCCGTTGCGAAAGTTCGTCGTTTCGAAGCACCACGTGATGATCGGGTGTGATAGATTCTTACGTTCACATACAACGGGTGTAAGACAGATTTACACACGCGAAACACTTAGGTTGACTTGACGAGCCTAGCATGTACAGACATGGCCTCGGAACACAAGAGACCGAAAGGTCGAGCATGAGTCGTATGGTAGATACGATCAACATGAAGATGTTCACCGATGATGACTAGTCCGTCTCACGTGATGATCGGACACGGCCTAGTTGACTCGGATCATGTAATCACCTAGATGACTAGAGGGATGTCTATCTGAGTGGGAGTTCATAAGATGAACTTAATTATCCTGAACATAGTCAAAAGATCTTTGCAAATTATGCCGTAAGCTCGCGCTTTAGTTCTACTAGTTAGATACGTTCCTGGAGAAAATATAGTTGAAAGTTGACAGTAGCAATTATGCGGACAGTAGAAGGCTTATGTCCTTAATGCACCGCTCAGTGTGTTGAACCCCAAACGTTGTTTGTGGATGTTGCGAACATCGGACATACACGTTTAGATAACTACGTGATAGTTCGCTAATGTTGAATGGTTTAGAATTGAGGCACCGAAGACATTTTTGAAATGTCGCGGAACATATGAGATGTTTCGAGGGCTGAAATTGGGATTTCAGGCTCGTGCCCACGTCAAGAGGTATAAGACCTCCGACGATTTTCTTAGCCTACAAATTAAGGGAAAAAGGCTCAATCGTTGAGCTTGTGCTCAAATTGTCTGAGTACAACAATCACTTGAATCGAGTGGGAGTTGATCTTCCAGATAAGATAGTGATGTTTCTCCAAAGTCATTGCCACCAAGCTGCTAGAGCTTCGTGATGAACTATAACATATCAGGGATAGATATGATGATCCTTGAAATATTCACGATGTTTGACACCGCGAAAGTAGAAATCAAGAAGGAGCATCAATTGTTGATGGTTAGTGAAACCACTAGTTTCAAGAAGGGCAAGGGCAAGAAGGGATACTTCATGAAACGACAAATCAGCTGCTGCTCTAGTGGAGAAACCCAAGGTTGAACCCAAACCCGAGACTGAGTGCTTCTGTAATAAGGGGAACAGCCACTGGAGCAGAATTACCCTAGATACTTGGTAGATGAGAAGGCTGTCGAAAAAAGTATATTGGATATACATTATGTGAATGTGTACTTTACTAGTACTCCTAGTAGCATCAGGGTATTAGATACCGGTTCGGTTGCTAAGTGTTAGTAACTCAAAATAAAAGCTGCGGAATAAACGGAGACTAGTTAAAGGTGAGCTAACGAGATGTGTTGGAAGTGTTTCCAAGGTTGATATGATCAAGCGTCGCACGCTCCCTCTACCATCGAGATTGGTGTTAAACCTAAATAATTGTTATTTGGTGTTTGCGTTGAGCATAGACATGATTGGATTATGTCTATCGCAATACGGTTATTCATTTAAGGAGAATAATGGTTACTCTATTTATTTGAATAATACCTTCAATGGTCTTGCACCTAAATAAATGGTTTATTGAATCTCGATCATAGTGATACACATGTTCATGCCAAAAGATATAAGATAGTAATGATAGTACCACCTACTTGTGGCACTGCCATGTAAGTCATATTGGTATAAAACGCATGAAGAAGCTCCATGTTGATGGATCTTTGGACTCACTCTTTTGAAAAGGATTGAGACATGTGAACCATGTCTATTGGTATATACGCATGAAGAAACTCCATGCAGATGGACCGTTTCGACTCACTTGATTTTGAATCACTTGAGACATGCAAATCATACCACATGGGCGAGATGACTGAAAGCTTCGGTTTCAGTAAAATGGAACAAGAAAGCAACTTGTTGGAAGTAACACATTTTGATGTGTGCAGTCCAATGAGTGCTGAGGCACGCAGTGGATATCGTTATCCTCTTACTTCACAAATGATTTGAGTAGATACTGAGCATATTTACTTGATGAAACACAAGTCTGAATTATTGAATGGTTCAAGTAATTTCAGAATGAAGTTGAATATCGTCGTGACAAGAGGATAAAATATCTATGATATGATCATAGAGATGAATATCTGAGTTGCGAGTTTGGTACACAATTGAGACATTGTGGAAATTGTTTCACGACTAGTACCGCCTGGAACACCATAGTGTGATGGTGTGTCCGAACATCATAACTGCACCCTATTGGATATGATGCATACCATGATGTCTCTTATCGAATTACCACTATCGTTCATGGGTTAGGCATTAGAGACAACCGCACTCACTTTAAATAGGGCACCACGTAATTCCGATAAGATGACACCGTATGAACTATGGTTTAGAGAAACCTAAGCTGTTATTTCTTATAAGTTTGGGGCTGCGACGCTTATGTGAAAAAGTTTCAGGCTGATAAGCTCGAACCCAAAGCGGATAAATGCATCTTCATAGGACACCCAAAACAGTTGGGTATACCTCCTGTCTCAGATCCGAAAGCAATAGGGATTGTTTCTGAAATCGGGTCCTTTCTCGAGGAAAAGTTTCTCTTGAAAGAATTGAGTGGGAGGATGGTGGAGACTTGATGAGGTTATTGAACCGTCACTTCAACTAGTGTGTAGCAGGGCACATGAGTTGTTCCTATGGCACCTACACCAATTGAAGTGGAAGCTTATGATAGTGATCATGAGACTTCGGATCAAGTCACTCCCAGACCTCGTAGGACGACAAGGATGCGTACTACTTCAGAGTGGTACGTAATCCTGTCTTGGAAGTCATGTTGCTAGACAACAAAGAACCTACGAGCTATGGAGAAGCGATGGTGGGCCCGGATTCTGAAAATGGCTCGAGGCCATAAAATCCGAGAGAGGATCCATGTATGAAAACAAAGTGTAGACTTTGAAAGAACTACTTGATGGTCGTAAGGCTGTTAGGTACATATGGATTTTTAAAAAGGAAGACAGACAATGATGGTAAGTGTCACCATTGAGAAAGCTCGACTTGTCGTTAAGGTGTTTCCCGACAAGTTCAAGGAGTTGACTACGATGAGACTTTCTCACTCGTAGCGATGCTAAGAGTCTGTTGGAATTAGCATGTACTACATTATTTATGAAACCTTGCAGATGGGATGTCAAAATATTGTTTCCTTGTTCTTGAGGAAAGGTTGTATGTGATACAACCAGAAGATTTTGTTGATCTCGAAAGATGCTAACAAGTATGCAAAGCTCCAGCAATCCTTGTAAGGACTGGAGTAAGCATCTCGGAGTTGGAATGTACACTTTGATGAGATGATCAAAGATTTTGGGTTTATACAAAGTTTATGAGAAATTTGTATTTCCAAAGAAGTGAGTGGGAGCACTACGACATTTCTGATAAGTATATGTGGATGACATATTGTTGATCCGAAATGATGTAGAATTTCTGGAAAGCATATAGGGTTATTTGAAAGGTGTTTTTCAATGGAGAACCTGGATTAAGCTATTTGAAAATTGAGCATCAAGATCTATAAGGATAGATCAAAAACGTTTATAGTACTTTCAAATGAGCACACACCTTGACATAATCTTGAAGGTGTTCAAGATGGATCAGTCAAAGAAGGAGTTCTTGCCTGAGTTGTAAGGTATGAAGTTAAGAGTTAAAGCTCGACCACGGGTGGAGAAAGAGGAAGGACGAAGGTCGTCCCCTATGCTTTTGTCATAGGCTCTATGCCATGCTGAGTACCGCACCTGATGTGTGCCTTGCCACATGTCTGGCAAGAGGGTACAAAGGTGATCTAGGAGTAGATCACCAGATAGCGGTCAAAATTATCCTTAGAGGAATAAGGATATGTTTCTCGGTTATGGAGGTGATAAAGAGTTCGACATAAAGAGTTACGTCGATGCAAGCTTGACACCTATCCGGATAGCTTTGAGTAGAGATGCCAGATACGTATAATGGAGAAACAATTTGGAATAGCTCCAAGTAGAACAGTTATTTGAAATGGCTCCAAATATAGCGTAGAGATTTGCGAAGTACATACGGATCTGAGTGTTGCAGACCCGTTGACTAAAACCTCTCTCACAAGCAACATGATCAAACCCGGAACTCATTGAGTGTTAATCACATAGTGATGTGAACTAGATTATGAACTCTAGTAAACTCTTTGGATGTTGGTCACATGGCGATGTGACCTATGAATGTTAATCACATGACGATGTGAACTAGATTATTGACTCTAGTGCAAGTGGGAGACTGTTGGAAATATGCCCTAGAGGCAATAATAAATAAGTTATTATTATATTTCCTTGTTCATGATAATCGTTTATTATCCATGCTATAATTGTATTGATAGGAAACTCAGATGCATGTGTGGATACATAGACAACACCATGTCCCTAGTAAGCCTCTAGTTGACTAGCTCGTTGATCAATAGATGGTTACGGTTTCCTGACCATGGACATTGGATGTCGTTGATAACGGGATCACATCATTAGGAGAATCATGTGATGGACATGACCCAATCCTAAGCCTAGCACAAAGATCGTGTAGTTCGTATGCTAAAGCTTTTCTAATGTCAAGTATCATTTCCTTAGACCATGAGATTGTGCAACTCCCGGATACCGTAGGAATGCTTTGGGTGTGCCAAACGTCACAACGTAACTGGGTGACTATAAAGGTACACTACAGGTATCTCCGAAAGTGTCTGTTGGGTTGGCACGAATCGAGACTGGGATTTGTCACTCCGTGTAAACGGAGAGGTATCTCTGGGCCCACTCGGTAGGACATCATCATAATGTGCACAATGTGATCAAGGAGTTGATCACGGGATGATGTGTTACGGAACGAGTAAAGAGACTTGCCGGTAACGAGATTGAACAAGGTATAGGGATACCGACGATCGAATCTCGGGCAAGTACAATACCGCTAGACAAAGGGAATTGAATACGGGATTGATCGAATCCTCGACATCGTGGTTCATCCGATGAGATCATCATGGAACATGTGGGAGCCAATATGGGTATCCAGATCCCGCTATTGGTTATTGGCCGGAGAGGTGTCTCGGTCATGTCTGCATGGTTCCCGAACCCGTAGGGTCTACACACTTAAGGTTCGGTGACGCTAGAGTTGTTATGGGAAATAGTATGTGGTTACCGAAGGTAGTTCGGAGTCCCGGATGAGATCCCGGACGTCACGAGGAGTTCCGGAATGGTCCGGCGGTGAAGATCGATATATTGGACGAAGGGTATTGGAGTCCGGACGTGTTCCGGAGGTACCAGGCTATGGCCAGCATGACCGAAATGTGTTTCGGGAGCCCCAACAAGTGTTGGAGGGCCTCATGGGCCAAAGGGGAAGGGGCAAACCAGCCCACTAAGGGTTGGTGCGCCCCCCACACCCTTTCCCACGTTACTTGGGGAGGTGGGGCGCCTCCACCTGGCTTGGGAGGCAAGCCTCCACCTGCTTGGCTTGGGGGGCAAGTCTCCCTAGGATTTTCCCTAGGGAGATCCAATCTGCCTAGCCGCCGCCCCCTAGGGGAAACCCTAGGGCGCCTCCCCCTCTCCCCTTGCCCCTATATATAGTGGAGGGGTGGGAGGGAAGCCGTGACCTCTTCCCTGGCGCAGCCCTCCCTCCTCCTACCTTCTCCTCCTCCTCCATGGTGCTTGGCGAAGCCCTGCCGGAGAACCACGAGCTCCACCACCACCACACCATCGTGCTGACGGAGCTCTCCCTCAACTTCTCCTCTCCCCTTGCTAGATCAAGAAGGAGGAGACGTCCCCGGGCTGTACGTGTGTTGAACGCGGAGGTGCCGTCCGTTCGGCACTAGGATCATCGGTGATTTGGATCACGACGAGTACGACTCCATCAACCCCGTTCACTTGAACGCTTCCGCTTAGCGATCTACAAGGGTATGTAGATGCACTCTCCTTCCCTCGTTGCTAGATTACTCCATAGATTGATCTTGGTGTTGCGTAGAAAATTTTGAATTTCTGCTACGCTCCCCAACATTAACCTGTAGTGACAACATATATAAACAAGATTTAACCTGGTGTTGGTTCCTTCTCATTGCTAGGGCTGGCTTCAGATTTTTGTGGCAGCTAGTGTACCTATGCCCTGTCAAGTTGCAATTGCTGCAGGTTATTGTTGCCATCCTTGAAGTATCTTTGGGAGCTGGCTTCTCAAACTAATTCTTTCTCCTCTTAGTCTGCTTCTTTCCTGTTAACTGGCAACCATCAACACCTACAACCAAACATAACACATTAGCACAAAACATAAACAAAAGCAATGGCAAATATGTTGGGAAAATAATTATGCAAGTACCTATGAAGGGTCTGCAACCATTTAGGAAGCCCTCTTTGCAAGCATTGAGGCACATGAACAAGCCATGAAATCTAGCGTTTTTGCTAGGATGAAGCTTTAAATGCTTTGTTGTCACAATGCATCTACTTCCAGGATTGGTATCCAACACAGCTTGGAGGTAATCCCTTATCCTAGTGTATTGTGCCCTCTGGTCTCCTTGGACAACTTCCTTAGCTGCTTTCCTTGCCCTGTAGGCCATGTGAATGGACACTTCAATTCCATGTTTTTTCTTCAAATTGTCAATTATTGCCTGGACTGGTGTGTTTATGTCAGACCTTAATTGTTGCTCATACTCATGTGCCAACCATCTTGCAGTGACTTTGGTGCTCTCTCCAACAGCAGGACAGTTGTGGTACAAGTTCATTTTCTTCATGCAAAATGTCTTCTCATGTGCAATTTTGGAAGCAGCAATGAAAAAAAGACAGTCATCTGTACTGCAAACTACAATAACTCTGTCTGAGCAATTCCTATGAAATGAGTAGTTCCTGTTTTGTGAGATGTGAAATGTAAGGAGTGCCCTCCTGAACTGCTGGACATCTAGGAAACAAAGTTGCTTGACAAATTGTTCTTGTAGGTTTTTCCTCTCTTCATCATACCAAACCCTAACTTTATTCTTTTTGGCCCTGCTCTTCCTACCATTTGGTAGCTTAAATGGTGGAAGCTGAGCACAATCATTCTCTTCCTGACTTAAGTCACCTGGGTTGCTCTCCTCATCAGATGAAGGTGCCCAGTCTTGCTCTATGATTTGATCCAAACTTGCATGGGATCTTGTTGTTGGCCCCTTCCCCCTCCTCTTACTTCCTCCTGTGCTGCTGCTACCTCCTAAACTGCTTCCTCCTCTCAAGCCCTCATCTAGTGGCTCCTCTTGTCCTTCCTCTTCATCTCTTCCTTCATTCTCCTCCTCCTCATCTGGCCCATATAGCTCTTCTACATCAGTGTCTCCTTCAAAGTGATGTAGTGGATCATCCCTATGCCTCTTCATTGCCTCCAACCTAGCCAATATGTCCTCATCTTCAAGATCTTCATCCTCACTTTCACTATCAGTGAACTCCTCAGTAAGCAGTTGTGGGAGTTTTCTTTTTGCTGCCTTGTACTTCTCTCTTTGTATCATATTACTCATGTACCTCTGAATTTCTTCATTTCTTTTCTGCTCCATCATCTGCTCAATGTGCTCTTGCTCTTGGTCTATCTCCATGAAATACTCATGCCTCTCATTACCATTGTCCAAAGCAAACTCAGGTTCACTTTGCCCCTTTTGCTTCAACAAACAAGAGCTCTCCTGTGTGTTCATTACTTGGACTGGCTGTGGTTGGGGTTTCACTGTACTGGGGAAAAGAACTCATAAATTGTCTACCTCATAGACAACTGGTACACCTATTTCTGACAAAGGAACCTGCTCTTCATAAGCATGACCAATGTTCAAATCAACTGGTCTAGGTGCATCACTTCTCATAACTGTAATGTTAACAACATTATTTCCTTTCCTAGCTATGTGATCCAACATCTCTTCCACCTTGTCATCATCAGTTAATTCTTCCATTCCTGACACCCCAGCTCCTAGATCTCTAACATAATACATAAAATCCCTTGAACTATATCCTTCTACCTCTATTAGGGCAATGAGATTCCAGAAGGTTATGTCTGATAAACAGATTGTTCTTTCCAAGTTATCTCTGTCTAGGAAATGGAACCTCACTTCCCATTCTTCATCATCCAAGCTACAAATTCAGATAAAATGCATTTAACAGTGTTCACAATTATTGTTAAGAGGTCTCATTGGTGGCAACAGAAATTCAGTTCAGAGTGTTAAAATCCAGTTAACAGTGTAAACAAAATTCAGTTAACAGCATACAGTTATCAATAAATTCAGTTAACAGTTAACAGTGTTCACAATATTCAGTTAACAGAGTTAAAATTGTTGGCAACAGAAATTCAGTTAAGAGTGTTAAAATCCACTTAACAGTCTTCATAAAATTCAGTTAACAATATACAGTGTTCAATAAATTCAGTACATAGTTAACAGTTTACTGAAAATTCAGTTAACAGCTAACACTAACCCTAATGCTAGAACCCTAACACTACAACCTTAGCCGTACTACAACTACCCAAGAACACCAACCATAGAACCCTAACACTACAAACCTAACCCTAGAATACCAATCGGGGAAATGACAAAGGAGGAGGACGATGACTTACTCCACACCGCCGAAGGAGGAGGCAAAATGGTGGCTGCCCGTCGGATTGGCCTTCACCGCCTGGGCGAACGCAGTAGCCGCCGCGTATTCCAACGACTTCGGCGGCGACGGCGGTGGGGAAGAGGCAGCGCGCTCGACGGATTGGAGCTCCCGCAGAACTCCGGTGGATCTCCAGCACCGCCGCCCGGAGCATCCCCACCGGCAGCAACTCCCCCGCCGCCGTCCACGCCACTAGGTTTCGTCGTCGACATGGATTGGAGCTGGAGGGAGAGGACGGAGCAGATCTGGTCTGGTCGGGCGCCGTCGGTTGGTCGGTCCGGCTCGACAAGATGTACGCTCAAACGGCGCCGTCAGTGCGTCCGTTACGCCACGTCACGCATATTGGGCCCCACCTGTCGGAAACGTCCTCAACCGAGCCAAATGACATGTTCAGTGCAATCTGCAAAATTGTTACTGAATCCGCGGTGGCTTTTGCAAATGATTAGCGACCACGTTGTTTTCTGCAAGTTAAGCCCCAAATGTGGTGGTTTCATGCAATTCACTCCAGCGCTGTGGCCGCCTGCCATGGTCATTTCAAAAGCAGCTGCGTGTGGGTCGGACGCATGATCCGGAGAGGGTTTGACCGGATCTTGTGTAGATCAGAGGGTGTATTTCCGACGGCCACCTGCGTTGCTCGCTTCAGCAGGAGCTGCGCCTGGATTGCAAGCATCGCACAGGGCGGATCAGCTCGGCTACAGGTACAGCAGTGGGCGTGGAAGTGGAAGGCCTTCTCGCGTAGGCCAGAGGGTGTGCTTCCCATGACGGCTGTCAATGCTGTTGTGGCCTCCCACCAGCCCATTCCGGTGACTGCCGGTGTCGCAGCCTCGGATGGGCCGCTTCTGGTGGCTGCCGCCTCAGACGAGCCAGTCTCGGAGATTGCACCCCCGGGTTCATCGGGCAGCTCCCCTGAAAGCCCGGTCCCAGACGAACAAGTAGTTCTGGTTGCACCCTCGGATTCCTCGAGGCGGTGGCTCTCTTGCTGGCGCAGCTCCTTCGACTTCTCGGACAACTATTGTAGGTTCATATTCTGCTGGTTAGTTGCTGCAATTGAGGCTGCCCGCACGTACCGGGACTGGTCCTATCACGTGGTTGGCATCACATGTTACCAGGTACCCCAAATGCCATCGCCCACTACTCATCATATTGCTAAAAATGACACTGTACTATTTGTCTAAAGTTATAATATAACAATCATTTCAGTTTCCTTATTTGTATAGTTGCATTTGAGTCGTAATAGAGCTTTGTGTGCTGCAATACAGGTTTAGAGTATATAAAGATATCAATTACCATTATCATGTCCTTCCTTGCTTATCATCTATGCATTTGTGCTTTAATGCTATTTACTTGTGGAACTCCAATATTGTATTTACTTGTGCTCACTTTTATTCTACCAATGATTTTGTATTTCTTCTGCATAGCCACTTCTGCTCCACCTGTGATATCTAATTATCTAATTTGTTCCTTCATTATGGTCACATATGGCTAATGGATAGAATGTATGTATATCCGGGTGGCATACTCATTGGGGATTTTGCTTCTTGCAGGACAATCCCCTCGTTTTAGTGCTTACTGCTGTCTCAAGACGAAAGTTGAAGAAAAGGATAGAGAAGGTAGAAAGCACCGTCAGTGAAGTGAAGGAGTCACCACTCTTGGCCATGGAAAGCAAGAGCACACCGAACGATATTGCCAACAAGAACAGGAGCAGAATCAGAACCGCTAGCAAGCGGAAGGTATTTGGTCGAGAGGCGTTGCGTGATGATATCATGGCAAAGCTGCGTGAGGCATCACATGATGATGCACTGAACTCAAGTAATAGACCATGTTACTCTGTTATTGGCCTATACGGAGTTGCAGGGTCTGGAAAGACTGCCTTTGCACGATATATTCAAGATTACCTAAATGAGGAGTGCAGCAAAGAGAAACTTTTCGACACCATCATGTGCATTCATGTGTCCGAGACTTTCAGTGTGGTTGATATATTTCATGAAATGCTGAAGGATATTACCGATGATAGGCACTCCAATATATCAGATCGTGAGAAGCTGGAACAGGAATTGAAGTTGGCATTGCATGGGAAACGTTTCTTCTTGATACTGGATGATCTCTGGGTGGAGAACAAGAATGACCCACAGCTGGAAGAACTAATATCCCCGCTCAATGTTGGGATGAAAGGAAGCAAAATCCTGGTAACGGCTCGAACAAAATTTGCAACTAGAGCTTTGTGTGATGGTGAACCTATTAAAATGCCTGATTTGGATGAGGATCAATATTTGACGATGTTTATGCATTATGCACTGGGTGGTACAAGTGTTGCTGGTGAAAATTTTGTACCAGTTGGAAGATTGATTGCAAAAAAGCTACACAGATCACCTATTGCAGCAGTAACAGTGGCAGGACGGCTTGCGAGAAACCCAGATATCAATTTTTGGAGAAATACCGCAAATCTTGACATGTTGAGTGACACTATGGATGCTCTTTGGTGGAGCTATCAGCAGCTTAGTCCGGACATCAGGCGATGCTTAGAATACTGCAATATTTTCCCCAGAAGATTCCAGTTGAGAAAGGCTGAATTAGTCCGACTGTGGATGGCGCAAGGGTTTGTAAAGACCAGCTATGCAACAGACGAAATGGAAGATGTAGCTGAGGGGTACATTCAAGAGCTAGTATCATGCTCATTTCTGCAACCAGAAGAAATTACTTCTTTTACTGATATACTTACGCTTTATGAGCCTAATGAAATGGATTTCTTTACAATTCATGATCTCGTGCATGAGTTAGCAGACAAGGTAGCTGGAAGTGATTGCTTCAGAATAGAGAATGAATGGTCTTGGAGACAAGAAGATTGGAAAGGGCATGTTCCCCGAGATGTTCGCCATCTATTTGTTCTGAACTATGATGAGAAATTGATTACCAAGAAGATCCTTGGACTGGAAAATTTACGCACTCTCATTATTTTATGGGTTTAATCTGAGGTAAGAGTCATTGAGATTATATGCAAGATGCTGCCAAAATTGCGTGTGCTGGCCATTGCTAGTAGTCATTTATGGAGAGGGATCATCGATGAACCAACATTAATTTCATTCCCAGGGTCTATCAGTCAGTTAAAGCACCTACGCTATCTTGCTTTCAGGACATGCAGCACATGCCGGTTAATTTTACCTAGAGCACTAACTGAACTTCACCATATCCAGCTGCTAGATTTTGGAGAAGGTGAAATATTGAAGTTTACCTTTTCCGACATTGACAATGTGCCGCACTTGCGATGGGTGAGGCGTCAATTTCCTAACATAGGCAGGCTGATCTCTCTCCAAGTGCTAGATGGATTCAGAGTAAGGAATAAACAAGGATATGAGCTAAACCAGCTGAGGGACCTAAACAAGCTTCGTGGCAGACTGGATATCAGTGGCCTTGAAAATGTTAAAAGCAAGGAGGAAGCTCTTGAAGCCAATCTCGGTGCCAAGGAACGGGTGACATCTATGTCTCTGTGCTGGGATGGTGACACTGCAAGGTGCAGTCCCGAAGTTGAAGCAGATGTACTTGAGGGCTTGTGCCCTCATGTGGGGCTCGAAACACTGCACATCCGTAACTACGGAGGTTCAAGATACCCAGATTGGATGGTGGGTATGGAGAACCGTGGCCCAAAGGACCTGCAAATACTTTCTTTAGCAGAATGGAGTCAACTGGTACCTGCTCCTGAACTTGAGGCCTTCCCTCATCTTGTTGAGCTCCACCTTTGCAACTGCAGCTGGAACACCTTACCAGGCAATATGGAGCACCTCACATCGCTCAAGGTACTGTACATCTTCGAATGCTTGCATATCCGGTCGCTTCCAACGTTGCCCCGGTCTCTCGAGGATTTTACACTAAGTTGCGTCAACGATGACCTCATGAAGTATTGTCAGACAGTCGGACATCCGTGCTGGCAAAAAATTCAGCACATTCCCAAGAAAACTTTCGATGACGGATCCAAGTAAGACTGCAACAATCCCCTCAGCGGCCTTGGTTTTCCACTTTGTATTTTTAGAACGTTTGCTTCTGCCATAATTACATTCTGCTGCTAACTCTGCCTATGGTCGTCTGGTTTGTTCAGCAGCGATTTGGCAGCCTCAGAAGCAGACCCTGGTGAGTCTGATGGGACTGCATCGGAAGAAGTGTCTGATGACTATGACGAGATTGAAGAGATTTAGGCCTTGCAAGACAAGGGGGCGCGTGAGAGAGTGGTTGACCACTTGAGATCCCAAGCCAAACAATGCGCATGCCAGGCCCCCGGATGTGCGGGATCTGTTCTTTCCGTGCGTTCTTCATCTTCATGTTTGTTTGTGCACTGTGATGCTAGAGTGAACCGGACGCCTGTATCTCTGCAGTCTAGTAGGAAGCAAACTTATAATGACCGGCTGGTAGAAATGATGGCCGTGCTGTTCAATTTGATTGCCAGTGGTGGTAGTAGTACTTATTGCTGCACCTGAGTAGGCAGTAAATCTGTTTTATATCCCGTACTGTCGAATTTGAATGCTGCTATTCATTCAGTGTGCTATGTGTGGATTGATGTGCCCCTGCGTATGCTCTTCTGAGCTAAGCTTCTGGTTTCTTGAGGCGTCTGTGTCCATTCAGAAAAAGCTCCATTGTATGAGAAACTCAGATCAGTTTCAGGCGAGAGTATTATTATACTAAATGACCCTTTGCCAAGCCCCAAACCATCCGCCGTGTACACAGCTACGAGGTGTAGCGACTACTGTAGTCGCTGTATGAATTCCGCCTTGAGCATCCGTCGTGTACAGTACATGGCTAAAATAATTTCTTGATGATAGAAAATTTGCACACGCGTGTGGGTAGGGCCTTCCCTTTTTATAGATCCCGAAGGAGAACCCGATGCACGTCCTTATAACTGCAGCCAGTAAGCCATTCAGTCCAAAATCATCCTTCAAAGGGAAATTTTCTGTTTTTTTTTTCAAATGAAACTCTCTCATATCATATCCATGGCCAACCTGAGGATCTTCTTTCATGGAAAGATAAGGTAGGGAATTGCACTGAAAACTGCAATGGCCATTTGAGAACATAAAAATATCAAGTGCAGATATTCATCACTCACTAATACTTTCCGTACATTTGCTGAATTGCCTGATCTCACTCTCTTAGCTCCAATATATATCTTTCCTGCATTTTAACAGGGGAAAACGACTAATCAATCTCAAAAGAATAATATATATCATGGTATGGAACGGTGGAGTAGAAAGTTACCGCTCTTGCATCATTAACACAATCCAACATGGAATAACATCATTAGATTTATGAAGTTGATTTTTGAAGCTACAAGTTTTCTGCCAAAATATACAGGCAGTTCTGTGAATGGATACAATTTCAGATATGCAACTGAACAGTATAGAGATATGATAAGACTCATTCATGTCCTCTCCATTGGTTTACTTTTGGTGCTTTAGGACAGATACAAATGATAAGACTATTTCATTTTTTTTTATCATGCTTTAGTCTAAGATAGCTCAGGTTTTCACAATCAAAAGTATCCCAGCAAAAGTAAGGTCAACTACAGAATTTAGGAACAGAAATGATACAGGGGGGGGGGGGGGGATCAAAAGGCAAAAATAAAAATGCACCCAACAGAAATAGTATATTTTCTAAGCACAACCTAAATATCAAATACTGAACTGCAATTTTAGTACTAACTGACATACAATGGAACAAAAAAGACGATGAAATGAAAATGGAACATGCTAGATAAAATTTGGCACGAAAGCAGATCAATCTACTATTTTCAATTGAAAACAATGAAGGCTGGTTGTTTTGCTTTCTTGTTCTCTGGATCCTGGTTTCACAGAAAATTGGTCCACCCATACATCCAGTTCCATGATAGTAAGCACAAGTCCGAAACACAAATATATTCCTGAACGGTTTCATCTTCAGAGATTGCAGGCGATGCTTTCTTCGCTGCCGAATGAGACATCGAACACCAAATTGCCAGCTTACCACGCATAGTGAAAACTTTGTTGCGTCATTCGCAGTTTCCAATTGCCATAGCCCGTTACTGGTTCATGAAAATTTGAAATTAATCAGCACTTCTCCTGTGCAAGCGGCCTCATAGTCTTGAGCGAGGTGCGGCGCAGCTTCCTTATAAGGGCATATTAACCTCTCCTCAAAAACATTCTTGGTCATTCGCACTGTGGTAAAGTAGCTCGGGCTGAATTCTAGCAATCCATTTGCCTTGAGAAACTTCAGAACATAGTACCGGGGCCTTAGCCAGCCCTCCAGGCTATAATTGAGCATTATCAACCAAGAAGCAATGCACGCCGGTGCCAAGCCCGCCTCAGAGATAAGGAACTCGGACCTTTTCTGCAGCGATTACATCGACTTTCTCAGCACAAAGGGAGCCTTGGACGTAGTGATGCCCTGCCTCGGCATCCGACCACCCGAATGATGTTCTTTAAGTAGTCCACCTTGGCTGCGATCTTCTCCTCGCTGAGGGGAACGCGACGGCCTGCAACGCGTGCCTGAACATCTTAGAGCCACAGGGCACACCTACACCCTCGAAGCAGGCCGCCATCGCCCGGACGCGCTCCGGGTTGGCGCTAAGCATCCATGGCACGGCGCTGCACAGCCTGGCAATGTCGCAAGCACCTAGCCCGCACTCCTGCGGGAAGGCGACGTTGGATGGGCTTGACCACCCGCTCGAGGTCGGCCGAGAGAAGGCAGGAGCCACGCTTGAGCGCCCGGAAGAGGTCCTCGGAGGATACGAACAGGCGCAGGTGGTACTCCAGGCCGGAGACGACGGATCTGCAGCTAGACACCGGTGGTCGACACGAGGCGCGCGATCTCGGAGCGCAAGAGGCCGGCGTCGGTGAGCCCGGCGACGACGGCGGCCAGGGTGCCCTCACTCTGGCGCAGAGGAAAACCGGGTCCTTGGCGACGAGGGCCGCGACGTCGGCGCCGTGGAGGCCGAGGCGGGCGAGGAAGGCGAGCACGGCGTCGGGGTTGGAAGGGGCCCTGAGGTGGGAGAACTTGGCGGAGGCCTTGCGGGCCTGCGCTCGGGTGAGGTGGCGAAGAGGGGCCCTGAGGATGACGCGGCACCGGTGGCGGAGCATGTCGCCGGCGGCGAGGGGAATGGGGAACCGGTTCGGCGCGGGACTCTCTTCGCCCCGAAGTTGGGGTGAAATTACCCACCTCCTGCCACTCAGAAACAACGAAGCGGTAGGCCGGCCCCGTCTCGCACGCGCCCGCCCGTCCGTCGCCCCCATCCCCTCTCGGCGATTCTCCTAGGGTTAGCGACGCCGCCGTCGCCCAGTCTCCTTCTCCTCCGCTCCACCTACCCGTCCCGCCGCTCGAGGCGTGCCACGGAGGCTACTCCCCGGCCGCCTCCGCCCCGGCCCCCTCGTCGACCGCGGTCGCCCCGTAAAGTGCCGCCCTCGCCCGCCACTCGCAGCCAAGCTGCCCCCTCCCCCTCTCCGACCCTGCCCCGCACGGTACTACTGCGCTCTCGCTCCCCTCTGGTTCATACTAGCTGCATTTTTTTAATCTCGAATCTGTTCAAGTGATCTTATCTGCGTGCGCCAAAGTGGGCGATGTCTAGCTCTGGAGAAACTTTGCTTTGGCTGTACCCCTGCACTGATTTGACCTGGCTGAATGACTTGTTTTCTTCCACCTCCTCATGTACAGTATTATGTATGCACCGCAGAATGGAGGTATTTTTAGAATTTGTGTGTATGTTGAATTAGTTGCAAATTGTAGTTGGTTGTGTGTATGCTGAAATGTAAAATTTGTATGGTGGCAGTGCTTGCAACTGTTTCTCCGGCAATTTGTTGCTACTAGTATTTTGTTTGGAAATAGATGGAAAAGGCAATTTGGGATGAACAACACACAAACTGTTTCTTGTGAGTTATGCCAAGAAGAGATTGATATTCATAATAGGCCATTGGGATGTTGAACCGGAGAGGTTATAAATCTCGAGGAGAAGATTTTTGCCAGGACCGGGAAAACATTTAGGAAGAAGCAATTGAAAAGCGTGGGACTTATTGAAGAAAGAGTATACACAATTCATGGTGTTAATTACTCCAAAAATCTATGAGAAAAAATAAACTTGGTAGTCTGTTAATTTACCTATAAGTTATAACATGATCATTTACAGCTAAGACAATATTTAGTGAGATCCTTATTGTTGAACAGCATGTAAACCATCTCTCAAGTATTTAGGGTATTCAATCCCACAGCCACAGTTCAGACAGCTAGTTACCAAATGGGCTTACAGCTTTCTCACAGCACACAACCCACATCTACTTTCCCACAGCTGCTTTCTGTTTAGTTTTAAGCCACAGCCGAACCGATATTTGTGTTTCTCCCATGAGAATTTGCAGACACCCAAAAGGACACATGCATTTTTTTTTGCCATTTTTTGCCATTAAAAAATTTGTTTATTAAACCCAGGAGTTGTTTTGTACTTCTGTTTCTCTTGGATTTTTTGTAATTTGTAGGATGAGGTTTTTGAATCTTTGTAGTGTCCGGGGTACGTTATAGTCCTGTTCTCTTCCCCCGAATCGTTTTCCCTGCAGCGCCATGGTGAGCGGCAGAAGCTAGGGTTAGTGGGCCGCCACCCTGAGATCACTCCGTAGTGAAGCTACACCTTGCCCCTCTGCCGGCCTGAGCTCGCCCTGTCCCCAAGCTCCATCACATCCCACCGTCGCCCTGTACCCAAGCGTCACCTCATTCTGCAGCTAGTGTGCCCGGGGAGGTTAGGCTGTGGAGCCGGATGACCGCCATCCTGGTCGTTGTCCCACTCGCCCGAATGTTCCTCTGCCTCAATCCCACCTGGACGTCCAGTGTCCAGGTCGGCCTCCGTCCCTCAAAACACCGTCGTCCAGGCCGTACTCGCAAGGTACAGTGCGGATGGGTCTGTGTCTCTGTGAAGTAGTGAACTTGTTATATATGTATGCAACCATGTGATGGATATTGGATGTATGCTTATCTGTGAAAATCAATCTGTGGTTTTGATGTATCAATGCATGTTTGGATTATTTTTTGTGTGTGTGGATGGAAGCAATTTCTTAGAATTAGCATGATCTTATAGTTGTTGTGAAGAACTCCGCTTGCTGCCTCGCCTTCCGTTGCCCACAACGAATGCCCTGATTCTAGTGATTCTTGGATGAACTTGAGATGTGCTGTTTTAGTTGTGTTTGGTTCAAATATTATTTCAGCCCATTGCCAAGCCTACCTGGATACACACGTGCTTTTTGCATTCTTGCTAGGTGCTGTTAGAGCAAATGCTCATATGTACATGTATGGATGTAGGTAGTCAAATCTGTAGCCTTGTAGATGTTCTATAGTTTATGGATATGCAAGCATTCAAGTGCATTTTCATACAGACGCACCAATTCAAAACAGTTGAGCTAATTGATTTATAATTAATACATTTTCTTCTGTTCTTAGCACTGCTCTGATTTCAGTTGGTTGATCCCTCAAATTCTGAAATGCTTACCAAAGGGAGGAGAGTTGCCGGGAGGGGTGAAGACATGTCTGCACATTATGCCTTTGGGCCACATGAGGATGATGCGATTATCAAACATCGGCTTCTGACTAGGATCACAACTACCAGGGGTGAACCACCCCTAAAGAAGCTCCAAAAGAAGTTCATGTCCTTCGCCACCGAGGTAGAGAAGGATGCAGACAATACAAGTGACTGTGAGAGGCTGTACAAGGCCTTTCTGCAGGAAATTAACACTTTTGAGCTGCCTCTTCTAAAAAGCAAGGCTGTAGTTGATGCAAATCTTAGGGAAAAGGAGAGCTTCAACGAGCTGCAGGTTGAGATCCAGCGACAAATCTTGCAAGCTCAGACTGATATTGAGGATCTTAAAAAGCAACTTGAGCAAAGCAAGATTGAGAGGCAGCACAAAGAGGAGTGTGAAGCAATCAGAAAACTGATTTCCTCGCAGCCTCCACGGTCAGAAACTGAGAAACTTATCGCTAATCTTGAGAAGGAGATAGCTAATTTGGAAGCCGAGAGTGCAGCATGTACAAGGACATTAGAGCTTAGGAAGAAGCAGTTTGCTCTTCTTCTGCATGTGGTGAGTTTATGGTTATGTTATCTTTTACTTTCAGAATCATGATTTTCCTCCTGTAAGATAGGATATCAGTTGAAATAGTTATGGTAAGGTTAAAGTTTGATCATGAATCTTTGGTAGAACTATGGAGCTGCTGCTCCAGCCATATATACCATTCATTTCTACCTCGAGTTAGGAGCCATGTCAGGAAAAAGCACTGCAAAGTACTGCAATAATACTACTTTTGGATATGGATGTCATCTAGGTCTCTAGGAGTGGAGCAGTGGCTCCATGAAGCTAACAAATGCCTCTCAATTTTCATACTTCTCCTGTCTATGTTTTCCACAATCCAGCATGATTTTTAGGAAGGAGCAACCTGGTTATTATACATGACCAATTACTGAATTTTACATCAGTGCTCACCAACATTTAGGTGTAGGATATGCAGCTATTTCCTCTCAATCAAATGATAGCAGCACGTCCATTTGATTTTAGTTTCAAAACTGAAATTTTAGTGCAGCTATCTTCATTTTTAGAATTCAATTTTGTGCTTTACCGCCTTGCTTTAAGCAGCTACATATTTTTCTTTCGGGGCTGGATCCGGAATATGGTTCTGCCTGCTCTAATGTGGTACCTATTACAGGTGGAGGAATTGCAAATCTCGATCGAAGATGAGCAAAGGAACATAGCAGATGAGCTGAGAGCAGCCACTGAAGAGCCAAAGTTGAGCATAGAGGAAGGCAGCGGCGGTGCTTCGGATGCGATGGCTGTAGACTGATTAACGATCCTAGCACTAGCGAGTTGCTTACCCTGCTCGCTCAAGCATGCCTCGGTAGTTTCTGGGCGCGGTGTTTCTTTGTAAGAGATCCCCTTTTTGTTGTTGCTGTGAACTGTAAGCTGTACTTGACGTCGAACCATTCCGTGCTTGTATGATAGAGATGCAGAATCATTGTGCTGTAATATGTACTCCAGATTTAGAATTGCAGCGTGATTATTTATTGAAAACGGCGGAGTCAACAGTGTGCGATGCTGACTGGGGTAAAACAGGCTGTCAAGGAGTGCCTGAAACTCTGGCTGGTGAATTTGTCTAACTCTGAACTGAGATGTTGGCAATGGTTTGTGTACTTATAGCTGATGGGGATGCTTGTTGTGTTTGTCCTCAATGAAACATTGGTATATGAACTTAAGTAACTTCGACACAAAATAGAAACGGACGCGGATTTTTGGGACATGGTGCCACGCGAGGATGTAATTTGGGCAGTCCATGCATGCTATGTGCTTAGCACTTTATATAGCGATTAAATGAATACACCAACGCTATGCTAGGTTAATTCAGCAAATACAGGTATATGGGCTGGTGGTTGGGCATCTTAAATGAAGCTGGATACGTATTTGAGAGATCAATGTGAGGTGATGCGCGTTTTTAATGGCCCATTGGTTTCCGTGCACACGTTTATATTGGTAATTAAACCGCATAGGGTTAACGACTCATTTTTTTTTCTTCTTTAACCGTTGTTCATAGTACGTGTCTTTTTAAGTTGTTCATAGTACTTTTTGGGATTGTAATAGTGCTTCCCCAAGTGGAGACGGTAGGGTTCGGCATATATATGACGTTTTCATTTTTCAAACGTCATATACATGATGTTGGGGGGGCCTAAGGCTAGTCATAGTGGGAGTAACTTAGCTAGTAACATAGCGCATTTCAAGAAAATTTTGCTTATGTGGCAAGTATTTAATGTGAGGTGGTAACATAATATGTTACTGTAACATAGCGCTTCCCAAGACAAAATGAGTCTACAAACTAATAAATGAAGCCATCTATGACACTACTATCATGTTACTTTGCATTATGAAGGTAGTAACTTAGACTAGTGTCATGCATATGACACTAGTCTAAGTTACTCCCCACTATGACCAGCCTAAGACAATTTAGTTACTAGTCTTATCGAGGAGATATAACATCTTTTTGCGGGTAAGGAGATATAACATTACTTGAAATAAAAATATTAACACAAACATCTATATATGCCGAGCTTTAAAAACTGGATTGCAAGAAACCAGTATTACATTTAGGAGCAGCTGGGTTGTGGCCTTCAATAAGGATGCAAATAATACTAGCAAATTAACATGAACGTGAGTAAATCTGCTAGGGTGGTTGTGATAATGAGCCATTATCAACATCATTATGGTGGCATCAATGGCAAACGGGACGTGGGCCAGGTATCATCATTGCTGCCGAAAGGCCAGCATACGTCTGGTCACTGACTAGTAATTTGGATATCCTATGCTCCCACACATTAGGTGCTTCAATGATACAACTTTTCAAAAAACATATTTAGATGTTTCAAAAAATTCTGAAAATAATTATGAGTGTTCATAAGACATATGTTGACAACCTGTAAAAAGTTCAAGTCAAAATTTCAAAATACACATGGGGAAACAAAAAGGACAAATCTGAGTGCAAATAGTATCATTTTAGCTTTTGTCTTTTTGTGACACTATTCATACTGAATTTATCTTTTTTGTTTCTCGATGTGTGTTTCAAATTTTGATTCGAACTTTTTACAAATTGTAGACACATGCCTTTTGAACACTCACAAATGTTTTTGGAATTTTTTGAAACATTTAAATTAGATTTTTGAAAAATGATAACATGGTAGCATGTAATGTGTGGGAGCATATGACATTTCCCCTCTCGCCTGAAGCTGGTTGCACATAAATGGAGAGTAACTCAATGCGTTCTGATCCGCACAAAGCTGCAGGGAGTGTGTTGCAGGTACCCATTCAGCCTGACAAAGACTTAATGCGCTCAGAGTGAATAGGAAAACTATACTACCTGAATACGGTGAAGAGATATTAGTATACACGCTTTTTGTGTATTAAAACTGCACGAATCACGTGGAAGCTGACTGGCAGGATTACATCCTCGTGTGGCACCATGTCCACTCGTGATTTATCGAATAGAAACTCCTTTTTTATGGGAAACAGCAGCACTCTACTGGATGTCTATGATTGTAACTCTGAGCAAGCTTTTCGCCTTGCCGGGCAGTTGATCATGGCAAGTTCTCCTTGAAGATAACTTTTGCGGCTATAGGGCTGAATTCCTATGGAGATATAGGCATTTCTTGTTTCCTAAATCACCCATGCCCCAAGGATGATCATTGATTGCAAGTGAAAGGACATGCGGTGCCCTCATGTGTGGTTTTGGTAATTGATGACATTCTCTATGGACTAATGCACTAGTAGAAAAGGGGGCAACGGTCCAGGCCGGGTCAGCCCATTAGTCCCGGTTCAATCTAGAACCGGGACCAATGGGGGCATTGGACCCGGTTCGTAAGCCCAAGGGGCCGGTCGGGCCACGTGGGCCATTGGTCCCGGTTTGTCTGGACCTTTTGGTCCCGGTTGGTGAGACGAACCGGGACCAATGGGCCTGTCTCCTGGCCCACCACCATTGGTCCCGGTTGGTGGCCTGAACCGGGACCAAAGGCTCCCCTTTAGTCCCGGTTCATGCCACGAACCGGGACCAATGAGGTGCCT
This sequence comes from Aegilops umbellulata, assembly GCA_032464435.1. Classification (NCBI taxonomy): domain Eukaryota; kingdom Viridiplantae; phylum Streptophyta; class Magnoliopsida; order Poales; family Poaceae; genus Aegilops; species Aegilops umbellulata. The sequence continues at coordinate 346,485,269 of CP136059.1, forward strand.
ATATATACCCTCGCCCGCGAGCAGAGCACTCCAGTGCTCTGTTTTTCTCTGGCCGGCGAGGGGAGGGGTTTGTGGTGCTCTAGCTCACCTCCTATGCACATGAGGTGTTCGATGAAATGCCCGAGCCACAGTAGTTAAGCTTTCTCCTCTCAAAGCTCAACCTCAAAACTCCATTTTCCTCGAGATTTGTCTAGATTTAGCGGTCCGTCACGCCCCACCCCCGTCTTCACCGCCGTTGATCACCCGCGCCGATCTCATCACCGACACCACCATGGTGAGCCTCTTGTTCTTATCTTCTTTCTGAAAGGAAAAATATTGTTACTTGTATGTTTAGATAGATACTTGTATAATTTTCTTACTTTTATTATTGCATCTTATATAGTGCGATGGTTTTGGTATCCGCCCCCGTCGGCCCTCGTCCTGTCTATGATTCGGATGTGGTATATATATTATCTTTATAACTATTGGTTCATTTATTGTTTATGAAAATTATGCGGACCAACGTGACATAGATTTTATTTATCTAGGATGTATGTGAACCGGAAATTCCAACCGACCCTATTGTCGAGAGGTTAAATTTAGTTGAAGAAGAAAACAATTTCTTGAAGGAAAAAATAAAAAGAATTGAGGAGGAGAAGATGATATTGGAGTTGCATGTTGCGGATGTCGTCGATGATCACAAGATCAAGATGGATGCAAGCGCTTGAAGATTAGAAATATTATAAAATATGCCATTCATACCGAGGCTTGGTATCATTATGCCGTTGGATCAATTGTTACCTTGGTTGCGATTATGATCGCCTTTGTTTTCGCATTAAAATGTTTTACATAGTTTCAATGTATGGTTTTATTAATTAGATGCTCTGGAGAGCTATATGTTGTTAGATGAGAACTATGTATGTACTTTGGTTTTAATGTGATGATGAACTTCTATTAATTTGGACACTTAATTATATATAATGCACGCAGATGAACCGACAATGGATGTACGGTGACAGACACACCTCCGAGTACATTAAGGGCATGCATGAGTTTCTCGATGCGGCTGAGGCAAACAAGCATAATGGTTTTATGTGTTGTCCATGCCCTGATTGTGGGAATACGAAGTCTTACTCTGACCGGAAAATCCTTCACACCCACCTGCTTTACAAGGGTTTCATGCCACACTATAATGTTTGGACGAGGCACGGAGAAATAGGGGTTATGATGGAAGACGACGAAGAAGAAGAGTACGATGACAACTATGTGCCCCCTGAATACGGTGATGCTGCAACGGGGGGAGCTGGTGAAGATCAAGAGGAACCAGACGATGTGCCCAATGATGCTGCAACGGGTGAAGCTGCTGAAGATCAAGAGGAACCATACGATGTGCCCGATGATGATGATCTCCGTCGGGTCATTGTCGATGCAAGGACGCAATGCGAAAGTCAAAAGGAGAAGCTAAAGTTCGATCCCATGTTAGAGGATCACAAAAAAGGGTTGTACCCCAATTGCGAAGATGGCAACACAAAGCTCGGTACCGTACTAGAATTGCTGCAGTGGAAGGCAGAAAATGTTGTGCCTGACAAAGGATTTGAGAAGCTACTGAAAATATAAGAAGAAGCTTCCAAAGGATAACGAATTGCCCGACAGTACATAGGCAGCAAAGAAGGTCGTATGCCCTCTAGGATTGGAGCTGGAGAAGATACATGGATGCCCTAATGACTGCATCCTATACCGCGGTGCATACAAGGATCTGAATGCATGCCCGGTATGCGGTGCATTGCGGTATAAGATCATACGAGATGACCCTGGTGATGTTCACGACGAGCCCCACAGGAAGAGGGTTCCTGCGAAGGTGATGTGGTATGCTCTTATAATACCACGGTTGAAACGTCTGTTCAGAAACGGAAAGCATGCCAAGTCAATGCGATGGCACAGTGAGGACCGTAAGAAAGACGGGAAGTTGAGAGCACCCGCTGACGGGTCGCAGTGGAGAAAAATCGAGAGAAAGTAATGGGATGAGTTCGCAAAGGACCCAAGGAACGTATGGTTTGCTTTAAGAGCAGATGGCATTAATCCTTTCGGGGAGCAAAGCAGCAATCACAGCACCTGGCCTGTGACTCTATGTATGTATAACCTTCCCCCTTGGATGTGCATGAAGCGGAAGTTCATTATGATGCCAGTTCTCATCCAAGGCCCTAAGCAACCCGGCAACGACATTGATGTGTACCTAAGGCCATTAGTTGAAGAACTTTTACAGCTGTGGAATGTAAACGGTGTACGTACGTGGGATGAGCACAGACAAGAGGAATTTAACCTAAAGGTGTTGCTGTTCGTGACCATCAACGATTGGCCCGCTCTCAGTAACCTTTCAGGACAGACAAACAAAGGATACCACGCATGCACACACTGTTTAGATGACACTGAAAGTATATACCTGGACAAATGCAGGAAGAATGTGTACCTGGGCCATTGTCAATTTCTTCCGACCAACCATCAATGTCGAAAGAAAGGCAAGCATTTCAAAGGCGAGGCAGATCACCGGAAGAAGCCCGCCATGCGTACCGGTGATCACGTACTTGCTATGGTCAATGATTTACACGTAATCTTTGGAAAGGGTCCCGGCGCACTAGCTGTTCCGAATGACGCTGAGGGACACGCACCCATGTGGAAGAAGAAATCTATATTTTGGGACCCTACTGGAAAGACCTAGAGGTCCGCTCTTCAATCGACGTGATGCACGTGACGAAGAACCTTTGCGTGAACCTGCTAGGCTTCTTGGGCGTGTATGGAAAGACAGAAGATACACCTAAGGCACGGGAGGACCTGCAACGTTTGCACGAAAAAGACGGCATGCCTCCGAAGCAGTATGAAGGTCCTGCCAGCTTCGCTCTTACGAAAGAAGAGAAAGAAATCTTCTTTGAATGCCTGCTCAGTATGAAGGTCCCGACTGGCTTCTCGTCGAATATAAAGGGAATAATAAATATCCTAGAGAAAAAGTTCCAGAACCTAAAGTCTCATGACTGCCACGTGATTATGACGCAACTGCTTCCGGTTGCATTGAGGGGACTTCTACCGGAAAACGTCCGATTAGCCATTGTGAAGCTATGTGCATTCCTCAATGCAATCTCTCAGAAGGTGATCGATCCAGAAATCGTACCAAGGCTAAGGAGTGATGTGGCGCAATGTCTTGTCAGTTTCGAGCTGGTGTTCCCACCATCCTTCTTAAATATCATGACGCATGTCCTAGTTCATCTAGTCGACGAGATTGTCATTTTGGGGCCCGTATTTCTACACAATATGTTCCCCTTTGAGAGGTTCATGGGAGTCCTAAAGAAATATGTCCGTAACCGCGCTAGGCCAGAAGGAAGCATCTCCATGGGCCATCAAACAGAGGATGTCATCGGGTTTTGTGTTGACTTCATTCCTGGCCTTAAGAAGATAGGTCTCCCTAAATCGCGGTATGAGGGGAGACTGACCGGAAAAGGCACGCTAGGAGCGGACTCAATAATATGCAGGGACGGGCATTCTTGGTCTCAAGCACACTTCACAGTTCTACAGAACTCTACCTTGGTGACCTCGTATGTCGATGAACACAAGAACAGTCTGCGCTCCAAACACCCGGAGCAGTGCGACGACTGGATTACATGTGAACACATTAGGACTTTCAGCAGTTTGTTGGAAGCATGTCTCAGAGGTGACAACATTGTTTGTGATGAGTTGTACTTGTTGTCCAGGGGACCATCTTTGACTATATTGATTTACAAAGGATACGAGATAAATGGGAATACATTTTACACGATTGACCAAGATCAAAAGAGCACCAACCAAAACAACGATGTCCGCTTTGATGCAACAACCGAGAAGGGAAAGGACACATATTATGGTTACATAGTGGACATATGGGAACTTGACTACGGACAAGATTTTAAGGTCCCTTTGTTTAAGTGCAAATGGGTCAATCTGTCAGGAGGCGGGGTACATGTAGACCCACAGTACAGAATGACAACAGTCGATCTGAAAAATCTTGGGTACACTGACGAACCGTTTGTCCTAGCCAATGATGTGGCACATGTTATCTATGTGAAGGACATGTCTACCAGATCGAGAAAAAGAAAAGATAAGGAAACGAATACATCATACGATGAGCCAAAGCGCCACATAGTTCTTTCAGGAAAAAGGGACATCCTGGGAGTGGAGGGCAAGACAGACATGTCTGAAGATTATGAAAAGTTTCATAAAATTCCTCCCTTCAATGTCAAGGCTGACCCAAGCATCCTGATAAACGATAAAGATTATCCATGGTTACGGCGCAATAAGCAAATGACACAAGCGAAGAAAAAGTGAAGACTTTCTCCCGCAACTATTATGATGATACCATGCCAAATTTGTAACAGACGAGTATGCCATGCCAACTTTTTCAGAGTTCATTTGAAAACTATAAATTTAGGTCGAATTTTCTCTATAGGTGCATCTATGTTCATTTTTTTAGTAAAGTTAATCACAAACTTGTGATTCACACAAATTTCAAAGAATTCAAGTTTTAACTATTCAAATTTGAAAACTAATGGCACTAACAGAAAGTTTATATTTTTTCTAAAACTAATGGCACTAACAGAAAGTTTATAATTTTGCTGACCTAAAAGCAAAAAGAATTAAAAAATAAAGCAAGAAACAAAAGAAAATAAATAATACAGAAAACAAAACAAAAAAACTGGAAAAAATAGAAATAGCAACAATAAGTATTTTGTTGTAAGTAGAAACAAAACAAAATAAATAAAGCAACAAAGAAAACAAAAGAACTAAAAAAGTGTTTTCAAATTTGAAAACTAATGGCACTAACAGAAAGTTTATAATTTTTCTAAAACTAAAAGCAAAAAGAATTAAAACATAAAGCAAAAAACAAAAGGAAATAAATAATGCAGAAAACAAAACAAAAAAACTGGAAAAAAAATAGGGCTCGCACAAGGCCTTTGGTCCTGGTTGGTGGCACCAACCGGGACTAAAGGGGGGCATTGGTCCCGGTTCGTGCCACAAACTGGGACTAAAGGGTTGGCCCTCGTTGCACCCAGAGTTTAGTCCCACCTCGTCAACCGAAGGGCGCCTACACCTGTTTATAAGCCCGTCCCTCTCTGCGTTGTTGAGCTCCTTTCAAAGTGAAAATAGATGCACATATAGAGGAAATTGGACCTAAATTCATAAGTAGAAATTGATTATGAATTTAGGTTTAATTTTCTCTATAAGTGCATCTATGTTCACTAACAGAGAAGTTTTTATTTTTTGTGACCTAAAAGAAAAAAGAAATCACTAAAAAACTATAAGTATTTAGTTCTAAGTAGAAATGAAAAAATAAATAGCAAAAAAGAAAAAAAATGCCTATAATATTTGTTATGACTAACTAAAATTACCAAATTGAGTATAATGATAAAACATAGTAATATTAAATAGCAGGAAAAAGATTGACTCAAAAATCAATTTTTATAGTAAAGTTATTCATAAACTAGTGATTCACACAAATTTTAAAAAGTTCAAATTTAAATTATTCAAATTTTAAAACTAATGGCACTAACAGAAAGTTTATAATTTTTGTGACCTAAAATAAAAAAGAAATCACTACAAAACTATAAGTATTTAGTTGTAAGTAGAAACAAAAAAAAACAAAAAAAGTGCCACCTATTATTAAATAGCAGGAAAAAGATTGACTCAAAAATCAATTTTTATAGTAAAGTTATTCATAAACTAGTGATTCACACAAATTTTAAAAAATTCAAATTTAAACTATTCAAATTTTAAAACTAATGGCACTTAACAGAAAGTTTATAATTTTTGTGACATAAAATAAAAAAGAAATCACTACAAAACTATAAGTATTTAGTTGTAAGTAGAAACAAAAAACAAAAAAACAAAAAAAGTGCCACCTACTGGGCACCCACGGCCTGAATACGACTAGAAACCCTACCATGGGCCAGGATTCAGGCCCGCGGGAGGCCTAGTAGGCCCACAGGCACACATTGCAAGGTTAGGCCTGAAAGCCTGCTTTAGAGAGGAGCTCGAGAGGGAAGGCGCACCGCACCTGATAAACAGGTGCGGCTCCCTCTCAACTAGCGAGGTGGGACTAAACATTTGGGCGCCGGGCAGCACAAGGCCTTTGGTCCCGGTTGGTGGCACCAACCGGGACTAAAGGGGGGCATTGGTCCCGGTTCGTGGCACAAACCGGGACTAAAGGGGGGCATTGGTCCCGGTTCGTGGCACAAACCGGGACCAATGCCCCCCTTTAGTCCCGGTTGGTGCCACCAACCGGGACCAAAGGCCGCCGCTTCCCGCCCTTTAGGCTGCTGAAAAGAGGCCTTTGATCCCCGTTGGTAGCACAAACCGGGACTAAAGGGGGGCATTAGTCCCGGTTTGTGCCACGAATCGGGACTAAAGGCTTTGCTATATAAGCAGCACTTAGCAGTTTCTCCAGAATCCATCCCTTTCTTCTCCGCCCGACGCCCGCTGCTCTGCCTCGTCGCCGTTGCCGCCGAGCCGTCAGGCTGCTCCACCTCGTCGTCGTCGCCGCCTCCGACGCCGTCAGGCTGGTCCACCTCACTGTCGTCGCCGCCTCCGACGCCGTCAGGCTGCTCAACTTTGCCGTCGCCGCCGCCCTCGACGCCATCTGCCCCGACGCCGGCGCCGCTCCCCGCGCCCCGACGCCGCCCGCCGTGCTCCGCCACCCCTCTGTGAGCACCTGCCTCGCGCCCCTGCCTTGCCTCGCTCCCGCGCCCCTGCCCTGCCCTGCCCCGCCGGCGCCACCGCTGCCGCCATGCCCCTCTGCCCCGCCGGCGCCACCACTTTTTTTATTAGTTTAATTTTTTTTCATATATATATATATATATATATAATGTATGTGTATGTATGTGGCTATATGTATGTGTATGTATGTTGCAATACATATGATGCCTTTTTGTATGAATTTCAACAAAGGCCTTCCAAATAACGATATTTGGAAGGTTCTTGCTGAACTTTGTACCAAAAAGCGAATTATCCTATCTGGGACTCTGGTCCAAAATAACTTTGGAGAGCTTCGTACCATCATGCACCTCTTACTTTCGCCTAATGATGAAGACATGGTTTTGTTGAATCCTTTGACACTAGGCAACCTCTCGACCCCTCGGCGATCCTCTCGAACATGAGAGGAAGAAGAGGATAAAAAAAGAAGAGGGAGAAGAAAAAAAAAGAGAAGAAAGAATAGAGGAGTTCTTCTCCTCTATTCTTTCTTCTCCTCTTTTTTTCTTCTTCTTCTTCCTCATTTTTTTATCGGGAACGAGGGTCGTCGGGGGACATAGATGTAGTGTCATCGTTGTCGATATACCCCCTACCGATAGCTTCAACACGTGGGGGGAGGGGTCGATATTACCCCCTCCTTGAAGCGTTCTCGAGGCCACCCCTAACCCTTGAAGCATTGTCGAGGCCACCCGAAATCCTAGAGAAGCAGCGTCGAGGCCACTAATTAATATGATTCCTTATTGTGATTAGCTAGCTAGATCTACGTTTGCCACTAATATATCCATCTGTCATGTTTGAATAATAATTGCCATGTTGTAAATATTTGTAGAAACTATGGACACCGCCCGAGACAAAGCAAAAGAAGCGTTGTTGAGGGACATAATCGCAGAAGGAAGTGATGCCGTATCGTTGTTTCTCAACGACACCGATGGTCTGGAAGGAGAGGGTGAAGAAGCTGGCTCCGGTGACCTAATGCCGGTGCAAGAAGGAGAACGTGAGGACGGATCCGGTGACCCAATGCCGGTGCAAGAAGGAGACCGTGATGACGGCTCCGGTGACCGAACCGAGTCCGGCCAGGTATATATATTAGTTAAGCCTGTGCTGACTAGCTAATTGGTGCATTCATTGTTTTGGTATGTACACATATTAAGTAAGTCTTTGTTCTTTTTTCTAGCCCTCCGGATCGAGCACAACTGAGGTAAAGAGACGAGGCCCGAAGAAAAAGTTGAGCTCGGATGAAAGGTTTGAGATCATAGCAATCGCGCCCGACGGCCAACCGATTGAACCCATCCGAACAAAGAACGCATTTGTTGCTTAGTGCGGGGTTCTGGTTAGGGACAAGATCCCGATCAGCATCCAGCAATGGTTAAAGCCGGCTACAGAAGACCCTGAGGTGTCTTACGTCAATGATATGCAGAAAAATGATCTTTGGACTGAGCTGAAGTCAAATTTCACACTACCGCCAGAGGATGATCCGAAGAAGCCAGTTAAAGAGCAATTAATCAAGTCTTTTTCTCTTAAGAGGATGGCAGACCTATTCAGGAGGTGGAAGAAAGACCTGAATAGGTTTGTCGATAAAAACGAGACACCAGAATTCAAGGGCAGATATGAGAAGACCAGAGATCACTGGCCCGCATTTGTGGCCAACAAGACATCGGAAAAGAGTAAGAAGATGTCGGCGACAAACAAGAAAAATGCTGCGAAGAAGAAGCTTCACCATCACACGGGGTCGGGTGGCTACCTCGTAGCCCGACCTAAGTGGGACAAGGCTGAGAATGATCTGGTTGAAAAAGGGATCAAACCAGAGACAATGAACTGGCCAGACCGTTGCCGGACTTGGTTCTTCGGGGCTGGCGGAACCTTGGACCCTGTAACAGGGAAGTGCATTTGGACAGACGAGCAACTTGACATACCCTTGAAGAAGATTTGGTACTATATCAATGCAGCGCAGAAAGGGACGTTCTTTCCAGACAGAGAGAACGACGAGCTCACAAAGGCCCTCGGAAATCCTGAGCACCCTGGACGGACACCAGGCACACTAGGCTCCATTCCGTGGAAGGCTGGGTTTCCGGAAGCAGGCGGTTACAAATGCCAGGAGAGGAGGAAGAAAGTGCAGCAGTCCGAACTGTAGGCGCTTAAAGCAAGGGTACTCAGGATAGAGGAACGAGAAGCAAATCGCAGCAAACGAACTGCCGAAGCTTCCCCCGATGCTACCCCGCCATCTCAGCGGAGAAGCAGCGTGGCTTCCACCGAGCTGCTTTAGCCGGAGCATGTCTTGACGGCTCCTGCCAGCTATCCCGTGGATGCTATCACGGAGTCTCAAAATTGCCACCTTATGACGCAATGGATGGATTTGAAGGTCAAGGCGGCTGTTGGCTCTGTTTATCCTTCTGAACCCGGCGCAACTTTTCACTGCCGGCCGATTCCAGAAAGATATGCTACGGTGATGGTGGATGAAATAACGAAGGGATTTGAGGAGCTCCCGCTTGACCACCCTACCGGTGAAGGGGAGACTCGGCTGGGTTCTGCTCTGAAGACGCCATGCCTATGGCGGAAGGATCTCATCAACCTTCAGAACTGGATGCCTTCGCCTCCTCCTCCTCCTCCGGCAAGTCAGGGCACTCCGCCTCCTCCACCGCCTCCTCCTCCGGCGAGTGACGATCAGGGCACTCGGCCGGCTCCTTCTCCGGCGCGAGGCGGCACTCCGCCTGCGCCTGCGCGCCCGAGCAGGCCGCCTCCTCCTTCTCCGCCTCGTCAGCAAGGGCGGAAGAGACCCGCCGCCACTCCAGAAGCTGCTCCGGCGCGTCGTACTCCTTCTCCTCCACCTCGTAAGCAAGTAAAGAAGACATCCGCTCCGTCTGCTCGGCCGGCGTCTAGCAGTACAGCCAGAGGCGGGAAGAAATACAGATTCGGTCCTTCTCTGAAGACTCCAGAGAAGTTACCATACGAGATGAGCTCGGAGGAGAACGCGAAGATCACGTGAACCGAATCAAAGGAATGGTTTGAAGGGTTGAAAGCAAAGAGACATCCACCTTCGGAGGAGAAGGTAGATCCGGTGAAAGCGAAGCGCACTCTGGCCCCAAGTCTCCGCCGAAAGGCAACTATGAGCGCATTATTGCAAAGACATGGGCCGAAGTGGAGCGGTCCGGAAATACAGTCAGTGATCAAAGGTTGAAAGAACGACGAGCAGCTGGGAAACAAATTGCCCAGCTTGGCGAACAAGGGAATCAATCGTGCCCCCCGCTCAAGGTGCCTAGCGACATCGTCGATCCAAGGATGGTGCCTGGTTATAGCAATCTTGACGATTACCTGCCCGACGATGTACATTATGATTTCCTGGACGTGCAGATACACAGATACGAGTACGGGAAGCCTCTCGTCAAAGATGAAAGATCTCTATCAACGATGATGCGAAGATTGCATGATTGGTACTTGAAAATCTGTAGAGAGTCTGGGGGGAGGAGTACTTTGTATGCGAGAGTTAAACCGGAGCATGACCTCGTTGGAATTGATATGTTGCCTATTCCATTTGAGGAGTTCTATCAGTTTTTCAATCAATTGGCCCACGATAAAGCAACGGTCACCTGCTACTGTCTGTAAGTACTACTACTTCTGTCATTAAGTCTCTCTATATAGCTCAGCTCTTTCATTGCATGTATTTATAATTATCCTCACTATATTATGCAGATTGAAGATCGCCGAATTGAAGAAAAGACAAATCGGTGATATTGGGTTCGTTAACACAAATCTCATAGATGCAACTCAGGTTAAATTTCATGCCGCAGAAACCGAGGCCAGCTTGCTACGATCATTCAAAATAAATGAACACAAAGATATAATACTCTTTCCTTACAACTTCAAGTGAGTGTTGTCTTGTGTATATTCGGTTTCCCTTATATATTAGTCCAGGTTATAGTAATGTAATTGATGAGTTATGCATGCGTGCGCAGTTTCCACTATATTCTCTTAGAGATTAGGCTTGAGCAGCAAGTAGTAACTGTCTTGGACTCGAGACGAAAAGATCCCCAGGAGTATGCGGACATGACTGAAATCCTCGAGAAGTAAGTTAAATCGATCATTATCCACCATATCAACAAATTTGTTCATTTCCTGATATCAAGTAATTGTTTTCTTTTGTCTGGCAGGGTTTGGAGAAAATTCACCACAAAATCCCTGGGACTGCCGAAGAAGCTGGAATTTAGATACCCGAAAGTAAGTACTATAGTACCATGTTCCCCGCGTCTCCTAGCTATTGATTCAAGCGCTAGTTTCATCAATACCATTTGGCATTCTTGCTTATCTATTTGATTGACCTCTATTTCTTGTAAAGTGGTTGTGGCAGGAACAAGGGAATGATTTCTGTGGATACTACATTTGCGAGTCCATCCATCACACGACCTGTGAGCGGGGCGGGTACTCTGACGAACAATATGAAGTGCGTAAGAAATAATATTCACAATTTTAGTTTATTACCATCATTTGTGTTGAGTTTCATTCATTCATATATATATGTATTGACCCCCTTCTTCAAATTAGATGTTTCGGCAGCGGGATGAACTCCTAGAACCAGATCGCATGCGAGCAATTCAAGAGGAATTGGCGGCATTCTTTCTTGACTACGTGATCCCTGAATATGGAGAATACTATTTGGACCATGCGTCCGTAATTTAGGAGATTATATTTTTAAGAGATAATTATTGTATATATGTAGCCGGTAGTGTCGGATAGATATACGAGAACTTGTTGTTCGACCAATCTCTCGGAGAAGGAGAGGTGGTCGATATCACATCTCTCTGTATGCATATATGTTCATGACGATCTTCTGTTTCCTTCGTTTGCTTACTAGCTAGCTATAGCGCGTGTCTAGTCCTCTCTATACGTATGTATATATAGTACGTAGCGTCGACCAAGCACGGACATAAGAGAGGACACTTCTCTCTATTAATTAGCTATCTAACACAATATATGAAATACCTAAATTAACCCCCCAAAACCCCCAACCCCCCCCCCCCTTCAAAAAAAACAAAAACCCCAGCCACAGAAATGCTGACGCGTGGATGCCTATTGGTCCCGGTTGGTGCCACCAACCGGGACCAAAGGCCCTCCTGCCTGGGCTCAGGGCACAGGCCACGTGGACGCCCATCTGTCCCGGTTCTGGTTTGAACCGAGACTAAATGGTCAGGGCATTAGTAACGACCCTTTAGTCCCGGTTCAGGAACCGGGACTAAAGGCCCTGACGAACCGAGACAAATGGGCCTTTTTCTACTAGTGATGGTTGCATTGAGTTATATTTCAAGGATTTGTCCATAGGCATTTCTCGAAATCCATGTGTTGGTTTCAAGGAGTTTATGAGTTGACCAAGATGTTATTAAGGAATTTTCCAAAGATTGGTCATGTGAGTATTGAGCTTATTGCAAGCATGTCTTGAAAAAGAAGATTGTGTGATCATTCATGTTTACCTTCAAGACATCATCCAAATGAAGAGAGTTGGAAAGAGTCAAGGTTGATCAAGACTAAGTACAGAGAGTGATTCAAGTTGATCATCACACAAAGCGTAGAAGATACACCGAGTGGGATCAAGGGATCTCACGGTTTGGTAAGCATTGTCCATTGCGCTTTGTGTACTAACCCATGGTATTTGTGAGAGTTCTATGTGGGGTTAGGTTTGCTTCCATGGGCTTGCATCAAGAGGTTGATCACATACAACCCGTGAAGGATAACATCAAATCAAGGTTGTGTTGTGCAAGTTCAAGTGGAGCATCACGAAAAAATCATGCTTGTAGCTCGTCGTCCGTTGTGGTGACAATGGACTTGTGAAGGTGTGCTGAAGAGTGACTCACCCATAGTGGAGTATGGGGGAGTAATCAACTAGCCTTCATCGAGCCAACGCAATCACGAAAGGTGGTCCAACTTGAGGGAGTCAAAATCGTCATCATCTAGCTCAAGTGGACTTCATGCAAGGAAAATGTTTGCCCTTGATAGGTTTTCTATTTTACCGGTCTCATGGTGATAGTTTGGAGACCGGGTTATAGGATCCATAGCTGTACTATCAAGGGGGGTTGTCAAGTGAGTAGCTTGATCGTATCGTTCGTCGAGAGCTCAAACCATTGCATCCTTGCATCATCTTTCTTGATTCTTATTTGTATTTTCTCTTTTTGAGGTATTAGAGCTTGTGGTTATCTTCCTGACAAGCTCTAGTACATCGAAAACGGATTTCATATGCTTCTTCTATTGCGTTTTCGGTGTTGGAGGTTTTACCTGTCTTATTTGAGGAAGGGTTCTCACCATTTTCTTATGGGAATTTTCTAATTTGCTACTTATTTTTATTTCCATCAAGATTGTGTTAGCCGTTGTCGTTAGCTTTCCAACAAACTTGGTTTCGTTGAATTCAGAGTCAGTTTGCAGAAGTTGTGGCAATTTTGGTGTTCTTAAAAGGCTGCAGCGGTACTACCGCGGCTACTACCGCTTGGAGCGGATGTAACTTTTTACTACCGCTCTAGAGAGGTACTACCGCGGCTACTACCATGGCTACTTCCGCTCCGGACCAAAATCTCGTTTTAAGTCCAGCGATGGTAGGCACAGATGTATTTTTTTAGTACCGCTCGCAAACAGTAGTACCTAAAGGAAGTATGCCCTGGAGGCAATAATTAAGTTATTATTTATTTCCTCATATCATGATAAATGTTTATTATTCATGCTAGAATTGTATTAACCAGAAACATAATACATGTGTGAATACATAGACAAACATCGTGTCACTAGTATGCCTCTACTTGACTAGCTCGTTGATCAAAGATGGTTGAGTTTCCTAGCCATAGACATGTGTTGTCATTTGATTAACGGGATCACATCATTAGGAGAATGATGTGATTGACTTGACCCATTCCGTTAGCTTAGCACTTGATCGTTTAGTTTACTGCTATTGCTTTCTTCATGACTTATACATGTTCCTATAACTATGAGATTATGCAACTCCCGATTACCAAAGGAACACTTTGTGTGCTACCAAACGTCACAACGTAACTGGGTGATTATAAAGGTGCTCTACAGGTGTCTCCGATGGTACTTGTTGAGTTGGCATAGATCGAGATTAGGATTTGTCACTCCGATTGTCGAAGAGGTATCTCTGGACCCTCTCGGTAATGCACATCACTATAAGCCTTGCAAGCAATGTGACTAATGAGTTAGTTGCGGAATGATGCATTACATAACGAGTAAAGAGACTTGCTGGTAACGAGATTGAGCTAGGTATTGAGATACCGACGATCGAATCTCGGGCAAGTAACGTACCGATGACAAAGGGAACAACGTATATTGTTATGCGGTTTGACCGATAAAGATCTTCGTAGAATATGTGGGAGCCAATATGAGCATCCAGGTTCCGCTATTGGTTATTGACCGGAGATGTGTCTCGGTCATGTCTACATAGTTCTCGAACCCGTAGGGTCCCACGCTTAAAGTTCTGTGACGATCGGTATTATGAGTTTATATGTTTTGATATACCGAAGGTAGTTCGGAGTCCCGGATATGATCACGGACATGATGAGGAGTCTCTAAATGGTCGAGACACAAACATTGATATATTGGAAGCCTACATTTGGACATCGGAAGAGTTCCGGGTGAAATCAGGATTTTACCGGAGTACCGGGGAGTTACGGGACCCGCCGGGGGTTGTAATGGGCCTATCGGGCCTTAGTGGAGAAGAGAGAGGGCAGCCAGGAGGTGGCGCGCGGCCCCCCTTGCCCCAGTCCGAATTGGACAAGGTAAGGGGGCGGCCGCCCCCCTCTCCTTCCTTCTCTCCACCTCCTCCTTCCCCCTTCTCCTACTCCTACTAGGAAAGGAGGAGTCCTACTCCCGGTGGGAGTAGGACTCCCCCCTTGGCGCGCCCTCCTCCTGGCCAGCCGCCTCCCCCCTAGCTCCTTTATATACGGGGGCAGGGGCACCCCATAGACACAACAATTGATCATTGATCTTTTAGCCGTGTGCGGTGCCCCCCTCCACCATAATCCACCTCGGTCATATCGTAGCGGTGCTTAGGCAAAGCCCTGCGTTGGTAGTTTCATCAACATCGTCACCACGCCATCGTGCTGACGAAACTCTCCTTTGAGCTCTATTAGATCGTGAGTTCGCGGGACATCACCGAGCTGAACGTGTGCTGAACGGGGAGGTGCCGTACGTTCGTACTGAGGATCAGTCGATCGTGAAGACGTACGACTACATCAACCACGTTGTCATAACGCTTCCGCTTAACGGTCTACGAGGGTACGTGGACGACACTCTCCCCTCTCGTTGCTATGCATCACCATGATCTTGCGTGTGCGTAGATTTTTTTTGAAATTACTACGTTCCCCAACAGTGGCATCCGAGCCAGGTTTATGCGTAGATGTTATATGCACGAGTAGAACACAAGTGAGTTGTGGGCGATACAAGTCATACTGCTTACCAGCATGTCATACTTTGGTTCGGCGGTATTGTTGGATGAAGCGGCCCGGACCGACATTACGCGTACACTTACGCGAGACTGGTCCGACGTGCTTCGCACACACGTGGCTGGCGGGTGCCAGTTTCTCCAACTTTAGTTGAACCGAGTGTGGCTACGCCCGGTCCTTGAGAAGGTTAAAACAGCACTAACTTGACGAACTATCATTGTGGTTTTGATGCGTAGGTAAGAATGGTTCTTTCTCAGCCCGTAGCAGCCACGTAAAACTTGCAACAACAAAGTAGAGGACGTTTAACTTGTTTTTGCAGGGCATGTTGTGATGTGATATGGTCAAGACATGATGCTATATTTTATTGTATGAGATGATCGTGTTTTGTAACGGAGTTATCGGCAACTGGCAGGAGCCATATGGTTGTCGCTTTATTGTATGCAATGCAATCGCCCTGTAATTGCTTTACTTTATCACTAAGCAGTAGCGATAGTCGTAGAAGCAATAGTTGGCGAGACGACAACGATGCTACGATGGAGATCAAGGTGACGCGCCGGTGACGATGGTGATCATGACGGTGCTTTGGAGATGGAGATCAAAGGCACAAGATGATGATGGCCATATCATATCACTTATATTGATTGCATGTGATGTTTATCCTTTATGCATCTTATTCTGCTTTGATTGACGGTAGCATTACAAGATGATCCCTCACTAAATTTCAAGGTATAAGTGTTCTCCCTGAGTATGCACCGTTGCAAAAGTTCGTCATGCCGAGACACCACGTGATGATCGGGTGTGATAAGCTCTACGTTCAAATACAACGGGTGTAAGCCAGTTTTGCACACGCAGAATACTTGGGTTAAACTTGACGAGCCTAGCATATGCAGATATGGACTCGGAGCACTAAGACCGAAAGGTCGAGCGTGAATCATATAGTAGATATGATCAACATAGTGATGTTCACCATTGAAAACTACTCCATCTCACGTGATGATCGGACATGGTTTAGTTGATTTGAATCACGTGATCACTTAGATGATTAGAGGGATGTCTATCTAAGTGGGAGTTCTTAAGTAATATGATTAATTGAACTTAAATTTATCATGAACTTAGTACCTGATAGTATTTTTCTTGTCTATGTTGTTGTAGATAGATGGCCTGTGTTGTTGTTCCGTTGAATTTTAATGCGTTCCTTGAGAAAGCATAGTTGAAAGATGATGGTAGCAATTACACGGACTGGGTCCGTAACTTGAGGATTATCCTCATTGCTGCACAGAAGAATTACGTCCTGGAAGTACCGCTGGGTGCCAGGCCTGCTGCAGATGCAACTAACGACATTAAGAACGTCTGGCAGAGCAAAGCTGATGACTACTCGATAGTTCAGTGTGCCATGCTTTACGGCTTAGAACCGGGACTTCAACGACGTTTTGAATGTCATGGAGCATATGAGATGTTCCAGGAATTGAAGTTAATATTTCAAGCAAATGCCCGGATTGAGAGATATGAAGTCTCCAATAAGTTCTACAGCTGCAAGATGGAGGAGAATAGTTCTGTCAGTGAACATATACTCAAAATGTCTGGGTATAACAATTACTTGATTCAACTGGGAGTTAATCTTCCAGGTGATAGTGTCATTGACAGAATTCTTCAATCACTGCCACCAAGCTACAAGAGCTTCGTGATGAACTATAATATGCAAGGGATGGATAAGACAATTCCTGAGCTCTTCGTGATGCTAAAGGCTGCGGAGGTAGAAATCAAAAAGGAGCATCCAGTGTTGATGGTCAACAAGACCACCAGTTTCAAGAAAAAGGGTAAAGGGAAGAAGAAGGGGAACTTCAAGAAGAACGGCAAACAAGTTGCTGCTCAGGAGAAGAAACCCAAGTCTGGACCTAAGCCTGAGACTGAGTGCTTCTACTGCAAACAGACTGGTCACTGGAAGCGGAACTGCCCTAAGTATTTGGCGGATAAGAAGGATGGCAAGGTGAACAAAGGTATATGTGATATACATGTTATTGATGTGTACCTTACTAATGCTCGCAGTAGCACCTGGGTATTTGATACTGGTTCTATTGCTAATATTTGCAACTCGAAACAGGGACTACGGATTAAGCGAAGATTGGCTAAGGACGAGGTGACGATGCGTGTGGGAAATGGTTCCAAAGTCGATGTGATCGCGGTCGGCACGCTACCTCTACATCTACCTTCGGGATTAGTTTTAGACCTGAATAATTGTTATTTGGTGCCAACATTAAGCATGAACATTATATCTGGATCTTGTTTGATGTGAGACGGTTATTCATTTAAATCAGAGAATAATGGTTGTTCTATTTATATGAGTAATATCTTTTATGGTCATGCACCCTTGAAGAGTGGTCTATTTTTATTAAATCTCGATAGTAGTGATACACATATTCATAATATTGAAGCCAAAAGATGCAGAGTTGATAATGATAGTGCAACTTATTTGTGGCACTGCCGTTTAGGTCATATTGGTGTAAAACGCATGAAGAAACTCCATACTGATGGACTTTTGGAATCACTTGATTATGAATCATTTGGTACTTGCGAACCATGCCTCATGGGCAAGATGACTAAGACGTCGTTCTCCAAAACAATGGAGCGAGCAACAGATTTGTTGGAGATCATACATACTGATGTATGTGGTCCGATGAATATTGAGGCTCGCGGCGGGTATCGTTATTTTCTCACCTTCACAGATGATTTGAGCATATATGGGTATATCTACTTAATGAAACATAAGTCTGAAACATTTGAAAAGTTCAAAAATTTCAGAGTGAAGTGGAAAATCATCGTAACAAGAAAATAAAGTTTCTACGATCTGATTGTGGAGGAGAATATTTGAGTTACGAGTTTGGTCTACATTTGAAACAATGGGGAATAGTTTCGCAACTCACGCCACCCGGAACACCACAACGAAATGGTGTGTCCGAACATCGTAATCTTACTTTACTAGATATGGTACGATCTATGATGTCTCTTACTGATTTACCGCTATCGTTTTGGGGTTATGCTTTAGAGACGGCTGCATTCACGTTAAATAGGGCACCATCAAAATCCGTTGAGATGACGCCTTATGAACTGTGGTTTGGCAAGAAACCAAAGTTGTCGTTTCTTAAAGTTTGGGGTTGCGATGCTTATGTGAAAAAGCTTCAACCTGATAAGCTCGAACCCAAATCGGAGAAATGTGTCTTCATAGGATACCCAAAGGAAACTGTTGGGTACACCTTCTATCACAGATCCGAAGGCAAGACATTTGTTGCTAAGGATGGATCCTTTCTAGAGAAGGAGTTTCTCTCGAAAGAAGTGAGTGGGAGGAAAGTAGAACTTGATGAGGTAACTGTACCTGCTCCCTTATTGGAAAGTAGTTCATCACAGAAACCGGTTCCTGTGACAACTATACCAATTAGTGAGGAAGCTAATCATGTTGATCATGAAGCTTCAGATCAAGTTACTACCAAACCTCGTAGGTCAACCAGAGTAAGATCCGCACCAGAGTGGTACGGTAATCCTATTCTGGAGGTCATGTTACTTGACCAAGGCGAACCTACGAACTATGAAGAAGCGATGGTGAGCCCAGATTCCGCAAAATGGCTTGAGGTCATGAAATCTGTGATGGGATCCATGTATGAGAACAAAGTGTGGACTTTGGTTGACTTGCCCGATGATCGGCAAGCCATAGAGAATAAATGGATCTTCAAGAAGAAGACTGACGCTGACGGTAATGATACTGTCTACAAAGCTCGACTTGTTGCGAAAGGTTTTCGACAAGTTCAAGGAGTTGACTACGATGAGACTTTCTCACCCATAGCGATGCTTAAGTCTGTCCGAATCATGTTAGTAGTTGCCGCATTTTATGATTATGAAATTTGGCAAATGGATGTCAAAACTGCATTCCTGAATGGATTTCTGTAAGAAGAGTTGTATATGATGCAACCAGAAGGTTTTGTCGATCCAAAGGGAGCTAACAAAGTGTGCAAGCTCCAGCGATCCATTTATGGACTGGTGCAAGCCTCTCGGAATTGGAATAAACGTTTTGATAGTGTGATCAAAGCATATGGTCTTATACAGGCTTTTGGAGAAGCCTGTATTTACAAGAAAGTGAGTGGGAGCTCTGTAGCATTTCTGATATTATATGTGGATGACATATTGCTAATTGGAAATATATAATTTCTGGATAGCATAAATGGATACTTGAATAAGAGTTTTTCAATGAAAGACCTCGGTGAAGCTGCTTACATATTGGGCATCAAGATCTATCGAGATAGATCAAGACGCTTAATTGGACTTTCACAAAGCACATACCTTGAAACACTTTTGAAGAAGTTCAAAATGGATCAAGCAAAGAAATTGTTCTTGCCTGTGTTACAAGGTATGAAGTTGAGTCAGACTCAATGCCCGCCCACTGTAGAAGATAGAGAGAAAATGAAAAGTGTTCCCTATGCTTTAGCCATAGGCTCTATCATGTATGCAATGCTGTGTACCAGACCTGATGTGTGCCCTGCTATTAGTTTAGCAGGGAGGTACCAAAATAATCCACGAATGGATCACTGGACAGCGGTCAAGAACATCCTAAAATACCTATAACTATGAGATTATGCAACTCTCGATTACTGGAGGAACACTTTGTGTGTTACTAAACGTCACAACGTAACTGGGTGATTATAAAGCTGCTCTATAGGTGTCTCCGATGGTACTTTTTGAGTTGGCATAGATCGAGATTAGGATTTGTCACTCTGATTGTCGGAGAGGTATATCTGGGCCCTCTCGGTAATCCACATCACTATAAGCCTTGCAAGCAATGTGACTAATGAGTTAGTTGCGGGATGATGCATTACGGAACGAGTAAAGAGACTTGCCGGTAACGAGATTGAGCTAGATATTGAGATACCGACGATCGAATCTCGGGCAAGTAACGTACCGATGACAAAGGGAACAACGTATGTTGTTATGCGGTTTGACCAGGCCCGTCGATGAGGGGGAGTGTCGGTGTCAAAACCGGCGGATCTCGGGTAGGGGGTCCCGAACTGTGCGTCAAGGTCGGATGGTAACAGGAGACAAGGGACACTTTATTTTACCCAGGTTCGGGCCCTCTCGATGGAGGTAAAACCCTACTCCTGCTAGATTAATATTGATGATATGGGTAGTACAAGAGTAGATCTACCACGAGATCAAGGAGGCTAAACCCTAGAAGCTAGCCTATGGTATGATTGTGTATGATGATGGTTGTCCTACGGACTACAACCCTCCGATTTATATAGACACCGGATAGGGTTAGAGTTACACAGAGTCGGTTACAATGGTAGTAGATCTCGAATATCCGCACGCCTAGCTTGCCTTCCACGCCAAGAAAAGATCCTTCCGGACACAGGACGAAGTCTTCAACTTTGTATCTTCATAGTCCTGGAGTCCGGCTGAAGGTATAGTCCGGCTATCCGAACACCCCCTAATCCAGGACTCCCTCAGTAGCCCCCGAACCAGGCTTCAATGACGATGAGTCCGGCGCGCAAATCGTCTTCGGCATTGCAAGGCGGGTTCCTCCTCTGAATCCCGTGTACATGTACGAATAACGTCCGGTTTTTGTAATGTAGATGTAACGCCCTCGATGCGGCTATAGCTCCCACGTGTCGAGGCACGACTTAGAGGCATAACCGCATTGAAAGCAATGTCGCAAGTGAGGTAATCTTCACACAACCCATGTAATACATAAGGGAAAGAGGTACATAGTTGCCTTACAGTCGCCACTTTACACAATACATAAATAAACATTCATCATCCAGATTACACTCAAGGTCCGACTACGGAACCAAAATGAAAGAAGACTACCCCAAATGCTACACAGATCCCCGAATCACCCCAACTGGGCTCCACTACTGATCATCAGGAAAAGACACATAGTAACGGCCACATTCCTCGTCGAACTCCCACGTGAGCTCGGTCGCGTCATCTGCACTGGCATCGTTGGTACCTGCAACTGTTTTGGTAGAATCTGTGAGTCACGAGGACTCAGCAATCTCACACCCGCGAGATCAAGACTATTTAAGCTTATAGGTAGGAAAAGGGTTGTGAGGTGGAGCTGCAGCAAGCGACTAGCATATATGGTGGCTACAACGCAAAAGAGAGCGAGAAGAGAAGCAAAGCACGGTCGTGAAGCTAGAAGTGATCAAGAAGTGATCCTAGAACAACCTACGTCAGACATAACTCCAACACCGTGTTCACTTCCCGGACCCCGCCGAGAAGAGACCATCACGGTTACACACGCGGTTGATGTGTTTTAATTAAGGTCAACTTCGGGTTTTCTACAACCGGACATCAACAAATTCCCATCTGCCTCATAACCGCGGGCACGGCTTTCGAAAGATAATACCCTGCAAGGGTCTCCCAACTTAGCCCATTATAAGCTCTCACGGTCAACGAAGGATATTCCTTCTACCGGGAAGACCCGATCAGTCTCGGAATCCCGGACTACAAAACATCTCGACAGTAATAAAACAAGTCCAGCAAAGCCGCCCGATTGTGCCGACAAATCCTGATAGGAGCTGCACATATCTCGGTCTCAGGGCACATCCGGATAAGTCAAGCTACGAGTAAAACTAGGCCTCGAGTTTCCCCGCGGTGGCCCCGCAGGTTGCTCGGTTCGGGCCAACACTCGAAGGAGCACTGGCCCGGGGAGGGGTTAAAATAAAGATGACCCTCGGGCTCGCGAAAACCCGGGGGAAAAAGGCTTAGGTGGCAAATGGTAAAACCAATGTTGGGCCTTGCTGGAAGAGTCTTATTCAAAGCGAACTGTCAAGGGGGTCCCATAAATCACCCAACCGTGTAAGGAACGCAAAATCAAGGAACATAACACCGGTATGACGGAAACTAGGGTGGCAAGAGTGGAACAAAACACCAGGCATAAGGCCGAGCCTTCTACCCTTCACCAAGTATATAGATGCATTAATTAAATACGAGGTATTGTGATATCCCAACAAGTAAACATGTTCCAACAAGGAACAACAAGTCCATGTTCCAACAAGGAACAAACTTCATCTTCACCTGCAACTAGCAACGCTATAAGAGGGGCTGAGCAAAGCGGTAACATAGCCAATCAACGGTTTGCTAGGACATGGATGGTTAGGGGCTGACATGGCAATATGGGTGGCAAAATATAGCAAGTGGTAGGTATCGCAGCATAGGCATAGCATAAGAGCGAGCATCTAGCAAGCAAAGATAGAAGTGATTTCGAGGGTATGGTCATCTTGGCTGCAAGGTTCTCAGAGTTGTCGAAAGCTTGGTCCTCGTAAGCGTTCTCAACAGGTTCCTCGTTCACGTACTCGTCTCCCGGCTCTACCCAAAGCAAGAACACAAGCAAAGGGGACAACATCAATCACGATGCAATGCGCAAGCAACATGATGCAAAACATGGCATGATATGCGAGATGGGATATGCAAAGCATATGCGAGCTTCGGAAGGAAAAAAATGAACAAGGCATAATCTTGGCAAACCAAGTATGCCACTGGATAGGTGAGGTGATTTCGGTTGAAATCGATATAAAGATCACCGGAATCGGATGCACGGTTTGCAAATGACAAGCAAAACAAGAATGACAATAATCTGCCATTAACAGCATGATGTTACTTAGCAAACAACAAGTAATTAAGCTACTGCACCCAAACATATCAAAAAATCATATGAAAGTAATCTACTCAAGATGCTTGACAAAAGATGAACACTGAGCTAAGGCTAAATCACACCATAACAGGTTCAAACAAGCATAGCAAAAGTGCAAAAGATAACAGGTTCACAGACTTAGTGAAAATAACATGCCAGAAATTAACATCAGGATGACATGTTTAGAGCAATGAAACAACATGGTACAAGAACAGGACGTAGAAAAATAAGGCATGGCATTAATCTACTCAAAGCACTTAACAAAAGTCCCTTACTGACCATAAGACAAAAAGGATCAGAAAATCTAATAACACCCATGTCAATTAAGCAAGTTTCGTTACAGGTTTCAGACTAAGCAGAAAACTGGACATGTCAAAAACAGATAACAAGTAGGCATGTTTACGAGCTCGATGCACTCACTACAGAGCATTGCATGATAAACTAAGCATACATACATCAAGAAGACATGGCATAGAAGCTAGACATGGCAAGAATAACAGCATAGCATCCAAGGATCAACTACACCAGGCTTGGCAAAATCGAATAACATGTAAACAATCTGCCAGCAACATTTTATAGCAAAAGTAGAGCTCGATTGACTCAAGCTATGGCACTCCACAATTACAACCAAAGGCACGGATGGATAGAGAAGAACCATATGTTCAAAACACTCTTACTGATCATGCTCAAAAGAGGCATAGATCTCTCTGAAACAACATGGACACGTGGCATAAAAATAACAGCAGGCAGGGACTTAGTGAAATTACTAAGTCTCTGAAATCAGCAACATTAAGTACCCTAGTTTGCATGCTTGTGCTAGTCACCACATAGATCACAAAAATACATAGTAAAAACCACTGCAAAGATAGCATGGCATATTACAAAACTCATGTAGGACTCAACTTCATAGGGTGCACACATCAATCATGGCAAAAATGACAAAAGTGCATGTTCTGATAAGAATCAGAAACTAACATCACATAGCCCTCTTCCAACAATATTTCGGGCATCAAGATGAGCTCAAATGAAAATGATGCAATCAGGTGAAATGATGTACTCATCGCGGCGAACAATTTGACATATTATACGCACGAAACGGAGCAATATACAGCAAGTTATGATGCGATGAACATGCGACAATTATGCAAATATTTCGGGACTTAGACAAAACGGGGGAGGAAGAAAAAGTCAACCGAGGCGCGGGCTCGCCGGAGTGCTCGCCGGGGATGGCCGGAGGAGGCGCGGGGTGGCCGGATCCGGGGCCGGGGAGGCCGGATCTGGCGCGGGCGGCGGCGGAGGAGGCGGGGACGGTGACGCGGCGGCCGGCGTCGCGCGGGACGCGACGGGCGCGGGACCAGGGCGGCGGCGGGTGCGGCGGCGCGGCGAGGCGGGTGCGGCGGCGCGGGCGCTCGGGCGCGGGGCGCGCGGCTCGCGGGAGCGGGCGGCGGCGGCGGGCCGCGGGGGCCGGCTTCGGGCCCGGCGGGCTCGCGGGGGCGGCGCGGTACGGGCGGCGGCGGGCGGACACGTGGCGCCCCGTGATTGGTTGGCGGCGGCGGGCGGACACGTCCGCCCGTCCGGATTTTGTCCGGCGGCGACGGGAGGGGAAATGGACTAGGGTTAGGGTGGATTGATCCGGGATTTTGGAGGGGGAGGTATATTTATAGGTAGAGGGGGCTAGGAAGCTTCAAATGGAGTGTGGTTTTCGGCCACGCGATCGTGATCGAACGGCGATGGACATGGGAGTGACTTAGATGGGTTATTGGGCTGTTTTGAAGGGGTTTTGGGCTGCAACACACATGAGGCCTTCATGGTTACCCGGTTAACCGTTGGAGTATCAAACGACCTCCGATTGACCCGAAACTTGACAGGCGGTCTACCGGTGCTATACCAAGGCCACTTGACAAAACTCGGTCCATTCCGAGAAGGTTTAATACCCTCTCACGGAAAAAGGTAAAAGGGGACGCCGGGGGACATAGGAGCGTCGGATTGCAAAACGGACAACGGGGAAAATGCTCGGATTCACGAGACGAACACGTATGCAAATGCGATGCACATGATGACATGATAGGAAATGCATGACATGAACAAAGTGTAAAACGACGGGAAACCCAACCACGGAGGGAATATCATATCACATAGCCGAAAATGGCAAGAGTTGGATTACAAATATGACAAGTTACATCCGGGGTGTTACAGTAGCGCTCCTTGGCTTCAGTGCCCAATAATGGCAGTCTTCCACGTGCTGAACGAATGCGAAGAGCTTGGGGTGTCTTTACATCCACACCCTTAGTCATATAAACGATCCGCCTACTTAACGGGATGGGGATTTAGATCCAAATCATATCTTCTCCTCCCCGCGAGTTATCATCAGAACGTCTCCAGCAAAGGTCCATTCCAACATGGCCAGCCGTCTCAGCTCCTCCCCTCGCCCCTCCAGTCCTAAACCCAGAGACTGGGAGAGATGCACCATCCCACACAGCGAGTTAGTGTCGCTCCAAGCCAAGGGATTTCTCCCTCAAGCCTATATGGTCTCGGTCCGAGCCGGACTCACCACTTATCAAGGCAGAAAACAAGCGGAGAACTCACCTAGTCCCTCTAGAGGGGAGCGGGTGTGCCTGGTCCCTTATCTAATAAGGGGACTGGGATTTCCAATTCATCCCTTTCTCCGCGGGCTTTTGGAGTTCTATGGCCTCCAGCTGCACCATCGTCGAGGCTCATTTTGCGTTGTGGAAGAAGATATTCTGCCTGGTGCCCCGTTCCCAAGAGGGGTCCATATATCAAGTGGGCGGAGCCGAAGTATGGCGCATCGCCGGGACCGGATACCCGTCCGGAACCCCGAAGAAGGCGTCCGAGGACTGGCCTTCAAAATGGTTCTATATAGACGATGTCCCCCTGCCGGACCCTATCCGGGCCGGTCTCCTGAGTTCAACAATGCTCCCCTGAAGAAACGCCTGAGCTGGCGCCCTCGGAGCTCTCAGAGAGAGAATGACAGAGATGTCCTTTACTTAATGGGCCGGATTAAGCTACTGGCTCATTCCGGACTAACCATGATTAAAGTCATGGCCACATGCATTATGCGAGGGGTGCAGCCGCTCCAATACAGAAGCTACCCCATGTGGGATTTCAACGGGGAGGATGACGCCACCCGTTACGGCCGTAAGGGGCCGGACTCGCCTTCCGCTTTAATGAAGATTTTATCCTCTTTGTACAAGGGAGAAGAAGAGGAATTCCTCCGCGTCGACCCGCAGGGCGGATTTTCCATGTATAGTCCTCCGAATTGGGTAAGCGGACAGTCGTACTTCCCTGTTCATTTTACATTCCCATGATTAAATAGGCAGTCTAACGACTTCAATGCAGGACCTGCGTCAGGAGGTAAAAAACATAAACAACCGTCCTCCACAGCCAGAGGACCCAGAACGGTCCCTCGATCCGGACTCCGAAGAGGATCCGGACTTAGCGGTGGATTTCATCAACGGAGTGTTTCATGAGCTAAGCAAGGACGATACCTTGGTAGCTATTATAGCTGATTACCCAGGGTTGATCCCAGCCTCCCAGGTGACAAATACCGGAGCTTTACCCCCTTAAGAGGGGTTCCATTTTCATGGGTTTGGTTGTTCTGACAACAACCGCGCTTTGTAGGGGAGATTCCCGAGGGGGGAAGCCGACCCCGCTGCAGCTAACCGGCGGGGGGCCGCAGGGCCCCGTGGGGCAAAAAGGAACATAGTCCGGTCTGAGGTGCCCGAGCAAAGGTATGGCGTACCCTCTCTTTTCCCCCGGTGTTTTACACCTCCAGGGTATATTAATATTCATGCTATCTTCAGGACGAAGAGACCTCGCCGGACTATATCCGGAGAGGTTGCCAACCGCGCCTCCACCAGCCAGACCCCAACGCCCGGCCCGGAGGCGGAGGCCAGCGCAAGGCACGCACCGGACGCTCCTCCATCAGAGGATGCGGACAGGCTGTCTGCCACCCATTCCGAGGTGGAGAGTGCCATGAACCACAGGCGTCGCCGGACAGTTCTTCGCGACGCTTGTTTCTCCCAGGAGGCTTTAAATGCCTTCAATTCATGAGATGCATACCTCCGTGCGGCTCAAAATGGTTTAGCCAGAGCCACGGAGCAGTATGTAAAAGACATACGGGTAAGAAAATTTTGGTAAATATAGATATGCCAGTAGCCCCCGAGACTTGAAGCAGTGGAAACAACTGATTCGAGAATCAAAAAACATGCAGTTTCTTACCGAGAAGAATACCGCGCTGTCCCAGGAGCTGGAAAGGTGCAGGGCCGAACTAGAGGCCGCACGAACGGCAGCAGGGGGGTCTAAAGAGACCCCTGCAGGTAAACAATACACCAGAATATTTAGTATTGTACGGATTTAAGTGCCAATCTGACAAATTCTATTGCAGATGGCGCCGGACTCGATCCGGACAGGCAACAGCTTCTACGCTGGTTAAAGGCTGGTGAAAGCGTGCTAACAAAGGCGAGGCGGGAGAAGAATGATCTCCAGGATGCCAACACCAGGCTGGATGTTGAACTAAAAGATGTTCGTGGCCAGCTGTCGGACTCCAATAAGGAGAATCAGCGACTTCGACGCGGCATTTTTAGTAAGTGCTTAAGCGAACTCTTGAAAAAGGAGTTCGGCGAGGAAGACGACTAACAGAGTTATGTCTGTAGGTATGCTGACAGGTCGTCCTGCAGAGGAGATGCCCGGTTCAACGGGCGATCTTCTTCCCGAACTCTCGCAACTGCACGAATGAGTTCGGCAGGCGATGCGAGGTATTGCCCAAGCCTTGTGGCCTGCCCACTCCATACCCGAGGGCCTTGGAGAACTTGCGGAGAAGTTGAAGGGAGCTCAGCGGCGCTTCTGGTTGTGGAAGATACCGGCCTGCCGGCAGGGTGCTAGGGAGGCCTGGGCCATGGTGAAGACCCGCTTTACGAAGTCTGACCCCAATCACATGGCCGAGGTCGGACCGGTGGGGCCTGACGGGAAGGAGACCCCTGTGAGCTTAGTGTATGGCCAGGTAGAATTGGCCGCAAAGTATTCCCAGCAGGACTGTAAATTAGACAGCCTGTTAGATGGTATAGAAGAGGAATACAATCAGTCAGGATGACTATGTAATTTATAATTGACATGTGTAATGCCTTCTAGCCGGATTGTAGATCGTTTGTCATTGCCAACCTTTTCGCTTCGACCTCAGGACCTGACGGTCCGGAGTGTGTCCGAATACCATAACGGTTATATAAGAACCGAGGTATGCGTGGAGACCAGGCGTAGGGGTCATTCGTGCTTTATCAGACAAGTGCCCAACTAGTTATGTTATATTACATGGTTAGTAAGAAACATCTTCCAGAGAGAATAGTTCCGTTAAGGGTTCCTTTCGCTGGGGTGGCGTGCCCTGAAGTGCACGTCCGGACTGCAAATGCAGGAAAACATCTGGGGGCATGTATAAGTAAAAAAGGTTCATCTTTAGTTCACCGACCGAATATTCCCTTAAGAACGCTAGCTTTCAGCTTCACCCAGTCTGAGGTACACATCCGACTTATCCGGCAGTAACAATCGCAGAGGTGCTCCCTTTACCGCCTAGCCGAACAATCGGGAACGTAGGGGTAAGCACAGGAGCCAGGCAACTCAGCTTGGCCAAAACTTAAGTCATATCGATGCATATAATGGTGAAGAAAAGGTGTGTGCGGAAGTCTGACGCATGCGTTGGGCGTGAAATCCATATAAACAAGCTTCTGTTAGAGAAGCCCCCAGGTTTAAGGAGCGCGAGTGGCGCGTCACATGATGAGCCTTTAAGGGCTATAAAAGGAAAGAGTCGGGGGAGACAAAAACAGAAAAATATATATATAAGTGGACAGAGGAAGGAGACAAACCCCGAGTCCGGCGCTAGGCATAGAATCTTCGGAGACGTGCGGCGTTCCATGGGTTCGGCTCGAGTCGGTTATCCGACGCATATCGCAGGCGGTACGCTCCACCAGTCAGGACTTGGTCAATTATGAAGGGACCTTCCCATTTGGGCTTGAGTTTGTCCTTTTTCTTATCCGGCACCAATATTGTAATTTTTGGCTCGTACTTCTCTGCTTTGATATCTTCGAGCCTGCTGTTGATAAAATGCGGAACGGGCTTTAGCCACGTCGCGCTCCTCCTCTAAGGCGTCCAGGTTGTCCTGCCGATCAAGCTCGGCTTCCCTTTCTTCGTACATGCGCACTCGAAATGAGTCATGAATTATATCGCAGGGCAGAACTGCCTCTGCGCCGTACACCATAAAGAATGGTGTGAATCCGGTGGTACAATTCGGCGTGGTTCGCAGCCCCCATGGTACGGAGTCGAGCTCCTCTACCCAGTGCGTATTAGATTCCTTTAGGGACCGCACTAGTCTGGGTTTGATACCGCTCATGATGAGACCATTTGCACGTTCGACCTGACCGTTAGTTTGTGGGTGATAGACAGAAGCATAATCAAGCTTAATGCCCATGTTTTTGCACCACAGCTTTACTTCGTCAGAGGTGAAGTTTGTGCCGTTATCGGTGATAATGTTGTGGGGGACACCGTAACGGTGTACGAGCCCGGATATGAAGTCTATCACAGGTCCGGATTCGTCCGTCTTAACAGGCTTGGCTTCTATCCATTTGGTGAATTTATCCACCATGACCAATAAGTATTTTTTCTTGTGGGTTCCACCCTTAAGGGGTCCCACCATATCAAGCCCCCAGACCGCAAAAGGCCAAGTGATGGGGATGGTTCGGAGGGCGATGGGCGGCATATGGCTTTGATTTGCAAAGAGCTGGCAACCGACGCATCGTTTGACTAAGTCATGAGCGTCTGCTCGGGCCGTCGGCCAATAAAAGCCCGTACGGAAAGCCTTGCTTACAAGGGACCGAGCTGCAGCGTGGTGGCCACCGAGTCCGGCATGAATTTCAACCAACAGACTCCGCCCTTCCTCTTCGGAGATACATCTTTGAAGGACTCCTGTAGTGCTTTTCTTATATAGCTCTCCCTCGTGGACTTTATAGGATTTAGATCGCCGCACTATGCAGCGTGCCTCGTTTTGGTCCTCTGGGAGTTCCTGCCAAGTAAGGTAGGCTAGGAATGGTTTTGTCCACGGGGCGATGACCGCCATTATTACGTGGGCTGAAGGCGTGATTTCGGTGGCAGGGCCTCCGATTATGTCGGATTGTTCGGCGTCGGGTTGTGCGGTTATGTCCGGACTGTTATCCGAGGGTTCCCCCTCCCATGCTATAGATGGCTTGAATAATCTTTCTAAGAAGATGTTGGGGGGACCGCATCTCGTTTTGCTCCGATGCGTGCCAGGATGTCTGCTGCCTGATTATTTTCTCGGGCTATATGGTGAAACTCCAGTCCCTCGAACCGAACTGACATTTTTAGGACGGCATTGCGATAAGCTGCCATTTTTGGGTCTTTGGCGTCAAAGTCGCCATTTATTTGGGATATCGCGAGGTTTGAGTCCCCGCGTACTTCCAGGCATTGTATGCCCATGGATACCGCCATCCGGAGACCATGTAGAAGGGCCTCGTATTCGGCTGCATTATTGGAGTCTGTGTACATAATTTGGAGTACATATTGGACTGTGTCTCCTATAGGGGACATCAAAACGACGCCAGCCCCTAGTCCGGCCAACATTTTGGAGCCGTCGAAATGCATGATCCAGTTTGAATATGTGCCGTACTCTTTAGGGAGTTCGGCCTCTATCCATTCGGCGACGAAGTCGGCTAGGACTTGTGATTTAATGGCTCGCCGTGGTTTGTAGGTTATGTCGAACGAGAGGAGCTCTATGGCCCATTTTGCTATCCGGCCCGTTGCATCGCGGTTGTTCATAATATCGTTGAGTGGTACTTCCGAGGCTACTGTTATAGAACACTCTTGAAAGTAGTGTCGTAGCTTCCGGGATGCCATAAACATCGCGTACGCGATCTTTTGGTAATGCGGGTACCATGATTTGCATGGTGTGAGGACAGTGGACACGTAGGAAACCGGCCTTTGAAGCGGGAGTTTGTGTCCGTCCGTTGCCCGCTCGACGACGAGTACTGCGCTAACAACTTGATGGGTTGCGGCAATGTACAATAGCATGGGTTCGCCAGTGTTTGGCGCGGCCAAGACTGGGTTTGTTGCCAAGATGGCCTTTATTTCCTCGAGTCTGGCTGTGGCAGCGTCTGTCCACTCGAAGTGTTTGGTGCGCCTAAGGACGCGGTAAAGGGGTAATGCCTTTTCTCCCAGGCGGGAGATAAAGCGGCTTAAAGCCGCCACGCATTCGGTGAGTTTCTGTATTTGTTTGAGGTCTTTTGGGACATCCAATTGTGACAGAGCTCGGATTTTAGCTGGATTTGCTTCAATTCCTCTACCGGATACAAT
Organism: Aegilops umbellulata; assembly: GCA_032464435.1. Taxonomy (NCBI): domain Eukaryota; kingdom Viridiplantae; phylum Streptophyta; class Magnoliopsida; order Poales; family Poaceae; genus Aegilops; species Aegilops umbellulata. The sequence goes on from CP136059.1 coordinate 346,516,493, forward strand.
GAAGCCCAGGAGCTTTCCGGCTGGAACGCCGAAAACGCATTTTTCCGGATGGAGCTTAATGTCGTATTTTCGGAGGTTGTCGAATGTGAGCCTCAAGTCGTCTACTAGAGATTCGACATGTCTTGATTTAACGACCACATCATCTACATGCGCCTCCACTGTTTTGCCGATCTGGTTTGCCAGACATGTTTGAATCATGCGCTGATATGTTGCGCCGGCGTTTTTTAGCCCAAAGGGCATTGTGTTGAAGCAGAATGGGCCGTATGGTGTGATGAATGCTGTTGCGGCTTGGTCTGATTCTGCCATCTTGATTTGATGGTAACCGGAGTATGCGTCGAGGAAGCACAACGAATCATGTCCTGCAGTGGCATCGATGATTTGATCTATTCGAGGGAGGGGGAAGGGATCCTTTGGGCAAGCCTTATTAAGGTCTTTGAAATCGACACACAGGCGCCAGGATTTGTCCTTCTTTGGTACCATCACCAGGTTTGCTAGCCAGTCCGGGTGTTTTATGTCTCTAATGAATCCGGCTTCCAATAACTTGGCTAACTCCTCTCCCATAGCCCGTCTCTTTGGTTCGGAGAAACGCCGAAGAGCCTGTTTGACAGGTTTGAATCCTTTCTGGATGTTTAGGCTGTGTTCGGCCAAACTGCATGGGATTTCTGGCATGTCTGAGGGGTGTCAAGCGAAAATGTCCCAGTTCTCTCATAGGAACTCTCGCAGTGCGGCGTCTACATCAGGGTTCAGTCGTGCCCCGATAGAGGCTGTTTTGTTGGGGTCCGTTGGGTGGACCTGGAATTTGACTATTTCGTCCGCTGGTTTGAAGGATGTGGATTTGGATCTCTTATCGAGTATCACGTCATCCCTATTGACCGTGGATCGCAGCGCAGTCAGTTCTTCGGCCGCTAAGGTTTCGGATAGTGCCTCGAGGGCCAATGCGGCTGTCTTGTTTTCGGTGTGGAGTGCTATGTCCGGATCACTAGCGAGGGTGATAATTCCGTTTGGCCCAGGCATCTTAAGCTTCACGTACCCGTAATGGGGTATAGCTTGAAAAATTGTGAAAGCCTCCCGCCCTAGTATAGCGTGATATCCGCTTTTGAACGGGGCCACCTGGAACGTGATCTGTTCGGACCTGTAATTATCCGGCGTGCCGAATACCACATCTAGTGTGATCTTTCCGGTGCAGCGCGCTTCCTGACTGGGGATTATTCCTCTAAAGGTTGTGCTGCTTCGCTCAATGCGGTTCCAGTCTATTTCCATTTTTTGGAGGGTTTCCTCGTAAATGAGGTTCAATCCACTGCCTCCGTCCATGAGTACCTTTGCGAGGCGACAGCTATCCACTATGGGACTGAGGACCAATGCGGCTGGTGCTCTGGCTGCTCGAATTTTAGGCTCGTTACTCGCGTCGAAGGTGATAGCAGTATTACTCCATGGGTTTATTGTCGCTACTTGATAGACTTCAGTGAGGCTGCGGAGTGTTCTTTTTCGCATGTTATTTGATGCGAAAGTCTCAAAGACTGTGAGAACTGAACTGAAATTCTCGGGCTGGTTTCCTTCGACCTCTGGAATTAGGAGGTCCTCGCCAATTTTGGCCACCTACCGGAGTATCCAACATGCCCTGAGGCTGTGAGTTGGGGTGGCGTCCTCTGCACTGTGAATCTTGCAGGGTCCGTCTAGCCACTTTTCCAGTACGGTTCCATGCCCCCTAGAGGGTTTTGATTTTTTAGCGTTTAGTCCGGGCGCCTTACTGCGGTGCGCCCTCTTGATTCGGATGGGATTGCTATTCAGGGCCGGATTATCCCAAAATTTAATTTCGGTTTTCCGAGCACTTTCCATGGCACAGTATTTTTGTACTATGGACGCCAGGTCAGCAAAGCGTGTAATATTACGACGGCTTATGGCGTTGAGTATTCCCTTGTACGTGCAGTTACTGCAAAAGATTGAAATTGCGTCTCCCTCGCGACAGTCCTTTATCCTGTTCATAACCAGGAGGAATCTGGCCCAGTAATGATGTACTGTTTCTTCGGGCATTTGCCTGATTTGGGAAAGATCGCTTAAGATCGGGTGGGCGGGTGTCGTTGAATCTGAGACCTCGCCCAGTTTGTTGTTCGGAGGCCGAAGAACTTCCGGATTCTGAGATCCGGAGTCTTGGATGTTATCCGATTTGCCTGATTTTAAGCTCAGGTCTTGGATTGTATCCTCCCCTCCGCGGATATCCGGCATGGAGGGTTCGGGGATTCGGACGTAGCTAGTCCTTAAGATAGATGAAGGGTCGCCTTATGGTGTCTCCACCACAACAACGTGGTGGGTGACCTGGGAAGAGTTAATTTCTCTCAGATCGGGTTTAAACCCAACCTGGTCGTAATTTGTGGCGACGCCCAGTGCGGCGATACGATCCAGGAGCTCGTTTACAGAAGAGAGCTCCATCGGTTCCAATTGCTCGGCGAGTTCTGAGCCGACGTGGAGGTTGCTTTCGATGACCCGGGAGGTCACCGTCGGCGCAAAAGTCGAACAGGCGGTTGCGAGAAAACCACCTAGCCGGAGAGTTTGGCCGACAGCCAAGGCTCCTTTCGTAATGGCGCTGTCTTTAAAGACGGGAAGAGGCATCCTTCCTGATCGCGACGGCACAGTGGAACTCTCAATGAAAGCACCAATGTCGGTGTCAAAACCGGTGGATCTCGGGTAGGGGGTCCCGAACTGTGCGTCAAGGTCGGATGGTAACAGGAGACAAGGGACACTTTATTTTACCCAGGTTCGGGCCCTCTCGATGGAGGTAAAACCCTACTCCTGCTAGATTAATATTGATGATATGGGTAGTACAAGAGTAGATCTACCACGAGATCAAGGAGGCTAAACCCTAGAAGCTAGCCTATGGTATGATTGTGTATGATGATGGTTGTCCTACGGACTACAACCCTCCGGTTTATATAGACACCGGATAGGGTTAGAGTTACACAGAGTCGATTACAATGGTAGGAGATCTTGAATATCCGCACGCCTAGCTTGCCTTCCACGCCAAGAAAAGATCCTTCCGGACACGGGACGAAGTCTTCAACTTTGTATCTTCATAGTCCTGGAGTCCGGCTGAAGGTATAGTCCGGCTATCCGAACACCCCCTAATCCAGGACTCCCTCAGGGAGCAAGGTGAGCGACCGCACAGGGCCCCCGAAATCATGGGGCCCCCATCGAGAGAACAACTCTTAGTACCATGCCTCCTTTCCGCTGAAAGATCGCTAAAAAAACCAAGAAAGAAAACTAACGTACGTTTTTTTAGCTACTATAATAACAAAACTAACGTACGGGACTACGTGGTATCTTTGATGCATACGGGGGTCTGGGCTGCTAGTGCTAGAGGCCCAAATAACAGACTTGCAGAAAAGAAGGTTGGAGGCCCAATAGCACGATCGGAAGACTGGGTACAGATCGCTCAATCAACGACTGCAGACGAACAGGCAGCGAATTGCCGTCTAGGTCTGGCGAGCGGCGATCGGGGATTGACGAAGGCCCTAGCAGTCGTGCCGGCGCCAGCGCAGTTACCTCCGATCTATTCCTATTGCTTATCGTCTTGCTGCGTGAAGACGCAACAGCCGTGGACCGTGGTTCCATTCGCCGCTTCAATCAGGATGGAGGAACATGTAGGCCCTACGGACCGTGTTTTAATCTCCAGTGCAAGGTTCTATTTCCAGTTCATTTTCTTTGTATATGAATGATCTATTCATCTAGTGATTGTTACTATTAGAAACTAATAACTAGATTCTATTTGATCAATGATCACTTACAATTTGGTAGATATTGTTTCTGCATCTTCATCATGTCTACTAGAATGAATCTGGTACTGCAATGCTTAAGAAGAAACAAAGACTCAAAGTTGAGGAGACCCCCAACATAATTCTGAAAATTAAACTACCGATGTTAATGTTGATGATGGTCGTGATGATAATGCAACAGAGGTTGAGGCTCATGATGCAGAAATTGATTAAGGTAATATTGCCAGTGAAGGTCCTTTTTGCAACGAGATATGATTGAACATTTTATTTCAAAAAATACTAGACGGATGATACTTTTTGGTAGAACATGAGATCCGTTAGTTGCTCTGCAATCCCTTTTCACTTTTTAGCATTATTGTTGATATATTCCTAAACAAGGTACAGATAAAACAAACTTGCAATTATATAATAAAATGAAAGTATGCTTTACGCATAATAATTCTTCTGTGATGTGAACTGTTTAAAATTTTGGGCCACATTTTGGTTTTCGCCCGGGGCCTCAAATTTCTGGAGACGGCCCTGAGTTTGACCAATAAAGATCTTCGTAGAATATGTGGGAGCCAATATGAGAATCTAGGTTCCGCTATTGGTTATTGACCGGAGACGTGTCTCGGTCATGTCTACATAGTTTTCGAACCCGTAGGGTCCGCACGCTTAAAGTTCTGTGACGATCGGTATTATGAGTTTATATGTTTTGATGTATCGAAGGTAGTTCGGAGTCCCGGATATGATCATGGACATGACGAGGAGTCTCAAAATGGTCGAGACATAAAGATTGATATATTGGAAGCCTACATTTGGACATCGGAAGAGTTTCAGGTGAAATCGGGATTTTACTGGAGTACCGGGGAGTTACCGGAACCCCCCGGGGGATGTAATGGGCCTATTGGGCCTTAGTGGAGAAGAGAGAGGGCAGCCAGGAGGTGGCGCGCGGTCCCCCTTGCCCCAGTCCGAATTGGACAAGGGAAGGGGGCGGCGGCCCCCCTCTCCTTCCTTCTCTCCACCTCCTCCTTCCCCCTTCTCCTACTCCTACTAGGAAAGGAGGAGTCCTACTCCCGGTGGGAGTAGGACTCCCCCCTTGGTGCGCCCTTCTCCTGGCCAGCCGCCTCCCCCTAGCTCCTTTATATACGGGGGCAGGGGGCACCCCATAGACACAACAATTGATCATTGATCTTTTAGCCGTGTGCGGTGCCCCCCTCCACCATAATCCACCTCGGTCATATCGTAACGGTGCTTAGGTGAATCCCTGCGTCGGTAGCTTCATCAACATCGTCACCACGCCGTCGTGCTGACGAAACTCTCCTTCGAGCTCTACTGGATCGTGAGTTCGCGGGACATCACCGAGCTGAACGTGTGCTGAACGCGGAGGTGTCGTACGTTCGTACTAAGGATCGGTCGATCATGAAGACGTACGACTACATCAACCGCGTTGTCATAACGCTTCCACTTAACGGTCTACGAGGGTACGTGGACGACACTCTCCCCTCTTGTTGCTATGCATCACCATGATCTTGCGTGTGCGTAGGAATTTTTTTGAAATTACTACATTCCCCAACAGTACCGCTACCCCTAGCGCTAGTACCATGAGGAAGAGCAATAGTACCGCTCCGACGGTTCTACTAGCCTTTTGCCTCCTCACTGTTGGTTTTCAAAGGGTTTCCACCGCCCTAGCGGTGGTACCGCTCCCATGAGCGGTAGTACCGCTCTGTGCGGGCTGTGAGCATAACGGTTGGATTTTTTCCCCGCCTATAAAAGGGGGTCTTCTTTCCCAATGAACCTCATCCCTTGACCTCGTGTTCTTCCCTCATTGTTAACCTTCTTCGAGCTTGCTATCTCTCAATCCCTCCATTGATTCTTGCTAGTTTTTGGAGGAAAACGGAGAGAAGATCTAGATCCACATTTTCACCAATCACTTTCTCCTCTATGTGAGGGGAACCCCTTGGATCTAGATCTTGGAGTTCTTGGTGTTCTCCTTCTTGTTCTTCCTCTCACTTTCCTCCCTAGCATTAGTTATTTTGGTGGGATTTGGGAGAGAAGGACTTGGGCACTCCGTGTGCCCTTGCCATTGCATTTGGTGCATCGGTTTGAGTTCTTCATGGTGATACGTGGAAGTTTCAAGTTGAGAAGCTTATTACTCTTGGGTGCTTGGTACCCTTGAGCTTGTTCCTCTTGGGTGCCTTGGTACCCTAGACGGTTGGTGGTGTTCGGAACTCAATCATTATGGTGTAAAGCTCCGGCAAGCGTCGGGGTCTCGAATTAGGTTGCAGAGATCACCCCAAGCAATTTGACGGGTTCCGGTGACCGCCCCCAATGCTTGCCATTTGTACGGGTTCGATGACCGCCCTCAAGGGTCCCTTAGTGGAATCACGGCATCTTGCATTGTGTGAGGACGTGAGGAGATTACGGTGGCCCTAGTGGCATCTTGGGGAGCATTGTGCCTCCACACCGCTCCAAACAGAGATTAGCATCCGCAAAGGTGTGAACTTCGGGAAACATCGTCGTCTCCGTGTGCCTCGGTTATCTCTTACCCGAGCCTTTTACTTACTTATGCACTTTACTTTGTGATAACCATATTGTTTCTAGTCATATATCTTGCTATCACCTAGTTGTTTATCTTGCTTAGCATAAGTTGTTGGTGCACATAGGTGAGCCTAGTTGTTGTAGGTTTTGTGCTTGACAAATTAACCGCTAGGTTTATTCCGCATTTGTTCAAGCCTAAACCGTAATTATTTAAATGTGTCTACTCACCCCCCCCCCCCCCCCGAGATGACATCCATGATCTTTCAGCAAGGATGGTCATTGATTGCAATATTTGTTGGTAGCTTACCAAGTGGACCACTTGGTGTCCCAAGGATAATCATTGTAAAGAGGGGCTTCTGCGTGAAAATTGCAAGTTTTGCACGGGCACCATGGTGTCCGTTTAAAAAAACAATTTTCTACAACGCAAAAAAATGATTTTTTTTTTTACATTTATATTACGTATGTGCAAAATTTCACAACATTTTACTTTCACACGTGACATACTAAGAAAAGACAAATATGTATTTTTAAATGGGCCTCTTTTTCTGTTTTTAGGACGGATTTTTGTTTTTTGTACAGCTTACAAATTACTATTTTCAAAACAATATTGTATGGATCCATAGTGAACACATACAAGTTTTCACAGATTTTTTTGAATTTTTTTAAACTTCTAAATATATTTTCATTTTTTTTCAAAATAAAGGCACCGTGGTGCCCGTTCACCACTACTTCGCTCTCCGCGTCTGTGACTCTTCTTTGATACTCCGTCGAGCATGCAAGAGGACGAGTGGGTACTACTAGCAACCTTGTGCGGGAACGAGTGGTCCTGCTAAGCAAACACAATTCTTCAAGTGTTTTTCGGAACCGTTGAAGATTGGATCGTCGCCCTGTACAAGAGGAGGAGGAGTAGGTCTAGGATCGTGGTTAAAGGTTATTTTGGGGGCTTGCTCCGGCGATGGTTTGTAGTTTCAACTACAACACCGAACATGGGTCATGTCGTGACTCCGGCGCGTGTGCAGGAGGAAGACGACGTTGGCTTTAAGTGAACCTGCGAGAAGAAGCTTGATACCTGATGTAGGTGCTCAACTACTAATTCTGGTTACGATTTGGTACATATGATGGGAGAGGAGACAATCAGTCCATTGTGAGGACGTGCAGGTACCAGCTTGTTCAGCCATGTCGGTTTCTGTCTTAACAGGGAACTATGTGAAGTCCAAGAAAAAGAATCTAGGAGCATAGTTGGTTTGCTGCCATAAATTGGCATGCCAACGTTTAGCATTGTGCCAAATATTGGCAACTACTTAGTTGGCTACGAGTTGTTTTGCCTATCTTACATATAAGTTACCAATAGTTGATAAGTTTTGGTATTGCCAATATTTGGCAATGCCAACATTTGGCAGACCAAATATTGGTAGCAAACTAATTATACTCTAGGTATCAAAAGGGGAGGATGGACCAAGGCGATGGAGGGACAAGTAAAAACTAGATGTGGACACGACATTTCCTTCAAAGATGCTCCATGGTGTTGTTAGTGCGATTCTTAGAGACGAGAAATGAGGTTTCATTACGGTGTCAAATGAGAAGATTGATCATGTACTAGATGCAGCAGCTCCCGAAAGGTATGCATTACGGCACGCTCTACTACTGGCGTAGCAACTTGGAATCAACAACTTGATGGTCGAGTCAGATTACTTGGCGGTAATAGATACAATGAACAATAGTGGCTTAATGGCATCAGGCGTTGTTACAATTTATGCGGATTTTAAGATTCTAGTTGTTGGCTATACTGCGGGTTTCTTTTTTGTTCACTTTCTTAGGGAGGCAAATTGTATCTCTCATGAAGTAGCTAGAGGTCTCGATCTCACCTTCGATGTAGATTGAGGAGCCGCCGGTATCAATTAATTGTAAAGTGGATGGTGGACGATGTAATAGTTTTTTGATTTAATATAATTACCAAAGTTAAAAAAACGACGTTGGCTTCTCAAAGGACATGTTTGTAATTTCCATCTCTTTTTATTGCCCTGTAGGTGTGACACTTTTAATCCGTGGGGAACGCTTTTTTCTGGCAATTTTTAGTTGCTTCGCGAGATGAAACAATGACAATTTTAAACGAAAAATACATTCTTGTGAAGAAACAATCATGTTATTCTGAAGAAGTTGACATCCCCTCATGACTAAAACTGCCAGCAAACGTTTGAAATATCACCCCCTCCCGCCAATCGTTCGCCCGTTAAGAAGGTCAGTAAAAAAAGTTTCCGCTATCTGAAAACAAGTTATTCATCGGTAGCTCAAAAAGATAGAACTGTACACATTCAATTGACAACGAACGTGGTACACCTCACCAAGAAGATATATAAAATGAAAAAGAAATGAAAGAATCGCAATGCGGGCCAGCTCTCCGTGTCATTGGGTGATCTCGGCCACTGGTACCCGAGCAGCCGCCGCGAAGGCCGTGATGATGCCTCCACCCGCGACGGCCCCGGCGTCCTCTTCCCCCTCCTCCGGCGAGACCGAGACCGAGGCCAAGGCTGCCGGCGGGGACAGCGGCGGCGGCGTGGTGGTGGTCATCATCTCGCCCTCGAGCGCGGCGCAGTAGGATGCGAAGTCGTCCGGCGTGACGTTGAGGCGGAAGCGCAGCGCGAAGAGGAACTCCAGCTCGAGGCCGTTCATCTCCCGAAGCTCCACGCCACCCACCCGCGCGAAGTAGGCGTTGTTGTAGTGTCTGGATTCACGCACGCGTGCAAACATCATTAGTCTTTTTTTTACATTGATGCATTGTAGTAGTAGATTGTAATCTAAACATTGTATAATTACTAACTAGTGCAATTATACAGGCCGATCTAGCGTCATAGTAACATGGAACTATGCACATGCGTATGATTAGTGGTTAAGTGTACTTGCTAGGCAGTTGGGGGAGACGAGCTAGTATAAGTGGTGTTCGGTGCTGTGGTGATGATGTATTTCTTGAGTTAGGTGAGCGATCGAGCTCATGTGGGAGGGCAACGCCGCAGCGACCAGCTGGAGGGACGGACGGACGTCCCAACCGAACGTCGTCGATCGACCATGCACCTACCGGTCAGGTGGTCCTATTATTTCATTTCATTTCATTTGCCGTGACAACGCAACAGCAACAATAAAAAAACTCAGTTCAACAACAACAACAATCACGCTGGGTGGCCGCATTTTTTAGCTGCGCATGCGGACGGTACGTGCAGGTAGTTGAAACACCTCATCATCAGCTGAGCAAAGTGAATACCAATTGAACTACCATTATTCTTTATACTGCTTTCCTGAAAAAACATTTTTTTTATTGCAGCTAGCAGTGGGTGAACTTGCGTTAAATCATCATCAGACAAAAAGATGGTGCAAAGCTACGCATCATCGAGACCGCACCACCATACCTATCACTCCTACTTAATCTGATCTTCCTCCCATCAAAAAAAAATTAATCTCATCTGATCTGGACTCTGGAGGGAGACAAAAAAAGGGCGGCGGCTGCTATCCGCTTCCAGCTCGACCGGCACTCTGGCAGCCAGAATAATCCACCACGGCCGTGCGATCCGCGTCGACCGGGGGAGATGGTGGTTGTGCCAGATGAGTCGGACCACACAGGTGGACAGGCATGCAGGCAGACGGCCACGTCAGATTCCCGGGACCGTCCCACGTGTCGGCCCGCGCAACGCGGCCCTGCTCGGCGGCGACACCGACGCATGGCGGGCGCGCGTTTCGACACGAGCGCCCCTGCCGACACTCCACCACCCTCAACTCCAGCCAGCTCTACGCGCCGACAGCCCACAGCAGCACACAGGTCACACAGGTGAGATGGCTCTCATGTCATGTGTTCTGTCAACAGCTTCTAAACAAGAAGCTTCTCCATTACTGTATTTTCATGTGTCCTGTCAGTCTGTCACACAGGTGAAACTGGACTCGTTCGATCTGAACGAGAAGCTTCTGAATTACCCCCTCTGTCCCAAAATATATAATGTTAAAAACCTTCTTATATTATGGGACGGAGGGAGTATTTACTAAACTGAGAAACGAAAGTGCAGTTGCAGACGAATCGATCCAAGCGCCAGCAATAACGCAGATGCGTGGTTAATCGGCAGGCGGTCAACTCCGCCGTGCGAATTGTTAATCTTTCGGTCTCGGAGTACGCGCTAGCTACGTCGTTGGTTCGATAACAATTTACTCTAGCAGCGTATAAACCGGGAGGCGAAGCAATGGAGGACGGGAGACGGCGGCACTACTCACATGTCGTCCATGAACTTGGCGGCGACCATGACGCTGGTGATGAGCAGGCGGTGCACGCTGTACGAGTCCACGGCCACCGCCGCCGCCTCCTCGCCGCCATCATCGTGCGGCGGCGCGGCGAGGCGGTCGAGGTAGGCGTAGGCGACCACGAAGCACGCGGGGCTGCACCCGGCGTACCGGTATATGCGCTCCGCGTACCGCCGCACGCCGATCTCCGGCTTCTTCTCCGTCGGGCCCCGGAACGCCGCCGAGCCGGAGCCGCAATCCACAGCGTCGCCGCGCTTGGCGGCGCGCTCGAGCAGGCCGGCGAGGACGGCCACCACCTTGGGCGGTGCGCCGGACGCGCGCTTGCCGCTGCTCGCCCGCCGCTCCGCCTCCATGGGCGCTCTGCTGTGGTGTGGTGGGGTGGCTGGTGGGCTGTTGCGTGCGGCGGAGGCGAAGGCGAAGGCGAGGTATGTGGAGGAGGAGACGAGTGTGCGCGCGTGGCCTGCTTTCCCGGTTGGCTTGATCTGTTGGCTTAAATATACGCTTGCCAAGAGGAGTAAAATCGGCTGGATAGTTGCATAGGCTAGCCAGCTGGAGTGTTATATTTTGGTTTGGTTGAGCAGAGACGGGGCTGTATATGTGTGCGGAGTAGGGGCATGCGTGTCCTTAACGGAGTCGGGAGTTGAAGAGGGAAAAGACCCAAGTTGACCGATCTGATAAAAGCAACTCGAATTGATTCTTGGCACGGCTCTACAACTTAGATAGACTCATTTCAGAAAAAGTAGTTAATTCCAGCCGGACAGAACAGAAGGGGTACATATGAGCAAGAACTCGAGAGGCATCCGACGCAGAACTACGGCGGACGCAGCAACCACGTTGGTAAACTAGTTTTACAGCTCTATACTATCAGATGCCCGGCCGAAACCCAGCGGCAGGTCCAGGGCGAGTTGGATGTGCCAGCCGAGCCAACTACCCGGAACCACGACAGGAGAAGAGCACGGACGGACATCACAATCGGACAGGCCCTGCTCAACAACCTGTAGTACCAACATGTGTTGCACAATTTGTGCAAAAGAAATGAGACGACACATCACAAGGTTAAAACCGACGAGACGAGATGAACAACAAACAAGCGTAGCCATGTTCTTCGCAAACCAAACCAAATCAAATCGTCTCAGGTTTCGATTATCATGACGGTAACAGGAGCACAGGAAGAGATCCGGAACGCAGACAGCGTCTGCAAAAGCTTCATCAGCAGCAGCAAACCCACACAAGGTTCACACGACACGAGCGCGAATTAACAAGGGTGGCACGGCGCCATGTTACTGCGCCAGCTTAATTCCTACAAGTACTTAGCAGCGGCGGTGGTACCAGTAGCGGCGGTGGTGATGGTATCTACGATGTGCACAGGACACACGTTCAGGACCTCCTCTTCCTCTTCTTCTTGTCCTCCGACTTGTCGCCTGCGTTCTTGAGCTGCAAACAGGGAACAGCACCATTCAGCACAATTGATCAGACCATATCAAAACGAATCATACTGTGGTTGGAGGACGGGTGAGGCATCCCCAAGGTGGCTCGGGTGCTCACCATGATGATGAGGACCCGGACGAGGACGGCGACGAAGTCGGTGAAGAGGGTTAGCGCGTGCTTGATGTAGTCCATGTCGCCGTGGTGCGCCCTCTCGATGATCTCCTGCGTGTCGTACACCATGTACCCCAGGAAGATCAACAGGCCAAAGTAAACCTGCAGAGCACGTAAACCATGTTTGTATCATGCTCATTCGGCCAAAAATATTGTATGAATGATCTCCATTGTGTGGCGGGTTCTTCACAGTGTGTATCTCACCTCAAACATGAAGCTGCCAGAGGAGTGGCCAAAGATGGACGTGGCAAACTGCAGCCAGAGCAGGATCGACAGGCCGGAGGAGAGCAGGCCACCGAGGTACAGGTACTCCCTGCGCTTGGCGATGATGGCGGCACCAGAGAAGCACCCGAAGGCGATGGCGGTTCCGACAAACCCTGTCACGAGGATGCTGGTAGCACAGAGCAACAAGCAAGTTTATGTCAGCCAACATGAATAACAGTGATGTGAAACGAAGGGGTGAGCACTGAGCAGCAACAAACTAAAAGCAAAGCTCTGCAAAAAAACAAAAGCAAATCTGCTTGTCCAAGTAACAACCAATCAGTCATATCGATTTTGTACCAGGAACTGCAGGTACACAATTTCAGCATCACTAACAAAAATGAAGGCCCAAAGAGTCCATGATCAAGCCCAAAGTTCAATAACAATTAACCCAAACACAGGGTCCAAACCCCAAGGGGAAGGGCCCAGGTACAAACTGTTGATCTAGATAGCATCCCTTCCTTGAAAGACTAATCATAGTGGCCCATCCAAAGAGCAGACAATGTAGGAAAAAGGAGGGTCTCAGGAGAACAATAAACTAATCCAGAAGCAGAATTTGGCACCTACACAACCTAACTAATAATGCTTGCAAGAACAACCAGACAACGATGGATAAGGACACATAATCAGCAGATATCCAATAATCCAATCACAGCTATTTCAGACAGTACATGTCGCCCTCCCATGACATATCATCAAACGTCATGGCCAACTTGGTTTCGCTGCCACGGGGTTTACTCCTAAACTATTCTTAACAAGACAGGGACATTTGGAACAACAACAAAAGCAAATTCGTCTTTACCTTGGGTCAAAGTCTATGGCAAGCTCAATCAGAGGTCCAACCGAAGCCCCTTCCAGGAGGGCTGCACCCATCAGCAGCCCAAACCTCTTCCTCTGTTCACAAAAAGATAGACATCAACAAAGTCAGCGCACCATGTCATGACATTTCCAGGACGACAACTTCTTGTGAATTTCTACCCGTGCGGTAAGCAAACAAGTTATCACGGTCAGGAGAAGAAGGCGAGACAAACCTCCTCATAGACTGGCACAGAGAACATCCAGGCAATGGTTCCGACACACGCGAGCATTGTCAGCATCCCGCCGATGTTCAGGGCAATGTGCAGGTAAGCACCCACGGCAGATGAGGCCAGGGCAAAGCATAGGGTCAGGTAAACCTGCAGAAAACCCAGCAGAATTGAGTCACTTCAACTATCCATAATCAATCTGATAACAATCGTAACTCGTGACCGTGATCAGTTTCCTAAAATTTTGGAAGCTTTTATGGTTCTCCAGTAGATGCTATAACCATGACGGTGATTGAGGTAAGTACTAGCTACCCAGCCCACGTTTTACTATCGCATCAACGATTGAGAGAAGTCTGATCCCTAGCGGTGCCCATATCTGACACGCTCTCTTTTTGTTCACATCGCACAACAAGAGCTTGCAGGAGCGAGCCGCCGCCGCATGGAATCGCCTCTTTTCATCATCAATGGATCAATCATGCTGTGATTTTTGTTTTACCATTCTTTTGCTGCATGCTTTTGTATGTACTCGTGTATTTAAAGCTGATTTGTTTCTCTCGATGGACTAGGGCTTCCCCTCCTTTGCAGCCGTTGCAACCAGCCATGGATAGCTCTTCTTCGGCAAAGAAGAGGTCCACAAAGAAGAAGGCTTGACGACGACTGAGCGTAAAAAAAAAGATAAAATTACGAAGCAGATCGACAACATCAACAGTTGACGGCAAAGAGAAACCTTCAGAACAAAGACAAGAAGCCGATGCTGGTAAATCGTCAGCCAGGCACAAATTGGATTTTCATCCGGCCTTGTCGGCTTCTTGTATTTTTTTCTAAAGGTTATTCTTTGCCGTCTACTGTAGATGTTGTCTAGGAGATCTGCTTCGTAATTTTATCTTTTTTGACACTGAATCGTCCCCGAGCCTTCACTTTGGACCTCTTCTTTGGTGAAGAAAAGCTATCCATGCTGGTTGAAACGGCTGAAAAGGAGGGGAGGCCCGTCCATCGAGAGAAACAAATCAGAGAGAGCGGGGCAGATATGGGGGATTTTCTCTGGATCGTTTACGTGATCAGCGATGCATATTTCAGGTTTACTTGCCAATCGTAAATCGTGAGGGACAAAAAGGAAGGAAATCGAAGAGAACTGCTAATAATTATATGACATGATGAAAAGCGTCCAGTGCATTATGATTCTACATTTCAGATCCCGAAATTTTCTGTACAGAGCGGCAGAATTGGCACCTGGTGGAATCTCCAAGCGAACGCGATTAATCACCACAGCAGGTCAGCAACTCCCAAAGGCTAATAATCCAGCTGGAGATCAACCGTAATGCTAATAATCCAGCGGGAGAAACACAATCCGGCGCGAGATCAAGCTCCAAACCACCAAATTGGTGGGGAACGGATCAACCAGCGCTAACGAACAGCACGGCACCGACCGCATTGCAACCGCACCGAACGAATCCCCTCACAGGGAACCCGCACAAAAATCTGCAGCCGTGTCGCATCTTGTGCGCGAAACCAATTCAGGAAATAGCAGGAAATTGTCAACTAGAGCACCTCATTCAGGAAATAGGGGAAGGGAAAACTTAACAACCAACCTAACTACCGACATGCAAGCATTCAGTTTCTGCCGAGGGTTGCATCCACAGCAACTAGCTAGCTAGAATAAACAAATCTACAGCCAAAACTATGCCCAGTCAAGTAGCATCTGTGGATTTTTGTAGCATCAGTGGAATTTTCTGAATGGGGTGCTAGAGGAAACGACAGGATTAACAGCACAAGAATTTCCCAAGCCAACGATAACCCATATCGATTATGACAAGGACGCTTGGTACGAACGAGTTAAACCGAAATCGTTGCATGACTAGTACTCCTACAACTGTTCGTTGAAGAAACGAGGAAATTGTGACACTAACGGATTCAGTTCAGGCAGAATTAGGTGACCCCAACCATTAAACATCCATATCCGATCTGATAACGACATAAACGGAAATTAATTGCCATGCATACCGAGAGAGAGAGAGGGAAAAAAAGGGAAGGAAATAAAAGAGAAGTGCTCATAATTATGCATAATGAATGATGAAAAAAAGCATCCAGTTCCCCGCCATGGTTCAGTATGATTCTACGTTTGGGGGGCATACTCTGCACAAACTGTGACAGCGTATAGGCAGGCAACTACCTAGACTAGGGAAATCTACGCCTACCCCGTCATCAGGTAGCATCCCCCGAAATTTCTGAACAGAGCGGCAGAATTGGCGCTTGGGATCTCCAAGCCAACGCAATTAATCACGACAGCAGGTCTAACTCCCCCATCTAACAAAACCAACCAACGAGATGAGACCTAATGCTAACAATCCAGCGGGGAAAACCCAATCCGGCGCGAAATCGAGCACCAAACAGCCAAATCGGCGGGGAACGACCCGTCCAGCGCTAACGAACAGCGCAGCGCCTGCCGCATTGCAGCCGCGCCGACCGATTCCCCTCCCGGGGAACCCGCCCAAATCGAGGACCCGGGCAAAAATCCATCGTCGCATCCCATGCGCGAAACCCTAGAAACTATAGGTACGGAACGAATTCGGTTTCCCCAAATTTACCCGCATCGGAGGGAGAAGAAGAGGAGGAGGGGGGAGAATGGGGGGTGGGGGCGCGTACGAGCTTGAGGTGGGACTGCACGGCGGGGGAGATCTCGCGGAAGTTCTTGAGCGAGTCGTAGCCCCAACCGCTCGCCGCCGCCGACGAGGTCGAGTAGAAGGCGTCCATCCCTGCGTCTGTCGAATCGGAGCGGACTCGCCTCGCACGCAATTCCTCCTGTCCTGTGCTTGCGCTTTCGGGTGGATTTTTCTCTTTTTCTTTTCTTCTTCTCCGCTGGTTTGGATGGATGGATGGATTGATTTCGAAACCGGTGATGGGAGGGGTGGGACGCGGAGGGGGCGGGATATATAGGGTGGTGGTGGCCTGCTGGGGGGATGCGGTGCTGCGACGCACGCGTGGACGATACGATCAGTTGGTTGATTAGCGGGGAAGGAAAAGGAGAGGGAGGAAGCGGCGGGGCATCGGTGCGGTACTTGTCTCGAACTTGTGTCTGGGTTGCCCGGTCCGTCGCGAGGGCGCCAGAAGCTTCCGGCCGTCGCGTCCTGTTTTTTTTTTCATCACGTAATCGGAAGCAGGGGCGCTGTTTCACGTGAAATTTCATGTGAAAACCCTGCGCTCGGAAGGACCCTTTCAAAATGTACGTAGCGCCGTCGGGTCGGCTGGTTGTTGTTAGCTGGCGCGCCGTCCGTGGTACTTGCCCGGCACGGCGGCACTTGGACGTGGACGGCGTAGGGCGTCCATGGAGAGGAGACGGCGATGGGACGGACTCGCAGTCGATCCGTTAGCCTTCGGAGAACAGCGGCACTGGCTCGACCGTGTCAGACTGGTGGTTTGATGGCCCGCCAAACAAATACGGCCGCCGGTCCTTTTTGTATTTTTAATAGGTATATTTTTGTTTAAAAAAACACACCATACAATCGCAGGTGTTCACGTATATGTCAGACATACCCCATCATTACGAGCACCTTCGATATACTAAAACACATGCATAAGTAACATTTTTAGTCTGAAAAAGTCACCACATATGCATCATAGTCAACGAAACCGTCTCCTCCCGCTCAATGAACATCATCGGAAAGTCTGAAGGAAAATTTGTTTTCGTTAGCTTCACTTTTCTGGCGATGTATCCGTGAGGTGGTGGCAATAACATGTTGTTGAGGTGAAATCGGCGAGGTGGTGGTGGACGTGGTAATAACGTGTTGAAATAAGGCCTCTCTACATGGAGGATGTCTGATCCTATGCTGACGAGGGGTAGTATGTGTGTTGCCGTACATGTTCAGCTCTCTTTTGTCTATAAAAAGAGATATGTTGTCTCTCTCCGCATCCTGGGAGCCACTGTGTTAACCAGAGAAGTAGTTAGTTGGTAGTCGGTGTAGCGATTTCAACCCTTTCGTTTGAAAAAAACATGGTAAAGGATTACAACTCTACGTCGCATGTGATGATGCCTCAACCAATGTTCCTTTGGCGGTTATCAAATCTTGTTTCTAGCCAGGGTGGCTATTATCGTCAAAGCCATTTTATGTCGAGGGTGTTTGCAAGTGTCCCTTTTCCTTGCAGCCGGTTCAGTGCAATTTTCAAGCTTTAGCGTGGACAACATACACAATGAAAAAAAAGACGAGTAATATGATTATTGATGTAATTTGTGTACTGGTTGCTTTTCATTGTATTTGTCTAAATTTTAAAAATAAATCTTAAATACTCCTAAGTCACTTTGAAAATTAGCTTCATTACTCGGTTCTCCTACAAAATACGGCTGAATTACGTCCTACATTAATTACATACCCATTTAGGGCTGTACTACCCTTCCGCCTCTACGGTCATTTTTGTGTTTGAATTTTGACAACATACAAGAAGGCAACTATATACTCCTAGCTCTACCTTGTTCTTCTTTTTTTTAATAAAAAAGATTGCTCTACCTTGTTCTTCTTTTTTTTAATAAAAAAGATTGCTCTACCTTCTGTACATGCCACACTGTAAAAATGTCTCCAAGCCATGGTTCTTTTTTTTTTTGCGAGGGTCCAAGCCATGGTTCTAGAAAGAAAATAAGCAAGCTCCTCCATCCATGCCATTGGGTTGGCCAAGGGAAGGCAACACATCTTGATCGAGAAGGAAATGGCCGACCCAGGGCTGACCATGTCACACCCTGATCGCTCGACAAATGGATCACGCCACCCGTCTACACGTACGTGCACGTAACTACGTACGTTCCGAGCCTTGGGCCGCACGAACGTCACACCACCACCACCTTATCCCGGGGCCGACGGCGACGGATCGGTGCCGGATGACGCGAACTCTCGATGCATGACCAATCCGGTCGCGCCACGTGACGGGAATACGGGAGACGTCCTCACGTACGTGCAGGAAGCTTCGCGGCAGAGCGGGAAGGGAGCGCGAGCGGGGCCGGCTGGTCGCTGGGCCGTCGAACGTTTTTTTTTTCTGATGAAAGGTTGGCTGGGGCGTCGAACTTGCGCGAGCAATGCGCGGCGCTTTCTGTCTCTTCCAGAAGCTTGGACCCCGCCGTGCAGTGGGACACGGTGGGACCACGTACGGTGGGGCCAGTTGGAGTTAATTCTCCCTCACCGGCTTGGGTGGCAGCTTTGTGATTTCAACTTGTATAAAGATTTTCTACCCTGAAAAAATTCGAAAGATTTTTTTTGGATGAACTCTCTCTTTTTTGAACTCCTAAGATTTTCCTTTTGGATGAACTCTTTTGCTAGTTGAATGCGCACGCAATGTTTGGATCGAATAAGAATTATTTTTTTGAGGGATATGAATCGAGTAAGAAATAATACTTGTGTCTTCAACTATCTAAAGTCGTGACATAAATAAATTCTGATTTGGTTACTCAATATAGTTGTAATCCCGCTCGCTCGTTCGTTCTCGTTTCCTTTCCTTTAAAATTTCCATTCCTTTTTAGAAAGTCAATTAATCGGAATCTTGCTTTGCGGAACCCTGTCGAATATATGGCAAGGAGTACAGAGAACTTGTGCATACGTGCAGATAGACGGATCTCAGCCTTTGCCGGTGAGAGGATTTCGTTTCAAAGATGTTTTTTTGAGTTTTCTTAGGATTTGTGTCATGTTTACACTACTAGAAAAAGGCCTATCCTCAATATCTCTACTAGTGACGCACCATGATGATGGTGCGTCATTGCTATGTTTTTACTAATGACGCACCACATGAGCAATGCCATTGCTATTTTTTTGGGTCCATCCCCCTCCCCCCCCCCACCCACCACGAGACATAGCAATGGCGCACTATGTCTGGTGGGGGTGTGCCTACGTGTGTGTGTGAGGTTAGTAATGGCGCACCAGGGAGGTGCGCCATTACTAAGGTCTCACACATACAAACACCCCCTGGATCGCCTTTTAGGTTTTTTAAAAAATAAAATAAAATGATTAAAGATTAAAAAAAATCAAAAAAATAGATGTCCATGTGTTATGTGTTCTAGTTTTTAAGAAAATTAACAAACATGAATTTTGAATTTTTTTGCAAAAGGCCGCCGTGTTTCGGTAGAATGGACGTAACTTTTGCATACGACCTTCGATGAAAAAAATTTTTATATGAAAAATCATCTACTCGAAAAGTTACATCCGAATTTGACGGGCTATGCCCGTTATCGATTTTCTAGAATCATCAAAAACCTAACAGAAAAAAGTTACGATGCTTTTAAGATCTAAAGGCAAATTTTTTTGAAAAAATGCAAAAAAATAGATAAATTAGCAATGGCGCACTAGTGCATGGTGCGCCACTACTATTTTCCCGCCTTCAAAATTCAAAAAAATAGCAATGGCGCACCAGTGACGGTGCGCCACTGCTAAGTTGGGACAAAAGTTTAAAAGGGCCGGCCAGCCACTTATCCCTTCATTCTTCTCCTCCTCTCCTCCACTCCATCTCCTCCTCTCCTGCTCTTCTCCACTCCATCTCCTCCTCTCCGGCGACCTCCTCCTCCTCATGGTGCTCCTCCTCCGGTGACCTCCTCCTCACGGTGCTCCTCCTCCGGCGACCTCCTCCTCCTCCCTCCTCTCCTCCTCACGGTGTTCCTCCTCCGGCGACCTCCTCCTCCCTCCTCTCCTCCGCACGGTGCTCCTCCTTCCTCTCCTGCTCACGGTCCTCCTCCTCTTCTCCGGCGACCTCCTCCTCCCTCCTCTCCTGGTCCTCACAGTCTCTCCTCCCTCCTCTCCTCCTCACGGTCTCTCCTGCCTCCTCCTCTACTTCCGGCCACATGTGGAGCTCCCCCGGCACAAAGAACGTACCAGATCCAGGGTCGAGAACGAAATTTGAAAAAAATCCAAGCAAAAAAAACGAGCAAAAAAACAAGCCAAAAAAATTAGCCAGATCTAGATCCAGATCCAAATTCAAAATTCAAAAATGGCAATGGCGCACGGTGGGGGTTAGACGGTGCGCCACCACTATTTTCCCGCCTTCAAAATTAAAAAAATCAAAAAATTTCAATAAAAAAGTTACCAGTGGCACACCTGTAGCAATAGTAATGGCGCACTACAAGGTGCGCCACTGTTACCTGCAATATTAATGGCGCACCAGAGGTGCGCCATTACTATTTGTTACTAGTGGCGTGTTAATAGTGGTGCACCTATAGTGCGCCATTAATAGCAAAAACTGGTGCGCCACTAACAACCTTTTTTCTAGTAGTGTTACAGAGATGAGGCGGCAGTGGCTTTCTATAGATGGAATAAAGTTCTCTCCGTCTAGCCCTGTTCCGGTGATGCTTCCAGTGTTCTCAGAGGCCGTGTGAAGGTTTGTCTCTGACGGATCTCGTGGGATTTGGTCGGCGTTTGTCTTATGTGTATCCATGTGGATTCAGTCTTTGTTCATGTGTCTACAGGTTGGATCCTTCTGATCTAAACTTCTCTTCGACGACGGTAATTATTATTTTGGTGCGCTGGTCCTATCGGGCCTTGGCACGACCACTTCCCGGCTGTCTACTATAACAAGTTTTGCCTGGCTCCAGGGAGGGAAGGGCGATGACGAGGGCGCGTCTTCGACTCGTTTCTTCTTTTTTGCGGAAAAACTTCCAATCTATTCATCTTCAATCATGGCAGTACAACGAACACCAGAAATAAAAATTACATCCAGATCCGTAGACCACCTAGCGACGACTACAAGCACTGAAGCGAGCGAAGGCGCGCCACCGTCATCACCTGTAACGCCCTCGATGCGGCTATATCTCCTACGTGTCGAAGCACGACTTAGAGGCATAACCGCATTGAAAGCAATGTCGCAAGTGAGGTAATCTTCACACAACCCATGTAATACATAAGGGAAAGAGATACATAGCTGGCTTACAATCGCCACTTCACACAATACATGAGTAAAGCATTACATCAACCAAGTACAATCAGGGCCCGACTACGGAGCCACAATAAAAGAAGAATCCCAAAAGCGACAAAGGTCCCCGATCGACCCCAACTGGGCTCCACTGCTGATCGACTAGAACGAAACAACTTAAAGGATAAGATCTTCATCAAGCTCCTCCTTGAGCTCGGGTACGTCACCTGCACGGTTCATCGGCACCTGCAAACTGGTTTTGGAAGTATCTGTGAGTCACGGGGACTCAGCAATCTCACACCCGCGAGATCAAGACTATTTAAGCTTAAGGGAAGGGTAAAGGTATGAGGTGGAGCTGCAGCAAGCGACTAGCATATATGGTGGCTAACATACGCAAATGAGAGCGAGAAGAGAAGGCAAAGCACGGTCGATGAACTATGATCAAGAAGTGATCCTAAACTACTTACGTCAAACATAACTCCAACAACCGTGTTCACTTCCCGGACCCCGCCGAGAAGAGACTATCACGGTTACACACGCGGTTGATGTATTTTAATTAAGGTCAAATCGGGTTTTCTACAACCGGACATTAACAAATTCCCATCTGCCACATAACCGCGGGCACGACTTTTGAAAGTTCAAACCCTGCAGGGGTGTCCCAACTTAGCCCATGATAAGCTCTCGCGATCAACGAAGGATATTCCTTCTCCCCGGGAAGACCCGATCAGTCTCGGAATTCCGGCTACAAGACATTTCGACATCAATAAAACAAGTCCAGCAAAGCCGCCCGGATGTGCCGACAAATCCTGATAGGAGCTGCACATATCTCGGTCTCAGGGCACACCGGATGAGCCAGACGTCGGGTTGGCATAGACCCTGATTGCCCAGGGGGCGCCGGACATCGCTCAGTTTGGACCAGCACTTAGAGAAGCACTGGCCCGGGGGGGCTAAAATAACGATGAACCTCGAGAGCGCGACTCCCAAGGGAAAAAAAAGGGCTAGGTGAGGCAAATGGTAAAACCAATGTTGGGCCTTGCTGGAAAAGTCTTATTCAAAGTGAACTGTCAAGGGGGTCCCATAAATCACCCGACCGCGTTAGGGACGCAAAATCCGGGAACATAACACCGATATGACGGAAACTAGGGCGGCAAGAGTGGAACAAAACACCAGGCATAAGGCCGAGCCTTCCACCCTTTACCAATATATAGATGCATTAATTAAATAAGATATATTGTGATATCCCAACAAGTAAACATGTTCCAACAAGGAACAACATCTCCATGTTACAACAAGGAACAAACTTCATCTTCACCTGCAACTAACAACGCTATAAGAGGGGCTGAGCAAAGCGGTAACATAGCCAAACAACGGTTTGCTAGGACAAGGTGGGTTAGAGGCTTGGTTTAACAATATGGGAGGCATGATAAGCAAGTGGTAGGTATCGCAACATAGGCATAGCAAAAGAGCGAGCAACTAGCGAGCAAAGATAGAAGTGATTTCGAGGGTATGGTCATCTTGCCTGAGATCCCGTTAGGAAGAAGAACGAGTCCATGAAGAAGACAAACGGACGAAGTCGAACGAATCCTCACAACTCCGGGACGAAACCGAAGCTAACGAGAGGCAACCCGGAAACAAACAAACAACATAGTAAACAACCAACACATAAACATGGCATGATGCACAGACAAGAATGATGCATGTCCGGTTTAAATATGTAGGGCATGGCAAAATGACACAAACAATACTACAAATTAAGTGAAGCTCAATATGCAACGAGTTGCATATTGACGAAACTTCACAACATTTATTTAGTTCACTCTTGTTTAGGCTACCCAACAATATTAAATGTTGATTAACATGGCAAGAGGTGAAGCACAACAAAACTACCTATCTAGGCAAGTTTAAATGAGGCCGGAACAACGAACAACAATTCCGGAAAATCCTCATATGCATAATTTAAGGTTTGGTACTGTTCTGCCCTAAACATTATTTTAGAGTTATTAGACATGCAAGATGATGCCACCATGTTAAACTAGGCAAAATTCTACCCCATTTACATATAAAGATTATTTAAATCGGAGCTACGGTTATTTAGTTATGAATTAAACCATTTTAGCATGGCATGGGGCAAATTTAAACAAACATCACTTTAGACATATTAAACATAGATGAAAGTGGCATATTATTAACCTACACAAAATTCTGAGCAAGTTTCATATATAAATCATTTTAAACCGATGCACGGTTAGTGAGTTATTAAATGCATGATCCCGAAGGGGTTTTCTGTAAAACTGCAAAGCTCTGGATAATTGGACAAATTCATAGAACGAAAAAAAACAAGACATGGGCCAAATCTGGTACACTGCTGGGCTGAACAGAGAGGAAAAACAAAGGAGGGGCGCTGGATCTGGCTCACCATGGGCCAAGCCCAGATCGAGACGAGGGAGGAGGCGCTGGGCCACGCGATGCAGGCGTGGAGCGGTCAACGGGATCGGGACTTGGCGCTGGTCGTCCTCCTCGCACGCAGAAGCAGAGGAACAGGGCGACGAAGAGGTCAGGCGCGCCGGCGCGATGCAGAGGAGGCAGCGGGCGGTGGGGCGCGAGGAGACCGGGCGGAGCTCGTCGTGGACGCCGAGAGGAAACGGATCCGGCGGCGGGTTGAGGCCAGGGCCGCGGGCTGACGAGAGAGGTTAGGTTGGGTCTGGCGGATTGTGAAGAGCGGGTTGGTCTGAGAGAAGAGGGGAGAGATGCAGCCCGACACGGTTTCCGGAGACCGAAAACGTCCGACGTTAGACCGGCTATACTGCCGCTATAGTTTAACGGTTGGGCTATCAGACGAACTCCGAATGCGATAAAACTTGACAGGCGGTCTATCTACACTATAATAAGACCACACGTCAACTCTCATCCCATTCCGAGAACATTTTCCGGCCACTTATAAAATACTATTTCGGACATGCCGCGGGCGCGTGCAAGTGTGGTTGGTCTCAGAACGGACAAGGAAGAGAACTCGGAGAACCCGGACGGATGCAAGTTTCGAAAACATGATGATGTAATGCGGATGATGACATGGCAAGATGCAACACGCAAGCGAATGATAAAGCAACAACAGCGAATAACTGGAAGACATCTGGCACATCGGTCTCGGGGCGTTACATCACCCCTCCATCGTCGGAGTCAGGCATAACTTGTTGTAGTAGACAGTCAGAAAGTCGTCATGCTAAGAGCCCACAGGACCAGTACACCAGAACAACAACCGCGGCCGATGAAGAATAAGGTAGGTTGGAAGGATTCAACCCGAAGACACACTAACATAGACGAATAACGACGAGATCCGAGCAAATCCACCAAAGATAGATCCGCCGGAAACACACCTCCACACGCCCACCAACGATGCTAGATGCACCGCCGGAACGGTGGCTAGGCGGGGAGACCTTTATTTCATCTTCAGGGAGCCCCCGCCGTCTCGCCTTCCTAAGCAGGACACAAACCCTAACAAGACAGGAAAAAACGACTGAAAACGGAGCCCTCCCGCCGGCCCTTCAATGCTTATAATTATCTTTTGGTGGTCTACGGATCTGGATATAATTTTTGTTTTTTATAGTATTTGTTGTACTATCATGTTTGATAGATCGGAAGTTTATCGAAAAAACAAACAAACACTATATAGGCTTGTCTCTTTTCTTGTACTATTTCAGTCGAAAAAACAAACAAACACTATAATTTTTGTTTTTTATAGTATTTGTTGTACTATCATGTTTGATAGATCGGAAGTTTATCGAAAAAACAAACAAACACTATCGAAAAAACAAACAAACACTATATAGGCATCGTCCATCCCCATCAACACTGGTGCATACATGCATGTCTGCGTCCACGTGGTATATATCACTATATGGGTGGATTTCCTGCTAACTCTTCCCAAGAAACTATATATACAGCTGATTCTACCGCCCGATCGTCACCGGCATCACAATGGATAGTATTGTATGTGTCAGGGTTGTGATCGTCATGCATGCCGTCTGCCAGCACATTGGCATTCAGCAAATTTAGCAGCCGTCGGCTATAGGAATAGATGTGCACTTCCTCGGTGTGCTTTTCCTTCCAAGTGTCGGGAGGAGTGTGGATATGCTCTTGAATTATTGGCAGCATGTTCCCATCGATCGGTCCATCGTTTTAAAGCATGCACCTTACCCCAGAGAGAACATAACATAATACTCCCTGCACGCTGCAAAAATAAATAAAAATGGATGTGTCTAGAACTAAAAATACATCTAGACATATTCATTTATGCGACAAGTAATTCAGAACGGAGGGAGAAGTATATGGAATCTATAGCATTGAGATTGAGCCCTAGTTAGCGTACACACCTGGTTGTCAACCGGCATGTCACTTATACCACTGAAGGAATAAAGTTTTAAAGTAAATCAAAAGTGCGAGCACCAATGCAAAATATAGAACTTGAATCCAGGTAGACAAGTTCCACCACAAGGAACCCAACATTCACTTCGCACATCATGCCTAACTCTTAAGAGGGAGTATGCACCAAAGTTGTATGATCACCTTATTGAAAATAACAAAAATAATAATTATATAAACATTGAGTCAGGGAAAATTCCCTATGAAATGTGCAAATGCGTGGTTAGAAAAAAAAACATCGCTGGTCCTCCTTGATTTGAATGATTACAAAAGGAGGGGAATATGAAAAATGCAAGACTTTATGTCATACCCGCTTGATTCGTACACGGTTTTGTGTTCGTACAAAAAAGTTGCTTGATTGGTCCGTATGAAGAAAATTGAATCTCTCTAGCTCCTTAGTTCAAAGGGATTTCATAGAAATTTTGGAAGATTTTGTTCCTTTGGATTCTTTTATCAATGATGCATGTTTGCTGGAACTGAGACCCTTTTCGTGAGAAAAATATGACTGGAAAGTACACCCTCCGTTCCTAAATATAATTTTTTTTAGAGATTTCACTACGGATTACATACAGATGTATATAGACGTAGTTTAGAGTGTAGATTCATTCATTTTACTTCGTATGTAGTTTATAGAAGAACTCTAAAAAGACTTATATTTAGGAACGGGGGAGTACATGGATTTTCCATGGTCTACTTAAGATGCAAATCGTAAGAACAATAAACTGTGAATCGAATATGGCCAGCTTATAGGAAAATCCCCAAAGATTGGGCCTACAAAAATTCTGTGGATTTTCTTCCTTTTCAAGTCGGTTCCAGATCACACGGAAAGGGTTGAGAATTCAACGACCATTTAAGACGCTCCGCTCTTACCAGGAAGGAAGTGACTTGATCGCTAAAGTTCAAAGGGATAAAAGTCACTAGCTATGCAGACGGCGTCGCTGGCCTTTAGTGGCCTAGACGAGTAAAACCGGGGAGCTCAAACCGGGAGAAGTAAACAACGAGCGGGACTCGGCTCGTGGGAGAAGAAGCGAAGAAGTTGAGCAGCAGGCGAGGCGCCCAACACGCAGGCCACGGAGAAAAGAAAACCTCGATCTAGAGCAAGTAGTGAGTGATCCAAAAGGACGGACGTGGTCGCGCGCACCAATATGTGTCCGAAACCACCTGCATGTCGTGGTCGATCTCTCCGTCGAAACTTCATGGACCAAGCTAGCCAGGAGAAGACAGTCCGTGCTTCGGAATTAGCAAGCGAGATCCAAGCCATCGAGAGACCCGAATCTGGACATGGGAGCGTAGGATCGGAGCTTAGGTTAATTTTATGTTGACGATTGTGCTTCCTTCCTTAAACACAGTGAATTCCTATGCACACTTGCAAATGCAAAGCCGGATGAGCTCCCGTCCCGCGGCAGCTTCTGAATCACGAGGGAGCAAGCGATGGAGTCACGCTCAGGCAGCAGGGCTAGCTGGGTAGTTGTCTGTTGACTTCTGCCACAGACGACGGCGTCCTCCTCGGCTCAGCTAGCCGGCGGCGGCACTATCGCTGCTTGCTGGTGCGTGGTCTGGTTGGATGTCCACACCGTGGACGGCATACACGTAGGGTTGCCGACCTGCTGCAGTGGGGGCGTGTACACGGTTTCAGAAATTATACACGGCAGATTATACGTATGAGATCTCTTCTACGGGGCCGTCGCAGTACCAGTATGCAGGAAATTTCGTGAGGGGCGCATCTTTTTTTTTTCTTTTTGCAAATAAGACTTGCATTACTCAAAACAAAGTGTTACAATCTCGTTCTATTAGTTCCATGACCTCATCTGGTCCAGATCCTAGCCAAACCATGGTTCGGCGATGGATCCTACCAAAATTTGCCAAAGCATGACTAACATTATTACAGGTTCGACGAGTATGAGTAATGCAAGAATCCCTCTCTCCCAAAGCAGTAATGATATCTCTAACAATGAATACATATTTAGACTTGTTTTCCCCTCCTCCTTTAATCATCTTGACAGCCTCCAAACAATCCGATTCCACATCTATGGGCAAGTTACTCCATTGCAACGCAAGCAAAATTCCTTCCTTCAGAGCCAGAAGTTCAGCTTCTAATATGTCATTGCAAGAGTGAATGCATCGACAGGAACTAAATATGACAGTCCCCTCATGGTCTCTAAGCACCATTCCTGCACCTGCCACATCACTTAGGACAGAAGCATCTGTGTTAAGCTTTACTCTATCAACAGTAGGTTTAGTCCATTTACTCCCATGCATATATCTCTGCTCATGTGGATTTTGTCTTAGAACAAGGACAGATTCGACAGGAGCTTTCCCTTTGATTGGGTCACCGATTGGTTCAGATTGCAGCACCAAGAGCGAGGACAAATAGCTGCTCAAAAAACGTATTGAGATTTCAACAGGGGGTGGCTTCTTTGAATGCACCATCTCGTTGCGTAAGAACCAAATTCTCCAAAAAAGCATCATCACCCGAACCAGCTTATCTTCCTGTACCTCAGAAACCAAGTGTAAAAACCAATCCCGGCCAACATTTTTAATCTGCGAGTGCACCGGTAAGTCCCATACTTCCGCCATTGCTATCCATAGCTGTACTGCATGGTTGCATGAACAGAACACATGGAATGAGTCCTCCTCTTCCCTTCCACATACTGGACACATTGCTGTAACTTCCAGGTGTCTTTTAACTTTATTTGTATAATTTGCTAGGGAGTCCGTAGCCAAACGCCATGCAAAGGAACGGACCTTTGGTGGTGCTGCACTCCGCCAAATATGCTTCCATCCATCCCTTGTCCCATCTGGTCTGGAGCTGCTTGAGGCCTCCATTTCATTTGAAAGTTCATCGCTAGCGAGTTTGTACGCGCTGCGCACTGTAAACACTCCACTTTTCTCCGGAGCCCAAGCGACAAAGTCCTCTCCAGCCCGAGTAAACAGTCTAATTTTCTGTATCTCATTTCTGTCAACAGGAAGAAAGTGTTGATTTATCTTGTCCCAATCCCAAGTCCCATGATGATTCAGCAGTTCAGAGACCCATCTCAAGCGACACCTTCCTCTAGTAGTAATTAGTCCTCCACATGGATTTCGAACAATCCACCGGTCGCGCCAAATACGTATATTTTGGCCATTTCCAATTCTTCAAACCACCCCTTTCTTGAGGAGTTCTAAGCCATGAACAATTGCCTGCCAAGTAAGAGAGGGATTTCCAGAAAAAACTGCCGGCTAGTTAGAGCGTCAGGGTATATCGATCGTCATCGTCATGCATGTCGTCTGCCGGCCAGCACATTGGCATGTAGCTAATTTAGCAGCCGTCGGCTAAAGAATAGATCATATATAGACGTAGACATCTTCAGTGTGCTTTTCCTTCCAATTGTAGGTAAGGATAGTGTGGCCACGCATGCGTTTCCATCCATCGGTCTACCACACGTCCACATGACAACATCCTAGGCAAACAGCGAATCAACCTATGGTTGAATGGTTAGAAGGATAGTGGTATCTTCAGCTCATTAGGGTTTAAGTTCTGGTGCTCGTATTTATTTTGAATTTAATTTAGGATTTTCGCTGATGCGCGTTCATGAAAGAAGATGTTCCCGTCGACTACGAAACGCCTACGATGACTTCGTAAAATCTCAAGATGATATGCCATCTCAGTTTTTCGGAGGTGCTCATAGAGATAGGATATACATGTGTGCGTTTATAAAAGTGGGTGGATGCACGTATATTTTTTTAGGGGTAAAGCTAGATTTTATTGTTCAAAATCCGCATGTAGCGGGATACAAAACGGATCATGGGGTTGGATCAACCACGAGTGTCTCCCCTGATCTAAAGAATGAGAAAATCTAGCTACTCTATCATCTTCATAATTTGCCGCTTTTCCTTCAAAAATAAACTTGCAATTGACACCCACTACTCTCTCTCTAATCTCGTTGATTGTAGGTCCATAAGCTCCATGCGTGCCTTTTATGATATCATTGACCACTTGTTTTCCATCCGAAGAAACAACAACATCTCTTAGATGAAGATCCTGCGCTAATCATAATGCCTCGCGACAAACTATCGCTTCCAAAATGGGGACATTAGTAACATCAGATGAACAGAAAAACATGCGCACCAATATCACACACATGATGTCGTGGATTTGTCACGGCAGATGTCCTAGTAAGAGGACTTAGTCGTGGAGCCATCGCAACGGGTTAGATTGAAGGGGTTAGAGTGGACACAAGGACACGATTTTTATACTAGTTCGGCCCCTTCAATGAAGGTAAAAGCCTACGTCTAGTTGTGATGGGATTGATGGGTTTCGAGGGCTTAGGAAGCGATAAACTTCGCCTAAGCCTCGAGTTCTTTTTTCTCTGTCCCCAAACCGCCGCCGGGTCATCCCCTTATATACACGGGTGACGCCCGTCGGTCTGTAGAGTCCCAACCTCCGGCTAATAAACGTGCCCGGGTCGGTCTCTCTATTCCTAACTTACAATACAAGTTTTCATCAGGCCGGTTTACATCATAAACCTTTAAACCGATTATGGGCCTTAGGCCCTTCTATCTCTCCTTGGGTTTTAACATCTCGGGTCTGTTGATGGAGGTAACCCGGGCCCTGCAGGCCGGTTTACCCCGGATAGCAACATCCCCAACATTAGGCCCCAGATTGATTTGAACAGGTTCATGTCAATCCTTAATAAGAATTTCTGTCTTCAAATGTCTTCCAGTGACTTGTTAAACCGTCGTCTCCGTCCCCTCTTGTTGTGGTAAACCGATGTGACGTCAGCGCAAGCTACCGTCTCCTTCCGCTAACCCGCAAGAATCAGGGCGACGACTGGGCTTCCGAAATCTTCGGCCCCTGGATTCGCGCGCCTGATACACGCGCCGCACCTTATAAATAGGACTTGAAAGCCATCTTCCTTTCCTCCCCTTCTTCGTCTTCCTCGCGACCTAGACCTCAAAGCTCCGCCGCCGCCGTCAACTGCTGCATCAACTCCGGCCGCTGCATCAACCTGATCGGATCAGAACACCGCGGCGACTTTCCACATCTGCTTGGACCCCGGTAAGGCCTCTGCTCTCCCGCTTTTAGATCTGTTCTAGGGTTCCAGGGTTTGTCGTCCTGTTACTGTTCCTTGTTCATCCCCGTAGCAGCTTTGCGAACAGATGATGATACTTGTACCGTGATCTGTAGTTCCTCTTAGCAGTCGCCATAAATCTGCACTCATTTCCTTAGATCCCACTCTTGTTCCCGCTTATCGAACTTAAGCTGTTCTGCTGTGAGCCCGACTTCATATTACCTGTTTTTATTTCTTTTTCGCCCTAGCTGTAGATCCATTGCTTTGAAAGAATCCGTACGGGATCTGTTTCTGCTTTCATACTCACAGCTGTTAGATCTGGTCGGTTTAACTCTTAGCAAAGTGAACAAAACAACCCACACATCCATTAGTCCCCTTGATGAACCGCTGGTTGATATCATTGTGGATAACCTGACTCTATAAGATCATCTTCGGTTTATAATCACACTTGTTCTCAAACCGGAAAACATTTATCTTGTAGATCTCCTCATGGCCAAACAGGTGTACGAATGCAACTGGGTTCCCTCTTGCATCACTGAGACCCATCTAAACAACTTAGTCCTGACTGGTGCTTTGAGTAGCAAAAATACCATCCATTGGAGGGTTCCAGGAGACGAATGTCCTCCTACCCCGCAGGAGGGAGAAGTGGTGGTGTTTGCGGATCACCTGGCCCGGGGGTTTAACCCACCCGGTTCGAAATTTTATCGGGACGTTTTGGCTAATTTTAGATTGCGCCCACAAGATGTTGGTCCAAATTCAGTCACGAACATCTGCCATTTTCAAGTACTTTGCGAGGCGTACTTTCAAGAGGAACCCACTGTAGAGCTGTTCCGGGACTTTTTCCATCTGAACCGACGTACTGAATTCACCGATGGCCCTAATATGGAACTGGGCGGTATGGCGATCCAGAAGAGGAAAGAGGTGACTTATCCTCACGCCAAGTTGCATAGTCATCCGCAAGAATGGAACTGCACTTGGTTCTATTGCAAGGATACTTCCCCTGCTGAAGAAAATCCACTGCCCGGTTTCCGTCCAGAGAGACTTAGCAACACTCACCCCTTCCCCCCACGGCTAACTGCCAAAGAGAGGAGTAAGTATGCCCCTCAGTTGTCCAAGCTCAGAGCCTTTATGGCTAATGGTTTAACGGGGGTTGATCTTGCTCGTTGCTGGATTTCCTGGAGCATCCTGCCCCTTAGCATCCGCTCCGGTTTGATGTGCCAATACACGGGTCGGGTTGATGATCCTTTGAGGCACTGTAACATTCAGCTGACGGAGGACGAAGTCGCTGAAGCTGTGAAGAAGATGCTGAACGAACCGGAACATGTCTGCGCTCGAGCCGGCCTGCTTCCATTTTGTGCCACAAACAAGCCACCTGCTGTAAGCAACTCCTCTGTTCATAGAATCTTTGATCTCCTTATATACATATTGTTAACTTCCAGTCCTTTTCGAAACAGGGAGATGATCCATTTTGGAGCAAGATGTTACAAGAGCCGACCGAAAAGGTAACCCGACCCAAGACGAGGGTGAAGAAGCCTGCTCAGAGGAAAAGGAACACCGCTTCCTCCACTCCGGATTTAGAGGAGGATGATGTGGGTAATCCGGACCTCGGGGTAGACCTCGATTCAGTTGGTTTGCTTTTTATACGTCTTATTGATGATGATATTTGTCAGGACGACGCTGAAGTGAGCCATGCCGAAGGCCCAGAGGTAACTATTCTTTCTTCTGATGCCGTTCCTTTGCCTTTGAAAAAACCTCGCCAAGCAAACCGGAGAATTAAATTTTCTTACCCTCTTGCTTACTTGGATCCAAATTTCTTGTGAAGACCCAGCAACATGAAGCTCGACGCACCACCCGACATAGCGGCCAGGTAGTCACCTCCGCCGGTTTACCGAACAGCCCGGTTCGGAAACGCCGCTCAGAGGTCTCCGATTTACGCGCTAGCTTTCCTCCTAAAGCCGGTTTAACTCGTCAGCCTCTTAATCCATCTGACTCCGATTATCAGGTCACTTCCCATTCATCTTCTGGTGAATCTTCAGCCACTCAACTGCCACCGTTGAAGACGGTTATTGGGTAAGTTGGACCGATCACCACATATCTCTGTATGGGTCTCTTAATCCATTTTATACCGTTTTTTCAATCTTTGGGCTTTTTTCAGGGCTAAGCCTAGACCGAGCAAGAAGGCTCGTCTGGATAACCCGGCTGAAGGAACTGCCACTCCTGAACCGGAGAAAACTCCTGGTGCTGACGCTCTTGGCCGTGAAGATACTCAGAACTATTTATCTCCGCAAGATGACATCTGCGCTGAAGAAAGGACTACCGAACCTGCTAGCCGTACCGATCCGCCTGCCAGCCCTGTTCGGGTTGAGGAATCCATTCCCCCTTCTACAACTGCTGATAAACCGACAGTGCCACTGCAGAGCAGCGACTCCAAGGATGATGATGTCGTGATCACCGGTATTGGCCGCTCTGAACCGGGGAACACTGCTACTTTGGCCAAGCATACAGCCAAGGACGAAATCTCGGCCATAAAGGGCAAATGGGACCTTGACTTGTCTGCGTACGCCTCTTTAAGCGCCCCGGATCTTTATTCTGGGTATCTGAATCGGCTGTACACCAGTCGGGATTATGAGGCTGCCATGATCAAGATGATGAAGGAGAAACTTGAGGTAACCCCCTTGTGCTTCATTCTGTTGCAACTTAGCTTATCAATATTTCCAAACCGAGATGGTAAACCGGACCAGGCTGCTTTTGACAATTCAGGTCTGGTTCAGAAAACATCATTAGATAACTATTAGCCCCCAAGTGCCAAGCTTAAATACTTGTATTAATCTTGGGACTTTTTTTGTAATGGAAAACTTGTGTTAAAATCAAATATGCATTAGCCCCCAAGTATCGAGCACATAACTTGCTTGTGTGGTTGATACTTCCAAACCGTGCAATATTTCCTGAACACTGTTGATGACCTGCTGCAGGAGGATTTGAAGACCAAAGAGAACCAAGTCTCGGACCTTCAGGGAGCTTTAAAAGCCCAGCAGATTGAAACTGAAAAAACAAAGGAGGAATTGACCAAAGCCTTAACTGTTATGGAGCAGCTGAAAGCAAGCCGCAAAAAGGAGCAAGCCGATTGGGCTACTGAAAGAGCTCTTTTGACGAAGAGGGCTGAAAATGCCGAAGCTGCTCTTAAACCGGTGGTTGACGAGTTATCCACCGTGAAGCGACAAATACACTCCATGACCTCTGCCGTCTTTGGTAAACTTTTCGACGCCCTTCTTCCAATTTGTACCTTGTTTGCTACACCCTATGTCCGGTTTGTAATTCACCTTGGAACACTGCAGGCTCCCGTATCGGACACTTGGGTTCTGACGTGCGGATGAAACTCAAGGCTGCTTATACTCTGATTGAGCAGTTATATACCGGAGCACAAAGGGCTATCACCACTGCATCGCATAACAATCCTGCACCGTCTCTGATTCAAGACACATTAAAGAGGCTGTCCATGCTTCCGGCCCGGATTGAAGAATTGAAGAAATCAGCTGCTCGAACTGGAGCCATTACTGCCTTGATCCGGGCCAAAGCGTGGGTACCAGATTTCGATCCTGTCGAAGCAGCCCAAGGATACCCCAGCTTAAAGGAAGACGGTTCAGACTTTGGTGAAGACGATCTAAGGGCGATAAACCGGGCGGTGCGCCCCCTAGCTTGCCAATTGGCTGAAGAAGCAGATCTGTCACGTTACCAAGCCCAATACGATAACCAGAACAAACGAGTGGCTGCTCCGGTCCCTGAAGCGGGAAACCTTATTCCTCCAATCCGTAAGCATACTTACGCCCCTGATATTGAACCGTCTTTGCTGATTCACGAAGAAGCCGTCTTTCAAGCGCTAATGGGAATCGACTGGACCACTGCTGATTTCCAGCCAATGGGTAACCAAGATAGAGCTGAAGCGGCGCAAGACGATCCCCAGCCTTCGAACCGAGGCAGCGAACAGGCCTAATCAACGCTCCGGTTCACCTTACTTGGTGACGTTTTAATCCGTCAACGAACAATATATTCAGGCACTACGTTTGCCTTGTAATAAGATAGTTTGATACCTCTGCATTTGAATGTGCCTTCGCGCATGAATACTGATGCTCTTTCCAATAACGTTTCCAACTTATGTTTCCTGTCTTTACTGAGTACTCAATGTGATTTTTCGACCACCTGAACCATGATGCGCCTTTGCCAAACCGGGCAATTCGCCTCCGGGTTAAAACGGACCATGCTATGCCAGCTGAATCGGTTTAAGGATATTTGACATTCCGAAGAACCAAAAAACACCACAATGAAGGCAGAAAAACAAAACCAAATATGAAAGGCAACGCGGTAGTAAAACGCATGCGAATAGTGGTTATTACGAACCGTTCAGAAGGCGTGACCATCGTCTAGACAAAACCGAGCCCCCAATAGGTGTAGCTACGGTTTAAATCGACCAGGTTCCTAACTGAATCTTGGCAAATATGCCGGCCAAATGGCATTGCATTGGTTCGTCAACCAAGCCCCCAAGTGACTCAATGGCTAAAAAGCCGACCAGAAGGCATTACCATCATCCAGACATGACCGAGTTCCCATAAGGCGTGATCTTCGGTTCAAGTCGATTAGGTCCCCAACTGATTTAGTGGCAAATATGCCAGCCAGAAGGCATTACCGTCGTCAGGACCTGACCAAGCCCCCCGGAGGTGTAGCTACGGTTCAGGCCGACTAGGTCCCCAACTGACTTTATAGGGATAGCTATGTTCTCTTTGGTTCGAATACGACCTATGTTTGAACAGCTGTGTTCTCTTTGGTTCGAATACGACCTATGTTTGAACAGAAATCCCCATGTTTGAATAGCTATGTTCTCTTTGGTTCGAATACGACCTATGTTTGAACAGTAAGCCTTATGCTTGAACCGGGATATTGAACCGGATATTAAGAGCTTCACAACCCTGTAGGAGACATCTTCCCTTGAACCAGCTTTTAAACCGGAATTTGAACTTCTGTGAAGCGACTTCCAGGGGTAAATACACATGATGTGAAGAACAGCAGAGACCCCGCTTTATTCGAGGCTCCGGTTTATTGTATTAATCATAGTATATACACGGTCATAATATGTACATAAACAGAACCCAGGGCTCATGTATAATAAGGTCGAAGATGAGCTATGTTCCACGGCCTGCTGGTTTCCTCCTCTGATGTGCGTGAATCCTTGCGCTCTCGAATATCAATCAGGTAATATGACCCATTATTCAGATTCTTGCTGACCACAAAAGGTCCCTCCCAAGGCGGGGATAATTTATGCTGATCAGATTGATCCTGGATGAGCCGGAGCACCAAATCCCCCTCCTGAAAGGTTCTGGTTCTAACCCGACGGCTGTGGTAACGGCGAAGATCTTGCTGGTAAATCGCTGAACGGGCAGCTGCCAAGTCACGCTCCTCATCCAACAAGTCAAGAGCGTTCTGCCGTGCCTGCTCATTATCCGCTTCAACATATGCCGCCACGCGAGGTGAGTCATGTCGTATATCACTTGGGAGAACCGCCTCTGCCCCATAAACCATAAAAAACGGCGTAAACCCTGTGGATCTGTTAGGCGTGGTGTTGATGCTCCATAATACAGACGGTAGCTCCTCCACCCAACAACCCGGCGTCCTTTGCAAAGGGACCAGAAGTCGGGGTTTGATACCTCTCAAGATCTCTTGGTTCGCTCGTTCCGCCTGACCATTAGACTGTGGGTGCGCTACCGAAGAAACATCAAGCCGTATATGCTCCCGTGCACAAAACTCTTTCATGGCCCCCTTGGATAGATTGGTACCATTATCTGTGATGATGCTGTGTGGGAAACCAAACCGGAAGATCACCTTCTTTATAAACCGAACCGCCGTGGCAGCATCACATTTACTGACAGGTTCGGCCTCCACCCATTTTGTAAATTTGTCAACCGCCACCAGTAGGTGGGTCTTCTTATCTTTGGAACGCTTAAAAGGCCCAACCATATCAAGCCCCCAAGTCGCGAACGGCCAAGTGATTGGAATCATCCTCAACTCCTGGGCCGGTATGTGCGCTCGTCTGGAAAATTTCTGGCAACCATCACATAATCGGACCAGGTCTTCCGCATCAGCATGAGCAGTTAACCAGTAGAAACCGTGGCGGAACGCTTTAGCCACCAATGATTTTGAACCGGCGTGGTGGCCGCAATCCCCTTCATGTATTTCTCGTAGTATCTCGCACCCCTCCTCCGGGGATATGCACCGTTGCAGCGCTCCTGACACGCTGCGATGATGTAACTCTCCTTGGAAAATGGTCATAGACTTGGACCGTCGTACTATCTGTCGAGCCAAGCTTTCATCTTCTGGCAACTCACCCCGGTTCATATATGCTAGATAAGGGAGCGTCCAATCCGGGGTGGCGTGAAGAGCCGCCACTAATTGAGCTTCCGGATCAGGAACAGCCAACTCCAGCTCACCGGGCGGCCGTACCGATGGGTGATACAATACATCCAAGAAAACATTGGGTGGGACCGGTTTACGCTGAGAGCCTAAGCGACTTAAAGCGTCTGCTGCCTCATTCTTTCTGCGGTCCACATGATCCACTTGATAGCCTTTGAAATGCCCAGCCACCATATCTACTTCACGTCGATATGCAGCCATAAGCGGATCCTTGGAATCCCAGGTGCCAGATACCTGCTGAGCCACCAGATCCGAATCACCAAAGCACCTAACTCTGCTCAGATTCATCTCTTTAGCCACCCAAAGACCATGAAGCAAAGCCTCATACTCCGCCGCATTATTTGTACAGGGGAACATTAAACGGAGGACATAACAAAACTTATCTCCTCGCGGGGAAGTTAAAACGACTCCAGCCCCCGAGCCTTCCAATTGTCTTGACCCGTCAAAATGAACGGTCCAATAGGTGTTATCTGGCTTCTCCTCAGGCGCTTGTAACTCTGTCCAATCGTTTATGAAATCGACAAGCGCCTGTGATTTTATGGCCGTCCGGGGTACGTACCTTAAATCGTGCGGCCCGAGCTCGATAGCCCACTTGGCAATCCGACCGGTCGCCTCCCGGTTCTGTATAATGTCACCCAAAGGAGCAGAACTGACCACCGTGATTGGGTGCCCTTGGAAATATTGCCTCAGCTTCCGGCTTGCCATAAAAACGCCATATACCAGCTTCTGCCAATGCGGATACCTTTGTTTGGACTCAATAAGTACTTCACTGATATAGTAAACCGGTCGCTGAACCGGATGTTCCTTTCCATCCTCCTTTCGTTCTACCACCATCGCCACACTGACTGCTCTGGCATTCGCTGCAACATACAACAGGAGCGGCTCTTTATCTACAGGGGCTGCTAATACTGGCGGATTGACTAGCTGTCGCTTCAAGTCCTCAAACGCTTTATCAGCCTCCGGACTCCAGACAAATTGATCCGTCTTTTTGAGCATTTGATACAAGGGGATCGCCTTTTCACCAAGGCGACTGATAAACCGGCTTAACGCTGCAATCCGCCCGGCCATGCGCTGAACATCATTGATGCATTTTGGTTTGGCCAGGGAGGTGATGGCCGTGATCTTTTCTGGATTGGCCTCAATTCCTCTATGGGACACTAAAAATCCCAACAGCTTGCCTGCAGGTACACCAAAAACACATTTAGCCGGGTTGAGCATCATTTGGTACACTCTCAAGTTATCGAAAGTCTCCTTCAAATCGTCGACCAGGGTCTCCTTCTTTCGTGACTTGACCACAATATCATCCACATAAGCATGCACATTACGACCAATCTGCTCGTGGAGGCAATTTTGCACACATCGTTGATAGGTGGCCTGCGCACTCTTAAGCCCAAAGGGCATAGATACATAGCAGAAGGCTCCAAAGGGAGTAATGAATGCTGTCTTTTCCTGGTCCTTAACTGCCATCTTGATCTGATGATAACCCGAATAGGCATCCAAAAAACTTAAACGCTCGCAACCTGCCGTAGCATCAATGATCTGATCAATCCGGGGGAGAGCAAAAGGATCCGCTGGGCAAGCTTTATTCAAGTCCGTGTAGTCCACACACATACGCCAGGTGCCGTTTTTCTTAAGAACTAGCACCGGATTAGCAAGCCATTCGGGATGAAAAACCTCAACGATAAACCCAGCTGCCAGGAGCCTGGCGACTTCCTCACCAATCGCTTTACGCCTTTCTTCGTTAAACCGCCGTAAGAACTGCTTTACCGGCTTGTACTTAGGATCCACATTAAGGGTGTGCTCAGCGAGTTGCCTCGGTACACCAGGCATGTCAGATGGCTTCCATGCAAAGATGTCCCGATTCTCACGGATGAACTCGATGAGCGCGCTTTCCTATTTTGGATCCAAGTTTGCACTGATGCTGAACTGCTTGGATGAATCGCCAGGTACGAAGTCAACAAGCTTAGTTTCGGCCGCTGACTTAAACTTCAAGGCCGGATCGTGGTCCGTAGTTGGCTTTTTTAATGAAGTCATATCCTCCGGATCAACACTGTCTTTGTACTGCTTCAACTCCTCCGTAGCACAAACCGACTCTGCATAAGTCGCATCTCCTTCCTCACATTCCAAAGCGATTCGACGGCTCCCATGGACCGTTATAGTGCCTTTGTAACCCGGCATCTTAAGTTGCAGATACACGTAGCAGGGC
This sequence comes from Aegilops umbellulata, assembly GCA_032464435.1. Classification (NCBI taxonomy): domain Eukaryota; kingdom Viridiplantae; phylum Streptophyta; class Magnoliopsida; order Poales; family Poaceae; genus Aegilops; species Aegilops umbellulata. The sequence goes on from CP136059.1 coordinate 346,555,950, forward strand.
CGTGCCATAAATTTTGCATAAGCTGGCCGCCCGAACAAAGCGTGGTACGGACTTTGGATTTTAACCACCTCGAACGTCAGCGTCTCTGATCTGGAATCGTGACTATCGCCAAATACCACTTCAAGGGCTATCTTACCAACCGGATACGCCGACTTGCCAGGCACCACCCCGTGGAACACTGTATTGGTCGGTCTGAGATCCTTATCTACCAATCCCATACGACGGAAGGTCTCATAATACAAGATGTTAATGCTGCTCCCTCCGTCCATGAGCACCTTGGTGAGCTTATAACCTCCCACCTGAGGCGCTACCACCAGTGCTAACTGACCCGGATTATACACCCTGGGAGGGTGATCTTCTCGGCTCCATATGATCGGCTGCTCCGACCAACGCAGATAGTGAGGCGTGGCCGGTTCAACAGCACTGACCGCCCGCCTCTGAAGCTTCCTATCCCGTCTATCCAGGCTCGTAGTAAAGACGTGATACTGTCCACCACTCAACTGTTTCGGGTTGCTCTGATAACCACTTTGATTACTTTGATTATTCTGATTATTCTGGCTGACCTGTCCGCCCGGGTTACCCTGGAACCCTGGACCGGAATTCCCGCCACCGTACCCTGATCCGGAACCGGAACCGCCGCCGGAGCTGTGATCATATTGGAAAGTGTTTGAGCTTTTGAATTCCTTCATGATATAACAATCCTTCCAAAGATGGGCTGCTGGTTCCTCCTTTGTTCCGTGCTTCGGACAGGGCTGGTTTAGGAAAAAGTTCAAACGCTCCGGATTAGGACCGGGATGCGCGCGAAAACTTGGCTGTTTCCCCTTACGCCGCTGGCCTTTATCCTGTGTACTTGTGCTGGCCACCAAGTCCATGCTCCCGTCCGGTTTACGCTTTCCTCCGCCTCCATTACCTGTCGGCCGATGCTGCTGGCCTTTGGTGTTGCTATTCTTCTTTCCCTTCCCTGCTTTGTCATCACCAGAGTCAGGATCCTTGGTACTGTCAGAATCCGCATACTTCACTAAAGCGGTCATGAGCGTTCCTATATCTGTACAATCACGCTTCATCCGGCCCAGCTTTAGCTTCAAAGGGCCAAACCGACAGTTGCTCTCCAACAGCACCACGGCGGTGTCTGCGTTGATGCGATCCGACGAGTGCAAAACTTCTGATACCCGCCGTACCCAATGGGTAGTTGATTCCCCTTCTTGCTGAACACAGGCTGCTAGGTCAACTATTGACATTGGCTGTTTGCACGTGTCCTTGAAATTCTTGATAAACCGGGCGCGTAATTGGGCCCATGAACTAATTGAATTAGGCGGTAAGCTCTTTAGCCAAGTCCGGGCCGTTCCTTCTAACATCATAGTGAAATACTTGGCACACGCTGTGTCATCCACATCCAGCATCTCCATAGCCATTTCATAGCTCTCCACCCATGTCTCCGGAGGCTGATCTGCCGTGTAGTTTGGTACCTTGCGGGGGCCTTTGAAGTCTTTGGGCAGGCGTACGTTGCGTAAAGCGGGAACAAGACACGGTACTCCCAAAGAACTGGAAACCACCCCCGGTTCAACCATAGCTGCGGAGAAGATAGGTGTAAGCTGATGAGCCTGATGCTGCGCTGCTAATCCGGCCTCCCGTGCACGGGTGCGATCCACATTCTCGTGAGCATTGTCGACGCCCGCCGGATTGTTGGCGCGGAGCGCTTCACGCCCGGCGTTACTTGAAACGGCCGGCTCCTCCACACGCCTACTATAGCTCCCGCTGGGGCGAGGGGTGGAATGAATCCGGTCACGGCTTTGCGAATATGCTTCTTGCTGGGCCAACGCGGTCCTAAGGAGCTCCTTGACCCGGCGTGTCTCTTCATCCTGCGGTGAATTTCCTTCGATCGAAATGGCTTCCAACCGTGCCGCCGCCGCGACGAGGTTGTCCATCGGGTTGGAATAATGACCTGACGGTGTTGGCATGGCCGGTGGCGTATCAGTGTTATGACGAGGCAGGTCTATAATCCGGTGCTGAACCGGGGCGCCGGCTGTCGCCTCCGCACGGTTTACCCCCGGGGTGTTGAAGAGATTTCGAGCGTCGAGGGCGGCGGGCAACCGAGACCGGGATTTTCTTTTCAAGACCTCCTGAGATGCCCTCTGGTCCATCATGAGCCTGTAAGCCTGTGCATCTAAAGCGGCGCGCTCCGCTGTCATCCTGATCTCTTCTGCTGCCAGCTCCGCTTTAGCCCGAGTGATCTGCTCTCTCACCTTGGCAATCTCAGCATTGTGAACCTCCTGATCCACCGGGTTGGCCTCCGCCATGAGCGCCGCTAGCACGTCAAACAGGTCTGACAGAACTTGGGCTGGTGAACCGGTAGGGCCTCCTGCCCGCGCAGCCGTTGCTGCTGCCGATCCGGAGATCGTTGCTGCTGCAGTTGATGATCGTGGCGCCGCCTGTGTCCCAGCCATGAAGATCCCAACTCGATAGGGCAGATCAGAGGGGTCCGGAATACTGTTGCCATCGGAGCCGCCCCCAACCCGATCATCTTGTAGCTGGTAAAGAGATTCGGTCTCCCCGGTCGACGTTTCATCGCCAGAGTAGATGGCGGTTTCGTCACCAGATTCGGACCCTTCCTCGTAGCTTCCCCCGTGGATGACTCCCACGAAGGCGTACTTCCTGGTCGGTTTAGCCAGGGTCGATTTCGTGCACTGAGCTGTCTCAATGGGGTCGGCGCAGTTGCCTAACTCGGGGCCCGGTTCTCCGATCTTGCCGATGAAAACATGGATGCCGCCAAAGGGGACCCGGTACCCGTACTCGATCGAGCCGGCGTCGGGGCCCCAGCCTGTGCTGTCGATGTACAGTTTTCCGCGGCGGCTCTTGGTCATCCGTCCCACAGCGTAACCCTCGAGTCCTTCAAAGCGGCCCTCCAAGAACCTGAAACCATCTCGCGATAGCCCCACGGTGGGCGCCAACTGTCGTGGATTTGTCACGGCAGATGTCCTAGTAAGAGGACTTAGTCGTGGAGCCATCGCAACGGGTTAGCTTGAAGGGGTTAGAGTGGACACAAGGACATGATTTTTATACTAGTTCGGCCCCTTCAATGAAGGTAAAAGCCTACGTCTAGTTGTGATGGGATTGATGGGTTTCGAGGGCTTAGGAAGCGATAAACTTCGCCTAAGCCTCGAGTTCTTTTTTCTCTGTCCCCAAACCGCCGCCGGGTCATCCCCTTATATACACGGGTGACGCCCGTCGGTCTGTAGAGTCCCAACCTCCGGCTAATAAACGTGCCCGGGTCGGTCTCTCTATTCCTAACTTACAATACAAGTTTTCATCAGGCCGGTTTACATCATAAACCTTTAAACCGATTATGGGCCTTAGGCCCTTCTATCTCTCCTTGGGTTTTAACATCTCGGGTCTGTTGATGGAGGTAACCCGGGCCCTGCAGGCCGGTTTACCCCGGATAGCAACATCCCCAACACATGAAACAAACAACCATAATTTGAGACATGGACAAATTATAACGCTAAGTTGCGGGATGGAGTAGACTACGGTGGTGGCGCAAGTTGCGAGATCGGGCAAAACTCTAGGTGTTTCGATGTGTTATTGGCCGTGGCCGCTAAGTAGTATATATAGGAGGACCAAGGGGGTATCGTGTTGTGATCATGATCTCAAATCGATTTGGTTTTCAAGTCGTGAACTTACACATGTAAACGACCAACTTGTCTGACAAGACATCAAAAAAATAAAACGGCTAAAGGAAGCGAAGCCCTTGCACGGCCACGAACCCAATTTCGGCTGCCGAGCTAGGAGAGGCAAGGCGGAGTGCGTGTGGTCTTCTTTCTCTTCTCAACACATCACTTTTTTTAAAAAAAAAATCTCAACACATCACTTTTTTTTGGATTTGTTCGAATTGCTTTCCACAGATGTCACGTAGTGATGGGGAGAACCCGTTGTATAAGAGGTCTCACACCTCCTCAACTTTGGAAGTGACGCTAAACTTTAGAGCCACCAATCGCCATTTTATTCACGGGCCAATTTGAGATTTCAGAAATTGTATATGGGCCTAGCCCATTATTTCAAACACATATAGGATTGTATTTGTACAAATTTTTATTTCACAGAATCATGTGGAGAGAACTGGAACTGAATCTTTATAGCTTTTTGTTAAAACAAAAGTTCGTACAAATTTCAAAGGATCTCATTTCTTAGGATTTTCATTCCTATGATGATGCATGTTTGATTCATAGGATTGAGAAAGCAGGAACTTTTTGTATGGCCGCATGCAAATAGAAAGAAGAAGAATTATGAGTCAAATACGACCTTGTAGCATGAAAATCACGTCCCAAAAGAACCCTATCTGGTATTGTGATCTCTCGACGACACCCCACATCTACTTGTGTCTCTTATGGTGATGGTCTTATGTCTATCAGGTTGGCCGTGCCTCCTACGGTTTTCAGCCTGGTTTTCCTTATAAACGGGGTCAATTTGTTAAGGTTTTCGATCTGGTTTTCCTTATAAACTGGATCACCACTCTGGCATGTTGGCCACTTTGAGTAATATATTCAGGTGGGGAACCCCCCCACCCCCCACCCCCCCACCCCCGTGATTCTCAAAAAAAAGAACCCTATGAAAAGCCATTTTAGATTGCAGGAACATGACATGAACTTTGCACGATATTACTTCCTCCGTCCCAAAATTCTTATTTTAGATTCGTCTAGATACGGATGTATCTAATACTAAAACATGACTTGATACATCCGTATTTAGACAAATCTAAGACAAAAAATTTAGGACAGAGGGAGTACAAAATTAGTACAGAGTTGACCACAGTCGTGTATATGGTCATATCAAAAGACAAATCTACCCTAGAGTCGATTTAACCACCGTGGTGTCCAGATCGCACCAAAAGTGCTGAAGATTCAACGAGTTCCTCTACCTTTTCGGATACTGTTACCAGGAAGTGACTCGATCACTAAAGTTCAAAATGCCTGCCTGAACGGGAGAAGTAAACGACGACGTGGGTCGTGGGAGAAGAAACGAAGAAGTTGAGCAGGCGACGCACCCGAAAAAGGAAAATAGAGAGTGTGGCCGGGACGCCACGGCGAGAACCCCTAGACCAAGCAGCTGCTGTAGCAGTCAAAACTCAAAAAAAAAAAAAGTTGCATGCTGTCAATCAGACCAATTGGAGTACCTCCACGAGGAATATTAATTAATTGCACGGTGTAAGTATTCATATATAAATGTTGAACTATTGGCAGCATCGATCAGTTCAGTTCATATGGTGTATAATTTTCAACTAGTATTTGAATCCCTCCGAATTTCTCTGCACGTTTGCAGAGCCCTGCGGCTTCTGAGCGACGGAGCAGGGCTGGCTCTCCTCCTCTTCACCCTCCGGAGACGGGGACCTTGGCCGCCTCCGACGACGGCGTCCTCCTCGCCTCGGCGGCGGGCGGCGCCGACGCCACCGGCTGCGCGGTCCAGTTCTCCACCCTGAACGCCGACGCGCCCTTGCCGGCCCGCGCCTGGCTGCCGCTGTACGAGTCCTCCATGTCGCCGCCGCTGGAGATGGTGAACCCCATGGCCGGCTGCGCCGCCACCGTCTTCATCTCGATCACCGGCTTCTTGCCGTTCTGCTCCATCTGGTAGCTCGGAAGAAAGCTTCCCACCACAACCTGACCACATACCATGTCAGTTAAGAGCTGAGAGAAATTGTACTACATGAAAAAAAAGAGTAGTATACATGCATTAGAAACTGTGTTGATGACTACAATGGCAGTAGCATATTCATCAATGTAACACAGTACTAGCTTTTTAAGTAACAACAGTTAATTGATCACCTGAACAGGGCTTGCGGCCACAAGGAGGCCAGCCACGCCGCCTCCGATGACGCGGCCATCGGCAGCCGCTAGAGAGACGCTCATCCCGCCGCAGCGGTCTCTGGATCCGCCCTTCTCGGTCGGCGTGAAAGATCCGGACAGGGAAAGCAGCTCAAACCGGCCCTGAATCAACCACACACAATAGGATTGTAAAACTGATCAGTTCTTTGCTACAAAAATGTCCATGCCTAGATGTAACTATTGCATATTGTGATGATCAAAACACTGAAACATCAAACACGATTGATGGTGAAAAGCTGGTGCTGATCGAAACGTAAGTCTGCGCAAATGAATTGTGCAGTTAATCAGGACTCAGGAGTTCAGAACACTGTTAAGTTCAAGATTAAGTGATTTGCCAAAACAAAAGGTATAATTAAGTGACTTGTACTAACATAGATTGAGATTTCACAAGTATGTACAAATAGCAAAGGAAGAAAAGCTGGAATGATTGGGAGGTCGCCATCGTTTAGATTTTCCCCACTACTTACAAGTATTGACCAGGTACGACTATTGAGATGCTTATGGAAACTATGCACATAAATTCTATGCAACTTCTTCAGAGTGACCTACTATTAGTTCCCTCTTTCCACAAAATTTCATGGCATTTACAGTTCATCTTGGAGAAGACAAATGTAGTTCTGGATCATGGAAAATTCCTGACAGTGACTTGCCTAAGTACTCAAGTCAAACGATGGCGGCAGCACAATCATTTCGCTTTCGTGCGGTTTCAGTTGCTACTCCATTTTTCTCCTGTTGATTGAAAAAATCTCCCTTTTTTACCCTTCTTATTTGCACCTATTGTACAGGTGGCCGACCATTTCCGAGAAATTTCTCAGAACTAGACAAATTTACAGCAGGGTACTACAGTATCAGAATTGGCCCTCACAGTGTGTAAACACACACGTCAGTCATCGGAAATTTGATGTGCTAGATGTTTATCAAATGATTGAACTAGTGATGTGCACACATCAGTTGTTGGAAATTTGAAGGACACAGAGTTTATATGTTTTCCACCACTTGTGCACATAAATTCCATGCAACTTCTTCAGCGTGACCTGCTACTAGTTTCCATTACATTTCCTGCATCTGCCATTCATCGTGGATATGATAAAAGTAGTTTTGCATTATGGAAAATTCCTGATCATGACTTAGTACAAGACTCGGTAAAACATGGTGGCGTGGCAGCACATAGATTTCAATTTGATGTAGTTTTTACTCCAACCTTTTTCTTCATTTTCTATCTCTTTCTATTTCTTAGTTTTCACCTGCTTTCGAGGTGGCTGCACACTTCTGCTCAGTATAGCCTTACGCTTTTTTGGAGACTTCTCAAAACTAACCAATTTTCTAATACAAGTATTAAAGTTTCAGAACTGGTACTCACAATGTGCATATTCACACATCATTCATTGAACTTTTGAAAGGCTAAATTTGTATCTAGTTAAAAACAAGGATAAGCCATTTTAAAGAGGTAAGTAGATAAGAGATGCATCAATATGTATAGTTGGCGACAATAGATGTGTTATGACCGGTTTAGCTTATATTCCGAGGAGGCTCACTGGGCAGTAGTTAGGGGGCTTGGCCCACAAGTTATCTTAGGTTAATTCTTATGCAAGTTATCTAGATTATAAATATAGGCTGTAAGACTCTTTTTGGAATCAAGCAATAAAGATATTATCATCTTCTGTTGCCCGGCTCCCTGAGGAGCCGAAACCCTAGCCGCCACCAGCCAACCGCCGCAGCACCTAACCCTAGTCGCGACGGCGCCCACTCGCCGCCGCGCCCGCTCTAGCCCTCGTCCACCTCCCTCATTTCCCTACAGCCTCCGTCCAAGACCGGGCAGAACCCTAGCCCCTAACAACTTGGTATCAGAGACCCAGGTTTCGACCATGTCTTCAGCGCCTCCAAACCCGCCACCACCGCTGCCCAACGCCTCCCCCACCGCCGCTGCCACTGATTCCACCAACGCCGCCACTGCGTCGCCGGGCGCCACGGCCTCCCTATCGGCGTTGATCTCCCCTGCACTCGGCACCACGCCGAGCCAGGGCCAGCCGCAAACCCCCATCCAGCAACCACCACCGTCGCCTACCCCAGCGCCGCCGCAGTTCACACCGGAGGCCATGGCCGGCGTGCTCAACGACCTGGTCGTCGCGGTCCAGGGCATCCGCCTCTACTTGGCGAGCCCGTACGGGCCGCCTCCACCGCTTCATCCGGCCGCGCCCGCGAGCCAGCCGGCGTTGCCGTGGTACTCGGTACCGGCGGCTACCCGGCGCTTCCCCCACCGGCAGCTTCGACGCCGCCTTGGCCGCAGTGGCCGACACCGTTTGCGGCCCCCTGGCCGCTACAGCAGATGCCGCAGGCGGCGGCCACCGGACCGCTGCAGCCGTTCTTCGTGCCGGCTTGCACCGGGCTGCCGCTGCTGCCGTTCCAGGCGGGACACCTCGGCGGGACCACGCCGGCCGCGGCCCCTCTGTGGTACTTGCAGCCACCCTCCCCCGTGGCCACCGACGCCCCCGCCCACCCCCCGCCGCCGATGCTACAACCACCGGCGCCGCCCCTGCCTAGCTCGGGGGCACCCTCGCCGACCGGCCTCCCGGTTCATCAGGTCCGGTTCCCGCCCTCCCCGTCGCCACTTCCAGCATGGGCGGCTGGGTCTTCACCTTCGCCGGTCTACACCACAGCCCCCGAACAGCCAACTCCGTTCCCGCAGTTCGGGGGGCCGTCTGGTTCCGCTGGTCCCTACCCGGAGTACTCCGGCCAGGCGCCACCCGCCTCGCTGCTCCGCTCCTCCGAGCCAGTTCGACACGGCGCTCCGGCACAGACACCGCCGCGGTTTGCCAAGCTCGACTTCGCCACCTATGACGGTACAGAGGACCCCCTCAACTGGCTCAACCAGTGCGACCAGTTCTTTCGCGGGCAGCGCACCCTCGCATCGGAGCGTACCTGGCTCGCCTCGTACCACCTCCGCGGCGCGGCATAGACCTGGTATTACGCCCTCGAGCAGGACGAGGGCGCCATGCCCCCTTGGGAGCGCTCCCGCGAGCTCTGCCTCCTTCGCTTTGGGCCACCGGTGCGCGGGAGCCGATTGGCGGAGCTCGGCCGCCTTCCCTTCACCTCCACGGTACAGGACTTCGCTGACCGTTTCCAGGCCCTGGCGTGCCATGTGTCGGGCGTGACGGCGCAACAGCGGGCCGACATCTTCGTCGGTGGACTTTCGGATCACATCTGCGTGGACGTGGAGCTTAGGGGACCCCAAGATCTCCAGTCGGCCATGTACTACGCCCGCGCATTCGAGCGCCGCGCGGTGGCCATCCAGCAGGAATCACCGTCCCAGACCGCTGGGTTGCTACCCGGGCCGGATTCCGCGCAGGGTCGGCCTGCGCAGGCTTCTGCGGCACCCCTCGCCGCGACCGCGGCGCGGCCGTTCCGCCGGCTCACCTCAGTCGAGATACTCGAGCGTCGCCGCCAAGGGTTGTGCTTCAACTGCGACGAACCCTACAAGCCCGGCCACGCCTGTCCACGACTCTTCTACCTGGAGGTTGCAGACTACATTCCGGAGGACGCCGTCGCCGCCGACCTGGCCGCCCCAGCTGTCGAGAAGGTGTTTGACGCTGGTTGATCACCTCGAGGAGTTCAGCAAGCGCTTCCCCACCTTACAGCTCGAGGACGAGCTGTTTGTGCAGGCGGGGGAGAAGTGTTATGACCGGTTTAGCTTATATTCGGAGGAGGCCCACTGGGCAGTAGTTAGGGGGCTTGACCCACAAGTTATCTTAGGTTAATTTTTATGCAAGTTATCTAGGTTATAAATATAGGCTGTAAGACTCTTTTTGGAATCAAGCAATAAAGATATTATCATCTTCTGTTGCCCCGCTCCCTGAGGAGCCGGAACCCTAGCCGCCACCAGCCAACCGCCGCAGCACCTAACCCTAGTCGCGACGGCGCCCACTCGCCGGCGCGCCCGCTCCAGCCCTCGTCCACCTCCCTCCTTTCCCTACAGCCTCCGTCCAAGACCGGGCAGAACCCTAGCCCCTAACAAGATGATACGTTAAGTAACAACCAAATTCAAGCCATTGGATTCATCGACTCATAAGTGAAACATGGGCACATAAAAAAGGAACCGAATACAGGAATATCATTGGTTTGCAGAGAAAAGTGAACAAACCTCGTAAGTCACTGTACCACCTAAAGAATCATGCTGACGCAACGTAACATTTGAAATCACGCCATTGGCAGACAGAATGCAAATTGCCCTTGGGCCTTGTTGCGAGAAAGATATAACCTTCATATTAATATCCTGATACAACAAAACAAAGACGGTAACTATTCATTGCATGAAAAAATTTATACGAATTTCAGATAGAGCTAAATTCAAGGTAATGGGGTTTCATGGTATCGTACCTCACCGGTAGCAACATTCAAGATATGAGGTGTAAAATTTGCGCCGGAAGCACACCCTACCACATCGCCTGTTCAAGAATACAAAGCCTCTTAGGATTGAGGTAGATAATCTTCCGACTTCAGGAGATTGTGCATTTTGAATATTCAACAAGCATTCATGTTTATAAGCATGGGATGGGAATAACAATGTCTTCAACAATTTTTTTTATCAGATGTTAGGGCCTTGTATAATACTATATAGTTACTGCGAACAATCAACATCCTCTTTTTTAATATATTATTCACCAGGTTATCGTTGGAGCAATAATTCTGTTTGATTTCTTTGTCTTTTTAGACAAAGCAACAATTCTATTTATCCAATGCACCCAGATCAGTATTTTTTTTCCCTACACTGATTCTCCTAGAAAAAATTATGGAAGCATCCCAGTACAAAATTCCAGTGTAGAGGTGATCAGAGTCATGGCTGGTATCACTGGGGAAGCAACTTCACTATATAGTTTTCTCCTATACAAAGATGCTTGCAAGAGGCATCTTCAAACCAAGGCATTTATCAGCAAACACCATCACCGAAAATATTGTTCAGACAACACTTACTCATCTGCAAACCAAGTAGTCCGATTGATATAACTAGTTATATGAGTTATTTCTACAGCTATAAGTAAATATATACAGGCCCTAAAATCAAAGGGCACCTCTTCACTTTTAACACACCAAGCAGGCCAACATACAACTCCAGACGCTGGCACACAAATGCTCCACACCTCAAGTTCTGCACCACTGAAAACAGAGTTCCTGGACAGGCACACTTGGATATACACCAGGCATAACAACTTGCATACTACTTCAGCATAGCCAGTCAGTCTCGAGAATTCCCTGCGACTTCGCGCGATTTTGTTTGGCAAGAATCGGCCAAGTTAGGCGCGTGTTTGGTTCGGCGTCGCTCTTAGGGGCAAACAGAGCATCTGAAAGGTGCTTGGGTCTTTCAGTTCACCTAGACCTACCTAAGACTAAGACCAGATGGTCCCTGTCCCTCGGTCTCTTCCTCTTGGTCCTGGCTGTCTCTCTCAGCCATCACCACATGCCACCACCCACCCAAGCCCCGGATATGTCCATCTAATCTAAACTAAAATAATCAATCAATCAACCATAGTAAAATGCTGCGGCCTTGGATTCCGATTTGAGGCGGACGAAGATCGCACGAAATTACGGAGATTCTCCCGGAAATTTGTTGGGAGTGGTACGACTCGAAACTATGTATGATGATGATGGATAACTGAGGAAGTGAGAGGGGTTCCGGTACCTAGGGGCGGCACGAGCTGCTGCGCCGGGACGGCGGCGGCGGCGGCGGCGGCGACGGATGAGGACATGGGCGCGGGGGGCGGCGGCGTGGAGACGACCACCGCGGGGGTCGGCGTGGCGGCCGTCACCGGCACCGGCATCGGCATCGCCACCACGGGCGCCGCGCGGCTGATGAACCCCACGGGCCGGCCCCTGCCCCGCTTCATGGCGGCCCCCACGGCGGACGCGGGCGTGTAGTGCCCCCCGCCGGAGTCGTCCGGCACCGACGCCGAGATCGGCGTCGCGTTCAGCGGCCGCAGCAGGCCCCCGTCCGGCCCGTACTTCCTCGGCCGCCCCCTCTTCCGCTTCCCGTCCCCTCTCGCTGCTGCCACCACCACCGCCGCCGGCGCAGGAGGAGGAGAAGGAGCAGGAGCAGGAGCCGGCGGCGTCGGCGTCGGCTCCTTCTTGGTCTCTGGCGCAGGCTCCTTCTTGGTCTCTGGCGCTGGCTGCGTGGCCGCGGGCGGCGTCGGCTCCTTCTTGGTCTCTGCCGCCGGCGGCGAGGTCTCCATCACTGTCTCCATGCCAGGCCCTACTTTCCTCCTCGCCGGGACGCCTCGACCATCAGACAGAGACCACTCTCCGGTTCTCCACACGAGCACCACGATCAAGCAGCGGCAGGAGGAGAAGCAAACTCGAACCAACAGCCCCAACTCCACGTCCAAACCTGAGTTCCAGCCCAGAACCCGAACTCCGGCGGGAACAACAAACAGGCGTAGTTCTCCGGCGATCCGGCCGGCCGGCGAGGAACTCAAGAGCAGGAGAGAGACAGAGGAGGGAGAGAGGGAGGAAGGAAACGAACACAGACAGAAAGAGATGGCAAAGAAAGAAATGCAGAGAGGAAATAAAAGAGATGGAATTGGTTTTTTTAATAAATACAAAATTAAAATGATAAGCTAAACAAAGGAAACATTTATTGCAAATGGGGTGGAATATTTTAAAAATATCATATGATTCTTTCTGTATTTTTTTGGGTTGGTGAACCGGTTAATTAATAGGGAGGGGAAAATGATGGTGGTGGGGGTTCATTATTTAATTGTTTTCTTTTGTTTTGTTTTAGTCTAGGGGTAATTGTTTAACCTTGGTGGTGCTAATTACGAAATATGCGGTGTGACTGGGGATTTGTATATGTTTTTGGGGCGCTTTTTTGTGGTTTGGTCATCTGAATTGTGAGAAATTGGAGATAGGTGAGGGAGAGTTTTTGAATGCTGCCCACTTTAATTGTCCCCTTTTTTTTGCAGGGGGCATTTTAATTGTCATTTGTCTACACACACAAATGTATCTCTATTCTGCTTTGGATTTTACACACCATCAATCTATTTTAGAAAATCATACATACTTGGTTTTGATAACTTTTCTCCATTTGATGTTATATAAGTTAATATGTATTTTTTTGCTAAATTATCTATATTTATATAGATGTTGCTATATCTATATATTTTTGGTTTGGAGAATTTAACGTGGGCAAGTGCACAAAATGATGTATCTTATCATTTTCTTCTTCCACATCAGTATTCAAGAGAAAAAACTATACATATAAGAAAATGTACTTTAAAATTCTAAAGAAATTACTTTTAGTGTTAAATTTTGGTTAGTGAGAGTAAATTGCAGAAAACCACCACTTTGAAGGCAAGGTTTGCGAAAACCACAACAATACTTTTTTTTTTGCAAAAAACACCGTGTCTTCGGTAATTTTTTTGCAGAAAGCACTGATCGGCGGATTTGGCTCGATTTGGCACGCTTATGATAGTTGGGGCCCCTTTTTGCTTACGTGGCATAACATTTCATGCCAGGTCAAGTTTAATCTAATTTTACAAAATAGTTCATAGATTTTACACAAACACCCCTAAATCAAAAAGAAAAAAATGAAATCAGACGAGTGCATCCTCGCCACAAGTTGGGGCGGTCAACGCAGCCTACGTTGGGCGCCTCCTCGTGCAGGAGGCCAAATCGAGGCAGCGGCGGCATCCCCCGCCGCATCCGACAGCTGGCGCTGGGCGCCTCCTCGCGCTGGAGGCCAATCGGGGCGGCGGCGCCACATACCTCGCTGGATCCGGCAGCCGTCGCTAGGCGTCTCTTCGTGCTGGAGACCAAATTGGCGGGGCGGCGCGACATCCCTTGCCGGATCCGGACGGGGAGCGCTGAGGGCAAAATAGGGTGGCGGCGCGACATCCCTCGTCGGACGTGGCGGCGCTGGGGGCAAAACGGGGGCGGCGACGCGGGATACCTCGCCGGGTCCAGCAGCCTTCGCTGGGCGTCTCTTCGCGCTGAGCCAAATAAGCGGGGCGGCGCGGCATCACTCGCCGGATCCGGACGTGGCGGCGCTGGGGCAAAACGGGGCGACAACGCGTCATCCCTCGCCGGAGGTGACGGCGCGCGGGGTGGGGAGTTCCTCTCATCTGGCGGCTGGCTGATGGCAGCACAAGGCAAGGGCCTGCGGAGAACAGGGGTAAAAACTTGTGGGTGTTTTTGCTTTTTTAGCTATCTAACATTGTCTTTGGTAAAACGTTATGCCACGTCAGCAAAAAATGGGACCCATCTGTCATAATCTTACTTAACAACGCAAGATACGCCGATCAGTGTTTTTTGCAAAAAGATTACCGTAGAGGTGGTGTTTTCTGAAAAAAAAATGTATTGTAGTGTTTTTCGCAAACCTAGCCTTCAAAATGATGGTTTTGTGCAATTTACTCGGTTAGTGAACCATGCTTTGCAAGTGCAGGGTTACTATTATGCTTCTAACTGGGTCATATATGTGGTTTGTGTTGAAACTGTCAGTGTTTTCACAACTACATATATGTCTAAAAGAAAAAAAAATCAGTTACCATAGGACAAATTTATTAAATTTCATAACTATGGTTACTTACTGATATTTTTCTAAAAGTGCATGCTGTTTTTTAATATGTAGTATCACAAAAGCACTTTGATGATAAATATGCAAACCATCTCCCTGTGATTTCCCTAAATTTTTTGTAAATGAGTTGTTAGGTAAAAAGGATAGGAATTATGCTTGACAATGGGGTAATTGCATTAAAAATGTGTGGAATTAAAAATAATCTAAATCAGGTATAAATGTGATTGTGTGCAGAGGAATAACTTTATTAGAAATGCCAATGTATGATAGTTACTCGAGAATTCGAGGTAATCAGTGGCTTGTGGTTCCATATATGTTTAGTCACGATAAGGACATTTCACGAAGCCAACTCAATTTTTGCAGAAATTCAAAAAAATCAAAAATTCATCACGGACCTAAGTACCTACCTATCTCACTTGGCGGGTTTGAATTTTGGAAACGGCTAGCCGGGTCTCGTGCAGGTTTTCTTTTGCTACGCAATCCATCTACCTTTTGTTCACCTGTGGAAACAAAATTCAAAAAAGAAAAGCCTGTAAAATTTATAGAACTTGTACAAAGCACAATAGGGTTGGGCATGTGATAGATGCAGCCCATAGTTAGGTTCAGAATATTTCATGTATATTTTAATCTAACTCAAGCGGTGGCCTATGGATAAGAACGATTTGGGTTGCCACTCCGTATGCCATTCAATCCCAATGAAAACCAAACGGCATGGATGATCTGAACTCGTAGAAACTTTCAGGTGTCTTTTGCAAAAGAGCATTTTTATATGGTCATTTCTTTTTCATGGACAATTTTATAACCCCCTTCGCGATGAGAACATTATAATTAATAAATGTATAGGTGGTGGATGGAAAGCAAAAGTATAGCTTTATTTTTCAATCTAAAAATTCCACGGATTTTTAATTGAGTACTTAGTGGAAAAGGGCCTCTCGCCCACCCACTGAACAACCTATAGTTCAATATGAAAAATATTAGATATAGACTATTGAAAATACATTAAAAATATCTTTGCAACTGCAAGATGGATCTGTTTCATTTTACCTATCCAGATTAATCTGATCAATGTGATCGACTAGCTAATTAATTGATTAAGTCAATTAGTACTTGGTTTTAACTAGAGAGATGAATCATCGAGGCAGTTGGATATGATGATGGGTGTTATTATTCTAGCCTAGATCGATGATAACACCTTGAAATTAATAATATACAAAATGAACTTTGGCCAAGGAAAGATCGGTGCATGCCAAACCAGCTTTAGCGCAAGTGGCATGGCACTAGATTATCCTATGAAGACCATGCTTCAACCCACACACAAACTTTCAACTGTTCTACCCTAATTAAATAGTACCATATGGTATGAACGAGGAGAGAAATTTAGCTTAATCTTACCCACTAATATGCTACTGTGCGCTTTACCTAGAAACATGTCACTGGTACAATATGGTCAACTCCAAGTCAACTCTGAGCTGGATTCTTAGAGGGAGTTTTTCCTGTACGACCATGGGATTTCAGGTCAAACTCCGAATTTTTTTGTGAGGTACTGCAGTTTGAATATATGATTTGTGCAAAGTTCATATGTCACAAAGAAACTCGCCAAATTGGCCTCTGTAAAATTAAAGTTGTTCAAGCAAAGAGCAGTCTTGTACCCTTTTCTTTTGAGAAAAAGAAGCATACCGGTGGATACAAAGTTATACAAGTAAATGGTATTTAAATATATTATTATATGTGTACTATTAATTAGTAGTTGATAACGTGTGCTACTAGTTTATGCATCACAGAAGAGTGTAGAAGAAGCTACTTGATTATCTTCCAAAGTATTCACGTGCATCTGGGTCCATTTCATGGTGGCCGCCGTACTATATTATTAATCAGCACATCATACAATATATATTCTATTTTGGAGACACAATAATTTGACTGAATTGTTATTATATCGGGGAACATATTTTGACTGATACGAATATGATATATATGACAAGCTTGTGGCTTCTTGTTCAATACAAGAATGTAGATTTGTGTGATCTATGTAAACAATAAAATATAAAGCTTTAGTTCTGGTTTGACTCAGAAGTAATAGTCCTGTAATACATCATTCACATCCATATTTTACAGTGGGAACTATTGTCGTGGTTCTAAGTCTGACAGTAGAATAGGGGGGTAGGGATGTAGAGGCAAGATCCTAGATATGGAGAAGTTGTACGCACGAGTTTTACGAGTTCAGGCCCTTCTTGGAGGAAGTAACAGACCTACGTCTCGGTGCCCGGAGGCGGTCGACTGGATTATATGCGTGTGAGTTACAGGGGGTGCGAACCCTTGTGCTAGTGGAGGAGTGTGGCTTATATAGAGTGCGCCAGAACCCCAGCCAACCCACGTTACAAGGAGTTCAATGTTCATCAAGAAGGAGCATTACATGTAACGTCTGTAATAAAGTGTTATAAATGCTATTAAATCTAGGAGTTAATGTCCGACTGTTGCTGTGTAGAGTGACTTTAGGTCTTCTGTTCGTCGAGTGTTTCATGTTACGGTCGAGTGACCTTGATTCCTCCGAGTGGAAATGTTTCTGGTCGAGTGGATGATGGTACCCTTTAAATGCTTCTGACTTTTGGAGTGATGTCCTTGGGGAGGGTATTTAGGCCAAGCCTGTGATCCTACCCTAGGTACATGTCTTCATCATTAGCCCCTGAATGGATCAGGGTTTGAGTGGAGAAGGAGTTGAAAATACTTCCGACTCATTTTTCGCGCTTCGGGTGTGTCTTGTTTTGGATCAACGAACCGAGGTGGTGACACCAACTTTTTTTTCAGTCGCCTTGATCCATTCCTGGTTTTGTCGAGTGAACTTTTGCTGGAAGAGGTCCGAGTGTTAATGTGGAGGAGATCTTATATCTGACAAGTTATTCTGCTGTCCGCGGATCTCGCGGGATTTGAATTTCGGGAAGCGCGCGGGGCGGAGGAGGCCGCAGTAATCGGGCTGGATAAGGCAAGGCCGTCTCAATTTCCGCGCCGCCTTTTTTGCCACGTATCGCGCGCGTGACTGTTGCGGGATTTGATAAGAACGCCTGGGCCTACAAGCCAGTCACTCGGAAGGAACCCCATATAAGGCGCCGGACCGGGGTTTTTGAACTGTGCGTCTTCATTCTTCTTCTCCCTTCTCAGTTTTCCCCACTGCGCTTGCTCCTGCTCCAGCGCCGCCGCTCCGTTCGAGCTCCGTCCGCGGCGATGGGGAAAGAAAAGACGGTGGCTCTAGAGCGCGTGAAGAAGGCGACGACGAAGGCGAAGGGGAAAAAGTCCAGTCGGGGCGGATCCTCGTCACGGTCCGGTTTGCCGCGCGGCTGGATCCAGGGCGGCTGGATCCGGTCGACGATCCGCCAGGACGACCTCGACGATCTGGCGGAGGAGGGACTGATTCCTCACGGATCGGCGCGGCTCCCGGAGGATGAGACCGAACCTCGACCGCGGGAGGGTGAGTGCGTCCTCCTCGCCACTCACATCAACCGCGGATTCTCTTTGCCTCCGCATCCCTTTTTCCGAGCTTTCTTGAATTTCTTTGGAGCATAACTTCATCACTTTTCTCCCAACACCATCGTGTATCTTGTTGCTTTCGTGTCTCTGTGCGAAAATTTCTTGGGTTGTCGACCACACTGGGGTCTCTTCAAGCACATTTTCACGTGTCGCTCCCAGTCGGTCAAAAAGGCCAACCCGAGTGACGAGAGGACCCAAGTGATCCAGATGTGCGGGGGTCTTGGGATTCAAATGAGGGGTAAGAGCTCTTTCCCAGCCATAATTCTTCCTGAGTCGGTCCGAGGGTGGCTGTCGGTGTCAAAACCGGCGGATCTCGGGTAGGGGGTCCCGAACTGTGCGTCAAGGTCGGATGGTAACAGGAGACAAGGGACACGAAGTTTACCCAGGTTCGGGCCCTCTCGATGGAGGTAAAACCCTACTCCTGCTTGATTAATATTGATGATATGGGTAGTACAAGAGTAGATCTACCACGAGATTAAGGAGGCTAAACCCTAGAAGCTAGCCTATGGTATGATTGTGTATGATGATGGTTCGTCCTACGGACTACAACCCTCCGGTTTATATAGACACCGGATAGGGTTAGGGTTACACAGAGTCGGTTACAATGGTAGGAGATCTTGAGTATCCGCATCGCCTAGCTTGCCTTCCACGCCAAGGAAAGTCCCATCCGGACACGGGACGAAGTCTTCAATCTTGTATCTTCATAGTCCAGGAGTCCGGCGAAGGTATAGTCCAGTTACCCGAACACCCCCTAATCCAGGACTCCCTCAGTAGCCCCTGAACTAGGCTTCAATGACGATGAGTCCGGCGCGCAGATTGTCTTCGACATTGCAAGGCGGGTTCCCCCTCCAAGTCCTTCATAGAAGATTGTAAACACCAAAGATAGTGTCCGGCTCTGCAAAATAAGTTTCCACATATTGCCATAGAGAGAATAATATTAACACAAATCAAATCTGTTGACGTATTCCGCAGTGCGTCATCACACTGCGACCGAGCTCTTTATACAAATTGTTTTCACTTTTCCACCTCAGCACGTTTAGTGAGGCGGTTTCCTTGGCACGTCTTGTCAAAGCAGAGATCGTGTGCCTCTTTTAACGAGATTCTTATCAATACGGACGTGGGTAACCCAATCGTGCATGTTAGCACGTTCCCTCGATTAAAGGCGAGTCCAAAATGGTTACGGGGAGGGATCTTGGTATTCAGCCTCTTATAAAGAGACCAAGGCCTCGCTCCTTTTCTTACTCTCAAACGAGTTTGCCTGTCGCCTCGAGTTCCAACACCCCAAGCTCCAGATTCCAGGCGCTTCGGACCTTCGACAATGTCCGGTTCTGACCTTCAAGGTCGATGGACGCCTTCCTCCGTCACGGAGGAGGACGTATTAAGGTTGAGGGAGGCTAAGTTCCTGACCGGCGAGATTTCGCATAGGTTGCCTGTTCAAGGACAGGTTATTCCCAGTCCCCAGCCCGGCGAGAGCCTGGTGTTCACGTCTCACTTCCTCCGAGGGTTAGGCTTCCCCACGGATCCCTTTGTGAGGGGACTGTTGTTTTATTATGGGCTGGATTTTCATGATTTAGCTCCGGAGTCCATCCTCCACATCTCCTCATTTATCGTCGTGTGTGAAGCGTTCCTCCATGTTACCCCTCACTTCGGATTATGGCTCAAGACCTTCAAAGTGGAGCCGAAGATGATCGAGGGACGACACGCAGAGTGCGGAGGCGCTGTCATAAGAAAAAATGCCGATGCTCCATGGCCCGAGGGATCTTTTCAAGAGGAGCTAGGTTTGTGGCAACGAGAGTGGTTTTATATCACCGCTCCCCGGGGCACCACATGGGTGGCGCCTCCTGCCTTTCGCTCGGGTCCCCCACCACGGCTAGCGTCGTGGATCAACAGAGGGTTAGATTGGGGTTTGCCCAAAGACGTACCCTTGCTGCAGGGCCGCATTACGGATCTCTTGGAGGGAGACCTCAACCTGGTCAAGGTGACACAGATCATGCTGATTCGCCGGACACTGCCCGGCAAACGTCGCCCCCTTCGCCCGTGGGAGTTCAATCCAGAGGGACCACGAGCTCTCCGGGATTTCATGAGCGCGACGCCCGCGGAGATGTACAAACTGTTCTTCGGATCACAAGAAGTGTGTCCGGATTTGACCGAGGACGCAGGCCTAAGCCGCAATCGCCCGGATACTCAAGTAAGTAACCTTGTGCCCGGACCTTCTATCCACATAATTATCATAGACTTGCCCTTAAAAGAGCTCCCCTTTTAAACAGGAGTGGATAGCGAAGGCGAAGCTGATCAGGTGTCCGACTCCCCTTCCCGAAACTAGGCCGGATCCCGTGCTAGTCAGGATGCTGGAGGTAGTGCCTTTGGAGGGAAGCAAGGGGGAGGACAAGGAAACTACGGCCTCCTTGAAGGAGGCTGCTCCGAAGGGAGGAATCGACGATTCCTCTCCTAGGGAAAAGAAGAGAGCCGCCTCTGACGATCCAAAACCGTGGTCTCGAAGCGGGGGAAAAGATCCTCGTCAGAGGGTCCAGCACCGGGGAGTTCCTCGGCCGGACTATGTACTCAAGGAGATCAGCCCTCCAGCAAGCCGTAAGTAGAGAAATATTTTCCTTTTGAGGGATGAGAGAAATCTATGATTTATATCTGAGAAATTTAACCGAATTTTTACCTTGTAGTTCGGACCTCAGCCCTTCTCAGTAGAGCTCGTCTTCGGGGGATCTTCTTCCGGAGATGATGGAGAGCGGGACGCCTCCTTCTGCTGGGCCGCCTAATGAAGCGGGCGACCCTGAGGTGTCGTCACGGAGGGTTTCTACGAGTCCGGCTGGGGCGGAAGATAACGATGGGGCCCCACGAAGTTCTCCGCGTCCGGCCTTTGAAAGAGGTCATGGGACGAGTCCGGCACCTTCTGGTGCTCGGCCGGAGGAGCTAAAGGTTCTGCTAGGGCGAGCTTCTATTTCAGAGGAGCACCGTGCATTAATGGGCACGGTAATTGAAAAGATTTCGTCCGCAGAGAGCGGATTGCGTGTGGCCGTCGAAAGTTTATTGACGGGTTTTGAGGTACATTAGATAATGTGTACTTTTGTCAGTTGCGCGTAAATAAGATGCGCCCTATGTAGATAGTAGCCCCTGAGACTCTACATGTCGTCAAGAAATGACGGCACGCGGAGGATCATAATCCCAGGTCTAAAATGTCGCCTTTTAATGTAGGCTGCAGGGTGTCCGGAATCGAGCCGAACTGCTGGTTTTGCCGAACTAAAGCGGCAACTAGACGTGGCAGATGCCGACATCGCGCTTGTCAACAAGCGGTTGGATGAGGCTCAAGGTATGTGACTCCTCGAGCAACATTAGGTAAGAAGAGTTTTATGCCAGTGTCTTACGATATGTGTGCTTGACGCAGATGGTGCGGCCGCCGTGGAGAGTCTTAGGGCAGAACTTGCCCGAGCTAAAGATCAAGCCAGGAGAAGTGATGCGGCTGCCAAGAAGGCCCTTGAAGAGCTGAGAGCCGAACAAGCTGCTCATTGCCGAAGCAAGGAAGAGATGGCCAGTATGGCCGAAAAGTTAAAGAGCACTGCAGACCATTGCATTCTTCTCGAGAGAGAAGACCAGGCGAGACAGGCGGTCCTAGAGAAGGCCATTGCTGACGCCAAGGACGCGCGCTCTGCGATGAGAGCTGCAAAGGAGGAGCTGCGTCAGGCCGAACAGATCGCGGCTGGAAAGCCCTTCATGCCGCGGAGAAAATTTTGTGATCCGAAGTTTGCTCCGTTGGACCGGATGTGGAGTGTGGAGGACACCTATCTGGATTTGGCAGCGAGTGCTGCTGATGCGACCGAGCACTTCCGAGATCTGGAAGATCGTGAAGTGGAAAAACTGTTCTGGTCGCAATTTCACAATCCAGAGCGTCCACTGGCAGTGGACGATCGTTTGGCTCAATGGGCCGAACTTACTAGGTTGTCCGGACTCGCCATGAAGTATCTCATGGGTCATCTGTTGTAACGCCTCGGATTCGATGCGCCAGGTGTCCGCCAGTTATTCGCCGTCCTTGCCATCTCATGTGCTTGCGTGTCGCACTTTGCCATGTCATCATCTGCATTTCATATCATGTCATCATGTGCATCGCATTTGCATACGTGTTCGTCTCATGCATCCGAGCTTTTTCCCCGTTGTCCGTTTTGCAATCCGGCGCTCCTATGTCCTCTGGCGCCCCCGTTTACCTCTTTTCATGTGCGGGTGTTAAACGTTCTCGGAATGGACCGAAGTTTGCCAAGCGGCCTTGGTATAGCACCGGTAGACCGCCTGTCAAGTTTCGGGTCATTTGGAGGCCGTTCGCCGCCGCCCAGATCCACGCCGCCGGCCGCCGCGTCCGCCTCGCCCAGGCGCCTCATCCAGGCGCCTCGTCCGCCGCCCCGCGCCGGGACCGCCGCCGTCATCCGGCCGTGGCCGCGCCCGCGCGCGCCTCCCCGAGCCCGCGCTCGCCTCCCCCGCGCCCCGGTGCCGCCCCGGCGAGCTCCACCTCCGGCGACGCCCTGACCTCCCTCCTCTTCTTCCCCAGCGGCGGCCATCTCCGGCGAGCTCGCGCCCCTGCCTCGATCCGCGTGCGAGGAACCCTAGATCCAGAATTTTCGGAAGTTGATTTTTCCACTAAGTCATTTTCTAATGTTATTTTGTTGCCATGTTCATTGCATCATATCTCTTAGCATACTGCTCCGAATCATGCATATAATATATCGTAATGTTCATCTGAATGTGCTCTTCAATTTGTTCCATTGTGCCATGTTCATTTGAGTGCATCTTGATGCCCAAATAATCGTTGCAAAACTGCTATGTGATGTTAACTGCCGTCTGTTATCAGAACATGCTCATTTGTTATTTTTGTATCTTTTTGTGTGGTTTTTTTTAGCATGAAGTCTTCATGTGTTATGAGCTATGCGATGTTATATTTGCTGTGGTGCAACTCATTGTTCATGATATGCCATGTATTGTTTGTTTTGATCTTGCAAAGTAGCCTCCGTGATGTTGCTGATTTCAGAGACTTAGAATTTCACCAAGTCTTTGTCTGCTGTTATTTTTATGCCATGTATTCATGTTGCTAGAGTGAGATCCATGCCTTTTTTGAGGATGATCATTAAGGATGTTTTGTAGATATGGTTATTCTCTATCCATCCATGCCTTTGTTTGCATTTATGGAGCACCTTAGCTTGACTCAATCGAGCTCTACTTTTGCTATAAAATGTTCCTGGCAGATTGTTTACATATTATGCAATTTTGCCAAACTTGTTGTAGTTGATCCGTGCATGATATGTTGTTGTTCTTACCATGTATAGCTTCTATGCCATGTCTAGTTGCTGTGTGTATGCTTAGTTTGTCATGCAATGCCTCGTAGTGGGTGCATCGAGCTCGTAAACATGCATACTTGTTATCTGTTTTGCCATGCTCCAGTTTTTCACTAAGTCTGAATCTGTTTATGTTTTTGCTATGTTACACATGCTTGCAATTATATTCTCTGATCCCTTTTGGCTCTTGGTCAGTAAGGGACTTTTGTTATATGCTTTGAGTAGATTCATGCCGTGCTCTAGTTTGACATGATAGCTTGCTGTAACATGTTGTTTGATAGCTCTGAATATTGCAACCTGATGTTATTTCTGCCATGCCCTGTGAATTCTGCCAAGTCTGTGAACCTGTTATTATTTGCAATCTTGCCATGTCTTTTTGAGCATGTTCTAGTAGTTTCTAGAGATAGCTCAGTGTTCATGTTTGGTCGTGCTTTACCTGTACATCATGTCCATACCTTTTGTTTTCATGTTGATATCCTGTAGCATGTTGTTTTGGTGCTTGCAATATGCCTAGTTGCTGTTTTGGACAGCAAGCCCTTTGGACTTGTATAGGGTGTATGTGTTGAACCGTGGCTCCGTTTTGAGTGTGCTCCATATGAAACTTGCTTAGTTTTGCATGTAGCTTCATATTATCAGGTTGCATCCTTGTTCTGAGGCGTTTGCTTGATGTTTGTATGCATTTTGCATCAATGCCATGCTTATCTTGTTTTGCTCATATCTTCTAGGCCGTAGCTCCGAATCTAATGAACTTTATATGTAACTTGACTAGAATTTCATGTAGATCATGTTGGTGCATCTTAACTTGCTGTTTAACAAACTTGAATATAAGGTTATTCAAATCTGGACCAATTTCGAAATTTGCATATGAGGACTTCCGGAATTGTTATATGTTGTTTCCGGCCTCATTTAAACTTGCTTTGATGTGCTGTTCTTGTATGCATCATCTCTTGCAATGAGTAGCTTCATGTAGCCTTTTCATGCATCATACTTGGTTGTTCATGTGTGGTGTGTTTACCTTGTTGTGTGCTTCTTCTCGATAGTTTCCGTTTCGTTGCGTTCGTGAGGATTCGTTCGTCTACGCTTGGTTCGTCTTCGTGGCTTCATCTTCTTCATGGACTCGTTCTTCTTCCTTGCGGGATTTCAGGCAAGATGACCGTCACCTTGGATCTCATTACTATCATTGCTATGCTAGTTGCTTCGTTCTATCGCTATGCTGCGTTACCTACCACTTGCTGCTCAAGCCTCCCAAATTGCCATGAACCTCTGACCTTTGTTACCCTTCCTAGCAAACCGTTGTTTGGCTATGTTACCGCTTTTGCTCAGCCCCTCTTATAGCGTTGCTAGTTGCAGGTGAAGATGAAGATTGCTCCATGTTGGATTATGTTTATGTTTATTGTTGGGATAACACAATATCTCTTATATTACTAATCCATCTATATACTTGGTAAAGGGTGGAAGGCTCGGCCTTATGCCTGGTGTTTTGTTCCACTCTTGCCGCCCTAGTTTCCTTCATATCGGTATTATGTTCCCGGATTTTGCGTCCCTAACGCGGTTGGGTGATTTATGGGCCCCCCTTGACAGTTCGCTTTGAATAAGACTCCTCCAGCAAGGCCCAACCATGGTTTTACCATTTGCCTCACCACCACCTACTTTTCCCTTGGGAGTAATTAACCCAAGGGTCATCTTTATTAGCCCCCCGGGCCAATGCTTGTCTAAGTGTTGGTCCAAACTAGAGCCACTTGCGGTGCCCTCCTGGACAACTTGGGGTATCGTCGGTTGCCGTACGTAGTGTTCATCCGGTGTTGCCCTGAGAACGAGATATGTGCAGCTCCTATCGGGATATCGGCGCATCGGGCGGTCTTGCTGGTCTTGTTTTATTACTGTCGAAATGTCTTGTAGCCGGGATTCCGAGACTGACCGGGTCTTCCCGAGAAGAAGGAATATCCTTCGTTGATCGCGAGAGCTTATCATGGGCTAAGTTGGGACACCCCTGCAGGGTTTGAACTTTCGAAAGCCGTGCCCGCGGTTATGTGGCAGATGGGAATTTGTTAATGTCCGGTTGTAGTAAACTTAAAGTAAACTCTTCTAAAATACACCAACCGTGTGTGTAACCATGAGTGTCTCTTTTCGGGGTGGATCGAGAGGAGAACACGGTTTCTGGGTTATGTCTGACGTAAGTAGGAGTTCAGGATCACTTCTTGATCATTACTAGTTGACGACCGCTTGCTTTGCTTCTCTTCTCGCTCGTATTTGCGTAAGTTAGCCACCATACATGCTTAGTCGCTGCTGCAACCTCACCACTTTACCCCTTCCTTCCCCTTTAAGCTTTGCTAGTCTTGATACCCATGGTAATAGGATTGCTGAGTTCTCGTGGTTCACAGATTACTACACCACCAGTTGCAGGTACAGGTTACGCGATGATCATGACGTGAGAGCGATGCTTATTTGTGTTGGAGTTCTTCTTCTGCTTCTTCTTCAATTGAGGGATAGGTTCCAGGTCGGCAGCCTGGGCTAGCAGGGTGGATGTCGTTTGAGTTTCTGTTTATGTTCCATCCGTAGTCGGATGTTGATCTTGTATGTTGTGTTGTTGTATTCATGTGATATTGTATGACTTGGTTGTATCCCCACTATTATGTAATGTTGATGTAATGATATCCACCTTGCAAAAGCATATTCCAGATGCGCTTCTATCCTTGGTGGGACCTTCGAGTTCCTTTAGGATAGGGTCGCATCTTGGGCGTGACAAGTTGGTATCAGAGCCTCGACCGACCCTAGGAGCCCCTTGATTGATCGTGTAGTTTGGCCGATGTCGAGTCTAGAAAAAAATCTTTTTCGGAGTCTAGTTATATCGGAGAGTAGGATTTCTTTTTACTCCTCTGCCCCTTCGTCGCTCTGGTGAGAAATCCTGACGTAGGTATTTTGAATTACTCCTCTTCCCCTTCAAATTTTTCTTTAGGATCACGCGGTTAGCTTTTGTTCATTGTCCATCCTCTTTTATCCGGTGCATCTCTCGTCAAGTCGACTCAAACCTCTTTGTCCTTTGGGAGATCAATCCTCAGCTCTTTTCAATCAACGTTGTTTTTCCCCATCCGAAGTTGTCTTTCTTTTTCCCACCCGCCCATCAATCCTCTTGCTTCATGTGCTTAGTGATATGCTCCAAAACCCTCAACTATCTTCCCACATCCACATATGACCTAAACCAAAAGGCAAACTCGGCCCCACCGATTCTTTCTATCCGGCGCCATCGAGTTTCAGATGTCATAGCCACTGCCACAAACCCTAGCAATTCGGTTTCACCGATAGGGATCTCGGTCTCACCGAGATGGGATTGTAATCTCACTGTGTATGTCCATTGCCAAAATCGGTCTCACCGAGTTTGAGCAATCGGTACTACCAAGATTACAATGCAAACTCTCTGGTTAGCTCATTACCAAAATCGGTTCCACCGAGTTTGTGTAATCGGTCCCACCGAGTTTGGCAGATTGTGTGTAACGGTTAGATTTTGTGTGGAGGCTATATATACCCCTCCACCCACTCTTCATTCGTGGAGAAAGCCATCAGAACACATCTACACTTCCAATACACATGTTCTGAGAGAGAACCACCTACACTTGTGTTGAGCTCAAGATATTCAATTCCTACCATATGAATCTTGATCTCTAGCCTTCCCCAAGTTGCTTTCCACTCAAATCTTTTTTCCACCAAATCCAAATCCTGTGAGAGAGAGTTGAGTGTTGGGGAGACTATCATTTGAAGCACAAGAGCAAGGAGTTCATCATCAACACACCATTTGTTACTTCTTGGAGAGTGGTGTCTCCTAGATTGGCTAGGTGTCACTTGGGAGCCTCCGACAATATTGTGGAGTTGAACCAAGGACTTTGTAAGGGCAAGGAGATCGCCTACTTCGTGAAGATCTACCGCTAGTGAGGCAAGTCCTTCGTGGGCGACGGCCGTGATGGAATAGACAAGGTTGCTTCTTCGTGGACCCTTCGTGGGTGGAGCCCTCCGTGGACTCGCGCAACCGTTACCCTCCGTGGGTTGAAGTCTTCATCAACGTGGATGTACGATAGCACCACCTATCGGAACCACGCCAAAAACATCCGTGTCTCCAATTGCGTTTGAATACTCCAAACCCTTCCCTTTACATTCTTGCAAGTTGTATGCTTTACTTTCCGCTGCTCATATACTCATTTCATGCTTGCTTGATATGTATTGTATGTGTTAAACTTGTGCCTAAACTCCACCTAAACTTAAGAATATTAAAAACTGCAACTTTTGGCACTTAGTGTCTAATCACCCCCATCTAGACACCTCTTCTCGATCCTTTCACTTTCTGTTCGGATATGGTACCTGAAAACTTTCTTTCAAAGAATATTTTCATCTGTCTGCGCTTCGCATCTGTACACCCACTGGGTGTTTCGATTTGTCACTGAGAAAATTCGTACTTTGAGCTGAATTCGATGTTGTTATTGATTGAATCTTTGAAACAGTGGGGCACGCTGAGTGCACCCACTGGGTGTTGTCCCCGAGACTATAGTGGACCGCGGGCAGTCGATTGTAGTCTTGGAATTTGAATTTCTTCACTCGGTCTGGTCAGGCCATGTCGAGTGGAACTTTGAACCAGTGGGGGCACGCTGAGTGCACCCACTGGGTGTAGTCCCCGAGACCGTGGTTGTTGGGGATATAACTATTTGTGTAAACCGCCCAGGAGGGGCCGGACTAAGCAAAGAGGATTCATCATATGAAGCCCAAGATCAAGCATGAAGATGGCAGTTCAACAAGGGGCCTAAAGCCCACAGGCAGCTTAAGGCCCGTAGTGATAAACCGTCGTAATGGCATGACTTGTATTGTAAGGCAGGATTAACTAGTCACCGAGCCGGACACTGTCTATGAGCCGTCCGGGACTCTGTAGGCCGCAGGGCGTCAACCTGTGTATATAAGGGGACGACCCCCCGGTGGCTTAGGGCAAGAAACAACCCATCGAGAGCCGGGCATAGTGTATCTCGCTCCCTGGTCATCGAAACATCAAGCAATACCAACCCAACTAGACATAGGCCTTACCTTCACCGTAAGGGGCCGAACTAGTATAAACCTCTCATGTCCTTTGTCCCGATTAACCCCTTTAAGATTCCTAGTTGCGATGGCTCCACGACTAAGTCCTTCCAAGAGGACATCTGCTGTGACAATTCCACGACAGTTGGCGCCCACCGTGGGGCCAGCGCACGGTGGATTTGAGTTCTTGAAGGGCAGCTTCGAAGGGCTCAAGGGATACGCAGTCGGCCAGATGACCAAGAGTCGTCGTGGCCTACATCGACGACGAAGGCTGGGGCCCTGACGCCGGCTTAATTGAGTACGGGTACCGGGTCCCCTTTGGTGGAATTCACGTCTTCATCGGCCGGATTGGTGAGCCGGGCCCTGAGCCGGACAACTGCACCGACCTCATCGAGACGGCTCAGCGTGCGAGACCCGCCCGAGCTCAACCCATCGTGAAGCGTGCCTTCGTGGGTTGCGCCCACAGAGGTGAACTTCCTGAAGGATCTGAAGGTGATGATGAGCCGGCCGTCCTCTCTGACGGCGACTCATCCGCCGGCTCAACGGATTCACTGTACCAAGTTCAAGATGGTGTGCTTGGGGGCCGTTCCGATGGCAGCACTATTTCGGACCCCTCAGAGTCGTCAAACTGGGCAGGAGTCTTCATGGCTGGCACTCAACCCGGCCAAAATTCTACGGCCTCAGTAGCGATAACGTCCGGGTTAGGAGCAGCCGGGGCAGGAGGCCCTGTGTGCTCACCGGCTCAGGTGCTGATGGATCTCATGTATAAACTTATGGCCCTGTTAACCACTACAGTCATCCCTGCGAACCAATCTGAGCATGAGGCAGAGGTGGCACAGGTTTGTGAGGAGATCGCCAATGCCAAGGAAACCTTAACAGCTGAGGATGCTAGACTGGCGACAGAGCGGGCGGCTTTGGATGCACGGGCACATCAGCTTCGGGCAGAGGCTTTTCAGCTCACGATGAGTCTGAACGCATCTAATGAGGTAATGAGGAGGAGACATCAGAAAACTCAGTCCCGTTTACCTCCGACTTATGACCCTCGGAATCTCTTCGATACACCCGGAGCTGGCCCAAGTAACCCGCCAGGTGCAAATCAGTTTATGACATCCAGAGCAGTGGGCCTGGTTCAGCCTCAGGTGATGGCGCCTCTTCACGGCAATATGGCACCGCCCCATTATGTACCGATACCACCGGGTCACTTCTCCAACCCCATGGAGAATATAATCACAGCATCAGCACGTTTGGCGGCTCTCCAAGTGGATGGTGATGATCCGACAGCAGTGGAGACCCGGAGGATCAGAGAACTTGTCCAGACGGCTCTGGCCCAGCATGAGACTTATTCTTACAGCCGGGACATGATTCATTCAACTCCTCCACCCTGGTTAGCTCCGCTTCGTCAAAACCAGAGCCCGAGTTACAACAAACACATGGAGTCAGAGGCCCTGTCAAGCAACGCTTAGTGCCGGAACCAGCCCGGTGGATATAACCAGTGCAGGATCAGATACGTCAGGAGGACAAATGGGCGGCACAGCTAGCGGCTCAGCTAGCAGCTCAGCAGGACTTACCAACTTATCCGACGACTTCTATTGAGGCGGGAGTTGCTACTAGAACCGGAGGAGTTCCCTGTCTGGTACCGGCTCTACGTAATGTACGTCTACCCAAGGATTTCAAGGGGCCTCGAAAGGTGCCGAATTATACAGCCGACTTACAGCCTGGGGCGTGGATCGAGAGTTATGAGATGGCCATGGAGCTGCTAGAGGTCAGTGACGCAGCGATGGCTAAATACTTCACCATGATGTTGGACGGAACGGCCCGTTCTTGGTTAAAGGGTTTGCCACCCAACTCCATTAGTTCATGGGCAGAGCTAAAAGCCCGCTTCATCCAGAATTTCAAAGACACTTGCAAGCAGTCTATGTCGATTGTGGACTTGACAAATTGTAAGCAGGAGGAAGGTGAATCCACGACTCATTGGGTACGCCGGGTCAAAGATATAATACATTCATCTGACAAAATGGACGCCGGCTCAACCGTTCTCATGCTAGAAAAGAATTGCCGCTTTGAACCTCTGAGACAGAAGCTGGGGCGCCTTAAGCGTGATTGCAATGATATGGGGACGCTGATGGCGGCTTTAGTCAAATATGCCGATTCTGATAGTACCAAGGATCCCACGTCTGATGAAGAAAAGACAGGGAAGGGAAAGAAGAGCGGTAATGGAAAGGGCCAGCAGCATAATCCGATGAATCAAGGAGGCAATAAGCGTAAGGCGGACGGTAACCCGGAATTTGTGGCCAATGCACAGGGTAACAATCAGAAACGCAAGGGAAAACCATCCCGGTTTGGCGGGTCAGGTCCATCTCTTGAACAGTTACTCAATGAGCCTTGTCCAAAACACGACACCCGGGAGCGGCCGGCGATTCACTTATGGAAGGATTGTGCAATCGTGAAGGTGTTCAAGAATTCTAATACGTTTGATGGCAATCAAGGCCCAGGCGGCGGCTCAGGAGGTGGCGGCTTTCATGGCCCGGGCGGCGGTTCAGGGTCCGGTTTTCAGGGAAACCAGGGTGGTTATAACCAGCAGCAGTCCGGTCAAGGAGGTCAACAGCAGCAGCAGTCGAGTTATCAGAGCCATCCAAAGCAGCTAAATAGTGGGCAGTATCACGTGTTCACCACCAGTTTGTGTAAGCGTGATCAGAAAATTCACAAGAGGGTTGTGAACTCTGTTGAACCGGCAGTCCCTCGTTACTTAAGGTGGTCGGAACAGCCCATTATCTGGAGAGTAGGGAGGATCACCCTCCCCGGGTTGATAATCCGGGTCAACTGGCACTGGTGGTGGCACCGCAGGTCGGTGGTTACAAATTCACTAAGGTGCTGATGGATGGAGGTAGCAGCATCAACATCCTCTATTACGAGACCTTTCGGCGCATGGGCTTAACTGACAAGAATTTAAAGACATCCAATACCGTATTCCATGGAGTGGTGCCTGGTAAGCCGGCTTACCTCGTCGGTAAGATTGAGCTGGAGGTGGCCTTTGGAGATGAGCATGATTCTAGGGCTGAAAAGTTAACCTTTGAGGTGGTCAAAATCAAGAGCCCGTATCACGCTTTGTTTGGACGGCCGGCTTATGCCAAGTTTATGGCGCGGCCATGTTACGTTTACTTGCAGCTCAAGATGCTGGGTTACAAGGGCACCATCACTGTGCATGGAAGTCGTAAGGTGGCCTTGGAATGCGAAGAAGGCGATGCGGCTTATGCCGAGTTTGTCTGTGCAGCAGAGGAGCTCAAGTTTTACCAGGATAACGTTGACCCGGCGGATATGACCTCCCTCAAGAAGCCGACTACGGAACATGACCCGACCATGAAGTTTAAGTCGGCTGCAGAGACTAAGCTTGTTGATTTTACTCCGGGCGATTCGTCTAAGCAATTCAGCATCAGTGCCAACTTGGATCCTAAATAGGAAAGCGCGCTCATCGAGTTCATCCGTGAGAACCGGGACATCTTTGCATGGAAGCCTTCTGACATGCAGGGTGTACCGAGAGGACTCGCTGGGCACACTCTTAATATTGATCCGAAGTATAAACCGGTCAGGCAGTTTCTGCGGGGATTCAATGAGGAACGACGAAAAGCTATAGGAGAGGAGGTCGCCCGGCTCTTGGCAGCTGGGTTCATTGTTGAAGTTTTTCACCCGGAGTGGTTGGCTAACCCGGTGCTCGTGCTCAAGAAAAACGGCACATGGCGGATGTGTGTGGATTACACAGACTTAAATAAGGCTTGTCCGGCTGATCCTTTTGCTCTCCCGCGCATCAATCAAATCATTGATGCTACGGCGGGTTGTGCACGTTTGAGCTTTTTGGATGCTTACCCTGGTTATCATCAGATCAAGACGACAGTTAAAGACCGGAAGAAGACGGCTTTCATCACTCCGTTTGGAGCCATCTGCTATGTGTCTATGCCTTTTGGGCTCAAGAGTGCCCAGACGACTTATCAGCGGTGCGTACAGAATTGTCTCCACAATCAGATTGGGCGTAATGTTCATGCTTATGTGGATGACATAGTGGTGAAGTCCAGAGAGACAGAAACCTTGATATCTGATCTCAGAGAAACCTTTGATAACCTCCGGGTTTACAAGATGATGCTTAACCCGGAGAAGTGTGTATTTGGTGTGCCTGCAGGCAAGCTTTTGGGATTCTTGGTCTCAAACAGGGGCATTGAAGCTAATCCGGAGTGTCGTGGTATTCTCATGGGGGGTGCTAGATGACATATGCCACAAGGTGGCTTCGTGTGAGGGCAAGACTGCTGCCGGAATATCCAGGGACGGGTATGCGAGTAGCACGCGCTAGTTTACCCAGCTTCGGAGCTCTCCGGAGAGATAATACTCCTACTGCTGCATGTCTGAGTGTATCTGATATATCTAGTACAGAGTGCTCCTAGAGCTGTATCTGAACTCAGTGCCATAGGCATCTGGCTGTGTATATGCCTATATGAGGCATGCTAGTGGCCGGCCGGCCATGCTCATGGCCGTGAGCATATGTGCTCATGTAGATGGATGGATGGATAGCTAGCTAGCTTGCCAGCTAGTTGCTTGTGTGTGTACATGAGAGTCCATCCTGGATGGATGGATGTGTGCCCATATATATAGGCATGGCTAGCTTAGAGAGTAAGCTATATGGTGGCATGGGCAAGGGATGGTGGGGTGTCATGCTTGTCCCCTGGGTCACTTCATAAATAGTGCCAGGGGACAAGTGACATTGTACATGATGGCTGGGGTGACACATGAACAGTGCCGAGTACGGTCGTCACGTCGGGGTCGCGTCAGGCTGCAGTTGACTCCGGGCAGCCGGCCTGGTGGAGGAGTCGGCACCCAGCAGTCGGCCTGGAGCGGCCGGGAAGTCGGCAGCCTGTAGTCGGCAGCCGGTAGTCGGCAGCCTGCAGTCGGCCTGGTGGTGTAGTCGGCAGCCTGCAGTCGGCAGCCTGCAGTCGGCCTGGTGGTATAGTCGGCAGCCTGCAGTCGGCAGCCTGCAGTCGGCCTGGTGGTGCAGTCGGCAGCCTGAAGTCAGCAGCCGGCAGCCGACCGGGTAGTTGGACTGAGGGGCTTTGCTAGCCCCGATGTCTTGAATTATTGTCTCGCCATCTTCGGGTTATCCGTGTCCAATTACTCCGACAGTAGCCCCCAAGCCTCCGGACAACTTGGCAAAGTTGGGCGGAGGTTTTTTGGGAGTGTTCATGAAAATGATCATGAACAAGACGAAGTTAGTCCACGCAGATATATCAAATGTTTGCTTTTTAGCATTGCAAGTTTTATGCGGAGGGTGCCGACTCGGTTTGGTCCGAGCCCCCTTAATCTTTTTCGTGTTCCCTCTGCTTTTTGGCTTGTGCTCTTGCTTGCCGGACAACCACTCTGCGGTCTGTGGCCGAGAGTGGGCCGCGAAGCGGAGTGTGCAGTACTCAGAGTCTGGGAGCAGATTCAACCGAGTAGATACTTGTAAAGGAAACGACCGGATCGCCCGATCTGTTTTTCTTCCCGGACGTTTTTCGCGTGGGTGGCCTCCAGCGTTCACTCTTGCTAGTCGGACAGCCGCTCTGTGGTCTGTGACTAAGAGTGGGCCTTTGGTACCGCGCACGCTACTAAGCCATCCGCGGGAACTAACGTCTCAGGCCAAGCGGCCAGCCCCCGGGCCAACTCTGGTTGGCGCCGGGGTGAACAATGATGCAACTGTAATAAAATGCGGAGATAGCCCCCGAGCATCGCTCGGGGTTATCTGTGCTCTTGCGGTGCAAAAATATGCGGGTGAGGAGCTCACATTGATTTTCATGTAGCGAAGGCGGAGTTTGCCGAACACAGCCGGCGCGGCTCAACGCTTGCTGAGCGCGCCGGCGCACCCGCTGGGTGTAGTCTTCGAGCCTCCGGGTGCTCGAAGGGGGTCCCGGCCGGTCAGGCTCGACCGGCCAGGTGGCGAGGTGGCTTGCTGTGCCTTTTTTTCTTCTTTTTCTCTTCTGCCGACTGCTGGCAGCCGGACAAAACTCTTCTCTTGTCTGCAATCTTCCGTGGGGGCGCGCCAGCGCACCCACTGGGTGTAGCCCCCGAGATTCGGGCCGACTGCTGAGCAGTCGGGCCGGATCTTCCGGCAACTACTTAGTCTTATTCTTCGCGGGGCGCGTCAGTGCACCCGCTGGGTGTATCCCCCGAGATTCAGGTCGACTGCTGAGCAGTCGGGCCGGATCTTCCGGCAACTACTTTGTCTTCTTTCTCCTTCTCTTTGTCCAGCTGTGGGCAGCCGGACACATATTTCTTTTTCTTGTGAGCCGGCTATGGGCAGCCAGATGCACGTCCCTTTTTTCATCTGACTAGGTAGTCGGACTTTCTTTTTCCGTCCGACTCCACGCAAGCAACTGGACCCTCTTCTTTTTTTTCTTAGGCTGTGGGCAGTTGGCCACTTCTTTTTCAGCCGACTTGATGGGAGCAGCCGGCTGTGGGCACCCGGCCGCTTCTTTTCCAGCCGGCCTCTTTTCTTTCTTTTTGCTTCTTCACGTCTCCAGTCGGCACCTCTCCCCCCTTTTTTTTGTGTGTGTCCGACTCCACTCAGTGAGCCGGACCCTTCTTTCTTTTCTCTTTCTCCAACCGGACCACGCCTCGCCCCTTTGTTTTTCTTGGGCAGCCGGCCCTGTGAGGGCGCCAGTCGGCACGAGGCGGAAGGCGGACGGGCACGCGGACGCCGGCTGGAGCGGCAAGCCGGCCGAGCACGTGGATGCCGCCCGGAGCAGCGAGTTGGCCAAGGCGGCGCCAGGCGGGAGCTGGCCAAGGCGGCACGGGACGGAGACGCGGAGCAGGCGGCCCCGAGATGCTGGGAAGCGCGGGGAGCCGGCGGCCGGGCAGGTGGCCCGGGCTCGCGGAGCCTGTGCGGGACAGCTGCGGGAGGTGGCCGGAGTGGCGCGAGGGCGGCCAGGCGGGGCGACGCGGACGAACCACGGCGGAGCAGCGTGAAGGGCCAGCGGAGTGGTGAGGCGGCTTGCGGGAGGACGTGGTGCCGGGTCGCGGGAGACGGCGCAGGCAGGCGCGGTGGGAAGCAGCATCCGGAACGGACGGGAGCCAGCAGGGCGCGCGGGAGTCGGAGTTGGCAAGGGGAGTAGCCAGCGCCGTCCGCGGGCGGAGGGAACCCGGCGCGGGTGTGCCCGGACAGAGCCGGCTGGCGGCCAGCAGGAGTCGGAGGACCCGGCTTGGGAACTTGGCGCGCGCGGACGGGTCCGGCTGGCGACCAGCCGGGGTCGGAGGACCCGGCTCAGGAACTCGACGAGCTGGCGGCGACGAGGGATCGCGGCGGAAGACCACGGGGAGGCGGACGAGCCGGAAAACTGTGCGCGTGGAGCAGGCCGCAGGCAGCAGCACAACAGCAGCAAGCGGAGCAGCGGATCAGCGCGTGAGGGTGGGAAGGCAGGGCGCCCCTGCGTGAAGGCAGGAGGTGGTGCGGGAAACCAGGCGGGGGCCTGGCGTCGGACACGGGAGCTGCAGAGCTGCAGGGAGCCCAAGCGGGGTCGGAGCAGTGAGCGGGGGTGCGCGAGGTGGCCGGACGTGCTCGCAGGCGGCGATGGAGCAATAGCCAGGGCGAGGTGCCGAATGGCTATATTACGGGCCATGTCCGACTTGCATCTGGCTGGTGCACAGGCAGTCTATGGCCATTGTATGGGAAATATTTAGCTAGCGCGTATAGCCAATGGTTTGACCATTGTATGACTTGCATCTAGCTAGCTTGCATAGATAGTATATGGAGGAGTGAGCGCGCGTTTCCGCAGGAGCAAGGCGCAACGCGGAGGGAAGCAGACGCAAGCGGCGCGTGGATGAACGCGGCCGACTGAAGCGAGGTCCGGCGCGGCACGCGCGTGGATGGACGGCCAGCGTTGCGGTGGTGATGACGAAGAGGCCGACGGCGAGGACGTGCCACCCCTCGCGGCCGCTCTGGGGCGGGTCGATGTCGAGCCCCCGAACGCTACCGGAGAGACGGCGCGACGCCGCGGCGGTGATGGCGAAGATGGTCCCGCCCGGACTACGAAACCAGCAGCAGCGCGGTAGCATAGTACCGCCCCACGGTGGGCGCCAAATGTCATGGTATTCTCACGGGGGGTGCTAGACGACATATGCCACAAGGTGGCTTCATGTGAGGGCAAGACTGCTGCCGGAATATCCAGGGACGGGTATGCGAGTAGCACACGCTAGTTTACCCAGCTTCGGAGCTCTCCGGAGAGATAATACTCCTACTGCTGCATGTCTGAGTGTATCTGATATATCTAGTACAGAGTGCTCCTGGAGCTGTATCTGAACTCAGTGCCATAGGCATCTGGCTGTGTATATGCCTATATGAGGCATGCTAGTGGCCGGCCGGCCATGCTCATGGCCGTGAGCATATGTGCTCATGTAGATGGATGGATGGATAGCTAGCTAGCTTGCTAGCTAGTTGCTTGTGTGTGTACGTGAGAGTCCATCCTGGATGGATGGATGTGTGCCCATATATATAGGAATGGCTAGCTTAGAGAGTAAGCTATGTGGTGGCATGGGCAAGGGATGGTGGAGTGTCATGTTTGTCCCCTGGGTCACTTCATAAATAGTGCCAGAGACAAGTGACACTGCACATGATGGCTGGGGTGACACATGAACAGTGTCGGGTACGGTCATCACGTCGGGGTCGCGTCAGGCTGCAGTTGACTCCGGGCAGCCGGCCTGGTGGAGGAGTCGGTAGCCAGCAGTCGGCCTGGAGCGGCCGGGAAGTCGGCAGCCTGTAGTTGGTAGCCGGCAGTCGGCAGCCTGCAGTCGGCCTGGTGGTGTAGTCGGCAGCCTGCAGTCGGCCTGGTGGTGTAGTCGGCAGCCTGCAGTCGGCCTGGTGGTGCAGTCGGCAGCCTGAAGTCAGCAGCCGGCAGCCGGCCAGGTAGTTGGACTGAGGGGCTTTGCTAGCCCCGATGTCTTGAATTATTGTCTCGCCATCTTCGGGGTATCCGTGTCCAATTACTCCGAAAGTAGCCCCCAAGCCTCCGGGCAACTTGGAAAAGTTGGGCGGAGGTTTTTTGGTGAGTGTTCATGACAATGATCATGAAAAAGACGAAGTTAGTCCACGCAGATATATCAAATGTTTGCTTTTTAGCATTGCAAGTTTTATGCGGAGGGTGCCGACTCGGTTTGGTCCGAGCCCCCTTAATCTTTTTCGTGTTCCCTCTGCTTTTTGGCTTGCGCTCTTGCTTGCCGGACAGCCGCTCTACGGTCTGTGGCCGAGAGTGGGCCGCGAAGCGGAGTGTATAGTACTCAGAGTCTCGGAGCAGATTCAACCAAGTAGATACTTGTAAAGGAAACGACCGGATCGCCCGATCTGTTTTTCTTCCGAGACGTTTTTCGCGTGGGTGGCCTCCAGCGTTCTCTCTTGCTAGTCGGACAGCCGCTCCGCTGTCTGTGACTAAGAGTGGGCCTTTGGTACCGCGCACGCTACTAAGCCATCTGCGGGAACTAATGTCTCAGGCCAAGCGGCCAGCCCCTGGGCCAACTCTGGTTGGCGTCGGGGTGAACAATGATGCAACTGTAATAAAATGCGGAGATAGCCCCTGAGCATCGCTCGGGGTTATCCGTGCTCTTGCGGTGCAAAAATATGCGGGTGAGGAGCTCACATTGATTTTCATGTAGCCAAGGCGGAGTTTGCCGAAGACAGCCGGCGCGGCTCAACGCTTGCTGAGCGCGCCGGTGCACCCGCTGGGTGTAGTCTTCGAGCCTCCGGGTGCTCGAAGGGGGTCCCGGCCGGTCAGGCTCGACCGGCCAGGTGGCGAGGCGGCTTGCTGCGCCCTTTTTTCTTCTTTTTCTCTTCTGCCAACTGCTGGCAGCCGGACAAAACTCTTCTCTTGTCTGCAATCTTCCATGGGGGCGCGCCAGCACACCCACTGGGTGTAGCCCCCGAGATTCGGGCCGACTGCTGAGCAGTCGGGCCGGATCTTCTGGCAACCACTTTGTCTTATTCTTCGCGGGGGGCGTCAGCGCACCCGCTGGGTGTAGCCCCCGAGATTCAGGCCGACTGCTGAGCAGTCGGGCCGGATCTTCCGGCAACTACTTTGTCTTCTTTCTCCTTCTCTTTGTCCAGCTGTGGGTAGCCGGACGCATATTTCTTTTTATTGTGAGCCGGCTATGGGCAGCCAGATGCACGTCCCTTTTTTCATCCGACTAGGTAGTCGGACTTTCTTTTTCCGTCCGACTCCACGCAAGCAACTGGACCCTCTTCTTTTTTTCTTAGGTTGTGGGAAGTTGGCCACTTCTTTTTCAGCCGACTTCATGGGAGCAGCCGGCTGTGGGCACCCGGCCGCTTCTTTTCCAGCCGGCCTCTTTTCTTTATTTTTGCTTCTTCACGTCTCCAGTCGGCACCTCTCCCCCCTTTTTTTGTGTGTGTCCGACTCCACTCAGTGAGCCGGACCCTTCTTTCTTTTCTCTTTCTCCAACCGGACCATGCCTCGCCCCTTTGTTTTTCTTGGGCAGCCGGCCCTGCGAGGGCGCCAGTCGGCACGAGGCGGAAGGCGGACAGGCACGCGGACGCCGGCTGGAGCGGCAAGCCGGCCGGGCGCGTGGATGCCGCCCGGAGCAGCGAGTCGGCCAAGGCGGCGCGAGGCGGGAGCTGGCCAAGGCGGCATGGGACGGAGATGCAGAGCAGGCGGCCCCGAGATGCTGGGAAGCGCGGGGAGCCGGAGGCCGGGCAGGTGGCCCGGGCTCGCGGAGCCTGTGCGGGACAGCTGCGGGAGGCGGCCGGAGTGGCGCGAGGGCGGCCAGGCGGGGCGACGCAGACGAACCGCGGCGGAGCAGCGTGAAGGGCTAGCGGAGTGGTGTGGCGGCTTGCGGGAGGACGTGGTGCCGGGTCGCGGGAGACGGGGCAGGCAGGCCGGCGGGAAGCAGCATCCGGAACGGACGGGAGCCAGCCGGGCGCGCGGGAGGTGGGGTCGGCGAGGGGAGCAGCCAGCGCCGGCCGCGGGCGGAGGGAACCTGGGCGGGTGTGCCCGGACGGAGCCGGCTGGCGGCCAGCAGGAGTCGGAGGACCCGGCTTGGGAACTTGGCGCGTGCGGACGGGTCTGGCTGGCGACTAGCCGGGGTCGGAGGACCCGGCTCAGGAACTCGACGAGCTGGCGGCGACGAGGGATCGCGGCGGACGACCACGGGGAGGCGGACGAGCCGGAAAACTGTGCGCGCGGAGCAGGCCGCAGGCAGCAGCACAGCAGCAGCAAGTGGAGCAGCGGATCAGCGCGTGAGGGTGGGAAGGCAGGGCGCCCCTGCGTGAAGGCAGGAGGTGGTGCGGGAAACCAGGCGGGGGCCTGGCGTTGGACACGGGAGCTGCAGAGCTGCAGGGAGCCCAGGCGGGGTCGGAGCAGCGAGCGGGGGTGCGCGAGGTGGCCGGACGTGCTCGCAGGCGGCGACGGAGCAATAGCCAGGGCGAGGTGCTGAATGGCTATTGTACGGGCCATGTCCGACTTGCATCTGGCCGGTGCACAGGCAGTCTATGGCCATTGTATGGGAAATATCTAGCTGGCGCGTATAGCCAATGGTTTGACCATTGTATGACTTGCATCTAGCTAGCTTGCATAGATAGTATACGGAGGAGTGAGCGCGCGTTTCCACAGGAGCAAGGCGCAACGCGGAGGGAAGCAGACGCAAGCGGCGCGTGGATGAACGCGGCCGACTGAAGCGAGGCCCGGCGCGGCGCGCGCGTGGATGGACGGCCAGCGTTGCGGTGGTGATGACGAAGAGGCCGACGGCGAGGACGCGCCACCCCTCGCGGCCGCTCTGGGGGCGGGTCGATGTCGAGCCCCCGAGCGCTACCGGAGAGACGGCGCGACGCCACGGCGGTGATGGCGAAGATGGTCCCGCCCAGACTACGAAACCAGCAGCAGCGCGGTAGCATAGTACCACCCCACGGTGGGCGCCAAATGTCGTGGTATTCTCACGGGGGTGCTAGACGACATATGCCACAAGGTGGCTTCGTGTGAGGGCAAGACTGCTGCAGGAATATCCAGGGACGGGTATGCGAGTAGCACGCGCTAGTTTACCCAGCTTCGGAGCTCTCCGGAGAGATAATACTCCTACTGCTGCATGTCTGAGTGTATCTGATATATCTAGTACAGAGTGCTCCTGGAGCTGTATCTTAACTCAGTGCCATAGGCATCTGGCTGTGTATATGCCTATATGAGGCATGCTAGTGGCCGGCCGGCCATGCTCATGGCCGTGAGCATATGTGCTTATGTAGATGGATGGATGGATAGCTAGCTAGCTTGCTAGCTAGTTGCTTGTGTGTGTACGTGAGAGTCCATCCTGGATGGATGGATGTGTGCCCATATATATAGGCATGGCTAGCTTAGAGAGTAAGCTATGTGGTGGCATGGGCAAGGGATGGTGGGGTGTCATGCTTGTCCCCTGGGTCACTTCATAAATAGTGCCAGGGGACAAGTGACACTGTACATGATGGCTGGGGTGACACATGAACAGTGCCGGGTACGGTCGTCACGTCGGGGTCGCGTCAGGCTGCTGTTGACTCTGGGCAGCCGGCCTGGTGGAGGAGTCGGCAGCCAGCAGTCGGCCTGGAGCGGCCGGGAAGTCGGCAGCCTGTAGTCGGCAGCCTGCAGTCGGCCTGGTGGTGTAGTCGGCAGCCTGCAGTCGGCCTGGTGGTGCAGTCGGCAGCCTGAAGTCAGCAGCCGGCAGCCGGCCGGGTAGTTGGACTGAGGGGCTTTGCTAGCCCCGATGTCTTGAATTATTGTCTCACCATCTTCGGGGTATCCGTGTCCAATTACTCCGACAGTAGCCCCCAAGCCTCCGGGCAACTTGGCAAAGTTGGGCGGAGGTTTTTTGGCGAGTGTTCATGAAAATGATCATGAAAAATACGAAGTTAGTCCACGCAGATATATCAAATGTTTGCTTTTTAGCATTGCAAGTTTTATGCGGAGGGTGCCGACTCGGTTTGGTCCGAGCCTCCTTAATCTTTTTCGTGTTCCCTCTGCTTTTTGGCTTGTGCTCTTGCTTGCCGGACAGCCGCTCTGTGGTCTGTGGCCGAGACCTGCTGGGCTCTCTTATGTCTCTCACTCTAACAAAACAGAGATAAGAAAGAAAAGAAAGGGAGGTTAGGGGAAGAAGTTGGATACGCGGATAATTTTCCCGGACTCACAAAAATGTGCTTGTTCCAAGAAAATAGAAAAAGCCATGATTGAAAGATTTAAATTCAAACTCATTTGATCTAAATTCAAATGATTTGAATAGGAAGTGAGGGTTGGGAAGGTCCAAAAATGTTCGTATTTTTGGTGGAGCTCCGGAATATGATGAAATAATATATTGCAAGGTTGGAAACCAAGAATTAAGATAACAAAGGCATTGGGATAATATGCAAGTGTGTTATGGTGATTTCCAAATTAAAGAAATATTTAATATAGCTCCCTAATATTGGGACGATATGTTATAAAGAGAAGTCACCCTTCCCTCGATTTAAATAGATCAACCATCTATGCAATTTGTTAGTTGAGTTGAGATGCAAAGGTTAATGACATGATGGCATGATGACATGATGCAATGCAAAAATAAAAGAGCAAGCACAAAAGAAACACACGGCAAAACTCGGAATATCTAGAAGTCTTCTGGAGCGTCGGTCTCGGGGCATTACAACACTCCACCACTACAAGAGGATCTCATCCCGAGATCTAGGATGGCACCGGAGAGAAACGGAAGAGGAAGAGAAAGGTAAAACTAAGTTGCTTCTTTGACCAACGAGTGAAACCGATGAACCTTGAGAGGTTGAAAAGTTGAAAGAAAGAACACAACGAAGTTGAACGAACTTGAAAACACTCCGTTAGATAAGAGGAACATGGGATACGACGAGAACCAAGAGGTTAAGTGACAAGGTAGATATTGAAACCACTCCGGTTAAAACAAGATAGAGAAGGAATAAGAATGACATGATTTGGGCAGCACTCCGACTGAACAAGGAGAGAATCGAACATGAACTTGAGAAGATGGAAAGCTACTTGACGAGAAGAATAACACAATGCCTCCGGAATAACTTGAAAGAGTTGAAAGAAAAGAACGGAGAAGAAGACGACATCTTCTACCACGAAGGAAATAGAAAGCGACCTTAGACGAAAGGATTGAACGGAGTTGTTGGAAATTCAACAACAAGAGAATTGCTTGTTGTGGACTTATGGAAAACAACTCAAAATTTTGAGGTGATAACCGACCACAAACGGAAAGAATTGACTAACTGAGAAAAACGAAGAAATGCAAAACTCCACTTCAAAAGAATACGGAGAATTAATTGCACTTCGATATGCAAGAAGGAAAGATTCTTGAGCTCCTCCAAAAGAAACTTGACGACCACTTGAAGAATGAATTAAATCATGACGAACCATCGTGATGACTCCGGTTACAAGAGGATGACGAGATAAAATTGAAGGATGAAAGGGATAAGATTAAATCCTTGCGATGATTAAGATGGAGCTTCGTGACGAGACAAGCGAGAAGACTTGGAACTCCGGAAAAATAAAAGACGAACAACTTAGAACCGAGAAATTATTCAACATGAACAATCTCCGAAGAAAAGAATTAATCAACTTGATGAAAGAAGAATAAGAATTACGTTATGCTTATCCTCCACCAATTAAATTGATGAGAAGCAATGGATTGCATACCACTTATTCACATTGGGAAAAGATTAAGGGAGGATATAGCGCCAAATTTGGGAAGGTCTTCATGAGCCACCGGTAGGATTGAAAAGAACGAATGAATGGATATTTAACAACAAAAAAGAATCTTCAACGACCCACCGTAAGAATGAAAACGAACGAAGAAAAGAGGATGAATCACCGGGAAGAATTAGAAAATGAACAAAGATACTTGAGTAAAACAAGACGCACGAGAACGAAGAGATCGCGAACTGATTAGAACTTGGATGAAGCACCGGAAAAATATTGAGACGAACGAAGGGGCACGAATATAGAATAATTGGAGAACGAATCTGAAAATTTAGAACGAAGAAATCTTCTGAAAAGATAGCCTCCGGATGATCGAGAGGGAAAAACAACTCCTGAAATACTCCGGATGGATGAAAAAAAAATTGCACAACTAGAAACAATTAGATAGGATAGCATCGAGCTAGATCCGTGAATCTCCGGGGGAACGAACAAGATTTAGGGAAAACTCTACTTCGATTTTCACATAACGACGGGAAACACCATCAAAATTTGTTGAGATACTCCGGGGAATGAAAAGAGAAAAGATTGATCGGAACATGAAAGAATTTGGGAGCGGTCTTGGAGGAGGCATCTAACTGATGAAATCCATACTTACGTAATATTTTGAAAAGAATTTGAGACTACCTCCGGGCAATTAGAAGAGTCAGGTAAGATCCTGG
Organism: Aegilops umbellulata; assembly: GCA_032464435.1. Lineage (NCBI taxonomy): Eukaryota > Viridiplantae > Streptophyta > Magnoliopsida > Poales > Poaceae > Aegilops > Aegilops umbellulata. Next base: position 346,599,678 of record CP136059.1, read on the forward strand.
GAAAAGACCTGTGGGTTAATGCCCACTGAAAGAAACACCGTTGGAAAGGATTGTCGACTGAGAAATGATGCACCGGAACGATTGAAAGATTTGAATGAGGTGACAACCTCGAACTAATAGAATACAAACACGAATCTTCTGAGATGTCTTTAACACTCCGGAAAAATGGCGAGAGGCGAACTAGCAAAGGGAAAACTTGAGTCGAGGAAAAGAATATGATCGACAACGAAAAAAAAACTTGAATTGGATCTACCGGAAAGAAAATGCGACGAACAATGATGAACTAGACGAGACTTCACCGGTTGAGACAATTGAGGAAAGATTGAAGATACTCCGCACGAATGAAATAGATTGCTCGAATAGAGGCCCAGACTCCGGAATAAAAGGAAGGGAGGGCGGGAAAAAAAACACAGGCAACTTGGAACGGGGAACCGACGAATAACTTGCAAGGGGAAAAACACCGGTTGGAATAAGTGAGCAGAGAATGCAAAGGCTTCGCATGAGTAGAATAGGTACTCGATTACGGACTCCGGTTCCGAGAAGAAAAAGGGAGGGCGGGTGGCAAAAACAAGGACAACTTCGGACAGGGAAACAACATTGTGGAGGAAGAACCGAGGATTTATCTCACGAAAGACAAAGAGGATTGAATCAGCTTGACGAGAAATGCAGCGGACAAAAGAGGATGGACAATGAACGAAAACTAACCACGTGAACCTAAAGAAAAATTTGAACGGGAAGAGGAGTAGGTCAAAACTCCTACGTCAAGATTCCTTACCAGAGCGACGAAGGGGCAGAGGAGTAAAATGAAATCCTACTCTCCGATATAACTAGACTCTAAAAAAGTTTTATTCTAGACTCAACATCGGCCAAAACTACACGATCAATCGGGCTTCTAGGGTCGGTCGAGGCTCTGATACCAACTTGTCACGCCCAAGATGCGACCCTATCCTAAAGGAACTCGAAGGTCCCACCAAGGATAGAAGCTCATCTTGAAGACGCTTTTGCAAGGTGGATATCATTGCATCAACATTACGTAAATAGAGGGGATACATCCAATACATACAAAGTCACATGAATACAACAATACAACATACAAGATCAACATCCGACTATGGATGAAACATAAACAGAAACTCAAACAATATCCACCCTGCTAGCCCAGGCTGCTGACCAGGAACCTATCCCTCAATCGAAGAAGAAGCAGAAGAAGAACTCCAACAAAAGTAAACATCGCTCTCACGTCATGAACATCGCATAACCTGTACCTGCAACTGTTGGTGTAGTAATATGTGAGCCACGAGGACTCAACAATCCCATTACCATGGGTATCAAGACTAGCAAAGCTTAAAGGGTGAGGAAGGGGTAAAGTGGTGAGGTTGCAGCAGTGACTAAGCAATGTATGGTGGCTAGCTTACGCAAATAAGAGCGAGGAGAGAAGCAAAGCAAGCGATCGTCAACTAGTAATGATCAAGAAGTGATCCTGAACTCCTACTTACGTCAGACATAACCCAGAAACCGTGTTCTCCTCTCGATCAACCCCGAAAAGAGACACTCACGGTTACACACACAGTTGGTGTATTTTAGAAGAGTTTGCTTCAAGTTTACTACAACCGGATATCAACAAATTCCCATCTGCCACGTAACCGCGGGCACGGCTTTCGAAAGTTCAAACCCTGCAGGGGTGTCCCAACTTAGCCCATTATAAGCTCTCGCGATCAACGAAGGATATTCCTTCTCCCCGGGAAGACCCGATCAGTCTCGGAATCCCGGCTACAAGACTTTTCGACAGTAATAAAACAAGACCAGCAACGCCACCCGGATGTGCCGACAAATCCCGATAGGAGCTGCACATATCTCGTTCTCAGGGCACACCGGATGAGCCAGACGTCGGGTTGGCATAGACCCTGATTGCCCAGGGGGCGCCGGACATCGCTCGGTTTGGACCAGCACTCGAAGGAGAACTGGCCCGGGGGTCTAAAATAAAGATGACCCTCGGGCTCCGGAAACCCAAGGGAAATAAAAGGGCATAGGTGAGGCAAATGGTAAAACCAATGTTGCGCCTTGCTGGAGGAGTCTTATTCAAAGCGAACTGTCAAGGGGGTCCCATAAATCACCCAACTGCGTTAGGGACGCAAAATCCGGGAACATAATACCGATATGACGGAAACTAGGGCGGCAAGAGTGGAACAAAACACCAGGCATAAGGCCGAGCCTTCCACCCTTTACCAAGTATATATATGCGTTAATAATATAAGAGATATTGTGATATCCCAACAAGTAAACATGTTCCAACAAGGAACAACATCTCCATGTTCCAACAAGGAACAAACTTCATCTTCACCTGCAACTAACAACGCTATAAGAGGGGCTGAGGAAAGCGGTAACATAGCCAAACAACGGTTTGCTAGGACAAGGTGGGTTAGAGGCTTGGTTTAACAATATGGGAGGCATGATAAGCAAGTGGTAGGCATCATAGCATAGGGATAGCAAAAGAGCGAGCATCTAGCAAGCAAAGATAGAAGTGATTTCGAGGGTATGGTCATCTTGCCTGAGATCCCGCAAGGAAGAAGAACGAGTCCATGAAGGAGACAAACGGACGAAGTCGAACGAATCCTCACAACTCCAGAACGAAACCGAAGCTAACGAGAGAAGCAACCCGGAAACAAACAAACAACATAGTAAACAACCATCACATAAACATGGCATGATGCACAATCAAGTATGATGCATGTCCGGTTTAAATATGCATGGCATTGCAAAGTGCAACAAGCAATACTACAAGTTAAGTGGAGCTCAATATGCATCGGGATGCATATTGACGGAACACCACAAGACTTATTTAGTTCTCTCTCGTTTAGGTACCCAACAATATTAAATGTTATTAAACATGGCAAGGGTGAAGCACAAATAAACTGACTATTTAGGCAATTTTAAATGAGGCCGGAACAACAAACAACAAGTCCGGTAAATCCCCATATGCATTTAGCCATTTAATGCAAGCAACAATTTTAAGCAATTTAAATGTTGTTATCATGATGCGGATGACTTATACAAGTTTATGCATCTTTTTATGAAAACGTTGACATGAGCATGTTATGAAGCATTTGTCACCGTGGTGGAAGAAAGGGGTGCCACGACAACGAAACCGAAAATGATGCCACGGCAACATATCGGTTCCGGTAGCTCATGGAGATACCGGTGCAAAAGGAAGCGTGTCGTGAGCGTGTCATGCAAGATGGTGGGGTGATCCCGGCAACCGGGTTCCCACGAGTTAGTGGCATGGAAACGAGTGACAATTCAGATACGGTGCAAACGGTGCATCTCATACAACACATGCATTCGGTCCACGGCGGTCATCTCGGCGGTTATACCTTCGAAGCGTGCATTTTCAGAACGGATCGAGTCGGTGCGAAGTAGAGGAAGTAGTGGTACACGACGACGGTAGTGGAAGTAGTGGTTCACATTTCGTAGTCGTACACACTCCATAGATGATCGGGGTGTCGTGGTACTTGGCGAAATCTTCAACGATCGAACTTGGCGCTACTCCCTATTCGGAGTCGTCCGTCTTGGCGTCAACGGCAACAACAAGTGGAGGTGCACGGGCACAGCGGAGACCACCGATAGGGGACTCGGGCAGGAGGTGAAGGAGACGCAGCGATGCGATCTGCGGCAAGAAGGCGAAGCAGAGGAGGTCGAAGTCGAGCACGGGGAGGCTGGACGCCGGCGGGGCTCGAGACGGGGGCGACAACGCCATGGAGGTTCGGGCACGGGAAGGAGACCGAGAGCTGCGGGCGCGTGAGGACGGATGGCGACGCCGTGGCGGTGCAAAGGCGGAGGAGTCGAGGAGGAGACCTCGAGCGTGGAACGCGGGCAGCTGCTCGCTGGTCTTGGCGCGGTCGTGGATGAGGGCTGGAGGACGAACGGCGCACGGGCAGAGGAACGAGGAGGCGGAGATGGCGCGGAGCAGCGGCCTCCAGGGTCGCCGGCGCGGTCGCCATGGCCGGGGGCCAAGGTAGCGGTCGAGGGGATCGGGCGTGGGGCACTGCCCCTCTGCGTGCGTGTGTAGCGGCGGCGTGGGAGGATGAGAGGGATAGGATGAGTGGCTGCAAGGGCGAGGGGATAAGCAGAGGTCCAAGTGGGCTAGGGTTAGGAGGGGTGCGGGCTGGGCTGCAGATGGGCCAGCCTGCTGGGCTCTCTTATCTCTCTCACTCTAACAAAACAGAGATAAGAAAGAAAAGAAAGGGAGGTTAGGGGAAGAAGTTGGATACGCGGATAATTTTCCCGGACTCACAAAAATGTGCTTGTTCCAAGAAAATAGAAAAATTCATGATTTAAAGATTTAAATTCAAACTCATTTGATTTAAATTCAAATGGTTTGAATAGGAAGTGAGGGTTGGGAAGGTCCAAAAATGTTCGTATTTTTGGCGGAGCTCCGGAATATGATGAAAGAATATATGGCAAGGTTGGAAACCAAGAATTAAGATAACAAAGGCATTGGGATAATATGCAAGTGTGTTATGGGATAATATAGCTCCCTAATATTGGGACGATATGTTATAAAGAGAAGTCACCCTTCCCTCGATTTAAATAGATCAACCATCTATGCAATTTGTTAGTTGAGTTGAGATGCAAAGGTTAATGACATGATGGCATGATGACATGATGCAATGCAAAAATAAAAGAGCAAGCACAAAAGAAACACACGGCAAAACTCAGAATATCTGGAAGTCTTCTGGAGCGTCGATCTCGGGGTGTTACAGCCGAGAGTGGGCCGCAAAGCGGAGTGTACAGCACTCAGAGTCTGGGAGCAGATTCAACTGAGTAGATACTTGTAAAGGAAACGGCCGGATCGCCCGATCTATTTTTCTACCCGGACGTTTTTCACATGGGTGGCCTCCAGCGTTCACTCTTGCTAGTCAGACAGCCGCTCTGTGGTCAGTGACTAAGAGTGGGCCTTTGGTACCGCGCACGCTACTAAGCCATCCGCGGGAACTAACGTCTCAGGCCAAGCGGCCAGCCCCCAGGCCAACTATGGTTGGCGCCGGGGTGAACAATGATGCAACTGTAATAAAATGCGGAGATAGCCCCCGAGCATCGCTCGGGGTTATCCGTGCTCTTGCGGTGCAAAAATATGCGGGTGAGGAGCTCACATTGATTTTCATGTAGCCAAGGCGGAGTTTGCCGAAGACAGCCGGCGCGGCTCAACGCTTGCTGAGCGCGCCGGCGCACCCGCTGGGTGTAGTCTTCGAGCCTCCGGGTGCTTGAAGGGGGTCCCGGCCGGTCAGGCTCGACCGGCCAGGTGGCGAGGCGGCTTGCTGCGCCCTTTTTTCTTCTTTTTCTCTTTTGCCGACTGCTGGCAGCCGGACAAAACTCTTCTCTTGTCTGCAATCTTCCGTGGGGGCGCGCCAGCGCACCCACTGGGTGTAGCCCCTGAGATTCGGGCCGACTGCTGAGCAGTCGGGCCGGATCTTCCGGCAAGTACTTTGTCTTATTCTTCATGGGGCGCGTCAGCGCACCCGCTGGGTGTAGCCCCCGAGATTCAGGCCGACTGCTGAGCAGTCGGGCCGGATCTTCCGGCAAATACTTTGTCTTCTTTCTCCTTCTCTTTGTCCAGCTGTGGGCAGCCGGACACATATTTCTTTTTCTTGTGAGCCGGCTATGGGCAGCCAGATGCACGTCCCTTTTTTCATCCGACTAGATAGTCGGACTTGCCATTTCCGTCCGACTCCACGCAAGCAACTGGACCCTCTTATTTTTTTTCTTAGGCTGTGGGCAGTTGGCCACTTCTTTTTCAGCCGACTTGATGGGAGCAGCCGGCTGTGGGCACCCGGCCGCTTCTTTTACAGCCGGCCTCTTTTCTTTCTTTTTTGCTTCTTCATGTCTCCAGTCGGCACCTCTCCCCCCTTTTTTTGTGTGTGTCCGACTCCACTCAGTGAACCGGACCCTTCTTTCTTTTCTCTTTCTCCAACCGGACCACGCCTCGCCCCTTTGTTTTTCTTGGGCAGCCGGCCCTGCGAGGGCGCCAGTCGGCACGAGGCGGAAGGCGGACGGGCACGCGGACGCCGGCTGGAGCGGCAAGTCGGCAGGGCGCGTGGATGCCGCCCGGAGCAGTGAGTTGGCCAAGGCGGCGCGAGGCGGGAGCTGGCCAAGGCGGCACGGGACGGAGACGCGGAGCAGGCGGCCCCGAGATGCTAGGAAGCGCGGGGAGCCGGCGGCCGGGCAGGTGGCCCGGGCTCGCGGAGCCTGTGCGGGACAGCTGCAGGAGGCGGCCGGAGTGGCGGGAGGGCGGCAAGGCGGGGCGACGCGGACGAACCGCGGTGGAGCAGCGTGAAGGGTCAGCGGAGTGGTGAGGCGGCTTGCGGGAGGACGTGGTGCCGGGTCGCGGGAGACGGCGCAGGCAGGCGCGGCGGGAAGCAGTATCCGGAACGAACGGGAGCCAGCCGGGCGCGCGGGAGGCGGAGTCGGCGAGGGGAGCAGCCAGCGCCGGCCGCGGGCGGAGGGAACCCGGCGCGGGTGTGCCCGGACGGAGCCGGCTGGCGGCCAGCAGGAGTCGGAGGACCTGGCTTGGGAACTTGGCGCGCGCGAACGGGTCCGGCTGGCGACCAGCCGGGGTCGGAGGACCCGACTCAGGAACTCGACGAGCTGGCGGCGACGAGGGATCGCGGCGGACGACCACGGGGAGGCGGACGAGCCGGAAAACTGTGCGCGCGGAGCAGGCCGCAGGCAGCAGCATAGCAGCAGCAAGTGGAGCAGCAGATCAACGCGTGAGGGTGGGAAGGCAGGGCGCCCCTGCGTGAAGGCAGGAGATGGTGCGGGAAACCAGGCGGGGGCCTGGCGTCGGACACGGGAGCTGCAGAGCTGCAGGGAGCCCAGGCAGGGTCGGAGCAGCGAGCGGGGGTGCGCGAGGTGGCCGGACGTGCTCATAGGCGGCGACGGAGCAATAGCCAGGGCGAGGTGCTGAATGGCTATTGTACGGGCCATGTCCGAATTGCATCTGGCCGGTGCACAGGCAGTCTATGGCCATTGTATGGGAAATATCTAGCTAGCGCCTATAGCCAATGGTTTGACCATTGTATGACTTGCATCTAGCTAGCTTGCATAGATAGTATATGGAGGAGTGAGCGCGCGTTTCCGCAGGAGCAAGGCGCAACGCGGAGGGAAGCAGACGCAAGCTGCGCGTGGATGAACGCGGCCGACTGAAGCGAGGCCCGGCGCGGCGTGCACGCGGACGGACGGCCAGCGTTGCGGTGGTAATGACGAAGAGGCCGACGGCGAGGACGCGCCACCCCTCGCGGCCGCTCTGGGGGCGGGTCGATGTCGAGCCCCCGAGCGCTACTGGAGAGACGGCGCGACACCGCGGTGGTGATGGCGAAGATGGTCCCGCCCGGACTGCGAAACCAGCAGCAGCGCGATAGCATAGTACAGCCCCACGGTGGGCGCCAAATGTCGTGGTATTCTCACGGGGGGTGCTAGACGACATATGCCACAAGGTGGCTTCGTGTGAGGGCAAGACTGCTGCCGGAATATCCAGGGACGGGTATGCGAGTAGCACGCGCTAGTTTACCCAGCTTCGGAGCTCTCCGGAGAGATAATACTCCTACTGCTGCATGTCTGAGTGTATCTGATATATCTAGTACAGAGTGCTCCTGGAGCTGTATCTGAACTTAGTGCCATAGGCATCTGGCTGTGTATATGCCTATATGAGGCATGCTAGTGGCCGGCCGGCCATGCTCATGGCCGTGAGCATATGTGCTCATGTAGATGGATGGATGGATAGCTAGCTAGCTTGCTAGCTAGTTGCTTGTGTGTGTGTACGTGAGTGTAACGCCCTCAATGCGGCTATATCTCCCACGTGTCGAAGCACGACTTAGAGGCATAACCGCATTGAAAGCAATGTCGCAAGTGAGGCAATCTTCACACAACCCATGTAATACATAAGGGAAAGAGATACATAGTTGGCTTACAGTCGCCACTTCACACAATACATAAATAACCATTCATCATCCAGATTACACTCAAGGTCCGACTACGGAACCAAAATGAAAGAAGACTACCCCAAATGCTACACAGATCCCCGATCGTCCCAACTGGGCTCCACTACTGATCATCAGGAAAAGACACATAGTAACGACCACGTTCCTCGTCGAACTCCCACTTGAGCTCGGTTGAATCATCTGCACTAGCATCGTCGGCACCTGCAACTGTTTTGGTAGAATCTGTGAGTCACGGGGACTCAGCAATCTCACACCCACGAGATCAAGACTATTTAAGCTTAAAGGTAGGATAGGGTTGTGAGGTGGAGCTGCAGCAAGCGACTAGCATATATGGTGGCTAACAACGCAAAAGAGAGCGAGAAGAGAAGCAAAGCACGGTCGTGAAGCTAGAAGTGATCAAGAAGTGATCCTAGAACAACCTACGTCAGACATAACTCCAACACCGTGTTCACTTCCCGGACTCCGCCGAGAAGAGACCATCACGGTTACACACGCGGTTGATGTGTTTTAGTTAAGGTCAACTTCGGGTTTTCTACAACCGGACATCAACAAATTCCCATTTGCCTCATAACCGCGGGCACGGCTTTCGAAAGATAATACCCTGCAGGGGTGTCCCAACTTAGCCCATAATAAGCTCTCACGGTCAACGAAGGATATTCCTTCTACCGGGAAGACCCGATCAGTCTCGGAATCCCGGACTACAAGACATTTCGACAGTAATAAAACAAGACCAGCAAAGCCGCCCGAATGTGCCGACAAATCCCGATAGGAGCTACACATATCTCGTTCTCAGGGCACACCGGATAAGCAAAGCATACAGGTACCAACGTGACCCAAGTTGCCTAGGGACGGTCCCGCACGGTGCTCTAGTTTGGACCAGCACTCAGAGGAGCACTGGCCCGGGGGTTAAAATAAAGATGACCCTCGGGCTCGCGAAAACCCGGGGGAAAAAGGCTTGGGTGGCAAATGGTAAAACCAAAGTTGGGCCTTGCTGGAGGAGTCTTATTCAAAGCGAACTGTCAAGGGGGTCCCATAAATCACCCAACCGTGTAAGGAACGCAAAATCAAGGAACATAACACCGGTATGACAGAAACTAGGGTGGCAAGAGTGGAACAAAACACCAGGCATAAGGCCGAGCCTTCCACCCTTTACCAAGTATATAGATGCATTAATTAAAAATAAGAGATATTGTGATAACCCAAAGTAATCATGTTCCAACATGGAACAAACTTCATCTTCACCTGCAACTAGCAACGCTATAAGAGGGGCTGAGCAAAGCGGTAACATAGCCAATCAACGGTTTGCTAGGAAAAGATGGTTAGAGGTTTGACATGGCAATATGGGTGGCATGATATAGCAAGTGGTAGGTATCGCAGCATAGGCCTAGCAAAAGAGCGAGCATCTAGCAAGCAAAGATAGAAGTGATTTCGAGGGTATGGTCATCTTGCCTGCAAGATTCTTAGAGTTGTCGAAATCTTGATCCTCGTAAGCGTTCTCAACAGGTTCCTCGTTCACATACTCTTCTCCCGGCTCTACCCCAAACAAGAACATAATCAAAGGAACAACTATCAACCACGATGCAATGCGCAAGCAACATGATGCAAAACATGGCATGATATGCGAGATGTAGTATGCAATGCATATGCGTGCTCCGGAAGGAAAAAGATGAACAAGGCATAATCTTGTCAAACCAAGTATGCCACTGGATAGGTGAGGTGATTTCGGTTGAAATCGATATAAAGATCACCGGAATCGGATGCACGGTTTGCAAATGGCAAGCAAAACAAGAATGACAAGTTCCTGCCATTAACAGCATGATGCTACTTAGCAAGCAACAAGTGATTAAGTTACTGCACCCAAATATACCAGCAAAGCATATGGCAGTGATCTACTCAAGATGCTAGACAAAAGAATGAACACAGAGCTACGGCTAAAACACACCATAACAGGTTCAAACAAGCATGGCAAAAGTGCAAAAGATAACAGGTTCACAGACTTAGTGAAAATACTATCATGCCAGAAATTAACATCAGGATGACATGTTTAGAGCAAGGAAACAACCTGCTATAGGAACACAATATAGCAAAACAAGGCATGGCATGAATCTACTCAGAACATAGAACAAAAGTCCCTTACTGACCATGAGCCAAAAAGGACAAGAGAATATAATAACACCCATGTCAATTAAGCAAGTTTCGTTACAGGTTTCAGACTTAGCAGAAAACTGGACATGTCAAAAACAGATAACATGTAGGCATGTTTACGAGCTCGATGCACTCACTACAGAGCAATTCATGATAAACTAAGCATACATTCACCAAGAAGACATGGCACAGAAGCTAGAAATGGCAAGAATAACGTCATATCATGCAAGGATCAACTACAACAAGCTTGGTAAAATGAATACCATGTAAACAATCTACCAGGAAACATTTTATAGCAAAAGTAGAGTTCGATTGACTCCAGATATGGCACTCCATAATCACAAACAAAGGTACGTATGGATAGAGAAAATCCGTATGTTCAAAATACCCTTAATGATAATGCTCAAAAGAGGCATAGATCTCTCTGAAACAACATGAACACATGGCATAAAAATAACATCAGGGCATGACTTAGTGAAAATACTAAGTCCCTGAAATCAGTAACATTATGTACCCTAGTTTGCATGCTTGTGCTAGTCACCACAAAGATCAAAAAAATACATGGCATACACCCCTGGAAAGATAGCATGTCATATTTCCAAACACATGTAGAGCTCAAGTTCATAGGATGCACACATCAATCATGGCTAAAATGACAAAAGTGCATGTTCTGAAACAGATCTGAAACTAACATCACATAGCCCTCTTCCAACAGCATTTCTGGCATCAAGATGTACTCAAATGAAAATGATACAATGAGATGAAATTATGTACTCATCGGGGTGAACAATTTGACATATTACACGCACGAAACGGAGCAGTATGCAGCAAGTTATGGCATGAACAGAAATGCACCAGAAGGTAAGTATCCAGGGACTTAGAAGAAAATTCGACTTTGAGGGGGGCAAAAGTCAACGCGGTGCACGGACGCCGAGGCGGTGGTGGATCTCGCCGGAGCTGTGGGCCGCGGTGGCCGGAGCAAGGAGGAGGAGGCGGAGACGGCGAGGGGGCCGCGGGAGGCGCGGACTCCGGGGCGGCGGCGACCGCGGGAGGCGCGGGCCGCGGGGCGCACGGGACCTCGGGCGCCGGGGTTCCACCGGAGTGCGGTTCCGGCGACGGAGGGCGGCGGCGCGGGCGGAGGACGGAGGCGGACGGCGCGGGGACGGGCGGTGGAGCAGCTTTGGCGCGCGGGCGCCTCGGGCCAGCGGGCGGCGGCGGTCAGGCGGGCCGCGCGGGCCCGACTTGGGCCCCGCGGGCTGGCGGCGGCGGGAGGCGGCGAGGGCCACGTGGCGCGTCCGGATTGGCGCGGGCGGCGGCGGCGACTACGTCCGGTCCGGGACGGACGTTGTCTGGCGGCGGAGAGGGATTTTTGCTAGGGTTAGGGTGGATTGGACCCGGGATTTCGGAGGGGAAGGTATATTTATAGGTAGGAGGAGCTAGGAGGCTCCAAATTGAGCATGGTTTTCGCCCACACGATCGTGATCGAACAACGATGGACATGGGAGTGTCTTAGATGGGTTAAAGGGCTGATTTGAAGGGGTTTTGGGCTGCAACACACACGAGGCCTACACGGTTAATCGTTGGAGTATCAAACGACCTCCAAATGACCCGAAACTTGACAGGCGGTCTACCGGTGCTACACCAAGGCCGCTTGACAAACCTCAGTCCATTCCGAGAAAGTTTAATACCCGCTCACGGAAAAAGGTAAAAGGGGGCACCGGGGAACATAGGAGCGCCGGATTGCAAAACGGACAATGGGGAAAATGCTCGGATTCATGAGACGAACACGTATGCGAATGCGATGCACATGATGACATGATATGAAATGCATGACAAGGACAAAATGCAAAATGAAGTAAAACCCAACCACGGAGGGAATATCATATCACATAGCCGAAAATGGCAAGAGCTGGAGTACAAATATGGCAAGTTACATCCGGGGTGTTAGAACACTCCACCACTACGAGAGGATCTCGTCCCGAGATCTAGGACTGAAAGAACTCCGGATATTCGGAACGGAGGTGGTCCTCGCGCTCCCAAGTGGCTTCTCGGTCTGAATGGTGAGACCACTTCACTTTCAGGAATTTGATGGACTTGTTGCGAGTCTTGCGCTCAGTTTCTTCAAGAATAGCAACGGGTTGCTCATGATAGGACAATTCTTCTTGAAGATCAATCTCTTCGAAGTTGATGGTGCGCTCAGGCGTATTGAAGCACTTGCGAAGCTGTGACACGTGGAACACATCGTGCACATTTGCAAAGTTGGGGGGAAGCTCAAGTTGATAGGAGAGATCGCCTCGTTTGCCGATGATCTTGAAAGGACCCACGTATCTAGGGGTAAGTTTCCCTTTGATACCGAAGCGACGAGTGCCTTTCATTGGAGAGACGCGGAGGTAGACATGGTCTCCGATGTCGAAAGCCAAATCACGGTGTTTGCTATCGTAATAGCTCTTCTGGCGCGATTGAGCGGCTTTGAGATTCTCACGAATGACTTTACACATATCTTCAGCCTCTATGATCAAATCGTTGCCAAGAAGTTGGCGTTCGCCCGTCTTAGACCAATTGAGAGGAGTACGACACTTTCTGCCATAGAGAATCTCGAATGGGGCTTTGCCTGAGCTGGCTTGAAAGCTGTTGTTGTAAGAGAACTCAACATATGGAAGACAATCCTCCCACTTCATGCCGAAAGAGATGACACAAGCCCTGAGCATATCTTCAAGAATTTGGTTGACACGCTCGACTTGTCCACTAGTTTGAGGATGGAAAGCTGTGCTGAAGCGAATGCTTGTGCCCGTGGCCTTCTGAAAAGAATCCCAAAACTTGGAGGTAAAGATGCTGCCACGGTCTGAAGAAATCAATTGTGGAATGCCATGCAAGGAGACAATTCTGGAGGTGTAAAGCTCTGCCAGCTGCGCTGCTGTGATAGACTCTTTGATAGGAAGAAAATGAGCCACTTTAGTGAGCTTGTCGATGACGACGAAGATGGCATCATTTCCACGCTTGGACTTAGGAAAACCAGTCATGAAGTCCATTTCGATATGATCAAACTTCCATTCTGGAATAGCAAGAGGTTGGAGTAGACCAGCTGGTCGTTGGTGTTCTGCTTTCACCCTTCGACAGACATCACATTCATTCATGAATTGAGCAATTTCTCGCTTCATTCTAGTCCACCAATACGACTGCTTGAGGTCATGGTACATCTTCGTACTTCCAGGATGAATGGACAGAAGAGAATTGTGCGCCTCGTTCATAATGACTTTACGAAGATCACCCTCAGGAACCACAATCCGGTCCTCGAAGAAAAGAGTATCTCTATCATCAACGCGATATCACTTGTATTTGGAAATGCCCTTGTCAATACCACGTTTCACCTTCTTCACCATGGTATCCATCAATTGTGCCTCACGAATTTGATCTTCCAAAGTAGGGGACACTATGAGGTTGGCAAGAAAACCTTGAGGAACAACTTGGAGATTCAACTTGCGGAAAGCTTCACAAAGATCCGGTTGAAAGGGCTTGAGGATTAAGCTGTTGCAATAAGCCTTCCTGCTCAAAGCGTCTGCAATCACATTAGCCTTGCCTGGAGTATATTCAATACTCGGATTATACTCTTGAATCATTTCGATCCATCGAGTTTGCCTGAGGTTGAGGTTGGGCTGAGTGAAGATGTACTTGAGACTCTTGTGATCGGTGAATATGTCCACTTTCCTTCCCAACGGGAGATGTCTCCATGTTATTAATGCATGGACAACTGCCGCCAACTCAAGATCGTGAGTGGGGTAGTTCTTTTCGTTGGGCTTCAACTGACGAGAGGTATAGGCCACAACCTTCTTCTCTTGCATTAAAACAGCACCGAGACCTTGAAGGGAAGCATCACAGAAAACTTCATAAGGCTTGGATTCGCCAGGAGGAGTCAAAACTGGAGCAGTGACGAGTTTCTCTTTGACAGCGTTGAAGGCAACGTCACACTCAGGAGACCAGACATACTTCACATGCTTTTGGAGGAGGTTGGAAAGAGGCTTTGCAATCTTTGAGAAATTCTCAACGAATCTTCGGCAATAGCTTGCAAGTCCAAGAAAACTGCGAAGCTGCTTGACATTCTGAGGAGGTTCTCAATTCAGAACTGCAGACACCCTCTCGGGATTAATAGCAATGCCCTTGGCAGAGATGATATGACCAAGATAAAGAACTTCATCGAGCCAGAATTCACATTTGGAGAACTTCGCATAGAATTTATACTCTCTGAGCTTGTCGAGCACCAATCGCAAATGCTTGGCATGATCCTTCTTATTCTTGGAGAAGACCAATATATCATCGAGATAGACCAAGACGAATTCATTGGTGTAGGGGTTGAAGATGAAGTTCATCATTCGAGAGAAAGTTGGAGGAGCATTGACAAGGCCGAAAGACATGACTGTATATTCATAAGAACCAAAGCTTGTTCTGAATGCTATCTTGGGAATATCTTCTTCACGAATGCGGATTTGATGATAACCCATACGAAGGTCAAGCTTGGAGAACACCTTAGCACCTTTAAGTTTCTCGAAAAGCTCATTGATGTTGGGAAGTGGGTACTTGTTCTTGATAGTCTTCTTGTTCAATGGACGGTAATCGACGCAAAGTCGGTCCGTGCCATCCTTCTTCTGGACAAAAAGAACACCACAACCCCAAGGAGAAGAACTCGGTCTGATCAGGCCCAGACGCTCTTGTTCATCGAGTTGTTTCTTCAATTCCTTCAACTCTTTGGGCCCAAGCTTGTATGGACGCTTGCAAACGGGTTCCGTGCCAGGCTCAAGATCAATAACGAATTCGACTGGCCGGTGAGGAGGCATACCCGGAAGCTCTTCTGGAAAGACATCTTGGTACTCACAAACGACTGGAATCTGAGAGATAGCATCCAATTCGCCCTTCTCATTGAGAGAAAACAACCGAATGGTATCATCACGAGCGGCATAGATGATCACAACGTCAGAAGAGTGAGTCAATTGAATTTCCCTGGCAGCACAATCAAGCTGAGCCTTGTGCTTAGAAAGCCAGTCCATCCCGAGAATAAGATCAATATCAGAGTCACCAAGAACCATTGGAGAAGATAGAAATTTGTAGTTGCCCATCTTGATAGATACATTAGGAACTATCGAGTTTGCCCTCATTGACTTCCCCGGAGAAATAACACCCAAAGGTTTATCCAGGTAAGACCAAGAAAAATCATTCTTTGCAAAGAACAATCTTGACATGAAACAATGCGATGCACCAGTATCAAATAAGACTTTTGCAGGAATATCGTTAACTGAGAGATTACCCATGATCACTTCTGAAGAATCCTCTGCCTGAGCCGCGTTCATCATGTTCACTTTGGCATGCTTAGGATTATGCTTGACCACTGCATTGCTGGAAGATTTCACAGGAGGAGGAGGTGGAAGGCGCCTTTGGTTGAAGCACTTGTTCGCATAGTGACCCTTTTGCTGACATTTGTTGCAAGTCACCTTTGAGAGCGGACGGTGATAAGGAGCATTTGGCCTTGGAGCTTGGTTCTAAGACTTGTTCTGATAGCCAGGGTTGGGTGGGTGGGAAGATCCACGACCACCTGAGTTCTTCTGCTGATAAGGCTGACGGAACGGAGGAGGAGGAGGCAACCAGAACTTCTGTTGCTTGGCCGCCACTAGTGAGGAAGAAGAGGACTGAACTGCATCTCTGACTCTCTTCTTAGATGCCTCACAGTTGATCTGGGCAGCTTCTTGTCTCAGTGCCATGTTGTAGAATTCATCATACTTTACTGGCTCAAAGAGCACGAGAGCTAGTTGCAGATCTTCTCTGAGGCCACGCCTGAATTGGTACATCATGCTCTTCTCATCAGGGATGTCTTGCTTAGCAAAACGAGAGAGCTTCTGGAACTGAGTGTTGTATTGATACACAGACATGTTGCCTTGCTTGAGATTGCAGAACTCCTCACGCCTACTCTCAACAACACTTTCTGGAATGTGATGAGCTTTGAAGTCACGGCGGAAATCATCCCAGGTAATCACACGACCTCCTCTGGAATCTTTGTATTGTTGGAACCACTCAGCAGCTTGATCCTTGAGTTGAAAAGAGGCAAACTTGACAAAGTCCTCAGGTCTGACATTGCTGCATTTGAAATGCTTGTTGATGTCCACGAGCCAAACATCGGCGTCTGTGGCCTCGACACAGTAGCTGAAAGCCTTTGGCTGATTTGCAAGGAACTGATTGAGGGTAGCAAAATGCGACTGATTGTTGCCTTGGCCTTGATTTTCCTGATTACCTTGCCCTTGGTTGCGATCTTGCAAGAGCTGAATCAGAATCTGAGCTTGGCATTGGTGGCTGTCATCAAGGCTTGCCATGCCTCCGGAGGCGGAGGTGGTGGCGGAGGGTTAGCCTGACTTCCTTCATTGCGTTCCGGATTCTGACGCGTTGGCGGAGCCATCCTGAAGAGGGTGACATCCATTAGCATCTTGAAAGACATATATTCAAGCTGAATCAAAGGATCGAAATTGCAACATATAGCCTTCACAATAAACATTCGAACAAGAATGAACGAATGAATTCCAAAGTAAATCATCACACTTTCATAAGCTGAGAAGCCATTTAGATAAAGATATGGAAATCACCATCTGCCTCGAAACAACTCGAATATCACAACTGAAAACAAAACAAAGGATTGGCTTGCAGAATAAGCCGGAAACAAACATATGATAGATCCCATATCGTATCATGTGTGTGTGGGAAAGATATCCTACGAGATACTTGAATTCCCACTTATAAACTCCCGAAACTTTCTGGTTATGCAATCAGGTGTTGGGGATACAGGGGACACAAAATATATCACCCAAACTAACAATACGTAGATCCAGCTGTATCCATCCTTCAACACATAACCAAGAAACCTTCGGAAATCGTGTACCTCAACCTTCGAAAAGCATCCGTTATACGAGTTATGGCAATACTCCCGCACACACCTCAGTACTGGGCTATCAGGGTTATCTCACCAACAACTGTACAAAAGAGATTTTCGATGTCGGCGTACTAAACTCAGGTATTCCAGAACTGCAACGATAAAATTATGATGACAACACCTCAGAGCTCAACTCCCCGGGACACCTCCACTAAACCCCTGCTGACAGGAGGCACCAAGAGAATGTTGTCATCATAAAACCATCGTAACGATTCTAAGATACCCGCGTGATCCTAATTTTTTTAGTGAAATTTGAGAAGAGAAGAGTCAAAACTCTACGTCAGGATGCCTTACTAGAGCGATGAGGAGACTGGGAAGTAAAAAGAATTCCTAAACTCTCTGATACATAATTCCTAAATGACTCAAAACATTTTTCTAGACACAACTCGGCCGCTAAAAACGATCAATCAGTGGGGGCTCCTAAGGTCGGGGAAGGCTCTGATTACCAACTTGTAACGCCCTCGATGCGGCTATATCTCCCACATGTCGAAGCACGACTTAGAGGCATAACCGCATTGAAAGCAATGTCGCAAGTGAGGTAATCTTCACACAACCCATGTAATACATAAGGGAAAGACATACATAGTTGGCTTACAGTCGCCACTTCACACAATACATAAATAAACATTCATCATCCAGATTACACTCAAGGTACGACTACGGAACCAAAATGAAAGAAGACTACCCCAAATGCTACACAGATCCCCGATCGTCCCAACTGGGATCAACTACTGATCATCAGGAAAAGACACATAGTAACGACCACGTTCCTCGTCGAACTCCCACTTGAGCTCGGTTGAATCATCTGCACTAGCATCGTCGGCACCTGCAACTGTTTTGGTAGAATCTGTGAGTCACGGGGACTCAACAATCTCACACCCGCGAGATCAAGACTATTTAAGCTTAAAGGTCGGATAGGGTAGTGAGGTGGAGCTGTAGCAAGCGACTAGCATATATGGTGGCTAACAACGCAAAAGAGAGCGAGAAGAGAAGCAAAGCACGGTCGTGAAGCTAGAAGTGATCAAGAAGTGATCCTAGAACAACCTACGTCAGACATAACTCCAACACCGTGTTCACTTCCCGGACTCCGCCGAGAAGAGACCATCACGGTTACACACGCGGTTGATGTGTTTTAGTTAAGGTCAACTTCGGGTTTTCTACAACCGGACATCAACAAATTCCCATTTGCCTCATAACCGCGGGCACGGCTTTCGAAAGATAATACCCTGCAGGGGTGTCCCAACTTAGCCCATAATAAGCTCTCACGGTCAACGAAGGATATTCCTTCTACCGGGAAGACCCGATCAGTCTCGGAATCCGGGACTACAAGACATTTCGACAGTAATAAAACAAGACCAGCAAAGCCGCCTGAATGTGCCGACAAATCCCGATAGGAGCTACACATATCTCGTTCTCAGGGCACACCGGATAAGCGAAGCGTACAGGTACCAACGTGACCCAAGTTTCCTAGGGACGGTCCCGCACGGTGCTCTAGTTTGGACCAGCACTCAGAGGAGCACTGGCCCGGGGGTTAAAATAAAGATGACCCTCGGGCTCGCGAAAACCCGGGGGAAAAAGGCTTGGGTGGCAAATGGTAAAACCAAAGTTGGGCCTTGCTGGAGGAGTCTTATTCAAAGCGAACTGTCAAGGGGGTCCCATAAATCACCCAACCGTGTAAGGAACGCAAAATCAAGGAACATAACACCGGTATGACGGAAACTAGGGTGGCAAGAGTGGAACAAAACACCAGGCATAAGGCCGAGCCTTCCACCCTTTACCAAGTATATAGATGCATTAATTAAAAATAAGAGATATTGTGATAACCCAAAGTAATCATGTTCCAACATGGAACAAACTTCATCTTCACCTGCAACTAGCAACGCTATAAGAGGGGCTGAGCAAAGCGGTAACATAGCCAATCAACGGTTTGCTAGGAAAAGATGGTTAGAGGTTTGACATGGCAATATGGGTGGCATGATATAGCAAGTGGTAGGTATCGGGCCTAGCAAAAGAGCGAGCATCTAGCAAGCAAAGATAGAAGTGATTTCGAGGGTATGGTCATCTTGCCTGCAAGGTTCTCAGAGTTGTCGAAAGCTTGATCCTCGTAAGCGTTCTCAACAGGTTCCTCGTTCACGTACTCGTCTCCCGGCTCTACCCAAAACAATAACACAAGCAAAGGAACAACTATCAACCATGATGCAATGCGCAAGCAACATGATGCAAAACATGCCATGATATGCGAGATGTAGTATGCAATGCATATGCGTGCTCCGGAAGGAAAATGATGAACAAGCCATAATATTGGCAAACCAAGTATGCCACTGGATAGGTGAGGTGATTTCGGTTGAAATCGATATAAAGATCACCGGAATCGGATGCACGGTTTGCAAATGGCAAGCAAAACAAGAATGACAAGTTCCTGCCATTAACAACATGATGCTACTTAGCAAGCAACAAGTGATTAAGTTACTGCACCCAAACATACCAGCAAAGCATATGGCAGTGATCTACTCAAGATGCTCGACAAAAAAAGAAGACTGAGCTACGGCTAAAACACACCATAACAGGTTCAAACAGGCATGGCAAAAGTGCAAAAGATAACAGGTTCACAGACTTGGTGAAAATACTATCATGCCAGAAATTAACAACAGCATGACATGTTTAGAGCAAGGAAAGAACCTGCTGCAGGAACACAATATAGCAAAACAAGGCATGGCATGAATCTACTCAACACATAGAACAAAAGTCCCTTACTGACTATGAGCCAAAAAGGAATAGAGAATATAATAACACCCATATCAATTAAGCAAGTTTCGTTACAGGTTTCAGACTTAGCAGAAAACTGGACATGTCAAAAACAGATAACATGTAGGCATGTTTACGAGCTCGATGCACTCACTACAGAGCAATTCATGATAAAATAAGCATACATTCACCAAGAAGACATGGCATAGAAGCTAGAAATGGCAATAATAGCATCATAGCATGCAAGGATCAACTACCACAAGCTTGGTAAAATCGAATAACATGTAAACAATCTGCCAGGAAACATTTTATAGCAAAAGTAGAGCTCGATTGACTCAAGCTATGGCACTCCATAATCATAAAAAAAGGCATGGACGGATAGAGAAAATCCGTATGTTCAAAACACCCTTAATGATCATGCTCAAAAGAGGCATAGATCTCTCTGAAACAACATGAACACATGGCATAAAAATAACATCAGGGCATGACTTAGTGAAAATACTAAGTCCCTGAAATCAGTAACATTATGTACCCTAGTTTGCATGCTTGTGCTAGTAACCACAAAGATCAAAAAAATACATGGCATACACCCCTGGAAAGATAGCATGACATATTTCAAAACACATGTAGAGCACAAGTTCATAGGATGCACACATCAATCATGGCAAAAATGACAAAAGTGCATGTTCTGAAACAGATCTGAAACTAACATCACATAGCCCTCTTCCAACAGCATTTCGGGCATCAAGGTGAACTCTAATGAAACTGATGCAATGAGATGAAATGATGTACTCATCGAGGCGAACAATTTGACATATTACACGCACGAAACGGAGCAGTATTCAGCAAGTTATGGCATGAACAAAAATGCACCAGAAGGTAAGTATCCAGGGACTTGAAAGAAAATTCGATCTCGAGGGGGGCAAAAGTCAACGCGGTGCACGGACGCCGAGGCGGATCTCGCCGGATCTGTGCGCCGCGGTGGCCGGAGCAAGGAGGAGGAGGCGGAGACGGCGAGGGGGCCGCGGGAGGCGCGGACTCCGGGGCGGCGGCGACCGCGGGAGGCGCGGGCCGCGGGGCGCACGGGACCTCGGGCGCCGGGGTTCCGCCGGAGTGCGGTGCCGGCGACGGAGGGCGGCGGCGCGGGAGGAGGACGGAGGCAGACGGCGCGGGGACGGGCGGTGGAGCAGCTTCGGTGCGCGGGCGCCTCGGGCCAGCGGGCGGCGTCGGTCGGGCGGGCCGCGCGGGCCCGACTCGGGCCCCGCGGGCCGGCGGCGGCGGGAGGCGGCGAGGGCCACGTGGCGCGTCCGGATTGGCGCGGGCGGCGGCGGCGACTACGTCCGGTCCGGGACGGACGTTGTCCGGCGGCAGAGAGGGATTTTTGCTAGGGTTAGGGTGGATTGGATCCGGGATTTCGGAGGGGAAGGTATATTTATAGGTAGGAGGAGCTAGGAGGCTCCAAATTGAGCACGGTTTTCACCCACACGATCGTGATCGAATGGCGATGGACATGGGAGTGTCTTAGGTGGGTTAAAGGGATGATTTGAAGGGGTTTTGGGATGCAACACACACGAGGCCTACACGGTTACCCGATTAACTGTTGGAGTATCAAACGACCTCCAAATGACCCGAAACTTGACAGGCGGTCTACCGGTGCTACACCAAGGCCGCTTGACAAACCTCGGTCCATTCCGAGAAAGTTTAATACCCGCTCACGGAAAAAGGTAAAAGGGGGCGCCGGGGAACATAGGAGCGCCGGATTGCAAAACGGACAACGGGGAAAATGCTCGGATTCATGAGACGAAGACGTATGCGAATGCGATGCACATGATGACGTGATATGAAATGCATGACAAGGACAAAATGCAACATGAAGGAAAACCCAACCACGGAGGGAATATCATATCACATAGCCGAAAATGGCAAGAGTTGGAGTACAAATATGGCAAGTTACATCCGGGGTGTTACGGTGAGAGTCCATCCTGGATGGATGGATGTGTGCCCATATATATAGGCATGGCTAGCTTAGAGAGTAAGCTATGTGGTGGCATGGGCAAGGGATGGTGGGGTGTCATGCTTGTCCCCTAGGTCACTTCATAAATAGTGCCAGGGGACAAGTGACACTGTACATGATGGCTGGGGTGACACATGAACAGTGCCAGGTACGGTCGTCACGTCGGGGTCGCGTCAGGCTGCAGTTGACTCCGGGCAGCCGGCCTGGTGGAGGAGTCGGCAGCCAGCAGTCGGCCTGGAGCGACCGGGAAGTCGGCAGCCTATAGTCGGCAGCCGGCAGTCAGCAGCCTGCAGTCGGCAGCCTGCAGTCGGCCTGGTGGTGCAGTCGGCAGCCTGCAGTCGGCAGCCTGCAGTCGGCCTGGTGGTGTAGTCGGCGGCCTACAGTCGGCAGCCTGCAGTCGGCCTGGTGGTGCAGTCGGCAGCCTGAAGTCAGCAGCCGGCAGGCGGCCGGGTAGTTGGAATGAGGGGCTTTGCTAGCCCTGATGTCTTGAATTATTGTCTCGCCATCTTCGGGGTATCCGTGTCCAATTACTCCGACACGGAGAAGATCAAAGCGATCACTTCTTTGGCTAAACCGGCTTGTATCAATGATGTTTAGCGACTGGCGGGTCGTGTTGCTGCTTTAAGCTGGTTCATAAGCCGGCTAGGTGAGAAGGCCCTACCGCTGTACCAACTGATGAAGAAGGCAGACACTTTTGTTTGGAGTAACGCCACTAATACTGCTTTTGAGGATTTGAAGAGGCAGTTATCTCAGCCGCTGGTTCTTGCAGCTCCCATCGACAAAGAGCCCTTGCTATTATATGTGACTGCTAATTCACGAGCCGTCAGTGTTGCAATCGTGGTAGAGCGCAAGGAGGCTGGTAAGGAACATCCGGTTCAACGGCCGGTTTATTATGTCAGTGAGGTGCTCATCGAGTCAAAGCAAAGATATCCTCATTGGCAGAAACTTGTTTACGGGGTGTTTATGGCAATCCGGAAGCTGAAGCAATACTTACAAGGTCATCCTATCACTGTGGTGAGTTCTGCCCCCTTGGGAGACATTATTCAGAACAGAGAGGCTACAGGACAAGTCGCCAAGTGGGCTATCGAGCTCGGGCCTCATGGTCTGAAGTACGTACCACGCACTGCCATTAAATCTCAAGCCTTGGTGGATTTCATCAGTGACTGGACAGAGCTACAGGCACCTGAGGAGAAACCCGATAACACATATTGGACTATTCACTTTGACGGGTCCAGACAGTTGGAAGGCTCGGGGGCTGGAGTTATGTTAACTTCCCCTCGAGGTGACAAATTCTGTTATGTGCTCCGGCTTATGTTCCCTTGTACTAACAATGCAGCTGAGTACGAGGCCTTACTCCATGGTCTCCGGATGTCCAAAGAGATGAACTTGAGCCGGGTGTGATGCTTCGGAGACTCAGACCTTGTGGCTCAACAGGTGTCAGGCAAGTGGGATTCTAAAGATCCCCTTATGGCGGCTTACCGTCATGAAGTTGATGCTGTGGCTGGACACTTCAAGGGTTATGTGGTGGAACACACTGATCGAAGGAAGAATGAGGCGACTGATGCCTTAAGCCGGCTGGGATCTTAGCGTAAGCCGGTGCCGCCAAACACCTTTCTTGATGTTTTGCATAATCCTTCTATTAAGTTACCTACAGAGGAAGATCTGGCAATACCAGACCCGGAGGCACAGCTGGTGGCGGCTCTCCACGTTATCCCGGATTGGACAGTGCCTTATTTGGCTTACATGACCCGGGGAGAGTTGCCTGACGATGAGACATTGGCAAGATAAATCGTTTGGCGGTCCAAGTCCATGACAATTGTTAATGGCGAGTTACATCACTGTAGCATCACTGGAGCGTTTCAACGTTGCGTGTCAGCTGCAGAGGGTCAGGAAATCCTTCGTGAGATTCATGAAGGCGATTGTGGTCATCATGCCGGTTCAAAGTGTCTGGTGGCCAAAGCTTTCCGTCATGGGTTTTATTGGCTGACGGCTCATGCTGATGTAGAAGATCTAGTCAGTAAATGTGACAGATGTCAAAAGTTCTCACAACGAGCCCATGTGCCGGCTCAAGAGTTGCGGATGATCCCAATTACTTGGCCATTTGCAGTCTGGGGGCTTGATATGGTCGGGCCTTTCAAAAGGTCTAAGGACAAAAAGACGCACCTCTTGGTGGCGGTTGACAAGTTTACAAAATGGGTTGAGGCGGAGCCGGTCAGTAAGTGTGATGCAGCCACGGCGGTCCAGTTTATGAAAAAGGTGATTTTTTTTGCTTTGGTTTTCCACACAGCATCATAACTGATAATGGCACTAACCTTTCTAAAGGAGCTATGGAAGAGTTCTGTCAACGAGAACATATCCGGCTTGACGTTTCGGCTGTGGCTCACCCTCAATCCAATGGTCAAGTGGAACGAGCTAACCAAGAAATCTTGAAGGGCATCAAGCCCCGTCTCTTGGTCCCTTTGCAGCGGACGCCGGGTTGTTGGGTGGAGGAATTACCTTCTGTACTTTGGAGCATCAATACTACACCTAATAGGTCTACGGGTTACACACCTTTCTTTATGGTGTATGGAGTAGAGGCGGTCCTGCCAAGTGACATACGTCATGACTCACCCCGTGTGGCGGTTTATGTTGAGGCGGACAATGAAAAGGCGCGTCAAAATGCACTTGACCTGTTGGATGAAGAGCGATACTTGGCAATAGCCCGTTCGGCGGTTTATCAGCAAGACCTGCCCCGCTACCACAGCCGCCGGGTTAGGTCCAGGACCTTTCAAGAAGGCGACTTAGTGCTCCGACTCATCCAGGATCAGTCTGACATGCACAAGCTATCCCCTCCTCGGGAAGGACCCTTTGTGGTCAGTAAGAATCTAAACAACGGGTCATATTACCTTATCGTTGTTCGAGAGCACAAAGACTCACGTAAATCGGAGGAAGAGACCCGTCGGCCATGGAATATCGCTCATCTTCGGCCTTACTATACTTGAGCCACCGGCTCTAATGTGTATATATTTATATTATGTATATATTACATAAAGCAATAAAGCAAGACCTCTATCCTTTTTTCCACCCCAAAAAAGGTTTTATGTGTTTTCTTTGTCAGGTGGTGGAAATAACCAAGAGGGAGCGGGTCACATCTGATTCCGGCTTTACTTTGGTCCGGCTTATGATCATATCTGAATCTAGCCATGATCACTTGGGGGCTTCCTGTTCAAACATAGGTCATATACGAACCAAAGAGAACATAGCTGTCGATACCCACTTGATCGGCATACTGCCAAACTCACTTGGCGGCTTCTTGGTCATATTTGAATCATAGCTTAACCCCTTTGGGTCTGACGTGGATCGTATTCGAATCAGCGTCATTAAACAATTCTTATAGTCACTTGGGGGCTTCCTGTTCAAACATAGGTCGTATTCGAACCAAAGAGAACATATCTGTCGATACCCACTTGATTGGCATCGCCACAGCCATTGGGGGCTATATGATCGCATCCGAATCTTAGCTTAACCCCTTTGGAACGGTTCACTGGTCGTATTCGAATCAGAAGCCTTTGAAATTTTGTTTATTATTCATCATATTTTATAAGTGTTAATATTTGGTTATCTTGAGTTCCTCTTCAAAATACCGTAGTGTGGATCACAACCTCCCGGGTGAATATTGGTCCCTTTGGGTCATTAAGTACCAGGTGAACCTTTATACGTCAATTTTCAGGAGTTAAAATTACTCTGAGAAGTAACCATAAGCATCACAGATATATCATTATGATTACGTCTACTAAGTCTAATCATAAGTTGGCTTTCCTGTAACATTCCGGGTTATCAGAAGCTTATGTAACTCTCAATGCGATAAGTCGCCAAGGGATTTTGTTTGTCTTATGTGCAGGGTAATGCAAGACATGTCTGCAAGGACATAACAGATTCATATAAACTAAGAAATGCATAGTAACGGCGGCTTATGCAAGTCTTAAGGGCCATAAGCATGCGCGAAGGCATGACAAACTCCAAGTATTTTCGGCTCTATTACAAGACTCCCCGAGTCGGAATGACGAGGCATTGTTATTCTACAAGACATACGCAGGTGACGCCTTGCAATTTACTCTTGGGGTTGACCTGAAGCTTCCGGGTTATCCTTCTCCGCCTCTCCACCAGCTGCCTTGTCCTGGAAGGATGATGATGCCCAGTCAATGCCACTCAAGGCTTCAAACTCAGCTTCGTCATCTATTAAACCGGTTGGGTCTACTTCAGGGGCAAAGGTGTGCTTACGAATTGGAGGGATCAGGCTGACATCATCATAATACGGCGTGGGGATTCTCAGATTCTCCTTATCATAACCTGGCTGATACTTGGAGAGGTCAGTATCGTTCCCAATTTGAGTGGCCACATGCCGTATATCCCTCACGCAGCTGGTGAAATCTTTTTGATCAAATGGAGTGCAATCCTCCTTTAAACTTGGATACCCAAGAGCGATGTCGGCTGGGTCTAGCTCTGGTAACCAGGCTTTGACCCGGATCAAAGTGGCTATTGCTCCGGCTCTTGCTTGGGCCCGTCTCAACTCTTGAATCCGCCGAGGAAGTACTGTCGGATTTCGGGTTCCGGCAGACCCTTGAGGTTCAAACTCTGGGGTGCGCGCGGAGATTACGCTTCCTACCTACCTGTACCCCTCCGCCTCGCAAGGATCTAAGCTATGGAAAAACACAACACAAGAGACACCGAGTTTATACTGGTTCGGGCCACCGATGTGGTGTAATACCCTACTCCAGTGTGGTGTGGTGGATTGCCTCTTGGGCTGATGATGATGAACAATACAAGGAAGAACAGCCTCGCGAGGGTCTATTCTTGGCTGGGGCGATGAACTCCTAGAGGGGTTCAGTCTCCCTTCTCTCTCTCTGATCTGATTGCCGATCGATCGATCCCCCTACCCTGGGGGTGGCTAGTCCTATTTATAGGCAAAGGCCCTGGGCCTCCTCCCAAATATTGAGCGGGAAGGGCGCCAACAATTGGCCATTTTGAAGGGGAACATCTGGTACACTTATCCTGACCAAAGTTGGTCCTCGCCTGCCAAAGGCTCTGGTGATGACGCGGGCTTGGGCTCCACAATGACTTCTTCCTTGTCGCGGAGTTGGTCTTGGTCTCGTTGCACCGAAATGGGTGCCTTTGCTTGGTCCTCTCGCCTGCGCTTGCTCCCTTTGCACCAAAGAGGAAAGGGAGGACACTGCGCGGGCTGGCGCTCGCCTGGCGCCCTCGGTCGTCATGGCTTGCGTCATGGGCACCTCGTGAGGTACCCCGCCTTGATCTCTCCGCCTCCTCGCGAGCCAGCCTGATGAGGCCGCGCCTGAGGAAGCCCCGTGTCGTCCGCCCCGCGAGGCTTGGCCCCTCGCGAGGGTTTTGATTCTGTGTTGATGAAGATGGGCCGTGTTGGGCCCCCTTTGAGCCACGCCGCAGGCTGCAGGCAGGCAAGTCTGGGGACCCCCGTTCCCAGAACGCCGACAGTAGCCCCCGGGCCCAAGGCGCGCCCGGACTTGGCCGTGCAGGGAGGCGAAAGGGCAAGGGCGAAGCACCGCGGGCCCTAACAGCCTGCGGCCTTGGGCGCCGCGTGGCGGTTGATTGGACGTGGGTGTCTCCGCAACCGCGCGAGTTGATAAAGGAGCGGCATCTATCCATGTTTTGCCCTTTCTGTTTTCTCCGGTTGCTGCTCAGATCGCCTTTCTTGCGCCTCTCCTTGCTTCCTCCAAATCTCCAGATCTGCTTTGACCGCGTGATCCAGAAGTCATGGCACTTCGTCAGTCCCCGGCCGGAGCTTGGTAGTCGTCTGCCTTGGAGGCGCCGAACGTGTCAGAGGCGAGCCTCGCCCGGTTGCGCCGGATGGCGACGGCGCAGGGCATCGACGGGGCGATGGTGTTCAAGGCCGGCTGCGCCACCCCTGAGGGTCGAGGAAGCACCTTTTATCCGCTCTTCGTAAGCTCCATTGCCGCTGGCCTGGTGCCTCCCTTCTCCGAGTTCTTCTTCTCTGTCCTCCGCCATTACAACTTACAAGCTCTGCATCTCCATCCCAACTCCGTCCTTCTCCTGGCGATCTTCGCCTATTACTGCGAGGCTCACGTAGGAGTGCAGCCCTCAGTAGCCTTGCTGCGCCACTACTTCTCCCTCCAGGTCTCTCGCGGATCTCCTTCCGCGTGCGTGAGCTTCATCGCGTACAATGGCGCCATTGCCATTTCGAAGCCCGGGAAAAGGATCGAGGGCTTCAGGAGCAAATGGGTCTTGGCAGATGCTAGGCGCATTCACCCTCGGCTGATCTTGCCCACGGAGCTGCCCACGAGCTCCGGTGATTGGGCTCGTGCAGAACTCAGGACCCCCGTACAAAGCCGGTGTTGGAGAAGATGGACGCGGATCTGAGGCCGGCCAGCTTGGCGTCGGCGAAGCTGACCGGCGCTTCGCTGCTGAGGGATTTCCTGGAGCATCAGCTGGCTCCGCTTCGGCAGTATTCTTCTCCGATGTGGAGGCCTCATCCGAGCCCCGCGGCCTTGGGTGACGCAGATCTGGCCGCGGTGCTCCAATCTCTGGTCGGGGGTGACGTGGCGAGGTTGGAGGGCGCTCCTACGCCCTTGTTCCTCCGCGACGACTGGGAACAGGTGGTGGAGTCCATGCCAGTCTTCAACGGGGATGGGCCCTTGCCCGCTGAAGCCCTCGAGGAACCAGTGGACATGTCCTCCGACGACTCCAGTGAAGAGGAGGACGGAGAGGAGCGGGGGGAAGGGGCCTGACTCTGAAGCGACCGACGGAGAGTCGAGGGCTCCCCTCTCCCGGCGCAGGCCCCGCGCTCTCCGCCTCTCTTCGAGCGATGACGACGAGGGTGATGACGTCCTGGGCAACGGGAGCTCGCCCCCGATCCCGAAGAAGGACAGGACCGGGCTGATCCCCCGCGGGTCTGCCCCGGCCCCGGGTGTCGGTGGGAAACGACACCTATGGGATCACGGGAATCCCTTTCTGTGGTTGCAGGGCGCGGGGGTCGTGAGAAGAGCGGATCAAGCAGGCAGTACACGATTCATTTACCTAGGTTCGAGCCGCGAAGGTGCGTCATACCCTACTCCTGCTTTGGTGGATTATATCTGGCGTTCTTGAGCTAGCTATGGGGCGTGAGGAGCTCCAAAAAGCCGAATCCTCTTCCCGGTCGCCTGGGCCTCCTTTTATAGGGGAAGGGGCTGCCACAATGGCACACAGGAGGTGGAAAGGGTACAGTGATGCGAGGTTATCCCTCGTATTACATGACAAGGCGCATTTAATGCGCCTTGCTTAGGTGTCCCTGCTTTATCGGGGGCGGGGGAGAGCCCCGTCTCGTCCGTAGCCGCTCTCTCCTGCGTCGACACGCGCCCAGGCCAGCGTTGCTTGCGATGCCATGTAGGCAGGCAGGCAGCTGAGGTGGCGCGGCGTTAGGTCTCCACGAGGATCTGCATGCCGCCACGCAGGTGCCTCCCCAGCTGGTTGGGTCGGCAGCTGCATGCGAACGGTGGTGGAGGCGTGGCTGGTGCGGGTCCGATGGTGGCCCCGCGGGTGTCCTTGGCAAGGGCCTTGCCATGGCCCCGGTAAGGGTCTTGCCGGGGTCCCGACAAGGGTCTTACCGTGGCGCTTGCTGCCATCCCCGACAAGGCTCTTGCCGGGGGCCTTGTGGTTTTCCTTGGCTGGGGTCCCGCCAAGGACCGTCATCTCCTTAGAGTGTGCATCTGATCTTGAATGTCTTCACAAAGATCTGCATACCACCACAGGGATGCCTCCCGAATCCTTGCCCCATGGGGGCAGGGGAGTCAAGGGTGACCCGCTCCTTAGGTGCGGGGCGAGGCTGCCACGGCAAGGGTCTTGCCGGGTTTGTTAAAACCGCCTCCCGGCAAGGATTTTGCCGGGGGGGGGGGGGGCTGCTTCGTCTCCTTTGCTCTTTGTGGTCTTGGTCTTGGCGTCGTTTTTCTCTTCTTTGGCTTCGGC
This sequence comes from Aegilops umbellulata, assembly GCA_032464435.1. Lineage (NCBI taxonomy): Eukaryota > Viridiplantae > Streptophyta > Magnoliopsida > Poales > Poaceae > Aegilops > Aegilops umbellulata. Next base: position 346,629,511 of record CP136059.1, read on the forward strand.
CTCACCTTGGTTCTACCTCCCTTGCCGGGCTCGATGCAGCGGCGCCCGCGGCTCAGACTGCCCGTGCACAGTCATAGGGGTACAAAAAGTGTACCCCCTCTTTTTGTACACCGACAGGAGCCCCCGGGCCTGGGCCACACATGAGCACAATGCGTTGTTGGGCCAGGCCCAAGAACGGTGCGCGGGCAGGCAGGGCGGTTTCTACCGCGGTAAGTTTCTTCGCGCGCTGCGCCGCCCACGCTTCCCACGCGTGGCACGTTGTGGGGAGGCGTGTGTGACGTGGGCGGCATGTGTGAGGCTGATCTCTGCACGCATGCGTCACGTCGTAGTAAAAGGGGGTGGCTCGCGCCTTCCCCATAAACGGAGGGAGGCATGGAGGCGCGGCCCATTTACTGGACGGGGCCGAGGCGTGGTCTTTCAAGGCGCCCACCCCCTTTAATCACGGGGCAGGGAGAAGTCACCTCACCCGTCGCTTCGGTCCTGCACGTTCGCCACGCGGCGCTCATGCGTCTGGGGTGGCAGTTGGTGAAGGCAGGAAGCCGGGCCGTCGCGGGCTGGGGCGGCGGATCGGCCCCGGTCTCCTGCGCTGTTCACGTCCTTATTGGCGGAACGGGGCGGTCGAGCCCCCACCCTGCTCCTTTATAAAGAGCGGGGGGGGGGGGGGAGGTCGGTGCCCTGCATTCCTCCATCTCACTTCTTCAGCTTCTGCTCCCCTCCCTCTCATTTGCCATGGAGAAAGGGAACCCTGGTCCTTCGACGGTGGCGACGAGGGTGGCCGCTCGACAGCGCGTCCCTCCTCCTCCTGCCCCTGCGGCGGCAAAGCCAGCCGCGAGGGGAAGGGGGAGAGGGCGAGGCCGTGGGCGAGGCCGAGGTGCTCGGTGAAGAGGTGGACGGGGCGGCGCGCCGGCTTCGCCTCCGCCGGCAGTTCCTCTTCCCATGGAGGGCCACGTTGGGGACGACCCTTGCGAGTTCTTCGTCGGGCTGCGGCGGCCGCCTCTCCATCGTCTTCGTCTCCTGACTCCATTCACGAGCGAGATGGAGCTGGACCCGCCTGAGACCCTGAGGCTACACATGAGGGTCTGTGGAATCAGTGGTACGCGAGTCCGCGTCGACTTCCCAGCCCCTAATGTGATGTATCTTGGTTGAGGCTGGAAGACGTTCACCCGCATCCACCGCCTGACGGAGGGGCTCACCCTCCATTTCAAGCTGATGGAGGGCAGTCTCCTCTCCATCAAGGTCTTCGGGTGCTTCGGGACTCGGGCAAGGTGCTGCGTGGAGAGCTCCTCTGATAGCGAAGACTCCTCCTTGAACGGGAGTGACGAGGAGGACAGCAGCAACGACGACGAGGGTGGCAGGCGGCAGGATGACGGGTCCGACTAGGTGTCGGGCGCCGCTCCGTGCGGCACCGGTGACCCCATCATCCGCGTCGCCGGCTCCTTGAACTTCTCGGGGTCGTCTCGTTGGGCGGCTGGCGTTGGGAGGCTGCGGAAGAGGAAGAGGGCAGGCGGCAAGGCCGTCAACTCGGAGTACGTGGGCACGACGCCTTCGACGCGTGTTGACGTCCTGCCGCCTCGTCTTCGAGCTCTGCCTCCAGCGCCGCCATCACCATCCAGCCCTTGGACGACCACCGAGACGTTCTCTTGGTGTCTTCTGCCACCCGTAGCTCGTCTAGGCGCCCCTTTCGCCCTTTTGCCTCCTTGACCTGCCTCCTGAGAGAGGGACAAGAAAGGGATTACGGGCACCTTATCTCTTTTTAGTTTGTAAGCCTTCGGGCCCTAGCTGAATCTAAAGCTTGTAATCCCATCATTCATGTTTTTCATTCTCCATGAACTGTACCTGAGTGGAATGTTTTTAATGAAAAAGGGATGCCTACCGGGTCGCTTGTCTTGCGGGTAGAACCCACATCAAGAGGTAAATCCTTGATATCTCTAAGATAGACATTTCCTTGCCCGGCAGTAGGCCTTGCCGTCTTCCCACGTCGCTCGACCTTTCTCACGCTTTCGGCGGAGGCAGGGAGGAGGCGGGTTCAGGCTCCTCGTTTCGTTCCTTTACTGCCGCGACTATGACCATACCTGGCCCCAGGGACAAGCTCTAGGGCCTAGAGTTAAGGGAGCACGGTAGCCTTAGGAAGAAACGAGGTTTCTCATACCTCAGTCCATAAGAGAATGCATGGTAAGGGATGAAGAACTTATCTGAGACCGCAGCCCCCGGCAACTCTGAATCGCCGTTTGTGAATCTTTGTACTTGCAGCCCCCGGCAACACTGGCTTGCCGGGGTCCAGATGCTGGTCCGTCCCTCTTCTCCCCCCTTTTTTTCCTCAAGTGATCCAGCAAGGATATCTGAGCCCTGCAAACCAAAGGAGACAAAAGAACGGCAAAGAGACGCAAACTCGACCTCTAAGCTAGGGGTTAGCCGCCGTTAAGCACTATCAACCCTAACCAAGGATGAGACTCGATCTAGCATGCATGCTATAACTTAGGGTGCCAGCGCTTCATTTATGCTCAGGGTCTGCGCCTGGCTTTGTACAAAGGGTTACATGCATCATCGGCAATGCTTGTACAAAAGGGTGGCTTGCCGGGAGGCCCGACAAGCCGCGCCTTATGGGTAAAACTTGCGAAGATGCTCAATGTTCCAGGAGTTGCTCACCGGAACGACAACTTCGGTCTCCAGGCGGATTGCGCCGGGCCTGGTGACTCGTATTACCCGATAAGGGCCTTCCCACTTCGGCATCAACTTGTTGGAATTCTTGGCCAATTGAACACGCCGAAGAACAAGGTCGCCTTCCTCAAGGCTCCGGGCATGAACCTTGCGGCTATGGTAGCGGCGCAAGGCTTGCTGGTAGCATGCTGCTCTCACAGCCGCCCGAAGACGATCTTCCTCAAGGAGCAATGCGTCGTCTTGCCGCAGTTGCTCTTGCTCAAGCTCATCATAAGCGAGCACTCGAGGTGACCCGTATATGAGTTCAGTGGGGATAACTGCTTCTGCCCCGTATACCATGGCAAAGGGTGTCTGGCCGGTGGCTCGATTTGGTGTCGTCCTGATTGACCAAAGAACCGCCGGCAACTCATCAATCCAGCGCCTTCCGCTCTTGTGCAGTCTGTCAAAGGTCTTGGTACTTAAGCCTCGCAACACTTATGCATTTGTCCTCTCAGCTTGCCCGTTGCTCCGCGGGTGAGCGACGGAAGCGAAACAGACTTTGCTGCTGAGGTCTTGAGTATATTGCATGAAGGTGTGGCTTGTGAACTGCGTACCGTTGTCGGTGATGATCCGGTTGGGTACACCGTAACGGCACACCAGCCCCTTGAAGAACTTGACGGCTGACTGAGCTGTGACCTTCCTCACTGCCTCCACTTCTGGCCACTTTGTGAACTTGTCGATGGCTACGTACAAGTACTCAAAGCCCCCGACGGCGCGGGGGAAGGGGCCCAGTATGTCGAGCCCCCAGACCGAGAAGGGCCAGGAGAGAGGAATGGTTTGAAGGGCTTGAGCTGGTTGATGAAGCTTTCTTGAATGGAACTGACACGCCTCACACCCGGTGACGAGTGTCGTTGCACACTGGAGGGCGGTGGGTCAGAAGAAACCTTGCTGGAACGCCTTGCCGGCAAGGGCTCTCGACCCAATGTGGGATCCACATATGCCAACAGCTCCAGTCCTTCCTCTCGAGGGATGCACTTCAATTTCACACCGTTCGGTCTCTTCCTATACAGGACGTCATCGACGAAATCGTACATGGCAGAGCGACGGGCTACTTTCTCCGCTTCTTCCTGCTCCTCAGGAAGCTCCCCTGTCTGGAGGAATCGGACGGTATGCTGTGCCCACGCTGGAGCCTGAGGCTTGACGGCGAGGACTAAAGGCATTTCCTCCGCTATAGGGGCGGTCGTCTCGACGGCGAGGGCTAGGCGTCCTGCCGGAGCCAGCCGTCCCGTGGCAGGTTCAGTGTCCTCGGCAACATCCTTGCCGGCGGCTCCAGGGAGCACGGCGGGAAAGTACTTGCCGGGTCCTGATTTCCTTCTCTTGTTCTGCTCTGTTGATGGATCAATGGATGGCTGAGTTAGCTGAAGCACAAAGGTACCTGGTTCCACAGGTAGCTTGAGGGCAGCGCGCTTCGACAGGTAATCGGCGATATCGTTCTCCGTTCGGGGAACGTATTCAGCCTGGATACCGTCGAAATGCTCTTCCAGCTTTCTCACTTCATTAACGTAGGCCTTCATCAATGGGCTCTCGTAATCCTTATTGACTTGCTTGACGACAAGCTGCGAGTCGCCCCTGATGATGAGCTTTTTGATTCCGAGGTCCGCCGCGATCCTAAGACCGGCAAGCAGCCCTTCGTATTCCGCCATGTTGTTTGTTGACGCATCCCTGGGGAAGTGCATCTCGATCACATACTTGAGGTGCTCTCCGGTGGGGGCGACGAGCAGTACGCCAGCCCCGGCACCCTGGAGGGAGAAAGCCCCATCAAAGTACATAATCCAATCGCAACTTGCCTCCTTGCCGGGGAGAGCAGTCTCTTGGGCTTCTTCGTCAGGCATGGCGGTCCATTCTGCAATGAACTCCGCCAGGACTCGGCTCTGGATCGTCGAAGTACTTTCAAACTTGAGGCCAAAGCTGGACAGCTCCAGTGCCCATTCCACAATCCTCCCTGTCGCATCTGGGTTGTGCAATATCCACTGCAGAGGGAGCCGAGTGACGACAGTGATCTCGTGTGCCTGGAAGTAGTGACGCAGCTTCCTGGAGGCCATGAGGAGGCCGAAGAGCAGTTTCTGCACACCGGAGTACCTCGATCTAGCCCCCTGCAGGAGGGAGCTAACGAAGTAGACCGGGCGCTGCATCACTTTCTTCTTTGGCGGCACCTCAACCAACTGTGTCGCCTCCACACTGGTGGCGTCGGGCTCTGTTGCTGCCATTTCCTCGTCGTCGACCTCCCTCTGCACCACTAGTGCGGCGTTGACCACCTGGTTCGTTGCCGCTAAGTATAGCAGCAACGGCTCCTGGGGCCTGGGCGCAACTAGTGTTGGCACGGAGGAGATGTACTTCTTCAAACCTTGCAATGCCGCTTCTGCTTCTGGCGTCCACTCCACCGGGCCTGCCTTTTTCAGGATCTTGAAAAAGGGAAGGGCGCGCTCGGCGGACTTGGATACGAACCTGCCCAGGGCAGCGACGCAACCAGCAAGCCGGCGCACATCCTTGATTCGCTTGGGTGCTTCAATCTGTTCTATAGCTTTGATCTTGTCCGGGTTGGCCTCTATCCCCCGCTGCGACACAAAGAACCCGAGAAGCTTGCCGGACGGGACGCCAAAGACGCACTTCTCAGGGTTCAGCTTGAGGTTGATCTTACGCAGATTTGCAAACGTCTCCCACAAATCTGATATGAGGGTGGCCCTGTCCTTGGTTTTGACCACTATATCGTCCATATAGGCCTCCATATTTCTATGGAGCTGAGGCTCAAAACCAATCTGGACCGCCCTCGCGAATGTCGATCCAGCACTCTTCAACCCAAAAGGCATCCGTATAAAACAATACGTACCACATGGGGTGATGAATGCTGTTTTCTCTTCGTCTTCTTTCGTCATGAAGATCTGGTGGTAGCCGGAGTAGGCAACGAGGAATGACAACAGATCACACCCGGCCGTGGAGTCAACAATCTGGTCGATGCGCGGCAACGGGAAGGGGTCTTTAGCACAGGCCTTATTGATATCTGTGTAATCAATACACAGCCTCCACTTCCCATTTGCCTTGCGCACCACGACCGGATTAGCCAACCACGTCGGATGGAGCACTCCTCTTACCAAACCCGCTGCCTCCAGTTTCCGGATTTCTTTAGTGATAAACTCTTGTCGTTCCAAAGCTTGCTTTCTGACCTTCTGCTTGACGGGCCGCGCATGAGGACAGACAACAAGGTGGTGCTCAATCACCTCCCTGGGAACACCGGGGATGTCAGAAGCTTGCCATGCAAACACATCGACATTCGCCCGCAGGAAGGTGACGAGCGCGTCTTCCTATTTGTCGTCAAGGGCGGAGCTTATGGTAAAAGCTCCTCCCGTGCCGTCCTTGCCGACGGAACCTTCTTGGTTCCTGATGGCATGGCCCTGGACTTCTTGCTTCCACCAGCGGAGCTCTCTGGCACGTCCTCGACGGCAGCGCTACACTCCGAAGAGGTGCGCTTGCCGGAGTGGGTGTCCGAGGTCTCACCGGCCTTCTTCTTCTTTCCCCCCGGGATCCCGGCAGCAGGAGCGAGCGCCCCAGTGGTGGCAGCTGCTATGACTGCTTGCTGGTACACTTGGTCAGCGCAAATCAGTGCATCCTTCTTGTCGGAGGGGATGGTGATGATTGTCATGGGCCCTGGCATCTTCAGGGTATTGTAGGCGTAGTGCGACGCCGCCATGAACTTGGCCAGCGCTAGGCGGCCAAGGATCCCTTTGTAGGACAAGGGGATCTTTGCAACATCAAACACAATCCTCTCCGTCCTGAAGTTTAGGTCGCTCCCGAAAGTTACGGGCAACGTGACCTTCCCCTTGGGTTGGCTTCTCCCCGGGTTGACCCCTTGAAACGTGCCCATTTCTTCGAGGTCTCCATCAGGGATCTGCAGCTTCTCGATCACGGCAGGCGAGATCAAGTTCAGACCGGCCCCGCCATCTACTAACATCTTTGTCACCTTGAGGTTGCGTATTGTTGGTGAAACCAACAACGGCAAGCACCCGACCGCAGTAGTGCGATCAGGGTGGTCCTCAGAGTAAAAAATGATAGGAGTGCTGGACCACTTCAGCGGCCTCCGGGCATCGAGCGACGGCTCTGCTGCTGTAATCTCTCGCGCCCACTGTTTAAGCCGGTGCCGAGAGGCATGCAGCGAAGCGCCCCCGTCAACGCACATGGCCTCTGTAGCTTTCTGAAACTCTTGGTCGCCGGACTCGTTGTCCTCTTCGTGATCGTCACCTTCTGGCTTTCTGTCACGGCCCCGAGCGGGCCTCTCTTGTTGCTTATCCTTGCCGCGACGGCCCGCCTGGCCGTCGCGTTTCTTGCCGGATCCCTCAGCACCGTCTTAGCCCTTCTCCTTGTCCCGCCTCTCGTACTCAGCCCTTTGCTTCTCAACGAGGAGCTCAACCTGCCGGCAGTCTTGGAGAGCATGGCCTTTGGTGTGATGGATCTTGCAGTATCGCTTGTCGGAGTTGCCTGGCTTCTCGGCAACCCCCAAGGCCTAGCAGGTGACACACCCGGCAATTTCCTTGCCGGGGTCACCTTCCTTGGTCTTCTTGGCGGAGCCGGTGTCGTCAGACCCCTCGACGGCAAGCACAGCTTTCCCTTTGCGCTTCCTGTTGCGGTGCCGACCTTTCTTCGCCGCGGCGGCGGTATCCTCTTCAGAGGAGTCGGTTTTCACGCCGGCATCTTCGCCGGGGTACTTCCTCCCCTCCTCGGCCCGGGCACATTTGTCCGCGAGAACATAGAGCTCCGCGACATCTTTCACCTTGTTCATTGCCAGCTCTTCGCGCATTTTGCGGTTCCAAATGTTCTAATGGAACGCGCTGATGATGGCGGCGGGGTGAACATCTGGGATGTTGTACTGTACCCGGCTGAACCTCTGGATGTACTTGCGGAGACTCTCGCCTCCCTTCTGGGGAATGACGTGGAGATCACTTGCTTGGCCATGAGCTTGGTGACCGCCGGTGAAGGCGCCCACGAACTCATGGCACAAATCCGACCAGGAGGAAATGGAGTCTATCGGCAAGTGCATCAACCATGACATGGCGTTGGGTTTAAGAGCCAACGGGAAGTAATTTGCAAGCACCTTATCGTCACGAGCTCTGGCAGCCTGCATCGCGATGGTGTAGATGCTGAGGAACTCGGATGGGTGGGTCTTGCCGCCGTACTTCTCGCCCACGTCAGGTTTGAAAGTGCGGTGAGTGGGCCACAGGAACTGCCGCAGCTCACGGGTAAAAGCCGGGCAGCCTACCTCGTAAGGCAGGTCCCTAGGGCTCCCCGGTGCCGGGTGGTCCACAACAGGCCCCGCTCGCCTATCTGACTGGTGGCGTGCTCCGCGCCGGCGCTCGATGGTGGTCCGAGCGTCTTCATGCTCCCGATCCCAAAGGACCCGGCGTTGGTCCTGGTGGGTCGGCGGGTCGGACGATGCTATGGAGATTTCGTCGCCCGCAACGTCATGACGGGCTGGTGTCCGTGGCACCGGGCGAGGAGGAGGCGAGTGCACCGTGGTCGCGGTGCCGCCAGCCTTCCTGCCACTGGTACACGGGATTCCGTCGGAACGTCGACCCGGGGGCTCCGTCGGGGTCGGATCATCTTTGTTGGCCACCGCAACAAGGCTTCGGATGGTGGCTCTCCATTCGTCGAGTTTCCCCGTAGTGGGAGGAAAATCGAGGAGCAACTGCGCGCGCGCCAGGGCTTCTGCTGGCGTCGGTGGCAGCGAAACCTGCACGGATCGCGACGCGCTTCAACTTCTGACCATGCCAGAAGGAGCTCTATCACGACCGCGCGGTCGCGCGCCGTCTTCACCAGCGCCTCGGCGAGCGGGCAGGTCTTCTACATCCCGAGAGTGGCGCTCGGGGCTTTTCCCACGGCGACGTCCAGGGTCTTCGGGGTGATCACGCCGCTCGTCGCGCGCCTCTTGAGAGGAGCGCGGCGTCGGCGCCGGAGTGGGAGCCCTGGAGGCCCTTGCGCCGCTAGCGGGCGGGGCAGCAGCGACCATGGAAGGTCCCGCGCCACCTGCGGAGGGCCCGGCCCCGTCTTTGGATTTGGCGGCGTGCGGCCCGTTACCGGGAGCACGAACATCGCCGCCTCCCAAACTCCGGCTACTGGGACGGTGTTGGTGTTCGCGAACAGCCCCCCAGGTCCTTTCGGCGACCGGTCCGCTGCTCGCCCGCGTCGGGACGGGATGCCCGGCGTCCGACGGGCCAACCGCCATCGTCATCTTCTTCTAGGGCGCCATGACGATGAAGAAGCGTCGAACTAGCTGCTAAAGCCGATTCTCACAGCTGCGCAGCCCCTGCCTGGCGCGCCAAAGATGTCGGTGGGAAACGACACCTATGGGATCACGGGAATCTCTTTCTGTGGTTGCAGGGCGCGGGGGTCGTGAGAAGAGCAAATCAAGCAGGAAGTACACGATTCCTTTACCCAGGTTCGGGCCGCGAAGGTGCGTAATACCCTACTCCTGCTTTGGTGGATTATATCTGGCGTTCTTGAGCTAGCTATGGGGCGTGAGGAGCTCCAAAAAGCCGAATCCTCTTCCAGGTCGCCTGGGGCCTCCTTTTATAGGGGAAGGGGCTGCCACAGTGGCACACAGGAGGTGGAAAGGGTACAGTGATGCGAGGTTATCCCTCGTATTACATGACAAGGCGCATTTAATGCGCCTTGCTTAGGTGTCCCTGCTTTATCGGGGGCGGGGGAGAGCCCGTCTCGTCCGTCGCCTCTCTCTCCTGCATCGACACGCGCCCTGGCCAGCGGTGCCTGCGATGCCATGTAGGCGGGCAGGCACCTGAGGTGGTGCGGCGGTAGGTCTCCACGAGGATCTGCATGCCGCCACGCAGGTGCCTGCCCAGCTGGTTGGGTCGGCAGCTGCATGCGAACGATGGTGGAGGCGCGACTGGTGCGGGTCCGATGGTGGCCCCGCGGGTGTCCTTGGCAAGGGCCTTGCCGCGACCCCGGCAAGGGTCTTGCGGGGGTCCCGACAAGGGTCTTGCCGTGGCACTTGCTGCCATCCCCGGCAAGGCTCTTGCCGGGGGCCTTGTTGTTTTCCTTGGCTGGGGTCCCGCCAAGGACCGTCATCTCCTTAGAGTGTGCATCTGATCTTGAATGTCTTCACAAAGATCTGCATACCACCACGGGGATGCCTCCCGAATCCTTGCCCCATGGGGGCAGGGGACTCAAGGGTGACCCGCACCGTAGGTGTGGGGCGAGGCTGCCACGGCAAGGGTCTTGCCGGGTTTGTTAAAACCGCCTCCTGGCAAGGATTTTGCCAGGGGGGTTGCTTCGTCCCCTTTGCTCTTTGTGGTCATGGTCTTGGCGTCGTTCTGCTCTTCTTTGGCTTCGGCCTCACCTTGGTTCTACCTCCCTTGCCGGGCTCGGTGCGGCGGCGCCCGCGGCTTAGACTGCCCGTGCACAGTCATAGGAGTACAAAAAGTGTACCCCCTCTTTTTGTACACCGACACTGGGGCGTTCCGCAGACACGCCTTCCGCTTCCGAGGTTGACCCTTACAGCCGGCTGTCGGGCTTCAAGTTTGGCCGGAGGCTGCCCGAGCTCACCGGCGACGACCCGTAAGTGCTTGACTCTTGTTTCTGTTTCTTGTTTTGTTGCTGAGGCTTGACGTCCGCGTTCCTTGGATAGGATGGCGCCCGCGGCGAAGAGGCTGAAGGAGGCTCCTGAAGTTCCACCCGCAGTAGCGCCTCTGCCTGCTGAGGAAGGTGACCGCGACGCCCGGGCCTCTCCTGCCCGGTTGTCCTCGCGAGGCCTGGCTGAGCTGGCTGGGCGAACCCAACCCCCACGGCCCAAGTGACTCCCGAGGTGCCTTTGCCTGCCGCCGCCACCAGAGTCGTCGGGGTGCAGCAGGCTCCACCTCAGGGCACTGTGGTCGTGCCGCCGTCTTCTCCTCCTACTCCACCGACTGCTGTCTCTCCGACTCCTCCCGCCGTTCTGGATCGTGTGGCTGCCGAGCTGGACCGGCTCCGGCAGGATCTTCTTGGCACCAACCCTCGCTTGGTGGCCGTGCGCTTGGAGCTGGCTTCAGGATGGATTCGCTCCGACGCCTCGGTATGGGCGGCGCTGGTCCAGGCCTCAACGACTTGCGACGAGGAGAGGCAGGCCTCCCTTGAGGCGAAGGCTGCTCATGATGCAGCCCAGGGGGAGGCGGCTGACGTCCGCGGTCACTGCAAGGTGCTGGAGAATGAGCTGCAAGGCCTGCGGGACCAGCTCGCGAAGGAGGCCCGCCTTCGCCAAGAGCAAGAAGAGGGCATGAAAGCTCGCGAGGCGGCCGTTGAGGTCCGGGAGGCCAAGCTTAAGAAACGCCGTGACCGCCTACGCGCGCTGGAGAAGGAGTTGGAGGCGACAAAGGTTGAACTGGACGGCAAGGCCCGGGTTCTTGCTGAGGACCGCGTGGCCTTCGCAGACATGGAAGAGAAGGCTCGTGCTTCGCTGAAGATGCTCTACGCCAGCGGCCTGGAGAGCCCGCTGGCTGGCTTCGAGGACGGCCCCGCCAAGCTGCTTCCCTTCCTGGTGCGTGCTCTTGAGGATGTCGCCCTTGGCCTTGGCCCCACGGCCGAGGCCGAGGCGTGTGTCCAGTCTTCTGCAGCGCTGACGCGGGTCTTCATCCACACCACCTTCGCGCCCCCAACATCGACCTCGACAGCCTGCTGGAGCCAGTGAGCGGCGAGCGTGCTGCTGCTGCTGCCGAGGCTGTGAAGGGTCGCGCGGAGGCTCTGCTGGGGAAGTTCCGGGCCTTCAGCACCAAGCCGAAGCCAGGCGCTGCCGACCCTGCTGCTCCATGAGGTGAAGCCACTCCGCGCTGCTCCACCGTCGTCCGGCGATTCCGTCGTGGCTCCTGTCCTGTTTTCAATTCCTGCACATGTATCATGCCTCGGGGAGGCGTTTAAACTTGCGTTTGGCATCGAGATAACAGGATGGACTATAATATTTGTTTCTGAATTCTTTGAATTTTACACTATTCCTTCCTGCTTGCTTGTGTTCTACGCCGGCAGAGCCCGACCCCGCGCGTACCTCACCCAGCATTAGTCCCGACCAGAAACCAGGACGGGACCAAAGGAGTGAGGGGCTACAGGACAAGTTAGGCTCTTAAGTCGCGATGCTCAGGAGTCCCCCTTGGTGCACGAACAGCAAGTAGGGAGGCGATCCTTGAAGTTTACGCTTTTCCTTCCTACTTGCTTAGGTTCTACGCCGGCAGAGCCCGGCCCCGCGCGTACCTCACCCAGCATTAGCCTTTCGGAACTAAAGGAGTGAGGGGCTACAGGACCAGTTAGGCTCCTGAGCCGCGATGCTTAGGAGTCCCCCTTGGCGCGCGAACAACAAGTAGGGAGGTAAGATGTGGGTGGATCTACCGTTCTACGTCTCCAGAGCCCGGCCCCGCGCGTACCTCACCCAGCACTAGCCTTTCGGAACTAGGGAGTGAGGGGCTACGGGACCAGTTAGGCTCCTAAGTCACGATGCTCAGGAGTCCCCCTTGACGCTCAAACGACCTTCGTACCTTGGCTCCGCTTGGGGAGAGACGCACGACGAACCAGGCCCGGGGGGACCTGGCTAGGTGGCGTGCGTCTGGGCGTGACCCAGGCGCAGCCCCCGTGCCCAGCCCCCTCGTGCGGCACTCCCGAGGGGAGGCGTTGCGATGAGGCTAGATACTGAGCTCTGGGCTCCCTGAGGTTGATGCGGCCCGGGGGCCACCCTCAGTTGTTTATCACCAGCGCGGAGCATGGTGCTTTCACTGGTACGTGGGAGGGGGCTCCCCTCCGGGAGGAGCCCCCGGTGTGTGTACATCCCCGCCCTGACACGTGGCTGGCACGGTAGGGCCTGATGAGGTGTATCTGGGCACCCGTGAGCCAGCGCGGGACTCACGGGGCCCTACCTCTAGGCGGGTTGCGCCTGGCACTGGGCCTTATCTTGTGATGTGTTCCTGCAAATTGGGTTAGATGCCTACACTCTACGTCCTCGGGTCCCGGCCCTCGAGCTGGTCTCAGCCATCGCTGGTATGCCAGGTCGCGATGCCATGGACAAGGCCAGAGGGTGAGGGCTGGAGAGACAGTAAGAGCCCTGAGTCATGATGCTCAGGCACCCCCCTTTAACGTGCATGTGGTCGACATGGAGAAGAAAAGGTGCCGTGGACCGGCAACGAATAATCAAGCATAGTGGGTTGAATGCATGGCCATAGATAAACGTAAAAGGGATACACGCCGCTGGGTCTGGCCCGAGTGGCTTGCGGATGATGCAGCCCGAGGGGCTCCCCCAACAGAGCAAGCTAACAACATGAAAATAAAAGGGATACATGCCGCAGGGACGGACCCACGTGGCCTGGAAATAATGCAGCCCTGGGGGCGCTCCCAGCTGGAAACGAAACTTAAAAGATGTCACCTGATGATGTTGAGGACGAGGCAGTGTTGGTGCAGCAGACTCGGTGGGCTGCAGAAGCCGATCCTCACGAGCCCCCAGGCCCTGGGTCCTCGGGAGGCTCCGGAGGCGCTGGTGGCTCCTCGCGGACTATCTCCATCTCCGCCAGAGCTGCGGAACGCCTGGCCTCTTGAGCTTCCATGATGCCCCTCATGAGGCGCCGGTACGTGGCAGCCGCGTTCGGCAAGCCGTAAGGCATGCGAACGTAGCTGTGGAGTGGACCCTCGCAGTGCCCCACTCGCGAGGGCCAGAGGCGCTCCAACGAGGCGACTCGGTTGAGCCCTGGTACATCGACGCAGATGCGCAGCCCACCAGCCTCGCCTGGATGGGAGACCATAGCTGGTAGGCGGCGGCCGCCTCTCATGACTCTTGACTCGTGTAGCTCCTGAATGGCTTTGCTGACGAACTCCTGTGGGTCTGACCCTCCTTGCTTCACTCCCTCTTGAGGGAAACGTGCTTCGAAACACGCCTCCATGTGGTGCCCAAGCGCCTCCCTCGTGACCGTGGCTAGGTCGGTGGCCCTCCAGGGGAGAGCCCTCGAGCCCTGCCTGAGGAGGGAGCCTGGCGCACTTTCCTATGCGATGGAGGGAGGATCCCCCTGGGCAGGCACGGGCCATGAGGGGCCTGCCTCCTGAGGGGCCGGTCCAGACGATGTCTTCTTCTTCTTGGGGGTGGTCTCGGGAAGCCTCCTGCTTCCGTGATTCGGGTCTTCCAGTGATGCGGCCTGAAAGTCTCGTTCCAGGGAACACACCGCGTCCTTCTCTTCATAGGGCACCGTGATGACTCCGCCACTTCCTGGCATCTTGAAGACGTTGTAGCCATGGTGAGTTACGGCCATGAACTTGGCCAGCGTTGTGTACCCGAGGATGGCATTGTACGGCAGGCGAATGTGAGCGACGTCGAAGTCGATGAGCTCGGTGCGGTAGTTGTTGCATGCTCCGAAGGTGACAGGGAGGCGGACCTGCCCGATCGGGACCGTGGAGCCGTCAGTGACTCCGGAGAAAGGCTTGGTTGGCTGAAGCTGGTTGTAGGGCACTTGGAGATTGTTGAATGTTTCCACGGACAGGACGTTGAGCCCTGCCCCGCCATCGATGAGGGTCCTGGTGACCACCACGTTACTGATGATTGGGGAACAAAGCATCGGGAGGACTCCGGCTGTGGCTGCACACTTGAGCTGATCCGCTGAGCTGAACGTGATGGCGCATGATGACCACGTGAGAGGACGTGTGGCTTCGAGCTTGGGGAGGACTGCATTCACTTCACAGGCGAACTGCTTGAAGATGTGCTGAGAGGCTGGGGCTTGAGCTCTGCCCAGAATGCAGGCGATCGCACGCGGCTCCTGGAAGCCCCCAGCCCCCTCGTCTTGGTGGCGGTCCTTGTTTCTTCTTGGATGCGGTGGCAGCGGAGGGAGGCCTCGTTACCTTGCGGGCAATCCTCGCGAGTCTGATCCCTCCAGTCTCCCTCGCGAGGCGGGTCTTGCCAGCGGCCTCGCGAGGTCGATCACACCACCCTTGGCGTGGGCCGCGGTCTTCCCAGCGCCCTGCGTTCCTTCCTCCTCCTCGATCGTAGCCCCGGTCGACACGGTCAGGGCGACGGCCGATCCTTCCTTCTCGCATGGCTCGGAGCTCTTGGCATTCGTTGGTGTTGTGGGTGTGGAGGTCGTGGTACACACAGTAGCGACTGCCCTTGGAAGACTCGGGCTGATCTCTGCCCCGCTTGGTGTCTGGTTCTGCCGCGAGCACGGCAGCCCCCTTGCGCTTCACGTCCTTGGCCTTGGACTTCTTTTCTTCTGGGTCTGCGGCAGGCAGCTCGAGGAGGGAGAGACGCCCTTCCTCAGCCCTGGTGCACTTGGTCGCCAAGTTGAACAGCTCCAAGGAAGTGCACAGTTCTTCATGCATCGCCAGCTCTTCCTTCATCTTGACGTCACGCAGGCCGTCGGAGAAGGCTGAGATGATGGCCTCCTCGGACACCCTGGGAATCTTGAGGCGTGCGTTGTTGAAGCGCTGGATGTACTTTTGTAGGGTCTCTCCAGGCTGCTGCTTGATGCGGCGCAAGTCGCTCACGGCGGGTGGTCGATCGCGAGTACCTTGGAAGTTGGCGATGAAGCGGGTGCGCATCTCGTCCTAGGAGGAGATCGTGCCTGGGGCCAGGTTCAGGAGCCAGGTGCGGGCCCCGTCCTTGAGCGCCAGGGGAAACCAGTTCGCCATGACCTTCTCATCTCCGTTGGCAGCTTCAATGCCCAGCTCATAGAGCTGGAGGAACTCCGCAGGGTCGGCTGTGCCGTTGTAGCGAGGAGGCAGGTCTGGCTTGAACTTGCCGGGCCACGCGACGCTGCGCAGCTCGGTGGTGAAGGCGCGGCAGCCCATCGTGGCCACGGGAGGCCTTGGGTGACGGAGAGCTTGGTCTTGCAGGTCCCCGCGCGCTGCAGCTGGGAGCAGGGCGGGGTCTTGACGTGCGGGAGCAGGAGCGTGGCCGCGACGTGCCGGAGCATGGAGCGCCTAGGCGGCTTCTTGCGGGCGAGGGACTTCTTGGCAGCTCTGCTCTTGCCGCGCTGGTGCCTGGCGGAGCGGGTTCCAGCCAGGGGCCACACGCCTTGCGTCCGGGGCGTCTTCTTGGCGAGGAGGCGGCTGGGGCGCCCCCGGAGCTTCGTCGCTCGCGCGGGGCCGGGCGCGGTGTAGAGGGACGGATGGTGCAGGAGAGCCCCCCGCAGCACGGACGAGCTCGGTGACGCGGTCGAGCCACTCTTCGTAGACGTCAACGATGGGACGATAGCGCAGGAGCTCATTTGCCGCGATGAGCGTAGCTCGAGCCTCCATGGGTGCGCGGAGCGCGCGAGACGAAGAACCAGCGGGGGTGAGCAAGGGAGTGGCGGTGCGGCTGTCTTGCCGCACGGAAGGATGCTGAGACGACGCTTGCTGCTCGTTCCCCGCCAGGCCGGTGGCGGCGTTGACGGCAGGTGACGGGGAGCCGCGAGGACGCCCGTCGACGGGGGCCGTCTGGGCGACGCGGGAAGCGAGAGCGGCTCGGCGCTCGGCGCGGGCCCGACGAGCGTCAGACATGGACGCGATGGTCGAGGGAGAAACGGGCGGTGGAAGACAAATTCCGGCGCACCCCCTACCTGGCGCGCCAAATGTCGGATTTCGGGTTCCGGCAGACCCTTGAGGTTCGAACTCTGGGCTGCGCGCGGAGATTACGCTTCCTACCTACCTGTACCCCTCCGCCTCGCAAGGACCTAAGCTATGGAAAAACACAGCACAAGAGACACCGAGTTTATACTGGTTCGGGCCACCAATGTGGTGTAATACCCTACTCCAGTGTGGTGTGGTGGATTGCCTCTTGGGCTGATGATGATGAACAATACAAGGAAGAACAGCCGCGCGAGGGTCTGTTCTTGGCTGGGGCGATGAACTGCTAGAGGGGTTTAGTCGCCCTTCTCTCTCTCTGATCTGATTGCCGATCGATCGATCCCCCTACCCTGGGGGTGGCTAGTCCTATTTATAGGCAAAGGCCCTGGGCCTCCTCCCAAATATTGAGCGGGAAGGGCGCCAACAATTGGCCATTTTGAAGGGGAACATCTGGTACACTTATCCTGACCAAAGTTGGTCCTCGCCTGCCAAAGGCTCTGGTGATGACGCGGGCTTGGGCTCCACAATGACTTCTTCCTTGTCGCGGAGTTGGTCTTGGTCTCGTTGCACCTAAATGGGTGCCTTTGCTTGGTCCTCTCGCCTGCGCTTGCTCCCTTTGCACCAAAGAGGAAAGGGAGGACACTGCGCGGGCTGGCGCCCGCCTGGTGCCCTCGGTCGTCATGGCTTGCGTCATGGGCACCTCATGAGGTACCCCGCCTTGATCTCTCCGCCTCCTCGCGAGCCAGCCTGATGAGGCCGCGCCTGAGGAAGCCCCGTGTCGTCCGCCCCACGAGGCTTGGCCCCTCGCGAGGGTTTTGAGTCTGTGTTGATGAAGATGGGCCGTGCTGGGCCCCCTTTGAGCCACGCCGCAGGCAGGCAAGTCTGGGGACCCCCGTTCCCAGAACGCCGACAAGTACAACAAGCTGTCGTAACACATCTTGCAAGAGGTGGGGCACATCATTTGATAAGGCCGCAGCGGCCAAAGCACGTTGTGACCCGGTGTACAATTGCTCCACTAGAGTATAGACTGCTTTCAGTTTGATTACCATGTCCTGCTTGAGGGTTGTACTCCTGGGGCCCGTGTTGTTAAACAAAGGGTAAGCCGGAGGCGATAATTAGCTTAGTCATCAAAGGAAGGATGGCAATATTTGAGGTTCATATAAAGAAACTTACCGAAGAATGCTGAGACCATTAGAGATATCTGACGCTTCAAGCCGGACAGCTCGGTGTTTGCTTTTGCAAGGGATGCTTCGGCTGTCTTGGCCCGAGTCACCAGAGAGGCCTTTTCATCAGCCCAGGTTTTCTTCTCCGACTCAAAGCTCTTCTTCAACTTCTCTTGTCCAGAGACGCTGAGTTCAAACTTGGAGTTGGCCTTTTGTATTTCAAGTTCCTGGGCTGCCAAGCGGCTCTTCAGGTCTGCAATTTCCGACTCAAATTGACTTATGGTGGCCTGCATTGCACCGGATAAAAGTCAAGATTATAGTAAATAATGTTAAGTCCCATGCACTTTGCAAGCAAAGATACTTGGCACTTGGGGGCTAATGTATACCGAAGCTTTCTAGATTATTAAGCCGGTCCTGGATATTAAGTCCCAAATACTTTGCAAGCAAAGATACTTGGCACTTGGGGGCTAATGTGTATCGCAAGTTAAAGGTATTGTGTTACATCCGGTTTAAATATTTTACTCTTTAAGCCAGGCAAGTTGCTCTAACAATGTTTCTAAAGTCTACAACATATTCACTAATAGGTAATAGACTTGGGGGCTGGTACAGTAAGTATGATTGACAATAAGAAAGCATAAGTCATACCTCAGATTTTTGCTGTATTTGTTTTACCATGTCAATGTCCAGGTCACGGCTGCTTTGCACCTGGTTGATGTAGCCCGAGACGATCTCTCCTATACTCAAATGAGTATAGTCGGTGGTATCCATCTTGGCCTTACGGCGTTCTAGCAGCTCCTCCTTAGCCGAACATTTGGCAAGAACGGTGGGCCGGGTCAGCTCAACGAATTGGGCCTTGAGAAATTCCACTTCTGGATCAGCCGCCTTGACCGGGCTAGGCGCCTCCGGATTAGCAGAACTATCAAGAATGTCTTCAGAAGGTGGATCGGAAGTTGCTGCTGCAATATCTTGAGCCGGTTCAAGTGGTGGCTGATGTATGGAAGAGTCGGGAGCAGTTACACCCTGTTCTAGTTTAGTCATCACAGGGTTTTGAGTCGGCTCCGTTTTCTTGGTTTTCTTCTTGGGCTTAACTTGCATGCTGTGGGCAAAGCAGAGAAATGAGTAAAGGAACATGAAGAAGGAAAAACATAAGGTGAATAAATTGATATTACCCAGGGGCAGTCTTAAAAGCCGGCATGTTTGACTACATAGACTCGCCGGATGAAGGAGATGTATCCTGATAATTGGAGTCAGATGAATTGAGAGGTTGACGGATTAGGCCCGCCAAAGGTAAAAAAGGGGATAAGTCGGAGATAACCTCAGTCCGACGCTTCCGGGTTACCTCAGGCAAGCCGAAGGAGAGCTCTGCGTCCTTGCTGGTCCGGGTCTGCCTTCGGCTTTCGAATTGCTGTTGCTTCAAAAGAAAGTCAGGGTCTTGGTAAGCCAAAGGATGTGAAAATCTTACTTTCCGGGTTACTCTTCGAGTTTTCTGACGCGGCAGAGGCTCGGAGTCGGAGGAGATTATAGTTACCTCTGCTTCGACGGGTTGGCTGTTTCCCGTGTCCTCCTGAAAGAGAAATCATGTCAGTGAAATGACGATAAATAGTCAGGGAAGTTTAAAAGTTACCTCTTCTTCATTATCATCAGAGTCGTCAAGTTGAAGCATCTCCGAGGCGCTTGTTTTTCTTTTCCTGGAGGTGGTAGGCTTGGCGGCTTTTCTATCGGCTTTCTTAGCAGCCCTGGCTTGTTTGGCCACTTCATGGTCATAATGAACCTTCCAGAAGCTGTCTTTCACCTGAAGAGAAATTGTGATAGGTTGTAAGTAAAAGCAAGTATAAGCATAGTCAAAGGTAAAAACTAGGACTTACTGCAGGGGCCGGGTTTTGTTTGCAGAAAGGCAGTAACCTGAAGGTGTTGCTGGTCACTATGCCCTCCTTTAACAAAGACAGAGTGGTAGCCTCCACTACGTCATCTGGTAAGTCGTCAGGGTTATGACGCTGAGGGTCATCTTTCTCGCCTGAGTAATCACAAATTAATCCGGGACGGCGGCTTCAGGGAATTATTCTCCAAGCAACCCAGACTCGGACCAGGTCAACACCATCCAAGCTGTTCCCTAAGAGAGCTTTAATCTTCTTAATCTTGGGGGTGAGTGGCAGACGTTCAGCAGCAGTCAGCTTATCCGGCAGCGGGTGAGTAGATTCAAGGCGTAATGCACGGAAGCCGGGCAGTGGGTTTTCACCAGCCGGAGAAGAATCCTGGCAGTAGAACCACGTCTGGTTCCAGTCCTTTGGATGACTCGGCAATTCAGCGTAAGGGAACAGGCAGTCTCTCCGCCTTTGAATCGATATGCCACCAAGTTCCAAACTAGGCCCGTTGGCGCGCTCATTCTGCCGGTTCAGATAGAACAATTCCGTGAACAAAAGTAGGCTGGGCTCTTCTCCAAGATAGACCTCACAGAAAACTTGGAAGTTGCAGATGTTTGACACGGAATTGGGCCCGATGTCTTGAGGTCTTAAGTCAAAGAAATGCAAAACGTCTCTAAAGAATTTTGAACCGGGTGGAGCAAAGCCCCGGCTCATATGATCCGTAAATACTACTACCTCCCCTTCCTTGGGATGAGGTTTCTCCTCGGACGGGTGAGGAGCACGATAAGACATGACCTCCTTCTTGGCCAGATAGCCAGACTTCGCAAAATCGGACAATTTGCTTCCCGTGACAATGAATGGGATCCAATTACAGGTCACCGGAGCTTTTGGGGCTTTGAGTGCCATTGTGTAAATTAGAGCCTACAACAAGATAAAGAAATTTTCCGGTTCAAATCTAACCTGAAGGAAAGCATTATTGAGGTACTCAGGATGGCGATTTAAGAAGGGGCCTAATGACACATAGGTGATCATGCAAACAGGTTCTCTAAATTTATTGCGAGTATGAAAGACAATTGAAGTTTTCTTAAGTCGCCAGAGGCAAGCGGTGTCAACAGCCGGTATTATTTTGAACCGGTCATAAGAACTACTATGGCTGAAACAGAGTCAACAGATGCAATTTTTGGCTAAGTATGGAACAAACATGTTTCAACAGTTGAAATTATTATTTTGGATCAAACGGTCGTTCAGAAAAGAAAATATTCTAGACCTAAAACTAGTACAGATGAGTTCATAAGTTCTAACAAAGCCTCTGTACAAAGGAAAGGGATCTATTTGCATTCGAAATGGGTGCGAAACAGCTACCGCATCAGTTTTATACCACCTTAAGATCAAAAGAAGGCGGTGGTGGTGAAATCTATGAAGGGTTCATGACGAACAGTGAAGAACACCGAGGAACTTGAAAATCTTAATGTGGATCTGAGGTACAGGAAGGAAGAAACTTACAGATGCAGACTTGCTGCGGAGGTTCGTCGCGATTTTTTGGTCGATTCAGGTCGATTGAGCGGCCAAGGTCGACGAAGACACGGTGCTCTGCTGTGGCGGAGGCGGCGGCGGATCTCGAGTAGCAGGGGAGTAGCGAGAGGAAGAAGACGCCAGAAGGGGAGAATGGAAAAGACCTAGGGGTCGTGCCTATTTATAAGGGATACTGACTGAGAAAGCACGAGGAATGAGGAGGCCAGGCGCGGTTATCCAGCTACTCCGACGCCTCAATTTTCGGAATGGTCAATAAAGATAAGGATCCGTTGAGATATGGCAGAGTAAAATATGAATTTAATGGAAGATGACGTGATGGTGGGTTATCGAGAATCCAGAAGATGACATCACGGCGGGTTATAACCTTTGCACAGACATAAGACAAAAGGATTTTTCTTAAGGTATTCAAGATTGACATGAGCCGGCTCAAATCAATCTGGGGCCTAATGTTGGGGATATAACTATTTGTGTAAATCGCCCAGGAGGGGCCGGGTTACGCAAAGAGGATTCATCATATGAATCCCAAGATCAAGCATGAAGATGGCGGTTCAACAAGGGGCCTAAAGCCCACATGCGGCTTAAGGCCCGTAGTGATAAACCAACGTAATGGCATGACTTGTATTATAAGGCAGGATTAACTAGTCACCGAGCCAGACACTGTCTATGAGCCGGCCGGGACTCTGTAGGCTGCAGGGCGTCAACCCGTGTATATAAGGGGATGACCCGCCGGTAGCTTAGGGCAAGAAACAACCCATCGAGAGCTGGGCATAGCGTATCTCGCTCCCTGATCATCGAAACATCAAGCAATACAAACCCAACTAGACGTAGGCCTTACCTTCACCGTAAGGGGCCGAACTAGTATAAACCTGTCGTGTCCTTTGTCCCTATTAGCCCCTTTAAGTTTCCTAGTTGCGATGGCTCCACGACTAAGTCCTTCCAAGAGGACATCTGCTGTGACAATTCCACGATAGTGGTCGATTGTTGGCAGTCGACTATGGTCTGAAGACTTTGTTTGTTGTTTTCTCTCCTCTTTTTTTTGCACTTGTGCTGGAAAGGCCTTGTCGAGTGTAAACTGAACCAGTGGGGGCACGCTAAGTGCACCCACTGGGTGTAGTCCCCGAGACTACTGTTGGATGTTTGATTCGGCAGTAATATTAGAAGTTGTTGGATTTAACCTTTTATCTCTCCGAAATAACCAATCTTTTCACCTGTCGACTGACCTGTTCTTTGCTTGCAGAAATCTTGTGATTTTGGAGCTCGTTTTGCTGACCTGGAGAAGCAGCAGATTCAACTCAACCTCGATCTGGAGCTGGCCAAGACAGAACTGCAGAAAGCCAAGGATGACGCCGCTGGTAAGGAAGACCTGTCGACTGAGTTATCCCTGAACCGGATTTCATTCTGCTTTTTCTATATCAAGCATTATTTCTTTCAGAGAAACTGAACCAAGCTCTGGCAAAAAAGGATCAAGATCTGGCGGCCGCGCAGAAAAAAGCTGAGGAGAAAACCGCGCTCGCTGAACAGAAGTTGGCTTCAGTCGGCAAATTGGAGGAAGAAAACTCCAAGCTGAAAACTGCCCTTGATGAAGCCAATAAGGAAGCGACTCGCTTGAAAAAGGACAAGGAAAATCTGAACGAGAGGATGGAAGGTATTGCCCGCAGGAGGAACGATCTGGAGAGTTATCTGGGAAGCCTTGCTAAGAAGTTGTTCATCATGCTTGAAGGTGTTTTCTTTGATCAAACTGGTTTGTTCTTGTCGACTCGACATATGATCATTGAATCACCCTTGAATTGTGCATGCAGAGTTTTGCCGGGACTTCGAGGAAGAGACCGGGCGAATTGAACCAAGCTTGGACCCCATCAACTCTCCAGTGAAGGATGAAGCTGCCATGAATGTGCTCCGACTGGAATCCCGCATTACTGGAGTTGTTGACACAACTCTCTGGCCCATGGCAACACTTCAGAATGACCTCGAGTCTATGATGCCTCGGCTCAATGAAGTTCCCAATCAAATTCAAGAATGGAAGAAGTCTTCTGCCCGGTGTGGCGCCGATGTGGCTCTATCTCTGGTTTGCGTCCACTGTCGAGACGCTCGGGAAGAGAAGCTAGCAGCGATTAAAGTTGCTAACACCAAGAGGCACGACTTCCAGTCCTTCATGGAGACCTTCATTGCTGCCGCCACTCGGATTGCTGACGGGATCGACCTGGATGAATTCGTCGAGCCTGCCAGTCCTCCTCCTGCGGAGTGAACAAACTTTTATGCCCTGCCTTAAATTTGCCTCGGAATGCTGAGTGATTTTGTAATCGTTAAACTCCTTCGGGCTGAATGCCCGAGTACTTTGATCCGTGGTCTTGAACTTTAGGATTTATCTGAACTTGATTTATCTCTGAATATGCTTGCATTTGCCTTCGATTGGAATTTGTTCTCCACACGGAATAATCTTTGTGCTTGAGATGCAGCTCTGAGGTGGATACTCCAGTCGACTTTCACCTCGTCGTCCTTGCAGATAAGGGTGGAGCATGCGTTGTACTTGTGACGCAGCTCCGAAGGAGAAGGTTGCACTCGACCTGCACCTCGTCGTCCTTGCGGATAGGGATGGAGTGCACGTTGCACTTGTGACGCAGCCCGTAAGGAGAAGGTTGCAGTCGACCTGCACCTCATCGTCCTTGTGGATAGGGATGGAGCGTACGTTGTACTTGTGACGTAGCTCCGAAGTAGAACGTTGCAGTCGACCTGAACCTTGTCGTCCTTGCGGATAGGGATGGAGCGTAGGTTGTACTTCTGACGTAGCTCTGAAGTAGAACATTGCAGTCGACCTGAACCTTGTCGTCCTTGCGGATAGGGATGGAGCATACGTTGTACTTGTGACGCCGCTCCGAAGTAGAAGGTTGCAGTCGACTTGCACCTCGTCGTCCTTGCGGATAGGGATGGGCTTCGAACTTAGGCAAGTACTGGACTACAGCTAAGCCCCCGAGTGGGAGGGTTGCTCATCACTCGGTAGGATTTTTCAAACTTAGGCGAGTACTGGACTGCAGCTAAGCCCCCCGAGTGGGAGGGTTGCTCATCACTGGGTAGGATTTTTCAAACTTAGGCGAGCACTGGACTGCAGCTAAGCCTCCGAGTGGGAGGGTTTCTCACCACTCGGTAGGATTTTTCAAACTTAGGCGAGCACTGGACTGCAGCTAAGCCCCCGAGTGGGAGGGTTGCTCACTACTCGGTAGGATTTCTCAAACTTAGGCGAGTATTGGACTGCAGCTAAGCACTTGAGTGGGAGGGTTGCTCACCACTCGGTAGGATTTTTCAAACTTTGGCGAGCACTGGACTGCAGCGAAGCCTCCGAGTGGGAGGGTTGCTCACCACTTGGTAGGATTTTCAAACTTAGGAGAGCACGGTACTGCAGCTAAACCCCCGAGTGGGAGGGTTGCTCACCACTCGTTAGGATTTCTCAAACTTAGGCGAGTACTGGACTGCAGCTAAGCCCCCGAGTGGGAGGGTTGCTCACCACTCGGTAGGATTTTTTAAACTTAGGCGAGCACTGGACTGCAGCTAAGCCTCTGAGTGGGAGGGTTGCTCACCACTCGGTAGGATTTCTCAAACTTAGGCGAGTACTAGACTGCAGCTAAGCCCCCGAGTGTGAGGGTTGCTCACCACTCGGTAGGATTTTTCAAACTTAGGTGAGCACTGGACTACAGCTAAGCCTCCGAGTGGGAGGGTTGCTCACCACTCAGTAGGATTTCTCAAACTTAGGCGAGTACTGGACTGCAGCTAAGCCCCCGAGTGGGAGGGTTTCTCACCACTCGGTAGGATTTTTCAAACTTAGGCGAGCACTGGACTGCAGCTAAGCCCCCAAGTGGGAGGGTTGCTCACCACTTGGTAGGATTTCTCAAACTTAGGCGAGCACTGGACTGCAGCTAAGCCCCCGAGTGGGAGGGTTGCGCACCACTCGGTAGGATATCTCAAACTTAGGCGAGTACTAGAGTGCAGGTAAGTCCCTGGGTGAGAGGCTTGCTCATCACTTGGTAGGATTTCTCAAACTTAGGCCAGTACTGGACTGCAGCTAAGCCCCCGAGTGACAGGCTTGCTCATCACTTGGTAGTATTTTTCAAACTTAGGCAAAACGGATTCACGGCTAAGCCCCCGAGTGAGAGGCTTGCTCACCACTCGGTAGGATTTTTCAAACTTAGGCAAGCACTGGACTGTAGCTAAGCCCCCGAGTGGGAGGGTTGCTCACCACTCGGTAGGATTTTTCAAACTTAGGCGAGTACTGGACTGCAGCTAAGCCCTCGAGTGAGAGGCTTGCTCATCACTCGGTAGGATTTCTCAAAGTTAGGGGAGTACTGGACTGCAGCTAAGCCCCCGAGTGAGAGGCTTGCTCATCACTCGGTAGGATTTTTCAAACTTAGGCGAAACCGATTCGCGGCTAAGCCCCCGAGTGAGAGGCTTGATCACCACTCGGTAGGATTTCTCAAACTTAGCCGAGTACTGGACTGCAGCTAAGCTCCCGAGTGAGAGGCTTGCTCATCACTCGGTAGGATTTTTCAAACTTAGGCAAAACGGATTTGCGGCTAAGCCCCCGAGTGAGAGGCTTGCTCACCACTCGGTAGGATTTTTCAAACTTAGGCAAGTACTGGAGTGCAGCTAAGCCCCCGAGTGAGAGGCTTGCTCACCACTCGGTAGAATTTTTCAAACTTAGGCGAAACGGATTCGCGGCAAAGTCACCCACTGGGGGATTTCAGACGCAAACAAAAGCAACAACAATCGTTTAAGAAGACTGTAAAGCTCTTGTCTTTGATAAACAAACTACAAAGGTATTTCTTATTACATCTCATCTGAATGAGTACTTAAGTATAAAAGGGGCGGAGCAGCTCCGCATTCCAAGCCCGTGGCTCATCTTTCTGATGCTCGATGTTGTAAAGATGGTATGCTCCATTATGGAGAACTCTGGTGACAATGAAGGGACCTTCCGAAGCAGGGGCGAGCTTGTGTGGTTTCTGCTGATCCACTCGAAGAACCAAGTCTCCCTCTTGAAAGACTCGTCCCCTCACGTTTTTGGCATGGAATTGACGCAAGTCTTGCTGATAAATGGTCGACCGGATTAAGGCCATCTCTGTTTCCTCCTCTAGGAGATCGACTACGTCCTGCCAGTCCTGTTCTGCTTCATCTTCAGAGAAGAGCTTGACTCGGGGTGCATTGTGAAGCAAGTCACTCGGTAGAAAAGTTTCAGCTCCATAGAGCAAGAAGAATGGAGTTCGGCCAGTCGACCGATTGGGAATTTTCCTCAATCCCCAAAGAACTGATGAAAGTTCATCGACCCAGGCGCCTGCTGCGTGCTTGAGATCACACATCAGTCGGGGTTTCAGTCCTTTGAGAATCAAGCCATATGCTCTTTTTGCTTGTCCATTCGACTGGAGGTGGGCGTCTGAAGCATAGTCGACTCGTGTGCCTTGGGAAGCACAGAAGGCTCTGAACTCATCAGAATCGAAGTTCGACCCGTTGTCAGTGATGATGCTGTGCGGAACCCCATATCTAAATGTCAACTCTCTGATGAAGTTGACAGTAGTACTGGCTTCAAGATTCTTGATAGGCTTGGCTTCAATCCATTTGGTAAACTTGTCGACTGCTACAAGCACATGAGTGAAGCCGCTCCCACCAGTCCTCAGCGGTCCAACCATATCCAATCCCCAAACAGCAAAGGGCCAGACGAGTGGAATGGTCTTCAGGGCTGACGCAGGCTTGTGGGACATATTGGAGTAAAACTGGCAGCCTTCACATTTGTCGACTATATCTTTCGCCATTTCATTTGCTCATGGCCAATAAAATCCAGCTAGGTATGCTTTGGCCACAATGGTCTGAGAGGACGCATGGTGGCCACAGGTCCCCGAGTGGATATCGTTGAGGATCACTCGACCTTCTTCTGGCGTTATGCATTTCTAGCTGACTCCAGTCACACTTTCTCTGAACAGTTGTCCTCTTATCACAGTAAAGGCTTTGGACAGACGGACGATCTGTCGAGCCTCCTCTTCTTCCTCCGGGAGTTCCTTCGTAAGGATATACGCAATATATGGCACTGTCCAGTCGGGAGTGATGACTAAAACCTCCATGATAAGGTCGAGCACGGCTGGGACCTCGACTTTAGTCGGATCTGTAGCACTCTTAGGCTGCGGGGGCTATTCAGTGAAAGGATCTTCTTGAACTGAAGGTGTATGAATGTGTTCCAAAAACACATTGCTGGGAATGGCTTCCCTCTTGGAACCTATCTTTGCCAAATCATCGGCCGCTTGATTTTTCAGTCGGGGTATATGACGGAGCTCTAACCCCTCAAACTTCTTCTCCAACTTCCTCACCGCATTGCAGTAACCAGTCATAGCTGGGCTTCTGACGTCCCACTCCTTCATCACTAGATTGACTACCAAATCTGAGTCGCCGTAGACCATGAGGCGACGGATGCCGAGTGAGATGGCCATACGTAACCCATATAAGAGTGCTTCATATTCCGCTTCGTTATTGGAGGAATCAAAGTGAATCTGGAGAACATATCTGAGCTTGTCTCCTCGGGGGGATACCAGTACCACCCCAGCACCGGAACCATTCAGCATCTTGGAGCCATCAAAGAACATGGTCCAGTGCTACGAGTGGACTTGAGTCGGCAGTTGCTGTTCGATCCACTCGGCGAGGAAATCTACTATTGCTTGGGACTTGATAGCTTTCTTTGCCTCAAACTTGATATCCAAGGGAAGGAGTTCAATCGCCCACTTTGCCACTCGACCAGTTGCATCTCTGTTTTTCAGAATCTCTAATAATGGAGCGTCGCTGACGACTGTAATGGAATGATCAGAGAAGTAATGAGCAACCTTCTTCGTGGTCATATAAATCCCATAAACCAGCTTCTGATAATGTGGATATCTTTGCTTTGATGGAGTCAAAACTTCAGAAACATAATATACTGGGCGATGAACTTTATAGGCTTTTCCTTCTTCTTTCCGCTCGACCGTAAGTACTGTACTGACGACTTGTCGAGTGGCTGCAATGTAAAGCAGTAAAGGCTCTTTGCTGATTGGGGCAGCAAACACCGGCTGGGTGGAAAGCAGGGCTTTGAGCTCTGCAAATGCTGCATCAGCTTCAGGAGTCCACTCGAACTTATCAGACTTCTTCATCAGTCGGTAAAGAGGCAATGCCTTTTCACCGAGGCGAGAAATGAATTGTCTTAAGGCGGCCAAAAAACTTGTAAGCTTCTGGACATCATGCACACGCACAGGGCATTTCATTCGGGGAATGGCACCAACTTTCTCTGGGTTAGCGTCGATCCCCCGTTCGGAAACGAGGAAGCCGAGTAATGTTCCGCCCCGAACTCCGAATGTGCACTTCGATGGATTAAGCATGATATCATACCTTCTGAGGTTGGCAAAAGTTTCAGCAAGGTCATCCAAGAGGTCGGAACCTTTACGTGACTTGACCACAATGTTATCCATGTATGCTTCCACATTCCGACTGATTTGAGTGACTAAACACTTCTGAATCATCCTCATGAATGTGGCTCTAGCATTCTTCAGGCCGAATGGCATGGTGACATAACAGAAGCAACCAAATGGAGTGATGAAAGATGTTTTTATCTCATCGGGTCCATACAGTCGGGTCTGATGATACCCGGAATAGGCGTCCAAAAAGGACAAGCGCTCACACCCTGCAGTCGAGTCGACTATTTGGTCGATACGGGGGAGAGGAAAGTGATCTTTCGGGCAGGCTTGATTGATATGCTTGAAGTCAATGCACATGCGAAGTGAGTCGTCCTTCTTGGGGACCATGACAACATTGGCTAGCCACTCGGAGTGGTAAATCTCTCGGATAAACTCAGCTGCTAGGAGCCGAGCCACTTCTTCACCAATTGCTTTTCTCTTCTGTATGGCGGACCGTCGAAGATGTTCTTTGACTGGTTTAACTTTTGGGTCGACTCGCAAATGGTGCTCAGCCAGCCCCCTGGGAACACCCGACATGTCAGAAGGTTTCCATGCAAAGATGTCCCATTCTCATGGACGAACTGGATGAGCGCTTCTTCCTATTTGGAGTCGAGTGTTGTCAAAATGTGAGTCGGAGCAGCATTGGGGCCGGTCAGGTGAATCTAAATCGGCTTCGTTTCACCAGACAATTGGAATGCAGAATCTGTGGTAGGCTTATTAGCTCACAACAAATCACTTGGATCTGCATTCTTTGATACTCCTGCAATTCTACTACTGCCATTTGTGCATCGGCGATCTTTGAGCCCTTCTGCCTTCTTCCAATTGCCAGAGATAGTGATCACTCCTCTAGGACCAGGCATCTTCAATTTGAGGTACACGTAACATGATCGAGCCATAAAATGTGCATAAGCTCGCCTGCCCAGTATAACATGGTAAGCACTCTGGAAATCCATGACTTCAAACGTCAACTTTTCTTTGCGGTAATTTTTGGAATCACCGAAAACCACCTCAAGGGTGATCTGGCCGAGTGACTCAGCCTTCTTGCCAGGAATAACCCCATGGAAACTCATATTGCTTTCACTGAGTCTGGACATCGGAATGCCCATTCCCTTCAAGGTCTCTGCATACAATATATTCAAGCCACTGCCACCATCCATCAGAACCTTAGTCAACCGAGTGCCTTCGACAACTGGCTCAACCACCAACGCTTGCCTCCCAAGGGTGGCTATGTGCACTGGGTGATAGTACTGGTCGAACATAATGGCAGTCTGAGACCACTTCAAATAACTGGGTGTCGCCGGAGCGACCATGTTTACTTCTCAGTTGATGAGTTTCAAACTTTCAATCGACTTTTGCTTTCAGCATCAGCAAAAATCATCAGAGTGGAATTGACGTGGGGGTAACCATCATCATCTTCCTCTTTATCCTCAACTTTGTCCGACTCTTTTTCCTCTTCTTTGGGTTGTTTCTCTCGAAACTGCTGGATTAGGAGCCAACACTGTCGAGTGGTATGCTTCGGGTAATGAGATTACCCTCTTCATCTTTTTTGGTGTGAATGTGGCATGGCAAATCCAACACATCATTTTCGTCTTGATCTTTTATTTTCTTGGGGTTCCACGGTCCTTTGGGCTTCCCCTTGAACTTTCCTTGAGTCACAGCTAAGGCATCTCCAGGAGCAGCTGGCTCGGCTTTGCGCTTCTGCTTCCGACTGGAGTTCCCTCCTCCGGTTTCGTGGGCGACTGTTTTGTGCTTGCTACTCCGGAGCCGATCCTCCTCTTCACCATTGGCATACTTGGTGGCAATTTCCATCATTCGACTCAGAGATATATCTCCGGTCCGACCAAACTTCAGATTCAACTCTCGATACTTGACACCTTCCTTGAAGGCACAAACTGCTTGGTGATCTGACACATTTTCCACCGTGTGGTGCAACGTGATCCATCTCTGGATATAATCCCTCAAGGTTTCATTCGGCTTCTGCACACAAGATTGTAGCTCTGTTAGCCCTGCTGGTCATTTGCATGTACCTTCAAATGTTGTAACAAACACTCGGGAAAGTTCTTCCCAACTATAAATACTGCCGGGCGCTAACTGATTCAACCACGCTCTGGCCGAGCCCTCCAACATCAGAGGAAGGTGCTTCATGTCCACTTCATCATTGCCACCACCAATCTGCACAGCCACTCGGTAGTCCTCTAGCCAAGTATCAGGCTTGGACTCACCAGTGAACTTGCTGACTCCAGTCGCCAACCTGAAGTTGGGAGGAATCACCGCTGCTCTGATGGCTCTGCTGAAATACTCGGGACCTGAAACATGCACTCTGCTGTCAGTCAGATAATCTCTATCGTGGCCATCTCTGTGTGCCTTGTTCCTGTCAACCAGACCTTGAACGAGAATGGATCTCGCGTCAAAGCTCGGTTCCCGGGGTCGACTGGAATCCTTCGCCCACCACTGTGAGGGCGTCTGTCATCGTGTTGCCGAGGTGCGTATGACCCACTCCTTGGGGGAGGTGTGGGTACTCGATGTCGATCATACTGCTCATGGTTTCTGTACTGATCCTGTCGATCTCCACGTCCCTCACGCCTTGGAGGCAATCTTGGGCTTTGAGCCGACTGAACTATGTCTGCCATTACAGATCTACTATAAATCATGTTCCGAGACTGTGACACTACTGTGTTCTGCTCCCCTGCCACCCAGAGCAAAGCTCGGATCTGCATCAAACCTCTACCAGCCTCCGACTAGGAAGGCTGAATCGACTCTGCTATTCGGGCGGCATGTGTGAGATTCTGGATCGGAGTTCGATATACCTGAGTTGGAGGCGGAAAAGTTGTCGTCGACTGGACTCAGGAACCCGCTGTCGAGCACGCTCATCGAGTGCGCACTGGAGGTTCTCCAGTCGAGTGCGTTCAACCAAGTTGGCCAAGCGCGCCTCCTCCAAGGCCCGGACCTTGGGGGTTTCTCCAACGATTGGAGTGTGAAGTGCATCCATATTACAGCCGCGAAGCTCTTCCCTCTGCTGCGAAGAAAGGGGCTCGGGGCAGTACTCCTCGTGGACACGTGATGGATCGCCTCCGCCTTCACCACCGTCATCGCGAGGGAAGCCAGGTGGACTACATGGTCTATTGACCATCAAGACTTCCGCCGTGGGGTCACTGCTGTCGCACTCGGATGCAGTCTCGATGGATCCAGTCGATAGGTCGAACATGCCGTAGAGAGTTTCGTCGGGCTCGATTGCCGCGACTTGGGGGGTGACCGAGTGGCGAGCCACCGCGTGCCTCACCCACCGCTGGAGCCTCGACTGACCGAAATGCTTGCGCCGGCGGGCAGCAGGGAGTGAAGACGCCACAGGAGCCGACCGATACTGGGTTGACGGCTGCCGCAGGAGGACGCCGCGGACTCACGCGCGAAAGTGCGTCGCTCCGCGGACGGGGAGCGCCTCGACGTCGAGTGGACCCTCTTGGAGCCAAGCGGAGTCGTCGGCGACGAACACGAGCGCGCCGAGACGGATCTCGCGACCCTCGGCCAATCCTCTGCCTGAAACCATGCTGATGGGGATCGGAAAAATTGCAACTTTTCCAACAAGTCGCTAAGACACCTGCCCCACGGTGGGAGCCAACTGTCGTGGTTCTAAGTCCGACAGTAGAACAGGGGGTAGGGATGTAGAGGCAAGATCCTAGCTATGGAGAAGTTGTACGCACGAGTTTTACGGGTTCAGGCCCTTCTCAGAGGAAGTAACAACCCTACGCCTCGGTGCCTGGAGGCGGTCGACTGGATTATATGCGTGTGTGTTACAGGGGGTGCGAACCCTTGTGCCAGTGGAGGAGGGTGGCTTATATAGAGTGCGCCAGAACCCCAGCCAGCCCACGTTATAAGGAGTTCAATGTTCATCAAGAAGGAGAGTTACAGGTAACGTCCGTAATAAAGTGTTATAAATGGCTATTAAGTCTAGGAGTTAATGTCTGACCGTTGTTGTGTAGAGTGACTTTAGGTCTTCTGTCCGTCGAGTGTTTCCTGTTACGGTCGAGTGACCTTGATTCCTCCGAGTGGAAATGTTTCTGGTTGAGTGGATGATGGTACCCTTTAAATGCTTCTGACTTTTGGAGTGATGTCCTTCGGGAGGGTATTTAGGTCAGGCCTGTGACCCTACCCTAGGTACATGTCCTCATCAACTATAGCTATGGTGTGTACTCCATGCCGCGGGTATCCCAATCCACCGGACGCAGCTTCAGTGACTTATTGCACCTGCCTTTAGGTGTATGGCAGTGATACGTCTCTAACGTATCCATAATTTACAAAGTATTCATGCCATATTTAAAATAGTTTTATATGGTTTTGGTGCACTTTTATATTATTTTTATGGGCTAACTTATTAATCTAGTGCCCAGTGTCAGTTTCTATTTTTTGCATGTTTTTTTCTCAGAAAACCATGCCAAATGAAGCCCAAAAGTGATAAAATTTTATGGAGATTTATTTTGGAACATATGTGATTTTTGGGAGGAAGAATCAGCGCAAGGCGGTGCTCGAGGGCTCCACAACGCAACAGGGCACGACCTACCCCCTGGTCGCGCCCCATTTCCTTGTGGGCACCTCGTAGGTCGGTTGGAGCCCTTCTTTCGCCGTAAGAAAGATAATTTAAGGGTAAAAATGACCTCAAAATTTCCTTCCAATCGGAGTTACGGATCTCCGGGAATATAAGAAATGGTTTTCAGCCATAAAGAGGGTTGTGAAACAAAAGAGAAACATAGAGAGAGAGAGATCCAATCTCGGAGGGGCTCCTGCCTTCTGGGAGCCATGGCGGCCATGGACCAGAGGTGAAACTCTCCTTCCATCTAGGGGGAGGCCAAGCAAGCAGAAGAATGAGGGGAGCTCTCTCCCCCTTTCTGTCCCAGTGGCGCCGGAACGCCGCCAGGGCAATCACCATGACGGCGATCTACACCAACAACTTCGCCGCCGTCAACACTAACTCTCTTTTCCTCTATGCAGTGGTGTAATCTCTCTCCTGCCACTGTAATCTCTACTTAAACATGGCGCTTTATGCCACATATTATTATCCAATGATGTGTTGCCATCCTATGATGTTTGGGTAGATTCATTTTATCCTATGGGTTGATTGATGATCGTGATTGGTTTGAGTTGTGTGTGTTATTTTGGTGATGTCCTATGGTTCCCTGTGTGTCACGCAAGCGTGTGAGATTACCATTGTAGGGTGTTGCAATACATTCATAATTCACTTATGTGGGTTGCGTGAGTGACGGATACACAAACCTCAGTAAGGAGGTTGTTGCGTATGGGAGTAAAGAGGACTTGTTACTTAATGCTATGGTTGGGTTTTACCTTAATGATTTTTTGTAGTTGTGGATGCTTGCTAGAGTTTCAATCGTAAGTGCATATGATTCAAGTGCGAGCTAGTCTAGTAGAGGCTTACTAGAGACACGGTGTTTTGTCTATGTATCCACACATGTATCAAGTTTCCGGTTAATACAATTCTAGCATGAATAATAAACATTTATCATGATATAAGGAAATATAAAATAACAACTTTATTATTGCCTCTAGGGCATAGTTCCTTCAGTCTCCCACTTGCACTAGAGTCAATAATCTAGTTCACATCGCCATGTGATTTAACACCAGTAGTTCACATCTTTATCTGATTAACACCCATAGTTCACATCGCCATGTGACCAAGACCCAAAGGGTTTACTAGAGTCAATAATTGAGTTCACATCGCTATGTGATTAACACCCAAAGAGTACTAAGGTGTGATCATGTTTTGCTTGTGAGTGAAGTTTAGTCAACGGGTCTGCCACATTCAGATCTGTATGTATTTTGCAAATTTCTATGTCTACAATGCTCTGCAAGGAGCTACTCTAGCTAATTGCTTCCACGTTCAATATGTATCTAGATTGAGACTTAGAGTCATCTAGATCAGTATCAAAGCATGCATTGACGTAACTCTTTACGACGAACTCTTTATCACCTCCATAACCGAGAAACATTTCCTTATTCCTCTTTAAGGTAACTAAGGATAATTTTGACCGCTGTCCAGTGATCTAGTCCTGGATCACTATTGTACCCCCTTGCCAAACTCATGGCAAGGTACACAACAAGTTTGGTACACAACATGGCGTACTTTCTAGAACCTATGGCTGAGGCATAGGGAATGACTTTCATTCTCTCTTTATCTTCTGTCGTGGTCGGGTTTTGAGTCTTTACTCAACTTCACACCTTTACAATACAGGCAAGAACTCCGTCTTTGACTGATCCATTTTGAACTCCTTCAAAATCTTGTCAAGGTATGTACTCATTGAAAGTCTTATCAAGCGTCTTGATCTATCTCTATAGATCTTGATGCCCAATATGTAAGCAACTTCACCGAGGCCTTTCATTGAAAAATTCTTATTCAAATATCCTTTTATGCTATCCAGAAATTCTACAACATTTCCAATCAACAATATGTCATCCACATATAATATCAGAAATGCTACAGAGCTCCCACTCACTTTCTTGTAAATACAGGCTTCACCATAAGTCTGTATAAAACCATATGCTTTGATCACCTTATCAAAGCGTATATTCCAACTCAGAGATGCTTGCACCAGTCCATAGATGGATCGCTGGAGTTCGCACACTTTGTTAGCACCTTTAGGATCGACAAAACCTTTTGGTTGCATCATATACAACACTTCTTTAAGAAATCCATTAAGGAATGCAGTTTTGACATCCATTTGCCAGATTTTATAAAATGCGGCAATTGCTAACATGATTCAGACAGACTTAAGCATCACTACGAGTGAGAAAATCTCATTGTAGTCAAGACCTTGAACTTGTCAAAAACCTTTTTTGACAAGTCGAGCTTTGTAGATAGTAACACTACCATCAGTGTTCGTCTTCCTCTTGAAGATCCATTTATTCTCAATGGCTTGCCGATCATTGGGCAAGTCCACCAAAGTCCACAGTCTGTTCTCATACGTGGATCCTATCTTAGATTTTATGGCCTCAAGCCCTCGGTCGAAATCTGGGCTCATCATAACTTCATCATAGTTCGTAGGTTCGCCATGGTCTAATAACATGACTTCTAGGACATGATTACCATACCTCTCTGGTATGGAACGTCCTCTGTTCGACCTACGAGGTCCAGTAGTAACTTGATCCAAAGTTTCATGATCATCATCATTAGCTTCCTCTCTAGTTGGTGTAGGAATCACGGGAATGGATTTCACTGAAGTGCTACTTTCCAATTCGAGAGAAGGTACAATTACCTCATCAAGTTCTACTTTCCTCCCACTTACTTCTTTCAAGAGAAACTCCTTCTCTAGAAAGGTTCCATTCTTGGCAACAAAGATCTTGCCTTCGGATCTGTGGGAGAAGGTGTACCGAATTGCTTCCTCAGGGTATCCTATGAAGATGCACTTCTCCGATTTGGGTTCGAGCTTATCGGCTAAAGCCTTTTGACATAAGTGTCGCAACCCAAAAGTTTAAGAAACGACAACTTAGGTTTCCTGCCAAACCATAGTTCATACGGTGTCGTCTCAACAGATTTAGACGGTGCCCTATTTAACGTGAATGCAACTGTCTCTAATGCATAACCCCAAAACAATAGTGGTAAATCAGTAAGAGACATCATAGATCGCACCATTTCTAATGAAGTACGGTTACGAAGTTCGGACACACCATTACACTGTGGTGTGCTAGGTGGCGTGAGTTGTGAAACTATTCCACATTGTTTTAAATGAAGGCCAAACTCGTAACTCAAATATTCACCTCCACGATCAGATCGTAGAAACTTTATTCTCTTGTTACGATGATTCTCCACTTCATCTGAAATTCCTTGAACTTTTCAAATGTTTCACACTTGTGTTTCATTAAGTAGATATACCCATATCTGCTTAAATTATCTGCGAAGGTCAGAAAATAATGATACCCGTCGCGAGCCTCAACACTTATCGGACCGCATACATCGATATGTATTATTTCCAATAAGTCATTAGCTCGCTCGATTGTTCCGAAGAATGGAGTTTTAGTCATCTTGCCCATGAGGCATGGTACGCAAGTATCACATGATTCATAATCAAGTGATTCCAAAAGCCCATCTGCATGGAATTACTTCATGCGCTTTATACCAATATGACCTAAACGGCAGTGCCACAAGTATGTTGCACTATCATTATCAGCTTTGCATCTTTTGGCATCAATATTATGAATATGTGTATTACTACGATCGAGATTCAACAAACCATTTATATTGAGTGTATGACCATAAAAGGTTTTATTCATGTAAACAGAACAATAATTATTCTTTTACTTAAATGAATAACCGTATTGCAATAAGCATGATCCAATCATATTCATGCTCAATGCAAACCCCAAATAAAATTTATTTTAGGTTCAACACTAATCCCAAAGGTAAAGGGAGTGTGCGATGGTAATCTTATCAACCTTGGAATCATTTCAAACACACATCGTCACCTCGCCCTTAACTAGTATCTGTTCATTTTGTAATTCTTGTTTCGAGTTACAAATCTTAGCAACTGAGCCGGTATCAAATACCAAGGGGCTACTATGAACACTAGTAAAGTACACATCAATAACATGTATATCAAATATACCTTTGTTCACTTTGCCATCCCTCTTATCCGCCAAGTTTTTTGGGGCAGTTCCGCTTCCAGTGACCATTTCCTTTGTAGTAGAAGCAGTCAATTTCAAGTTTGAGTCTAGCTTTTGGGCTTATTCATGGGAGTGGCAACTTGCTTTCCATTATTCTTGAATCTAGTGGTCTTGTTAACCATCAACACTTGATGCTATTTCTTGATTTCTACCTTCACCGATTTTAGCATCGCGAAGAGCTTGGGAATCGTTTTCATCATCCCTTGCATATTATAGTTCATCATGAAGTTCTAGTAACTTGGTGATAGTGATTAGAGAACTCTGTCAATCACTATCTTATCTGGAAGATTAACTCTCACTTGATTCAAGCGATTGTAGTACCTAGAAATTCTAAGCACATGCTCACTAGCTGAGCTATTCTCCTCCATCTTGTAGGCAAAATACTTGTCAGAGGTCTCATACCTCTTAACACGGGCATGAGTCTGAAATATCATTGCCATCTCTTGGAACATCTCATATGCTCCATGGCGTTCAAAATATATTTGAAGTCCCGGTTCTAAGCCGTAAAGCATGGTGCACTAAACTATCGAGTAGTCATCAGATCGAGCTTGCCTGACATTCATAACATCAGCATCTACTCCTGCAGCAGAACTTTCACCTAGCAGTGCATCAAGGACATAATTCTTCTGTGCAGCAATGAGGATAATCCTGAAGTTACGGACCTAGTCCTTGTAGTTGCTACCATCATCTTTCAACTTAGCTTTCTCTAGGAAAGCATTAAAATTCAAGGGAACGGTAGCACGGTGATACTGATACGTCTCCAACATATCTATAATTTTTGATTGTTCCATGCTGTTATATTATCAATGTTGGATGTTTTATAATAATTTTATAGTCGTTTTATATAATTTTTTGGTACTAACCTATTAACATAGTGCCAAGTGCCTGTTGCTATTTTCTGCATGTTTTTTACATCGCAGGAAATCAATACCAAATGGAGTCCAAATGCAACGAAACTTTACAGAGATTTTTTTATGGACCAGAAGACACCCAATGGGCCAAGGCTGTGCCTGGGGGGGTGCTTCGTGGGGAGCACAACCCACCACGGCACACTAGGAGGCCTAGGCGCGCCCTGGTGGGTTGTGCCCACCTCGGGTGCCCCCGGACCGCCTCTTTGCTCTATAAATACCCCAATATTCCAGAAACCCTAGGGGAGTCGACGAAAATCAATTCCAGCCACCGTAGAGTCCAGAACCACCAGATCCAGTATATACACCATCACGGAGGGGTTCACCACTTCCATTGGTGCCTCTCTGATGATGCGTGAGTAGTTCTTTGTAGACCTTCGGGTTCGTAGTTCTTTGTAGACCTTCGGGTTTGTAGTTAGTAGCTAGATGGCTTCCTCTCTCTCGCTGAATTCTCAATACAATGGTTTCTTGGAGAACCATATGATGGAACTCTTTTTGTGGTGTGTTTGTTGGGATCCGATGAACTTTGAGTTTATGATCAGATCTATCTTTTTATATCCATGAAAGTTATTTGAGTTTCTTTGATCTCTTATATGCATGATTCCTTATAGCCCCATATATATTCTCTGATATTTGGGTTTTGTTTGACCAACTTGATCTATTTATTTTGCAATGGGAAGAGGTGCTTTGTAGTGGGTTCGATCTTACGGTGCTTGATCCCAGTGACAGAAGGGGAACCGACACGTACGTATCGTTGCTACTAAGGAAAAAACGATGGGGTCTATCTCTACATAGATAGATCTTGTCTACATCATGTCATCGTTCTTATTGCATTACTCCATTTCTCCATGAACTTAATACACTAGATGCATGCTGGATAGCAGTCAATGTGTGGAGTAATAGTAGTAGACGCAGGCAGGAGTCGGTCTACTAATCTTGGACGTGATGCCTATATAATGATCATTGCCTGGATATCATCATGATTACTTGAAGTTCTATCAATTTCCCAACAGTAATTTGTTCACCCACCGTTTGCTACTTTCTCGAGAGAAGCCACTAGTGAAACCTACGGCCCCCGGGTCCCTTTCTCATATATTTGCCTTTGCGATCTACTTTCCCTTTGCTTTTATTTTTAGATCTATTAAACGAAAAATACAAAAATACCTTGCTGCATTTTATTATTATTTATTTTATTTGGCGTTCGATCTATCAATCTACTACAATTTATCTCACGTCCGTTTGCCTATGTTGAGGTGCCGTTACCCGAAAGGGATTGACAACCGCTTTAACACGTCGGGTTGTGAGTAGTTGTTATTTGTGTGCAGGTGTTGTTTACGTTGTGTTGCTTGGTTCTCCTACTGGTTCGATAACCTTGGTTTCATCAGTGAGGGAAATACCTATCGCTGCTATGCTGCATCATCCCTTCCTCTTTGGGGAAATACCGACGTAGTCCTAGCAGTCATCACATGAGCCATTGATCTACAACATAGATATGCAAAAACTATCAGGACTAAGTTCATGATAAATTAAGTTCAATTAATTATATTACTTAAGAACTCCCACTTAGATAGACATCCCTCAAGTCATCTAAATGATACGTGATCCAAATCAACTAAACCATGTCTGATCATCACGTGAGATGGAGTAGTCTTCAATGGTGAACATCTCTATGTTGATCATATCTACTATATGATTCACGTTCGACCTTTCGGTGTCCAGTGTTCCCAGGCCATGTCTGTACATGCTAGGCTCGTCAAGTTTAACCCGAGTATTCCGTATGTGCAAAACTGTCTTGCACCCATTGTATGTGAACGTAGAGCTTATCACACTCGATCATCACGCGGTGTCTCAGCACGATGAACTGTCGCAAAGGTGCATACTCAGGGAGAAAACTTATGCCTTGAAATTTTAGAAAGGGATCATCTTATAATGCTACCGCCGTACTAAGAAAAATAAGATGCATAAAAGATAAACATCACATGCAATCAAAATATGTGACATGGTATGGCCATCATCATCTTGTGCCTTTGATCTCCATAGCCAAAGCATCGTCATGATCTCCATCATCACCGGTTTGACACCTTGATCTCCATCGCAGCGTCGTGGTTGTCTCGTCAACTATTGCTTCTACAACTATCGCTAACGCATAGTGATAAAGTAAAGCAATTACATGGCATTTGCATTTCATACAATAAAGAGACAACCATAAGGCTCCTACCGGTTGCTAGTGACTTTTACAAAACATGATCATCTCATACAATAACATATATCACATCATGTCTTGACCACATCACATCACAACATGCCCTGCAAAAACAAGTTAGACATCCTCTACTTTGTTGTTGCAAGTTTTACGTGGCTGCTACGGGCTTCTAGCAAGAACCGTTCTTACCTACGCATCAAAACCACATCACTGATTTATCAAGTTTGCTGTTTTAACCTTTAACAAGGACCGGCAGCAGTCAAGTTCGATTCAACTAAAGTTGGAGAAACAGACCGCCGCCAGCCACCTTTATGCAAAACTAGTGGCATGTCTGTCGGTGGAACCGGTCTCATGAACATGGCCATGTAAGGTTGGTCCGGGCCGCTTCATCCAACAATACCGCCGAATAAAAATTTGACATTGGTGGTAAGCAGTATGACGATAACCACCCACAGCTCTTTGTGTTCTACTCGTGCATATCATCTACGCATAGACCTGGCTCGGATGCCACTGTTAGGGAACGTAGCATGCAATTTCAAAAAAATTCCTACACTCATGCAAGATCTATCTAGGAGATGCATAGCAACGAGAGGGGGAGAGTGTGTCCATGTACCCTCGTAGACCGAAAGTGTAAGTGTTTGACAACGCGGTTGATGTAGTCGAACTTCTTCTCGTTCCGACCGATCAAGCACCGAATGTACAACACCTCTGAGTTCTGCAGACGTTCTGCTCGATGACATCCCTCAAACTCTTGATCCAGCAAGTGTCGAGAAAGAGTTTCACCAGCACGACGGCGTGATGACGGTGATGGGGAAGTGACCGCGCAGGGCTTCGCCTAAGCACTAAGACAATATGACCGAAGGTGTAAACTGTGGAGGGGGGTGCCGCACATGGCTAACAATCATTGTTGTGTGTTCTAGCGGTGCCCCCCTCATCTATAGCTTATTCTAGGCGTGAGTGTAGAATAGCTTATTCTACACCCCCTAGTAACGCTAAGTACAAAATCTAGTAAAACGATGTATAAAATGTAGTAATTCGGAAAATATATTCCTTATCATTTAAGTTTCTAATTTATTACATTTTTACGAAAATTACTATATTTTACATAATATGTTATTGTATTTTGTATGTAGCGTTACTTGGTGTAGAATAAGCTATTCTACACTCACGCTTAGTTTAGTGTGAGATACAGCCCGTCTATTCTGATAATATTATCAGAATAGTTATTCTGATAACACTTCCACACTGCATGCTCATTTTTTAACGCGAGGGCACTGCACTTTCTTTAGCAAGAACACTGCATTACAGAGACTAGTGAACTTCGCGTCGGAAAAAACTGCGCGTAGTGTTTTTTTGGTTCTGTTTTCGCTCTAATTTTTTAACCGTTTATCGGAGCGAGGCGTGTAATATACCGTTGGAAAGCTACGGATTAGGCGCAACTTCGCCATGTTGAACACTTTTCGAGATTCCCCGCGGTTTAAGAGCAGTTTCAAAAACGGTGCGGCCCATAAAGAGTGGCAGCGAGCGTTTTTTCGCGTTTGTTTCTAAACCGCTCGTCGGAATGAGGCAAATGATACACCGTTGGATAGATACCATCGAGGCGCATATTTTTCATAAGTATTGTTTTCTCTAATTCGTTACGGTTTAAGAGCAGTTTTAAATTTACTAAATCGCGGAATTCTGTTTTTCAAAAAAAAAATTCGGTACTGTTTTCGCTCCAGTTTTTTAACCGTTTGTCGAAACGAGGCATGTAATCTACCATTGAAAATCTATGGACAAGGCGCAACTTTCATATGTTGAAATGCTTTTGAGATTCCTTATGGTTTTAAGTTAATTTTAAAAATCGGTGGATGATCGACGAGTGACAGCGGCTGTTTTTCGCGAAATTTTTACAAACCGTTTGTTGAAATGATTCAAATGATATGCCATTGGAGAGATATTGACGAGACGCAACTTTTTCATGTAGAACACTCTCTCTAATTCCTTACGGTTTAAGAGCCGTTTTAAATTTACCGAAATGCGGACACTCTGTTTTTCTCGACACCCAAATCGACGTGGATACTTCATTCGACTGAAAACCGCACTGCATCGGATGAAAAACCGCACTGCATCAGACGTGTTAGAGAACTGCATGATTTATTTTATTCAAACGTAATTTTTTCAACGACGAGAAAATAGAGTGCACTTCACATCGGGTGTATATGAACCACAACACTATCAAGAAGTGAACCGCATTACT
Organism: Aegilops umbellulata; assembly: GCA_032464435.1. NCBI lineage: Eukaryota > Viridiplantae > Streptophyta > Magnoliopsida > Poales > Poaceae > Aegilops > Aegilops umbellulata. The sequence goes on from CP136059.1 coordinate 346,671,770, forward strand.
TTTTTCGCTTCCGTAACAAATTTTTTGCACTTACGGGATCAACAACATCACACGGCCGACCGCACTGCTTCAGAATGAAAACTGCACTGCATCGGACAGGCAAGCGAGCTGCATAATTTCTTTTGTCGGATGTTATTTTTCTCATACGAGTTTTTGTTGTCTTTTTTAACTTTTTTTATGAACAAGAGTGGACCGCAAAGACTAATGCAAGTGAACCACATCATATATCAAAGTGAACCGCATTGCTATCTTGTTGTTCGCTAAATTTTTCGCACTTTTATGTTGGGCGCAAGTGAACACCATCACTCTTAAAAGTGAACCACATCCGAGGACCAAACGCACTGCAAGTGTTGATGTAGTCGACTGAATTTTGAGAACAATTTGCACTCCATACGGAGGGGTAATGAGCTACTGCAAAAATGGAATGAACTACTTTTTTCATACATACATCCTCTACATAGCACAATTAGATCTTGAGCACCACGAGCAACTAACTGAACCGCACAAAAACACAACAAAAGTACCGCATTGTTGCCCTCTAGCCAAACTTCACCACATGGCATTCCCAATTTTTACAATGAAGTGCAGTTTTCAACATTGTTTTTTGAGTAAAACGGCATCAAGCATTGAATGAACACCACCACCTATATTTAGAAAAATACAAAAACCAATGAGCCTCGTTCATCCTATTCTGTTTTTCCAAGATTTGCAGTCCGCGCAAAGACATTTTATCTAGCAAGAAATTAACTACAAAAAAAAACTACTGCACTTTTTGTGCACAAAATGAGCTGCACTGGAGTGCCACTAGTTACTGCAACGCACCATGCAGAGCACCTCCCCTCTCCCTTCGGCGATCTGCAAAGGGCAGTGTGGCAACCACATAGAAAGCGGCCGCTGGCACATGCACCGCACCACACCGAGACGAGAGGCAAACTGCAGACAAGCAAAATATGAAGAAAAAGAAGGCCCCGATCTGCAATAAAACGCAATCAGGTTTAGAGGCAGTAGAATCAAACTGCACACACGGGGGTGCCGTACCGCACGCTAGGGAAAATTCAAAAAAATGAGCCATTTTCCAGAGATGAACTTCAGTTTGCTTATTTTCTCCCTTGACGAGGTTCATCAGCAACAAATGGCACAAACTGCTCAGCAACAAAAGTGAACATCATCATCAATGGGAAGGGAGATGGTCGACGGCTGATGCTACAAAACTGCGTGAGAGGAGATGCCCACCCCTCGCCGCCGGAATGCACTGCACGTGTGCCCATCGGTAAACCGCGGCACGCACAAAACCGTACTACAGTGCACCGGGGGTGGAATCTTGTCATTTGCCGACTAGTGTGGTAGTCACGGCCTCGACCATTGATCTCACGGTCGATGACAGGAAAGGGCCAGACGGTCTAGGAGGGAGGGATTAGAAGGGAGGGGTGGCGCGGTGGCCGTGGATGTTGGCGGAGGTCGGAGAAGACTCATCGTCGCTGGGTGAGGAGGGGATGAGCATGAGGGAGCGACTAATCCCCCAGATCCGTCGGTCGTGCACTGCGGTGAGCCTTGGCCCGTGACGAGGTAGTTGGGGAGGCCGTCGTCAAGCTCATCGCTGGGTAGGGGAGACGAGGGGAGGGAGGGAAGGGAGGGCGTCGCCAGCCATAGCAGCGTGGGATTCGTCAATCTAGCGCAGCGCAGGCCAATCAGGAGGGAAGGGAGGGCGTCGCCGGCCATCCAGGATAGCACTGGCCGGTTGGGAGGGTTGGCACCATGGGGGAAGGCTGGATGGGGGGACGGCGCCGACGGGTGGATGCTGGGATGCTGCAAACGCCAATCTAGCGCCGGATAACTCGGGGATTGGTGATGCGGGGCAGCACTGTGGAAGATGGAGGTGCCTGGATCCGGCGACCACTGGGCGCGCCGGCGAGGGGAACCAGGAGGAGGGAGGCGGCGGGGTGGCGCGAGCCCGGTCCAGCGGTGGGTCGGGGCAGTGAGGCGGTAGTCGGGGAGGCGCGGGGCGTGGTGGGGCAGGGATCTGACGGCGCGGTGTTGGAAGCGGTAGAAGGTTGGGGGTGGTGGAGACGTGGCGCGGCGGGGCTCGCCGGGGTGGGCGCGGTGGAGGAAGGTGGGGGCGAGGCGGGGCAAAGGTGGAAGAAGGTAAGTTGGTGCTCTGGCGACGGCGGCGCCGGTAGAAGGTGGAGGGAGGTGGGGGTTTGGATCGGGGGAAGAAGGAGGTGGGTGTCGTGTGGGAGCTGGGGGTGGGCTTTGTTGCGGTTTGGTTAGTGGCAGTGGGGTGGTTCGGTTCGTGGGGCGGTGCGGAGAGAGGTGTGATACGTCTCCGTCGTATCTACTTTTCCAAACACTTTTGCCCTTGTTTTGGACTCTAATTTGTATGATTTGAATGGAACTAACCCGGACTGACACTGTTTTTAGCAGAATTGCCATGGTGTTGTTTCATGTGCAGAAAGAAAATATTCTCGGAAAGTCCTGAAATTCCACGGAACACCTTAGAAAAAAAATCCTCGGCAAAGATGAAGACCAGGGGGGCCACACCCTGTCCACGAGGGTGGGGGCGCGCCCCCCCTCTAGGGCGCGCCCCCTACCTCATGGGCCCCCTGGACACCCTCCGACGCCAACTCCAACTCTATATATTGGCTTTCAGGGAGAAAAAAATCAGAGAGAAGAAATCATCGCGTTTTACGATACGGAGCCGCCGCCAAGCCCTAATCTCTCTCGGGAGGGCTGATCTGGAGTCCGTTCGGGGCTCCGGAGAGGGGGATTCCTCGCCGTCGTCATCATCAACCATCCTCCATCACCAATTTCATGATGCTCACCGCCGTGCGTGAGTAATTCCATCGTAGGCTTGCTGGACGGTGATGGGTTGGATGAGATTTATCATGTAATCAAGTTAGTTTTGTTAGGGTTTGATCCCTAGTATCCACTATGTTCTGAGATTGATGTTGCTATGACTTTGCTATGCTTAATGCTTGTCACTAGGGCCCGAGTGCCATGATTTCAGATCTGAACCTATTATGTTTTCATGAATATATGTGAGTTCGTGATCCTATCTTACAAGTCTATAGTCACCTACTATGTGTTATGATTCGGCAATCCCGAAGTGACAATAATCGGGACCACTCCCGGTGATGACCGTAGTTTGAGGAGTTCATGTATTCACTATGTGCTAATGCTTTGTTCCGGTTCTCTATTAAAAGGAGGCCTTAATATCCCTTAGTTTCCAATAGGACCCCGCTGCCACGGGAGGGTAGGACAAAAGATGTCATGCAAGTTCTTTTTCATAAGCATGTATGACTATATACGGATTACATGCCTACATTACATTGATGAACTGGAGCTAGTTCTGTGTCACCCTATGTTATGACTGTCACATGATGAACCGCATGCAGCATAATTATCCATCACTGATCCGATGCCTACGAGCTTTCCATATACTGGATCTCGCTTATTTACTTTCTCGCTGCTACTGTTACAACCACTACAAAATACCAAAAATATTACTTTTGCTGTCTTTACTTTTGTTGCTGTTACCACCACTATCATATTACTTTGCTATTAAACACTTTGTTGCAGATACTAAGTTTCCAGGTGTGGTTGAATTGACAACTCAGCTGCTAATACTTGAGAATATTCTTTGGCTCCCCTTGTGTCGAATCAATAAATTTGGGTTAAATACTCTACCCTCGAAAACTGTTGCGACCCCCTATACTTGTGGGTTATCAAGACCTTTTTCTGGCGCCGTTGTCGGGGAGCATAGCTCTATTCTTTGAGTCACTTGGGATTTATATCTGCTGGACACTATGAAGAATTTGAAAGACACTAAGACAACAATTTATCCCTCAACTACGAGGGGAGGTAAGGAACTGCCATCTAGCTCTGCACTTGATTCACCTTCTGTTATGAGTAAGCTAGCGACACCAAAACCTGCTTCTGCTATTCGTCTTGATATGTCGCATGTTATTGATGATGCCACTTCTGCTATGCATGATATTTATGATGAAACTGCTTCTATGCCTGATACTACTATGCACCTTAGTGATTTTCTTGAATACGTTCATGAAAGTGATGATGAAAATATGCCCGTTATTCCTCAGGGTTATCTTTTTGATAAAGATTCTTCTTTAGCTATTTTAGCCTGCAGAGATAGATATGAGCTTTAGAGGTTATTGATTAAATGGAACAAACAATCACTTAGAGATAAAATGAAACCTGATCCTGCTTTTGCAACTTCACCTATCTGTGTTCCTGATAAGGATTATGAATTCTCTGTTTATCCAGATATAATTACTTTGGTTGAATCTGATCCTTTTTATGGCTATGAATTTGAAACTGTTGTGGCTCATCTTACTAAGTTAAATGATATAGCTGCCCTGTTCACTAATGATGAGAGATCGCGTTACTTCTATATACTCAAACTATTTCCGTTCTCATTAAAGGGTGATGCTAAGATATGGTTTAATTCTCTTGATCCTGGTTGTGTGCGTAGTCCCCAGGATATGATTTATTACTTCTCTGCTAAATATTTCCCTGCTCATAAGAAACAAGCTGCTTTAAGGGAAATATACAACTTTGTGCAAATTAAAGAAGAGAGTCTCCCACAAGCTTGGGGGAGGCTTCTCAAGTTACTTAATGCTTTGCCTGATCATCCTCTTAAGAAACCTAAAATACTTGATATCTTTTATAATGGACTAACCGATGCTTCCAGAGATTACCTGGATAGTTGTGCAAGTTCTCTTTTCAGGGAAAGAACACCGGATGAAGCTGAAATTCTAAAGAATAATATGTTGACAAATGAAAATAATTTTGCACCTCCTGAGCCACCTCCTAAGCCATCTCCCGCTCCAATTACTGAGTTTATTCCTAAACCAACTCCGAAGAAGAGAGGTGTTCTATTTCTCAGTCCCGAAGATATGCAAGAGGCAAAGAAATCTATGAAAGAAAAAGGTATTAAAGCTGAAGATGTAAAGAATTTACCTCCTATTGAAGAAATACATGGCCTTAATCTACCGCCTGTCGAAGAAACATATGAACTTGATCACTTATTTACTGAAGAACCTCCTGATCCCGATATCCCGACACAGGTAGTAAAGGTAAATTGTCTCTATAGATATGATAAAGCTGAAGTTCCTCCTACTAAAATTGCTAGTCAGTGCTTGGATGAGTTTGATAACTTTATGTTTAAGCAAGACGACTTCAATGCTTATTTTGATAGACAATTAAAAGAAAATGCTTATAAGATTAGATGCTTGGGTGATTATATGGCTAATATTAGAGGTGAACTTAAACTTGTTAACAAACATGCTTCTATGGTTACCACTCAAGTAGAACAAGTACTTAAGGCTCAAAAAGAATTGCTCCATGAAATGAATAATAAGAAAAATGATTATGCTGTTAGAGTGGCTACTAGAACTGGTAGAATGACTCAGGAACCTCTATATCCTGAAGGCCACCCTAAGAGAATCGAGCAAGATTCTCAGAGAAATAATATTGATGCACCTAGTTCTTCTAAGAAGAAGAAAAAGAAAAATGATAGAACTGTGCAAACTTCTAGTGAACCTATTGCTGAACCACCTAATAATCCAAATGATATCTCTATGTCTGATGCTGAAACACAATCAGGTAATGAACATGAACCTAATGGAAATACTAATGATGATGTTCAGGATGATGCTCAACCTAGTAATAATAATGATGTAGAAATTGAACCCGCTGTTGATCTTCATAACCCACAATCAAAGAATCAACGTTATGATAAAAGAGACTTTGTTGCTAGGAAACATGGTAAAGAAAGAGAACCTTGGGTTCAGAAACCCATGCCTTTTCCTCCGAAACCATCCAAGAAGAAGGATGATGAGGATTTTGAGCGCTTTGCTGAAATGATTAGGCCTATCCTTTTGCGTATGCGATTGACTAATGTGCTCAAAACAAATCCTTATGCTAAATATATGAAAGATATCATCACTAATAAAAGAAAGATACCGGAAGCTGAAATTTCCACCATGCTTGCTAATTATACTTTTAAGGGTGGAATACCAAAGAAACTTGGAGACCCCGGAGTACCTACTATACCTTGCTCCATTAAAAGAAATTATATTAAAACTGCTTTATGTGATACTGGAGCCGGTGTTAGTGTTATGCCTCTCTCTTTATATCGTAGACTTGACTTGAAGAAGTTGACACCTACTAAATTATCTTTGCAAATGGCTGATAAATCAACTGCTATACGTGTCGGTATTTGTGAGGACGTGCCTGTTGTGGTTGCAAATGTTACTATTTTAACGGACTTTGTTATTCTTGATATTCCCGAGGATGATAGTATGTCTATTATTCTTGGAAGACCTTTTCTTAATACTACAGGGGCTGTTATTGATTGCAACAAAGGCAATGTCACTTTTCATGTTAATGGTAATGAGCATACGGTACACTTTCCGATGAAACAACCTCAAGTCCACAGTATCAACTCTATTGGAAAATTTTCATCGATTATATTTGGAGGTTTTGAATTTCCACTTCCTACTGTCAAAAAGAAATATGATAGATTTATTATGGGGGATGTGCATATCCTCGTTGAGGTAACCTAGTGTTATTCGAAATTTCTCCTATTTCATGATTATCGGAATGGGTTTGTTAACAAGACTTGATCAACCTTGTTAGTGGATTCTTTTTGATGAGCATGAGATGGATGAAACTAGAAGCACAACCTTCCGTACCCTCTTCAAAATTTCTGTTAATTAGTAGAAATAAAGTAAAAATAGTATTTCTCTGTCTATTTCCTGGCTTATCCGTGCAATATAAAATAATATCCCGAAAATAAAAGTCCTCAGAATGACATGCCAATTTAATATGATTTTTTCGGGAATATTTGAGGATTTACTATGCAAAAATTACCACGGGAGGAGCTGCCACCTGGCCACGACGGTGGTGGGTGCGGCCCCCCTATAGGACGCGCCCTGCCTCGTGGGCCCACGGTGGCCCTCCTCCACTTATCCCAGCACCCATCTTCTTCCTCTGTCTCACACGAACCTGAAAAACCAACTCAAGCACGAGTTCCAGCCACTTTTGCTGCGATTTTCGATCTCCTTGCTCAAAGCACCTCTCGCAAAACTGCTTGGCGAGATTGTTCCTTGGTTTGTGACTCCTCCATTGGTCCAATTAGTTTTTGTTCTAGTGCTCTCTTCTTTGCAAATTTGTGCTACATAGGTGACCATGTTCTTGAGCTTGCATGTCAAATTTATGTGGTTCCAAGTAGTTCTAATGCTTAATATAGGCTCTAGGCACTTGTAGGAGTAGTTGCTATCAGTTTTATTGAAGTTGGTTCACTTTTGTTTGAAGTTACTCAAAATTTCAGATTATTTTATAAAAATGATGAAGAGAATTTTGAGGGGCTCATCGAGCCGAAGCTCAAAGGATAAACAAGATGAAGAAGCTCAGAGGCCCAAATATAATTTGCCTCGTACCCCGGAAATCCGGCCGTGTGAATGGCCTTCTGATAATTTCTTGAGAGAGGCCGGGATTTATGAGGATTTCTATTCATTGATTGAAAATGCTGGCCTCACCGACTTCGTCCGCGACCAACGTCCACAGTATCTCTTACTCACAAATACTTTTGTGCAAAACTTCTACTTTTACCCTAAGGAATCACCTCCATCAGTAGAGTTTCATTTATATGACGTTGTGAAGAAAATGCCGTTGTCTGAATTTTGCGCAGTCTGCAACATACCCCCTGAGGGCACTTTAGAGGAACCACCCAGTAAGGTGTTGCAACCATTTATTAAACTTATCTTTGTGGGAGAAACCAGGAAGGTTTCTGATGCAAGGATCACTAGCATACATTTTCCTGTATTACGCTATTTTGCTTTATTTGCCAGTCGATGCTTGATAGGTCGTGGGAACTGTGGGAACTTTAGCGTTCCTGATATTATCATTTTGTTCCATGGTTTGTACCACGACAACACTGTTAGTATGGGCGGAATTATTGCTAGGCGGTTGAGTCTGAACCGTACTAAAGGCCCCATCTTTGGAGGCATTTATGCTTCTCGCCTTGCTGCACACTTTAACATAGCTATTAGGCATCATGAGAAAGAAGAAAAATTGTTGCCTAATGCTTATCTAGACTATAAGAGCATCATAGCCCATGATTTTCTTGTTAAGGACAGGAACAGAGAACTCAAATACAAGTTATACTTTGATAAACATTATCCTGAAACTATCACGTTGCCTGCTCCTTCTTTGTTTAATTTTGCAGGTCCATATCTTGTTACGTGGGCTGCTATCCAAGCCTACAAAAATCCTGCACCAGCCCCGGAACCGGAACCACAAGATGAGCCTCCACGACAATCTGTTTATTCTTGGGATCCAGAGATGGCTGTCAGTCAGTGGCAGTCAGAATCTTCTTCATCACAGTATGATCCTAACTATTCCTCGTCGCAGTATGACCCCAGCCACACCCACGGGTATCCGCCAGGCCATCCCTGGCAATAGACCAACTTAGGCCAAAAGCCTAAGCTTGGGGGAGTACGTATTTCTCACCGACATTAGATATATGTTCACACGCACTTATTGCTAGATGTCGGTGCTCATAATCTTTCACTGTAATATCCATGCTAGTTTATTTTTTTTCCTGCTTTCTTCTTGTGTGTTTGATAAACCTTAAGAAAACCAAAAAAATTAGTAGTAGTTTACTTTCTTGCTGTAGTAGTAATTAAAAAGAAAACCCAAAAATATTTCCCGTTCTTCTTTTGCTTGTTGAGAGCTTTCCCGTGTAAATAGTTTTTATTTCTTTTTCTTTTCTTTGGGGGTCAGTAGGAGAAGACCATGATTAAATTGTTGAAGTGGCTCTTATATGCTTTATTGTTGACTTAACCCATAGCTATATTGCCTTGTCTTCTCCTGTTTCTTGAATGCTCGCAGATTCCAGCTTAGTCCAATGCACGTGCACTCTTATTATTATTCACACCATTCGGTCGTGCAAGTGAAAGGCAATTATGATGATATAATGATGGACTGACTGAGATGAGAAAAGCTAGTATGAACTCGACCTCTTTTGTTTTTGTAAATATGATGAGTCCGTCGTTCTTGATTCAGCTTATTATGAATAAACATGTTTGCAATGACAATTAGAGATCATAGTTGCTTGTGCCATGCTTGATTAGCTATGAGTTATAATGGTTTACCTTGCGTGCCAACATGCTATTGAGATGATTATGATGTGGTATGATGGGGTGGTATCCTCCTTTGAATGATTTAAGTGACTTGACTTGGCACATGTTCACGCATGTAGTTGAAACAAAATCAACATAGCCTCCACGATATTTATGTTCATGGTGGATTATATCCTACTCATGCTTGCATCCAATGTTTATTAATTTTAATGCATGTACATGGCTGTCGTCGCTCTCTAGTTGGTCGCTTTCTAGTCTTTTGCTAGCCTTCACCTATACTAAGCGGGAATACTGCTTGTGCATCCAATCCCTTAAACCCCAAAGTTATTCCAGATGAGTCCACTATACCTTCCTATATGCGGTATCTACCTGCCGTTCCAAGTAAATTTGTATGTGCCAAACTCTAAACCTTCAAATAAATATTCTGTTTTGTATGCTCGAATAGCTCATGTATCAACCAAGGTTGTCCTTATCTTCCGTGTTAGGCGGGTTATTCTCAAGAGGAGTGGACTCCGCTCCTCACTCACAAGAACATGGCTGGTCACTGGGATGCCCAGTCCCATGCTTTATGCAAACTAAATCAAAATTAATTGCAAACAAGACTCCCCCTGGGACCTGATGTATGTTGGAGACACTCGTTGTTTCAAGCAAGTCATGGATTGATGCTTGTTGGTGGAGGGGGAGTATAAACTTTACCATTCTGTTTGGGAACCGCCTATAATTTGTTTAGCATGGAAGATATCGCCATCTCTTAGTTGTTACATTGACAATGAAAGTATACCGCTCAAAATGCAATTTATCTCTATTTCAAAACCGAGCTCTGGCACCTCTACAAATCCCCGCTTCCCTCTGCGAAGGGCCTATCCATTTACTTTTATGTTGAATCATCACCCTCTTATTTAAAAAGCACTAGCTGGAGAGCGTAGCTGCCATTTGCATTCATCACTATTAATCTATGTTGGGTGTGACTATGATTGGATCTCTTTTACCATGAATTACAATGTCTAGTCAGTCCTTGATCTTTAAAGGTGCTCTGCATTTATGTTTTGCGGTCTCAGAAAGGGCTAGCGAGATACCATCTTGTTATATCATATTATGATTGTTTTGAGAAAGTGTTGTCATCCGGGATTTATTATTATGGCTCGCTAGTTGATTATGCTATTGATACGAGTAATTGTGAGACCTGAGAATTATTGCAAATGTGGTTAGTTATGATATATGCTGAAAACTTGAATGCTGGCTTGACATAGTTACAACAACAAGAGCAAACAGAGTTTGTAAAAGTTTTGCTTTCTTTCAGTTTGTCAACTGAATTGCTTGAGGACAAGCAAGGGTTTAAGCTTGGGGGAGTTGATACGTCTCCGTCGTATCTACTTTTCCAAACACTTTTGCCCTTGTTTTGGACTCTAACTTGTATGATTTGAATGGAACTACCCCGGACTGACGCTGTTTTCAGCAGAATTGCCATGGTGTTGTTTTATGTGCAGAAAGAAAATATTCTCGGAAAGTCCTGAAACTCCACGGAACAGCTTAGAAAAAATAAAAAAATCCTCGCCAAAGATGAAGACCAGGGGGCCCACACCCTGTCGACGAGGGTGGGGGGCGCGCCCCCCCCTCTAGGGTGCGCCCCCTACCTCGTGGGCCCCCTGGACACCCTCCGACGCCAACTCCAACTCTATATATTGGATTTCGGGGAGAAAAAATCAGAGAGAAGAAATCATCGCGTTTTACGATACGGAGCCGCCGCCAAGCCCTAATCTCTCTCAGGAGGGCTGATCCGGAGTCCGTTCGGGGCTCCGGAGAGGGGGATTCGTCGCTGTGGTCATCATCAACCATCCTCCATCACCAATTTCATGATGCTCACCGCCGTGCGTGAGTAATTCCATCGTAGGCTTGCTGGACGGTGATGGGTTGGATGAGATTTATCATGTAATTGAGTTAGTTTTGTTAGGGTTTGATCCTTAGTATCCACTATGTTCTGAGATTGATGTTGCTATGACTTTGCTATGCTTAATGCTTGTCACTAGGGCCCGAGTGCCATGATTTCAGATGTGAACCTATTATGTTTTCATGAATATATGTGAGTTCGTGATCCTATCTTACAAGTCTATAGTCACCTACTATGTGTTATGATCCGGGAACCCCGAAGTGACAATAATCGGGACCACTCCCGGTGATGACCGTAGTTTGAGGAGTTCATGTATTCACTATGTGCTAATGCTTTGTTCCGGTTCTCTATTAAAAGGAGGCCTTAATATCCCTTAGTTTCCAATAGGACCCCGCTGCCACGGGAGGGTAGGACAAAAGATGTCATGCAAGTTCTTTTCCATAAGCACGTATGACTATATACGGAATACATGCCTACATTACATTGATGAACTGGAGCTAGTTCTGTGTCACCCTATGTTATGACTGTCACCTGATGAACCGCATCCGGCATAATTATCCATCACTAATCCGATGCCTACGAGCTTTCCACATACTGGATCTCGCTTATTTACTTTCCCGCTGCTACTGTTACAACCATTACAAAATACCAAAAACATTACTTTTGTTGTCTTTACTTTTGTTACCGTTACCACCACTATCATATTACTTTGCTACTAAACACTTTGCTGCAGATACTAAGTTTCCAGGTGTGGTTGAATTGACAACTCAGCTGCTAATACTTGACAATATTCTTTGGCAACCCTTGTGTCGAATCAATAAATTTGGGTTAAATACTCTATCCTCGAAAATTGTTGCGATCCCCTATACTTGTGGGTTATTAAGGTGTTATTAGAATAAGCGGTTTTTGTTTTTAGAATAAGAGTCTTAAGGGTGTTATCATAATAAACCCACCCTATATATATAGGGTGGGACTATTTAGGAACCCCCTCTAGAGTCTTAAGGAACCACCTCCTACTCCTACATGTTTCTACCGGAGCCAGCTAACTACTCGCACAACCGACGCCCGAAGCACCATCTTCTCCCCCACGACCTGGACCCACTCGCCGGAGAGCCACAACCACCTACCTCGTCGGCGCGCCACAACCTACCCATCTCACCGGCGCACCACAACCTACCCTTCTAAAAAACAGAAGCTGGAACCAGCGCGTGTACACCCAGCGCCATCCTCCTCCTCCTCGAGCCTGCCATGCGCACGAGACAATGTCCCTACCCGCAGTCGGGCCGGCGGAGAGCACGGGCGATGAGCGGCCGGGGCACTGTTCGCCGACCGCAGGGAGCCACCGCCCGGCCGGACCATCCCAGATCCGTCCGCCGCCGATTTGGGGGAGGCGGCGCGGTGAGGCCCGAACAAGGTGAACTCCGGCTCGACCACTTTCGTCCCCCACATACTTGCTGCAATGTTCGTTTCGAATTCAAGCCCACCGCTGGAATCCGGGTGGGGGGCCTAATTTGGTGGTGGAGCTGGAGTTGATTTGGCTCAATAATCCTTCTCGGAATCCAGTCCGGCTCCGGCCGGAAAAGTGCGTGTTCAATTCCCGGCGGTTCTTGGCGGCTCCGATTGCTACTCTCCTCCAACTCCGACACAACCTCATGTGATCCATCGATCCAGTTGTATACTGCGTCCGGGAAAAGTAGAGAGAGAAAGAGAGGGAGAGGCATCGTCTCGCTGCCGAGCAACGAGAGCGATGATTTCCCGGGGCCGGATAAGTCGCCGGCAGCAGGTCCGGTGTTCGTCATGGCCCTCCGGCTCGCCCAATCCAAGGTCTTGTACTTCATTGCCCCTGTGTTTTTCCCGGGCGTGACCCTGTTTCTGTTCGTCAGTGCGAGCGACTGTCTGTCGACGTTTCAGATTGATGGCGGGCACTTGGCTTACTGGTTGCCAATTCAGGGCCATGTCGGTTGTCGTAGCTGTTGATGAATTTAACCTTTGCTGAATGTCGCGATGAATTTATTATGCCTGCTTATCCCCCGTTGGTTGTTGTCTCATAGGTTGCATTGCATCTGGCAAGGCGTGGAATGGCGCGTGTGATTTTCTTCCATTTGGTTGTTCTTCTTCCATTCTTTCCTTCCTCACGTGACTTTTCTTCTGATTAGGATGCAAGTTAGCTGCACATCTTTTCTTCCATTTTTTCAAATATCATGTTCATTCCGGCTGCGAGCGAAGGTAGCAGTTAACTTCGGCCGGCGTGGCAGGTAACCACGATATTCATTGCAGTTATGGTGACCCCCGGCAAAAAAATGAATTACGAAATATGAAAAAAGTTTGACCATTTAAAAAATCGTCCACAGTGGCAGTTAACATCGGCCGACGTGGTAGTTAACTTCCGCGTTTATGAAAGTTAGCGCGACCTCGAAAAGGAAGAAAGAAATATTTTTTTAGTGTCTTCGCTCCCAGCAATTAACTTGGTGTTAACTGCCGCAGCCCAAGGCAATTACAAAATATGAAAAAAGTTTGGCCATTTAAAAAATCGTCCACAGTGGCAGTTAACATCGGCCGACATGGTAGTTAACTTCGGCATTCTGACAGTTAGCGTGACCTCGAAAAGAAAGAAAGAAATATTTTTTTAGTGTCTTCACTCCCAGCAATTAACTTGGTGTTAACTGCCGCAGCCCCACGCAATTACAAAATATGAAAAAAGTTTCGCCATTTAAAAAAATCGTCCACAGTGGCAGTTAACATCGGCCGGCGTGGTAGTCAACTTCGACATTCATGACAGTGAGCGTGACCCCGACAAGAAAAAATGAAATATTTTTTTAGTGTCTTCGCTCCCAGCAATTAACTTTGTGTTAACTGCGGCAGCCCCAGGCAGTTAGCTATTTCAAGCCCGGCAGTTAGTTCGACCCAAGAAAAAATGTAAAAGAAAAAAATAGTGGCTTCAGTCTGGCAGTTAACTTGATGTTAACTGCCGCAATCCCCGGTAGTTAGCTATTTTAGTCCCGGTAGTTAACTTGACCCAAAAAAAAGAATAAAAGAAAAAAATAGTTTCTTTAGTCCGGCAGTTACCTTGCTCAGGATAGGGCAGTTGGCTATTACGGTCGAGCAGTTAGGGTGTTCATCAGTTAGCTTGACCCGGGACAAAATGTAAAAGAAAAAAATTAGTACCTCCAGTCCGGCAGTTAACGTCTTGTTTACTGCCACAATCCCTGACCGTTAGCTATTTCAATAACGGCAGTTAGCTTGATCCGGGAAAAACCAGGAAACAAAAAAAGATAAGTTTCTTCAGTACCGGCAGTTAGCTTGACCATCATATGTTAGTTAGCTATTCTGGTCGGGCAGTTAGCGTGTAGTGTAGCACTTCGGGCAAAAAATGACGAAAATGACGCTAGTTTTTTTAAACTACTCTTAAACCGTAACGAATCTGAAAACGAGTTCTATATACCAAAGTTTGGGCTAATCCATAGCTTTCCAACGGCATATCATACACAACATTCCGACAAATGGTTTGAAAATTTCTTTCACAAAAACATTGAAAACTTGTTTGATGGATTTCTAGTTTTTTGATTTTTGTTTAAAAACCGAATTGACTTTGGGAAAATGATCAACACAATTGTTTTGCTCCTTTTCAATAGCTACCCAATGGTATATCATTTGCATCATTCCGATGAACGGTTCAATAATTACGACCAAAAAACAATGCAAAAAAATAGTGTCAGAAAAAGTCCGCCCGGCAGTTAACTAGTATAGGTCGCACAGTTATATGTCTGTTCTCGCGCAGTTAGGAAGGGTTCCTGAATAGCTTATTCAGGAATGGGTTGCAAAATAGCTAGGTTGCAGCGGAGGAGAGGTAGCCAAGGGTGTGCCCCAAGTAGGAGGAATCCTACTTGGGCGCCTCCCAATTCGGCCTCCTCCCCTTCCATATTCATCCGGAGGGGGAAGGAAGGAGGAGGGAGGAGAGAAGGAAGGGGGAGGCCGAATTCCTCCCTTCCTTTCTCTCTTCCCCTCTTTCCTCCCCCCTTATTTCGGCCTACATGGGGCGCTCCAGCCCCCTCGGGGCTGGTCTGTTCCCTTCTTGGCACACTAGGCCCATGTAGTTGCCGGGGGGATGCCCGGAACCCCCACCAGTGACCCGATATGTACCCGGTATCCCCGGAACACTTCCGGTGTCCGACTATCATCGTCCAATATATGAATCTTTACCTCTCGACCATTTTTAGACTCCTCATCATGTCCGTGATCTCATCCGGGACTCCGAACAACATTCGGTCACCAAATCACATAACTCATATAATACAAAATCGTCATCGAACGTTAAGCGTGCGGACCCTATGGGTTCGAGAACTGTGTAGACATGACCGAGACACCTCTTCGGTCAATAACCAATAGCGGAACCTGGATTCTCATATTGGTTCCCACATATTCTACGAAGATCTTTATCCCTCGTACCTTTATGACAACATACGTTATTCCCTTTGTCATCGGTATGTGACTTGCCCGAGATTCGATCGTCTGTATCTTCATACCTAGTTCAATCTCGTTACCGGCAAGTCTCTTTACTCGTTCTGTAATACATCGTCCCGCAACTAACTCATTAGTCACATTGCTTGCAAGGGTTATTATGATGTGCATTACCGAGAGGGCCCAGAGATACCTCTCCGATACTCGGAGTGACAAATCCCAATCTCGATCTATGCCGACCCAAAAAACACCTTCGGCTTTGATGCCCAATATGTAAGTAGCTTCGCCGAGGTTTTTCTTTGAAAAACTCCTTTCAAATACTCCTTTTTGCTTTCCAGAAAATTCTACATCATTTTTGATCAACAATATGTCATTTACATATCCTTATCAGAAAGGTTGTAGTGCTCGCACTCACTTTCTTGTAAATACAGGCTTCACCGCAAGTCTGTATAAATCTATATGCTTTGATCAACTCATCAAAGCGTATATTCCAACT
Source organism: Aegilops umbellulata (assembly GCA_032464435.1). Taxonomy (NCBI): domain Eukaryota; kingdom Viridiplantae; phylum Streptophyta; class Magnoliopsida; order Poales; family Poaceae; genus Aegilops; species Aegilops umbellulata. The sequence continues at coordinate 346,687,776 of CP136059.1, forward strand.
TCAAGATGCTTGCACCAGTCCATAGATGGATCGCTAGAGCTTGCACACTTTGTTAGCACCTATAGGATTAACAAAACCTTCTGGTTGCATCATATACAACTCTTCTTTAATAAATCCATTAAGGAATTTAGCTTTGACATCCATTTGCTAGATTTCATAAAATGCGACAATTGCTAACATGATTCGGACAGACTTAAGCATTAATACGAGTGATAAAATCTCATCGTAGTCAACACCTTGAACTTGTTGAAAACCTTTTGCGACAATTCAAGCTTTGTAGATAGTAACACTACCATCAGCGACCGTCTTCCTCTTGAAGACCCATTTATTCTCAATGGCTTGCCGATCATCGGGCAAGTCCACCAATGTCCACACTTTGTTCTTATATATGGATTCTATCTCAGATTTTATGGCCTAAAGCCATCTGTTGGAATCTGGGCTCATCACAGCTTCTTCATAGTTCATAGGTTTGCTGTTGTCCAACAACATGACTTCCAGGACAGGATTGCCCTACCACTATGGTGCGGATCGTGCTCTGGTCGACCTATGAGGTTCAGTAGGAACTTGATCTAAAGTTTCATGATCATCATCATTAGCTTCCTTTCTAGTTGGTGTAGGCATCACGGGAACGGATTTCTCTGATGTGCTACTTTCAAAATTGAGAGAAGGTACAATTACCTCATCAAGTTCTATTTTCCTCCCACTCACTTCTTTCAAGAGAAACTCCTTCTCTAGAAAAGATCCATTCTTAGCAACAAAGATCTTGCCCTTCGGATGTGTGGTAGAAGGTGTACCCAATTGTTTCCTTAGGGTATCCTATGAAGACGCACTTCTCAGATTTGGGTTCGAGCTTATTAGGCTGAAGCCTTTTAACATAAGTGCTGCAACCCCAAACTTTAAGAAATGACAGCTTAGGTTTCTTGCCAAACCATAGTTCATACGGTGTCATCTCAACAGATATAGACAGTGCCCTATTTAACGTGAATGCAGCTGTCTCTAATGCATAACCCAAAAACGATAGTGGTAAATCAGTAAGAGACATCATAGATCGCAACATATCTAATAAAGTACGGTTATGATGTTCGGACACACTAGTACACTGTGGTGTTCCAGGTGGCATGAGTTGTGAAACTATTCCACATTGTTTCAAATGAAGGCCAAACTCGTAACTCAAATATTCGCCTCCGCGATCAGATCGAAGAAACTTTATTTCTTGTTACGATGATTCTCCACTTCACTATGAAATTCTTTGAACTTTTCAAATGTTTCAGACTTGTGTTTCATTAAGTAGATATACCCATATCTTCTCAAATCATCTGTGAAGGTCTGAAAATAACGATACCTGCCGTGAGCTTCAATACTCATCGGACCGCATACATAGGTATGTATTATTTCCAATCGGTCATTAGCTCGCTCCATTGTTCCGAAGAATGGAGTTTTAGTCATCTTGCCTATGAGGCATGGTTCGCAAGCATCAAATGATTCATAATCAAGTGATTCCAAAAGTCCATCCACAAGGAGTTTCTTCATACGCCTTACACGAATATGACCTACACGACAGTGCTACAAATATGTTGCACTATCATTATCAACTTTGCATATTTTGGCATCAATATTTTGAATATGTGTGTCACCACGATCGAGATTCAATAAACCATTTATACTGAGTGTATGACCGTAGAAGGTTTTATTCATGTAAACAAAACAACAATTATTCTTTGACTTAAATGAATAAGCGTATTGCAATGAATATGATCTAATCATATTCATGCTAAACGCAAACACCAAATGACATTTGTTTTAGGTTCAACACTAATCCCAAAGGTAAAGGGAGTGTGCGATGGTGATCTTATCAACCTTGGAATCACTTGCAACACACATTATCACCTCGCTGTTAACTAGTCTCTGCAACTCCTGTTTCGAGTTACTAATCTTAGCAACTGAACTGGTATCAAATACCTAGGGGTTACTATGGACACTAGTAAAATACACATCAATAACATGTATATCAAATATACCTTTGTTCACTTTGCCATCCTTCTTATCCACCAAATATTTGGGGTAGTTCCGTGAAACGTCTCCAACGTATCTATAATTTTTGATTGCTCCATGCTATATTATCTTCTGTTTTGGACATTATTGGGCTTTATTATTCACTTTTATATTATTTTTGGGACTAACCTATTAACTGGAGGCCCAACCCAGAATTGCAGTTTTTTTGCCTATTTCAGAGTTTCGCAGAAAAAGAATATCATACGGAGTCCAAACGGAATGAAACCTTCGGGAACGTGATTTTCGGAACGAACATGATCCAGGAGACTTGGACCCTACGTCATGCAACCAACAGGGAAGCCACGAGGTAGGGGGGCGCGCCTACCCCACCAGGCGCGCCCTCCACCCTCGTGGGGCCCCTGTTGCTCCACCGACGTACTCCTTCCTTCTATATATACCTACGTACCCGCAAACGATTAGAAACAGAGCCAAAAACCTAATTCCACCGCCGCAACCTTCTGTACCCACGAGATCCCATCTTGGGGCCTGTTCCGAAGCTCCGCCGGAGGGGGCATCGATCACGGAGGGCTTCTACATCAACACCATAGCCTCTCCGATGATGTGTGAGTAGTTTACCTCAGACCTTCGGGTCCATAGTTATTAGCTAGATGGCTTCTTCTCTCTTTTTGGATCTCAATACAATGTTCTCCCCCTCTCTCGTGGAGATCTATTCGATGTAATCTTCTTTTGCGGTGTGTTTGTTGAGACCGATGAATTGTGGGTTTATGATCAAGTTTATCTATGAACAATATTTGAATCTTCTGAATTCTTTTATGTATGATTGGTTATCTTTGCAAGTCTCTTCGAATTATCAGTTTGGTTTGGCCTACTAGATTGATCTTTCTTGCAATGGGAGAAGTGCTTAGCTTTGGGTTCAATCTTGCGGTGTCCTTTCCCAGTGATAGTAGGGGCAGCAAGGCACACATTTTATTGTTGGCATCGAGGATAACAAGATGGGTTTTTTATCATATTGCATGAATTTATCCCTCTACATCATGTCATATTGCTTAAAGCGTTACTCTGTTCTTATGAACTTAATACTCTAGATGCATGTTGGATAGCGGTCGATGTGTGGAGTAACAGTAGTAGATGCAGGCAGGAGTCGGTCTACTTGTCTCGGACGTGATGCCTATATACATGATCATACCTAGATATTCTCATAACTATGCTCAATTTTGTCAATTGCAAAACAGTAATTTGTTCACCCACCATAAAATACTTATGCTCTTGAGAGAAGCCACTAGTGAAACCTATGGCCCCCGGGTCTATCGTCCATCATATTAATCTTCCAACACTTAGCTATTTTCATTGCCTTTTATTTTACTTTGCATCTTTATCATAAAAATACGAAAAATATTATCTTATCATATCTATCAGATCTCACTCTCGTAAGTGACCGTGTAGGGAATGACAACCCCTTATCGCGTTGGTTGCGAGGATTTATTTGCTTTGTGTAGGTGCAAGGGACTCGCGCGTAGCCTCCTACTGGATTGATACCTTGGTTCTCAAAAACTGAGGGAAATACTTACGCTACTTTGCTGCATCACCCTTTCCTCTTCAAGGGAAAACCAACGCAGTGCTCAAGAGATAGCAAGAAGGATTTCTGGCGTCGTTGCCGGGGAGGTCTACGCAAAAGTCAACAAACCAAGTACCCATCACAAACCCTTATCTCCCGCATTACATTATTTGCCATTTGCCTCTCGTTTTCCTCTCCCCCACTTCACCCTTGCCATTTTATTCACCCTCTCTTTTCCGGTTGGCTCTTTTCGTTTGTTTTTCCCTCGCCATGTCGGAACCAAAAAGAGTTGGGGTTTCTCTCCCAAGTTTTAGCGCTTTAGACAATCCTGCTATCTTATCTAAACTCATAAATATAAATACTATGGAAAAACATGCCGGAGTTATCAATAAGAAACTTAGTAATTTTGATGAAGATGATTCTGGAATTTTTCATTATTTACTCGATGAATCTTTGAAAGATGCTTGGGATAGGCTGTTAAGGATCCGGGCTATCTATGTACCCCAATATCAAATTGAGGTTTATCTAAAAAGCTTTTATGTTGGGTTGCCCGCTTCGTTCAAACAAGTTTTAGATTCTATTTTTGAAGAGGGTTTTCTTGAAGGGGACCCCATAGATACCTGTGAAAAGATGAAAACTATATTTGGGCACCCCATTAATGAGAAAGTTGAAACCACATTTCTTTACTACAGACTGTTCTGTTTTTGACAGATTTTGTTTTTCGTGTGTTGTTTGCTTATTTCGATGAATCTATGGCTAGTAAAATAGTTTATAAACCATAGAGAAGTTGGAATACAGTAGGTTTAACACCAATATAAATAAAGAATGAGTTCATTACATTATCTTAAAGTGGTCTTTTGTTTTCCTTCGCTAACGGAGCTCACAAGATTTTCTGTTGAGTTTTGTGTTGTGAAGTTTTCAAGTTTTGGGTGAAAGATTTGATGGATTATGGAACAAGGAATGGCAAGAGCCTAAGCTTGGTGATGCCATGGCACCCCCAAGATAATCTAAGTACAACAAAAAGCCAAAGCTTGGGGATGCCCTGGAAGGCATCCCCTCTTTCGTCTACTTCCATCGGTAACTTTACTTGGAGCTATATTTTTATTCACCACATAATATGTGTTTTGCTTGGAGCGTCTTGTATGATTTGAGTCTTTGCTTTTTAGTTTACCACAATCATCCTTGCTGTACACACCTTTTGAGAGAGACACACATGATTTGGAAATTATTAGAATACTCTATGTGCTTCACTTTTATCTTTTGAGTTATATAGTTTTGCTCTAGTACTTCACTTATATCTTTTAGAGCACGGTGGTGGATTTGTTTTATAGAAACTATTGATCTCTCATGCTTCACTTAGATTATTTTGAGAGTCTTAAATAGCATGGTAATTTGCTTAAATAATCCTTATATGCTAGGTATACAAGATAAGTAATTTTTTTTTTCTTATGAGTGTGTTGAATACTAAGAAAAGTTTGATGCTTGATAATTGTTTTGAGATATAAAGATGGTGATATTAGAGTCATGCTAGTTGAGTAGTTGTGAATTTGAGAGATACTTGTGTTAAAGTTTGTGATTCTCATAGCATGCACGTATGGTGAACCGTTATGTGATGAAGTCGGAGCATAATTTATTTATTGATTGTCTTCCTTATGAGTGGCAGTCGGGGACGAGCGATGGTCTTTTCCTACCAATCTATCCCCCTAGGAGCACGTGCGTGATACGTTGCTTTGATAACTTGTAGATTTTTGCAATAAGTATATGAGTTCTTTATGACTAATGTTGAGTCCATGGATTATACGCACTTTCTTCCTTCCACCATTGCTAGCCTCTCTAATACCGCGCACTTTTCGCCGGTATCATACATCCACCATATACTTTCCTCAAAACAGCCACCATACCTACCTATCATGGCATTTCCATAGCCATTCCGAGATATATTGCCATGCAACTTACCACCGTTTCGTTTATTATGACACGCTCCATCATTGTCATATTGCTTTGCATGATCATGTAGTTGATATCGTATTTGTGGCAAAGCCACCGTTCATAACTCTTTCATACATGTCACTCTTGATTCATTGCATATCCCGGTACACCACCGGAGGCATTCATATAGAGTCATATTTTGTTCTAAGTATTGAGTTGTAATTCATGAGTTGTAAGTAAATAAAAGTGTGATGATCATCATTTTTTAGAGCATTGTCCCGAGTGAGGAAAGGATGATGGAGACTATGACTCCCCCATAAGTCGGGATGAGACTCCGGACTAAAACAAAGAGGCCATAAAAAAGGCCCAAATAAAAAAACGAGAGAAAAAGAGAGAAGGGACAATGTTACTATCCTTTTACCACACGTGTGCTTCAAAGTAGCACCATGATCTTCATGATAGAGAGTCTCTCATTTTGTCACTTTCATATAGTAGTGGGAATTTTTCATTATAGAACTTGGCTTGTATATTCCAATGATGGGCTTCCTCAAAATGCCCTAGGTCTTCGTGAGCAAGCGAGTTGGATGCACACCCACTTAGTTTGTTTTGTTGAGCTTTCATATACTTATAGCTCTAGTGCATCCGTTGCATGGCAATCCCTACTCACTCACATTGATATCTATTAATGGGCATCTCCATAGCCCGTTCATACGCCTAGTTGACGTGAGACTATCTTCTCCCCTTTTGTCTTCTCCACAACCACCATTCTATTCCACATATAGTGCTATATGTCCATGGCTCGCGCTCATGTATTGCGTGAAGATTGAAAAAGCTTGAGAATACCAAAAGTATGAAACAATTGCTTGGCTTGTCATCGGGGTTGTGCATGATTTAAATACTTTGTGTGGTGAAGATAGAGCATAGCCAGACTATATGATTTTGTAGGGATAAGTTTCTTTGGCCATGTTATTTTGAGAAGACATAATTGCCTAGTTAGTATGCTTGAAGTATTATTATTTTTTGTGTCAATATTAAACTTTTGTCTTGAATCTTTCGGATCTGAATATTCATACCACAATTAAGAAGAATTACACTGAAATTATGCCAAATAGCATTCCACATCAAAAATTCTGTTTTTATCATTTACCTACTCGAGGACGAGCAAGAATTAAGCTTGGGGATGCTTGATACGTCACCAACGTATCTATAATTTTTGATTGCTCCATGCTATATTATCTTCTGTTTTGGACATTATTGGGCTTTATTATTCACTTTTATATTATTTTTGGGACTAACCTATTAACCGAAGGCCCAACCCAGAATTTTTGTTTTTTGCCTATTTTAGAGTTTTGCAGAAAAAGAATATCAAACGGAGTCCAAACGGAATGAAACCTTCGGGAACGTGATTTTCGGAACGAACATGATCCAGGAGACTTGGACCCTACGTCAAGCAACCAAAAGGGAATCCATGAGGTAGGGGGTGCGCCTACCCCCAGGTGCGCCCTCCACCCTCGTGGGCCCCCTGTTGCTCCACCGACGTACTCCTTCCTCCTATATATACCTACGTACCCCCAAACGATCAGAAACGGAGCCAAAAACCTAATTCCACCGCAGCAACCTTCTGTACCCAAAAGATCCCATCTTGGGGCATGTTTCGGAGCTCCGCCGGAGGGGGAATCGATCATGGAGGGCTTCTACATCAACACCATAGCCTCTCTGATGATGTGTGAGTAGTTTACCTTAGACCTTCGGGTCCATAGTTATTAGCTAGATGGCTTCTTCTCTCTTTTTGGATCTCAATACAATGTTCTCCCCCTCTCTCGTGGAGATCTATTCGATGTAATCTTCTTTTGCGGTGTGTTTGTTGAGACCGATGAATTGTGTGTTTATGATCAAGTTTATCTATGAACAATATCTGAATCTACTGAATTCTTTTATGTATGATTGGTTATCTTTGCAAGTCTCTTCGAATTATCAGTTTGGTTTGGCCTACTAGATTGATCTTATTGTAATGGGAGAAGTGCTTAGCTTTGGGTTCAATCTTGTGGTGTCCTTTCCCAGTGACAGTAGGGGCAGCAAGGCACGTACTGTATTGTTGCCATCGAGGATAACAAGATGGGGTTTTTATCATATTGCATGAATTTGTCCCTCTACATCATGTCATATTGCTTAAAGCGTTACTCATGCTGGATAGCGGTCGATGTGTGGAGTAATAGTAGTAGATGCAGGCAGGAGTCGGTCTACTTGTCTCGGACGTGATGCCTATATACATGATCATACCTTGATATTCTCATAACTATGCTCAATTCTGTCAATTGCTCAACAGTAATTTATTCACCCACCATAAAATACTTATGCTCTTGAGAGAAGCCACTATTGAAACCTATGGCCCCCGGGTCTATCTTCCATCATATTAATCTTCCAACACTTAGCTATTTTCAGTGCCTTTTATTTTACTTTGCATCTTTATCATAAAAATACCAAAAATATTATCTTATCATATCTATCAGATGTCACTCTCGTAAGTGACCATGTAGGGATTGACCACCCCTTATCGCGTTGGTTGGGAGGATTTATTTGTTTTGTGTAGGTGTGAGAGACTCGCGCGTAGCCTCCTACTGGATTGATACCTTGGTTCTCAAAAACTAAGGGAAATACTTATGCTACTTTGCTGCATCACCCTTTCCTCTTCAAGGGAAAACCAACGGGGTGGTCAAGAGGTAGCATTCCGCTTCCAGTGACCATTCCCTTTGTAGTAGAAGCACTCAGTTTCAGGCTTAGGTCTAGCTTTGGGCTTCTTCACGGGAGTGGCAACTTGCTTGTCATTCTTCTTGAAGTTCCCTTTCTTTTCCTTTGCCCTTTTTCTTGAAACTAGTGGTCTTGTTAACCATCAACACTTGGTGCTATTTCTTGATTTCTACCTTCGCCGATTTTAGCATCGCAAAGAGCTTGGGAATCATTTTCGTTATCCCTTGCATATTATAGTTCATCACGAAGTTCTAGTAACTTGGTGATAGTGACTAAAGAACTCTGTCAATCACTATCTTATTTGGAAGATTAACTCCCACTTGATTCACGCGATTGTAGTACCCAGACATGCAGAGCACATGCTCACTAGCTGAGCTATTCTCCTCCATCTTGTAAGCAAAGTACTTGTCAGAGGTCTCATCCCTCTTAACACGGGCATGAGTCTGAAATATCGTTTTCAGCTCTTGGAACATCTCATATGCTCCATGGCGTTCAAAACATTTTTAAGTCCCGGTTCTAAGCCGTAAAGCATGGTGCACTAAACTATCAAGTAGTCATCATACCGAGCTTGTCAAACGTTCATAACGTCTGCGTCTGCTCCTGCAATTGGTCTGTCACCTGGCGGTCCACCAAGAACATAATTCTTCTGTGCAGCAATGAGGATAATCCTCAGATCACGGACCCAGTTCGCATCATTGCTACTATCATCTTGCAACTTAGTTTTCTCTAGGAACATGTCAAAAATAAAACAGAGGAGTTAAACGCGAGCTATTGATCTACAACATAGATATGCAAATACTATTAGGACTAAGTTCATGATAAATTAAGTTCAGTTAATCATATTACTTAAGAACAAGCACTTAGTTAGACATCCCTCGAGTCAGCTAGATGATTACGTGATCCGAATCAACTAAACCATGTCCGATCATCACGTTAGATGGATTAGTCTTCAATGGTGAACATCTCTATGTTGATCATATCTACTATATGATTCACGCTTGACCTTTCGGTCTCTAGTGTTCCGAGGCCATGTCTGTACATGCTAGGCCCGTCAAGTTTAACCCGAGTATTCCGCATGTGCAAAACTGTCTTGCACCCGTTGTATGTGAATGTAGAGTTTATCACACCCGATCATCACGTGGTGTCTCAGCACGACGAACTGTCACAACGATGCATACTTAGGGAGAACACTTATACCTTGAAATTTTAGTAAGGGGTTATCTTATAATGCTACCGCCGTACTAAGCAAAATAAGATGCATAAAAGATAAACATCACATGCAATCAAAATATGTGACATGATATGGCCATCATCATCTTGTGCCTTTGATCTCCATATCCAAAGCACCGTCATGATCTCCATCATCACCGGTTTGACACCTTGATCTCCATCGCAGCGTCGTGGTTGTCTCGCCAACTATTGCTTCTACAACTATCGCTAACGCATAGTGATAAAGTAAAGCAATTACATGGCATTTGCATTTCATACAATAAATAGACAACCATAAGGCTCCTGCCGGTTGCTAGTGACTTTTACAAAACATGATCATCTCATACAATAATATATATCACATCATGTCCTGACCATATCATCACATCACAACATGCCACGCAAAAATAAGTTAGACGTCCTCTACTTTGTTGTTGCAAGTTTTACGTTTCCGCTATGGGCTTCTAGCAAGAACAGTTCTTACATACGCATCAAAACCACAATGGTGATTTATCAAGTTTGCTGTTTTAACTTTAACAAGGACCGACCGTAGTCAAGTTGGAGAAACAGACCCCCGCCAGCTACCTTTATGCAAAAGTAGTTGCATGTCTGTCGGTGGAACCGGTATCATGAACGTGGTCATGTAAGGTTGTTCCGGGCCTCTTCATCCAACAATACCGCCAAATCAAAATAAGATGTTAGTGGTAAGCAGTATGACTATCAGCACCCGCAACTCTTTTGTTCTACTCGTGCATATCATCTACGCATAGACCTGGCTCCGATGCCACTTTTGGGGAACGTAGCATGCAATTTCAAAAAATTTCCTACGATCACGCAAAATCTATCTAGGAGATGCATAGAAACGAGTGGGGGAGAGTGTGTCCATGTACCCTCGTAGACCGAAAGCACCAGCGTTAGTTCAACACGGTTGATGTAGTCGAACGTCTTCGCGTTTCAAACGATCAAGCACCGAACGTACGACACCTCCTAGTTCTGCACACGTTCAGCTCGATGACGTCCCTCGAACTCTTGATCCAGCAAAGTGTCGAGGGAGAGATATATCAGCACGACGGCATGGTGACGGTGATGGTGAAGTGATCCACGCAGGGCTTCGCCTAAGCACTACGTGAATATGACCGGAGGAGTCTCTGGAGGGGGGGGGGCGCACACGGGTTGGAACAATTGATGTGTGTAAGAGGCGCCCCCACCCCCTTATATAAAGGAGGGAGAGGGGAGGAGGTGGGCCCTAGGCGCGCCCCAAGTGGGAGGAGTCCCACTTGGACTCCCAGTAGGATTTGGTCCCCCGTTTTCTTTTACCAGAAGGGGAAAGGGGGAAGGAGAGAGAGGAGGAGAAGGAAAGGGGGGCGCCGCCCCCTCCCCTTGTCCAATTCAAACTCCTCCCTTGGGGGTCACCACCCCTATGTGGGCTGGTTTGGCTCCCTCCCATGGCCCATATGGCCCATATCTTCCCCCGGGGGGTTCCGGTAACCCCCCCGGTACTCCGATATGTCCACGATACATTTTGAAACACTTCTGGTGTCCGAATACTATAGTCCAATATATCAATCTTTACCTCTCGACCATTTCGAGACTCCTCGTCACGTCCGTGATCTCATCCGGGACCATGAACAATATTCGATCACCAAAACACATAACTCATAATACAAATCGTCATCGAACGTTAAGCGTGCGGACCGTATGGGTTTGAGAACTATGTAGACATGACCGAGAATCCTCGCCGGTCAATAACCAATAGCGGAACCTAGATGCTCATATTGGTTCCTACATATTCTAAGAAGATCTTTATCGGTCAAACCGTAATGACAATATACGTAATTCCCTTTGTCATCGGTATGTTACTTGCCCAAGATTCGATCGTCGGTATCTTCATACCTAGTTCAATCTCATTACTGGCAAGTCTCTTTACTCATTTTGTAATGCATCATCCCGCAACTAACTCATTAGTCACATTGCTTGCAATGCTTATCATGATGTGCATTACCGAGAGGGCCCAAAGATACCTCTCTGATACTCGGAGTGACAAATCCTAATCTCGATCTATGCCAACCCAACAAACACCTTTGGAGATACCTGTAGAGCATATTTATAATCACCTAGTTATATTGTGATGTTTGATAGCACACAAGGTATTCCTCCGGTATTCGGGAGTTGCATAATCTCATAGTCAAAGGAATATGTATAAGTCATGAAGAAAGCAATAGCAATAAAACTGAACGATCATTATGCTAAGCTAACGGATGGGTCTTGTACATCACATCATTCTCCTAATGATGTGATCCCGTTCATCAAATGACAACACATGTATATGGTTAGGAAACTTAACCATCTTTGATTAACGAGCTGGTCTAGTAGAGGCTTACTAGGGACACGGTGTTTTGTCAAGTTTCCGGTTAATACAATTCTAGCATGAATAATAATTTTTTTTCATGATATAAGGAAATATAAAATAACAACTTTATTATTGCCTCTAGGGCATATTTCCTTCAGTATCAGCATCCCCAAGCTTAATTCTTGCTCGTCCTCGAGTAGGTAAATGATAAAAATAGAATTTTTGATGTGGAATGCTGCCTAACATATCATCACATAATCGTTTCTTTATAGCATGGACATTTGGACTTTTATATGGTTCAAAGCAATAGTCTAGTTTTGACATAAGACTTAAATACTCAAGCATATCAACAAGCAACCATGTTTTTCAAAATATCAACGCTAAAATAAGTTATCCCTAGCCCATTATGCTCAATCATTGATCCATTCATGAAACACACTCGAATATTAGCTACACCCAATGCTCAAGTACGATAATAGTGCCCCTTAGTTGGTGCTTTATAAGAAAAGATGGAGACTTGAATTGAAAGTAAAAATTGCATAAAGTAAAAGAAAGGCCCTTCGTGGAGGGGATTAGGGATTTGTAGAGGTGCCAGAACTCAAAGCGAAAAAGATAGAGATAAAAACATTTTGGGAGGCATGCTTTTCCTGTCAACGAGAATGATCGAGTAGTTCCCAATACTTTCCATGCTAGATATATTATAGGCGGTTCCCAAACGGAAATTAAAGTTTATTCCTTTTTCAACCATACTTTCACTTTCCATGGCTAGCCATATCCACGGGTGCCTTCCATACCAACACTTTCCAAGGAATTTATTATTTGACAACATAAAGTAAATTCATTTTTCATTTCAGGACTGGGCGTCCCTAATACCTTTGCCTTCTCTCATGCAATGACAAGTGAATAAACACTCATCATGAGAATAACATATCTAGCATGGAAATATATTAGCCACCCCCTACCGGTTCATGAGCGGAACGAGCACACAAAAGAGAGATTTATTTTGAAAATTAGAGATGGCACATACAAATTTGCTTAGAACGGCAAAAGAATACCGCATATAGGTAGGTATGGTGGACTCATGTGGCAAAACAGGTTTAAAGGATTTTGGATGCACAAGTAGTGATCATACTTAGTGCAAAATGAAGGCTAGCAAAAAGATTGAGAAGCGACCAACCAAGAAACGAAAAATCTCATAACCGAGCATTGAGCATAATTAACACCTAATAGTGTGTCGGCGTTCTGGGAACGGGGGTCCCTAGACTTGCCTGCCTACGGCCCATGGCGTGGCTATGCTAGCAGGCCGTACGACCCATCTTCATCGACAAGGCGTTCAAGACCCTCGCGAGGGGCCAAGCCTCGTGGGGCGGACGACGCAAGACCTCCTCAGGGGCGGCCTCGCCAGGATGGCTCACGAGGAGCAGAGATATCAATGCGGGGAAAACCTCGCGAGGCTCTCATGACGTGAGCCATGACAATCGACACCAGGCGGGCGCCAGCACGCGTAGTGTCCTTGTTTCCTCTTTGGTGCTAAGGAGGCAGGCGCAGGCGCGGAGTACCGAGGCATTAGGCAAAGGTTTCCAAATCGGTGCAACAAGACCGAAGACCAGCAGGATGGAAAGACGGAGGTCACCATGGAGCCCAAGACGACGTTGCCACCAGAGCCTTTTGTAGGCGAAGACCACTTTTGTCAAGATAGATTGTACTAGTTGTCCCCTTTCAAATTGCCGGCCGTTGTTGGCTCCCTTACCGCTCTATATTTGGTGAGAGGACCAGGGCCTATATAAGTACAACTAGCCACCGCAGTAGGGGCAAGCAAGCCTGAGCTGATCAGATCTAGAGCCAACCCCTGGCCACACACCAAACACAAGAACACCTCAACCTCAGGAGGTAGTTCTTCCCCTTGTACTGTTCATCATCAGCCGTAGAGGCAATCCACCACCACCACACTGGAGTAGGGTATTACACCACATTGGTGGCCCGAACTAGTATAAATCTCGTGTCTTTCTGTTTTGCGAGTTCGTCGAATTTGTCCGCGAGATCTAGAGATCTAGGGTGTAGATCAGTAGGAGGGAAAGAACTTCGCGTGCACCCCAGAGTTCGAACCTTAAGGGTTTTGCTGGAACCCGAGATCCGACATTTGGCGCGCCAGGTAGGGGTGCGCCATAGCTTCCCTTCCGTCGATCGGTGCTCCATCGCTCCGTCGTCTTCATGGCGGATGCTCGCCGCACTCGAGCTGAGCGCCGGGCTGCCCTCACCGCCCGCGTTGCTCAGACAGCTCCCGTCGGCGGGCCACCTCATCGTTCTCCATCTCCTGCCGCCAACGCCGCCACCGGCCCGGTGGGGAACGAGCAGCAAGCATCCTTGCTGCATCCATCGGTGCGGCAGGACGGCCGCACCGCCACTCCATCACTGACCCCGGCCGGTTCCTCGTCGCATGCACGTCGCGCTCCCATGGACGCGCGGGCCGCGCTCCTCATGGCGAACGAGCTCCCGCGGTACCGCCCGGTCGACGACCTCCACGAGGATTGGCTCAGCTGCGTCACCGAGCTTGTCCGTGCCGCAGGGGGCTCGCCGGCGCCGTCCCTCTCTCTGCCTCACCCTCCGCCAGCCACGGGCGAGGTGGCTCATGGAGCACCTCCACCACCTCTGCTCCAAGACGGTGCCTTGGCGCCAAGGCGCGCGGCCCCACGGCACGACTCTCCATGCCCGGTGCCTGCGCGCGAAGAGAGAAGCTGCCAAGAAATTCCTCGGCCACGAGAAGCTGCACCTACGCTCCCCGCGCCGCCTAGCCAAGACCGCGCACCACCTGCGGTGGTGGCGCGCAGACCTCATCAAGACCAAGCTCTACCTTCGAGACGGCCCCCAGCGACCACGGCCGGCTGCCGCGCCTTCACCCCCGAGCTGCGTAGCATCGCCTAGCCGGGCAAGTTCAAGCCAGATCTGCCCCCTCGCTACGATGGCACCCCGACCCCGCGGAGTTCCTGCATCTCTATGAGCTAAGCATCGAAGCAGCAAACGACAACGAGAAAGTCATGGCGAACTGGTTCCCATGGCTCTCAAGGATGGTGCCCGCTCCTGGCTCCTGCAGCTTCCACCGGGCTCGATCTCCTCCTGGGACGAGATGCGCGACCGCTTCGTTGCCAACTTCCAGGGAACCTGCGACCGCCCGCCGGCGACCTGCACCGCATCAAGCAACAACGAGGAGAGACCCTCCAGAAGTACATCCAGCGCTTCAACAACACTCGTCTCAAGATCCCCAAGGTCATGGACGAGGCCATCATCTCCGAGTTCTCTGACGGCGTCCGTGACGTCAAGATGAAGGAGGAGCTAGCTATCCACGAGGAGCTGTGCACATCTCAGGAGCTGCTCAACTTGGCGACCAAGTGCGCAAGAGCTGAGGAGGGGTGCCTCTCCCTCTTCGGGCTGCCAGCTGCGGGTGCAGAGGAGAAGAAGGCCAAGGCCAAGGACGTGAAGCGCAAGGAAGCAGCTGTGCTCGCAGCGAAGCCGGACACCAAGCAAGGCAGAGATCAGCCCGAGTCGTCCAAGAACAGCCGGCCGTTCTACGCCTTCCATAACCTGAACACCCACAACACCAGTGACTGTCAAGAGCTGAGAGCCATTTGTGAAGGAAGCTTTGGTCGATGCCCCGAACGCAGCGACCGGGGCTACGGCCGAGGAGTAGGACGTGGTGGCAGACGCTGGGACGACGGTGGCCCACGCCAGGTGTGGCGCGACCGTCCCCATGAGGACCGCTGGCAGGATCATCCTCGCGAGGGCGCCTGGAGAGACCAGCCTCGTGAGGATCGCCCTCAGGACAATGCCGGTCTTCCCCCACTGCCGTCACCGCCAAGAAGGAATGGCGACCACCATCAAGACGAGGGGGCTGGGGGCTTCCAAGAGCCGCGTGCTATCGCTTGCATCTTGGGCGGAGCCTAGGCCCCAGCCTCGCAGCGTATCTTCAAGCAGTTTGCTCGTGAAGTGAATGCAGTCCTCCCCAAGCTCGAGGCCACACGCCCACTCAGATGGTCCCAGTGCCCCATCAAGTTCAACTCGACAGATAAGCTCAAGTGCGCGGCTACCGCTGGTGCCCTCCCGATGCTGTGCTCCCCAGTCATCAGCAATGTGCAAGTTACCAAGACCCTCATCGATGGTGGCACAGGGCTCAACGTCCTGTCCGTTGATACGTTCGACAACCTCCAAGTCCCATATGACTAGCTTCAGCCTACCAAGCCTTTCTCAGGAATGAACGACGGCTCCACCAAGCCGATAGGGCAGGTCCGCCTCCCTGTCACCTTCGGAGAACGCAATAACTACCGCACTGAGCTCATCGACTTCTACGTCGCGCACATCCGTCTGCCGTGCAACGCCATACTCCGATATCCTACCCTGGCCCAGTTCATGGCCGTCACCCACCACGGCTACAACATCCTCAAGATGCCGGGAAGTGGTGGAATCATCATGGTCCCATGTGAAGAGAGAGATGCGGTGTGCTCCCTCGAGCGCGCCTTCCAAGCAGCAGCAATCGACGACCCCAACAACAAGAGCGAGGGCCCTTCAGAGGCCATCCCCAAGAAGATGCAGCTGCGCCGTGCCGGACCTCAGGAGGGTGGCGTCGCGGCTGGGACCTCGTCAGGATCAGCGCCCGCTCTAGGGGCGCCTCCCTCCATCACATAGGAAGGCGCGCCCAGCGCCCTCCTCGGGCAGGGCTCGGGGGCTTTCTTCTGGAAGGCCTCAGACCTTGACCACATCACGAGGGAGGCGCTTGTGCACCACTTGGAGGCGTGCTTCGCGGCACGTTTTCCTTAGGAGGGCACACGGCAAGGATCACCCACCGTTCAGGAGTTCATCGCCAAGACCACCCAGGAATTACAGGACGCAAGGGCCATGCGCGGCAGCCGCCGCTCACAAAGCGCAGCTCCCTATCCATGCGAGAATGCCGGGCTGCGCGTCTGCATTGACGTTCGAGGGCTTAACAGGGCCGCTTCTCAGGAGCTTTTCTGGCCTTCGCGTGTGGGACGCTGCGAGGGTCCACCGCACAGCAATGTTCGCATGCCCTTTGGCTTGCCGAGCGTGTCGTACGTTTACAAGTGAAACCTGCGGAGGATCCTGGCGGCTCAGGACGCTAGGCACCGTGCCGTCCTGCCGGAGATGGAGACAGTCCTCCAGGAACCGCCCGAGCCCCCAGAGCCTCCTGAGGCTCAGGGCCCCGGTGGCTCGTGAGGAACTACCCCTTCGTTGCACGCCTTCAGCTGCCCCAACTCTCCTTCATCGACAGAACCAAGTGACATTTTCCAAGTTCATTTAGCTCGGAGCGCCCCTCGGTCTGCATTATTCCCAGGCCGCGTGGGTCTGTCCCTGTGGTGTGTATCCTTTTCTTATGTCTTTAGCTTGCCTTGCTGGGGGCGCCCTTCGGGCTGCATTATCCCCAAGCCGCTCGGGCCTGACCCAGTGTCACGTATCTCCCATGCATTTGCTTAAGCCTGTTGCTCTCCTGTTTAATCTATCTATGATTACCACCTGCTCGATTGCCGCTTACCATGGGTCCGCCCTTCCTTCATGCAATTTGCTTGCGTGTTAAAAGGGGGGCTCCTGAGCATCGCGACTCAGGAGCTCTTACTGGCTCTCCAACCCTCACCCCTGGCCTTCACCACGGCATCGCGACAATGGCGGCTGAGCTCGCTCGAGGGCCGGGACCTGAGGACGTAGAGCACTTGTACCTAACCATCTCGCAGGAACACACAACCATCAAAGACCCAAGACCAGGCGCAACCCGCCTTGAGGTAGGGCCTCATGAGTCCCGCGCTGGCTCGCGAGTGCCCATATACACTTCGCAACCCTGCCGTGCAAGCCACGTGTCAGGGCGGGGCTATACACGCCCCGGGGGCTCTCCTCAGAGGGAGCCCCCCTCCCACGCACAAGTGGAAGCCCCATGCTCCGCGTTGGCCGTCGACACTGCGGAGGAGCGGCTATGCCTGTGCACAAGTGGAAGCACTATGCTCCGCGTTGGTGATAAACAACTGAGGGCGGCCTCACGGGCGTACCAACCTCAGGGAGCCCTAGAGCTCAGCGTCCGGCCTCACCGCAACGCCTTCCCTCGGGAGAGCCGCATGAGGGGGCTAGGCACGGGGGCTGCGCTCAGGTCATGCCCAAGCGCACGCCACCTAACCAGGTCTCCCGGACCTGGTCGTCACACGCCCCTCCCGAGGCCTCGGCGAGGGCAGGTATGGAGATAGTTTGCGCGTCAAGGGGGACTCCTGAGCATCGCGACTCAGGAGCCTAACTGCTCATGTAGCCCCTCACTCCTTGGTCCATCCTGGTCTCCGGTTGGCTCAATGGCGGTTGAGGTATGCGCGGGGCCGGGCTCTGCCGACGTAGAAGATTTACCTATCCTCGCGTCTCCTCCCTGTTAGCAGTTTGTGCGTCAAGGGGGACTCCTGAGCATCGCGGCTCAGGAGCCTAACTGGTCACGTAGCCCCTCACTCCTTGGTCCGTCCTGGTCTCCGGTCGGCTCAATGGCGGTTGAGATATGCGCGGGGCCGGGCTCTGCCAATGTAGAACACAAAGCAAATAGGAAGAAAGTCGCAAAATCTCAAAGCAAATATTACAAAACACATTGTCTTCACAGTATCAAATGAAAGTTTAACGCCTCCATGAGGCCTGATGCATATTATAGGACCGAAAATGGGCAGTAACCGCAGGTCACCCCTGGACACCGCCATCACCTGCAGAAGGTGCTCCTCCCCAGGTAACGTCGCCTTCACCTGCACCACCAGCTGCAGGATCGGCGGCATCGCCGGACAAGGGTGCGAAGGCAAAGCCGCGGAACTTCTTCACCAGGGCCTCCACCTGACCTTGCATGGCTGCGGCGGCGGCTGCGCAGTGATCATCAGCCACAGGCTCCAGCAGCTCGTCAAGACAAGTGTTGGGGTCGCGAAGGTGCAGATGGCTGAAGATGCGAGTCAATGCAGCTGAAGACAGGACGCGAGCCTCTGCCTCTGCCATGGGACCAATACCATCCGCGACTTCCTCGAGAGCCTTCACCAAGAGGGGAAGCAGCAGGGCGGGGCCGTCCTCATCAGTAGTCAGTGGCCTCTCCAAACCATGCTCGTAGAGCGTCCTTAGTGCCACGCAAGACCTCTCCTCGAGATCGGCAAAGGCCACGCGGTTTTCGGCCAGGACCCGCGCCTTGGCATCAAGATCGGCTTCCCTCGCCTTCACCTTTTGCTCCAGCTCTTCCAGTCGGCTGCGCTCGGCGGCCTGCGTCTTCCCCAACTCCCCTAGCTCAGCGTCACGGTTCTTCACGGCGTCTTCCCGGGCCCTCATCTCCTCCTCCTTCACCTGGCGCCCGCGTGCTTCTTCGGCGTGCTTGTCGCGCAGGCTCTTCAGCTCTTCCTCTAGCTCTTGGCAGCGGTCGCGGGCGGCCTTGGCGTCTTTCAGTGCCGCCTCACGATCAGCTGCGGCATTGGCGGCACTATGCCTCTCCTTCTCGGAAGACGCTGCATCCTGGCTCAGCGTCGCGCGAACCGCTGAGTTGAAGTGAAGCCAGCTAGAGGCCAACTCTTGGCGCCCGGCCACCAGGCGCGGGTCCACGCTCAGGAGATCCGCCTGCAGCTGGGTCATCTCCAAAAGAGCACGCTCCAGGACAACAGCATAGGCAGAAGAACCTGGGAGTGGAGGTGCAGCAGTGGGAGGAGACGATTCCGTCACCAGGGCCTGGGAGTCTGCGGGTTCTAGAGCAGTCGGGACCTCTTCAGCCGAGCCAGACGCCGGCACCTCAGGGGCTAGAGGGGCCATGGGGGCTGAGTCCTCCCGGCGATGCTCTTCTTGGCCTCGCGAAGCCGACCGTGCGAGTGCTGATGTCTCCTTTCTCAGCAGAAGGGGGCGCAGCCGCCGTGCCCTCCTTCCTCCTCTTCACCGCAGACAGCGGCCTGGCCAACCAAAGACGAAAGTCAGGAAGAAGCGACATGAGCGAAAACAAGACGGAGATCAAGCACTTACTGGTCCACCGCGGTGTATTCCACCCTTCGCTTGAGAAGCTTGAAGCCTAAAATCGTCGGGGCCTGAGAAGTGGGCGCGCGGGCTTCGGCGGCAGAAGGCGGCGCAGTAGAAGGGCCGGAGCCGGCCCCGGGAGGTGTCAAGACGGAGGCAGCATCTCGAGAAACCAACAACAACCTACCCCTTATCGGGATGAGGGGCTGCTCCCTCTCCTCCTGGCGAGCGTCGGTCTCGGCCTCGTCTGGAAGGGCGCGGAGGATCTCGGCCTTGCTTAGAGGAGGAGTCTCCCCCACCTCTTAAAAAGTCTTCTCTGAGTCCAACTCCTCGTCCTCCTCTCCACGGGACTCGTCAGAGGACACCTCCACTGGCTTCGGTGCTGCAGAGGCTCCTGTGAGCGCCGGCGGCACCAGCCCGCGCGCGTTAAAGATCGGCATGGAGGTAACAAATTCCTCCCAGTCCTTGCGGTGGAACAAAGGAACGAAGGCGCTCGGCGAGTACTCCTGGTCGTCCCCGACCAGGAGGCGCAGGGACAGCAGCCAGTTTGTCATCAGGCAGGGCCCCTGGCCTCAAGCGGGTCTTGTCTCCTTCATCTCCAAGCGTCCACAGGGGACGCGTGCGCACCTAAAGTGGAGCAACTCGCATCATCAAGAACTCCCTCAAGAGCATGACCCCCGTCACTTTGGTCGCCTTCGCGTTGCCCGGCTTCAAGTCAGTCGTCATCTGCCCCAACACAGACGATGCTCGCTCGTTAGCCAGCTCTGCGCGGGGCCACCCCTTGTTAAACTGGGGCGCCTCCATTGGCAATGCCAAACGCGGATGGGCGCACTTTGCGTCCATCATGACCCATTTGGCTTGGATGTTGTTGTCCCTCTTCCCGGTGCTCGAGATTGAGTTGGCCTTGCTAGATGCGATGAAATTGGCGCACCCAGAAACATGACCGTCGCTGGTGCAAAGGAAGAAGAAGTGGCGTAGAAGCGCCAAGGACCGCGTCACGCCCAGGTACGCCTCGCAGTAGTAGGCGAAGATGGACATGAGGAGGATAGAGTTGGGATGGAGGTGGAACACCTGCAACCCGTAGTGGTCGAGGACCTCATAAAAGAAATCGGAGAAGGGGGGAACCAACCTGGTGGCGATGCTGCTCGAGAAGGAGGGGAATAAGGTGCTTCCCTCAGGCTCCGGCACAGCGGAGGCAAGCCGGAGCTCCGTCTTCCCCCATTCATTGCTCTCCCCCGCCATCAGCAGGCGCGCGGAGGCGAGGCTCTTCTCTGTGACATTGGGCGCTTCAAGAGTTGGCTCATACCAAGCCGACGCTGAGGAGGACTTGGTCTTGCGCGGTGCCATGGGTCGCAGATGCCGAGCAAGATTGGAGCAGATCTGGAGGTATCGGTGGCGAGGAGTGAGAAAGGGGATCTGGAGCAAGGCGAGGAAGAAGTAATGAAGGCAAGCACTGTCTGTGCCAGCCTTTTGTTAAGTCGAGCAGTTGCCGAGGCAGCGTGGGGAAGCGGATACGCCCACGTCCAATCAGCCGCCACGCGTCTACCAAGGCCGCAGGCTTTTGGGGCCCGCGGCACTCCGCGCTTGACCTTTGGCTTCGCCTCGAAGCCAAGCCCAAGCGCGCCTTGGGCCCGGGGGGTACTGTTGGTGTTCTGGGAACGGGGGAACCCATACTTGCCTGCCTGCGGCCCATGGCGTGGCTATGCTAGCAGGTCGTACGTCCCATCTTCATCGACAAGGCGTTCAAGACCCTCGCAAGGGGCCATGCCTCGCGGGGTGGACGATGCAAGACCTCCTCAGGGGCAGCCTTGCCAGGCAGGCTCATGAGGAGCGGAGATATCAAGGCGGGGGAAACCTCGCGAGGCTCTCATGATGTGAGCCATGACAATCGACACCAGGCAGGCGCCAGCGCGCGTAGTGTCCTTGTTTCATCTTTGGTGCTAAGGAGGCAGGCGCAGGCATGGAGTACCGAGGCATCAGGCAAAGGTTTCCAAATCGGTGCAACGAGACCGAAGACCAGCCTGACGGCAAGACGGAGGTCATTATGGAGCCCAAGACGGCGTCACCACGAGAGCCATTTGCAGGCGAAGAACACTTTTGTCAGGATAGCTTGTACTAGCTATCCCCTTTCAAATTGCCGGCCGTTGTTGGATCCCTTCCCGCTCAATATTTGGGGAGAGGACCAGGGCCTATATAAGTAGAACTATCCACCACAGTAGGGGCAAGCAAGCCTGAGCTAATCAGATCTAGAGCCAACCCCTGGCCACACACCAAACACAAGAACACCTCAACCTCAGGAGGTAGTTCTTCCCCTTGTACTGTTCATCATTAGCCCTAGAGGCCATCCACCACCACCACACTGGAGTAGGGTATTACACCACATCGGTGGCCCGAACCAGTATAAATCTCGTGTCTTTTCTGTGTTGTGAGTTCGTCGAGTTCGTCCGCGAGATCTAGAGAGCTAGGGCGTAGATCGGTAGGAGGGAAAGAACTTCGCGCGCACCCCAGAGTTCGAACGTTAAGGCTTTTGCCGGAACCCGAGATCCGACATAGTGCACCACAAGTAGGATGTAATTTCATTGCATAACTATTGACCTTCATGCTTGCATAGGGAATCACAAACCTTAACACCAATATTCTTACTAAAGCATAATTACTCATCAACATGACTCAAATATCACATCATCATATCTCAAAACTATTACAAGGAATCAAGTTTATTTTGTCCAATGATCTTCATGAAAGTTTTTATTATATCATTCTTGGATATCTATCACTTTGGAACTAATTTTCATGTGTTGCTTTTGATAAGCTCAAACAAATATAAGTGAAGATCATGAGCATAATATTTCTTTCTCTCAAATTAATTTAAGTGAAGCAAGAGAGAATTTCTTAAAAAAATTACTAAACCTCAAATAAATCTAAGTGAAGCATGAGAGAATTTCTTCAAACATACTAAAGCACACCGTGCTAAAAAAGATATAAGCGAAGCACTAGAGCAATTCCATAGCTCATAAAAATTGAACTGAAGCTTAGAGAGCAATTCTAACAAGTTATAGCATAATTTTGGCTGTCTCAAATAGGTGTGTACAGCAAGGATTCAAGACAAAAAAAAGAAAAACAAGCAAATACTCATATCATACAAGACGCTCCAAGCAAAACTCATAGTATGTGACGAATAAAAATATAGCTTCGAGTAAAATACCGATGGTCGTTAGAAGAAAGAGGGGAGGCCACTCGGGGCATCCCCAAGCTTAGTTGCTTGCTTCTCTTTGGATAATAGCTTGGGATGCCATGGGAATCCCCAAGCTTAGGCTCTTCTTACTCCTCATTCCTTCATCCATCACAACATCACCCAAAACTTGAAAACTTCAATCACATAGAACTCAACAAAACCTTCGTGAGATCCGTTAGTATAAGAAAACAAATCACTACTATAAGTACTGTTGCAAACCCATTCTTATTTTATTCTTGCATTATATCTACTGTATTCCAACTTTTCTATGGCAAAAACTCTTCAAAGAAAACCATAGAATCATCAAAACAAGCACACAACGCAAAGAAAGCAGAATCTGTCAAAAACAGAACAGTCTGTAGCAATCTGGATATTTCGAATACTTATGAAACTCCAAAAATTATGAAAAATTAGGACCACGTGAGCAATTTGTATATTAATCTTCTGTAAAAAGATTTGGTATTTTATCACACTCCTATTAAAAATAAGAATTATTTTCGTGAGTGCGAAGGTTTCTGTTTTTCAGTAAGATCAAATCAACTATCACCCAATATGATCCTAAAGGCTTTGCTTGGCGCAAGCACTTTAAAACACAAAAACACAAAAAGCATAATTGTGCAAACACTCAAGAACAGAAAGAAAAACACAAAAATAAATTTAGTCATTGGGTTGCCTCCCAACAAGCGCTATTGTTTCACGCCCCTAGCTAGGCATAAAGCAAGGATCTAAGTTTTGTCATCTTTGTTTCTAGATCCATAAGATGCCCTCATGATTGATTCATATGGTGGCCTAATTCTTGTTCTAGGGAAGTGTTCCATACCCTTCCTTAGTGGAAATTGGAATTTAATATCGCCTTCTTTTGTATCAATCACGACACCAATAGTGCGTAAAAACGGTCTACCAAGAATAATTGGACAAGATGGATTGCAATCAATACCAAGAAGAATAAAATCTATGGGCGCATAATTCCTATTTGCAAGAATAAGCACATCATTAATTCTTCCCATAGGCTTTTTTAATAGTAGAATCCTCCAAGTGCAAATTTAAAGAACATTCTTCAATATCGGTAAGACCAAGCACATCACATAAAGATTTCAGAATTGTAGAAACACTAGCACCCAAGTCACATAAAGCAAAACACTCATAATTTTTAATCTTGACTTTGATAGTAGTTTCCCACTCATCATGTAATTTTATAGGAATTGAAACTTCTGATTCCAAATTTTCTTCCAAAGTTTTCATCATAGCATCAATAATATGTTTAGTAAAAGCTTTATTTTTTTCATAAGCATGGGGTGAATTTATTATGGATTGTAACAAAGAAATACAATCAATAAAAGAGCAACTATCATAATTAATGTCTTTGTAATCCAAAAGAGTGGGCACATCACTAGTTAAAGTTTTGATCTCTTCAAACCCACTTTTATCAATTTTCTCAACAAGATTTTCACCCTCCGAATTATCGGGACGCCTTCTAGCTAAAGTTGACTCTTCTTCAGTCCCTTTTTCATCAATCTTAATTTAACTAAACAAGGAATCAATATAAGAAACACCAATCATTTTAAGATCTTCATCACTTTTATGAAAGCAATCACTAGAAAACGCTTTTTTCAAAAAAATTCTCTTCTAGATATAAGCATAGCAGATCTTTTATTACTTTCATCCATATAAACATAAAGAGTTTTAATTGATTCATCAACCTTAGGCACAAAAATTTTATCTTCAGATTTTCTACATCATGAGAAATTCTATCAACACTTCTAGAAAAATCATCAATCTTATTCAACTTTTCTTCCATTGTTGCATTGAAAACTTTTTGTGTGTTGATAAATGCTTTAATATTATTCTTGAGATCAGAGGTGTTCCTATTATTATTATAAGAAGGATTACTATAGGAATTACCATAATTACTAGAGCAATTACTAAGAATAGGGCTAGGATTAAAATTACCTCTATAAGCATTGTTATTGAAATTATTTCGCGAGATAAAATTGTTGGGAAACGTAGCATGCAATTTCAAAAAAATTCCTACGCTCACGCAAGATCTATCTAGGAGATGCATAGCAATGAGAGGGGGAGAGTGTGTACACGTACGCTCGTAGACCGAAAATGAAAGCGTTTGACAACACGGTTGATGTAGTTGAACTTCTTCTCATTTCGACCGATCAAGCACCGAACGTACGACACCTCCAAGTTCTGCACACGTTCAGCTCGATGACGTCCCTCAAACTCTTGATCCAGCAAAGTGTCGAGGGAGAGTTCCGTCAGCACAACGGCGTGGTGACGGTGATGGTGAAGTAATCCACGCAGGGCTTCGCCTAATCACTACGTGAATATGACCGTAGGCGTAAACTGTGGAGGGGGGCGCTGCACACAGCTAACAGTTGTTGCTGTATGTTCTAGGAGTGCCCCCCTCATATATATAGGTTGGAGAGGAGGAGAGGAAGCCAAGGGGGCGCCCCAAGTAGGAGGAATCCTACTTGGGCACCTCCCAATTCGGCCTCCCCCCTTTCCTATTCCTATTCGGAGTAGGAAGGGAAGAGGGGGAAGGGGGAATCCTATTCCCTCTTTCCTTTCCTTCTTCCCCTTTTCTACTTCAATCCGGCCAGACCATATGGGGGGCGCACCAGCCCCTTTGTGGCTGGTGCATTTCTCCTCTTGGCCCATAAGGCCCATATCTTTTGCCGAGGTGCCCGGAACCTCTTCCGATGACCCGATATGTACCCGGTACCCTCTGGAACACTTCCGTTGTCCGAATACCATCGTCCTATATATCAATCTTTACCTCTCGACCATTTCGAGACTCCTCGTCGTGTTGGTGATCTCATCTGGGACTCAGAACAAAATTCGGTCACCAAATCACATAACTCATATAATACAAAATCGTCATCGAACGTTAAGCATGCGGACCCTACGGGTTCGAGAACTATGTAGACATGACCGAGACACTTCTCCAGTTAATAACCGATCGTGGAACCTGGATTCTCACATTGTTTCCTACATATTCTATGAAGATCTTTATTGGTCGAACCATCATGAAAACATACGTTATTCCCTTTGTCATCAGTATGTTACTTGCCCGAGATTCGATCGTCGGTATCTTCATACCTAGTTCAATCTCGTTACCGGCAAGTCTCTTTTCTAGTTTCGTAATACATCATCCCACAACTAACTCATTAGTCACTTTGCTTGTAAGGCTTCTTATGATGTGAATTACCGAGAGGGCCCAGAGATACCTCTGCGATACTCGGAGTGACAAATCCTAATCTCGATTCACGCCAACCCAACAAGACACCTTCGAAGATACCTGTAGAGCATCTTTATAATCACCCAGTTACGTTGTGACGTTTGATAGCACGCAAGGCATTCCTCCAGTATCCGGAAGTTGCATGATCTCATAGTCAAAGGAATATGTATTTGACATACATGAAAGCAATAGCAATATAACTGAACGATCAACATGCTAAGCTAACGGATGGGGCTTTTCCATCACATCATTCTCCTAATGATGTGATCCCGTTGTCAAATGACAACTCATGTCCATGGTTAGGAAACCTTAACCATCTTTGATCAACGAGCTAGTGAAGTAGAGGCTCACTAGGGACTCAATGTTTTGTCTATGTATTCACACATGTATTAAGGTTTCCGGTCAATACAATTCTAGAATGAATAATAAACATTTATCATGAATAAGGAAATATAAAATAACCACTTTATTATTGCCTCTAGGGCATATTTAATTCAGTCTCCCACTTGCACTAGAGTCAATAATCTAGTTCACATCGCCATGTGATTAACACCAATAGTTCACATCGTCATGTGAATATCACCCATAGTTCACATCGCCATGTGACCAACACCGAAAGGGTTTACTAGAGTCAATAATCTAGTTTGCATCGCCATGTGATTAACACTTCAAAGAGTACTAAGGTGTGATCATGTTTTGCTTGTGAGTGAGGTTTAGTCAACGGGTCTGCCACAATCAGATCCGTATGTATTTTGCGAATTTCTATGTCTACAATGCTCTGTACGGAGCTACTCTAGCTAATTGCTCCCACTTTCAATACATATCCAGATTGAGACTCAGAGTCATCTGCATCAGTGTCAAAGCTTGCATCGACGTAACCTTTTACGACGAACTCTTTGTCACCTTCATAACCTAGAAACATTTCCTTAGTCCTCTTTAGGTCTAAGGATAATTTTGACCGCTATCCAGTGATCTACTCCTAGATCACTATTGTACCCCCTTGCCAAACTCATGGCAAGGTACACAACAGGTCTAGTACACAGCATGTCATACTTTATAGAACCTATGACTGAGGCATAGGGAATGACTTTCATCCTCTCTCTATATTTTACCGTGGCCGGGTTTTGAGTCTTACTCAACTTCACACCTTGTAACACAGGCAGACACCCTTTCTTTGACTGATCCATTTTGAACTTCTTCAAAACTTTATCAAGGTATGTGCTGTGTGAAAGTCCAATTAAGCGTCTTGATCTATCTCTATAAATCTTAATGCCCAATATATAAGTAGCTTCACCGAGGTCCTTCATTAAAAAACTCTTATTCAAGTATCCTTTTATGCTATCCAGAAATTCTATATCATTTCCAATCAACAATATGTCATCCACATATAATATTAGAAATGCTACAGAGCTCCCACTCACTTTCTTGTAATACAGGCTTCTCCAAAAGTCTGTATAAAACCATATGCTTTGATCACCTTATCAAAGCGTATATTCCAATCCCGAGATGCTTGCACCAGTCCATACATGGATCGCTGGAGTTTGCACACTTTGTTAGCACCTTTAGGATCGACAAAACCTTCTAGTTGCATCATATACAACTCTTCTTTAAGAAACCCATTAAGGAATGCAGTTTTGACATCCATTTGCTAGATTCCATAAAATTCGGCAATTGCTGACATGATTCGGACAGACGTAGGCACCGCTATGAGTGGAAAATCTCATCGTAGTCAACACCTTGAACTAGTTGAAAAACCTTTTGCGACAAGTCGAGATTTGTAGATAGTAACACTACCATCAACGTCCGTCTTCCTCTTGGAGATCCATTTATTCTTAAAGGCTTGCCGATCATCGAGCAAATCGGCATGGGCATAAGTCTGAAATACCAATTTCAGCTCTTGGAATATCTCATATGCTCCATGGCGTTCAAAACATTTTTGAAGTCCCGGTTCTAAGCCGTAAAGCATGGCGCACTAAACTATCAAGTAGTCATCATATCAAGCTTGCAAAACGTTCATAACGTCTCTATCTGCTCCTGCAATAGGTTTGTCACTTAGTGGTGCATCAAGGACATAATTCTCTCTGTGCAGCAACGAGGATAATCCTCAGATCACAGACCTAGTCCGCATCGTTGCTACTATCATCTTTCAACTTTTCTTTAGGAACATATCAAAAATATATGCAAATCAACTAAGATAACGTCTATATATCTTGCGAGCTATTGATCTGCAACATAGATATGCAAATACTATCAGGACTAAGTTCATGATAAATTTCAATTAATCAAATTACTTAAGAAATCCCACTTAGATAGACATCCCACAAGTCATCTAAATGATACGTGATCCAAATCAACTAAACCATGTCCGATCATCACGTGAGATGGAGTACTCATTAATGGTGAACATCTCTATGTTGATCATATCTACTATATGATTCACATTCGACCTTTTGGTCTCCAGTGTTCTGAGGCCATGTCTGTACATGCCAGGCTCGTCAAGTTTAACCAGAGTATTCCGCATGTGCAAAACAGCCTTGCACCCGTTGTATGTGAACGTAGAGTCTATCACACCTGATCATCATGTGGTGTCTCAACACGACGAACTGTCGCAACGGTGCATACTCAGGGAGAACACTTATACCTTGAAATTTTAGTTAAGGGATCATCTTATAATGCTACCACCATACTAAGCAAAATAAGATGCATAAAAGGTAAACATCACATGTAATCAAAATATGTGACATGATATGGCCATCATCATCTTGTGCTTTTGATCTCCATCTCCAAAGCATCGTCATGATCTCCATCGTCACTGGCTTGACACCTCGATCTCCATCGTAGAGTCGTGGTCGTCTCGCCAACTATTGATTCTACAACTATCGCTAACACATAGTGATAAAGTAAAGCAATTACATGGCGTTTGCATTTCATACAATAAAGGGAACCATAAGGCTCCTGCCTGTTACCAGTAACTTTTACAAAACATGATCATCTCATACAATAGCATATATCACATCATGTCTTGACCATATCACATCACAACATGCCCTGCAAAAACAGGTTAGACGTCCTCTACTTTGTTGTTGCAAGTTTTACGTGGCTGCTACGGGCTTCTAGCAAGAACCGTTCTTACCTACGCATCAAAACCACAACGATGTTTCGTCAAGTTTGCTGTTTTAACCTTCAACAGTGACTGGCTGCAGTCAAATTCGATTCAACTAAAGTTGGAGAAACAGACACCCGCCAACCACCTTTATGCAAAACTAATTGCATGTTTGCCGGTGGAACCGGTCTCATGAACGTGGTCATGTAAGGTTGGTCCGGGCCGCTTTATCCAACAATACCGCCAAATCAAAATAAGACGTTGGTGGTAAGCAGTATGACTATCACCACCCACAACTCATTGTGTTCTACTCATGCATATCATCTACGCGTAGACCTGCCTCGGATACCACCGTTGGAAAACGTAGCATGCAATCTCAAAAAATTTCCTACGCTCACGCAAGATCTATCTAGGAGATGCATAGCAACAAGAGGGGGGGAGTGTGTCGAGGTACCCTCGTAGACCGAAAGCGGAAGCGTTTGACAACGCGGTTGATGTAGTCGACCTTCTTCTCGTTCCGACCGATCAAGCACCGGACATACGACACCTCTGAGTTTTGCACACGTTCAACTCAATGACGTCCCTTGAACTCTTGATCTAGCAAAGTGTCGATGGAGAGCTCCGTCAGCACATCGGCGTGGTGACGGTGATTGTGAAGTAATCCATGCTGGGCTTCACCTAATCACTACATGAATATGACCGGAGGCGTAAACTATCGAGGGGGGTGCCGCACACGGTTAACAGTTGTTGGTGTGTGTTCTAGTGGTGCCCTCCCTCCTATATATAGGTTGGAGGGGAGGAGAGGCAACCAAGGGGCGCCCCAAGTAGGAGGAATCGTACTTGGGCACCTCCCAATTCGGCCTCCCCCCTTTCCTATTCCTATTCGGAGTAGGA
This sequence comes from Aegilops umbellulata, assembly GCA_032464435.1. Classification (NCBI taxonomy): domain Eukaryota; kingdom Viridiplantae; phylum Streptophyta; class Magnoliopsida; order Poales; family Poaceae; genus Aegilops; species Aegilops umbellulata. The sequence continues at coordinate 346,718,051 of CP136059.1, forward strand.
AGGGAAGAGGGGGATGGGGGAATCCTATTCCCTTTTTCATTTCCTGCTTCCCCTTTTCTACTCCAATTTGGCTAGCCCATATGGTGGTCGCACCAGCCCCTTTGTGGCTAGTACGTTTCCCCTCTTGGCCCATAAGGCCCATATCTTCTGCCGGGGGTGCCCGGAACCCCTTCCGGTGATCCGATATGTACACGGTACCCTACGGAACACTTCCATTGTCCGAATACCATCGTCCTATATATCAATCTTTTCCTCTCGACCATTTCGAGACTCCTCGTCATGTCCGTGATCTCATCCGGGACTACGAACAATATTCGGTCACCAAATCACATAACACATATAATACAAAATCGTCATCGAACGTTAAGCATGCGAACCGTACGGGTTCAACAACTATGTAGACATGACTGAGACACTTCTCCGGTCAATAAACAATAGTAGAACCTGGATGCTCATATTGGCTCCTACATATTCTACGAAGATCTTTATTGGTCAAACCTGTATGACAACATACGTTATTCCCTTTGTCATCGGTATGTTACTTGCCTGAGATTCGATCGTCGGTATCTTCATACCTAGTTCAATCTCGTTACCGGCAAGTCTCTTTACTCGTTCGATAATACATCATCCCGCAATTAACTCCTTAGTCACTTTGCTTGCAAGGCTTCTTATGATGTGCATTACCGAGAGGGCCCAGAGATACCTCTCCGATACTCGGAGTGAGAAATCCTAATCTCAATTCACACCAACCCAACAATACACCTTCGGAGATACCTGCAGAGCATCTTTATAACCACCCAGTTACGTTGTGACATTTGATAGCACACAAGGCATTCCTCCGGTATCCGGGAGTTGCATGATCTCCTAGTCAAAGGAATATGTATTTGACATACATGAAAGCAATAGCAATTTAACTGAACGATCAACGTGCTAAGCTAACAGATGGGTCTTGTCCATCACATCATCCTCCTAATGATGTGATCCCGTTATGAAATGACAACTCATGTCCATGGTTAGGAAACCTTAACCATATTTGATCAAGGAGCTAGTCAAGTAGAGGCTCACTTATTCAAACATGTATTAAGGTTTCCGGTCAATACAATTCTAGCATGAATAATAAACATTTATCACGAATAAGGAAATATAAAATAACAACTTTATTATTGCCTCTAGGGCATATTTCCTTCAAAAATTCACATCTATGGCATCACTATTTTGCTCAATCAAAGTAGATGTAAGGACATATTTATCCCTTAGTTGTTTTGATGATTGATGACCATGCTTTTGCGGACTAATCATGTGCATTGAGTATTTCAGACATTTCATCTCTAGGCACAAGATGATTTGGTGCCCCTCGAAGACTATTGAAGACGGCGTTTCTCTACGTTTCTTTTCGGTGGATTTGAGTCGTAGGAAAGCCGTACTATTAAGAGGGGGTCCGCTTTGGAAAGGCTTTGGTGGAATCATCACGTACACGTCTACTTCTTTTGCACCGCCTTCCCTTTGGCACTTTGGAGCATCCTCGTCTTTTCTTGTCTATGCAAAATGTCATGTTTGCTGATCTGGGGCATGCGGTAGTACCGCAAGTGCCCACGGTAGTACCGCTTCCCTGGAGCGGTAGTACTGTGGCCTCAGGCCAGGCGCTGTTGCTTTTGCGGTAGTAGGGGCGGATGTAATTTTTTACACCCGCGCCCTATACGGTAGTACCGCCGTGGGCTCTTGCCAGGCTCAGCAGCTTGCGCGGTAGTAGGAGCAGATGTAATTTTTTACATCCGCACCCCGCGCGGTAGTACCGCTCCTGGCTTGTAGTACTACCGTGTCGGATTTTTGCATAGATCCAAACTCAGCGGAAGTTGCCACGGATGTATTTTTATATGTTCGTGCCTTCCCGAAATCTGGACTATCTCTGCCTTGCAGTAGTACCGCAAGGGGGAGCAGTAGTACCATGCCAGCGGTTCTACCGCCCTTTGCTTCATTGCATCTGGGTTGTTCTGGTTTGTGCTGCACGGGCGGTAGTACCGCGTCCCCGATGCGGTAGTACCGTTGAGGGAGTCCTGGACTAAGGGGTCCTCGGGCGTCCGGCTTGTTACTCATTGGGCCGGACTGATGGGCTGTGAAGACACAAAGACCAAAGACTACACCCGTGTCCGGATTGGACTCTACTTGGCGTGGAAGGCAAGCTAGGCAACCGACTATGAAGATTCCCTCTTATGTAACCGACCTCATGTAACCCTAGATCTCTCCGGTGTCCATATAAACCGAAGAGCATAGCCCGAAAGGACAGATTCATTACCATATACTTAGGGGCTAGACTTCTAAGGTTTAGCCATTACGATCTCATGGTAGATCAACTCTTTTAATACTCATATTCATCAAGATCAATCAAGAAGGAAGTAGGGTATTACCTCCATAGAGAGGGCTCGAACCTGGGTAAACACCGTGTCCCCCGTCTCCTGTTACCATCGATCCTAGACGCACAGTTCGGGACCCCCTACCCGAGATCCGCCGGTTTTGACACCGACATTAGTGCTTTCATTGAGAGTTCCACTATGCCGTCGACGAAAGGTTTGATGGCTCCTTCAATCGTCAGTAATGACGTGGTCCAGGGAGAAACCTTCCTCCTCGGACAGATCTTTGTATTCGGCGGCTTCGTACTGCGGGCCAGTTCGCTCGGCCATCTGGATCAGATTGATAGCTACGCCCCTGACCATCAGGTCAGATTCGGAAGCCTGAACTATGTCGCGGACATCCGTGGAGACTTGATCTTCGACGGATTCGAGACCGCGGCAACCGCTCCCCTTCGCCCCGATGAGCACGGCTTAAACCTCTCATCGGGCCGCATCCAGGAGATAGCTCCTGTAACAACTCTGGCCTTAGATCTGGAGCAAATCAATTCATCGGAAGATGGGAAAATTAATCCCATCACAGGGGCTACCAATTCAGCGGCGTTGGAGCCGCATGCAGATCCCACTTCGTACGTGCATCAACGGAATCCCAGACTTGTCTCCGGTATCGAGTTCGGAACCCTGCGAGCCCATGGACACCGAACTCGATCGGCTATCGATCTTCAAGTTCAGCGCCATAGATATCTTCCAACACTCGCCCATGGGCGACCTACTAAACTCACTAAAAAACCTATCCCTGGGAGACGGCTCGTCATCGAACTATGTCCTGTTCGACCTTACGGCGGACGATGGAGAATTTTGCTTCCCACCTGCCACCCACTTCATTGCCACCGTTGAAGACCCAACCAACACGCCTGACCCCTGCTCCGAAGACATCGACGGTCTGTACGACGATGAGGGGCAAAGCCAGCGTTTACTATCCGCTAGAAACGGGGCAACCACTTCCTGGTATGACGTGTGTATGGTAGGCACACCCTACGACGATCTCGACGATGACAAGGAGGACCCAGTCAAGGATAAGCCTCCTGGTACACAGTCCGAACACCGGTGCCCCCGGCATCACTCATAGTCACGTCACTAAAGATAAAACAATACTAGCATCAGAGGTGACAATACTCCGGACAACGAAGACCCTGTTGAGACAGGATCCGAACAGGAGGACCAGGAAAGCGGGCAGGATAGCCCTGAACAGGCCACATACAAAGACTCGGAGGATAGTAATTATCTTCCACTCTTCGAGGAAGAAGAGAGCCTCGACAACGCCGAATTCAGCGTGCCTGAGGAACCTCTAGAACATGAGCGCTTTAAATGCTGGCTCATAGCCACTGCAAGGAGCCTAAGGAGGAAGTAGCTGCAGCTTCAAGTGAGCCAAGATTTGCTTAACGATAGATGGACCGAGGTCCTGGTCGCCGAACAATACGGCCATAGCGTCCCAGACAAAAGCCACCACAACAATAGGGGCCTCCCTCAATACGATGGCAAGGCTTTGGATCCCACACCACCATCGAATAAGCCGGTAGGCCGACCACATTTCGGTCCGGGCAAAGCAGCAGCCACAGTTGAGCACCATACTAACCAATCCGGCCGTCCAAGCAAGAATAAAGAAGCTCGGGGGAACACTTGCGACTTCCAAACAGACCCGGAGGGTAGACCAGGACACATAAAATCGACACACAGACCGCGGAGACATGCTTCGGACGGTAATAACAGTTATCTATTCGGACACAACAGACCCAAGCACGCTTGGTCCGAAAACTATAAGCGGAGTCCGTCGGAGGTGCTTCACAGTGTAGACCAACATAGAGGAGCCGCACACCCTCTTTGCTTCACCAACGAGGTAATGGAGTATGAATTTCCAGACGGGTTTAAACCCATCAACATCGAATCATACGATGGAACAATAGATCCCGCAGTATGGATTGAGGAATTCTTCCTCCATATCCACTTGGCTCGCGGAGACGACCTTCATGCCATTAAATACCTGCCTCTCAAGCTTAAGGGGCCAACACGGTACTGGCTAAACAGTTTGCCAGAAAATTCTATTGGCAGATGGGAAGATCTGGAAGATGCCTTTCGTGACAACTTCCAAGGAACATATGTACGGCCACCGGATGTCGATGACTTAAGTCATATTGTCCAATAGCCCGACGAATCAGCCAGTGAACTATGGACTAGGTTCTTAGTCAAAATGAACCAAATTGTCGACTGTCAGGACGCGGAAGCCCTAGCGGCCTTCAAATAGCGTCCAGGATGAATGGCTAGCACGTCACCTCAGCTAGAAGGACATAAATCCATGGCAGCCCTTACCGCTCTAAAGACTCACTTTTGTGCGGGAGAAGACAACTGGCTCGCTCGCAAAAGCAACAACACCAGCGAACCGGGCACTTCCAAAATCCAAGACGGCAATGGCAAGCCACGACTAAACAAGCATAACAGTCGCAGCAACAACGAAAGATTGCATGATGAAACAGTCAACGCCGGATTTCACAATCCGAAACCCGGTCAACAGAATAAGCCATTCAAGGCCAAACAGGACGGACCATCCGCCCTTGACAAGATATTGGACCGACCTTGTCAGATTCACGACCACCCTGATAAGCCAGCTAATCATACCAACAGAAATTGTTGGGTCTTTAAGCAGGTAGGCAAGCTTAACACCGAATACAATGGGAGGAGGCCACCAGGCGATAAAGACAATGGAGCAGCCCGCCAGCCAAACACCACGGGCCAGAAACAGTTTCCCTCCGAAGTTCGACCACTCCCAGAACGGAAATAACAGTTCGGCTTCCGCAACCCACCCGCTATACCGGCAAGATTCACACCATGTGTACATTACTACGTGCTCAAGATACCATGTGCACCAGCGGAAGCACAATACGGGCAACCCTGCAAACAATCCTGTAACATTTTTTATCTGTTTCCCATGTTTTTCTTTATTATCTCTTAAAAACAGGTGACCATCAGGACATCATCTAATCGGACTCTATCGGTGTTCGGATCCGTACACTCACCTAAGGGCCCACTTCCATTAAGGACTCCCCTCCTCAAGGACGGGCGGCGTAGACGTGTGACAGGAGGTCCAAAACTGCTTTTTTGTAGACTGCACTCTTTATTTTGAGCCTGTACTATGCCTTTCTCCTCCGTTCCCGACCCCGAGCATGTCAAATAGCTGGGTTGTGGTTTTTCTGTTCTTTTTATATTTATGAATTTATCATTGACTTATTGCTCTGCTCTCAGTAAACTAGATCTGAATTAATCTTCTATGCTCTTCCTACAATGAGTGCGGCCGTAACGGCTGTAATGCAAAACGCACCTCCGCATAACTTGCCAGGGGCTCGGTATGGGAGCAGACGAGTCGCCAATCAAAGTCCGAACAGCTTTATAGCATACTTCGGCGTCGCAAGTTTGGCCTTATATGCATCAGCTCTGAATCATTGTCTTTGGTCAATAGTTGGTTTGCCCGGCTCCTGTGCTTGCTATCCTACGTTGCACTCTATCGGCTAGGGTAGTAAAGGGAGAACTACTACGATTGTGCCCTGGCTTTGACCAGATGAGCACCTCAGTACAGAAAGCTGAAAACTGACTGTCATGATGCGACGAGAGTTGGTCAACCACTTGACGACTTATTCGAATCCTTAGCGATTCTCCGTGTTAAATAAAGGATCTTTTTCCGATCAAAACATGTAAGGCACTATATTATAATACGCCACATACATACCAGGGGCTATGTCGTCGTCCCACCATAAAACTCCTATGGCTAAGTGAAAGTGTTAACACCCTATAGTCCGATTGCCTGGTTCGCCGCATTATCACCTCCTTTATGGACCAAGACGTTGGATAAAGAATGATTCAATGCTTTTCCGAACACCCCCGTATTTCCTACGAGGGGGTTGAAGGCGACGACTGGAAAAAATTCAAATTTCATTAAAATGGCCGCACAGGAGGAATATAAGTTTTCGAGCAAAAAATAGATTAATTACAAAGTTGTCTGTTACAACCCTTGTACACATCACTCGAATATTATGTCTTTCAAGGACTGACCCTCTATTAAGCGGGGGGCCTCTAGGACGTCTCCAAAATAATGCTCCGGTTCCGGATGGTCCTTGCCTTTGGGTGGACTCTTTGTCACAATATTGATGGCCTTCATCTTCCCCTAGAATGAGTTAACTCGGGCGAAGGCCATCCGTGCACCTTCAATGCACGCCTAACGCTTCATAGCATCGATACACGACACAACATCAGCAACCCGCTGCTCCAGGCCGAAGTAACTACTCAGAACAGGTTCATTCGGCCACAAATGGACTACGACGTTCTTCATGGCAGCGCCGAATATCCTATGCAGCTCGGCCCAGTGGGACATCTGTTCATTCAGCAACAAAGGGCGCTTTGACGCGCCGAATTGCGACCAGAAAAGCTTCTCCGTTGCATACCCCTCTTGCGCCTGATAAAACTGCGCCGCATCAGAAGAACTCTTCGGCAAGTCTAAAAAATTGTCCGGAGAACTCCATACTTGGTTAAACTGAGCATAGTTCGGATCGCCGAACTTAGCCTGTAGCAAAAAGGGCTTGCCAGCCACAATCTCCCCAGCTTGCCGGATATCCTCACGGGCTGCTTTGGATTCAGACCGTGCTTCTGTCGCCTCTCGTAAGGCTTTGTCAAGTTCAGCCGTTTTGGCTTCATTTTCCTTCGCAAGAAGTTTACAGCGGCCAGCCGCATTTTCTAACTCGCGCGCCATGGTGGACATTGCATCCTTGTCCTGGCACCACACGGCTTGTTCAACCTCGAATTCCGCCGATGCCTTTTCGGTAGCCGCATTACTAAACCGGGCCTGCTCCTTGGCCCGAGCAAGCTCCGCCTGAAGGGCTTCCACAGCGGCAGCACCATCTGCATTGATGCACATTTCATATCAAACTCTCTTCAGATTCAGGCTTACATTACAATCATATTGGTGTAAGGAATGCTCAAAATAACCCTGTGAGTCGTCAAGACGCCTGTTGATCAAAGCAATGTCATCCTCCGCAATATCCAGCTTTTGCAGCAGCTCGGTTACCTTCGAATTTCGGGCAGTGGCAGGAGGCAGACAACCTGCATTCAAAATTAAACCAAGGTTAGTACCCGAGGATATCGTTTTGATCCTCCGATTACTTCCTTTGGAAGGCGATCCGAGTCTCAGGGGCTACTGCATACACAACAGGTGCGTTCTGTCAAAATTCATTCAATTGGCAACATTACATCACAAACCTCAAAACCTCTCAGAAGGCTCCTGAAAGCCTCGTTCAACCCTCTCTTCACGGATACAACTTTTTCGACCACCGTAACCATTAAGGCACGGTGCTCCTCTGAAAAGGACGCTCGTTGCATCATGTCCGTCAGCATCTCCGGCACTCCTGGGTCTTCGGACACCGCTGCCGGAGCACGACATTCCTTTGAAGGAATCCGCTTACCCACCTCCAGCATTGTCTCTGGCTGTAAACTGGACAGTTCGGGGTCGTCATTCTTGACCCCCGAACCCTGAGCGAAAGAGACACCACCTCCGGGTAGCTCCTTCCTCGTTTCCTGCGCTACTTGCCGGTTGGGAGGAGCCCTCCGGGACGACACCTCGAGATCATCTGCCCTATTGGGCGAGGAGGCCGGAGAAGGCGTGTCAGTTGCCATCATCTCCGGAAGAAGGTCTCCCGAGGAGGAGGACGATTGAGAAACACCAGACGTTAACCTGCGAGGATGCACATATGTCGGAGGGTTTCTCAGTAATAAGAAAGGAATGAGGTATGGTTAAAAGTGCCCGGCTCCACTTACGGTCTGGCCGGAGGTTCGTCCTCGTTATCAAGCTCAACGACGACATTGCTTGCCCGGTCCAAGTCGCCCGACGATGGCATTTTACCTTTCTTGGAAGGCTTCCCCTCCTGACCTCTAGAAGCGGCCCTCTTCTTGCCATTGTTGGGGAACGTAGCAGAAATTCAAAATTTTCTACGCAACACCAAGATCAATCTATGGAGTAATCTAGCAACGAGGGAAGGAGAGTGCATCTACATACCCTTGTAGATCGCTAAGCGGAAGCGTTCAAGTGAACGGGGTTGATGGAGTCGTACTCGTCGTGATCCAAATCACCGATGATCCTAGTGCCGAACGGACGGCACCTCCGCGTTCAACACACGTACAGACCTGGGATGTCTCCTCCTTCTTGATCCAGCAAGGGGAGAGGAGAATTTGAGGGAGAGCTCCGTCAGCACGACGGTATGGTGGTGGTGGAGCTCGTGGTTCTCCGGCAGGGCTTCGCCAAGCACCATGGAGGAGGAGGAGAAGGTAGGAGGAGGGAGGGCTGCGCCAGGGAAGGTCACGGCTGCCCTCCCACCCCTCCACTATATATAGGGGCAAGGGGAGAGGGGGAGGCGCCCTAGGGTTTCCCCTAGGGGGCGGCGGCTAGGCAGATTGGATCTCCCTAGGGAAAATCCTAGGGAGACTTGCCCCCCAAGCCAAGCAGGTGGAGGCTTGCCTCCCAAGATAGATGGAGGCGCCCCACCTCCCCAAGTAATGTGGGAAAGGGTGTGGGGTGCGTACCAACCCTTATTGGGCTGGTTTGCCCCTTCCCCTTTGGCCCATGAGGCCCTCCAACACTTGTCGGGGCTCCCGAAACACCTTTCGGTCATGCTGGCCATAGCCTGGTACCTCCGGAACACGTCCGGACTCCAATACCCTTCGTCCAATATATCGATCTTCACCGCCGGACCATTCCGGAACTCCTCGTGACGTCCGGGATCTCATCCAGGACTCCGAACTACCTTCGGTAACCACATACTATTTCCCATAACAACTCTAGCGTCACCGAACCTTAAGTGTGTAGACCCTACGGGTTCGGGAACTATGCAGACATGACCGAGACACCTCTCCGACCAATAACCAATAGCGGGATCTGGATACCCATATTGGCTCCCACATGTTCCACGATGATCTCATCGGATAAACCACGATGTCAAGGATTCAATCAATCCCGTATACAATTCCCTTTGTCTAGCGGTATTGTACTTGCCCGAGATTCGATCGTCGGTATCGCAATACCTTGTTCAATCTCGTTACCGGCAAGTCTCTTTACTCGTTCCGTAACACATCATCCCGTAATCAACTCCTTGATCACATTGTGCACATTATGATGATGACCTACCAAGTGGGCCCAGAGATACCTCTCCGTCACACGGAGTGACAAATCGCAGTCTCGATTCGTGCCAACCCAACAGACACTTTCGGAGATACCTGTAGTGTACCTTTATAGTCACCCAGTTACGTTGTGACGTTTGGCACGCCCAATGTATTCCTACGGTATCCGGGAGTTGCACAATCTCATGGTCTAAGGAAATGATACTTGACATTAGAAAAGCTTTAGCATACGAACTACACGATCTTTGTGCTAGGCTTAGGATTGGGTCTTGTCCATCACATCATTCTTCTAATGATGTGATCCCGTTATCAATGACATCCAATGTCCATGGTCAGGAAACCGTAACCATCTATTGATCAACGAGCTAGTTAACTAGAGGCTTACTAGGGACATGGTGTTGTCTATGTATCCACACATGTATCTGAGTTTCCTATCAATACAATTCTAGCATGGATAATAAACGATTTATCATGAACAAGGAAATATAATAATAACCTATTTATTATTGCCTCTAGGGCATATTTCCAACAGTCTCCCACTTGCACTAGAGTCAATAATCTAGTTCACATCGCCATGTGATTAACATTCACAGGTCACATCGCCATGTGACCAACATCCAAAGAGTTTACTAGAGTTCATAATCTAGTTCACATCACTATGTGATTAACACTCAATGAGTTCTGGGTTTGATCATGTTGCTTGTGAGAGAGGTTTTAGTCAACGGGTCTGCAACATTCAGATCTGTATGTACTTCGCAAATCTCTACGCTATATTTGGAGCCATTTCAAATAACTGTTCTACTTGGAGCTATTCCAAATTGTTGCTCCATTATACGTATCCGGCATCTCTACTCAAAGCTATCCGGATAGGTGTTAAGCTTGCATCGACGTAACTCTTTACGTCGAACTCTTTATCACCTCCATGATCGAGAAACATATCCTTATTCCTCTAAGGATAATTTTGACCGCTATCTGGTGATCTACTCCTAGATCACCTTTGTACCCTCTTGCCAGACATGTGGCAAGGCACACATCAGGTGCGGTACTCAGCATGGTATCCCTTATAGAGCCTATGACAAAAGCATAGGGGACGACCTTCGTCCTTCCTCTTTCTCCTGCCGTGGTCGAGCTTTAACTTTTAACTTCATACCTTAGGACTCAGGCAAGAACTCCTTCTTTGACTGATCCATCTTGAACACCTTCAAGATCATGTCAAGGTATGTGCTCATTTGAAAGTACCATTAAGCAGCTTTGATCTATCCTTCTAGATCTTGATGCTTAATGTTCAAGTAGCTTAATCCAGGTTTTCCATTGAAAAACACCTTTCAAATAACCCTTCATGCTTTCCAGAAATTCTACATCATTTCCGATCTACAATATGTCATCCACATATACTTATAAGAAATTCTATAGTGCTCCCACTCAGTTCTTTGGAAATACAAGTTTCTCATAAACTTTGTATAAACCCAAAATCTTTGATCATCTCATCAAAGTGTACATTCCAACTCCAAGATGCTTACTCCAGTCCTTAGAAGGATTGCTGGAGCTTTGCATACTTGTTAGCATCTTTCAGGACCGACAAAAAATCTTCTGGTTGTATCACATACAACCTTTCCTCAAGAACAAGGAAACAATATTTTGACATCCCATCTGCAAGATTTCATAAATAATGCAGTACCTGCTAATTCCAGCAGACTCTTAGCATCGCTACGAGTGAGAAAGTGTCATCGTAGTCAACTCCTTGAACTTGTCGGGAAACACCTTAACGACAAGTCGAGCTTTCTCAATGGTGATACTTACCATCATTGTCTGTCTTCCTTTTAAAATCCATATGTACCCAACAGCCTTACGACCATCAAGTAGTTCTTTCAAAGTCTACACTTTGTTTTCATACATGGATCCTCTCTCGAATTTTATGGCCTCGAGCCATTTTTCGGAATCCGGGCCCACCATCGCTTCTCCATAGCTCATAGGTTCATTGTTGTCCAACAACGTGACCTTTTAAGAGAGGGTTACCACTTAGAAGTTGTACACACCCTTGTCAAGCTATGAGGTTCGATAGTAACTTGATCTGAAGCTCCATGATCATCATCATTAGCTTTCTCTTCAACTGAGGCAGGGGCCACAGAAACATTTTTCCTGTGCTTGCGCTACTCTCTGCCTGAAGTGAAGGTTCAACAACCTTATCAAGTTCTATCTTCCTCCCACTCAATTCTTTCGAGAGAAACTTTTCCTCGAGAAAGGACCCGATTCTAGAAACAATCCCTATTGCTTTTGGATCTGAATTAGGAGGTATACCCAACTGTTTTGGGTGTCCTATGAAGATGCATTTTATCCGCTTTGGGTTCGAGCTTATCAACCTGAAACTTTTTCACATAAGCAGCCCCAAACTTTTAAGAAACGACAACTCAGGTTTCTCCAAACCATAGTTCAAACGGTTTCGTCTCAACGGAATCACGTGGTGCCCTATTAAAGTGAGTGCTGTTGTCTCTAATGCCTAACCCATGAACGATAGTGGTAATTCGATAAGAGACATCATGGTACGCACCATATCCAATAGGGTGCAACTATGATGTTCGGACACACCATCATACTATGGTGTTCCAGGCGGTATTAGTTGTGAAACAATTTCCACAGTGCCAAACTCGTAACTCAGATATTCATTTCTACGATCATATCATAGACATTTTATCCTCTAATCACGAAGATCTTCAACTTCACTGTGAAATTACTTGAACCATTCAATAATTCAGACTTGTATTTCATCAAGTAAATATGCTCGGTATCTACTCAAATCATCTGTGAAGTAAGAGCATAACGATATCCACTGCGTGCCTCAGCACTCATTGGACTGCACACATCAGAATGTGTTACTCCCAACAAGTTGCTTTCTTGTTCCATTTTACTGAAACCAAAGCTTTCAGTCATCTTGCCCATGTGGTATGATTTGCATGTCTCAAGCGATTCAAAATCAAGTGTGGCCAAACGGTCCATCTGCATGGAGTTTCTTCATGCGTATATACCAATAGACATGGTTCACATGTCTCAATCCTTTTCAAAAATGAGTGAGTCCAAAGATCCATCAACATGGAGCTTCTTCATGCGTTTTATACCAATATGACTTACATGGCAGTGCCACAAGTAGGTGGTACTATCATTACTATCTTATATCTTTTGGCATGAATATGTGTATCACTATGGTCGAGATTCAATAAACCATTCATTTTAGGTGCAAGACCATTGAAGGTATTATTCAAATAAATAGAGTAACCATTATTCTCCTTAAATGAATAACCGTATTGCGATAGACATAATCCAATCATGTCTATGCTCAACGCAAACACCAAATAACAATTATTTAGGTTTAACACCAATCTCGATGGTAGAGGGAGCGAGCGACGCTTGATCATATCAACCTTGGAAACACTTCCAACACATCTCGTCAGCTCACCTTTAGCTAGTCTCCGTTTATTCCGTAGATTTTATTTCGAGTTACTAACACTTAGCAACCGAACCGGTATCTAATACCCTGATGCCACTAGGAGTACTAGTAAAGTACACATTCACATAATGTATATCCAATATACTTCTATCGACAGCCTTCTCATCTACCAAGTATCTAGGGTAATTCTGCTCCAGTGGCTGTTCCCCTTATTACAGAAGCACTCAGTCTCGGGTTTGGGTTCAATCTTGGGTTTCTCCACTAGAGCAGCAGCTGATTTGCCGTTTCATGAAGTATCCCTTCTTGCCCTTGCCCTTCTTGAAACTAGTGGTTTTACTAACCATCAACAATTGATGCTCCTTCTTGATTTCTACTTTCGCGGTGTCAAACATCGCGAATATTTCAAGGATCATCTATCCCTGATATGTTATAGTTCATCACGAAGCTCTAGCAGCTTGGTGGCAATGGCTTTGGAGAAACATCACTATCTTATCTGGAAGATCAACTCCCACTCGATTCAAGTGATTGTTGTACTCGGACAATCTAAGCACAAGCTCAACGATTGAGCTTTTCTCCCTTAGTTTGCAGGCTAAGAAAATTCGTCGAAGGTCTTATACCTCTTGACGTGGGCACGAGCCTGAAATCCCTATTTCAGCCCTCGAAACATCTCATATGTTCCGCGACATTTCAAAAATGTCTTCGGTGCCTCAATTTTAAACCATTTAACATTACCGAACTATCATGTAGTTATCTAAACGTGTATGTCTGATGTTCGCAACATCCACAAACGACGTTTGGGGTTCATCACACTGAGCGGTGCATTAAGGACATAAGCCTTCTACTGTCTGCATAATTGCTACTGTCAACTTTCAACTATATTTTCTCTAGGAACGTATCTAACTCAATAGAACTAAAGCGCGAGCTTACGACATAATTTGCAAAGATCTTTTGACTATGTTCAGGATAATTAAGTTCATCTTGTGAACTCCCACTTAGATAGACATCCCTCTAGTCATCTAAGTGATTACATGATCCGAGTCAACTAGGCCGTGTCCGATCATCACGTGAGACGGACTAGTCATCATCGGTGAACATCTTCATGTTGATCGTATCTACCATACGACTCATGCTCGACCTTTCGGTCTCTTGTGTTCCGAGGCCATGTCTGTACATTCTAGGCTCGTCAAGTCAACCTGAGTGTTCTGCGTGTGTAAATCTGGCTTACACCCGTTGTATGTGAACGTAAGAATCTATCACACCCGATCATCACGTGGTGCTTCAAAACGACGAACTTTCGCAACGGTGCACAGTTAGGGGGGACACTTTCTTGAAATTTTAATGAGGGATCATCTTATTTACTACCGTCGTTCTAAGCAAATAAGATGTATAAACATGATAAACATCACATGCAATCAAATAGTGACATGATATGGCCAATATCATATTGCTCCTTTTGATCTCCATCTTCGGGGCTCCATGATCATCATCGTCACCGGCATGACACCATGATCTCCATCATCATGATCTCCATCATCGTGTCTTCATGAAGTTGTCACGTCAACTATTACTTCTACTACTATGGCTAACGCTTTAGTAATAAAGTAAAGTAATTACATGACGATTTAAGTTGACACACAGGTCATAAATAAATTAAGACAACTCCTATGGCTCCTGCCGGTTGTCATACTCATCGACATGCAAGACGTGATTCCTATTACAAGAACATGATCATCTCATACATCACATATATCATACATCACATCCTTTGGCCATATCACATCACATGGCATACCCTGCAAAAACAAGTTAGACGTCCTCTAATTGTTGTTTGCTTTTTTTACGTGGCTGCTATGGGTTTCTAGCAAGAACGTTTCTTACCTACGCAAAACCACAACGTGATATGTCAATTGCTATTTACCCTTCATAAGGACCCTTTCCATCGAATCCGATCCGACTAAAGTGGGAGAGACTGGCACCCGCTAGCCACCTTATGCAACTAGTGCATGTCAGTCGGTGGAAACTGTCTCACGTAAGTGTACGTGTAAGGTCGGTCCGGGCCGCTTCATCCCACAATGCCGCCGAATCAAGATTGACTAGTAACGGTAAGCATACTGAACAAAATCAACGCCCACAACTACTTTGTGTTCTACTCGTGCATGGAATCTACGGAATAGACCTAGCTCATGATGCCACAGTTGGGGAACGTAGCAGAAATTCAAAATTTTCTATGCAACACCAAGATCAATCTATGGAGTAATCTAGCAACGAGGGAAGGAGAGTGCATCTGCATACCCTTGTAGATCGCTAAGCGGAAGCGTTCAAGTGAACGGGGTTGATGGAGTCGTACTCGTCGTGATCCAAATCACCGATGATCCTAATGCCGAACGGACGACACCTTCGCGTTCAACACATGTACAGACCGGGGACGTCTCCTCCTTCTTTATCTAGCAAGGGGAGAGGAGAAGTTGAGGGAGAGCTCCGTCAGCACGACGGTATGGTGGTGGTGGAGCTCGTGGTTCTCCGGCAGGGCTTCGCCAAGCACCATGGAGGAGGAGGAGAAGGTAGGAGGAGGGAGGGCTGCGCCAGGGAAGGTCACGGCTGCCCTCCCACCCCTCCACTATATATAGGGGCAAGGGGAGAGGGGGAGGCGCCCTAGGGTTTCCCCTAGGGGGCGGCGGCTAGGCAGATTGGATCTCCCTAGGGAAAATCCTAGGGAGACTTGCCCCCCAAGCCAAGCAGGTGGAGGCTTGCCTCCTAAGATAGGTGGAGGCGCCCCACCTCCCCAAGTAATGTGGGAAAGGGTGTGGGGGCGTACCAACCCTTAGTGGGCTGGTTTGCCCCTTCCCCTTTGGCCCATGAGGCCCTCCAACACTTGCCGGGGCTCCCGAAACACCTTTCGGTCATGCTGGCCATAGCCTGGTACCTCCGGAACACGTCCGGACTCCAATACCCTTCGTCCAATATATCGATCTTCACCGCCGGACCATTCTGGAACTCCTCGTGACGTCCGGGATCTCATCCAGGACTCCGAACTACCTTCAGTAACCACATACTATTTCCCATAACAACTCTAGCATCACCGAACCTTAAGTGTGTAGACCCTACGGGTTCGGGAACCATGCAGACATGACCGAGACACCTCTTCGGCCAATAACCAATAGCGGGATCTGGATACCCATATTGGCTCCCACATGTTCCACGATGATCTCATCGGATGAACCACGATGTCAAGGATTCAATCAATCCCGTATACAATTCCCTTTGTCTAGCGGTATTGTACTTGCCCGAGATTCGATCGTCGGTATCGCGATACCTTGTTCAATCTCGTTACCGGCAAGTCTCATTACTCGTTCCGTAACACATCATCCCGTAATCTACTCCTTGATCACATTGTGCACATTATGATGATGTCCTACCGAGTGGGCCCAGAGATACCTCTCCGTCACACGGAGTGACAAATCCCAGTCTCGATTCGTGCCAACCCAACAGACACTTTCGGAGATACCTGTAGTGTACCTTTATAGTCACCCAGTTACGTTGTGACGTTTGGCACGCCCAAAGTATTCCTACGATATCCGGGAGTTGCACAATCTCATGGTCTAAGGAAATGATACTTGACATTAGAAAAGCTTTAGCATACGAACTACACGATCTTTGTGCTAGGCTTAGGATTGGGTCTTGTCCATCACATCATTCTTCTAATGATGTGATCCCGTTATCAATGACATCCAATGTCCATGGTCAGGAAACCGTAACCATCTATTGATCAACGAGCTAGTTAACTAGAGGCTTACTAGGGACATGGTGTTGTCTATGTATCCACACATGTATCTGAGTTTCCTATCAATACAATTCTAGCATGGATAATAAATGATTTATCATGAACAAGGAAATATAATAATAACCTATTTATTATTGCCTCTAGGGCATATTTCCAACAGCCATGAGGTGCCTCCTCCGCACCTTTGCCCCTGGGCAAAAGGATTTTGGTTTCCCCGAGAACAGCACCTAAATCACCCGTAGGATGAGCATCTCCTCTGGGCTCCCCGCTCTCGCCCCCCTCTATGGACACCAGCTACGGTGTCGGGATTAACATCCGCATTAGTAGGGAGGACGCAGGGTCTTCGGGAAGGGGTGCCGGACGCCAGATTAACACCGCTTTCTTTATCCAGTCCTATATAAGCAGGTTGTTCAGTGTCTTGTCAAAGGATGCTTGGATGAAAGGTGTGTGGGGATTGAATACTTACCAGAGTATCCGGATGATTGCAGTCGAGGCCGACGTCTTTGATGGTGTCCGGCCATTGCTCTCGGTCCCCGAAATATAACTTCCACATTCCTTCGTGCATAGTGCCGAAGAAGTGCTGAAGAGTCCGCCGCCCTTCTGGGTTGAACTCCCACATACGGAGATGCCGCCGTTGACACGGCAGGATCCGGCGGACCAACATTACCAGAACAACATTCGCAAGATTGATGCCGTTCACGGTAAGGCTTCGGATGCGACCTTGCAGTGTCTACACCTCATTAGCGGATCCCCAATCCAACTCCTTGTTGATCCCTGAAGCAAGCAGAGTCAGAGTGTAACGCCCCGGGTTTGATGCGCCAGGTGTCCGCCAGTTATTCGCCATCGTTGCCATGTCATGTGCTTGCATGTTGCACTTTGCCATGTCATCATCTGCATTTCATATCATGTCATCATGTGCATCGCATTCGCATACGTGTTCGTCTTATGCATCCGAGCATTTTCCCCGTTGTCCGTTTTGCAATCCGGCGCTCCTACGTCCTCCGGCGTCCCCTTTTACCTATTTTCGTGTGCGGGTATTAAATCTTCTCGGAATGGAACGAGGTTTGTCAAGCGGCCTTGGTATAGCACCGGTAGACCACCTGTCAAGTTTCGGGTCATTTGGAGGTCGTTTGATACTCCAACGGTTAACCGGGTAACCGTAAAGGCCTCTTTTGTGTGCAGCACAACACCCCTTTCAAAGTGGCCCAAAATCCATCTAAGTCATCTCCATATTATCGTTCGTTCGATCACGATCGTGTGGCCGCAAACCGCACTCCATTTGGAGCTTCCTAGCTCCCTCTACCTATAAATATGTGATCCCCTCCCGAAATTCTCGCAGTCCAAACCCTAGCCTTGTTCCCTCCGCGCCGCCGGACAAATCTCCCCACCGCGCCGGACATGTCCACCGCCCGGCCACCTCACTCGGACCAATGGGAGCCCGCCACCTCAGCTTCACTGCCGCCCCAACCACTCAGGCGCCGCCACCTCAGCCTGCCATCCCTCTCACTCCTCACCGCGCCGCCGCGGCCCGCGGGGCCCGAGGCAGGCCCGCGCGGGCCCAGATCCAGCGCCGCCGCCTGCCCGCGAGCTCCCCTCACCGCGCGCCGCCGCTCGCCGCGGATCCACAGTCGCCGCCGCCTGCTCCGCCCGCCGCGCCGCTCGCCGCCGCCTCCGCGCCGCCCCGCACTTGTTCCCGCAGCGCCGCCGCCCCCGCACGCCTCCCGCGCCGTCGTGCCGCCGCGCCCCGCCGTCTCCTGGCCCTCGCCGCTGGCGCCGCCTCCCTCCACCTCCTCGTCGCCGGCCCCGCCTCGTACGGCGCGCCAGATCTGATGGAAGGTTGACTTCTCCCCTCCCTCGTTTTTCTCCAAGTCCCGAATATCTTGCATCATATTGCCATGTTCATCGCATCATAACTCTCTGCATACTGCTCCGTTTTGGGCGTATGGCATGTCAAATTGTTCGTCTCGAGGAGTACATCACTTCATCTCATTGCATCATTTTCATTTGAGCTCATCTTGGTGCCCGAAATGCTGTTAGAAGAGGGCTATGTGATGTTAGTTCCAGATTGTTATCAGCACATGCACTTTTGTCATTTTTGCCATGATTGATGTGTGCATCCTATGAAGTTGAGTCCTACATGTGTTTTGTAATATGACATGCCATGCTTAAAGGTGTGTATGCCATGTATTTTTGTGATCCTTGTGGTGACTAGAACAAGCATGCAAACTAGGGATCATAATGTTGCTGATTTCAGAGACTGTTATTTCATTCATATCCTGCTGTTATTTTTATGCCATGTGTTCATCTTGTTTCAGAGAGATCTATGCCTCTTTTGAGCATGATCATTAAGGATGTTCTGAGCATATGGATTTGCTCTATCCATCCATGCTTTTGTTTGTATTTATGGAGTGCCATAGCTTGAGTCAATCGAGCTCTACTTTTGCTATAAAATGTTTCCTGGCAGATTGTTTACATGTTATTCGATTTTGCCAAGCTTGTTGTAGTTGATCGTTGCATGCTATGATGTTGTTCTTTCCATTTATAACTTTAATGCCATGTCTTCTTGGTGGTTGTATGCTTAGTTTATCATGAAATTCTCTGTAGTGAGTGCATCGAGCTCGTAAACATGCCTACTTGTTATCTGTTTTTGACATGTCCAGTTTTCTGCAAAGTCTGAAATCTGTAACGAAACTTGCTTAATTGACAAGGGTGCTATTATATTTTCTGGTCCTTTTTGGCTCATGGTCAGTAAGGGATTTTTGTTCTATGTTTTGAGTAGATTCATGCCATGCCTTTCTTTGCTAAATTGTGTTCCTGTAGCTTGTTGCTTGCTTGCTCTAAACATGTCATCCTGATGTTAATTTCTGGCATGATAGTATTTTCACTAAGTCTGTGAAGCTGATATGTTTTGCACTTTTGCCATGCTTGTTTGAACCTGTTATATTGTGATTTAGCTATAGCTCAGTGTTCATCTTTTGTCAAGCATCTTGATTAGTTCACTGTCATATGCTAGTTGATACGTTTGCGTGCAGTAGCTTAATTTCTTGTTGCTTGCTATGTAGCATCATGCTGTTAATGGCAGAGTCTTGTCATTCTTGTTTTGCTTGGCATTTGCAAACCGTGCATCTGATTCCGGTGATCTTTATATCGATTTCAACCGAAATCACCTCACCTATACAGTGGCATACTTGGTTTGCCAAGATTATGCCTTGTTCATCCTTGTCCTTCCGGAGCACGCATATGCATTGCATATCACTTCTCGCATATCATGCCATGTTTATGTGGTGGTTGTTTACTTTGTTGTTTGCTTCTTTCCGGTGTTGCTTCTTCGGGTTAGTTCAGATAACGTTGCGATTGTGAGGATCCGTTCAACTATGTCCGTTTGTCTTCTTCATGGACTCGTTCTTCTTCCTTGCGGGATCTCAGGCAAGATGACCATACCCTCGAAATCACTTCTATCTTTGCTTGCAAACCGTTGTTAAACCAAACCTCTAACCCACCTTGTCCTAGCAAACCGTTGTTTGGCTATGTTACCGCTTTGCTCAGCCCCTCTTATAGCGTTGTTAGTTGCAGGTGAAGATGAAGTTTGTTCCTTGTTGGAACATGGAGGTGTTGTTCCTTGTTGGAACATGTTTACTTGTTGGGATATCACAATATATCTTATTTATGCATCTATATACTTGGTAAAGGGTGGAAGGCTCGGCCTTATGCCTGGTGTTTTGTTCCACTCTTGCCGCGCTAGTTTCCGTCATATCGGTGTTATGATCCCGGATTTTGCGTCCCTAACGCGGTCGGGTGATTTATGGGACCCCCTTGATAGTTCGCTTTGAATAAGACTTTTCCAGCAAGGCCCAACATTGGTTTTACCATTTGCCTACCACCTATCCTTTTCCATTGGGTCGGCCAGCCCGAGGGTCATCTTTATTTAGCCCCCCCGGGCAAGTGCTTCTCTAAGTGCTGGTTCTAAACGAGCACACCGCGGGGCCCCCGCGAGGAAACTCGAGGCTTGGTTTTACTCGTAGGATGTCTCATCCGGATGTGCCCTGAGACCGAGATATGTGCAGCTCCTATCAGGATTTGTCGGCACAATCGGGCGGCTTTGCTGGACTTGTTTTATTACTGTCGAAATGTCTTGTACCCGGGATTCCGAGACTGATCGGGTCTTCCCGGGGAGAAGGAATATCCTTCGTTGATCGCGAGAGCTTATCATGGGCTAAGTTGGGACACCCCTGCAGGGTTTGAACTTTCGAAAGCCGTGCCCGCGGTTATGTGGCAGATGGGAATTTGTTAATGTCCGGTTGTAGAAAACCCGAAGTTGATCTTAATTAAAATACACCAACCGCGTGTGTAACCATGATGGTCTCTTCTCGGCGGAGTCCGGGAAGTGAACACGGTGTTGGAGTTATGCTTGACGTAAATAGTTTCAGGATCACTTCTTGATCATAGTTGTTCGACCGTGCTTTTGCCTTCTCTTCTCGCTCTCTTTTGCGTAAGTTAGACACCAGATATGCTAGTAGCATGCTGCAGCTCCACCTCACTACCCTGCCCTACCTTTAAGCTTAAATAGTCTTGATCTCGCGGGTGTGAGATTGCTGAGTCCCCGTGACTCACAGATACTTCCAAAACCAGTTTGCAGGTGCCGATGAAACCGTGCAGGTGACGCACCCAAGCTCAAGGAGGAGCTCGATGAAGATCTTGTTCGTTGTGTTGTTTCATTTCAGTTGATCAGTAGTGGAGCCCAGTCGGGACGATCGGGGATCTGTGTAGCATTTGGGGTAGTCTTCTTTTATTTTGGTTCCGTAGTCGGACCTTGATTGTATCTATATGATGTAATGCTTTACTCATGTATTGTGTGAAGTGGCGATTGTAAGCCAACTATGTATCTCTTTCCCTTATCTATTACATGGGTTGTGTGAAGATTACCTCACTTGCGACATTGCTTTCAATGCGGTTATGCCTCTAAGTCGTGCTTCGACACGTGGGAGATATAGCCGCATCGAGGGCGTTACAAGTTGGTAATCAGAGCCTTCCCCGACCTTAGGAGCCCCCACTGATTGATCGTTTTTAGCGGCCGAGTTGTGTCTAGAAAAATGTTTTGAGTCATTTAGGAATTATGTATCGGAGAGTTTAGGAATTCTTTTTACTTCCCAATCTCCTCATCGCTCTGGTAAGGCATCCTGACGTAGAGTTTTGACTCTTCTCTTCTCAAATTTCACTAAATTTTTTTAGGATCACGCGGGTATCTTAGAATCGTTCCGATGGTTTTATGATGACAACATTGTCTTGGTGCCTCCTGTCAGCAGGGGTTTAGTGGAGGTGTCCCGGGGAGTTGAGCTCCGAGGTGTTGTCGTCATAATTTTATCGTTGCAGTTCTAGAATACCTGAGTTTAGTACGCCGACATCGAAAATCTCTTTTGTACAGTTGTTGGTGAGATAACCCTGATAGCCCAGTGCTGAGGCGAGTGCGGGAGTATTGCCATAACTCGTATAATGGATGCTTTTCGAAGGTTGAGGTAGACGATTTCCGAAGGTTGCTTGGTTATGTGTTGAAGGATGGATACAGCTGGATCTAGGTATTGTTAGTTTGGGTGATATATTTTGTGTCCCCTGTATCCCCAACACCTGATTGCATAACCAGAAAGTTTCGGGAGTTTATAGGTGGGAATTCAAGTAGCTCCTAGAATATCTTTCCGACAGATGCATGATATGGGATTGGGTAAATCTCTATCATATGTATTTGTTCCGGCTTATTCTGCAAGCCAATCCTTTGTTTTTGTTTTGTTTTGTGGTATTCGAGTTGCTTCGATGTCAAGTGTTGATTCCATACCTTTTCTAAACGGTGTTCTCATATTTCTATGGAAATACTAATCCTTCTTGACCATCAAGATTATCATGCCAATTCTTTTTCAACCGGTGCGTTTCTCTTCGAGATGATCCCATCATTCTCCCCAACCGCAAGATCAATTATCAGTTCTTCTCAACGGTGTTTGCTTCATCCGTTCCAAGTTGTCTTTGTTTTTCCCGCCCTCCCACCCTTATTTCTTCAAGGACGCAGATTTCTTGATCAAGTATCCATTTTATTGATGTGAAGCCTCTCCATTCTTCTCCTTCATGTTCTTACCCGGTGTTTCTCATGAATATGCTAACGGAGCCTCAAGTTTATAATTATTTGTTCTTTTATCTTCCCCGGTGTGTTCAATGTAATCTTTCGATGGTGATCACATCTTTTCCTCGTTTCAATACCTTCTCATACCGGTGCACCTCATAATAATTCACTTCTCGCTATTCATTTGTTCGGGAGTGCTAAAGATATCTCAGAAGGCTCGTCTTGTCTTTCAAGATCAGTTCAAACTATTTCGAGGTTGTTATCTCGTTCTAGCCATTTAAATCAAGCGGTGCAATCCCTCTTTTCAAGCAATCGTTCAACAGTGATTCTTTTGAGTGGGCCCTAACCCACAGGTCTTTTCCCAGGATCTTACCTGACTCTTCTAATTATCCTGAAGTTATTCTCATATTCTTTTCGAAGCTTGACGTAAGAATGAATTATCATCAGTCATATGTATTTCTCCAAAATCTTTCAAACTCTTTTCATCGTTAATTCAACCTTTCTATTCTTCATTATTCTGGAGTGCCTCAATTTTCATGGTGTTTCTCATCATCATTCTCAACATTTGAAGACCGAAGAAGAGTTTCTCTTAAATCTTGCCCCATTCTTTTCAAGATTCATTGCTCTAGCTTGTTGCCATCCTCTCATAATTGTTTTCGATTGTGAGAATAATTTTCACCCATCTGGAGCATTTCAGGAGTCTTTTCAGTTTGATTCTCCGGAGCCCATCATCTCAGAATTATTCATTCTCAGCTTTCAGCTCTCGTTCTCCAAATCATACCGGTGCATCATTCAAGTATTCTCTATTCAGCTCGTGATCTATTCGTTCATGTTTACCTAAATTCTCTCAAGTATCTTCGTCCATTTTTCTAATTCTTCCCGATGTTTCTTTATCTTTTCTTCGTTCATTTTAAATTCTTACGGTGGTTCGTTCAAGAGTTCTCTTTCTTTGTTATCATATCAATCCATTCGTTCTTTCTAAATTGTTCCATCAATACCTTCTCCAAGTTTGCGCCATATCTATCTTAATCCTTTCTACGAGAATAAGTAGTATGCCAAATCCATTGCTTGTCATCAATTTAATTGGTGAAGGATGAGCATAATGTAATTCTTATTCTTGTTTCATCAAGTAAATTCTATTCTGTATTCCGGAGGTTCATCAAAATTCTTGGTTTCAATTGCTCGTCTTTCTTTTCCGGAGTTCCAAGTTTTCTTGGTTACATCATCGTGAAGCTCCATCTAAATCATTGCAAGGCTTCACCTTGTGTTCTCAACTTCTCTTTCTTTTTATCATCCTTTTTTTTACTGGAGTTCTTCATGGAGGCTCTACATTGTGCTTCGTCAAGGATTCCTTTCATTCTTCATTTGTTCTTCAATATTTCTCTCGGAGTCAAGATTCGCCAAGCTATACTCTAAAATAAACATGGTGTTAAACACATGCAGTGTTTTGAGGAGTTCGAGCATTCTTCATCTTGCATTCCAAAGTGCAATTCATTCTACCTTAGCATATGAGGTGGTGTTATGTCATTCTTGACAATTTTCCTTCATGCTTCATGATTTACATGTTGCCAAGAATGAGGTATTTTAAATCCATCAATCTCTTCATTGGAGTTATCTTGGTTTATATTTCACCTAAAGCTTTCCCTAAGGATTGTTGCTATTTATGGTGCTTATAAATGACCCAAGTTCTTCATTTGTCCTCCCGATGAAATAAGTTTCTCGTCTCCTTGTTGATATCAATCCAATCATTTGTTTTCGTTGGTGGCAGAAGCTCACCTAATAATTTTGAGATGTTTCATAAGCCCGCCACAAGCTTATTCTTACCATTGTTGTTTTTCAAACAACTCCGTTCAATCCTTCTTTTTAAGGAGGCTCTTTCAAATTCAATTGTGATAGAAGTTGTTGTTCTCTTCTCTGTTCTCTTGATTCCACATTTTCACTTGTCCCGAAGGCATTGTGATGTTTTCTTCGACCCATCATCTCATTTTGGAGATCATGCTCTTTTCCTTGCTTATCCATTTAACCGGAGTGTCGTGTTTTCATTCGAGCTCTCTCATCTTATCAAGTCTTGCATCTCTTTTCAACCGGAGTGCTGCCCGAATTTGTTCTTCCTTGTTCCTTGTTTATCTCATTTCAACCAGAGTGCTTTCAGCTCCTTCTTGTCCATTGTGCTCGTAATTCATGTTTTTCAACCTTCAAGTTCTCGCAATGTTCCTTGTTCCTCTTTTCTAATGGAGTGTTTTCAACTTCGATCATCACCGTTGTGTTCTTTTGTCAAAATTGTTTAACCTCCCAAGGTTCTTTGGTTTCACTCATTTGTCGAAGAAGCAACTTTGTTTGACCTCTTCTTCTTCCGTTTTCTATCCGGTGCCATCCTAGATCTCGGGACGAGATCCTCTCGTAGTGGTGGAGTGTTGTAACGCCCCGGGTTCGATGCGCCAGGTGTCCGCCAGTTATTCGCCGTCGTTGCCATGTCATGTGCTTGCATGTTGCACTTTGCCATGTCATCATCTGCATTTCATATCATGTCATCATGTGCATCGCATTCGCATACGCGTTCGTCTTATGCATCCGAGCATTTTTCCCGTTGTCCGTTTTGCAATCCGGCGCTCCTACGTCCTATGGCGTCACCTTTTACCTATTTTCGTGTGCGGGTATTAAACCTTCTCGGGATGGAACGAGGTTTGTCAAGCGGCCTTGGTGTAGCACCGGTAGACCGCCTGTCAAGTTTCGGGTCATTCGGAGGTCGTTTGATACTCCAACGGTTAACCGAGTAACCGTAAAGGCCTCTTTTGTGTGCAGCCCAACACCCCTTTCAAAGTGGCCCAAAATCCATGTAAGTCATCTCCATATTCTCGTTCGTTCGATCATGATCGTGTGGCCGCAAACCGCACTCCATTTGGAGCTTCCTAGCTCCCTCTACCTATAAATATGTGATCCCCTCCCGAAATTCTCGCAGTCCAAACCCTAGCCTTCTTCCCTCCGCGCCGCCGGACAAATCTCCCCACCGCGCCGGACATGTCCACCGCCCGGCCACCTCACCCGGACCAATGGGAGCCCGCCACCTCAGCCTCGCCGCCGCCCCAACCACTCAGGCGCCGCCACCTCAGCCCGCCATCCCTCTCTCTCCTCACCGCGCCGCCGCGGCCCGCGGGGCCCGAGGCAGGCCCGCGCGGGCCCAGATCCAGCGCCGCCGCCTGCCCGCGAGCCTCCCGCGACACCGCGTCAAATTGTTCCCGCAGCGCCGCAGCCCCCGCACGCCTCCCGCGCCGCCGTGCCGCCGCGCCCCGCCGTCTCCCGGCCCTCGCCTCTCGCGCCGCCTCCCTCCACCTCCTCGTCGCCGGCCCCGCCTCGTACCGCGTGCCAGATCTGATGGAAGGTTGACTTCTCCCCTCCCTCGTTTTTCTCCAAGTCCCGAATATCTTGCATCATATTGCCATGTTCATCGCGTCATAACTCTCTGCATACTGCTCCGTTTTGGGCGTATGGCATGTCAAATTGTTCGCCACGAGGAGTAAATCACTTCATCTCATTGCATCTTTTTCATTTGAGATCATCTTGGTGCCCGAAATGGTGTTACAAGAGGGCTATGTGATGTTAGTTCCAGATTGTTATCAGCACATGCACTTTTGTCATTTTTGCCATGATTGATGTGTGGATCCTATGAAGTTGAGTCCTACATGTGTTTTGTAATATGCCATGCCATATTTACAGGGGTGTATGCCATGTATTTTTGTGATCCTTGTGGTGACTAGAACAAGTATGCAAACAAGGGATTATAATGTTGCTGATTTCAGAAACTTTGTTATTTCACTGTCATATCCTGCTTTTATTTTTATGCCATGTGTTCATGTTGTTTCAGAGAGATCTATGCCTCTTTTGAGCATGATCAGTAAGGATGTTTTGAGAATATGGATTTGCTATATCCATCCATGCTTTTGTTTGTATTTATGGAGTGCCATAGCTTGAGTCAATCGAGCTCTACTTTTGCTATAAAATGTTTCCTAGCAGATTGTTTACATGTTATTCGATTTTGCCAAGCTTGTTGTAGTTGATCGTTGCATGCTATGATGTTGTTCTTGCCATGTCTAGCTTTAATGCCATGTCTTCTTGGTGGGTGTATGCTTAGTTTATCATGAAATGCTCTGTAGTGAGTGCATCGAGCTCGTAAACATGCCTACTTGTTATCTGTTTTTGACATGTCCAGTTTTCTGCAAAGTCTGAAATCTGTAACGAAACTTGCTTAATTGACAAGGGTGCTATTATATTTTCTGGTCCTTTTTGGCTCATGGTCAGTAAGGGATTTTTGTTCTATGTTTTGAGTAGATTTATGCCATGCCTTTCTTTGCTAAATTGTGTTCCTGTAGCTTATTGTTCGCTTGCTCTAAACATGTCATCCTGATGTTAATTTCTGGCATGATAGTATTTTCACTAAGTCTGTGAAGCTGATATGTTTTGCACTTTTGCCATGCTTGTTTGAACCTGTTATGGTGTGATTTAGCTGTAGCTCAGTGTTCATCTTTTGTCAAGCATCTTGAGTAGTTCACTGCCATATGCTTTGTTGATACGTTTGGGTGTAGTAGCTTAATTTCTTGTTGCTTGCTAAGTAGCATCATGCTGTTAATGGCAGAGTCTTGTCATTCTTGTTTTGCTTGTCATTTGCAAACCGTGCATCCGATTCCGGTGATCTTTATATCGATTTCAACCGAAATCACCTCACCTATACAGTGGCATACTTGGTTTGCCAAGATTACGCCTTGTTCATCCTTGTCCTTCCGGAGCACGCATATGCATTGCATATCACTTCTCGCATATCATGCCATGTTTATGTGGTGGTTGTTTACTTTGTTGTTTGCTTCTTTCCGGTGTTGCTTCTCCGGGTTAGTTCAGATAATGTTGCGATTGTGAGGATCCGTTCGACTACGTCCGTTTGTCTTCTTCATGGACTCGTTCTTCTTCCTTGCGGGATCTCAGGCAAGATGACCATACCCTCGAAATCACTTCTATCTTTGCTTGCAAACCGTTGTTAAACCACACCTCTAACCCACCTTGTCCTAGCGAACCGTTGTTTGGCTATGTTACCGCTTTGCTCAGCCCCTCTTATAGCGTTGTTAGTTGCAGGTGAAGATGAAGTTTGTTCCTTGTTGGAACATGGAGGTGTTGTTCCTTGTTGGAACATGTTTACTTGTTGGGATATCACAATATATCTTATTTAATTAATGCATCTATATACTTGGTAAAGGGTGGAAGGCTCGGCCTTATGCCTGGTGTTTTGTTCCACTCTTGCCGCACTAGTTTCCGTCATATCGGTGTTATGATCCCGGATTTTGCGTCCCTAACGCGGTCAGGTGATTTATGGGACCCCCTTGACAGTTCGCTTTGAATAAGACTTTTCCAGCAAGGCCTAACATTGGTTTTACCATTTGCCTACCACCTATCCTTTTCCCTTGGGTCGGCCAGCCCGAGGGTCATCTTTATTTAGCCCCCCGGGCAAGTGCTTCTCTAAGTGCTGGTTTGAAACGAGCAGACCGCGGGGCCCCCGCGAGGAAACTCGAGGCTTGGTTTTACTTGTAGGATGTCTCATCCGGATGTGCCCTGAGACCGAGATATGTGCAGCTCCTATCAGGATTTGTCGGCACAATCGGGTGGCTTTGCTGGACTTGTTTTATTACTGTCGAAATGTCTTGTAGCCGGGATTCCGAGACTGATCGGGTCTTCCCGGGGAGAAGGAATATCCTTCGTTGATCGCGAGAGCTTATCATGGGCTAAGTTGGGACACCCCTGCAGGGTTTGAACTTTCGAAAGCCGTGCCCGCGGTTATGTGGCAGATGGGAATTTGTTAATGTCCGGTTGTAGAAAACCCGAAGTTGATCTTAATTAAAATACACCAACCGCGTGTGTAACCGTGATGGTCTCTTCTCGGCGGAGTCCGGGAAGTGAACACGGTGTTGGAGTTATGCTTGACGTAAATAGTTTCAGGATCACTTCTTGATCATAGTTGTTCGACCGTGCTTTTGCCTTCTCTTCTCGCTCTCTTTTACCTCCATCAAGAGGGCCCGAACCTGGGTAAAATAAAGTGTCCCTTGTCTCCTGTTACCATCCGACCTTGACGCACAGATCGGGACCCCCTACCCGAGATCCACCGGTTTTGACACCGACATTGGTGCTTTCATTGAGAGTTCCTCTGTGTCGTCGCCTTTAGGCCCGATGGCTCCTTTGATCATCAACAACGATGAGGTCCAGGGTGAGACTTTTCTCCCCGGACAGATCTTCATCTTCGGCGGCTTCGCTCTGCGGGCCAACTCGCTTGGCCATCTGGAGCAGATCGAAAGCCACGCCCCTGGCCATCAAGCCAGGTGGGGAAGCTTAAACTACACGGCAGATACCCTCGGATACCTGATCTTCGACGGATTCAAGCCACAGCCAAGCGCGCCGCACTATCTCGAGGGGCATGATATAGGTCTGCCTCCGAACAGTGTCCTGGAGGCCAAATACGCTCCGGCCCCGATGCTTGATCCGAAGCCCGCTGCGTTCTTTAAGGATGAACGGTTGGACGTCACCTCGGGGGCTGCGATCTTAAAAGCCATTGAGCCAAACGCAAGCCCCGCACTCCGCATGGCACATGACTCCAAGGAGCCGGACTCTTCTCCGAACTCCGAACCTCCCGCGCCCCTGCCAATCAAATCAGATTGGGCGCCGGTAATGGAGCTCACCGCCGCGGACATCTTTCAGTATTCGCCTTTCGGTGATATTCTGAAATCTCTCAAGTCTCTCTCTTTTTCAGGAGAGCCCAGGCCGAACTGTGGCCTGCGAGGTTGGGATTCGGACGACGAAGAAATTCAAAGCCCACCCACCACCCACTTAATAGCCACTGTCGACGATTTAACCGACATGCTCGACTTCGGCTCCGAAGACTTCGACGGTATGGACGACGAAGACGGAGACGAACGGGAACCAGCGCCCATAGGGCACTGGACCTCCACCCCACTTAATGACGTATTCATGGTGGATACACCTGAAAAAACTCACAATGAGGAAGAAGGGGGCGAAAAGAAGGGTAAACCGTCCGAAAAGCACTCAAAGCGGCGACGTAAACGCCGAGCGAAGCCCCGCCTCGATCAAGACCTAGCCATAGAGCAGGACGAGCCGGCAGATGACGAACGCATCCCAGAACAGCCGTCCGAACAGGGTAACACGGGCAGAGAGGATGAACAGTCCTCCCCCGGTCATAACAGAACTCCGGACGATACCACGCCGGATAAAATCATGGAGCAGAAGAATCTCAAGAAAGGCTCGTCGCCACAGCACGAAGCCTGAAGAAGCAGAAGAAAAAGCTAAAGACGATGGAAGATGCACTCAAAACAAGATGGAGCAAAGTAATCAAGACCGCAGACAAATACGGGGGCAGCCGCCGCACCAAAAGCTATCCGAAGAGAAAGCTACTGCCCGAATTCGACCAGGAGGCCCTAGACCCCCAAACTCGAAAAACAAAAAGGCTACACGGTCGAATAAACAACCTCTCGGCCACTACAATACGACAAACGGCGCCGCACTCAATGCGGCATGCGACACAATCAAAGACTCGCATCATGGCCCAGCCAGGTCCATTTACGGGCCAAGAAAGCAAGCTCTCGCAAGCAATGCAAAAAATCCACCATCAGAATCCGGCACACCCAAATATAGGGGTGCCGCACACCCTCTATGTTTCACCGATGAGGTCCTGGAATATGAATTCCCAGAGGGATTTAAACCCGTTAACATAGAGGCGTACGATGGAACAACAGACCCGGGAGTCTGGATCGAGGATTATATCCTCCACATACATATGGCTAGAGGAGATGATCTCCACGCCATAAAATATTTACCCCTTAAGCTTAAAGGGCCAGCCCGGCACTGGCTTAAAAGCCTTCCCGAAAACACAATTTGAAGTTGGGAAGAGCTCGAGGATGCTTTCCGAGCAAATTTTCAAGGGACCTACGTCCGTCCATCGGACATAGACGACCTTAGTCACATAACTTAGCAATTCGGAGAATCAGCTCGGCAGTTCTGGAACAGATTCCTCACTAAAAAGAATCAAATAGTGGATTGTCCGGACGCCGAAGCCCTAGCGGCTTTCAGGCACAGTGTCCGAGACGAATGGCTCGCCAGACACCTCAGCCAGGAAAAGCCAAGAACAATGGCCGCACTCACAAGCCTCATGACCCGCTTTTGCGCAGGAGAGGACAACTGGTTGGCACGATGCAGCCCCAACGACCCAAGTACATCAGAAATCAGGGATGGAAACGGGAAACCACAGTGAAACAAGGACCTTCGTCGAATCAAAAGAAAAAGTCCGAAGAGCACGACAGTCAATGCCGGATTCAAAGGCTCACGGCAAAATCAGAGAAAATCACCCCCTCAGGATAATAGGGAAGATCCGTCCAGTCTAAAGAGAATCATGGACAGGATATGTCAGATACACAGTACTCCTGGAAAGCCTGCTAATCATACCCACAGAGACTGTTGGGTTTTCAAACAATCCGGAAGGCTTAACGCCGAACACAAGGGGCTCGACACACCAAGTGAGGAAGAGGACGAACCCCAAAAGCAGAACACCAGGAAGTAAAAGAACTTCCCGCAAGAAGTCAAAACAGTGAACTCACTTCACATAACAAGGCATGAGGCACCCATAAAGGTCCGCACATTCAAGCCTATCCCTCAGGAGTCTGGCCACTGGTCACTAAAGCCAATCATTTTTTATTAGCTAGATTATTCTCGCAATATCAAACACGCAGGCCGGACTGCCCTGATGCTTAATCCAATAATAGACGGATTCCAGTTTACCAACGTCCTTATGGACGGTGGCAGTGGACTAAATCTGATATATCAGGATACAATTCACCGCATGGGCATAAACATAGCACGAATCCGTCACAGTAAAACCTCCTTTCAAGGAGTAGCACCAGGCCCGGACACCCACTGTATGGGTTTTCTTCGGCTTGTGGTCAGATTTGGCTCTGCCAATAACTTTTGTCGCGAAAAGCTTATCTTCCACATAGTCCCGTTTTCAAGTCGCTATCAAGCACTAATGGGACGCGGAGCTTTCGCTCGCTTTAACGCAATACCGCATTATGCATCCCTCACGCTAAAGATGCCCGGTCCTCGAGGCATCATCTCTTTAAAGGGAGCATACTAAACTACATCTCCTCCAAACGGAGGATTGTGCGGCCGCTTAAACGGCCGCCCAACAAAATGGCCTTGCCAGCCAAAAGACTTTTTCGATGTAAGTCACAAAAGGCCGCGGACCCGGACTCAATGAGTTCGGCACAAGCCCATTTTCGTTATAGGCTTGGTACGCCTCACCAGGGGCTATACGCAGAGACAATAAAACTCGACCGTATCTATTTCTCACTTCACATTTTATTTATTATTCTTTTTGATCCGCACGACCCATTTTTCAATTTAGTTCTTCCCTTTTACAGATGAATGTCGTACGGCGCCCGTCCAGGACACGACACAACGGAGACACAGGCGCAGACGTGCAGTAGGGACCCGCCCCAAAGGATTCTTCTTAAATTAAGACCCCGCGTAAACCTTTTTTACTGTCTCTTGCTGTTATACATCCCCTGGTTTACCTCACTATAACCATGGAGGAGACTGGCGTTTTGGCATGTGGCCACGCCAGAATTCTTGCTCGTACCTGGACACAAGGGGCTTTTTTCTTTTTCAAGGGTGTCGTTTCACACGCACCCACAAAGACCGAACACCTTAGGGAGTGTTCGGCGTCGCGAGTTTTGGCACTATATGCATCAGCTCCGAGTCATGATTTTGGTCACATGTTGGGTTGCCCGGCACCTGAGTTCGGCCACCTTACGTTCCGTTCTGTCGGCTAAGGTTGCACCAGGAGAACTACTGCGATTGTGCCCCGGTTCGGCCGGGTGAGCACCTCAGTAGAGAAAGCCGAAAACCGACTGTCATGATGTAGCGCGAGACTGGTCGCCACTCGATGACTTATAGGAATTTATCGAATTCCTCCGTTTTGACGAAGGGCCGCTTCCCGGTCAGGCACATATGCGTCGCGAATTCGGGTAAACGCAGTCGCCATTAAAGGGCTACCTAAAGAGTCCCACTGTCAAGCTCCTATGGCTAAGTGAAAGTGTTAAATCATTATAGTCCGGTTGCCTAGCCCGCGACGCTATCACCTCCTTTGTAGGACCAAGACATTGGGTTAAGTGTGAAAAGGCGTTCTCCGCGCGCACCCCCGCACTATGTGCGTGGGGGCTGAAGCCAACGACTGCAATCTTTCAGAATTTATATATTAAAACGGCCGCACAGGAGGTGTTATTAATACTTGAAGGCACAAGTCTAAATTACGCCATTACAATTTATAAAAATATTGATCTACGATTACATATGCTGTCATAAAACAGCATCTTTCGAACACTGCGTCTATTATACGAGCGCCCGCGAGGACTTCCTCAAAATAGTGCTCGGAAGGAATTCGGCTTTTATCCGAATCACGGGACGCAACAACGGCGGGCTCCATATTTGCCCAGTATGTCTTGACACGGGCAAGAGCCAGCCGCACACCCTCTGTGCAAGCGGACCCCTTTAGAGCTTCAATCCGAGGCACCACGTCAAGAAATTGCTGCACCAAACTGAAATAGCTTCTCGGCTTCGATCTCCCCGGACACAGGCGGTCCATGGCATACTTCATGGCGAGTCCGGACAACCTATTCAGCTCGACCCATTGGGCCAGGCGATCATCCACTGATAGTGGACGCTCTGGATTAGTGAACTGCGACCAGAAGAGCTTTTCCACTTCATGATCTTTCTTATCTTGAAAGTACCTGGTCGCATCAGCGACACTAGCCGACAAATCCAGATAGGTGTCCATCATGCTCCACGCTCGGTCCAACGGGGCGAACTTCGGATCACAGAATTTTCTCCGCAGCAGGAAGGGCTTTCCATCCGCAATTAGTCCGGCTTGACGCAGCTCTTCCCTTGACGCTCTCATACCAGAGCGGGCGTCCTTGGCGTCGGCGACGGCCTTCTCTAAATCCGTCTGCCGGGCTCGACCTTCCTCTTCAAGAAGTTCGCAACGGTCAGTAGCACTTTTCAACTTCACGGCTATATCATCCATCTCCTCCTTGCTTTGGCAATGGGAAGCCTGTTCGGCTTTTAGCTCTTCACGGGCTCTTCCGGCAGCCGCATCGCTTTTTCTGGCTTGTTCCTTTGCTTTGGCGAGCTCGGCCCTAAGTCCTTCTACGGCCGCCGCACCATCTGCATCAAGCATACACAAGGTAAGATATTGACATAAAGCTCCTCTTACTAACAATCGCCAAATAAACTCAATACCTTGAGCATCATCAAGCCGCTTGTTAACAAGCACGATGTCGGCTTCTGCCTCATCGAGTTGCCGTTTCATTTCGGCAAAATCTCGAGTCCGGCTCGACTCCGGACAACCTGCCACCTACATACAAAGGTGCCACTTAAAGGACCTGGGATTAAGATCCTCTGCGCGCCGCTAATCTTTGCGGCACACAGAGTCTCAGGGGCTACTATCTATACATGGCGCATGTTATTATGCGCAATTAACACTAATGTTCGTTATTCAAAACGTACCTCAAGGCCCGCCAGTAAACTCTTGACGGCCTCATTCAGTCCGCTTTCCGCGGATGAAATCTTTGCAATCACCGTGTGCATCAACACACGATGCTCCTCTAAAACAGAGGCTCGGCCCAGCAGAACCTTCAGCTCCTCCGACCGAACACCAGATGGTGCCGGACTCGTCCCATTGCCTTCTTCGGAGGCCAGACACGGAGAACCCCGGGGGGCCGCATGGTCACCTTCTGCCTCTGGCAGATTCGGAGAAATCCTCTGCGACGACACTTCGGCGTCGCCCGCCTTGCTAGGCGATGAAGGAGGAGGGGTTCCGCTCTCCATCATCTCCGGAAGAAGATCCCCCGATGACAAGCTCTGCCGAGAAGGGTCGAGGTCCGAACTACAAGGTAAGGTTTCGGTTAAAACTTCTCAGATATAAATTAAGGATTTCTCTTAAAAGAATGACTCTCTTTCTACTTACGGCTCGTTGGAGGGCTGCTCCTTTTGAGGATTTAGTTTGGCCGAGGGGCTCCCTGCCGTC
Organism: Aegilops umbellulata; assembly: GCA_032464435.1. NCBI lineage: Eukaryota > Viridiplantae > Streptophyta > Magnoliopsida > Poales > Poaceae > Aegilops > Aegilops umbellulata. Next base: position 346,753,061 of record CP136059.1, read on the forward strand.
GGGTCCTCTGACGCGGATTCTTTCCCCCGCTTTGGAGCTACGGCTCCCGGGTCGTCAGAGGCGGCCCTTTTCTTCCCCTTTGAAGAGGAGTTGCCGATTGCCCCCTTTGGGATGGCCCCTTTCGAAGAGGCCACGGTTTCCTTTTCCGCCCCTTCATTTTCCTCCAGAGGCGCCACCTCCAACATCCTGACTAGCACAGGATCTAGCCTGGTCTCGGGAAGGGGAGCCGGACACCGGACCAGCTTCGCCTTCGCTATCCACTCCTGCGTAAAAAGGAGAAGTACTGTTAAAAAATAAGTCAATTGTACGGATAGAAGGTCCGGGCACAAGGTCACCTACTTCTGTATCCGGGCGGTTGCGGCTTAAACCAGCATCCTCGGTCAAATCCGGACTCACTCCTTGTGGTCCGAAGAACAGTCTATACATCTCCGTAGGCGTCACGCCCATGAAATTTCGGAGAACTCGCAGCCCCTTTGGGTTGAACTCCCACAAGCGGAGGGGGCGACGTTGGCCGGGCAGTGTCCGGCGAATCAGCATAACTTGTGTCACCTTGACCAGGTTGAGGTCTCCTTTTAGGAGATCCTTTATGCGGCCCTGCAACAGAGGAACGTCTTTGGGCAAGCCCCGATCTAACCCGGTGTTGATCCACGATGTTAAACGTGGTGGGGGGCCCGAGCGAAAGGCGGGAGGCGCTACCCAAGTGGTGCCCCGAGGAGAGGTGATGTAGAACCCTTCCTGTTGCCATAAGCCGAGCTCCTCTTGAAAAGTGCCCTCGGGCCATGGAGCATCGGTATTCCTTTTTATAACAGCACCTCCGCACTCTACGTGACGCCCCTCGATTATCTTCGGTTCTACCTTGAAGGTCTTGAGCCATAATCCGAAGTGAGGAGTGATATGGAGAAACGCTTCACACACAACAATGAAGGAGGAGATATGGAGGATGGACTTTGGAGCTAGGTCATGGAATTCCAGCCCATAATAAAACATCAGCCCCCTTACGAAAGAATCCGTTGGGAAGCCTAATCCCCGAAGGAAGTGGGAGATGAATACTACGCTCTCACTAGGCTGAGGGCTTGGGATCGCTTGTCCTTGAGCAGGCAACCTGTGCGGGATCTCGCTGGTCAGGAACCTAGCCTCCCTCAACCTTGATACGTCCTCCTCCGTAACGGAGGAGGGCATCCATTGGCCTTGAAGGCCGGAGCCGACATTGTCGATGGTCCGGTGCGCCTAGAATCTAAAAGCCTGGGGTGTTGGAACTCGAGGCTATGGGTGAGCTTGTTTTGAGAACACAAGAGGGGAGCAAGGTCTCGGTCTCTTTATAAGAGGCAGAATATCAAGAGCCCTCCCCGTAACCGTCTTGGACTAGCCTTTAATCAAGGCAGGACGTGCTTAACGGGCACGGTTGGGTTACCCATGTTCGTATTAATGAGAATCCCGTTAAAGGGGGCACACGATCTCTGCTTCGACAAGACGTGCCAAGGAAACCGCCTCGTTGAACATACTGTGGTGGAACAACAAAAATAATCCATACAGAAGGCTTGGTCGCAGTGTTATGACGCACTGTGGAATACGTCAGCAGATTTGATTTGTGTTTGTATTATTCTCTATATGGCAATACGTGGAAACTTGTTTTGCAGAGCCGGACACTATTTTTTGGTGTTTATTATCTTCTTGAAGAATTTGGAGGAGGAACCCGCCTTGCAATGCCGAAGACAATTTGCGCGCCGGACTCGTCGTCATTGAAGCCTAGTTCAGGGGCTACTGAGGGAGTCCTGGATTAGGGGGTGTTCGGATAGCCGAACTATATCTTCAGGCGGACTCCAGGACTATGAAGATACAAGATTGAAGACTTCGTCCCGTGTCCGGAAGGTTCTTTCCTTGGCGTGGAAGGCAAGCTAGGCGTGCGGATATTCAAGATCTCCTACCAATGTAACCGACTCTGTGTAACCCTAACCCTATCCGGTGCCTATATAAACCGGAGGGTTGTAGTCCGTAGGACGAACACATCATAACCATCATCATACCCATAGGCTAGCTTCTAGGGTTTAGCCTCCTTGATCTCGTGGTAGATCTACTCTTGTACTACCCATATCATCAATATTAATCTAGCAGAAGTAGGGTTTTACCTCCATCGAGAGGGCCCGAACCTGGGTAAAATAAAGTGTCCCTTGTCTCCTGTTACCATCCGACCTTGACGCACAGATCGGGACCCCCTACCCGAGATCCGCCGGTTTTGACACCGACAGCCCTCTTGTGGAGCAAGAATCTTAAAGTAGCCTTTGTTGTGCATGCCGAGAACGGTCTCTATGTGATTAACTTTTCGGAGCGATCCACTAAGACCGCGACATGCCTAATGGCTAAAGTTGACGTGGGATGGCTCTGGCATCGTCGGTTAGCCCAAGTCAATATGAGATCTTTGCAAAGTCTTCTCAAGGGGGACCATGTCCGTGAACTAACAAGTGTTAGTTTTGCTAAAGATCGTGCTTGCAGTGCTTGCATAAAAGGAAAGCTACACGAAAAGGCTCACCCTCCCACGACTATCATTTACTCGAAGAGACCTTTGGAGCTCCTTCACTTGGACCTCTTTGGGCCTCCATCCTTTGATAGTCTTGGGGGTAGAAAGTATTTCTTGGTGATTGTGGATGATTATTCAAGATACACTTGGGTATACTTCTTCAAGAGGAAGAGCGAGACCCAACAAACCGTCATTGACTTTGCAAATGAAGCCCAACGTCAACACAATGCAAAGATCTTGACTATAAGAAGTGACAACGACACCGAGTTCAAGAACTACACCTTGGATGAGTTTCTTAGTGATGAGGGGATCAAGCATCAATATTCCGCACCGTATACCCCTCAACAAAATGATGTAGTGGAGAGGAAGAACCGGACGTTGATGGATGCGGCAAGGACCATGATGGCAGAGTTCAAGTCTCCAGACAACTTTTGGGCTGAAGCCATCAACACCGCGTGTCATGCATCAAATCAGCTCTATCTCCATAGAGGCTTCAACAAGACTCCATATGAGATACTCAACGGTAACAAGCCCAACCTCAAGTACTTTCGGGTGTTCGAGTGTAAGTGTTTCATTCTCAAGAAAGGTGTTCGTCTGTCTAAATTTGAGGCTAGAGCTCAAGAGGGCATATTTGTTGGTTATGCTACAAACTCTCATGCTTACCGTGTCCTCAATAAATCCATAAGACTTATTGAGGAGACGTGTAACATGGAGTTTGATGAGAATAATGGCTCCCAAGTGGAGCAAAGTGGAACTTGTGATGTAGGTGATGAAATTCCTCCCCAACCCATAAGAAGAATGGGAGTTGGTTTTATCCTACCCAATGAGAAATCCCTTGTGGCTGAAGGAGAAGGACAATGCTCCACTCAAGCGGAGCCATCACCAGCCCAAGGCCCACACGCTTCCGAAGAACAAAGTGAAGGCCCTCAACATCATGAACAAGACCAAGCGCAAGATCAATCTCAAGACGATGTTGAATCACCAAGTGATGCCCAAGGTCAAGTTCTCTCCTCCGAGCAAGTTCAAGATCAATAGCAAGCTCAAGATCAAGAACAAGCTCAAGACGGCACTCAAGATGATCAAGTGACGGCTCCTCAACTCACCTCCGAGGAGGAATTGGAGCGTCGTGCCGCCAAGATTGCATCCAAGCTCTCTACCAAGGGTCATCTCATGAAGAATGTGTTTGGAAGCATTTGAAAGGGTTACACACTCGTAGACAATTGGCAAACTATTGTGAACATCACACGTTTGTCTCTTGTTTTGAACCCCAAAAGGTCTATGAGGCGCTCGAAGATCTGGATTGGCTCAATGCCATGCATGAAGAATTCAACAACTTAGAGTACTACAAGGTGTGGAGATTGGTGCCAAGGCCGATGGGGAACCACAATGTCATTGGAACCAAGTGGATATTCAAGAACAAGCAAGATGATCATGGGACCATCATTCGCAACAAGGCAAGATTGGTAGCACAAGGCTACTCCCAAGTCGAGGGTATCGACTACGGTGAAACCTTTGCTCCCGTTCCTCGCCTTGAAACCATTCGTTTGTTGATTGCTTATGCTTCTCATCATAACTTTAAGTTGTGACAAATGGATGTGAAGAGTGCTTTTCTTAATGGTCCTATTAATGAGTTGTTGTATGTCAAACAAACCCCCGGGTTCGAGGATCCCTACTTCCCCGATCATTTGTATCAACTCGATAAGGCACTCTATGGCCTTAAACAAGCCCCACGTGCGTGGTATGACCACCTTACCGAGTTGTTGCAAGATCGTGGATTTGAAGTTGGGAAAATCGACCCCCACTCTTTTTACTAAGAAGGTCAAAGGGGAGTTGTTTGTGCACCAACTATATGTTGATGATATTATCTTTGGTTCCCCTAACAAAGCTTTCAATGAGGAATTTGCCGCTCTCATGACCTCAAAGTTCAAGATGTCTTCGATGGGATAATTGAAGTTCTTTCTCGGGTTCGAAGTCAAGCAAAGAAGAGAAGGAACCTTCATCAACCAAGCCAAATATACACAAGATGTGCTCAAGAGATTCAAGCTAAGTGATGTCAAGCCGGCTTCCACTCCAATGCCCGTCGAATGCCAACTTGACATAGATCCCAATGGTAAAGCGGTGGATCAAAAGGTATATCGCTCCATGATTGGCTTCTTGCTTTACCTTTGTGCATATAGACCGTATATCATGTTGAGTGTGGGAATTTTTGCACGGTTTCGAGCCGCACCTAAGGAAAGCCACTTTGTGGTGGTCAAACGAATCTTTCGATATTTGGCTCATACCCCAAACTTTGGCTTATGGTACCCAAGAGGTGCAAACTTCAAGCTTGCAGGATATTCGGACTCGGATTGGGCGGGAGACAAAGTGGATAGGAAGTCCACTTCTGTAGGGTGCCAATTCCTTGGTTGCTCTTTGGTAAGTTGGTCTTCTAAGAAGCAAAGTTGTGTATCTCTCTCGTCCACCGAAGCGGAGTATGTGGCGGCCGGTAGTTGTTGTGCACAACTCCTATAGATGAGGCAAACTTTAAAGGATTAGAGTGTCATTTGTGACAAAGTGCCTCTTTGGTGTGACAATGAAAGTGCCACCAAGATTTCTCTCAACCCGATTCAACACTTCAAGACGAAGCATATTGAGATTCGGTATCACTTCATCCAGGATCACATTAGGCGAGGGGAGATCGAGCTCAACTATGTCAACACTCATGATAACCTTGCAAATATTTTCACGAAGCCCTTGCATGAAGCAAGATTTCACGAGTTAAGGCATGAGCTAAATATCATTGATTCGAGCAATATTGCTTGAACCCTTGCACACCCCACCATACTAAACTTGTTATCTTGTTTAGGTGTAGGCATGGACATAGGGGGAGTGTTGTTATCTCAATGAACTCTCCTTCCCCCATTATGCATAAATTGATCAAATTTTTCACATTTGCCATTGTTGATGGTACTTGTGCTTCAAAGACGAGTTTTGGTCATGGGCCCAAGGATAATTCTTCGCGGTGTCGTACCAATTGACTCAAACATAGGTGGCTCCGGCCAGCGCCCTCTCTTTTGAGAGGTTGTGGTGCGTGTTTAGTCCTTGTTGTCTCTTGTCTCTCTTTCTTCGTGCCGAGCTTGTGTGTGTTGTATCATGTGTCAGCTTCTTGGTGCGTCCATTCGCTTGGAGGTTGCTTTGCAAAGGCCCTTTGGTTTTCTCTGTTTTGAAACGTGCATTTTCTTGGGCACACGGTACTACCGCGGCTTGCCACGGTACTACCGCAGGAGCTGCGCACGGTACTACCGCACCTAGCACGACAGTAATTTTTTACTGCCGCCTGGGGGAGCGGTACTACCGCCCTCGATGCGGTACTTCCGGCCAGGCGGTACTACCGCGATGACACGCGGTACTACCGCGCAGTCGAGAGCGCGTGGGGGTTAAGAGCGGGCAGGGGGAGTTCCAACTCCCCCATACCCATTCACTCTTTCTCCCCACGTCGTCTCTCTCTCTCTCTCTTGCCCAAGAACGGCGCCGGAGACCCTCGCCGAATCTCCGTCTCCGGCCGCTCTCCTCGGATTTCGACCGGTGGGATCGGTCCCCACGACTTCCTCTTTCCATGGAACAAGGTTTCTCCCAAATCCCTCTTTCTTTGGTTCGTTCTTTTGTTTCTAGGTTTTTGGGGAGATACATGTTGTTCTTGAGATGTTAGGCCAAATATTTGCAAGACTAGGATGTAGGAGAGTAGTATTGCGTAGAGAAGGTACTTGATATGTTGCCCCGTGGTAGATTTGATTGACCGTAGTACCGCTTCGGTGTCACGGTTGTGCTCAGATCCAGTTGCGGATTCATATCTGAAACCGTGCGTTACTACTGCATCTTCGATGCGGTACAACCGCTCGTACGGTACTACCGCATCTCCGCTGCGGTACTACTGCTCGTACGGTACTACTGCTCCTCAGGAGCGTTACTACCGCGCGAGGCGCGACACTAAAGTTCTACTACCGCTGCGAGACACGGTACTACCGCGGCTAGGAGCAGCACTAAAATTTTAGTACCGCGCAGCCATGCGGTACTACCTTTGTTGTAAAATCTCTCATGTGGCAATTCTCAAGTGCGAGTTCTACTTGTTTCACCTGTTTTTCTGTGGTCTTTGCATTGATCCTTCCGGCCTCTCGTGCATGTTTTTGTGTTTTGTATCTTAGGTGGTGGCTCTGGTGCCCCTGCTCGCCGTTATAGTCCCAGCCGTGACACGGGCTCCAAGCGTCTGTGCAACCAAGACGAAGCTCCAGAGGGCTCCAATGCCCCCCAACGCAGGACCAAGACCGCCGCCACCAAGAACAAGGAGCCCTCCATGGGCATGGATGAGATACCCCTTGCTGAGTTTGTCACTCGAAGGAAGATCAACCCCTATGTAAATCCACGTGCCAACTTCAGAGGGAATGACCTGTTCTGGACCAAGCAGCAGAATCTCATTTATTTGGATGTGATCAAGCCCAATCAGAACATCTATGTGGATGTGCACTGGATTGACATGAACCATATGCAGCGTGACAAGCATATTTCCTACTTTGGTGAGGCTCTAGATCTGGTGGAGCAGTTTGGCATTGAGGATGTGATCTCTTTCCACCTGGACTTTGATCCCGAGATTGTGGCCCCGTTCTTAGCTTCGGTCCACTTTCATACCGATGAGGAATGGAAGATGACCTGGATGACCAATGGACAGCAGTTTTGTCGGTGTACAAAAGTAGGGGCTCCCGTTTTGACCCCATTACTTGTGCATGGGCAGTCAGAGCCACGCACCACGGCCACACTTAGCATGGCAAAGGAGGGAAGACGGAGAGAAGCCGAAAGCACAAGGCGACCAGAGGCAACGCCAAGACTAGAAATGTAGGATAATGGAGGGGCGAGGTGGATCCCCCTGGCAAGACCCTTGCCGGGGCGGCCTCCGCGGCCCCGGCAAGAGCCTTGCCGTGGCAACTTGCCCGACACTAGCAGAGCGAGCCGCCCTTGAGACCAAAGGTTCCGAACGCCGTCGACAACTACATTGGAACCAGGGCTCGGAAGGCATCCCCATGGTGGCATGCAGATCTTCGTCGAGGTCATAAACATGTGAGATCATATGAGGACCAGAAGGCGGCGACCCTTGGCGGGATCCCAGCCGAGGGAATCCACAAGACCCCCAGCAAGCGCCATGCCGAGGACAACTACGACGCCGCGGCAAGACCCTTGCCGGGCCCCAGGCAAGACCCTTACCGAAGGCGTCAGCGGGGCCACTACCAGGCCCGCGCCAGCCAAGACTCTACCGTCGTTCGCATGCAGCTGCCAGCCCAACCAGCTGGGCAGGCGCCTGCGTGGCAACATGCGGCTTCCAGGCCAACTCAGCAAGCACCTGCGTGGAGGCATGCAGATCTTTGTGAAGGTCCTGCCATCGCGCCACCTCAGCAGCCTGCCTGCCTATATGGCGCTGCATGCATCGCTGGCTTGGGCGCGTGTCAAAGCAAGGCGGAGTGGCGACAGACGAGACGGGCCTCGTTCCCGTCCCCGATAAAGCTAATGGACACCTAAGTAGCGCATTTAATGCACTTTGTCCCGTAATGTCATGCGATAAGCTTGCACACTGTAGGCCTTTCCACGTCATGTGTGCCACTATGGCAACCCCTTTTTTCTATAAAAGGAGGCCCGAGGCGACCAGGAGGGGGATTCAGATTTTTGGAACTACGCATCCACCGTAGCTAGTTCGAGGGCTCAAGGACACTCTAAAATGCATCCACCAAAGCAGGACTAGGGTTTTACGCATCCTCGTGGACCGAACCTGGGTAAACGATCCGTGTGCTAGCTCCTAAGCCTGCTCTTCTCACGACCCCGCGCCCGGCGACCGTAAAAGGGATCCCAGTGATCCCATAGGTGTCGTTCCCACCGACATCTTTGGTGCACTAGGTAGGGGGTGCAGTTTGGAGAATCTGGTTTAGCAACCTGCTTAGCAGTTCCTCATGGCCATGGTTTCTAAGGAAGAAGACGGCCAATAGGACAGTGCCGCCTGCAAGCACGAAGGGCACCAGTACGGCAACAGGAAAGCTAAGTCATGCCAGACTTTAAATATTTCCTTTTTATATAAGGTTATTCCCCTTGGAGATCTCGTTCTTTGTATGGAAAACCTGCACGCAAATGGGCCCTCCCACGATTGGCAACACCCTTGTTCTGTTTCAAGTCCACTCAACAGCTGAAGCGGTCGCGTCGAGAGTTGCAGGGTAGCCTTTCGCAACTGCCAACGCTCTCGATTCTGACTTGAGTCAAGCTCGACAGTTCGAGCGGCCGCGTTGAGGGCGGTAAGGTGGTTTGCTAGCAAGCACACCTGGCAGGCTATCGAGGATCCGTCCTCGAGGCGCCGTGCCCTGGGTTACGCGCCGGCAAGCCTACCCGATTAACGTAGGGTGGGTGGACATACAGAGAGAGATTGAACAGGAAAATAACATGCATGGATTCAAAAGTACTGCAGAGTTATATTACATCAATTGTTGTTGCGGTTCTAACTAAAGATAGAAATTGTCTTGGTCCTAAACCTGCAGCGACGATAAGAAGTGGGGTGCCTAGTCCCGGAGCTGGCCCTCTACCCTCTGGATTCCATCGATGCCGCTGATGATGATCTCGATACGCTCCTTGAGCGGCGCAAGGTCCACACCCTCCGGTAAGCTCTCCAGCGCAGCATCGAAGTCGAGGTTGGGATTCCAGTATGCCACCTTGGTGAGAACCTTGGTCATGGCACCCCGGCAAAGCCTCCGGGCTTCATTGGCCAGGAAAGTCGCCCTGGTGGAGTGGAAATGCTCCAGGGCTCCAAGAACACCCTCAAAGAACAAGGTCAGCCTGGCGTTGGGAGTCGTGCTGCGATCTGGAGCGTAGCTCACAGTTGGCATCCCCATGTTGGCCAGCTGCATGGTGATCCTGTCAGCGACGTCTTCGAGGCGGCCGATCCAGCGATTCTCACCCTCCACAAAGTCTTTGTGGTTGGTGGTCTCGTTCTTCCGCAGTTGTTTCTCGTTCTCCAGATCCTTGGTCAGGGTGTCCTCCCGGGCCTTGCTCTCCGACAACATCCCCTTGAGACCCTCCAGCTTCAGCTTGAGGTCTTTAATGGAGTTGTTGGCCTCGGAGAGCTCCCCAGCCCTGCTGAGTGTTGGGGAACGTAGTAATTTCAAAAAAAAAATCCTACGCACACGCAAGATCATGGTGATGCATAGCAACGAGAGGAGAGTATGATCTACGTACCCTTGTAGATTGCAACGGAAGCGTTTGACACAACGTAGAGGAAGTAGTCGTACGTCTTCTTCCCGATCCGACCGATCCAAGCACCGTTACTCCGGCACCTCCGAGTTCTTAGCACACGTTCAGCTCGATGACGATCCCCGGGCTCCGATCCAGCAAAGCGTCAGGGAAGAGTTCCGTCAGCACGACGGCGTGGTGACGATCTTGATGTACTACTGACGCAGGGCTTCGCCTAAGCACTGCGATAATATGACCGGGGTGGAATTTGGTGGAAGGGGGCACCGCACACGGCTAAGGAACGATATCAAGGATAAACTTGTGTGTCTATGGGGTGCCCCCTGCCTCCGTATATAAAGGATCCAAGGGGGAGGGGCTGGCCGGCCAAGGGTGGCGCGCCAGGAGAGTCCTACTCCCTCCGGGAGTAGGATTCCCCCCCCCCCCCCAATCCTAGTTGGAATAGGATTCCTCAAAGGGGGAGAGAGAGAGGGGGGGCCGGCCACCTCTCCTAGTCCTAATAGGACTAGGGGAGGGGGGAGGCGCGCAGCCCATGAGGGCAGCCCTTTCACCTTTCCACCAAGGCCCATGTTGGCCCATTTGGCTCCCGGGGGGTTCCGGTAACCCTCCCAGTATTCCGGTAAAATCCTGATTTCACCTGGAACACTTCCGATGTCCAAACATAGGCTTCCAATATATCGATCTTTACGTCTCGACCATTTCGAGACTCCTCGTCATGTCCGTGATCACATCCGGGACTCCGAACAACCTTCGGTACATCAAAATGCATAAACTCATAATAACTGTCATCGTAACGTTAAGCGTGCGGACCCTACGGTTCGAGAACAATGTAGACATGACCGAGACACATCTCCGGTCAATAACCAATAGCGAGACCTGGATGCCCATATTGGCTCCTACATATTCTACGAAGATCTTTATCGGTCAGACCGCATAACAACATACGTTGTTCCCTTTGTCATCGGTATGTTACTTGCCCGAGATTCGATCGTCAGTATCCAATACTTAGTTCAATCTCGTTACCGGCAAGTCTCTTTACTCGTTCCGTAATACATCATCCTGCAACTAATTCATTAGTTGCAATGCTTGCAAGGCTTAAGTGATGTGCATTACCGAGAGGGCCCAGAGATACCTCTCCGACGATCGGAGTGACAAATCCTAATCTCGAAATACGCCAACCCAACATCTACCATTGGAGACACCTGTAGTACTCCTTTATAATCACCCAGTTACGTTGTGACGTTTGGTAGTACCCAAAGTGTTTCTCCGGCAAACGGGAGTTGCATAATCTCATAGTCATAGGAACATGTATAAGTCATGGATAAAGCAATAGCAACATACTAAACGATCGGGTGCTAAGCTAATATAATGGGTCATGTCAATCAGATCATTCAACTAATGATGTGACCTCGTTAATCAAATAACAACTCTTTGTTCATGGTTAGGAAACATAACCATCTTTGATTAACGAGCTAGTCTAGTAGAGGCATACTAATGACACTCTGTTTGTCTATGTATTCACACATGTATTATGTTTCCGGTTAATACAATTCTAGCATGAATAATAAACCTTTATCATGATATAAGGAAATAAATAATAACTTTATTATTGCCTCTAGGGCATATTTCCTTCAGTCTCCCTCTTGCACTAGAGTCAATAATTTAGATTACACTGTAATGATCCTAACACCCATTGAGTCTTGGTGCTGATCATGTTTTGCTCGTGGAAGAGGCTTAGTCAACGGGTCTGCAACATTCAGATCCGTATGTATCTTGCAAATCTCTATGTCTCCCACCTGGACGAGATCCCGGATGGAGTTGAAGCGTCTCTTGATGTGTTTGGTCCTTTTGTGAAATCTGGATTCCTTTGCCAAGGCAATTGCACCAGTATTGTCATAAAAGATTTTCATTGAACCCGATGCACTAGGTATGACACCTAGATCGGATATGAACTCCTTCATCTAGGCTCCTTCGTTTGCTGCTTCCGAAGCAGCTATGTACTCCGCTTCACATGTAGATCCCGCTACAACGCTTTGTTTAGAACTGCACCAACTGACAGCTCCACCGTTTAATGTAAACACGTATCCGGTTTGCGATTTAGAATCGTCCAGATCAGTGTCAAAGCTTACATCAACGTAACCTCTTACGGTGAGCTCTTTGTCACCTCCATATATGAGAAACATATCCTTAGTCCTTTTCAGGTATTTCAGGATGTTCTTGACCGCTGTCCAGTGATCCACTCCTGGATTACTTTGGTACCTCCCTGCTAAACTTATAGCAAGGCACACATCAGGTCTGGTACACACCATTGCATACATGATAGAGCCTATGGCTGAAGCATAGGGAACATCTTTCATTTTCTCTCTATCTTCTGCAGTGGTCGGGCTTTGAGTATTACTCAATCTCACACCTTGTAACACAGGCAAGAACCCTTTCTTTGCTTGATCCATTTTGAACTTCTTCAAAATCTTGTCAAGGTATGTGCTTTGTGAAAGTCCAATTAAGCGTCTTGATCTATCTCTATAGATCTTTATGCCTAATATGTAAGCAGCTTCTCCGAGGTCTTTCATTGAAAAACTTTTATTCAAGTATCCCTTTATGCTATCCAGAAATTCTATATCATTTCCAATCAGTAATATGTCATCCACATATAATATTAGAAATGCTACAGAGCTCCCACTCACTTTCTTGTAAATACAGGCTTCTCCGAAAGTCTGCATAAAACCAAATGCTTTGATCACACTATCAAAGCGTTTATTCCAACTCCGAGAGGCTTGCACCAGTCCATAAATGGATCGCTGGAGCTTGCACACTTTGTCAGCTCCCTTTGGATCCACAAAACCTTCTGGTTGCATCATATACAACTCTTCTTTCAGAAATCCATTCAGGAATGCAGTTTTGACATCCATTTGCCAAATTTCATAATCATAAAATGCGGCAATTGATAACATGATTCGAACAGACTTAAGCATCGCTACGGGTGAGAAAGTCTCATAGTAGTCAATCCCTTGAACTTGTCGAAAACCTTTTGCGACAAGTCGAGCTTTGTAGACAGTAACATTACCATCAGCGTTAGTCTTCTTCTTAAAGATCCATTTGTTCTCAATTGCTTGCCGATCATCGGGCAAGTCAACCAAAGTCCATACTTTGTTATCATACATGGATCCCATCTCAGATTTCATGGCTTCAAGCCACTTTGCGGAATCTGGGCTCTCCATCGCTTCTTCATAGTTCATAGGTTCATCATGATCTAATATCATGACCTCCAGAACAGGATTACCGTACCACTCTGGTGCTGATCTCACTCTGGTTGATCTACGAGGTTCAGTAGTATCTTGATCTAAAGTTTCATGATCATCATCATTAGCTTCCTCACTTATTGGTGTAGGTGTCGCAGAAACAGTTTTCTGTGATGTACTACTTCTCAATAAAGGAGTAGGTACAGTTACCTCGTCAAGTTCTACTTTCCCCCCACTCACTTCTTTCGAAAGAAACTCTTTCTCTAGAAAGTTTCCGAATTTAGCAACAAAAGTCTTGCCATTGGATCTGTCATAGAAGGTGTATCCAACAGTTTCCTTTGGATATCCTATGAAGACACATTTCTCCGATTTGGGTTCGAGCTTATCAGGTTGAAGCTTTTTTACATAAGCATCGCAACCCCAAACTTTAAGAAACGACAACTTATGTTTCTTGCCAAACCATAGTTCATAAGGCGTCGTCTCAACGGATTTAGATGGTGTCCTGTTTAACGTGAATGCGGCCGTCTCTAGAGCGTATCCCCAAAACGATAGCGGTAAATCAGTAAGAGACATCATAGATCGCACCATATCTAGTAAAGTACGATTATGACGTTCGGACACACCATTACGCTGTGGTGTTCCGGGTGGCGTGAGTTGCGAAACTATTCCACAATTTTTCAAATGTACACCAAACTCGTAACTCAAATATTCTCCTCCACGATCAGATCGTAGAAATTTTATTTTCTTGTTACGATGATTGTCAACTTCACTCTGAAATTCTTTGAACTTTTCAAATGTTTCAGACTTGTGTTTCATTAAGTAGATATACCCATATCTGCTTAAGTCATCTGTGAAGGTGAGAAAATAACGATATCCGCCACGAGCCTCAATATTCATCGGTCCACATACATCGGTATGTATGATTTCCAACAAATCTGTTGCTCTCTCCATCGTACCGGAGAACGGTGTTTTAGTCATCTTGCCCATGAGGCACGGTTCGCAAGTACCAAGTGATTCATAATCAAGTGGTTCCAAAAGTCCATCAGTATGGAGTTTCTTCATGCGCTTTACACCGATATGACCTAAACGACAGTGCCACAAATAAGTTGCACTTTCATTATCAACTCTGCATCTCAACATTATGAATATCGAGATTCATCAAAAAAAGACCACTCTTCAAAGGTGCATGACCATAAAAGATATTACTCATATAAATAGAACAACCATTATTCTCTGATTCAAATGAATAACCGTCTCACATTAAACAAGATCCAGATATAATGTTCATGCTCAACGCCGGCACCAAATAACAATTATTTAGGTCTAATATTAATCCCGAAGGTAGATGTAGAGGTAGCGTGCCGACCGCGATTACATCGACTTTGGAACCGTTTCCCACGCGCATCGTCACCTCGTCCTTTGCTAGTGTCCGCTTATTCTGTAGTCCCTGTTTCGAGTTGCAAATATTAGCAACAGAACCAGTATCAAATACCCAGGTGCTACTGCGAGCATTAGTAAGGTACACATCAATAACATGTATATCACATATACCTTTGTTCACCTTGCCATCCTTCTTATCCGCCAAATATTTGGGGCAGTTCCGCTTCCAGTGACCAGTATGCTTGCAGTAGAAGCACCCAGTTTCAGGCTTAGGTCCAGACTTGGGTTTCTTCTCTTGAGCAGCAACTCGCTTGCCGTTCTTCTTGAAGTTCCCCTTTTTCTTCCCTTTGCCCTTTTTCTTGAAACTAGTGGTTTTGTTAACCATCAACACTTGATGCTCCTTTTTGATTTCTACCTCCGCAGCTTTTAGCATTGCGAAGAGCTCGGGAATAGTCTTGTTCATCCCTTGCATATTATAGTTCATCACGAAGCTCTTGTAGCTTGGTGGCAGTGATTGGAGAATTCTGTCAATGACGCAATCATCTGGAAGAGTAACTCCCAATTGAATCAACTGATTATTATACCCAGACATTTTGAGTATATGCTCAATGACAGAACTGTTCTCCTCCATCTTGCAGCTATAGAACTTATTGGAGACTTCTTATCTCTCAATCCGGGCATTTGCTTGAAATATTAACTTCAACTCCTGGAACATCTCATATGCTCCATGACGTTCAAAACATCGTTGAAGTCCCGGTTCTAAGCCGTAAAGCATGGCACACTGAACTATCGAGTAGTCATCAGCTTTGCTCTGCCAGACGTTCATAACTTCTGGTGTTGCTCTAGCAGCAGGCCTGGCACTTAGTGGTGCTTCTAGGACGTAATTCTTCTGTGCAGCAATGAGGATAATCCTCAAGTTACGGACCCAGTCCGTGTAATTGCTACCATCATCTTTCAACTTTGCTTTCTCAAGGAACGCATTAAAATTTAACGGAACAACAACACGAGCCATCTATCTA
The DNA here is from genome assembly GCA_032464435.1 of Aegilops umbellulata. NCBI lineage: Eukaryota > Viridiplantae > Streptophyta > Magnoliopsida > Poales > Poaceae > Aegilops > Aegilops umbellulata. The sequence continues at coordinate 346,768,465 of CP136059.1, forward strand.
CAATCAACATAAACAAGCAAGATACTATCAGGTACTAAGTTCATGATAAGTTTATGTTCAGTTAATCAAATTAATAAAGAACTCCCACTTAGATAGACATCCCTCTAATCCTCTAAGTGATCACGTGATCCAAATCAACTAAACCATAACCGATCATCACGTGATATGGAGTAGTTTTCAATGGTGAACATCGTTATGTTGATCATATCTACTATATGATTCACGCTCGACCTTTCGGTCTCTGTGTTCCGAGGTCATATCTTATATGCATAGCTCGTCAAGTATAACCTGAGTATTCCGCGTGTGCAACTGTTTTGCACCCGTTGTATTTGAACGTAGAGCCTATCACACCCGATCATCACGTGGTGTCTCAGCACGAAGAACTTTTGCAACGGTGCATACTCAGGGAGAACACTTCTTGATAATTTAGTGAGAGATCATCTTATAATGCTACCGTCAATCAAAGCAAGATAAGATGCATGAAAAGATAAACATCACATGCAATCAATATAAGTGATATGATATGGCCATCATCATCTCGTGCTTGTGATCTCCATCTTCGAAGCACCGTCATGATCACCATCGTCACCGGCGCGACACCTTGATCTCCATTGTAGCATCGTTTTCGTCTCGCCAATCTTATGCTTCCACGACTACCGCTTAATAATAAAGTAAAGCATTACATCGCGATTGCATTGCATACAATAAAGCGACAACCATATGGCTCCTGCCAGTTGCCGATAACTCGGTTACAAAACATGATCATCTCATACAATAAAATTTAGCATCATGTCTTGACCATATCACATCACAACATGCCCTGCAAAAACAAGTTAGACATCCTCTACTTTGTTGTTGCAAGTTTTACGTGGCTGCTACGGGCTTAAGCAAGAACTCATCTTACCTACGCATCAAAACCACAACGATATTTTGTCAAATAGACTCCGTTTTAACCTTCTCAAGGACCGGGCGTAGCCACACTCGGTTCAACTAAAGTTGGAGAGACAGTCTTCCGCAAGCCATCTATGTGCAAAGCACGTCGAGGGAACCGGTCTCACGTAAGAGTACGCGTAAGGTTGGTCCGGATCGTCTCGTCCAACAATACCGCTGAACCAAAGTATGACATGCTGGTAGGCAGTATGACTTGTATCGTCCACAACTCACTTGTGTTCTACTCGTGCAAATAACATCAAACCATAAAAACCTAGGCTCGGATGCCACTGTTGGGGAACGTAGTAATTTCAAAAAAAAAAATTCCTACGCACACGCAAGATCATGGTGATGCATAGCAACGAGAGGAGAGTATGATCTACGTACCCTTGTAGATTGCAACGGAAGCGTTTGACACAACGTAGAGGAAGTAGTCGTACGTCTTCTTCCCGATCCGACCGATCCAAGCACCGTTACTCTGGCACCTCCGAGTTCTTAGCACACGTTCACCTCGATTACGATCCCCGGGCTCCGATCCAGCAAAGCGTCGGGGAAGAGTTCCGTCAGCACGACGGCGTGGTGACGATCTTGATGTACTACTGACGCAGGGCTTCGCCTAAGCACTGCGACAATATGACCGAGGTGGAATTTGGTGGAAGGGGGCACCGCACACGGCTAAGGAACGATCTCAAGGATCAACTTGTGTGTCTATGGGGTGCCCCCTGCCTCCGTATATAAAGGATCCAAGGGGGAGGGGCTGGCCGGCCAAGGGTGGCGCGCCAAGAGAGTCCTACTCCCTCCGGGAGTAGGATTCCCCCCCCCCCCTAATCCTAGTTGGAATAGGATTCCTCAAAGGGGGAGAGAGAGAGAGAGGGGGCCGGCCACCTCTCCTAGTCCTAATAGGACTAGGGGAGGGGGAGGCGCGCAGCCCATGAGGGCAGACCTTTCACCTTTCCACCAAGGCCCATGTTGGCCCATTTGGCTCCCGGGGGGTTCCGGTAACCCTCCCGGTATTCCGGTAAAATCCTGATTTCACCTGGAACACTTCCAATGTCCAAACATAGGCTTCCAATATATCAATCTTTATGTCTCGACCATTTCGAGACTCCTCGTCATGTCCGTGATCACATCCGGGACTCCGAACAACCTTCGGTACATCAAAATGCATAAACTCATAATAACTGTCATCGTAACGTTAAGCGTGCGGACCCTACGGTTCGAGAACAATGTAGACATGACTGAGACACATCTCTGGTCAATAACCAATAGCAGGACCTGGATGCCCATATTGGCTCCTACATATTCTACGAAGATCTTTATCGGTCAGACCGCATAACAACATACGTTGTTCCCTTTGTCATCGGTATGTTACTTGCCCGAGATTCGATCGTCAGTATCCAATACTTAGTTCAATCTCGTTACCGGCAAGTCTCTTTACTCGTTCCGTAATACATCATCCTGCAACTAATTCATTAGTTGCAATGCTTGCAAGGCTTAAGTGATGTGCATTACCGAGAGGCCCAGAGATACCTCTCCGACGATCGGAGTGACAAATCCTAATCTCGAAATACGCCAACCCAACATCTACCATTGGCGACACCTGTAGTACTCCTTTATAATCACCCAGTTACGTTGTGAGGTTTGGTAGTACCCAAAGTGTTCCTCCGGCAAACGGGATTTGCATAATCTCATAGTCATAGGAACATGTATAAGTCATGGATAAAGCAATAGCAACATACAAAACGATCGGGTGCTAAGCTAATATAATGGGTCATGTCAATCAGATCATTCAACTAATGATGTGACCTCGTTAATCAAATAACAACTCTTTGTTCATGGTTAGGAAACATAACCATCTTTGATTAACGAGCTAGTCTAGTAGAGGCATACTAATGACACTCTGTTTGTCTATGTATTCACACATGTATTATGTTTCCGGTTAATACAATTCTAGCATGAATAATAAACCTTTATCATGATATAAGGAAATAAATAATAACTTTATTATTGCCTCTAGGGCATATTTCCTTCACTGAGGACCGCGCTCTGCGCCTCAATCAGGGCACCATTGAGCGTGTCCTTCTCCTTGGCCAGCTTCTGGGCCTGGTCCCTCACCCCGTCCCGCTCCACCTCCAGCTCTTTCACCTTGCCAGCATGAACCAGAGCCTGAGCATCAAGTGCCTCCCTGTGCCTCTGCTCCAGCTCCCGGGTTCACTGCACGACGAGTTTCTCCACCTCCTCATCCTTGCCGCGGAGCGCTGCGACAAGCTTCTCCTCGCGAGTGGCAAGGTCCTCCTCCTGGGAATCCAGCGCGGCCTGGTGCTGAGTTCGAGTGGCCTCGGCTGCAGCGGCCAGGTTCTTGGCCGTCTCCTGGGCCTTTTCGGTGTCGGCCTGCTTCATGGTGAGCTCCACATCACGCTTGTCCAGCTCGCCCTGGGCGGCCTTCAGCTCCTGACAAGCTTGGTGGAACCAAGTTTGCGTCTCGGTGACGCGTCCCATGAGGTCTGCCTCCGCCTTGTCCACCGTTGCCATCCTAGACTTGGCTTTGTCCAGGCGGGCGCGGTGGAGTGCCTAGAACTTCCGGATGTTGGCGCCCATGGCGTGGAGAAGCCGCTCCTCCTGAGAACCGTTGCCGCCGGTGCTCGGCTCGTCAACAACTTCGAGCCCGGCGGTGGCAAGCACCTCCTCGTCGAACACCTCTCCCTCGATGGGTGCCCTGGAGCTCGATGTTCCTGGGAGGTGGACGAAAAGGTCGTCGCTCACCTTCAGATACCTGCTAGAGCCGGAGGCAGCAGAGGAGGAAGGATGGTCATCAACCACCTCCTCCTTGGCAGCGGACTTGCCGGCCTTCCCGGTAGACCCCTTGGCGGTGTCCTCAGCAACGCCCTTGGCGGCCTCCTCGGCGGCGATCTTCTCGGCCTCCGCCTTGGCGGTCTTGGCGACATCCTCAATGACAGTGTCTAAATCCTCTGGGTCCACCGAAGGGGGATCTGGATACCGAGAAGGGGATGAGTTGAGGCCAAGACCAGGATTCAGAAAGAGGAAAAAGCAAACAGGGACGGAAGGCGAGTGGCTTACCCGTGCCGAGCCGGGAAGCAGAGGTCCCCTCCCCGCCAACATTTGGCGCTGAAGCAAAGCCACCAGCGCCCGAGTTTGCCTCCTCCTCCTCAGTGTGCACGGGCTCGGTGCTTGGCACCCTTGCCGGGGATGCCCCTTGATACGTCTCCAATGTGTCTATAATTTTTGATTGCTCCATGCTATATTATCTACTGTTTTGGACTATATTTGGCTTTATTTTCCACTTTTATATTACTTTTAGGACTAACCTATTAACCAAAGGCCCAACCCAGAATTGTTGTTTTTTTGCCTATTTCAGTGTTTCGAAGAAACGGAATATCAAACGGAGTCCAAACGGAATGATACCTTCGGGAACGTGATTTTCTCATCAGATATGATCCAGGAGACTTGGACCCTCCGTCAAGAAAGCCACAAGGCAGTCACGAGGGTGGAGGGCACCCGCCTAGGGCGCGCCCCTGCCTCGTGGGCCCCTCAGAGCTCCACCGACGTACTCCTTCCTCATATATATACCTACGTACCCCCAATCGATCAGAGACGGAGCCAAAAACCTAATTCCACCGCCGCAACCTTCTGTACTCACGAGATCCCATCTTGGGGCTTGTTCCGGAGCTCCGCCGGAAGGGGAATCGATCATGGAGGGCTTCTACATCAACACCATAGCCCCTCCGATGAAGTGTGAGTAGTTTACCTCGGACCTTCGGGTCCATAGTTAGTAGCTAGATGGCTTCTTCTCTCATTTTGGATCTCAATACAATGTTCTCCCCCTCTCATGGAGATCTATTCGATGTAATCTTCTTTTTGCGGTGTGTTTGTTGAGACCTATGAATTGTGGGTTTATGATCAAGATTATCTATGAACAATATTTGAATCTTCTCTGAATTCTTTTATGTATGATTGGTTATCTTTGCAAGTCTCTTCGAATTATCAGTTTGGTTTGGCCTACTAGATTGGTTTTTCTTTCCATGGGAGAAGTGCTTAGCTTTGGGTTCAATCTTGCGGTGTCGTTTCCCATTGACAGTAGGGGCAGCAAGGCACGTATTGTATTGTTGCCATCGTGGATAATAAGATGGGGTATTTATAATATTGCATGAATTTATTCCTCTATATCATGTCATGTTGCTTAGGGCGTTACTCTGTTTTCATTAACTCAATACTCTAGATGCATGCTGGATAATGGTCGATGAGTGGAGTAATAGTAGTAGATGCAGGCAGAAGTCGGTCTACTTGTCTCAGACGTGATGCCTATACACATGATCGTACCTAGATATTCTCATAACTATGCTCAATTCTGTCAATTGCTCAACAGTAATTTGTTCACCCACCGTAGAAATACTTATGATCTTGAGAGAAGCTACTAGTGAAACCTATGGCCCCCAGGTCTATTCTCATCATATCAATCTCCAATCACTTTATATTTTCTTTGCTTTTACTTTCGCCTTTTATTTTACCTTGTATCTCTATATCAAAAATACCAAAAATATTATCTATCATCTCTATCAGATCTCACTCTTGTAAGTGACCGTGAAGGGATTGACAACCCCTAATCGCGTTGGTTGCATTGAGCTATTGTTTTGTGTAGGTACGAGGGACTCGCGCGTGGCCTCGTACTGGATTGATACCTTGGTTCTCAAAAACTAAGGGAAATACTTACGCTACTTTGCTGCATCATCCTCTGCTCTTCGGGGAAATCCAACGCAGTGCTCAAGAGGTAGCAAGAAGAATTTCTGGCGCCGTTGCCAGGGAGTCTATGCAAAAGTCAACATACCAAGTACCCATCACAATCTCTATCTCTCGCACTACATTATTTGCCATTTGCCTCTCGTTTTCCTCTCCCCCATTTCACCCTTGCCGTTTTATTCGCCCTCTCTTTTCCGTTTGCCTTTTTCTCGCTTGTCTTGTTGTCATGGCTAGTCTTATATCTTTTGCGTTATCTCCCGAGAATGAAGTTTTAAATTTTAAACAAAGGGAGGGAGAATATCTGAAAGACGCTTGGTATAGAATTTGCAATGCTCAAAACAGATCTACCAGGAAGCAATCTACTTCAGTTCTTCTTCGCAATTTTTATGTAGGTGCTAGTCCTTGGTATAGATATATCCTTGATACCATTACCGGAGGGAATTTCTTGGGTAGCCATACTTTTGATTCTTATAATGCTATGATAGATTTCTTTGGCTCGCCACCTCTTTTGGTTAATGGAACTATGTTAACTCTGGAGCATGTAATGCAAAGAGTTGAAATTATTGAAAATAAAGTTGCTACCGTTGAGTTAATTGAAAATATAGATAAAAAGATCCACAATCAAATTTGTCGAATTTCGGGTTCCGGAAGACCCTTAAGGTTCGAACTCTGGGGTGTGCGCGGAGATTATGCCCTCTACCTCTCCGTCTCGCAAAGATCTAACTACTGAAAGAACAACACAAAGACACAGGGTTTATACTGGTTCGGGCCACCGTTGTGGTGTAATACCCTACTACAGTGTGGTGGGTGGATTGCCTCTTGGGCTGATGATGATGAACAATACAAGGAAGAACAGCCTCGCAAGGCCCTGTTCTTAGCTGGGACGATGAACTGCTAGGGGAGTTTGGTCGCCCTTCTCTCTCTCTGTGTGTGTTCGTCCCTTCCGATTCTTCTCTTTCCGATCGTCTCCCTCTACCCTGGGGGTGGCTAGTCCTATTTATAGGCAAAGGCCTTGGGCCTCTTCCCAAATATTGAGCGGGAAGGGCGCCAACAATTGGCCAATTCGAATGGGAACATCCAGTACACTTATCCTGACTAAAGTTGGTCCTCGCCTGCCAAAGGCCCTGTGATGACGCCGTTCTGGGCTCCACAACGACCTCCTTCCCACCGTTGGACTGGTCTTGGTCTCGTTGCACCGAAATGGATGCCTTTGCTTGATCCTCTTGCCTGCGCTTGCCCCCTTTGCACCAAAGAGGAAAGGGAGACGCTGCACGGACTGGCGCCCGCCTGGCACCCTTGGTCGTCATGGCTTGCGTCATGGGCACCTCGCGAGGTACCCCGCCTTGATCTCTCCGCCTCCTCGTGAGCCAGCCTGACGAGGCCGCGCCTGAGGAAGCGCTGTGTCGTCCGCCCCGCGAGGCTTGGCCCCTCGCGAGGGTCTTGGGTCTTGTGTTGATGAAGATGGGCCATGCTAGGCCCCCTTTCGAACCACGCCGCAGGCCGCAGGCAGGCAAGTCTGGGGGCCCCCGTTCCCAGAATGCCGACAGTAGCCCCCGGGCCCAAGGCGCGCATGGACTTGGCCGTGCAGAGAAGTGAAAGGGCAAGGGCGAAGTGCCGCGGGCCCTAACAGCCTGCCGCCCTGGGCGCCGCATGGCAGTTGATTGGACGTGGGCGTCTCCGCTTCCCCACGACGCCTCGATGATCGTGCGGATTGGACAAGTCCCTGTATGCAAACTGTGTCATGATTACCTATGATCGTGGTGGCCGACGGTTGGCTTTCGCCGGCTATAAAGACGGCACCGCGCGTGCCCTTCCAGTCCATCTATCCTTGCTTTCTTCTTCGTCCTGATTCTTGCTCCGCCTTGCCGTGATGGCTCCGATCCGCCGGTTCTCTGCAGAGGAGAAGGGAAAGGCTCCTCGAGAGGGACCAGACCCGCTCCCGCCGAAGAAGCGGCCTGCCCTTCGCGGCCGAGACGAGGAAGACCGTCAGGTGGTGTCGAGGCCTTGGTACGAGCGGCCTCCGCCGGGGTTCCCGATTCCCTTGTATGCCCACGCCGAGGGCCTTGAAGGGGGAGATGCCGATCCCCGCGGCCAGCGCCGTCGCCGGCGTCGATGGGTCACGAAGGTGTGGGTCGTTCCTCCTGGAGTCCACGCCGAGGGCTCCTCCCGCAATCTCGTGCGCCACGCCGCCATGCCTCCGCGAACTTGTATTCGCTTTCCTCCCTTCTTCGCCTCCGTCTTCCCGTAGGGAAGACTCCTAGAGTTATGGCTGCAGCACGCCGACTGCAGCACCCCCGCGACCGAGGCAGAGGTCGCGGTCATTGCCTCGGGCGATGTCTTCATGACTCGCGGCTGGGGCGAGATCGCTCGGGGTTGCAGAGCAAGGGGCGCCCTCACGATCCACCTGGAGTATGATGGTGCTTCGGTGATGTTCTTCAAGGTCTTCGACGCGAATGGGCGCCGGCTGGAGTGCTGCCCTGGGGGAGGCGGCCAGGACCCTGCCATGGTGCGGGCTAGGCCCGCCGACAGCTCCGTGGACGGCTCCACAAGCGACGGGAGCGCCGGAGGATCCAGCAATCCCAGAGAGATCTTCGCGACTCCGGAGATGAGCGACGGCAGCTATGAGCCCACGAGCCAGCGCCACTCTCGGAGCAGGGCGGGCTCGCTTGGCTGTCGCCGACTCTGATCTGGATGGGGTTGGCGCCGGTGCTTGACGGCCCACTGTTGATGATGTCGTCTTTTGCAGGGGCGCGTGTAGTTACCGTCCCTTAGGATCTGTTTCCTGCAAGGAATCATACTGCGCCCAATGGGGGCTTGTAAGGTGTCTGTGATCCTTTTTGTTAATATGTAACTCTTGCTATGGAACTGTGCGAGTCGTCAATTCCGTCGCAGCTTAGTTCTCCCTTTTGAACGTTGTGAGGGCTTGGTGCTCTGCGTCGACAGGTCCCAGTTCCAAGGCAGCATCAGCCGTCGCTGCTATGCCAGGTCGTGATGCCGTGGTCAAGGCCAGGAGGTGAGCGACCCGGGGTCCGGTAAGAGCCCCTGAGTCGCGATGCTCAGAAGGTCCCCTTTGGCGCCCAAGCAGCCGTCGCTCGGCGAGAAAGGGGGGCGACATCGCTAGTACGGAATTGCGTTAGGTGCGGGGGTAATGCCACAGTAGCCGGTGTTTTCGGGCGGTGACTTATCTTGTTAATAAGGGGTTACTCCTGGTGTAACGTCTGGTCCGCGCGGCAGCGGGAACGGAGTTGCTTGGCGAGGTCTTCGCTTGCCCCTTCTCCCCCGCCTTTGCTCCCCTTTCTGCTCTACGTCCTCGGGTCCCGGCCCTCGAGCTGGTCTCAGCCGTCGCTGGTATGCCAGGTCGCGATGCCGTGGTCAAGGACAGAGGGTGAGGGCTGGAGAGCGAGTAGGAGCCCTGAATCGCGATGCTCAGGCACCCCCCCTTTAACGTGCAAGCGGTTCGCGCGGACGAGGGTGAAGGGAACTCCATGAGGGCCTCGGCAAGCAATTCCCTCAGGGGATCCTGCAAGCTCATCATAGAAGGAAAAAAGGGTTGCCATGACAGCTGTCAGTCGGTCGTTAGTTGCTCTGGTTGGCGCAGGTGAGGTGTACCTGGGCGCCCGTGAGCCAGCGCGGGACTCACGGGGCCCTACCTCTAGGCGGGTTGCGCCCGACACTGGGCCTTAACTTGAGATGTGTTCCTGCAAATTTGGTTAGATGCCGGCACTCTACGTCCTCGGGTCCCGGCCCTCGAGCTTATCTCAGCCAGCGCTGGTATGCCAGGTCGCGATGCCATGGACAAGGCCAAAGGGTGAGGGCTGGAGAGCCAGTAAGAGCCCTGATTCGTGATGCTCAGGTACCCCCCTTTAACGTGCAAGTGGTCGACATGGAGAAGAAAAGGTGCCGCGGACGGGCATAAAGTAATCAAAGCATGATAGGCGAATGCATAGCTGGAAATAAACGCAAGGGACATACACGCCACCGGGCCTGGCCCAAGCGGCCTGGGGATGATGCAGCCCGAGGGGCGCCCCCAACAAAGCAAGCTAATGACCGAAAAATAAAAAGGGATACATGCCGCAGGGACGGACCCACGCGGCCTGGGAATGATGCAGCCCTGGGAGGGTGCTCCCAGCTGGAAATGAAGCTTGAAGGACGTCACATGAAGATGTCGAAGATGAAGTGGTGTTGGTGCAGCAGACTCGGTGGGCTGCGGAAGCTGATCCTCACGAGCCCCCAGGCCCAGGGGCCTCAGGAGGCTCCGGAGGCGCTGGTGGCTCCTCGCGAATCATCTCCATCTCCGCCAGGACTGCGGAACGCCTGTCTTCCTGAGTCTCCATGATGCCCCTCATGAGGTACTGGTACGCAGCAGCCACGCTCGGCAAGCTGTAAGGCATGCGAACATAGCTGTGGGGTGGACCTCCACAACGCCCCACTTGCGAGGGCCAGAGGCGCTCCATCGTGGCGACCTGATTGAGCCCTGGTACGTCGATGCAGACGCGCAGCCCACCGTCCTCGCCTGGATGGGGAGCCACAGCCGGTAGACGGCGGCAACCTCTCATGATTCTTGACTCCTGTAGTTCTTGAACGGCCTTGTTAACGAACTCCTGCTGGTCTGACCTTCCTTGCCTCGCCCCTTCTTGAGGGAAACGTGCTTCGAGGCACGCCTCAACGTGGTGCCCCAGCGCCTCCCTCGTGACCCTGGCCAGGTCGGTGGTCCTCCAGGTGAGAGCCCCCGAGCACTGCCTGAGGAGGGCACCGGGCGCGCTTTCCTATGCGATGGAAGGAGGGTCCCCTTGGGCAGACATGGGCCCTGAGGGGCCTGCCTCCTAAGGGGCTGAACCTGACGATGTCTTCTTCTTCTTGGGGGTGATCTCGGGAAGCCTCCTGCTTCCGCGATCTGGGTCTTCTATGACGCGGCCTGAAAGGCTCGCTCCAGGGAACACACTACATCCTTCTCTTCACATGGCACCGTGATGACCCCGCCACTTCCTGGCATCTTGAGGATGTTGTAGCCATGACGAGTCACGGCCATGAACTTTGCCAGTGTTAGGTACCCGAGGATGGCATTGTACGGCAGGCGGATGTGGGCGACGTCGAAGTCGATGAGCTCGGTGCGGTAGTTGCTGCGGGCCCCGAAGGTGACAGGGAGGCGGACCTTCCCGATTGCGATCGTGGAACCGTCGGTGACTCCGGAGAAAGGCTTGGTTGGCTGAAGTTGGTCATAGGGCACTTGGAGATTGTTGAATGTTTCCACGGACAGGACGTTGAGCCCTGCTCCACCATCGATGAGGGTCCTGGTGACCAGTATGTTGCTGATGACTGGGGAGCAAAGCATCGGGAGGACTCCGGCTATGGCCGCGCACTTGAGCTGATCCGCTGAGCTGAACGTGATGGCGCACGCCGACCAGCTGAGAGGGGGTGTTGCTTCGAGCCTAGGGAGGACTGCACTCACTTCGCAGGCAAACTGCTTGAAGATGTGTTGGGAGGCTGGGCTTGAGCTCCGCCCAGGATGCAGGCGATTGCGTGCGGCTCCTGGAAGCCCCCAGCCCCCTCGTCTTGATGGCGGTCCTCGGTCCTCCATGGCTGAGGCGGTAGTGGAGGGAGGCCCGCGTTGCCCTATAGGCGATCCTCACGAGGCTGATCCCGCCAATCCCCCTCGCGAGGCAGGTCCCGCCAGCGGTCCTCGCGAGGTTGATCACGCCATCCTTGGCGCGGGCCGCGGTCTTCCCAGCGTCCCGGGTTTCTTCTTCCTCCTCGGCCGTAGCCCCGGTCAGCGCAGTCGGGACAACGGCCGATCCTTCCCTCTCGCACGGCGCGAAGCTCTTGACATTCATTGATGTTGTGGGTGTGGAGGTCGTGGTACACACAATACCGGCTGCCCCTGGAGGATTCGGGCAGATCTTTGCCCCGCTTGGTGTCCGGTTCCGCCGCGAGCATGGCAGCCCCCTTGCGCTTCACGTCCTTGGCCTTGGGCTTCTTCTCTTCTGGGTCTGCGGCAGGCAGCTCGAGGAGGGAGAGACGCCCCTCCTCAGCCCTGGCGCACTTGGTCGCCAAGTTGAACAGCTCCAGGGAGGTGAACAGGTCTTCATGCATCGCCAGCTCCTCCTTCATCTTGACGTCGCGCACGCCATCGGAGAAGGCCGAGATGATGGCTTCCTCGGACACCTTGGGGATCTTGAGGCGCGCACTGTTGAAGCACTGGATGTACTTTTGCAGGGTCTCTCCGGGTTGTTGCTTGATGCGGCGCATGTCGCTCACGGCCGGAGGCCGGTCGCGAGTACCTTGGAAGTTGGCGATGAAGCGGGTGCGCATCTCGTCCCAGGAAGAGATCGTGCCTGGGGCCAGGCTCAGGAGCCAGGTGCGAGCTCCTTCCTTGAGCGCCATGGGGAACCAGTTCGCCATGACCTTCTCGTCTCCACTGGCAGCTTCGATGCCCAGCTCGTAGAGCTGGAGGAACTCAGCAGGGTCGGTCGTGCCGTCGTAGCGAGGAGGCAGGTCTGGCTTGAACTTGCCGGGCCACGCGACGCTGCGCAGCTTGGTGGTGTAGGCGCGGCAGCCTGCGGTGGCCACGGGAGGCTTCGGTTGAGGGAGAGCTTGGCCTTGCGGGTTCCCATGCGCCGCAGCTGGAAGCAGCGCGGGGTCTTGACGTGCCGGAGCTGGAGCAGGGTCACGGCGAGCCGGAGCTGGAAGCGCCCGGGCAGCCTCTTGCGGTTGAGGGACCTCTTGGCAGCTCCGTTCTTGCTGGGCTGGCGCCTGACGGAGCGGGTTCTGCCCAGGGGCCACGCGCCTTGGAGCCATGGCGTCTTCTTGGAGGGGAGGCGGCTGGTACGCCCCCGGAGCTTCATGGCCCGCGCGGGGCGGGGTGCGGCGCAGCGGAGTGGACGGCGTAGGAGAGCCCCCTGCGGCGAGGACGAGCTCAGCGACGCGGTCGGGCCATTCTTCGTAGACGTTGTCGAATGGATGGTAGCGCAGGAGCTCGTTTGCCGCGATGAGCGCAGCTCGAGCCTCCAAGGGTGCGCGGAGCGCGCGGGACGAAGAGCCAGCTGGTGTGAGCGATGGAGTAGCGGTGCGGCCGTCTTGCCGCACGGACGGGTGCTGAGATGACGCTTGCTGCTCGTTCCTCGCCGGGCCGGTGGCGGCGTTGACGGCGGGCGACGGGGAACGACGAGGACGCCCACCGACGGGAGACGTCTGGGCGACGCGGGAAGCGATGGCGGCCCGACGCTCGGCACGGGCCCGACGAGCATGAGACATGGACGCGACGGTCGGAGGAGAGCGGAGCGGTGGAAGACAAATTCCGGCGCACCCCTACCTGGGGCGCCAAATGTCGGATTTCGGGTTCCGGCAGACCCTTAAGGTTCGAACTCTGGGGTGCGCGCGGATATTATGCCCTCTACCTCTCCATCTCGCAAAGATCTAACTACTGAAAGAACAACACAAAAGACACAGGGTTTATACTGGTTCGGGCCACCGTTGTGGTGTAATACCCTACTCCAGTGTGGTGGGTGGATTGCCTCTTGGGCTGATGATGATGAACAATACAAGGAAGAACAGCCTCGCGAGGGCCTGTTCTTAGCTGGGACGATGAACTGCTAGGGGAGTTCGGTCGCTCTTCTCTCTCTCTCTCTCTCTCACTCTCTCTCTCTCTCTGTGTGTGTTCGTCCCTTCCAATTCTTCTCTTTCCGATCATCTCCCTCTACCCGGGGGGTGGCTAGTCCTATTTATAGGCAAAGTCCCTGGGCCTCTTCCCAAATATTGAGCGGGAAGGGCGCCAACAATTGGCCAATTCGAAGGGGAACATCCAATACACTTATCCTGACTAAAGTTGGTCCTCGCCTGCCAAAGGCCCTGTGGTGACGCCGTTCTGGGCTCCACGATGACCTGCTTCCCACCGTTGGACTATTCTTGGTCTCGTTGCACCGAAATGGATGCCTTTGCTTGATGCTCTCGCCTACGCTTGCCCCCTTTGCACCAAAGAGGAAAGGGAGACGCTACACAGACTGGCGCCCGCCTGGCACCCTCGGTCGTCATGGCTTGTGTCATGGGAACCTCGCGAGTTACCCCGCCTTGATCTCTCCGCCTCCTCATGAGCCAGCCTGACGAGGCCGCGCCTGAGGAAGTGTCGTGTCGTCCGCCCCGCGAGGCTTGGCCCCTCGCGAGGGTCTTGGGTCTTGTGTTGATGAAGATGGGCCGTGCTGGGCCCCCTTTCGAGCCACGCCGCAGTCCGCAGGCAGGCAAGTCTGGGGACCCCCGTTCCCAGAATGCCGACAAAATTACCCAATATGGATCTAAGGTAGGAGTAACATTTAAAAATATTAAGGAGAAGGAACACATAGTTAATGAAAAAATAAATCTAGATTCCACTAGAATCGATAAACTTGAGAGTATCATTACCAACTTGGGAACCTCTTTTTCTTCCGTAAAGAATACTCCAAGTCCTCCTACTAAAATTACCAAACATATGTATGTTCCTAAAAATAAGGGTGATTCCTCTAGTAAGGAAACTGCAGATCTTAAATCTATAAGTATTCATCCCGATCTTTTTGCTATCATTAAGGAACCTTTTGCTACGAATGAATTTTTCGATCTTGTGCCTAAAAATTTGATAATTACTAAAAAGCAAGAAAGGTAGATGCCTCATTGAAGAATTGCTTAGCAAAGATGGCAATACCTAGATCTATCCTTGCTTTTATGCCTAGCTAGGGGCGTTAAACGATAGCGCTTGTTGGGAGGCAACCCAATTTTATTTTAGTTTTTTTGTTTTTCTTTCTGTTTAGGAATAAATAATCCATCTACCTTCTGTTTAGATGTGGTTTTATCTTTTAATTAGTGTTTGTGCCAAGTTAAACCTATAGGATCTTCTTGGATGATAGTTATTTGATCTTGCTGTAATTTCCAGAAACTTTCTGTTCACAAAAATAATTGTTAAAAATCACCAGAACATGATAAAATACTGATTCCAATTGCTTCTGATCAATAAACAAATTTCCTAGGACGTCCTATTTTGTCTGATATTTTGGAGTTACATAAGTTTGCGTTAGTTACAGATTACTACAGACTGTTCTGTTTTTGACAGATTCTGTTTTTCGTGTGTTGTTTGCTTATTTTGATGAATCAATGGCTAGTAATATAGTTTATAATCCATATAGAAGTTGGAATACAGTAGGTTTAACACCAATATAAATAAAGAATGAGTTCATTACATTACCTTGAAGTGGTCTTTTGTTTTCTTTCGCTAACGGAGCTCGCGAGATTTCTGCTGAGTTTTGTGTTGTGAAGTTTTCAAGTTTTGGGTGAAATATTTTAATGGATTATGGAACAAGGAGTGGCAAGAGCCTAAGCTTGGGGATGCCCATGGAACCCCCAAGATAATCCAAGGACACCAAAAAAGTCAAAGCTTGGGGATGCCCCGGAAGGCATCCCCTCTTTCGTCTACTTCCATCGGTAATTTTACTTGGAGCTATATTTTTATTCACCACATGATGTGTGTTTTGCTTGGAGCGTCTTGTATGATTTGAGTCTTCGCTTTTTAGTTTACCACAATCATCCTTGTTGTACACACCTTTTGAGAGAGCCATACATGAATTGGAATTTGATAGAATACTCTATGTGCTTCACTTATATCTTTTGAGCTTTATAATTTTGCTCTAGTGCTTCACTTATATCTTTTAGAGCACGGTGGTGGATTTGTTTTAAAGAAACTATTGATCTCTCATGCTTCACTTAGATTATTTTGAGAGTCTTAAATAGGATGGTAATTTGCTTAATAATAATAATATGCTTGGTATTCAAGATTTGTAAAACTTTAGTTTGTGTGCGTTGAATACTAAGAAAAGTTTGATGCTTGATAATTGTTTTGAGATATGAAGATGGTGATGTTAGAGTCATGCTAGTTGAGTAGTTGTGAATTTGAGAAATACTTGTGTCAAAGTTTGTGATTCCCGTAGCATGCACGTATGGTGAACCGTGATGTGATAAAGTCGGAGCATGATTTATTTATTGATTGTCTTCCTTATGAGTGGCGGTCGAGGACGAGCGATGGTCTTTTCCTACCAATCTATCCCCCTAGGAGCATGCGCGTAATACTTTGCTTTGATAACTTCTAGATTTTTGCAATAAGTATATGACTTCTTTATGACTAATGTTGAGTCCATGGATTATACGCACTTTTTCCCATCCTTCCACCATTGATAGCCTCTCTAATACCGCGCACCTTTCGCCGCTATCATACACCCACCATATACCTTCCTCAAAATAGCCACCATACCTACCTATCATGGTATTTCCATAGCCATTCCGAGATATATTGCCATGCAACTTTCCACCGTTCTGTTTATTATGACACGCTCCATCATTGTCATATTGCTAGCATGATCATGTAGTTGACATCGTATTTGTGGCAAAGCCACCGTTCATAATTCTTTCATACATGTCAGTCTTGATTCATTGCATATCCCAGTACACTGCCGGAGGCATTCACATAGAGTCATATTTTGTTATAAGTATTGAGTTGTAATTGTTGAGTTGTAAGAAAAATAAAAGTGTGATGAGCATCATTTTTAGAGCATTGTCCCAAGTGAGCAAAGGATGATGGAGACTATGATTCCCCCAGAAGTCGGGATCAGACTTCAGACGAAAAAGAAAAGAAAAGAAAAGAAAAGAGGCCATAAAAAAGGAGAAAAGGCCCAAATAAAAAAACGAGAGAAAAAGAGAGAAGTGACAATGTTAGTATCCTTTTACCACACTTGTGCTTCACAGTAGCACCATGATCTTCATGATAGAGAGTCTCTCATTTTGTCACTTTCATATACTAGTGGGAATTTTTCATTATAGAACTTGGCTTGTATATTCCAATGATGGGCTTCCTCAAATTGCCCTAGGTCTTCGTGAGCAAGTGAGTTGGATGCACACCCACTTAATTTCTTTTGTTGAGATTTCATATACTTATAGCTCTAGTGCATCCCTTGCATGGCAATCCCTACTCACTCACATTGATATCTAATGATGGGCATCTCCATAGCCCGTTGATACGCCTAGTTGATGTGATACTATCTTCCCCTCTTTTTGTCTTCTCCACAATCACATTATATTCCACATATAGTGCTATATCCATGGCTCACACTCATGTATTGCATGAAGATTGAAAAAGTTTTGAAAATGTTAATGTATGAAACAATTGCTTGGCTTGTCACCAGGGTTGTGCATGATTTAAATACTTTGTGTGGTGAAGATAGAGCATAGCTATACTATATGATTTTGTAGGGATAACTTTCTTTGGCCATGTTATTTTGAAAGAACATAATTGCTTTGTTAGTATGCTTGAAGTATTATTATTTTATGTCAATATGAACTTTTGTCTTGAAGAATATTTACATTGAAATTATGCCAAGTAGCACTCCGCATCAAAAATTCTCTTTTTATGATTTACCTAGTTGAGGACGAACATGAATTAAGCTTGGGGATGCCTTATACGTCTCCAACGTATCTATAATTTTTGATTGCTCCATGCTATATTATCTACTGTTTTGGACTATATTGGGCTTTATTTTCCACTTTTGTGTTACTTTTGGGACTAACCTATTAACCGGAGGCCCAGCCCAGAATTTCTGTTTTTTTGCCTATTTCAGTGTTTCAAAGAAACGGAATATCAAACGGAATGAAACCTTCGGGAACGTCATTTTCTCATCAGATATGATCCAGCAGACTTGGATCCTCCATCGAGAAAGCCACGAGGCGGTCATGAGGGTGGAGGGCGCCCCCCCTAGGGCGTGCCCCCTGCCTCGTGGGCCCCTCGGAGCACCACCGACATACTCCTTCCTCCTATATATACCTACGTACCCCCAAACGATCAGAGACGGTGCAAAAAACCTAATTCCACCGCCGCAACCTTCTGTACCCACAAGATCCCATCTTGGGGCCTGTTCCGGAGCTCCACTAGAAGGGGAATCGATCACGGAGGGCTTCTACATCAACACCATAGCCCCTCCGATGAAGTGTGAGTAGTTTACCTCAGACCTTAGGGTCCATTGGCTTCTTCTCTCTTTTTGGATCTCAATACAATGTTCTCCCCGTCTCTCGTGGAGATCTATTCGATGTAATCTTCTTTTTGCGGTGTGTTTGTTGAGACCGATGAATTGTGGGTTTATGATCAAGATTATCTATGAACAATATTTGAATCTTCTCTGAATTCTTTTATGTATGATTGGTTATCTTTGCAAGTCTCTTCAAATTATCAGTTCCATTTGGCCTAGTAGATTGGTTTTTCTTTCCATGGGAGAAGTGCTTAGCTTTCGGTTCAATCTTGCGGTGTCCTTTCCCAGTGACAGTAGGGGCAGCAAAGCACGTATTGTATTGTTGCCATCGAGGATAAAAAGATGGGGTATTTATCATATTGCATGAATTTATTCCTCTACATCATGTCGTCTTGCTTAAGGCGTTACTCTGTTTTCATTAACTTAATACTCTAGATGCATGCTGGATAGCGGTCGATGAGTGGAGTAATAGTAGTAGATGCAGGCAGGAGTCGGTCTACTTCTCTCATACGTGATGCCTATATACATGATCATACCTAGATATTCTCATAACTATGCTCAATTCTGTCAATTGCTCAACAGTAATTTGTTCACCCACCGTAGAAATACTTATGCTCTTGAGAGCAACCACTAGTGAAACCTATGGCCCCTGGGTCTATTCTCATCATATCAATCTGCAATCACTTTATATTTGTGTTGCTTTTACTTTCGCCTTTTATTTTACCTTGCATCTCTATATCGAAAATACCAAAAATATTATCTATCATCTCTATCAGATCGCACTCTCGTAAGTGACCGTGAAGGGATTGACAACCCCTAATCGCGCTGGTTGCGTTGAGCTATTGTTTTGTGTAGGTACGAGGGACTCACGCGTGGCCTCCTACTGGATTGATACCTTGGTTCTCAACAACTGAGGGAAATACTTACGCTACTTTGCTGCATCATCCTCTCCTCTTCGGGGAAATCCAACGCAGTGCTCAAGAGGTAGCACCCCTCGGGGCGGCGTGGTTGATGGGGGCGGCGTGTTGGGGGTAGCCCTCTATGGCTCCTCCTGCTACTATCCTACTCCTACGATCATGACATGGTCAGCACCAAGTGATCGTGCCTTAACATGCGTTGACGAAGGGCGAGTGATGAACTTACGCTGGGGGTTGGGCCGGGGGCTGCTGTCCGGGCTGCTCAACACCACCAGCGGTGTGCCGGAAGCGCATGCCGGGGGCTGGCCGCCCGTCGATGTCCTGGCCCTCTTCACCCTCTGGGCTAGCGTCTCCGCGTCCCTGCAAAAATGAAAACAATTTAAGATAAGCAGCACAGTTTGAGGAAACAGAGATGATAAAAAGGGGGAAGGGAACAAGAAGCTTACTCCTCCTCCTCCGCCTCTGCTGCCTTCCTTTTCCTCCTAGGGTTGAGGGACGGAAGTCAAAGACGACCCCCGCATGGACGTCTGCCGGAGGAGGGGAAGGAGGTGGGTTCTGAACGCGCTTGGACGAAGAAGAGGCGGATGCTTTCTTCTTCGCCACCGCGGCCCTCGTTTCGTGTGCGGACGTCTCCTGGGATTGCCGCGGTTGCACGGCCCTGCCGGGCCGGACCGGCTCACCAGAGGTGGCCCGCCGCAGAACTCGCCCTCTCCCGGTGGCTGGAGGTTCGACGGCCTTGGCCTCCTCCTCCTTCTGCGATGACTCGAAGGGCACGTCTTCGATGAGAGGGGCCCTGGTGCCGGCGCTGCTGGCCTCTCTAGCGGATTCCTCCCACTGGGCGAGCTCCTTCTCCTCCGCGGCTACCGCGACCTCTTCCTCCATGCCGCCGGCGCTGCCGGCCTGCCTGGCGAGCTCCGCCTCCGCGGCCCTGGCGGCGATGTAATCTAGCTCGGCCTGGATGGTGTTCTGGATGAGCAGCGGCTCGTTGCGGACATACACCTCTACCAAGTTGTCGAACAACCCCTGTACCTGCTCCTCCGGTGGCGCGGCCCAACTCGTGACAGGACCGTGCGCGTTGCAGTCCGGCATCATGGCGATGATGTTGGTCTGGCGCGAGTTGTTTCTCAGCGAGACCACCCCCACCATCAACCCAAACAGGGGCCCCTTAGCGACCTTGCTGGACCTCTCGGCCCTACCTTCGCGGTTCATGTCGAGCTGAAAGATCCGCTGGCAGAAGTGGGCGTGCCCCATCACCGTGAAGTTGTGGTTGAGGCCATGGCGAAGCCTCGTGATGTCAGCTGTGTTCTAGAAGAGCCAGGCCGGCCTCCCCTTGTTGTGCAGAGGAGCAATTCGGCGGCGGAAGAAATCCGCACCAATCATCTCCAGGGTAAGCCCGACAAGGGTGAGGCGGAGGATCCTGGTGGTGGCGATCTCGAGCTTGTCATCCTGGGCGTCGAAGTCGCCCCAGTCATTCCTACAAACCGGCGACGCCAGGCGGACCCGGCAGAACTCCTGTGGGTCGTCCTCCTCAATCCAGCACCACCGGCCCCGCCATTCTTCCCACCTCTCCTTCTGGGCGCCTTCCGGGTACGTCCCTTTGGACCTTGGGATCCAAGTGACACAACCAGAGATGGCACCTCCCTTCTGGATGCGAGGATAAAAGTAATGGCGGAAGAGCGCCGTCTTGGGAAGGACTCTGGCGAAGCCCTCACAGAGATGGGCGAACAGAGCCATGCATGCCACGGCATTTGGAGTAAAATCCAGAAGGTGGAAGCCAAAAGTGTGCATGGTGTCGTTGAAGAAATCGGAGAAGAGGGCGCAAAGGCCGCAAGAAAAGTAATCAACGAAGAACGGGTACCGATTCGGGGCGGCCTCGGTGCAATTGGCGGGGATGACGCGCGTGGCTGGATGCCCCGTCGTCTCCCCCCCGTCTTGCACCCACATAAGTTCTTGAAGCAGTCGCAGAGTTCGAACACGTCGATCGTCGAGGGGAAGTAGGTGAGGTGCTGATGACCCACAAGCATAGGGGATCTATCGTAGTCCTTTCGATAAGTAAGAGTGTCGAACCCAACGAGGAGCAGAAGGAAATGATAAGCGGTTTTCAGCAAGGTATTCTGTGCAAGCACTGAAATTATCGGTAACAGATAGTTTTGTGATAAGGTAATTTGTAACGGGTAACAAGTAACAAGAGTAAATAAAGTGCAGCAAGGTGTCCCAATCCCTTTTGTAGCAAAGGACAAGCCTGGACAAACTCTTATATAGAGAGAAGCGCTCCAGAGGACACATGGGAATTATCGTCAAGCTAGTTTTCATCACATTCATATGATTCGCGTTCGGTACTTTGATAATTTGGTATGTGAGTGGACCGGTCCTTGGGTGCTGTCCTTACTTGGACAAGCATCCCACTTATGATTAACTCCTATTGAAAGCATCCACAACCACAAAAGAGGTATTAAGGTAAACCTAAACATAGCATGAAACATATGGATCCAAATCAGCCCCTTACGAAGCAACGCATAAACTAGGGTTTAAGTTTCTGTCACTCTAGCAACCCATCATCTACTTATTACTTCCCAATGCCTTCCTCTAGGCCCAAATAATGGTGAAGTGTTATGTAGTCGACGTTCACATAACACCACTAGAGGAGAGACAACATACATCTCATCAAAATATCGAACGAATACCAAATTCACATGGCTACTAATAGCAAGACTTCTCCCATGTCCTCAGGAACAAACGTAACTACTCACAAAGCATATTCATGTTCATAATGAGAGGAGTATTAATATGCATAATGGATCTGAACATATGATCTTGCACCAAATAAACCAATGAGCATCAACTACAAGGAGTAATCAACACTACTAGCAACCCACAGGTACCAATCTGAGGCTTTGGGACAAAGATTGGATACAAGAGATGAACTAGGGTTTGAGAGGAGATGGTGCTGGTGAAGATGTTGATGGAGATTGGGCCCCTCCCAATGAGATGAGCGTTGGTGATGATGATGGCGATGATTTCCCCCTCCCGGTGGGAAGTTTTCCCGGCAGAACAACTCTGCCGGAGCCCTAGATTCGTTCCGCCAAGGTTCCGCCTCGTGGCGGCGGAGTTTCTTCTAGAAAGCTGGCTTATGGTTTTTTCTCGGAGGAAAGACTTCATATCGCAGAAGATGGGCACCGGCGGGCCACCAGGGGGCCCACGAGGCAGGGGGCACGCCCAGGGGTAGGGCGCGCCTCCCACCCTCGTAGCCAGGGTGTGGCCCCCCTTTGGTTTTTTCTTCGTCCATTATTTTTATTATTTCCAAAAATAACTTCCGTGCAGTTTCAGGACTTTTGGAGTTGTGTAGAATAGGTCTCTAATATTTGCTCCTTTTTGTCGGTGGGAAACGACACCTATGGGATCACAAGAATCCCTACTGCGGTTGCGGGGCGCAGGGTTGGGAGAAGAGCGGGTCTAGCAGAGAGCACGCGGTTAGTTTATCCAGGTTTGGGACGCGAGGATGCATAAAACCCTACTCATTCTTTGGTGGATGTATTCTGAGTTCGTGAGCTAGCTATGGAGTGTAACGAGCTCCAAAAAGCAGAATCCTTTCCCTCGTCGCCTTGGGCCTCCTTTTATAGAAAAAGGGGTTGCCACAGTGGCACACGGGAGGTGGAAAGGCAACAGTGTTGCGAGGTTATCCCTCGTATTACAGGACAAAGCGCATTTAATGCGAGGCTTAGGTGTCCCTTCACTTTATCGGGGACAGGGGCGAGGCCCGTTTCGTCCGTCGCCGCTCCTCCAGGCTTCGACACGCGCCCTGGCCAGCGATGCATGCGGTGCCATGTAGGCAGGCAGGCAGCTGAGGTGGCGCAGTGGTGTAGCCTCCACGAAGGGTTGCATGTTGCCACGCAGGTGCCTACCCAACTGGTTGGGTCGGCAACTATATGCGAACGGCGGCGGAGACTTGGTTGGCGCGGGCCTGATGATGGCCCCGCTGGCGTCCTTTGTGAGGGCCTTGCCGGGTGGCCCGGCAAGGGTCTTGCCGTGGCATGGAGGCGTCCCCGGCAAGGATCCTGCCGGGGGTCTTGGTAGCCTTCCTCGGCAAGGATCTTGCCGAGGATCGTCGTCTTCTCATCCTCATCTGTTCTTGGCTATGTCTTCACAAAGATCTGCATGCCACCACAGAGGTGCCTTCCCGAGCCTTTGCCCCACGTTTGATGATGGTGTTGGCGGCCGTGGGCTCAAGGGTGGCTCGCTCTGTTGGTGTGGGGCGAGCTGCCCCAGCAAGGACCTTGCCGGGGCCGCTGAGGTTGCCCCGGCAAGGGTCTTGCCTGGGGAACTTGCTTCGTCCCTCTGCTCTATGTGGCCTTGGCCTTGGCGTTACTTTGCTTCGTCTTGTGCCTTGGTCTTACCTTGGCTCACCTCCCTCGCTCTGCTTGGTGTGGCCGTGGGCGCAGCTCCGACTGCCCGTGCACAGGTAAAGGGGTACAAAAATGTGCCCCTAGTTTTGTACACCGACAGGAGCCCCGGGGCCTGGGCCACACATAAGCGCAACACGTTGTTGGGTCAGGCCCAAAATGGTGCGCAGGCAGACGGGGTGGTTTTTACCGTTGTAAGATTTTTCACGCGCTGTGCTTCCCAAGACCCGCGCACGCGGCGCGGCGTGGAGGGGCGTGCGTGACGTGGGCGGCATGCGTGGGGCGGTTTTCACACCCATGCGTCACATCGCAGTAAATGGGTCGGGCGACCCACGGCTTCCATAAAAAGGGATAACCATGGGTGCACTGTTCCTTTTACCCTTCACGCAACCCCAATCTTGAAGACCTCTGCCTGCCTCCCTCCTCTTCTCTAGGCTCCGTCTCCGCTCGCCGCCATTGTGCTTCTGCCGCCCTCCGCTCCTCCCTCCTCCTTCAGCCAGCATGGCGCCAAAATCCACCAAGGGCAAAGGGTTGGCCAAGGATGCCAGGGCTATGGAGCCGCGGGAGAGCGAGCTGTTGGGGGACCGGACGTAGTCCGCCTTCTTATTCTCCTCGACGGTAGACGTGCTCGAGCTTTGGGACCTCTTCAGGCCCCTGTGGGGAGTGAAGACGGGGGGGGGAGAGAATTCGGGGCACCTAGCGACGCGCGTCATCCCCGCCGCCTGCGCCGAGCCTGCCCCAAATCGGTACGCCTTCTTTGTTGATTACTTTTCTTGCGGGCTCTGCCCTCCCTTCTCTGATTTCTTCGGCGACATCATGCACACCTTCTGCTTCCGTCTTTTGGATTTCACTCTGAATGCGGTGGCATGCATGGCCCATTTTGCGCATCTCTGCGAGGGCTTCGCTGGGGTGCACCCGAACATGGAGCTCTTCCGCCACTACTTCTTCCCTTGGATCCAGACGGGGGGTGCCGTCTCTGGTTGCGTCACCTGGATCCTAAAATCCAAGGAGGCGTACCCATACGGTGCCATGAAGGAGAGGTGGGATGAGTTGCGGGGCCAGTGGTGCTCGATTGAAGAGAAGTACCCACCGGCGTTCTGCAAAGTTCGCCGGGCGCCGTCGGTTCGTGGCAGTGACTGGAGCGATGTAGACGTCGCTGACGAAAAGCTCACGGTTGCCACCACCAGGATTCTCCGGTTTACCCAGGCTGGCCTCACCCTCGAAATGATTGGGACGGACTTCATCCGCCGCCGGATTGCTCGGTTGCACAACAAGGGGAGGCCAGCCTGTCTCTTCACGAACCCCGCCGACATCATGCGGCTCCGCCCCGGCCTCGACCACAACTTCACAGTGATGGCGCACACCCATTTCTGCCAGCGGATCTTCCAGCTCGACGTGGGTCGCGACAGCGAGGTCGAGCGGACCGGCAAGGTCGTGAGGGCCGCCGCGAAGGCCGGCAAGGTCCTCAAGGGGCCTCTGTTCAAGCTGCCAACGGGGGTACTCCCGTTGTGTAACAACTCGCGTCGGTCTAAGATCATTGCTATGATGCCGGACTGCAACGCGCACAACCCCGTCCCGTGCTGAAAGGAGCCGGAGGATGCTGAAGTGCAGCGGTTCTTCGACACCTTGCATGAGGTGTATGTCAATGCCGATGCCGAGCGGCTGCTTGTCCAGGACACTACCCAGGCGGAGCTGGACTACATCGCCACCAGGGCGAGGGAGGCGCAACTCGCCAGGGAGGCCGGCAACGCCGGCGGCGTGGAGGACAAGGCCGCGACGACCGCGGAGGAGGAGGAGCTTGCCCGGTGGGCGGCCGCCACCGGGGGAGCCAGCATTGCCCGCACTGAGGCTCCACTGGTTGAGGATGTGACCGGCGAGTCATCAGAGGAGGAGGCCGAGGCCGCAGAGCCGACGCCACCTAAGGGGAGGGAGCGAGTCTTGCGGCGGGCCAGTTCCAGTGAGTCGGTCCGGCCCTGCAGGGCTGCGCAGCCGTAGCTGACCTTGGAGGGCTCCCGGCCCCATACAAGGGCCGCGGAGGCGAAGAAGCCGGCGAAGGTCGCGGTGAAGAAGAAGACGGCTGCTCCTTCTTCATCCAAGCGTTCCCAGACGCCGCCTCCCTCCCCTGCTCCAGTGGACATCAGCACGGGGATCACCTTTGATTATGGATAATTCAGCCCGAGAAGGAAGAGGAAGACGACGAAGAAGGAGCACTACCAAAAAAAACCGGTATGACATTTTGGGCCGAACGAATTTTTTTTCTGTCATACATATGACACTTCTATGACGATAATTGTGACAAAACCCGGTATCATCATAGATGTGGTGGGCTCCTACTTCTATGACAAAAAATCATGACAGAAAATGGGCATTACATCCTGGGCGGGCCGGAGACGCAGCTGCATGACATTCTTTGGGCCGTCCATGACAGAAAAAACCATGGTAGAAGCGAGGGCGAGGAAAATTTCGGGTAGTTCCCGGTTACGGTGGGAGGTCGGGGGCCAAGCGATGCGCGTTTCTCTCGTACACGTACGCGCGTGTGTGCGAGGCGTTGGCTCTAACTGAACCCGACCGAGGTGTTGGGCTCTAACTGAACCCGAGCGATTGCACTGCAAGCTACGCGCTACTGAACCGGAGCTATCGATCGATGGCTTTTAACTGAACCCGGTCGAGCGATTACTTCGCTACTGCTGCTAACTTAAGCCGATCGATGCTGCCTCTAGATGAACAGTGAGCGTTGCGGGGGGGGGGGGGGGTTGGATGAACAGTTCCCGATGGGGGTGGATGAACAGGACCCCATGGTGTTGCCTCTGGATGATCAGGACCCCGATCGATCGAGCCGATTGGGGCTGGATGAACAGGACCCCGTGGAGGGCTGGATGAACAGGACCACCCCGTGGAGGGCAGGATGAACAGTAGACGGTGGAGGGGTGCCCGTGGAGGGGTGGTTGAACAGGACCCCGTGGTGTGGAGGGCTGGATGAACAGTAGACGATGGAGGGGTGGTTGAACAGTAGCCGGTGGAGTAGCGCACGGTGGAGGCTGGATGAACAGGAGCCTGTGGAGGCTGGAGGAGGTCGACGGTGGATGAACAGTACCTCATGGAGGCTGGAGGGGGTCGACGGGTGAGATGAATAGTATCCCGTGGAGTCCCGTTTTGCGGTACGCCACACCCCTCCCGATGAACAGGACCCCCGTTTCGACCGTAGCGCTCCAACACAAGTCCGTTTCCTCCGTTTTGCGGTACGCCACTCCCCTCCCGATCAACAGGACCCCCGTTTCGACCGTAGGAGGTCCGTTTCCTCCGTTTTGTGGTACGCTAGACCCCTCCCGATCAACAGGACCCCGTTCCGAACGTAGGAGGTCTGTTTCCTCCGTTGTGTGGTACGCCAGGCCTCGTTTCCGTCGCCTGTTCCGTCCAAGCCCTCCCGATGAACACGACCACACATTCTGTTCCGACCCAGCCGGTTGGCTCCCACGCATTTCGTTGCCTCCCGATGAACACGACGCATTCCGTTGCCTCCCGATGAACACGACGCATTCCGTTGCCTCCCCATGAACACGATGACGACGCTGCTTCTCCATTCCGACCCAGCCATGTCAACGAGCCCTCGCCGTACGTATGCGCGAGTAGGCATTCGAGACCCCACCCGTATGTACACATATGTGGCCGTATTTTCTTTCTTCCACCCTGGCCGCCTCTACTACGACACGTGCGCGCCTCTACATCCACCAGTATATATGTACGTACATGCTCACGACCAGAAGGACAACGCTATGTACGCCTCGACCAGGTGGGTCCCGACTGTCAGGCACTTCCTTGCGTGCGAAGATGTAGCTGGTGGGTCCCAGCAGTCAGGGGGGCGAATCATTTTGTTTTTTTTTTCGGACGGACTTCCTTGCGTGCGAAGGTGTAGCTGGTGGGTCCCAGCAGTCAGGGGGGAAACGTTTTTTTCGTGAAATACGGTGGCCCGTCTGGTGGGTCCCCGCCGTCAGGTGGATGAATAATTATTTTGCACATAATAAGGATGCACTTCCTTGCTGCGGCCATGGACCCAGCTGTCAGCCTCTCCATGTACAATCCACGTCTGATGGAAGTCGTTCCTTGACCACATTGGCTACGCCGCGCCGAGAGCACCAGGGCGGTGGACGATGGCAAGGCCTAGGAAAGGGACGACGGGGAGCCGGGGAAGACGCGGCAGTGGAAGCCTGCGCGGAGAGGAGTATGAGGGTTCACTGGTTCGGCTGCGGTGTGAGGCTGCCATCGCCGCAGGGCCTGGCCAGCGGTGGGAATAGTAGGGGGCGGTGAGGCTTACGCGGCAGCATAGCCGGCCACGGGAGGCAGGAGCACGCGGCACGACCGGCGCTGCTTTGGGCGGCTGGAGCAAGAAGACCAGAGGTTGAAGAAGCACTACGTCTGTTGGATGGACATCGTACGATCGCTGGAGCTATAATCGTTCATATTGACTAAAGTTGACAAAGTCCCCTGTCCCAGTCAACTTAGTAGGTCCACAAGTCAGCCTCCCACCATGGTGGGTCCCAGCTAGCAGGAGGAGTATTCATTTTTTTGTGCATAATAAGGAGGCACTTCCGGTGGGTCTGAGCTGACAGCGGGGGGAACGTTTTTTCGTGAAATACGTTGGCCCATCCGGTGGGTCCGAGCAGTCAGGGGGAACGTTTTTTTCGCGAAATAAGGTGGCCCGTCCGATGGGTCCCTGCTGTCAGGTGGAGGAATAATTATTTTGTGCGTAATAAGGAGGCATTTCCTTGCGTCCACCTGGACCCAGCTGTCAGCCTCTCCACGTACAGTACTCTTCCATGGAAGTCAGTTGTTGACCACGTTGACCACGCCGTGCCGAGAGCACCAGGGCGGTGGTCTCGACGACGGCGAGGCCTAGGAAGGGGACGACGCGGATTCGGGGAAGACACAGGAGTGGAAGCCTGCGCGGAGAGGAGTACGAGGGTTCACTGGTTCGGCTGCGGTGTGAGGCTGCCATCGCCGCAGAATAACAGGGGGTGTGGGTGAGTGGAGGGATGGCCTGGCTAGCGGTGGGAGTAGTATGGGGGCGGTGAGGCCTCCGCGGCAGCACAGCCGGCCACGGGAGGCAGGAGCAGGCGGCACGACCGGCGCTGCTTTGGGCGGCTGGACCTAGAAGACCAGAGGTTGAAGAAGCACTGCGGCCGTTGGATGGACATCGTACGGTCACTGAAGCTAGAATCTTTTATATTGATTAAGTTGACAAAGCCCTTGGTACGCTCCAACTTAGTAGGCCCACAGGTCAGCCTTCGAAACTGTTCGCCCCAGATGTCTGGGGGAGGAATCATTTTTTGGGCGGCCGAAGCTAAGAATATTCGAGATTGAAGACGAAGCACGAGGGATAGACATCCAACGGCCACTGCTGCTAGAACTGTGTGCTGACTATAATAAGTTGGCAAAGCCTTGCATACGCGTGAACTTATTTTTTAGGGGACGCGTCACTTAGTAGGCCCACAAGTGTGTGGCAGAGAACTTATAGCCCATTTGCATTTTGTAAGAATGTACAACCCAATTTCAAATTCTAATGGAATTTACAACAGCCCATTTATAGTTTGTTAAAGGTACATCCCATTTTCTAGCTAGGACAATGATTAACAATTTCAACCAACCGTTGAAGACAGAATTCAATAAAATTCCCCACATTTTGATGGGCTCCGAAATATTTTTATCCCGAAAATTCTAGTTAGATTAAATATAAATTTGTATTACGTAAAAATCCAACGAAACATTGCACGTGCAACAATGAAAATTTAAGATTTTCAAAATCCATAAATAATATTTTATAAACTAATTTCGTGTTTGGTGCATTTTTTATAGTTACTGCCCAGTTTTATAATTACATCCCATTTATTATTTTTTAAAGCCCATTTTCCTGTTAAGCCAAATGCATCCCTCCTAGGAAAGATTTGCAGCCTAGCGGGGCGGAGAATAACAAGTTGACCTTGCCTGGGTATTCCTGAAAAAGACGTATAGCTGGGCTAGCCATTTTCATCTTGAAAAAATTAGTATCTGGGCTGGATATCTGGCCTGGGCTAGACGAGCCACAGCCCGCCTAGTTAATACCCTGCGCTCCTCTGAACAACAACGAAATCATCGCGAAGAAAAACTCTGCAGTGCTCATGCCTCAAAAACACAAATACTGCTCGAGCTGTTTGGTCCTAGCTGTTGGCCGCACCTTGTGCAATTCTCTCGTTTATATTGAGTACATAGGTTGACAATGGTGTGGGACCGTGATGTCAGGAAACTACGAGAAAGCAAAAAAAATATAGTTGTACATAATAAGGAGGCACTTGCGTACGTACTACTATGGCCCTAGTGGGTCCCTAGTGTCATCCAGTCAAAATAAAGTCATCTCCTGAATTCTCATGTTCGTTGACGATGTTAACAATGCTCGGCGCCACGGCGGCGCAACAACTCGAAGGACAATGGAGAGGGCCTCACGGGCCCTATGGATGGTCTGATACAGCGCCCGCTGCTCATTCGGGAAGCCAGGATCATTGGAGACCTATGAGCACCTTCGAGAAACTAAGACGGCATGAAACGGTAAGGCCGCGCTTGGGAGCTCTGGTTTATTTCAAACCTGTATTAACATACAAGTGTAATTTACTCGTCATCGGAAACAACGCGTAAAATACAGGCGTAATGCAACCGAGGGCCCGAGGTCTGTAAGTAAAACTAGCGGGTTACGCGTGTAATTTGAGAGACCAGTGTATATTTTACGAGCACTGCTATATGGACGATATTACCAGACGATACATGCATGACGTGCGTATCATGCCATCCATGGGCAAGGCTGAAACAACAGCTAATGGCTGGATTAGCAATCGTCCGAGTGTCGTTCAGCGTTTTTATCGTGTGCCAAGTACTTCCGATATTTTACTAGTCGAAATCAACCAACCAAGCGCCTTCGCCCAAGACCGTCTGCTTTAATTTACAAGCGGCAGTTTTACAAGCGGTTTTGGTTGGGAAACGACGATCCAATCACGACCTAATATCATGAGTTTGTTGGAAGATCATATGGTTTCACGTCTAACCTACCCGACTTGTCGTATAGGCTATGAATGAAACATCTGACGATGAACTTCTTAAGCACGGAAACAACAGAAGAGGATGATCTTCTTAACAAGCAAATCACTGGCATTAGATCGACATGCAAAACAATACGAAGCATTATTCTCAGGAGGCACGGTGAACAGCTCGTGATGCCGCATGCCACAACATTCCAAGCTCAACTTTGCAATCAAACACAAGGCCTGGCATTACATAGACAATATTTAGAACAAACTCTTAACACAGGAATATCTCAGCAGAGTAACTAGTTACTTCTAAATTGAACACAGGAATAGGAAAAAACACTCGACGCTGCTCACAACAAGGTCGTCCCACTCAAATATATCAAATGCATGTCTTCTGGCTAACATCAATGAGCAAATTTTGATATGGTTTTCCAATTCCAATATATTAAACTAACGTCTTCTTGCTAACATCAATGATTAAACTTTGACAAGCTTTTTCCATTCACAATATGTAATGCCTATGATCGTGGAGTCCTGTCGCTTCTTGCTAACATCAATGATTAAATTTTGACAAGCTTTTCCCATTCAAAATATGTAATGCCTATGATCGTGGAGTCCTGTCGCTTATTGTACTTGTTTGGGCACTTTTTGCCCAGGGGACTCCACGTGTTGTTAAATTGCCAATGGTCTCTTCAGACTCGTCATGTCACCTGTGTCTAATATTTATGGCGCCGGCTGTAGCGATGGAGGGATTCAGTGCCAAACTAAGAAAAGGTGAAATTGGTACCTCTTTTGGCCTACATAGTGGAAGGCTTAATACTCTGTAAAGCTTCTCAGCCATTCCTTCTGTAATGTAGCACAAACAGTGACTGCTTCTTTCTGCAAAGTGGAACGACCAACTGGACCCAGTAATGCAGCTGTTTGCCTTCGACACATTGGCTCCTTTTGTGCAGTTGAACTCAAATCGAAGTCGTAATAAAACCGAGCTTTAATTTTGATATCCCTGTAAGCAACAAAAGGTATAAGGGAAACAATTACTGAGAAATAACGGTTGATGACTTGTACTCCCAGAAGAAAAACATCTACTGATCTACCTTATCTTAATGGGAAACAAAGCAGGAGAGTAGCAATTCTCAATTAGTGTCATTCATTCATATTAATTGAGACATTATCTTAACAATGCCTTGTTTCAACATGTATAAAAAATGAAAAAGCAGAAAAGTATCATTCCTAAAACAATGCGACTGATTCATTTTAACAGAGACATTATCTTAACAATACCTTGGTTAAACATGTAGAAAGAACTACAAAGCAGGATAGTACCATTTTTAAAACACTGTAAGTCTGTAAGTGATATATAATAACAAAGACATTATCTAAACAATACATTTCTTAAACATGTACTCCAGCCGATCCCTAACAGAAATGGTACTCCTGCCGATCCCTAACAAGTGTTTGCAGTTTTGAACTAAGATTCAGTAGTTAATTATGAGGAAGGTCGGTACTGACCATTCAAGACCAAGATTTGAAACAACTCGTGAGGAAGATCTCAAACAGATCTCAACACATATATGGAAATCCGGTCTCGTTTTGTGCAGTTCCACCAAAATTAAGCGAAGCAAAATGTCGCAATAGCAACAAGTTGAATAGATATCCCTGTTTTAACAAAGGAAAAAAAAGGAATCAATTACTGGCCAATAAAGGAGGATGAAACATGCGGCCACAAAAATGGTAATCCCGCCAATCCCTAACAAGTGCTACAGTTTTGAACTAAGATTCAGTAGTTAATTAATTCTAAGAGTGGCATTGCTTAATTTTACCAGCGGCATTAGATTAACAAAAAGCATAAACAGTTCCAGGGGAGAGTGGGCGCAACAATAGTATGTGCTTCCATCTACTTATAAAGGGGGTGATGCAGAGTTTGTTGTAACAAAGCAACAAGCATCATGTCTGGGTTGGTCCTATTTTTTTCACTACTTAATGGGAAAAGATAGCAATATAATAGCTTCAATTCAACATTTATTTAAAACAGTACCAATACAAGTAGCACAACATCTCAAAGCACACTACACAATCATGTGGATGAAGGCCTGTACTGACCTTTCATGAGACCGACAACGATAAAATACGAATCTGACAACACGAATAGGAAATCTAATATCGTTTTGTGCAGTTGCACCGAAATCAAGCAAAGTGTTTCGCGTCGCGAAGCAAAATGTCGCAATAGCAACAAGTTGAATAGATATCCCTATATAAACAGAGGCAAAAAAGGAATCAATTACTGGCTAATAAAGGAGGATGAAACATGCGGCCACAAAAATGGTAATCCCGCCAATCCCTAAAAAGTGTTGCAGTTTTGAAATAAGATTCAGTAGTTAATTCTGAGAGTGGCATCAATTACTGTCTTATAAAGGGGGTGATGCTGAATTTGTTGTAACAAAGCAAAAAGCATCATGTCTGGGTTGGTCCCATTTTTGTTCACTACTTAATGGGAAAAGACAGCAATACAATAGCTTCAATTCATCATTTATTTAAAACAGTACCAATACAAGTAGCACAGCATCTCAAAGCACACTGCATAATCATGTGGATGAAGGCCTGTACTGGCCTTTCATGAGACGACCAACATAAAATACGAATCTACCAACACGAATAGGAAATCCAATCAAGTTTTGTGCAGTTGCACTAAAATTAAGCAAAGTTGCCGGTGTGACATTTAAGTTTTCTATAGCAACAAGTTGAATAGATAGCCATGTTTTAAGAGGCAAAAAATAAAACAATTACTGGCCAATAAAGGAGGATGAAACATGCGGCCACAAAAAGAAGCATCTACCTTATCTTGATGGAAAACACAGTATAGGACAGTAGCATTTCTAAACCGGTTGCATTGATTCATATTAACAAAGAAATTCTCTTAAAATAGATCAGTAGTTAATTCTGAGATTAACAATAGCAAAATAGCTGCATGGGACATGCCTGCACCATGTGCTTCCACACGTATAAATGGGTGATGTAGAGTATGTAGCCAAGCGCATATATGCGCTGGTCCCATATTTGTTCTCTTTGAACCTTCTTCATATCACTACTAGGGATAAGCCTATACACAGAATCTTACCAGCAGCGCGCTTTAAAATCAGGCGCTGCTGCTAAGTAGCAGTAGCGCGGGTTTTTAACCCTCGCTACTACTAAGCGGTCTCTACCGTGCCCCCCGGGACATGCCATAGTAGTAGAGCGGGTTTTTAACCCTCGCTGCTACTAAGTTGATAGCAGTAGCGCTGGTTTTTACCCCTCGCTACTACTAAGCGGTCTCTACCGTGCCCCTAGGCCATGCCATAGTAGTAGCGAGGGTTATAAACCCGCGCTACTACTAAGTTTTTACCCCTCGCTACTACTAAGAGGTCTCAACCGTGCCCCTCCTGGACATGCCATAGTAGTAGCGAGGGGTAAAATCCCTCCCTACTACTAAAGGTCCCATTTTGAAACTCTAGCCCCCCCCAGTGGATCGCCTTTTCGGTTTTGTAAAAAGCAAAAGAAAATGATAAAAACTTCAAAAATTAAAATCCTTCGAGATGTAGTTATGTTACTACATATACTAGTTAGGAAAATTTAAAAACTTAAATTTGGACATGTTTTGCAAAATGTGTAGGGAAAATGTAAAACGGCTATAACTTTTGCATACGATGTCAGAAAAAACGTATAATATATAAAAATGTTCAGCACGAAAATCCGCATCCGATGGAGACCGCCTATGGCCTGTTTGCAAATTTTTAGAATCCTCAAATTCTAAAAGGAAAAAAAGTTATGCTCAAATTTCGGTTTTTTTAATTTTGGTCAAATCTGGTCAAATTGTGGTCAAACTACTTATTCAAGAAGTATTAGTGTTACTAAATAATTATTCAAGAATATTAGTGTTACTAAATAATTATTTTAGTTTTTTGGATGTTTGGTCAAATCTGGTCAAACTGTGGTCAAACTTTGGTCAAAATGTGGTCAAACTACTTATTCAAGAAATATTAGGGTTACTAAATAATTATTGTTTTTTAGAACAATAGTTTTAAACTCAAACAGTGAAATGTGTGACTTCATGCTCAAGCTAATCTCCCGACGGTTAATAGGATTGACATCTTACTATTGTCAGGAAAACAACAAGTGCAGACTTGGAATCGAGGGAGAATAGAACCCGGAAGTTAAGCGTGCTCAGGCTAGAGTAGTGAGAGGATAGGTGACCATCCGGGAAGTTAGATGATTTGGAATGATGAGGGGTGATTAGAGATTAAATTGAGCAACGATGAGGGGTTATTGGAGATTAGAGGTTAAAATAATTCAGAAATTTGAAAATTCGGGCAAAAAAATCGAAAAAAATTCAATTTTTCAGATTTCAAAGGACGGGTTAGTAGTAGCGCGGATTTTTACCCACGCTACTACTAACGGACGTAGTAGTAGCGCGGGTTGCACCCACGCTATTGCTATACGTTAGCTGTAGCGCCTTATTAATAGCGCCGGCCCCCGCGCTACTAATAGGCCCAAAACCCGCGCTGCTGCTAGGCTTTTCCCTAGTAGTGTATGTGAGGGCAGCAAATCTAGTCGTGCACAAACTACCCGACCCCCCAGTTTATTTCCCTTTTCAACAAAGAGATCGGTTCCTTATAGATGTGTGTACTGGGTTACCCAATTTTTCCCTTTTCGACCTACAAAGCGGCTGGATAGCCAGTCTATACTACTTTCCGCCCCTCCTTTCCTCATTAAACCACGTCCTAGATTCTTGCTCCAGCCCACCGCATCCTTCTTTCCTCTTTGAACCAAGACCTAGATTCGACTACAGGTCAAAAAAGATCCACATGCAGCTAGTGCAACGACGGTTTCAAAGAAACTTATACCTTAGGGTCGTCAGGATGTGGCAAGGCGTGCGGCGGGAGGCCGGATCTGCCCACACTACGTACGGCAGTGAGGAAGAAGAGGTCGGTGGCCCTCCCGCACCGGCGCTGGGTGAAAGAGAACAGTGCAGCCGGAAGTGGATTGCCTCCCTCGCCGAAGGCGATAGAGTGAACGCTGCACCACCTCCCCTTCTCGGTGCGACGGGATACAGACGCCTCCTTCACCAGCTGTGAGGGGGGAGAGAGAGACAAGAGGCCAACACAGTCTTCTTTAGATCTGGTGAAGACAGGGTGAGAGACTGTGAATATAGCAAACCCGAGCAAATGAATGCTGAGCCTCCAGCGTGTAACATATATGTAGTGCGACGAGCATGTGGAGAGTGCAAACCCTAGCGAACAAGCGCTGAGGCTCCCTCTTATATATTTACTACTGTAGTATGGACTGAGATCCGGTGCCTTCACTACACCTGCTTTTGGCTGTATGACAGGTGAGCCAGCCACATTTTGGGCCCAACTATCATAAATCCAAAGGCAGGTGCACTAAGTCAATGAAGCTGCGTCCATATAGTACTCTCTTGTATAAGACTAATATATAGTGGAGTGGTTTTCTTATTCTCTCCATAACAATCATTTTAAATTGTGTAAGTACGAAATGAAACTCTTTATTTAATGTACAGTGAAGAAAACTAGTACTACTTCCGATGAACTCACGATCCACGCCGGCGCGTCCTGGTCGCACTTCCTGTCCTTCATGTGTGGTACACTACCCTCCCTTAAGTGAACAACCACACATGCGCCAAATTATCGGAAACGTGTGAGAGTGTGTATAAATAAAGAAATTTAATTTCAATTATCGGAAAGGTTTGAGAGTATTACAAAGTTTGACTTCAGTCGAATCTAATATGCGGAGTAAATAAAAATGGAGGGCTACTACGTCCATCCGGGTGTTTAGTCCACACCATTTTTTAAATCAAAGTTAATAGCTGAACAAATAAAATTACAAGGGAGCTGGAGACAAAGTTGTGAGAAGGCTTAGAAATCAATACAAAACTTATGCTCTTAGTACCAACGTCGATCCTTCTTCGAGGAAACAATTGGTTCATAGCCAATTGTGTGATAAAATTGCACCAACGTGAAAGACGACTGCGTCAAGAACGCAACCAAGGTAAACTGACGAAGGATATCATCTTTGTGTGTAAAAAGCAAAGAGCACTGATGGAAGATAGCTTGTTTTTTGTCGAAAATCGATCAGCTTCACCAGCCGACGCAACCATGAGCATCGATAGGTCATCGTGGTGATGCATCATCCATTTGGCATCAAGTTTGGGTGAGGCACGTATGAAGTTCGACAAATCCTCACTGTGGTCTGTTTCTTCTCAGTAATCAAGCTCGAGGAAGCAAGAACCACGTGGCAGAGGACAGTGAGGCGGAACAACAATGGCCATCCAATTTTGTGCAGTTCCACTAAAATTGAGGAAGACATGCCCGGGTATGGAGACACGCATCGCTGTTTACAAAAATATAAAAAAGGGTTAGCAAAGACATCTCAATTTTCAATAAGAATTAATGAAAAGTACACCAACAAATAGAAGCATCATAATTATCTTGATGGGAACTGAACCAGGATACCCGAGAAAAAAAGCATTTCTTCATTTAACCAGTGATAGTACTGCCATGGTGCCACGATATGGACAATGACCGCACAACCACCATGTACTTTTTGTTGAAACAACATGTATACCTCCACCGAGGCATAAATCAGGACAACTTTTCGAGTAGCATTTCCTCTATAATAGTAGTACTAGTAGGTGATGTTGGACCAGCCGACGAACCCTAGCTACTATGCATGGGGAGCTGGGGAGTAGTCGCATAGAAGAAAACCCGCACGCAGCGACCTGGGGAGCTGGACCAGTACAAGAAGTTATACCTCAGGTGGGCGAGATGTCGTTTAGGCGGGCGGGCGGGATCTGCCCACACGACGGCAGCGAACAAGGGCGCGGAGGACGGTGCGCATCGGCTTCCTCCGTCGCCGACGGTGACAACGTGAACGCTGCACCTCCTCACCTCCCGCAGCGGACGGGATTCGGCCGGATCTGTGACCACCGTTGAGGAGAGAGATAGAGTGGACACTGTCATCTTGTTTTGATACGGAGAGGGTGAGAGAGCGAGACGCGAGAAACTCTATCAAACAAGAGGCTATAATGGAGTAAAAAAAATCTCTCCATAGCAGTGGTTTTAAATAGAATACACGCGATCCCGGAAAAAAGAAATGAAAACTGGCGGACAATTTTTTAAGGGTCTGTCTAGGACACATCTAGATGTGACATAACTATATGTTATGTCCGGACAATTTTTTAAGTTATGTCACATCTAAGTTGATGTCCACCCTGTTTGTGGTCTATTTTTTTCCTAGCTTTTTTTGTTTCTTGTTGCTACATTATATACTTGTGGGAGCTTAGATGTCATATTCTTAAATAACATCTAGATGTGAATTAGACAACTGATTTTTTAACGTACCAAGAAAGAAAACTCAATCAAAAACACGCCCCCGCTTCCAGGTCGCGAGAGTCGTCGCGCACACACACATAGACATAGACATGCATACCCGTGTTTATGTAAAATTGCATTTCCATCTCCATCTCCAATCATATTTGTCCAACTGGCACATTATTTACGTTGTTAATTATATACGCGGCAATATTAATGTACATCATCTCTTGTTTGCGCACGTCCGGACCGCTGCCAAGGCCAGTCCTGACCAACCCAAACCCTCTTCATCACCTGCGCGTGCTTCCGGCCCGAAACGGTCAGTGCCGCATTCATGCCCGGCCAGAGCGGACGCGACCTCTCACTGGCGCCGGCATTGAAGAGGCGCGCCGGCCGAGAGAGCGTCGCCCGCGCCACTTCCGGGTGCACGCGGCTGCTCCGCGTTCAAAGGTCGCAATAGCCGGCTACAACAAGCATGTAAAAAGTTCTTGGGAGTCCATGCTACAGCTAGTTGTCCTCCCCCAACTCGTCAATCTCTTCCAGCAGTGCTAGTACTCCATGCCGCGATCCATCGACAAGCAGGCGGGAAAGTTATGGTATACTACTCGGTTGGCGGTGAGTGGCATGCCGAGCGACCGTGTGGGGTCGATCCATGGAGGAGGGTGAGACACGAACACGTCAGACGTGATTTAAACAATGGTTTTGTTCGATAACGCGATCCAACGAAACGAAACGTTGGTTTCTCTCCATTTCCATTTTTTCTCCAGAAAAACGGAAACTTTTCCACTCCATTTTCATTCCTATTCCAAGGTTGCCCCATTACAACATTCCATCAAATACAAAGGAAAACTAACACGCATGCTGATGCATCTCAATGATTCACAGATCATAGCCAATATTTACTTCACAACTAAAGAAAAAAGTTGTGAGAGCGTGTACGAAAGAAAAACTACTGATGGGGTCTCTATGACTTAAACCCTAAACCCTAAACATGATTTAATTTCCTAGCCAGGTAGAACCTGTCGAAGGAAAGACGGCTGGCACCCTCGGATCATACGATGCTTTTATGCAGTTCCACTAAAATCGACCTGAGCATCCCTGATGGCAATGATATTGAAGAAGTGTGATTAGAATAATAGTACTAGCACTAGTTCATGAGACATAAAATCATCACAAGTAGAAGCCGGTAAAAGTAGAGAAAGATCGACATGGAGATGGAGCTACGGCAGTGGAGCAAGCCGGCTCCAAAAGGAATATGGACTACCTGGGACGTCGGGCTGTAGCTAGAAGGGCGTTTGGGACGCGGCATCGGCCCATACCACGGTGACCCCCGATTGGGACGCACCGACTGTGGGTTTTCTCCCTCGCCGATGTCGACCGCGTCTATGCAAAACATTGTTCCCTTCCCCCAGCTGCGGGATCAGGCCCATCGTTCTATGCTTGTGAAGAGAGCAACCTAAGCAAGCAGGCTTGTAGCTTAGGCTCCTGCTAGTGTATATATAGTGGTTTTCTTTTTCTCTCCATATCAACCATTTTATATTGCGTACGTCTCATTCAAGAGTGAAATGATGGTTGCTTCTTCCGACTAACTTACTGTGTGATTTGACTGCTCCTTAGTGGCCCCTACACGTACTCCCCCTACGTGTATGCAACTGTCACACGTACACATGGATGCAAAAACGCGCGCGACGCCCTAATGCATGCATGTCCGAGCACACGACGGAACACACACGATCACGCTCAAGTGCTCAACCTACACGTGCATGCACACACATACTCAGTCAGGGTGAGCTAGTGACCGTATGAACACCGGAATATATATATATTGAGCACAATGAGCGTATTATGAAGTCCACTGGCCGTATTTTTACAAATATACAGTGACAGACAGTGTATTTATCTCGTTTGAAATTAAGCCATATTAACTGGAGAGGAGGCAGCATGGACTAGCATTACTTTGTTGTGTCCCGTCAACTTGCCGAACGAGGAGAAGGTTGCAGGACGGGAGAAGCTTGCGTGCGGTGGCTCACAGGACAAGGAGAAACTTTTGACTAATGCAAGCTCTCCCTTGCTCAGGCGGTGGACGTGCAACAGTTAATTCGGTGTCAGATTGCCAGAAGCATACATTATACTACTAGTGCTATTATTGTTCAACTTCCCGAACAGCCAAGCGCAAAGTTTACTGGTACTACTACTATAGTCCATAAAGGTATGTACTATACTAGTACTAGGAACCGGATGGAGGAGTGTCTGCACTCTTATTATAATTTTAAAATGTGATAAAGCAATCTTCAACACATTTGGTTCTCTTTGAGGGTTATCGCATGTGATAATGGAAGTTGATTGCATGGAACACTCGCCACAATTCTCGCTTAATTCTGGCTCATATTATGTTACAAATAGTAGCGCTCGGTAATATTTCCTCTTTTTTTGTTATTCAGCATGTAAACAGGTCAGCAAACCTTGCGGCGCATCTTCGTGCGAACCGTGCTTGCTGCACTTTGAATGTGGCCGAGAGCTGGCTTGATGAAACACCTCGCTTCCTACTTCTTTTTTTGCGGGGTACCTCGCTTCCTAGTGACCAGTGTCTTGGCTGATCGTCCTAAGAATGCTTATATATGAATAAAGCTCTCTCATTTACCCGCAAAAAAGATTAAGCCATAACCGGAAAGGAGGGAGTATGGACTAGGACTTGTTTTTGGTGTGTCCCATCAACTCGCAGAACGAGGAGAAGCTTGTAGGACAAGGTGAAGCTCGCTTACGCCTTTTGACTAATGCAACCTACCCTCGGCGGACATGCATTAGTCCATTCGGTGTCAGATTGTCAGAGGCATACACTGTAGTACCCAACATGCAGAGTACCATCATTGTTCGACTTCACAAAGAGGCGAAGAGCCAAGCGCAGTAGTACGCGTACTTGGTTTTGCACCTTCATACTACTCCTCCCTCCGTCACAGTTTACAGGGCGCGCTTCATTATGATGCATTTCTCTCAATGCATTTCCACCACCAGAGAGACTTTAGACGCGTTTGGTTTAATGCTCAATTAATTAGGGTGTGATAAACCCAATCAAGTCCACAGTTTTCTCTCCATGTATTGTACTACTACGGAGTGGAGTAAGTGCATGAATGTGTGTATCCGGGGTGGAAGCACTGCATGCATGTGTGTACACATTATTCCCTCTAGTAATAGACGTCGTGCTATAACTACCAATGCTATTTTTCAGGCCGATCGCTAGTCGCCTTGGTCCCACAGATTTGTTTTCTTTTTCCGAAGCGCGCTGTATAAACAGTGACGGATGGAGTAGTATGAGCGGATTCAAAGAAGAGCGTATTGATGGTTGCTTCTTCAGAGCAACTTACAGTGGGAAAGGTGGGGCTTATGATTTGACTGCTCATTACTCACTATTAATGCGGCGCAATGACCGGGCTGAGTCTCCCATGCGGTTGTGCACTACCCCCTCGGTTCTTAAATATACTCTGGAGTATTTGTCTTTCTAGAGATTTCAACGAGTGACTACTCAAATATTTGTCTTTTTAGAGATTTCAAATGGACAGGCACATACAGATGTATATAGACATATTTTAGAGTGTAGATTCACTCATTTTGCTCCGTATGTAGTCACTTGTTGAAATCTCTGAAAAGACGAATAGAATATTTAGGAACAGAGGGAGTACACATACGAAGCAAAATGAGTGAATCTACACTCTAAAATATGCCCGTTTGAAATTTGTAAAAAGACAAATATTTAGGAATGAAGGAGTATAATTTTGTGCATGGCACATGGACCCGGATGATGAAGAGGCTTCTGGCAATGCTATCAAGCTTCCATCATTTGTTTAAATAATTGACGTACTATACAAATAATTTTCCAGCGACATGAAATTGTGCAATGGTGTGAGCTTTCAGCTTTTGTTTCGCGTGTCTTGCCATCAATGCTCTTTCGGAAACAATAAAAAATTAACTTCCTTGCTAATGCATGTCAATTATTAGCAGATCAGAGCTAATAATTACATCACAACTGAAGACAAAGTTGTGAGAAGGTGTTAAATTAAAATTGATCCATGCTTTCATTGGCAGCAACGTCCCCCCAGCTCTATCTAAATCAACAAGGCATGTTGGAAAAAAACGTAGCTGTCTGGAGCATGCAACATTCTGATCATTTTGTGTAGTTCCACTAAAATAGAGCTGAGCATCCCTGTTCCAAAGATATCAAGTGTGACTACGATAATAGAGGACTG
Source organism: Aegilops umbellulata (assembly GCA_032464435.1). Lineage (NCBI taxonomy): Eukaryota > Viridiplantae > Streptophyta > Magnoliopsida > Poales > Poaceae > Aegilops > Aegilops umbellulata. The sequence continues at coordinate 346,810,147 of CP136059.1, forward strand.
CTGATGAAACAGGCGACGAAAAAAAAGAAGCATATTCCTTGTCCTAAGGGAAGATAACAAAACGGTTGTGTTTGTCTAAAACGGTGTGAGGACGAGAATGCAATATGGAAAGTACGCCGGACGAGCTATGTTTTGGGCAAAGAACTATGGAAGATCCACATGCAGCGACGTGGGAAAACGGGCAGTGGAGTAAGGCCGGAGGGGATACCTGGAGGTCGTCGGGATGTAACTAGGTGAGCGGCGGCGGGCGGAATCTGCGAGCAGGTGGCGTGGGCCCTGCCGTGCCAGAGCTTGGTCAGAGAGAACGGCGTGTACCACAGATCGGGACGTGTTGCCTCGGCGCCGTCGAACAGAGAAACGATGCACTTCCTCCCTTTCCCTCGGCGGACGGGATGCGGCCGGATCAGTGACCAACGGTGAGAGAGAGAGAGAGAGGCCACCGCACTCCCTTTCCCCCGGTGGACGGAATGCGGCTGGATCAGTGACCAACAGTGAGAGAGAGAGAGAGAGAGGCCACTGCACTCCCTTTCCCCTGGCGGACGGGATGCGGCCGGATCAGTGACCAACGGTGAGAGAGAGAGAGGCCACCGGAGCCTTGTGGGAGATACTCTGAAGAGCGACAAACCAGGCAGGCATGCTCCATTGTATATAGTGAGCGGACTACCTTTTTCTCCATCAAAATCGTTTTATATTCTCTGTACGTGCCATTGAGCGCTATAACTTTATTTAAAAATAACGCGGCAACACGTCAAGTCGAACTTTGTTTCATGCACGCGTGGTACACGACCTCCCTAGGTAAACAACCACTACAGGTGTTCAAATTAGCACATGGGCTGCCATTTCGTAAAGAAATGAGCTCCACCATGTACCCGCGCGGGTGTGGCTGGGCACGAAGGGTGAGTACGTGCACGGTGCACCTATTCTCTTCTTGTATACGTACACCACCTACATGGGGTTGTGTGAAAGAGATACAAACCTAGAGAGATATAGTGTGTGGGTTCTTGTAACATATGCAATGTGTGTGAAATAGAGTCCTGGATATAACATATATATAGAGGGGGCAATCCACGAGAAGAGAGTGGAGGTATCATCGGCTTGAGGTGTCCATAGAATCGAAGAGAGGGATGATGTGTGTGTGCGCGTGCAATCGATAAAGAGTGCCATCGAATTTGTGTGTGCCCACGTGAAAGATATAGAGTGGCTGGCCTACTGGAATGTGAGATGGGACATGTGCAGTTTGTCTCTGTGGCATGGATACCTACCTGCAGCGCTCGACTATCGGTGTGTGGTGGGGGAAGAGGGAGGCCCAATTAACTATAGAGGTACAATGGCTGGTATATGTGTGGAGGAGGAGAGAGGCCTACCTCATGTATTAAGAAGATCGATCTGCCTCATGTATTAAGGGAGATCGATCGGCATCCATGCATATGTGCAGGAGATGAATAAGGTTGGGAGAGAGACAGAGCTAGAGTGTTGGAGGGGGTGGTAGTGGAGTTTCTTCTAACAAATGGTGGGATAGGCTTGCTAGACAAACGGAGGGCATGCCCGCAATATCAATAAGAGAGGAGATGGCTGCTTGTTGTCTGTGCACGTGCGTGTGAGAGACGGGTCAGGAGGTATGCACGAATGATGAGGGGGGACGATGTGGTTGTGGTAAGCAGACGTAACTACATAGGAAGATCAATCGCCCTTTGTAAGAGAAAGGAGAGACATAACTTGTGAGGTACGTCGATCGATGGGGGGGTAGTTAAAATCGATCTAGGTATATGTTGGGAGATCGATTGGTATACATGCATGTGTGGTGTTAGAAGCAAATGAGGCACGAGGAGAAGGATAGAGAGAGAGAGAGGGATGCATGTAGGAGGTGGTACGAGAGGCATACTATATCGAGGGGGGAGGAGTGTGCGAGTACGAGAACGATGAAAAAAGTGGTGGGAGTGAGGCATGGACGGTGACAAGAGAAGAGGGGAAGCTTGTGTTTGTGCTAGGCACACCTGGCTAGAGAGGCATATCGATCGATTTGTGCCGTAAAGAAGGAGATGGGGGGCGTACACTCACCGTGGGTGAACGACCTAAAGTGAAAAGACGAATTTGCGCGATGGAGCTAGAGAATGCTGAGGTAGGGTGAGAGGGATGCGGGCGTGTGCATGCACAAGAGAAAGTTAGCGCTAGCTACAAAGATAAGAGGGTTGTGTGGGTGTAAAAGACGAATAGAGATCATATATACTTCATTACAAAAAGCGAATTCGGATATTTTAAGAATTTATCATAGTGTTTCAAACCTATGCATTTGTGAATATATATAATGGTGATACACATGGTGTGGTTATGAACATGGTATACTACATCTAATATATTTTATCTCTACTCTTATAAAAAAACGGAGTTGTTGATGATGGTGTGCCCGCCATCCTGCATTATAGGCCGCCTGATTTATATCTGGCGGATAGCAAGGAAACTATGATGGTTGAAGTTGGCAACAATCATGATTGTAGATTCTTATTGAAATAGAGAAACGAATTCAAATTTAGTTCGAATTGCAGCGGTAGTATAGACATTTGGAATGCACTAAAATGTTGGTATGAGTAGGTTACATGCATTATACAGCAAGCGAAAAAATTTAATCAGACATAAAATGGATTCATACTCCCTCCTTCCATCTATATAGGGCGTAATTAGATTTTTAAGACCGCCTTTGTCTATTGACAAGATTAATAGCACATGGCATGCACAATGTGAAAATTATATCATTGAAAGAACCTTTCACAAACGAATTTAACGGTGTGCTTTGTGTAAGTTGCATGTCGTATGTCATTGCTCTAATATTTGGTTAGCATCGAAAAACGCATTAGTCCCTATATAGATGGAAGCAGGGAGTAGCTTTGAATAGCATTTGTATAGTAAAATGGAGCAAGACTCTCCCTTTGTGTGGTGTGAATTGTTTTATTTTTTTCATTTTCTTTTTGGTTGAGGGAAGTGCGATTGATTTGGTATGTACAAGTACAATATTATTACACGTTAGGCTTGTCCCTAAAATTCAACCCGCGTCTTGTTATATCCCGAAAATTCAGATATCGTGCTCCCAAAACTGGCGCCTTCACAACCCGCGCCCTGCTATCCCGAAATTACAACGCGCGCGAAAACTCCCTCCAGCTGCCAAATCCCGACACGCGAAATCCTCCTTCTAACCCTGAGCCGAAAGGGCCGCTAGTTCAAATCGGTGGGGGGTACTTTTGTAACAGACCCTACATTTTGGACAAGCGCGTTCCTAAGTCATGCTTCACCCCCTCCCATCGCCCCCTTTTCGCCATTCGAAATCCCAGGCCGCCATAACCTCTCCGCTCCAGCCGTGAGACCCCACCCTCCTTCGTACACCACGTCACCGCTACCCAGCCGGAGTCTCTTCCCCGACGACGCCGTCCACTGCAACAGCTCGACGTCCCTCATCCACCTCCCCGGATGAGGATCCATCGTCCATCTCGTCGTCCCGCCGGTTCAGCCGCCGCGTCCTCCGCCTCCAAGGAGCTGCTCCGATGATCGCCTCGTCTATCGCGGCTGCTCCATCCCCACAGCGCCGCCTTAACCTGCTCCACCGAAACCGCAGCATCCTCACCGACTCCTCGGACGAAGCCGAGGCCTACTTGGCGCCACCAAAGAGGTTGTACACTCATCGAATCACACCTTCTCCTTAACTCGACCTTGAAGCCGGCACCGCGGGCGACATCTCCACGGCGGCTCACCCCCAGTGCGAGGCCCCTTCGGCGGCGGCGTCCATACCAGCCGGATCTGCTGCTGCTGCTCCGGCTCTCGCTCGATCGCTCGCTTGCCCAGCTACTGCTCCTGCTCTCCACCTCGCTCGTGATGCTGCTCTGCTCCGATTAAGCCACACTTCAGTCGACTGAATTGACTTTTGGGTCAGTCGATTTTCAGGGGTTGGGGGGGCTCGTCGGAGTTAAGGAAGAACCACCCGCAGCGTGGACGGGGGCTCATCGGAGAGGTACCCCACTATCTATCTTAGGGTTCAGGGTGGGGGGCGGGGGGCCTAGAGGGCTGGCCGGGGTGGCGGTGGCGAGTTGTTTCGGGGCGGCGAGGTGGCGCTGGGGCCGGCGGTTCGGCCGGTGGTGGCTGGCGGCTCAGTGGGGTGCATGTTGAAGATGAACTGCAGGCCCTGACTAAAGTACATGTCAAGTGCCTCTCTGCTACCATTGCGTTCAGTTTCGATAGTAGCATTGAGATTCCACAGTAAATTTCAGTTTCGACAGTTAAGTTCAGAGTCAACAGCTTTCACCTCATCTGTTGTAGTCAGGTGGTTTTTGGTGATGTTAATTTTACATCCATTTTACATCATCTATTGGAGATGCTATTAGAATCCCACTTGAGATTGACGATGTCTGTCTTGTGCTGCTTCAGCCCTGACGTCTTACGGCTCACCGGAGCTGCTCCAATGACAGAACGATCCATCACAACAGAGCAGTGCCCTGGACACCGTCTATAGATTCCTCGGATCTTCCTCCACACCTCTGACAGCCACCTCTGCCTCAACTACTTCAGCGACCAACCCAATGATGCTGAGGTTGACACAGCTACAGCAAAGAGGTTGTACACTTGTTGCATCACTTATTACTATACATTCACGTCGACCCATTAGGGCTATTTTGGTTCAATAGAAAAACATCGATCCACTGGTTGTTACCATCACTCTAAATTTCTGCATGCTCTCCTTACATAATCTCACCCTATTTTTTTGTATGCATGTCAGATATTGTACATAGTCATGTTGAACATGTAGAGAAAAAGAGAAGAGTTTTGCGCGGCAATACAATGTCATGCAGACATCGCTCCATGTTGGGTTCAATGGCAAACCCTCCCCACCCCTCCCCAGATTCTAATCCAGAGGAAGATATCTGTTCTGAGGCGGATTCAGACGCTGCTGACCACTCCTATTTAGCCCCCAAGGTGTTTGCTCTACCTTGGCATGATGATGTTAGTCATATCATGCATATGTTGCCTTGCAGTGCCTACTTTTGACATGATATATGTCATCTGCTTAGTTTAGACATGTTCTGTAATGCCACCTGTTTAGTTTCTATATCATATATGGGAATTATGCAGTCTCATGTCTTTTAGCCAGCCATAATATATGTGAAATGTGCAATGCCATCCTGTTTAACCAGGCATCATGTCACAGCCCTAGAATTTGTTTGCAAATAGTTGCACAAGCATCCATGCATCATGTCTAAGTTTAATTGAAATCTTGAAATGGGGATGTCCAAACCCTAGCACAAATGAATCCAACTAGGTTCAAATAAAAATCATTTTCAATGAACCCAAAATGCCTTTGGAAAAGTTCATCACTTTTGAATTGGTCTATAACCTCTGGTAAAAATGATGAACATATTTCTAGGTTATTTCTGGATTATTGAATTAATCCCTAAATATTTGCATTTGGACATTAAGATACTATAAATATTTTTACATGTCCAAATAATTCTGAATGTACTTGAGGGCTGTTGGAAATAATTTCAGAAGTGCCCAAAATTATTTTCAGCATTTTATCAAATGGTTTAGTATTTTTACTAAATCAAAACATACAAAGAAAATAGAAAACAAAAACAGAAAGAAAAGAAAGGGCACTGTACCTGGCTTACCTGTCCAGCCCAGCCGGCCCAGCCGACTGGCCTCTGCCAGTCGTCCCTCTCCTCTCGCCAGGAGGACAGGGGCACGCGCCTGACGCACGCCGACACGCGCCCGGCATCCTCCAGGCTGCCTGCCTGTCCCCTCCTCTCCCTGGATGCCCCGGAGTACGCCATGACAGCCAGTCACTCCTCCCCCTCTCTCCCGTGGCCCTCCTCTCCTCCAGCCCCTTCTCCACCCTGCGGACGAGCACTGCCGCCGCCGCCGATGCGCACCACCGTGGCCGACGCCTCTCCCTCATCCTCCCGAGCAGTCCAGAAGCTCCGCCACCTCGTCCTAGATACCCTCACCGATCGACGCCCCGTGAGAAGCCCCCGAACGTCTTCACCAGGCTCGTCTTCAACCTCCCGACGACGAGATCGACTTCGCCGCCCCGCCAACTCCAGTCATTCCCCGAGCCCGTTTCGACGCCCTCTGCACTCGCCGTGAGCTCCTGCTCCTTCTCCCCCTCCCCGTTTGCTCTGCTGCATGCCGTAGCCGCCACATCACGCTCGCCCGCACGCGCCGCTGCCTGAGCCCCTCGTTGCCGAGGCCACTTCCACCTGAGCTCGAAACCGAGCGCATTACCGCGCTCAGCGCGTCACCACGGGGCCGTGGCGGCCATATGTTGCTCCTGCCGTGCCCTGCGGTGTCGAATCCATCGACGTCCGAGCTCCGGCGCCGCTCTGCTCGTCGGTGCCGTCGACTCCGACCACCCCCCCCCTCTCGCATGATGCCCTGGATGCGGCGCACGCCCAGGAGACCGTAGAGCCAAACCGCGGGTCGAAAGGACGCCGGACGGCGAATTCTGAATGCCTCCGCCGCGACTTGAGGTCGCCGGCGGCCTAACCTCGGCCATGCCGACGTGGCGTCGTCATTAGCGACTAATGACGCCACTAACTAACCCCCACGCTCACTGACGCACGGGCCCCACGCCCTTAATTAACCTGGATTAGTTTCTGTTTAGGATAAGATTAAGTCCAGTGGGTCCCGGCTGTCAGGGTTGACCTGCCCAGTCAGCTTTGACCGGGCCCCACTGGTCAGCCTCTGTTCCTGCCTTGTCACACTGACATGCGGGACCCACTGGTCAAGGTTGACCTGGGTTAGCGCTTTTGACCTGCTGAGGTCAGCATGACGTGGTGCTGACGCAGTAATGTTTTCTGAGATTTTAATAAATCAAAAATGATTTATTATTTCAGAAAATATTATAAACTTCTAAAATTCATAGAAATTCAACCGTAACCTAGATTGAAATAATTTATATATGAAAAATTATCAAAAAAATCTAATCTATCCATTGGTACTGGTTTCATGCATGATAAAGCAACTTAACCTTGCTGTATAGATAAAAACATGTAAATGCACTTTTGAATTTCATAGTTTGAATTTGAATTTGAACCTTTGGTTCAAATCAACTCAAACTCTTCTCTTCTTAGCTGCATTAGCTCAAATCACAGCATATTGACATGTCATGATCATGCATCATATTGTGCATTGCATTGATTGTGTTCTCTCTCTGTTGCCGGTTGTTCCCTCTTAGTAGACGATGGTTCCGACGATGAGTTCGATGACACCGATGAAGAGCTATTCTATCTTCAGAAGTGCCAGGCAAGCAAAAACCCCTTGTTCATCCCGATACAATCCCACTCTCTCGCTCCTGCTCTCTTTTACTGCATTAGGACAACAACGTTTGAACTGTTACATGTTGCGGTAGCTGAACCCCTTTCCTCTGCATGACCTGTCATTGCCACAGTAAATAGATGAAACCCACTAGCATGAGTAGGAGTGGTTTGAGCCCTGATGTGCCTACTCATTCATGCTTGTTTGTCATGCCTGCTATTGCTTAGAGTTGTGTCATGTCTGATTCATCGGGGATGAATTGGGAAGTTGTGAACATGTCCTACTGTTGAGAGCTAAGTGTGTGAACACGATTTGGTAAAGGTAGCGGTGAGAGGCCATGTAGGAGTACATGGTGGGTTGTCTCATTGAGACCGTCCTCAGGAACTGAGTTCCGTGTTTGTGATCCATGAACAGTTACTACCACACATTGGGTTCCGGTAACTCGACCCCTCTCGACTTATTAATCAACTTGATCTCTGTCTAGGAGTTGCAACTAGTTTCTGGTGTTTGTAGGTAGTGTTGGTAGTCTACCAAGTGGCACCCGGTACAGGTGGGCTTGGGACAGACTAGGCACCATGGCCGGGTAGACCAAGCGTCGCCCGTTTGGTGGGCTTGGAACCTTGTACACATCGTTTGGGGCCGTGAGCGACACCCCGGCCGGATCTCCTTGCGGATGGAACCCGAATAGGCGATAAACCTGGACGAGAGACTTGTGTGGTTAGTCAGGTCGTGGCCGACTCCCTCGCCCGGCTTCCGCTTGAAGGTTGTCGAGGTACATGACGTGTACAGGGCGATAAGTGGCGAGAGCGTGTGTGAATAAGTACACCCCTGCAGGGTTATCATTATCTATTCGAATAGCCGGATTCCTCGGATATGGAAACTTGGACCCCTTGCATAGTTCATAGACAAGTGAAAGTGGATACTCTAAAATGCGCAAGATAAGCGTGAGTGCTATGGATGGCGTTCTCGTAGGAAGACGGGAGCGGATCCATAGTGGTGTATTGATATGGTGAATATGTGGACTCATGTGCGCCACCTCAAAAGAGTTACTTGCAGTCGTAGTTCAGGTTAGCCACTGAGTCAAAGCTGGCTTGCTGCAGTTAAACTCCACCACCCCCTTTATTGATACCGATGCATATGTAGATAGTTCTGATGTAAGTCTTGCTGGGTACATTTGTACTCACGTTTGCCTATTTTATGTTTTTGCAGAGAGACTTCAGTCTCGCTAGTAGTACCGCTTGGACTTCGACGTTTAGCTTGATACCTCAGCTACGATCTTGTGCCCTCGGCAGGATCTGGTAGATAGTCAGGCTTCTCAGCCTTTTTCATTTATAGATATCTGTACTCAGACATGTTAAGCTTCCGCATGTGCTTGTTGCTTGTATGCTCTGAATGTTGGGTCATGAGACCCATGTTTGTAATATCTCGCTCCTCGGAGCCTAATGAATAAATACTTGAGTCGTAGAGTCTTGTTGTGATGCCATGTTGTATTTACACATGTCGAGCATATTGTGTGTATGATTGAAATGCTTGGTATGTGTGGGATCCGACAATCTAGTTGTTTATCCGTGGCAACCTCTCTTATGGGGAAATGTAGTCTAGTGCTTCCTTGAGCCATAGTAGTCCGCTACAGCCCAGTTCACCAGAGTCCTGCTAGCCCAGCACTACTGCTCAGGACACTTAACTGGCCGGCATGTGTTTCACTTCGTTCCTGTGTCTGTCCCTTCGGGAAAATGTCACGCGGTGACATCCGGAGTCCTGCCTAGCCTGCTACAGCCCGGGTTACCGGAGTCCTGTTAGCCCAGTGCTACAGCCCGGATTCACACGCTGCTGACCAACACGCTCGAAGTTAATTCATGTATGCCTGTCCCCATGGGTTAGTGCCGCTTTGGGTTCACGACTAGCCATGTCAGCCCGGGTTCTCTGTCATATGGATGCTAGCGACACTATCATATACGTGAGCCAAAAGGCGCAAACGGTCCCGGGCCAGGTAAGGTGGCACCCGTGGGAATACCGTGCGTGAGGCCGCAAAGTGATATGATGTGTTACATGCTAGATCGGTGTGACTTAGGATCGGGGTCCTGACAGCATTGGTATCAGAGCCTGACTGCCTGTAGGATTACCAAGCCAAACTGGTCGAAGTTGAGTCTAGAAATGCTTTAATTATATAAGGGAATTGATTGTGGAAGGGAACGTAAGGCTCTTTTTACTCCTTATACCTCATGCCCTCTGATCTGAGTCATCCTCTTCCTTTCTACGGGGATTAAGAACTAGGCCTTCTCATCTATCTATCAGGATGACGTGTTACTAATCCATAGACTTATAGAATTGATAGTTTCAAGCCTCTGTTCAGTTTCTACTACCCCCATGTGTTCATAGCTGGCCTCAGAACCTTGATATTGTGATGTTGAGTGGTTATGCCACCATTTTTTTCAGGATGTCTCAAATCATTTTGAGCATTTACAGCCGTTATGCTGTCCGAGTCATCCCAGGTTTCTAAAATAATCTGATACATTTGCAAATCCTTCCTCCCAGTTCCCAATGTCCTTTTGGGTCAGTTTAAGCACACTAACTGGTGCGTTGAGGTACTCTATCGCCTCGGTATATATGTTGGAGCTATTATTATGACCCTAGGTGTTTCAGGGAGTCACCTGGTAATCTAGCAATGCTTTGTATCCCCAGTGTGATGATTCTGGCCACCATTCTCAAAAGCATCCTGTGATGCCATCTAGTAGTAGGTATTCTTCTCTTGGGTTCTTGACCCAAGATTCACTCTACTTACCTCGTGTTGATAGTGTTGCTCGTACCTTTAGGATATTAGTAACATTTGTGATAGTCCTCGAGGTTCGTGGTATTTCCTTCTTCCAAATACCATGAACTGCTCATGGCAGAAGTTCTTTTGAACCAAAAGATCAAACCAGAGTGCTCTTGATGAGTTCTCCATTCTATATTGTGAATCTGCCAGTCCTACCTTTCTGCATGGATTATCTGGAAGAAATATGTTGAACTGGTCTGACATACTAAATCTATGCATCCGCAACTCAGAAAATCAGATGTTCCCTTGAGTTGTCCCCCTTTAGTTGTATTCCGACCATCCTCTGTCAGTTGATAGCCAAGAGTATGTGTGCATTTGTGTTCATCAATGCCCTTTTATTCTTGTGGTCCGTCAAGCCATTCTAATCCGGAATGACTAGGAGAAACAAACTCCAGTACCTTGTCCATTTCTAGGATTGGGTTAAAGCAGTTGTATTCCGCAAATCAAAATGCCAATCCAGCTTTTGTTCTGTTCTACCCTGGATTATTACCCTCTTTATGTCAAGAAAGTCATAGGAATTGCACACCATCTCTTATGAATTTTTGACGGAGTGATACTTCTTGCCATCATTTTTCATTCCTCGGTTCCGTGTTGTCGCAACCGGAACACCGACAAGTGAACCATGATGTGTGAAATCAACACTCCTAGCAACCATGTTGCTTGGTGGTTAATGGACAATATTCTCATTCTTAGCGTGTTGGTTATTAAATCACCATCCTAGGACTGATCGTGCTACCTAGTCCATTTTTGTTGGTGCACCCCTCGATCGATGAGTTAGGATTATCCAATCCCTTGCATATTTGATCACTTCGTCTTGCCCTGAAAAGAAAGTTTGTTCTCGAACTTAGTAACATATCGGTGGTTCGTGATGTTCCGAATATCTTCTCGGAAGTATTACCTGGTTGTCTCCTGACCGCTATGTTGAGTTTGTGATCAAGTTGGTTTTCTAATAAACCACTCTTTCTCCAAGAATCTGTGTTGGATACCCTGAGCTAGTTGGTTAAGCGAAACAACAACTTGGAGAGTTGGAAGATAAAAGCTTGCCTAACTTAGTTCATTAAAGGGATATCTTGTTTTGTGTGTGTGTTGAAGAAAGATGATGTCTTCATCGATTGATCCTCATGATCAATTGTTGGATCTATTGTCTTGTCAAAACTTTGACTTGAGTATGGGCAATCATCAAGTCAAATCAGAACCAATGATGTTCGTAATGTTGTCTTACTCGTGGTTGATCCCTTGAGCATACACCATTACATCTTTTGGTCTGACCAATGCTATCACCGTGTTCACATGATAGTGGAAGTCCAGTGATATGGAAATTCTGATGAGTTGCTATTGAGCCCATCAGTAGCATTTTGTCTCCCCCATGATTCATGTTGAACATCCAGCTAGTGTTGGAAACTTTTATAAGCATTACCTTCATGTCTCATGCATGAAGCATATGTTGGATGAAAGAAGTTACTTTCTCTAGGATCATGTGCACCTAATGCAAGTTGCCGCCGTGAATTCGAGAAAGTTTGTTTCTGCTTCCTCTGGAATCATCCCAAGTCAGTCATGCATGTGCGAAGTATTCTATGGTTTGATAGACTGATCATCTTCATTCCATATGTATTCCATAGCACACCAAGCCACTGAGTGAATTGTTCAAGGAGAAGAAGCTCCTTCCTAAGAGCTAACCCGGGCTTATTAAAGGACTTTGTTATTCGCAATGATGGTTCCCCACCTGAACTCGGTAGTGTTTTATTATAAGACTACTACGTGATCATGCTTGTCTGGGACAGTGTGTTCACATGTATGTAGCAGAACCAGCTCATGTTTTGGAGCTTGCTACCGTAGTTCATTTCCCGAGAATCTCGCAACGTCATCTAGTCGGTTTGTGTTGCAAACTTTCTTTTCTAGACACGCTGTCTGAAATATCCTGTTTCCAACCAGATCTGAATCTCAGGCAAATATGATGGTCGGAACGTTTCCCGAGAACTATAATATTGGTCTCTCTGTAACCCGGTAAAGTGGATGTTGTGGCCAACACACCAGCCAGAAGACCTATTATCGTAGTATCTCGATTGAAGAAGTTGGTCACCTCCCCATAAGGATCTCGCAGGATCTGCCTCCTTAGTTATTCCTTATGGATTCTTGAGCTTCCGAAGTCTGACCTTTTACTTGATGTTCTAGTTATCAAGCCATATCTATAAATGGGTTGCGCTAGCACATCAAGGAGAATATTAGAAGCGGAGTGCTAAATGTCTCTCGGTCGATCATCCAGATTTTGTTTCCTTGGCCTCGCTAAGGTGAAATCTGAGAAGGTGTTATCTTCCTTTGCATCTGCATCGTCAATCACTATTCATCATGGTAGTATGTTGTGTTGCCAAGATCCTTGACACGGATGTTGGTAGAACCTTGATGAATATGGAAATGCTCAAGTTCTTGAGAGCACGCGCAAGAAAAATCATCCCTTGCGTTGTGTTCAACAAGGTAGTTCACATCATCCATTCTAAACCGAGTGTGTCGTTCTCTCAAACTCCGTCAAGCGAATGTTTGTAAATTGCCTTAGGCTGGTATAAAGAGTTTCAATGATCTCCGAATCAAAAGTAATTCTTTTTGCCACTTAAGGGAATATTTCTGCGAGTCACCTTCTTTGAGGTGTCCCGTTATGGTATCATGGGCAACTTAATTCCTCGCTACTTGAAACCCCCGTCACCATCTACTTAAGCGTCGAACTGTTGCCTACCAACTTGAACCTTTGTCATATGTTTCTCATCCATCATCTCTGATGTGTGTTTTGCGTCTTAGCTCAAGGGATGTTTCTACGTCTCATTCCGTGAGTTGATCTTGTGTTCATTAAGATAGATGATCCATCCTTGTAGAGTTATCTCGCTCTTTTGTCCTCGTGTTGGGTGAGGATCTCGCAAGCAAAGATGTCAAAGATCAATATGAAGCAATGAATCAATGTCTTCGAGATGGCAACCTGGATCGTGATGATTGTGTTGGTCTTGTGCCCCTATGTCTACTTACCTCACGTCTCGAATCTCGGGAAGAGATTCTTGTTTAGTAGGGGTGAGTTGTCACAGCCCTAGAATTTGTTTGCAAATAGTTGCACAAGCATCCATGCATCATGTCTAACTTTAATTGAAATCTTGAAATGGGGATGTCCAAACCCTAGCACAAATGAATCCAACTAGGTTCAAATAAAAATCATTTTCAATGAACCCAAAATGCCTTTGGAAAAGTTCATCACTTTTGAATTGGTCTATAACCTTTGGCAAAAATGATGAACATATTTCTAGGTTATTTCTGGATTATTGAATTAATCCCTAAATATTTGCATTTGGACATTAAGATACTATAAATATTTTTACATGTCCAAATAATTCTGAATGTACTGGAGGGCTGTTGGAAATAATTTCAGAAGTGCCCAAAATTATTTTCAGCATTTTATCAAATGGTTTAGTATTTTTACTAAATCAAAACATACAAAGAAAATAGAAAACAAAAACAGAAAGAAAAGAAAGGGCACTGTACCTGGCTTACCTGTCCAGCCCAGCCGGCCCAGCCGACTGGCCTCTGCCAGTCGTCCCTCTCCTCTCGCCAGGAGGACAGGGGCACGCGCCTGACGTACGCCGGCACGCACTCGGCCACCTCCAGGCTGCCTGCCTGTCCCCTCCTCTCCCTGGACGCCACGGAGTACGCCACGACTGCCAGTCACTCCTCCCCCTCTCTCCCATGGCCCTCCTCTCCTCCAGCCCCTTCTCCACCCTGCGGCCGAGCACTGCCGCCGCCGCTGATGCGCACCACCGCGGCCCACGCCTCTCCCTCATCCTCCCGAGTAGTCCAGAAGCTCCGCCACCTCGTCCTAGATACCCTCACCAGTCCACGCCCCGCGAGAAGCCGCCGAACGTCCTCACCAGGCTCGTCTTCAACCTCCCGATGACGAGATCGACTTCGCCGCCCCGCCAACTCCAGTCATTCCCCGAGCCTGTTTCGACGCCCTCTGCACTCGCCGTGAGCTCCTGCTCCTTCTCCCCCTCCCCGTTTGCTCTGCTGCATGTCGTAGCCGCCACATCGTGCTCGCCCGCACGCGCCGCCGCCTGAGCACCTCGTTGCCGAGGCCACTTCCACCTGAGCTCGAAACCGAGTGCATTACCGCGCTCGGTGCGTCACCACGGGGTCGTGGCGGCCATATGTTGCTCCTGCCGTGCCCTGCGGCGTCGAATCCGTCGACGTCCGAGATCTGGCGCCGCTCTGCTCGTCGGTGCCGTCGACTCCGACCACCCCGCCCCCTCTCGCGTGATTACCTGGACGCGGCGCATGCCCAGGAGTCCGTAGAGCCAAACCGCAGGTCGAAAGGACGCCGGACGGCGAATCCCGAACGCCTCCGCCGCGACTTGAGGTCGCCGGCGGCCTAACCCCGGCCATGCCGACGTGGCGTCGTCATTAGCGACTAATGATGCCACTAACTAACCCCCACGCTCACTGACGCACGGGCCCCACGGCCTTAATTAACCTGGATTAGTTTCTGTTTAGGATAAGATTAAGTCCAGTGGGTCCCGGCCATCAGGGTTGACCTGCCGAGTCAGCTTTGACCGGGCCCCACTGGTCAGCCTCTGTTCCTGCCTTGTCACACTGACATGCGGGACCCACTGGTCAAGGTTGACCTGGGTCAGCGCTTTTGACCTGCTGAGGTCAGCATGACGTGGTGCTGACGCAGTAATGTTTTCTGAGATTTTAATAAATCAGAAATGATTTATTATTTCAAAAAATGTTATAAACTTCTAAAATTCATAGAAATTCAACCGTAACTCAGATTGAAATAATTTATATATGAAAAATTATCAAAAAAATCTAATCTATCCATTGGTACTGTTTCATGCATGAGAAAGCAACTTGACCTTGCTGTATAGATAAAAACATGTAAATGCACTTTTGAATTTCATAGTTTGAATTTGAATTTGAACCTTTGGTTCAAATCAACTCAAACTCTTCTGTTCTTACCTGCATTAGCTCAAATCACAGCATATTGACATGTCATGATCATGCATCATATTGTGCATTGCATTGATTGTGTTCTCTCTCTGTTGCCGGTTGTTCCCTCTTGGTAGATGATGGTTTCGACGATGAGTTCGATGACACCGATGAAGAGCTATTCTATCTTCAGAAGTGCCAGGCAAGCAAAACCCCCTTGTTCATCCCGATACAATCCCACTCTCTCGCTCCTGCTCTCTTTTACTGCATTAGGACAACAACGTTTCAACTGTTACATGCTGCGGTAGCTGGACCCCTTTCCTCTGCATGACCTGTCATTGCCATAGTAAATAGATGAAACCCACTATCATGAGTAGGAGTGGTTTGAGCCCTGATGTGCCTACTCATTCATGCTTGTTTGTCATGCCTGCTATTGCTTAGAGTTGTGTCATGTCTGATTCATCGGGGATGAATTGGGAAGTTGTGAACATGTCCTACTGTTGAGAGCTAAGTGTGTGAACATGATTTGGTAAAGGTAGCGGTGAGAGGCCATGTAGGAGTACATGGTGGGTTGTCTCATTGAAACCGTCCTCAGGAACTGAGTTATGTGTTTGTGATCCATGAACAGTTACTACCACACATTGGGTTCCGGTAACTCGCCCCTCTCGACTTATTAATCAACTTGATCTCTGTCCCGGAGTTGCAACTAGTTTCTGGTGTTTGTAGGTAGTGTTAGTAGTCTACCAAGTGGCACCCGGTACAGGTGGGCTTGGGACAGACTAGGCACCGTGGCCGGGTAGACCAAGCGTCGCCCGTTTGGTGGGCTTGGAACCTTGTACACATCATTTGGGGCCGTGAGCGACACCCCGGCCGGATCTCCTTGCGGATGGAACCCGAATAGGCGATAAACCTGGACGAGAGACTTGTGTGGTTAGTCAGGTCATGGCCGACTCCCTCACCCGGCTTCCGCTTGAAGGTTGCCGAGGTACATGACATGTACAGGGCGATAAGTGGCGAGAGCGTGTGTGAAGAGGTACACCCCTGCAGGGTTATCATTATCTATTCGAATAGCCGGATTCCTTGGATATGGAAACTTGGACCCCTTGCATAGTTCATAGACAAGTGAAAGTGGATACTCTAAAATGCGCAAGATAAGCGTGAGTGCTATGGATGGCGTTCTCGTAGGAAGACGGGAGCGGATCCATAGTGGTGTATTGATATGGTGAATATGTGGACTCATGTGCGCCACCTCAAAAGAGTTACTTGCAGTCGTAGTTCAGGTTAGCCACTGAGTCAAAGCTGGCTCGCTGCAGTTAAACTCCACCACCCCCTTTATTGATACCGATGCATATGTAGATAGTTCTGATGTAAGTCTTGCTGGGTACATTTGTACTCACGTTTGCCTATTTTATGTTTTTGCAGAGAGACTTCAGTCTCGCTAGTAGTACCGCCTGGACTTCGACGTTTAGCTTGATACCTCAGCTACGATCTTGTGCCCTCGGCAGGATCTGGTAGATAGTCAGGCTTCTCAGCCTTTTTCATTTATAGATGTCTGTACTCAGACATGTTAAGCTTCCGCATGTGTTTGTTGCTTGTATGCTCTGAATGTTGGGTCATGAGACCCATGTTTGTAATATCTCGCTCCTCGGAGCCTAATGAATAAATACTTGAGTCGTAGAGTCTTGTTGTGATGCCATGTTGTATTTACACATGTCGAGCATATTGTGTGTATGATTGAAATGCTTGGTATGTGTGGGATCGGACAATCTAGTTGTTTATCCTTGGCAACCTCTCTTATGGGGAAATGTAGTCTAGTGCTTCCTTGAGCCATAGTAGTCCGCTACAGCCCGGTTCACCGGAGTCCTGCTAGCCCAGCACTACTGCTCAGGACACTTAACTGGCCGGCCTGTGTTTCACTTCGTTCCTGTGTCTGTCCCTTTGGGGAAATGTCACGCGGTGACATCCGGAGTCCTGCCTAGCCTGCTACAGCCCGGGTTACCGGAGTCCTGTTAGCCCAGTGCTACAGCCCGGATTCACACGCTGCTGACCGACACGCTCGAAGTTGATTCATGTATGCCTGTCCCCATGGGTTAGTGCCGCTTTGGGTTCACGACTAGCCATGTCGGCCCGGGTTCTCTGTCATATGGACGCTAGCGACACTATCATATACGTGAGCCAAAAGGCGCAAACGGTCCCGGGCCAGGTAAGGTGGCACCCGTGGGAATACCGTGCATGAGGCCGCAAAGTGATATGATGTGTTACATGCTAGATCGGTGTGACTTAGGATCAGGGTCCTGACACATCATATATTTGAATGATATCTTGCCCATCCTTTTCTTCATTACATTTCCATTTCTCGACAATGTTTGTACATTAAACTACTCTTCCTGTGAATCAGCCATTTGGGTGGGAGATGGAAAAATCTGGAGTGAAAACAAGGCCTTCAGAGCAGACAGTGCTACCTGTCAAAGCAAATCTCTTGTTGGGTCCTGATAGCTCCTCAGATATGGATTCAGAGACAGATGACCAGTCCTATTCCCCCAGTGAGGTGTATGCTCTAACTTGGCACGGTTATACTGCTCATATCATGCATACGGTGTCTTGCATTGCATAGTTTAGACATCATATACACAATATTCAACACCATGTTCTTAGTTCAGACATCATATAGAATGCCCTCTGTTTAGCATATAAATCACATATGTGAATTAAATGATGCGATCCGGATTACTTAGATAACATGTAGGTGAATTATGTCATGCGATCTTGTTTAGTTATTCATCATATCTTTGAATTATGTTATGCTATGCTATCCAGTTTAGATAGACATCATATATGTGAAATTATGTCATGCTATCCGTTTTAGTTAAACAATATACATGTCAACTATTTCATGCCCTCTTTTTTCCATGCTATCTATTGCATCTGTCTCTCATACAATGTCTGTACATTCAACTATGTTTCCTGTTTATCAGCCATTTGAATTGGAGCGGGTGATGCCAGTATCTAGCGGACTAAAAACACGGTCTTCAAATAAAACAGTGCTACCTCTTGGTGGAGATAGAACCCCGGTTGTACATGCACAAGAACCAGCCCTACCACACATAAACCAAACTCTCGCAGATTGTACCCCTACTGCGATGGACAGAGAACCAGCTTCACCCAATCTAACCCCAACCCCAGCCGATAGTAACCTAGTTCCTGTTGACACAACACCATCTCCACCACAGAGTTCCCAAACAAGAGCAGTTAGTAAGGCAGCTCGAGTGCCCAAAAAGCCAGTACTATCGCGGCGAACCCCAACTCCACCAGTTAGTACGCCTATTCCTGTGGAGGAAGCACAACCAGCTAGTCGTAGTTTAGCATCTATCGCATTTGATGTTGCTAAATCGTATGTGTGTATCTTCCCACCTTGGAAATATTATACTAAAGATGAAGGAAAATGCCAGTTGCAGTTGTTTGTCCAGGAGTTATGTGTAAGTAATGTTATTCATGGCAATTACTTTGCTTCGTCCCATTATACCAAGCAATATTAGGAAAACCAACTTACGATTAAACTTAGTAGACATAATCATAACGATATACCTGTGATGCTTGTAGTTACCTCTTCGGCTCATATAACCCAACCCCTGAGGGTATTCTTAACTCCTGAAAATTGATATATAGAAGTTTACCTGGTTCGTAACAACCCGAGGTAACCAATATTAATCCGGAGGAATGAAATCCACTCCATAATATTTTCAAAAGAGTCTCAAGACAGTTAAATATTGACACTTACAAAACATGTCGAATAATAAATGAGATTTAAAGGCCTCTGATTCAAATACGACCAGTGAACCGTTCCAAAGGGGTTAAGCTAAGATTCGGATACGATCATATAGCCCCAGTGGTTGTGGCGATGCAGATCAAGTGGGTATTGACAGCTATGTTCTCTTTGGTTCGAATACGACCTATGTTTGAACAGGAAGCCCCCAAGTGACCATAAGCGTTTTTTAATGACGCTAATTCGAATGCGATCCACGTCAGACCCAAAGGGGTTAAGCTATGATTCAAATATGATCAAGAAGCCCCCAAGTGGGTTTGGCAGTATGCCGATCAAGTGGGTATCGACAGCTATGTTCTCTTTGGTTCGAATATGACCTATGTTTGAACAGGAAGCCCCCAGGTGACCATGTCTAGCTTCATATATGATCTTAAGATGGACCAGAGAGAAAGCCGGATTCAGATATGACCCGTTCCCTGTTGGTCTTTTCCACCACATGACAAAGACGACACATACACTTGTTTAGGATGGAAAAAAGGAAAGAGGTCCTGCTTTATTGCTTTATCTAATATATACATTATCTACACTAGTCGTCAACCCGTGCACCTGCACGGGCTAGCAGTTTGAAGACCACTAAGTTTTATTTGATGTTTGCGAAAATGTGATAATACAACTTATGAAATGTTGGTACTGAAAAGTTTAATTGGTTCATCGAAGGATAATAAAGAATCATATGCATTCACAAAATTGTTTCATGATGCTATATTCTCGTGAAAATTGTTTTATCTGTTAGATCCCTCACTCTAATTAGAATATTGTTATCCGATGTAACTGAGTATCTTCTCACTACTATGTATAGTGATGCATTTCTCTTTTTGTGATGTATTTATTTTGTATTTTTATTGGACATGTACAGATGCGCGCAGACCTAGAGCATATTTTAGTCATATCTAACTATGACATTGCTAAGTTTTGGCCAACCGATCCTTGTATAGAAATGTGTCAAGCCTAACAAAAGCCAGGACATAATTATGAAAAAATAGCAAAATATTGATTATATGCTAGATGTAAATGTATACACATTGAAGCATAGAAAATCTCAGCTACATGTGGTGTAAATCAAATACATACCTCACAGTTTGTGCCCTTCATTAAATTGAATCTATGTACTTCATTTTACATCCAACATTATTATGTATATGAAATCTAAGACATGGGTAATGTTGTATACATATGCATGTGATTGGACCATTAGATAATCTACATAGATAGGTGTATTGTATATTTTATCCAATGTAATACTTTTTTTGGGGTACTTGAGATTTGAAGGTATTTTCATACAACAACATGATATACTGAGAAGGTATTCTATCATTAGTAACAAATCATTGCTAAGCGATCAATGGCAATGTGATGAATATGATAGGCCAGATATAAGGGCAAAAACTGCTATGTGCATGAATATGATGAATAAGTAGATACATGCATATTTGTCAGGCATCAATGGGAATCATGTGGTGAATTGAGATGACCCATGTGAGATATAATGCAAACAAACCGACCATGTAAACGACCATTAGTCCATCACCAACTTGTATTTCTGTCTGTTCCTACCATCAAACATCTTCCAGTAGAAACGATTGTTTGGAAACTGGTGTTGTAGACGCACGACACCGACAACGATCATTGATATATCTTGATCAGGGGCATCAAGCACCTCTTAACATCCAACCTATAAAATTCCTGGGACCATGGGACGTCGTCAGCTGGTCACTGCGTCTGAGCCTTTTATACTTCTGCTTTATTTTGTAAGATGAATCTTCTGTCTAAACCAACAATTCTACATCTGAAGCATCTACAATGGAATATGTACAAAAATAAATTTTGTGTGCGATAAGCTAAAAGTAGCATTAAATTTGCACAAAAATTACATGTGAATACGCCATAAACCAAGCAGTGTATGAAAAATATTTATAGAGATTTAAATTGGGATAATAGTTTTTATAATATGAGTGGGCAGTTGGTTGCAATATGATGTACAGTCTAGCATGATAAATTACTTGTTTATAAGGTTTTTCTGCAAAAAAAAAATTTGTATAATGTGACATACCAAACTGCACAACATGCGGGGAAGAAAAGGTCAACCTTTGTTTGGCAAAATAGTTAAGTAAAGATATTTTTCGATAAAGTTCAGTAAAGATATGCTGGTGTAGAATACTTGTGTTTTTATTGGTCGCACTTCATGTTACAATTCCTAATAGGGTTCATCTATATGTTTTTTCTTGGTGAACAAATCCAAGACGTCGCATGTGCACATGCTGTTAAAAACAAACAGACCAATCTCCTGATGGAAACGCACATACGTACGTAGGCAGCCTGCATTTGCATGACGGATACATGGTGGCTTATATCATTATTACTAATTCACTTGCATCTATATGCTGCTAAATTAATGATACACAGGATTTAGGATACCTGTAGGCCGAGATGATGCGGCCAGCTTGCCATATTACAGGATCGTGAGCGTGTGCTGCCTCTGTCATTGCTGCCGAGGAAGCTCACGTCTGATGTGAGATCGGGAGAGGAGGTGGAGGATGAGTGCAGATACATCGTTAGATGAACCACAACCTAGCAATATCTACAAAAACGACATCCTTGCTAATCTGATGACACCCACGCTGACCATGGTAGCCACTGGAAGGATCATAAAATTAATATTGAACTTGCCGATCTATTAGCTCTTTCGGTCGGTTGCTGCTTACCGTTCTTTTATTTTCTGTTTTCTTGATCCACCCCGAGTCCAGCAACACATGCACTGCTGCCTTGTTTCTCGCGGCCCGGCCGGGTACAGCGCGACCAATGCACATACTCCTGTTCACCTCAAGGGACGCAGCCTTGGCAAGAATTTCAGCGGATGAGAAAGAAGAACCATATCAGCTCCAGAGCCCTGATGGGCAATAACGGTCTCTCTTTTTTAGATGGGAAAGACTGCAATACAAAACCTTGTTTCTGTGATGACTGGTGAGGGATGCTCCTCGTTTGTGCGGCACCTGGTAGAAGGGTCGGAAAACACACTTGATGTGAAGAGATTGAAAATCCCTGCCACGGGCAACAGGTAAGACAGTAGGGTTTAAGTGGAGGAGAAGAAAACACTAGCTTTTTAATCCATAGATTTTTTCGGTATGTAATCTGGTTGGAGAGGGCGTACCTGCCATCAACATGGTCGTGGATTTTTGTTTTGTTTTGAGAAAACGTGGAATATTTTTCTCCACCTTGATTGTGGATTATTTTTTTCCTTTTTTTTGATAATTTCCTTGTTTATCTATATATCATGGAGGCTTCTTGCGTGGGGGTTTATAATATTTCACTACTCGTGGACATCACGAGCTCATATTTTTTTCCACCGCCGGTGGACGTGTTAGATCTTTTTTTACGGTACGTGACAGATCCCATTTTATAGGACTCTGGAGTTTTCATCCGTGGAGGCTCCTATTTTTCTCTACTACTGGTGCACGTGACAGATCCTTTTCGTGGGTGGAGGCTTCTATTTTTTTCTACTACTGGTGTACGTGACAGATCCTTTTATCCTGGACCATCTTTGTTACGTAACTTTCCATTTATCCTGGCCGTAAATTTTCTAATCCAACGCTAGAATTAATATTGATGATGTGGGTTAATTAAACAACTTGAAAGGTGCCTCCAATTAGTAAATATAAGATATTAGAGCCGGTGGCTCAAGTATAATAAGGCCGAAGATGAGCGATATTCCACGGCCGGCGGGTCTCCTCCTCCGACTTACATGAGTCTTTGTGCTCTCGAACATCGATAAGGTAGTATGACCCGTTGTTCAGATTCTTGCTGACCACAAAGGGTCCTTCCCAAGGAGGGGATAGCTTGTGCATGTCTGATTGATCTTGGATGAGCCGAAGCACTAAGTCGCCTTCCTGAAAGGTTCTGGATCTAACCCGGCGGCTGTGGTAGCGGCGCAGGTCTTGCTGGTAAATCGCCGAGTGGGCTATTGCCAAGTCTCGCTCTTCGTCCAACAGGTCAAGTGCATCTTGACGAGCTCTTTCGTTGTCAGTCTCAACGTAAGCCGCCACCCGGGGTGAGTCATGACGGATGTCACCTGGTAGGACCGCCTCTGCTCCATACACCATGAAGAAAGGTGTGTAACCCGTAGATCTTTTAGGTGTAGTATTGATGCTCCAAAGTACAGAAGGTAACTCCTCCACCCAACAACCCGGCGTTCGCTGTAAGGGGACCAAGAGCCGGGGTTTGATGCCTTTCAAGATCTCCTGATTTGCTCTTTCTGCTTGACCATTGGATTGAGGATGAGCAATAGCCAAAATATCAAGCCGGATATGTTCCCTTTGACAGAACTCTTCCATGGCACCCTTGGAGAGATTAGTGCCATTATCAGTTATGATGTTGTGTGGAAAACCAAAACAGAAGATCACTTTTTTCATGAACTGAACAACTGTTGCTGCATCACACTTACTGACCGGCTCTGCTTCGACCCACTTTGTGAACTTATCCACTTCCACCAGGAGATGTGTCTTTTTGTCTTTAGACCTTTTGAAAGGTCCAACCATATCAAGCCCCCAGACTGCGAACGGCCAAGTAATTGGAATCATTATCAATTCCTGAGCCGGCACATGAGCTCGTCGTGAGAATTTCTGACATCCGTCACATTTACTGACCAGATCGTCTGCATCAGCATGAGCCGTCAGCCAATAAAACCCATGACGGAAAGCCTTGGCCACAAGGGATTTTGAGCCGGCATGATGACCGCAATCCCCTTCATGGATCTCACGAAGTATCTCCTGACCCTTTGCAGGTGATACGCAATGTTGAAATGCTCTAGTGATGCTACAGTGATGTAACTCGCCATTAACGATTGTCATGGACTTGGACCGCCAGATGATTTGTCTTGCTAAGGTCTCATCCTCAGGCAACTCTCCCCGGGTCATATAAGCCAAATAAGGCACTGTCCAATCCGGGATGATGTGGAGAGCCGCCATCAGCTGCGCCTCTAGGTCTGGCACTGCTAGATCTTCTTCTGTAGGTAACTTGACAGAAGGGTTATTATTGGAGTAAATGACCACGGGTAGCCTAGTCGGCTACCCCTGGCACTTCAGAAAAAATTACGAGCCGATCCGGCCTCCAAGAATCCAAGACGTGGGGCCGCCTTCCTCCTGCCGGCTACCCCTCAGGCCGACTATCGGAGGGCGGCCCGGCCTTAGCCCTCATGAAGAAAGCCACGGGAGGGCCGGCTTCAAGAAGCCGGCCACGAGAAGGCCGACTCCAAAGAGCCGGCTCCCACAACGCGGTCAAGATCGTACCGGCGATGGGATGGGGCGTGGCTACAGTAAAGCCTGCCACCACCGAAACCCGGAGCACGCCTGACATAGTGCGATGTGCGGTGTAGCCCTGACCCGTCCGGCGCGACACTGTTGCCATGTTGACTATGACGCCATCCACGACGGGCTGTCAGCACGGCCCACGGGCGGTGGGCCCCTTCGGGCACAGAGACACCCGAAGGCCGCCAGGCCTCCCCGACTCGGCCCGAGACATGGCCGGCTTCCCAAAGCCGGCTTGGCACCTCCCTCAAAGGAGGCGCCCCATTAAGGAGACAAGACGAGGTGAGGCTACAGCGATCGCCTGCCAGGCGGCGGCACTGTAGCCACGCTTACCTCGACAAAGCCCTCATCATCAGGATTGAGGCAACAGTAACCAGCCACCGACAAGGCCCTTGGCAGTGGGGCCAGCCTGTCGACCAAGGAGCTGGCAGCCGGCGGGACACGCCAGCTGGCGGGCCCAGCAGCCGGCGCAGAAGCCGGCAAGCGTAGACACCGATGGCTAGGGCCCATGCCCAGCCGGACTACCATTGTACCCCCGGGGGTTAGGCCTATATAAACCCCCGGGGGCACCCATGCAAAGGGTTGATCCCATCTAGGTTTAGACACTCCATAGAGAGAAGAGGAGAGCTAGCCGTGCCCTTCTTCTTCCTCTCGCCGAACAGCTCAAGGAGCATCTTGTAGCCACTTGTTCATCTAGTGATCATGCGGAGACCCCGCAGAGCAGCAGTAGGGGTGTTATCTCCACGGAGAGCCCCGAAGCTGGGTAAGATTCGCCGGCGTGCATGTCTTCGCCTCATCCCGCTTCCAGGCACCGGCGACGTCTTACCGGCTCCCACAATGATAAGCCACCCGTTGTCATATGTCGCACCTACCACCCGACATTTGGTGCCCACCGTGGGGCCAGGTGCACCGTTGTCCGGAGACCTGTTCTAGAGGGGAACCCTCTTCCTCCCCAGCGAGCGTAGCCAGCCCGGCACGCCCGACGGCGCTTGCCACGACGTGCTGCAAGGCATCACCAACGTCTGCGCAGCAGGCGGCCTTGCTGATCTCCTTGGCGAGGCCCGCATCTCCGACGAGCCCGCCTCCGGCGCGGGCACCGACCACCTCGTCGACCTCCTCGGCCAGCTCCACGTCTCCAGTGAGCCTGCTATGGACCAGGAGTCCGTTGGCTCCACCGACCCGATGCCTGTCGACCCCGACACGGCCTCGCTTGAGGCTTTCCCCACCGACGTCGTGATCTACGACGACCCACTTCCCCGAGCCGATGGCTGCGATGCTGCCACCACCGAGGTGATGGTCATCAGCCACAGCGGTGCCTCTGGCGAAAGCGCCCACGACGCTCTGCAAGCGGCGACCCACGACTTGTCCGTCCCCCTCCCGGCCGATGCCGACGCTGAAGCACTGGAGGCTCGCCGCCTCGCCCTCCTCACGGAGGGCCGGAAGTTGGCTTCCATGAGACGCCTCACCGAGGCCCATCAACGCGAAGTCGACCGCGCCGCCTTTGGTACGCCACCTCCTGGCGGGCCGAGCCGAGCCGGCGTTTTCAGACAGCGCGGTGCTGCCATCGCCGACATGCTTGGAGTCGACCGCCCAGTCTACGCCACCCTGCTCGAGAACCTGCGCGCCGCCCAGGAGGCCGTAGACGAGTTGGACGGACTGGGGGCCGGAGAGCTCCCCCACATGACCAGACGCATCCAGCAGCTGATCGATGCAGCCACGCGGCGGCACGAAGCCGACGCCCGCGCGGAAAGCTCTCCCCCGTGCCGAGAACACGGCGCGACGTCCCGGACGCCGACTGTGGGTAGAACCCACGCGCGACAAGAGAAAGAGCCGGCTGCTAGCCGAAGCCGAACCCGGATCTCCATCGAGCGAGACGCAGAAGGTCGCCCTCGAGACGTGGAGTGGCGGGGCAACCCGCCTCCATCTCCGCCTCGTGGGGAGAGATATCCCGCGCCACCGCCTGTCACGCATCCGACTCTCAGTGGCCGACTAGGCCGCCGCGAAGGAGTCGGCGACAACGACGCCCGCCATCGGATCGACCGCCTAGCGCGATCCCTGGCCCTGGTAGAAGAAGACGATGTCGGCCCGCCTTGCTTCGGTCCCCGCATCCGCGACGAGCCCTTCCCCAAAGGGTTCTCGCTCCCAAGAGACATGCCCAAATACAACGGCTCCATGAAGCCGGAAGATTGGATGATCGACTACTCCACCGCGGTACCCATCGCAAATGGCGACAGGCGCGTTGCCGTGAAGTACGTGCCCCTCATGCTCCAAGGCATGGCGCGGACCTGGCTTAACAGCCTCAAGCCATACAGCATCAACAGCTGGCTAGACTTCACCGAAGCCTTCGTCCGCAACTTCACCAGCACCTACAAGCAGGCTCCTAAGCCCAGACAACTCTCCTTGTGCGTGCAAGGCCCCACCGAGTCCACTCGCGACTACCTCACGCGTTGGGCCGAGCTCCGCAACTCTTGTGAAGGGGTGCACGAGGTGCAAGCCATAGAATACTTCACTGCCGGATGCCGAGAAGGCACCCTTCTCAGGCACAGGCTCCTCTGCGATGAGACGACCACCCTCGACGAGCTTCTGGTCATAGCAGACAAGTAAGCCACTGCCGACTCCTCAATGAAGACCGAACTTCGGGTAGACACGTCCGGGAAGGTACTCAACCTGGTGCCCAAGACGCCGGCTGGGGACTCCGGCAGACGCCCGTACCAGAACGACCACAAGCGCAAGGGCCCCGTGCCGCCCTCCACTAGCCGGTAGGTGGCCACGGTCGAGGGCGAGCAGCCCGAAGGGCGGCCCACTCCCAAGAAGCACAAAGGCGGCAGGCCGGCTTGGCAGCTGGCCTGCTCTTACGAGCAAACTCTCGATGCTCCATGCAAGTTCCACAGCGCCACGAAGCCGTCCAACCACACAACCTGGAAGTGCCACTGGCTCACCCGAATCTCCAAGGGCGAAGGGCTCGCGCCGCCTCCACCTGTTGGTCCGCCGCCTCCGGCTCCGCAGCAGCCGGCCGCTCGGCCAGCAGTCGGAGCTGTGCACGATGAGTTCTCCGACGAGCATGCCGCCTATGTCGTCTTTACAAGCCAGCCTGAAGACCGGCACAGCAGGCGCCGAGAGCACCAGGAAGTCAACGCGGTCGCCGCCAACCCCTCCGAGCACATGCTCTGGTCAGAAAAGCCTATTAGCTGGAGCCGGGCCGACCACCCAGAGGTGATGCCATCTCCCGGCTCTTACGCGTTGGTTCTGGATGCCACCCTTGCAACGGACAGACGCGCCGCCCGTTTCTCCCGCGTGCTGATAGACGGCGGGAGCAGCATCAACATCCTATACCGTGACACCCTGGAGAAGCTCAACGTTAAGACGAAGCAGCTCATGCCTACCCGGACTGTGTTCCACGGCATTGTACCCGGCCTGTCCTGTGCCCCCATCGGCAAGGTCAAGATTGATGTCCTATTTGGGAACAAGGATCATTTCCACAAGGAAGCGATCTGGTTTGAAGTGGTGGACCTTGAGAGCCCCTACCATGCACTACTTGGCCGCCCTGCCTTGGCCAAGTTCATGGCTGTTCCCCACTATGCTTACCTCAAGATGAAGATGCCGAGCACCAAAGGCATCATCACCATAGCGGGCGATTACAAAAAATCCTCTGAGTGCGCAGCAGCCAGCAGCCGGCTGGCCGAATCCCTTGTGATTGCCGAAGAGAAGAAGATGTTGGACCGAGTCGTGGCCATGGCCGGCAAGCAGCCGGCCCTGTCCCTCGATCCCAAAGAATGTGATGCCCAAGGTTCCTTCCAGCCGGCCAAGGAAACAAAGAAGATACCTCTCGACCCCGAGCACCCAGAAAGGTTTGCCGTCATTGGGGCAAACCTAAGCAGCGAATAGGAAGGCGAGCTCGCCGATTTCCTCCATGAGAATCGGGACATCTTTGCATGGTCTCCAAAGGACATGCCGGGTGTTCCGAAGGAATTCGCCGAGCACAAGCTACACGTCCGAGAAGGTGCAAAACCAGTCAAACAACCCCTCCGCCGACTGTCGGAGGAAAAAAGAAGGATTGTAGGAGAAGAGATAGCCTGGCTTCTGGCTGCCGGCCTTATCATGGAAGTTTTCTTTCCGGAGTGGCTCGCCAACCCGGTCCTCGTGCTGAAGAAGAACAATAAGTGGCGCATGTGTATAGACTACACAAGCCTCAACAAGGCCTGCCCCAAAGATCCTTTCGCCTTGCCAAGGATAGATCAAGTGATAGACTCCACAGCCGGATGCGAGCTGTTGAGTTTCTTGGATGCTTACTCCGGATACCACCAAATAAAATTAGATCCGGCTGACCGCCTGAAGACCGCCTTCATCACGCCGTTCGGAGCCTTCTGCTACCTGACTATGACATTCGGCTTGAGGAATGCCGGTGCCACCTTTCAGCGTTGCATGCAGAAGTGCCTCCTCGAGCAGCTCGGCAGAAATGCCCATGTCTACGTGGACGACATAGTGGTGAAGACGGAGAAGCACGACACCCTTCTGGAAGACCTCAAGGAAACATTTGAGAACCTGCGCCGATTCTGGATCAAGATCAACCCCGAAAAGTGCGTGTTCGGAGTGCCAGCCGGCCAGCTCCTAGGCCACCTGGTCTCCGAACGCGGCATCGAGTGCAACCCAGTGAAGATCAAGGCCATTGAGAGAATGGCGATTCCCACCAAACTGCGAGACGTCCAGAAGTTTACCGGATGCTTGGCTTCCCTGAACTGCTTCATCAGCTGGCTTGGAGAGAAAGCTCTCCCCCTCTACCGCCTCATGAAGAAGACCACTCACTTCGAGTGGAACGACCAAGCCGACCAAGCTTTTCACAAGCTGAAGAAGATGCTGGCCACACCGCCTGTCCTGGCGGCACCGACGGAGAAAGAGCCCATGCTCCTTTACATTGCTTCAACCAGTCGGGTGGTCAGCACCGTCATCGTAGTCCAGCGCCCAGAAGAGGGCCGAGCCCAGCCGGTCCAGAGGCCGGTGTATTATTTGAGCGAGGTGTTGTCTACCTTGAAGCAGAACTACCCGCACTACCAGAAGATGTGCTACGGCGTGTACTTCGCCGCCAAAAAGCTGAAGACCTACTTCCAAGAGCATCCCATCACGGTCGTATGCACCGCCCCGCTTGCCGAGATCATAGGCAGCCGGGATGCATCCGGCTGGGTGGCGAAATGGGCCATCGAGCTAGCCCCTTACACGATCTTCTACCAGCCTCGCACTGCCATCAAGTCCCAAGCATTGGCCAACTTCCTCGTCGATTGGGCCGAGACCCAGTACCTGCCGCCGGCTTCCGACTCCACTCACTGGCGCCTGCACTTCGACGGGTCCAAGATGCACACCGGCTTGGGAGCCGGCGTCATCCTCAACTCTCCCAAAGGCGACAAGCTCAGATAC
Source organism: Aegilops umbellulata (assembly GCA_032464435.1). Lineage (NCBI taxonomy): Eukaryota > Viridiplantae > Streptophyta > Magnoliopsida > Poales > Poaceae > Aegilops > Aegilops umbellulata. The sequence goes on from CP136059.1 coordinate 346,839,746, forward strand.
ACGCTGCAAATTCACTTTGCCGCCTCCAACAACGTGGCCGAGTACGAGGCACTCGTACACGGGCTCTGGCTTGCCAAAGAGCTCAGCATACGCTGGATCCTGTGTTATGGCGACTCGGACTTGGTAGTCCAGCAATCATCCGGTGACTGGGACGCCAAGGACGCAAACATGGCAAGCTACCGCTTCCTCGTTCAGCAGATCAGCGGGTACTTTGAAGGATGTGAGTTCCTCCACGTACCACGAGCCCACAACGAGCCAGCAGATACCCTGGCCCGAATAGGCTCCACTCGGCAGGCAATACCAACCGGCGTCTCTCTGCAATGCCTCCTCAAGCCATCTATCAAGGCGTCTCCAGAGTCTGATTCCATCTTCGTGCCGCCTAGCCCCGATGCAGCCGGATCCGGCTTGAAGAACCGAGCAGGCGGCCCGAGGACTTCGATAGGTGGCCCGAGGACTTCGATAGGCGGCTCGGGGACTTCAGTAGGCGGCTCGGGGACTTCCGAAGTTGCACCCAACCCGGGGACTTCTGAACCCGGCTCGGGGACTGCGGTAGCCGGCCCAGGGACTGCACCAACACAACAGGCGGCGGCCGACTCCAGCATTTCACAACCCAGCCCGCCCACCCTGGCCGCAGTAGCCGTGTTGGCAGTAGAGGAAGTCACAGCTCCATCATGGGCCCAGCCCATCCTCAACTTCCTGATAAACCAAGAACTGCCGGCTGGTGATACAGAGGCAAGACAAGTCCAACGCCGAGCCGGAGCATACACAATCGTGAATAGAGAGCTCGTCAGGCGCAGCGTCACTGGAGTCTTCCAGCGATGCGTCGAGCAAGAGAAGGGCATAGCAATCCTCAGAGACATCCACCAAGGTGAATGCGGCCACCATGCGGCCTCAAGATCACTCGTCGCCAAAGCTTTCCGCCATGGATTCTTTTGGCCGACTGCTTTGGACGACGCCAAGGAGTTGGTCAAACATTGCAAAGGGTGCCAAGTCTTTGGTTCCAAGCAACACCTGCCGGCTTCGGCACTCAAGACCATTCCCCTCACTTGGCCCTTTGCCATTTGGGGACTGGACATGGTGGGCCCATTCAAGACGGTGCGCGGCGGCATGACACATCTGCTTGTCGCTGTGGACAAATTCACAAAATGGGTCGAAGCAAAGCCGATCAAGAAGCTGAATGGGCCGACTGTCGTGACATTCATCGCAGATATCACAACTCGGTACGGCGTGCCACACAGTATCATCACCGACAATGGCACGAATTTCGCCAAAGGAGCATTGGCACGTTTCTACGCGACGCAGGGCATCCGACTGGACTTAGTGTCCGTTGCCCACCCGCAGTCAAACGGCCAAGTCGAGCGAGCCAACGGCCTCATCCTTTCCGGCATCAAGCCCCGACTGGTCGTGCCACTGGACCGTTCGGCCGTCTGCTGGCTCGATGAGCTGTCGGCCGTCCTCTGGAGTCTGCGCACTACCCCAAACAAGTCAACCGGCTTCACTCCTTTCTTCCTCGTGTATGGTGCCGAGGCGGTCATCCCAACCGACATCGAGTACGACTCGCCTCGGGTGACCATGTACACGGAGGCGGAGGCCAAGGAAGCACGCGAAGACGGCGTCGACCTGCTGGAAGAAAGCCGACTGTTAGCCCTCAGCCGGTCCGCCATCTACCAGCAGGGCTTCCGCCGCTACCACAGCCGAAAGGTCAAGCCAAGATCTTTCCAAGAGGGCGACCTTGTTCTCCGGCTGATCCAGCGAACAGCCGGCCAGCACAAGCTCTCGGCCCCTTGGGAAGGCCCCTTCGTCATCAGCAGAGCGCTAGGAAATGACTCCTACTACCTGATCGACGCACAGAAGCCGAAGGCACGAAAGAGAGATGACTCCGGCAAGGAATCGGAACGACCATGGAACGCCAACCTCCTCCGAAGATTTTACAGATGAAATGCAGTATGTATCACGCTAACTTTTGTACTAAGTACGAGACAATAGGCCCCCCGAGGAGAGCTCGGGGACTGCCATCTTTTATCTATGAATGAAGATTATCATGCTTATGATTATGTCATTACATTCACTTTCCTCATCCGGCACCGGGCTCGACTAGTCGGCCCGGGGACTGGCCGCCTTGAGTTATATTAGAAGTCCTACCCGCGGTCAGACAAGTAGTGTGCCGGCACCCAAGCCCTCTCTTGCCAAAGGTCGCAGTTCGAAGAACCGGCTGTCCGGCTGGCAAGAGTTAAAGGCAGGAAAGGACGCCCACGCAAAAAACGGCTAGGGACTAACGGACCAATATAACTAGAGCCGGTTTTTTCTGACACCACCGACCGACTACCTGAGTAGCCGGCCGGCCGGTTTCCATTCACCTCGCTACAATCTAAGAAAGCTCGAGTACTTGCCTTCCCCAACAAACAGCCAAGTCCTTCCCTAGCCACAGACTGCAGAGCAGCTGCCGGCTAGGAAGGCAGCAGCCAGGGGAAGGCGGCAAAGGAAACAGCCTAAGGATAAAAAGCATACAAGAATGGAAGCCAAACACATGCATGATTATATTTACACCAAAAGACCTTTGAAAGTCCAGCATTCAACATAGTTTGAATACACCCCCAGTGGGTGGGACTGCGCAAGCTTAATAAAAATTGTTCAAAGAGTAACAAGCAGGAAAAGCAAGGACGGCAGTTTAAGCCAAGGGAACGACTGGCGAGTCGGGCAGGTCGGTAGAGACGGCAGTGCCGGCTGGAGGAGTGGCCGGCTGATGAACCTCGGCATGATCACCGCCTCCCGCAGAGGGCGTGCCAGCGCGCGCCTCGTTGCTGGAGGCACGGTCATGCTGAGGCTGGCCGGTTGCTTCACCGGCTGGCTCGACGTCTTTGCCTTCCTCTCCTTCTTCGTCTTCACCTTCATCGTTGGAGGCGATCTCCTCCGCCGAGTCTTCACCTTTCGTCGGGTTCAGCCCAAACCACTCCTCCGGCTGGGCAACACCGTTGTCATCCACCTCAGGAGCGAAGACGTTGGTGTCGGTATACTCGGCAAGGGCCGAGGCATGCTGGATGATAGTCGGCCGTACCTCCACCAGCTCTTCGTCAGCCTCCTCCCGCCAAGTCCTCAGCTGTTCCAAGTTCAGCCCAGGGTACCAGGCTCGGACGAACTCCAACGCCCGCTTGGCACCGGATCGAGCAGCGGAAGCCTTCCAGGCCTCAAATCGGCCGACTGCCACCTCCAGCCAGTCGGCAGTCCGGCTCAGGGTACGGGGAATCACTTCGCCTGGCCAGAGGGCGGCCAGCACCTGCGCCCCAGCGCGCTGGAGGCGGCGGAGCATGCGGTGTGCCGGCTGCAGCCAGGCTTGGATCGCCAAGAGTTGCTCATCAAGTGTCCGGCTCGCGTCCGGCGCAATCTCAACCCCGGCCTGCCGGCGTGCTTTGCGGTGGGCCTCGATGGTCTGAGTGGCAACGACAGAGTAGCCGGGGAAGTAGTCAGAACAAAGAACAAAAAGGATGACAAGCACAAATTAGAAGACGAATAAAGAGGGCAAGAGGCAAGCAAGGAGTGAGGAAGGCGGCTTACCATCGATCAGATCGTCAATCCGGCCATAGCCCTCGCTCAGCGCTTGTTTCGCCTCGGCCCAGCCCGCCGCTTCGGTCTCAAACTCAGCTCTGAGGGCGGCCTCATTGTCCCGCGCCTCTTTCAGGGCCGCCTCGTGGCTCTCCTCCTGGTCGGCCAATTTCTTGGCCAGGCGGTCGCGCTCCAGGACTAAGGCATTGCACTCGGCCTCCTTGGCGCAAAGGGTGGTCTGGGCCCCGCCAAGCTGCTCCCTCAAGTCAGTATTGGCCCCTGCAAGCATGAAGACAAGGGAGAAACAATAAGGAAGAAGTCGTCGGGGAAGATCCGACCCGACTGCTCAACAGTCGGCCCGGGTCTCGGGGACTACACCCAGTGGGTGCGCTGACGCGCCCCCACAGGATATGAGCGAAACAAAACACGCACTACGGCTGTTGGTCAGGTCCTCGATTTTCTGGCGCAGCTCCTGAGCCTGGGAGTTGAAGGCAACAGCGCGGTGACTATGGTACTCCTGGAAGATCAGACAGGATGCGAGAATAAGATAGCTGTCAGGACCTGGTAAGTTCCAAGCCGCCTGCTTAGCAGCCGACTCGGAACTCGGGGACTACACCCAGTGGGTGCGCTGATGTGCCCCCACGGAAGAAATCAAAAAATAAAACAACGAAGGCCAGAAGACTCACCCGAACGACAGCCCGTGTCACGAGGAAATCTTGGGTATATCGCTGCAGCGCGACGGCGTGGGCCTGAAGCCGGCTCCGGACCTCCTGGGCCGCCTCGTTCAGCTCGGCCGTCCCCCCGCTGGGCGTCCATTGGGACGTGCTGGAGCTGGCCGCCTCCAGGTCCTCCGCCGTCCGGCTGGCGCCCACAGCCCTGTGCGGCTTCGGCACAGCGGTAGCTTCCCCCGCACGCCGGCGAGATGCCGGCTGCACCTCAAGGCCGGCTCCTACTGCCGGCTCACTCCCAGCCGGCTGCTCCGGCACCGCAGCCGGTTGTCCACTCTGGCCCGCTCCAGTCGACGCCGTCCGCGGCGCCTCCTCCACGAAGACCACGTCCTCCTCCCTCCTCTCCGTCTCCGACCGGCCGCGGTCGGCTTCCTTTGGCGGAGGCACGGGGATGTCGGGGGCCACGGTGCAGAGGGGAACGACGAGCTGTGGAGGCTGGTCGCGTGAGGCCTCCGCCTCCCTCTCCGCGGCCGCCGCCTACGCCTGGGCTTTGGCCGCCACGTCGGCCTGCTCCTTCACCGCCTGGGTGGCCCTTCGCTCCGATGCCTCCCGCTCCTCCCGAGCCTCCCGTGCGTTCCGCTCCGTGGCCGCCATGAGGTCGGCGCGGGGATCCACGCGGCGGGAGCTCGAAGACCCTCCAGCCGATCCGATCACGGAGCCGGCAGGACCCCGCTCGAGGGAAAGTGGCGCCCTGGCCGGTTAGCTAAGAAAGAGTTTAGAAGAGCTTCAAATCGAAGAACACGGCAAGAGTACAAGACGCTTAACACTTACGCCGAAATTGCCTGTGGCTGCTTCACCACCTTCTGGAAGCGGGCCGCCTTCGCGGCCGCTTCATCCTGCTTGGTCGCCGCAGCGGTGCCCCTGGCCTTCTTCGGCCGGCTGCCGAAGTAGGTCGACACGGCCCGACGCTTCGGCGCACCGCCATGGGCAGCCGGCGTGGCAGAGGGACCCGCGCCTTGATGATCAGGTGCCGGCTGGCGGTGCGAGACGACTTCGACCTCGTCGTCATCCGCCCAGTCCTCGAGGCCGGCCCCGAGCCCCGCGCCGCCTGCCTCGCCGCCGTCCCCCACGACAGCATCTTCCATGGCGGCCGCTCCAAGATCCGGATCGTCGACGTCATCCATCGTATGGTCGGGGAGGAACTGGCGCTCTGCCCCTGCGGCCCCGGCCGCCGGCGGAAGAAGGGGATTCTGTAGAAAACAAGCCGGCTAATAAGAAGCCGGCCATCATGAGGCCGACTACAAAAAAAAGAAGGAAAACTTACAGCAGGCGGAGGGTTGGCGCGAGAATATGGCTCCTTGTCGTACCGCCAATTCTCGGCGAGCATGCAGTTGGAGATGTAGTTCACCATGTAAGACACCTCGACGTGAGGCATCTCCTTGGTGCTTAGCCGGCAGGGGTCGAAGTGGCCGCTCATCTGGTAGATCATGTGAGGCCGGCCTTGGAGCGGAAGGACCCGGCATTCCACGAAGGCGGCCACGAGGTCGGCTCCGACCAGGGCCTCCGACTGGGTCATCACCCGGAGTCGGGCGATGGCGGCGTTCCCGGCCGGAGACAGTGTCCTGGCCCGGAAGCTCCACGAGGGTGGCCTCGCGGCCGGCGGGCCGGCTACGTAAGCCAGCAGGTTGACAAAGTTGCCTTGCGGGGCGACGTTCCTCACGTAAAAGTAGGACTTCTGCCAAAGCTTCACCGACTGGATCAGCGGGATGGGCGGGAACGGATTGTTCTCGCCCGTCCGCCTCATGGCGATGAAAGCTCCGCATGGGGCGGGCACGCCCGCGATGACGGTGCCGAGCTTGCATTGGAAAAACTCTCCCCAAAGCTCTAGGGTGGGGAGAACACCAAGAAAGCCCTCGCAGAGGGTGACGAAGGCCGACAGCAGCATCACTACATTGGGGGTGAGGTGATGCGGCTGGAGGTGATAGAATTCAAGGAATGAGCGAAGAAACCCGCTCGCCCTCCTCCGGTGCCGGCGAGATCTCCCTCTCCGGCGCGCGCCAAACCCGCATGTAGCTCTCGCCCGACAGGCGCCGTGTCCGGCGGAGGAACTCGACGTGGTCTTCATGGACATTGGAGCCGTCCCACGAGCTCGACAACGCCATGGGGGCGGTGCGGCGAGGAAGAAGATGCGGCGGCGGAACGGCGCGGCAACGAGGCGCTGCGGCGGTGGAGAGACTGAGAAATGAAGACCGGAAGGGGTGGAGCGAGGGAGAGTGTGCGAGCCTCTGCCGCTCCCTCTCCTTACCCTACTTATAGACCCGCGCGGCGGAGCCGAGGAGATGTGGTGTGGGGGACGTGGGATTAACTGCGCCCACTCGCCCACGTCCCGCCATAATTGCGCCTTGAAGGCGTGGCGAAACCGCTGCGGAAGGCAAACAGCCCGTTTTGGGCCACAGAAGATTCGCGCTTTGGCCGAGGCTAGGAGTGGCGGGCCGGGGCCTGCGGCGACGTCCCGTCACGCACGCGCGTTCGCAGGCCTTTTCTGCCACGTAGCCCGTGGGAGGCACGCGGTCAGGGCGCGTGGTGGCCCACGCTCCCGTTTGCAAGACCATGGAGCTTTCCGAAGACGGCGTGCATAAGTAGAACCGGCTCCCAGCTGCTGTTTCCTCAAGATAGGAAGCTGACCAAGCTTCTCGTCCCCTCGTCAACCTCGAAGCTCGACTAGCTTCGGGGACTACTGTCGGAGTAAATGACCACGGGTAGCCTAGCCGGCTCCCCCTGGCACTTCAGAAAAAATTACGAGCCGATCCGGCCTCCAAGAATCCAAGACGTGGGGCCGCCTTCCTCTTGCCGGTTACCCCTTAGGCCGACTATCGGAGGGCGCCCGGCCTTATCCCTCATGAAGAAAGCCGCGGGAGGGCCGGCTTCAACAAGCCGGCCAAGAGAAGGCCGACTCCAAAGAGCCGGCTCCCACAACGCGGTCAAGATCGTACCCTCAAAGTCCGCGTCCACATAACGGCGATGGACGGGGCGTGGCTATAGTAAAGCCTGCCACCCACGAAACCCGGAGGACGCCTGACATAGTGCGCCGTGCGGTGTAGCCCTGACCCGTCCGGCGCGACACTATTGCCATGTTGACTATGATGCCATCCACGATGGGCTGTCAGCGCGGCCCACGGGCGGTGGGCCCCTTCGGGCAGAGAGACACCCGAAGGCGGCCAGGCCTCCCTCACTCGGCCCGAGACATGGTCGGCTTCCCAAAGCCGGCTTGGCCCCTCCCTGAAAGGAGGCGCCCCATTAAGGAGACAAGACGAGGTGAGGCTACAGCGATCGCCTGCCAGGCGGCGGCACTCTAGCCAAGCTTACCTCGACAAAGCCCTCATCATCAGGATTGAGGCAACAGTAACCAGCCACCGACAAGGCCCTTGGCAGTGGGGCCAGCCTGTCGACCAAGGAGCCGGCAGCCGGCGCAGAAGCCGGCAAGCATAGACACTGACGGCTTGGATCCACGCCCAGCCGGATTACCATTGTACCCCCAGAGGGTAGGCCTATACAAACCCCTCGGGGCACCCATGCAAAGGGTTGATCCCATCTAGGTTTAGACACTCCATAGAGAGAAGAGGAGAGCTAGCCGTGCCCTTCTTCTTCCTCTCGCCGAACAGCTCAAGGAGCATCTTGTAGCCACTTGTTCATCTAGTGATCATTCGGAGACCCCGCAGAGCAGCAGTAGGGGTGTTATCTCCACGGAGAGCCCTGAAGCTGGGTAAGATTCGCCGGCGTGCATGTCTTCGCCTCATCCCGCTTCCAGGCACCGGCAACGTCTTACTGGCTCCCACAATGATAAGCCACCCGTTGGCATATGTCGCACCTACCACCCGACAGTTATACAAAACATCAAGAAAGGTATTAGGCGGCACCAGCTTACGTTGAAATCCCAGTCGGCTTAAGGCATCAGCCACCTCATTCTTCCTTCGATCAATGTATTCCACCTGATAACCCTTGAAGTGCCCAGCTACAGCATCAACTTCACGACGGTAAGCCGCCATAAGGGGATCCTTGGAGTCCCACTTGCCTGACACTTGTTGAGCCACAAGGTCTGAGTCGCCAAAGCACCTGACCCGGCTCAAATTCATCTCTTTGGCCATCCGGAGGCCATGGAGTAAGGCCTCATACTCAGCTGCATTGTTAGTACAAGGAAACATAAGCTGGAGCACATAACAGAATTTGTCATCACCAGGGGAAGTTAAGACTACTCCAGCCCCCGAGCCTTCTAACTGTCTGGACCCATCAAAGTGAATAGTCCAATATGTGTTATCCGGCTTCTCCTCAGGTGCCTGCAACTCTGTCCAATCATTGATAAAATCCACCAAGACGTGAGACTTAATAGCAGTACGTGGCATGTACTTGAGACCGTGAGGCCCAAGCTCAATGGCCCACTTTGCGACTCGTCCCGTGGCCCCTCTGTTCTGGATTATGTCTCCCAAAGGGGCAGAACTCACCACAGTGATAGGGTGACCTTGAAAGTATTGCTTCAGCTTCCCGCTCGCCATGAACACTCCGTAAACAAGCTTCTACCAATGTGGATATCTTTGTCTAGATTCAATGAGCACATCACTGATGTAATAAAATGGTCGTTGAACCGGATGTTCCTTGCCAGCCTCCTTGCGCTCCACCACGATCGCAACACTGACAGCTCGTGAGTTAGCGGACACATATAACAACAAAGGCTCTCTATCAATAGGAGCTGCTAGGACCGGCGGTTCAGATAACTGTCTCTTTAAATCTTCAAGGGCAGTATTAGCAGCATCGCTCTAGACAAAGGTGTCTGTCTTCTTCATCATCTGGTATAGCGGTAGGGCCTTCTCACCTAACCGGCTTATGAACCGGCTTAAGGCAGCAACTCGACCCGCCAATCTCTGAACGTCATTGATGCACGCCGGCTTAGGCAGAGAGGTGATTGCCTTGATCTTCTCCGGATTAGCTTCAATGCCCCTGTTCGTGACCAGAAAACCCAAAAGCTTGCCTGCAGGCACACCAAACACACACTTGTCTGGGTTAAGCATCATCTTGTAGACCCGGAGATTATCAAAGGTCTCCTTTAAATCAGATATCAAGGTTTCCTTCTCTCTGGACTTCACCACAATGTCATCCACATACGCATGAACATTGCGCCCAATCTGATTGTGGAGACAGTTCTGTACACACCGCTGATAAGTCGCCTGGGCACTTTTAAGCCCAAAAGGCATAGATACATAGCAGAAGGCTCCAAACGGAGTGATTGAAGCCGTCTTCTCCTGGTCCTTAACCGCCATCTTGATCTGATGATATCCAGAATAAGCATCCAAAAAACTCAAACGCTCACAACCCGCTGTAGCATCAATGATTTGATCAATACGGGGGAGAGCAAAAGGATCAGCCGGACAAGCTTTATTTATGTCCGTGTAATACACACACATCTGCCAGGTGCCGTTCTTCTTGAGCACGAGCACAGGGTTAGCCAGCCACTCCGGGTGAAAAACTTTGACAATGAACCCGGCCGCCAAGAGCCGGGCAACCTCCTCTCCAATAGCTTTTCGTCTTTCTTCGTTGAATCACTGAAGAAACTGCCTGACCGGTTTATACTTTGGATCAATATTAAGAGTGTGCTCAGCGAGTCCTCTCGGTACACCCGGCATGTCAGAAGGTTTCCATGCAAAGATGTCCCGGTACTCACGGATGAACTCGATGAGCGCGCTTTCCTATTTAGGGTCCAGGTTGGCACTGATGCTGAACTGTTTAGATGAGTCACCTAGAGTGAAATCCACAAGTTTAGTTTCAGCTGCCGATTTAAACTTCAACGCCGGGTCATGCTTCATAGTTGGCTTCTTCAGAGAGGTCATATCTGCCGGGTCAACATTCTCCTAATAAAACTTTAGCCCCTCTGCTGCACAGACAGACTCAGCATAAGCCGTGTCGCCCTCTTCACACTCCAAGGTTACCTTTCGGCTCCCATGCACAGTGATGGTGCCCTTGTGACCCGGCATCTTAAGCTGCAGATAAACATAACACGGTCGTGCCATGAACTTGGCATAAGCCGGCCGCCCAAATAGAGCATGATATGGACTTTTGATTTTGATCACCTCAAATGTCAATTTTTCGGCCCGGGAATCATATTCATCTCTAAAGGCCACCTCCAATTCAATCTTACCGACTGGGTATGCCGACTTACCAGGCACCACTCCATGGAAGACGGTGTTGGATGTCTTTAAATTTTTGTCAGTCAAACCCATGCGCCGAATGGTCTCGTAATAGAGGATGTTGATGCTGCTACCTCCATCCATGAGTACCTTGGTGAACTTATATCCACCGACCTGAGGTGCCACCACTAAGGCTAATTGACACGGATTATCAACCCGGGGAGGGTGATCTTCCCTGCTCCATACGATGGGCTGCTCTGACCACCTTAGGTAACGAGGAACTGCTGGCTCAACAGAGTTACAGCCCTCTTATGAATCTTCTGGTCACGTTTGCATAAGCTAGTGGTGAACACATGATACTGCCCACTATTCAGCTACTTCGGATGGCTTTGATAACCCGACTGCTACTGCTGCTGTCCTCCTTGACCAGACTGCTGCTGATTATAGCCGCCTTGATTTCCCTGAAATCGGGAAGTTGACCCGCCGCCCGGGCCATGAAAGCCGCCGGCACCTGAGCCGCCGCCCGATCCATGATTGACATCATACGTGTTGGAATTCTTGAATGCTTTCATGATGGCACAATCTTTCCACAAGTGGGGGGCGGGTCGTTCCCGGGTGCCGTGTCTTGGGCAGGGCCCATTGAGTAGCTGCTCAAGAGATGGACCTGACCCGCCAGATCGAGGGGGCGGTTTTTGCTTACGTCTCTGATTGTTCCCCTGCGCATTAGCGTTAGCTACAAACTCCGGATTACCCTCCGCCTTACGCTTGTTGCCTCCTTGATTCGTCGGGTTATGCTGTTGACCCTTTCCATTGCCGTTCTTCTTTCCCTTCCCTGTCTTTTCCTCATCAGACGCGGGATCCTTGGTACTATCAGAGTCGGCATATTTGACTAAAGCTGCCATCAGCGTACCCATATCATTGCAATCACGCTTAAGGCGCCCCAGTTTCTGTCTCAGCGGCTCAAAACGGCAATTCTTCTCTAACATAAGGACTGCAGAGCCTGCATCCATCTTATCAGATGAATGTATAATCTCCTTGACCCGGCGCACCCAATGAGTTGTGGATTCACCCTCTTCTTGCTTACAATTTGTTAAGTCCACAATTGACATAGATTGCTTGCAAGTGTCCTTGAAGTTCTGGATGAACCGGGCTTTTAGCTCAGCCCATGAACTAATGGAATTTGGCGGCAAGCCCTTCAACCAAGACCGGGCTGTTCCATCCAACATCATGGTGAAGTACTTAGCCATTGTTGCGTCGTTGACTTCCAACAGCTCCATGGCCATCTCGTAACTTTCAATCCACGCTCCGGGATGTAAGTCGGCTGTGTAATTTGGCACCTTCCGAGGCCCCTTGATGTCCTTGGTCAGACACACATTACGCAGAGACGGCACTAAACAAGGGACACCGCCTGTTCGGGTGGCTACTCCCGCCTCAACAGAAGTCGTCGGGTAATCCGGAAGGGCCTCCTGAGCCGTCAGCTGAGCCGCCAGTTGAGCCGCTCGCTCGTCCTCCTAACGTATTCGGTCCTGCACCGGGTTATAACCACCGGGCGGGTTACGGCGCTGGGCGTTGCTTGATAAGGCCTCTGACTCCATGTACCAGCTATAACTCGGGCTCCGGTTTGGATGAGTCGGAACTAACCAGGTCGGTGGGGTTGAATGAATCCTGTCCAGACTATAAGAATAGGTTTCTTGCTGAGCCAGGGCCATGTGAACGAGATCTCTGATCCTCCGGGTCTCCACTGCTATCGGATCATCACCGTCCACTGGAAGAGCCGCCAAGCGTGCTGACGCTGCAATTAAGTTCTCCATGGGGTTGGAGAAGTGACCCGGTGGTATCGGCACATAACGTGGTGGTGCCATGTTCCCACGAAGAGGTGCTGTCTCCTGAGGTTGAACCGGACCCCCAGCTGTCATGAACTGATTGACCTCCGGCGGGTTACTTGGACCAGCTCCGGCGTCGCGAAGAGGTTCCATGGATCGTAAACCGGAGGTAAACGGGACTGAGTTTTCTAATGCCTTCTCCTCATCACTTCGTTAGACGCGTTCAAGCTCATGGTAAGCTGGAAAACCTCTGACTGGAGCTGCTGCGCCCGAGCATCCAAAGCCACCCGTTCTCTGGCTAATCTGACGTCCTCAGCTGCTAAGGCCTCCTTGGCCTGAGCTATCTCCTCACGAACCTGTGTCACCTCTGCATTATGCTCATCTTGATTTGCAGGGATGACTGTGGCGGTTAACAGGGCCGTAAGTTTATCCATGAGATCCATCAACACCTGAGCCGGCGGGCGCACGGGGCCTCCTGCCCCGGCTGCTCCTGACCCGGACGTTATGGCTGCTGCGGCTATGGAATTTTGGCCGGCTTGAGTACCAGCCATGAAGACTCCTGCCCAGCTTGGCGGTTCATAGGGGTCCGGAATACTGGAGCCATCGGAACCGCCCCCAAGCCCGCCATCTCGCACTGGATACAGAGAATCTGTGGAACCGGCGGACGAATCACCGTCAGAGAGGACGACTGTCTCACCATCACCTTTAGATCCTTCAGAAAGTTCCCCTCCGTGGATGCAGACCACGAAGGCACGCTTCATGATGAGTTGAGCCCGGGCGGGTCCCGCACGCTGAGCCGTCTCGATGAGGCCAGTGCAGTTGTCCGGCTCAGGGCCCGGCTCACCGATCCGGCCGATGAAGACGTGGATTCCGCCGAAGGGGACCCGGTACCCGTGCTCAATTGAGCCGGCGTCGGGGCCCCATCCTTCGTCGTCGATGAAGATCTTGCCGCGAAGACTCTTCGTCATCCGGCCGACTGCGTATCCCTTGAGCCCTTCGAAGCTGCCCTTCAAGAACTCAAATCCACCGTGCGCTGGCCCCACGGTGGGCGCCAACTGTCGTGGAATTGTCACAGCAGATGTCCTCTTGCAAGGACTTAGTCGTGGATCCATCGCAGCTAGGAAGCTTAAAGGGGTTAATCGGGACAAAGGACACGAGAGGTTTATACTAGTTCGGCCCCTTAAGGTGAAGGTAAGGCCTACGTCTAGTTGGGTTGGTATTGCTTAATGTTTCGATGACCAGGGAGCGAGATACGCTATGCCCGGCTCTCGATGGGTTGTTTCTTGCCCGAAGACGTCGGCGGGTCATCCCCTTATACACACGGGTTGACGCCCTGCGGCTTACAGAGTCCCGGCCGGCTCATAAACAGTGTCCGGCTCGGTGACTATTTACTTCTACCTTATGTTACAAGTCATGCCATCATGGCGGTTTGTCATTATGGGCCTTAAGTCGCCTGCGGGCCTTTAGAACCTTTATTGACTCGTCCTCTTCATGCTTCGTCTTGGGCTTTTGATGAACCTCTCTTTGTGTAACCTGGCCCCTCCTGGGCGGCTTACACAAATAGTTATATCCCCAACAACCAGTGTATATGATATGCTGCTTTGTTCCCTATATTTGCACTGGTGGCGAACTTTGATGCCCAGTGGATGTAATATGTGTAATAGCCGTGATAGCCTAGCGTTAGGTGCTTGCTTATTTATTTCCTTGTTGTCTTGTTTATTTGTTTGCGTGTAGTCATTGCAGTTCTTTTTCTGCGGTTAGCTAGTGGCTGCAATAACCTATTTTTTAAGGGCTGTAGAAACAGTAGGCCTTCTATGGGCCGTAGAAATAGTAGGCCTTCTACGGGCCATAGAAACAATGGGCCTTCTAAGGGCCATATCATCAATGGGCCTTATACAGGCCGTATGATCGATTGGCCAAACATGGGCCAATAACAGGCCGCATTATGGCCGTAAACGGGCTAGAGTTGGAATCGTCCGTTCATGGGCCGACCGTAATGGGCCATAGTTAATAGGCCGTATTTGATGATGCTATGAAAATGGCCCAGTGTATTAACGGACCACAAACGGGCCGACTGTAACCACGGGCTGAATTTGGCCCACAAGCAGAAAATGACAGTAACGGGCCGTAAGTAAACGAATGCTGGAAATGAGCCCAAGAATAAATGGGCTCTGAGAAGGCCGAAAGATAACATGGGCTGGAAGCGGCCCAACGGAATAACGGGCCGTTAATGGGTATAAAGTGATACACTGTTCATTACGGGCCAGTTTCAACACGGGCCGTTAATGGGTGTAAAGTGATACACTGTTCATTACGGGCCAGTTTCACCACGGGTCGTTAATAGGCCAAGAGTTACATAGGGCCTCATATGGGCCAAAAGACATCATGGGCCATACATGGGCCAAAAGTGAAAATGGGCTGGAATCATATTGGATGGCCCAGATGATGCTACTGGGCCTAATTCGGATAGGGCGTAACGGGCCTTGGGTTAGTGTGCTGTAAATGGGCTATATGCGAACAGGCCGTTAAAAGGCTTTCCATGGGCCGGCCTGCCACATTTTGACCAAGTCAAACGGGCCGGCCTTTTCACAGGAATGGGCCTTTGTTGGGCCATGCCACATGTTGACGTATCATAGGCACCTATCTGACCCACTGACGAGCTGACACGTGTTTCGTCCGGCCAATAAGAATTTTACACGTGGAAATTTCCCATTGGTCGGGGCTGTTAATGGGTTATCGGATCCAAAACCCGACCCGATAGCTTAACGGTGTTCTGTTACGGTGGATGCCACGTGTCGGTCACCCTTGACGAAAGCACTTCTGTGACGCGCGATTTATTGTCATGGAAGTGGACACTTCCGTGATGATAATTTTGGTAATGTCATGGAACACTTCTACGACAGCACAGGTATGACTATCTTGATTCTATCATAAATTTGTCATGGATGTACATGCATGACAAAAAACGCGACCTACTGTGACAAACACGTATCATCACGGAAGTGTATTTTTTTGTAGTGGAGGCGGACGACGACTAAGCATCTGATCCCTTTTCGTTATCTCTGCCTCCCCAACATGCGTCACTGATCTTGACTTGTTTTCATCTTTGCAGGGACGCGGAGACGCTGGCCCAGAGAGCAAAAAGGGCCAAGGTCTCGGCGGGTGACCAGCCCCCGGCTGGCACTTCGAGGGCACCCTTGGTGGTGTTGAGCAGCCCGGACAGCAGCCCCCGGCAAAGCCCCCAGCATAAGTTCATCATTCTTATCTCTTCGACATGTGCCAGGGGCGCGACACTTTGGTGCTGACCTCGCCAGGTGTGCAGGAGGGGAGCAGCAGTAGGAGGAGCCACAGGGGGCTACTCCCAACACGCCGCCCCCATCGACCACGCTGCCCCGAGGGGCGTCCCTTGCAAGGGCGCCAAGCATCGGTCCCACACACATGAAGGAAGAGGAAGAGAACTTGGGCGCCGGTTGCTTTGCCTCGACGCCAAATGTTGACGGAGAGGGGACTTCCGTTTCTCAGCCGGGTGCCGGCACCGGTAAGTCGTTCGTCGTTCGTCCCAGCTTCTTCTTCTTTTCAGTTCTTGGTCTTGGCTTTGCCTCACCCTGTCTTCGGTGTCTAGACCCCTCCTCGGTGAACCCGGAGGACGTGGACGCCGTCATCGAGGACGTCGCCAAGGCGGGCGAGGCGGATGCTGAGAAGATCGCGGCGGAGGAGGACGCTAGGGGTGCTACTGAGGATGCCGCCAAGGGGCTCGCCGGGGAGGCCGGCAAGGCCACCGCTAAGGAGGCTGGCAAGCGGCCTGCCGGGGAGGCCGGCAGGGCCGCTGCTGAGGAGGAGGAGGAGGGGGCTGGCGACCAGCCTTCCTCCTCTACTGCTTCCGGCTCTGGCAAGTACCTGAGGATGAGCAACAACTTGTTCATTCACCTTCCAGGCTCGTCGAGCACCAGCATGCCTATTGAAGGAGAGGTGTTCGACGACGAGGTGCTTGCCGCCGTCGGGCTCGAAGTCGCCGACGAGCCAATCATTGGTGGCGACGGCTCGCAGGAGGAGCGGCTCCTCCAGGCCATGGGCGCCAGCTTCCGGAAGCTCCAGGCGCTCCACCGCGCCCGCCTGGACAAGGCTATGTCCGGGACGGCGATGGTGGAGAAGGCGGAGGCGGACCTCCAAGAGCGCGTCGCTGAAGCACGGGATTGGTTCCGCGAGGCCCACAAGGAGCTCAAGGCGGCCCAAGATGAGCAGGCCAGGCGTGACATGGAGCTTGCCATGAAGCTTGCCGACGTTGAGAAGGCTCAGGAGGCGGCGAAGAACTCGGCCGAGGCCGCCGAGGCCGCGCTGAACTCTTAGGAGGAGGACCTTGCCGCACGCGAGGAGAAGCTCACCGCCATACTTCGCGGCAAAGATGCCGAGGTGGAGAAGCTTGTCCTGCAGCGGACCAGTGAGCTGGAGCAGAGGCACAAGGAGGCACTCAATGCCCAGGCCCAGGTTCACGCCGGCAAGGTGAAGGAGCAGGCCCTGAAGCTGTCCCGGGAAAGAGACATGCTCAACTGTGCTCTGACAGAGGCGCAGGGCGCGGTCGTCAGCAAGGCTGGGGAGCTCTCCGAGGACAACAACTCCATCAAAGACCTCAAGCTGAAGCTGGAGAGTCTCGAGAAGGTGCTGTCAGAGGCTACAACCCGAGAAGAGCCCCTGGCCAAGGAGCTAGAGGTCGAGAAGCTGCTGCGGAAGAATGAGGGCCTCAACTTTGCGGATCACGTGCAGGGCGAGAACCGTTTGCTCGATCGCCTTGCCACCGTCGCCAACCAGGCCGCCGCGTAGCTGACCATAATGGGGATGCCGGACATGAGGTATGTCCCGGAGCGGAGTGTGAGCCCCAATTACAGCCTGACCATGTTCTTTGAGAAGGTCGTCCATGCTCTGGAGCGGCTCCACGCCAACCGGGCGGCCTCACTGCCCGAGGAGTCCCGGATACTTTGCCAGGGCGCCATGACCAAGGTTCCCACCAAGGTGACGCACTAGTACCCAGACCTCGACTTCGACGCCGCGCTGGAGAGCTTGCCGGAGGATGTCGACCTCACGCCGCCTCAGGAAGCGCATCAAGCCCGTCGTCAGCTGTGTCGGCGGAATTCTGAGGGTGGAGGGCCAGCGCCAGAATTAGGCATCCTATCCCTTATTGTTGCTGCGGGTTCACAACCAAGAAAATTGCTATCTCTAGTTAGAACCGCTGCAACAATTCGATGTAATATAAATCTATAGCACTTTCAGTACCTTGCATGTTATTTTCCTATTCCATTTTTTCTTGTATGTCCGCCCTACGTAATTGGGTAGGCTTGCCGGCGCGTAAACCCAGGGCGGCGTCGTGGGGACGGATCCATATTGGCCTGCCGGGTGTGCGTGCTGCCAGGCAAACCACCTTACTGCCCTGAGCGCGGCCGCCCGAACTGTCGAGTTTGACTCGAGTCAGAGTCAGGAGCGTTGCCAGGTGCGGAAGGCTACCCCGCCACTCTCGACGCGGCAGCTTTGAGCTGTTGAGCGGACTCGAAACAGAACAAAGGCATTGCTAATCACGGGGGGGGGCTTTGCGTGCAGGTTTCCCATACATAGGCCAGATCTCCGAGGATGAGAAA
Source organism: Aegilops umbellulata (assembly GCA_032464435.1). Lineage (NCBI taxonomy): Eukaryota > Viridiplantae > Streptophyta > Magnoliopsida > Poales > Poaceae > Aegilops > Aegilops umbellulata. The sequence goes on from CP136059.1 coordinate 346,857,580, forward strand.
CTCATATGAAAAGGAAAAGAAAGTAGTCAGGATTCGGTGTGACTTAGCTTTTCTGTTGCTGAGCCGGCCTCGTTCCTCCGGCTGCCTTTTTCTCAGGAGCCAAGGGCAATGAAGAACTGCTAGGCCAACTACTAGACTAGATTCACACCAACGCGCACCCCCTACCTGGCGCGCCAAAGATGTCGGTGGGAAACAAAACCTATGGGATCACACGAATCCCTACTGCGGTTCCGGGGCGCGGGGTTGAGAGAAGAGCGGGTCTAGCAGAGAGCACGCGGTTTGTTTATCCAGGTTCGGGCCGCGAGGATGCGTAAAACCCTACTCCTGCTTTGGTGGATGTATTCTGAGTTCTTGAGCTAGCTACGGAGTGTAACGAGCTCTAAAAAGCCGAATCCTTTCCCTCGTCGCCTTGGGACTCCTTTTATAGAAAAAGGGGTTGCCACAGTGGCACACAGGAGGTGAAAAGGCAATAGTGTTGCGAGGTTATCCCTCATATTACAGGACAAAGAGCATTTAATGCGAGGCTTAGTTGTCCCTTCACTTTATCGGGGACGGGGGCGAGGCTCGTCCCGTCGCCGCTCCTCCAGGCTTCGACACGTGCCCTGGCCAGCGATGATGCGGTGCCATGTAGGCAGGCAGGCAGCTAAGGTGGCGCGGTGGTGGAGCCTCCACGAAGGGTTGCATGTTGCCAAGCAGGTGCCTGCCCAGCTGGTTGGGTTGGCAGCTGTATGCGAACGACGGCGGAGACTTGGCTGGCGCGGGCCTGATGGTGGCCCCGCTGGCGTCCTTGGTGAGGGCCTTGCCGGGTGGCCCGACAAGGGTCTTGCCGTGGCGTGCAGGCGTCCCTGGCAAGGATCTTGCCGGGGGTCTTGGTAGCCTTCCTCAGCAAGGATCTTGCCGAGGATCGTCGTCTTCTAATCCTCATCTGTTCTTGGATATGTCTTCACAAAGATCTGCATGCCACCATAGAGGTGCCTTCCGAGCCTTGGCCCCACGTTTGATGATGGTGTTGGCGGCCGTGGGCTCAAGGGGTGGCTCACTTTGTTGGTGTGGGGCGAGCTGCCCCGGCAAGGATCTTGCCGGGGCCGCTGAGGTTGCCCCGGCAAGGGTCTTGCCGGGGGAACCTGCTTCATCCCTCTACTCTTTGTGGCCTTGGCCTTGACGTTGCTTTTCTTCGTCTTGTGCCTTGGTCTTACCTTGGCTCACCTCCCTCGATCTGCTTGATGTGGCCGCGGGCGCGGCTCCGACTGCCCGTGCACAGGTAAAGGGGTACAAAAATGTGCCCCTAGTTTTGTACACCGACACTTTTCCAGCCCAAAATTCCAGCTACTGGCATTCTCCCTCTTCATGTAAAACTTGTAAAATAAGAGATAATAGGCATAAGTATTGTGACATAACGTGAAATAACAGCCCATAATACGATAAATATCGATATAAAAGCATCATGCAAAATGGACGTATCAACTCCCCCAAGCTTAGACCTCGCTTGTCCTCAAGCGGAAGCCGATAATGATAAATATGTCCACATGTTTAGAGATAGAGGTGTCGATAAAATAAAATATGGACATGAGGGCATCATGATCGTTCTTATAACAGCAACATATATGGATATTGTCATATGATTTCTTATGCTAACGTAACAATCTATCCACAATGTCAAGTATGAATCAGAAACTTCATTAAGAACTAACAAACTACAATCTCAGTCACTGAGGCAATTGCAACTTATCATAACATTAGAAAGAGTCTATGTAAGATCTTTTCAGCAAGTCCACATACTCAACTATCATTTAGTCTTTCACAATTGCTAACACTCACACAATACTTATGTTTATGGAGTTTTAATCGGTCACAGACAAAGATAGGGGCTTATAGTTTCGCCTCCCAACCTTTTATCTCAAGGGTAATGTCAACAATAATAGCTCATGCTAACTTACATCCGATTAGATATATGTATCAGGATCTTTCCAACACAGTGTGCTTGCCAAAGGATAAAATGTAAAAGGAAAGGTGGAGATCACCATGACTCTTGCATAAGGGTAAGATATAAAAGTAAAAGATAGGCCCCTCGCAGAGGGAAGCAGAGGTTGTCATGCGCTTTCATGGTTGGATGCACAAAATCTTAATGCAAAAGAACGTCACTTTATATTGCCGGTTGTGATATGGACCTTTATTATGCAGCCCGTCGCTTTTATTTCTTCCACATCACAAGATCGTATAATGCTTATTTTCTCCACACTAATAAATCATACATATTTAGAGAGCAATTTTTATTGCTTGCACCGATGACAACTTACTTGAAGGATCTTACTCAATCCATAGGTAGATACGGTGGACTCTTATGGCAAAACTGGGTTTAAGGGTATTTGGAAGCACAAGTAGTATCTCTACTTGGTGTAAAGAATTTGGCTAGCATGAGGGAGAAAGGCAAGCTCAACATGTTGGATGATCCAAGATAATATCTTAGATATAAGAAAACATAACCCATTACGTTGTCTTCCTTGTCCGACCTCAACTCTTTAGCATGTCATATTTTAATGAGTGCTCACAATCATAAAAGATGTCCAAGATAGTATATTTATATGTGAAACCTCTCTTTCTTTATTACTTCCTTAATTGCAACGATGACCAAAACTATGGTTGTCAACTCTGAACAACTTTTAATCATCATACTCTTTATATGTGAAGTCATTACTCTCCATAAGATCAATATGATCTCTTTATTTCTTTTTATTCTTTATCTATTCTTTATTCCCTCAGGATCAAGGTAAAATAATCAAGCCCTTGACCGAACACTATTCTTTATTATATGTAGCTCACAGACTCGATTACATAGAGGGATCATAAAGCAAAACTCAAAACTAAATCATGTCAAGACTTTATTCTACTATATCAAGATATTACCAAAAGGATCGAACTAAGAAAAACGGTAAAGATAGGAGTGTGATGGTGATACGATACCGGGGCACCTCCCCTAAGCTTGGCAGTTGCCAAGGGGAGTGCCCATACCAATGTGATTGTGTCTCCTTCTTCGGGGGTGGTGATGTGATATTCTTGGCTATGATACCCCTTAGGATACGATTCTCCTCCTCGAGCTTGTTGACTTGCCGCTTAAGATCCATTATTTCCTTACGGAGCTTACCCGTGACGTTAAAGCATCCTGAACCCATATATGTTGCATAGCTGCGGGATAACAAGTAACACTCCTTTTCATACTTTCATAAGAGAGAAATTAAACATTGGAGGGGATGACCGAATTTGGGATAGCTGAGCTCTGTAGTTCCCCCATCGTGAATCATGCCTGGAAACGAGAAGTAACTTCTTGATCCTCCTCCATGGCATCTATCCTTTTCAAGTCAGCTTCCATCTCTTCCTCCGTTGAGGGCCCAAAGTGATAGGCATCATTGTTTGCCCCTGGACCTGGTGTCGGATGAGACACCCGACTCTCCCCGACTGACTCTTGAGAAGAGATCTTGCTCTAATCCGCGGCAGAAATAGCTTGAAACAAAAACAGAGGATATTTGCATGGTACGGTGGTCAAAACCTTCGGGAGATTATATAATGAATATTTTTTACCGACCAAAAGAAGTATCGTGCAAGAAAATAGAGTCCGGAGAGCGCATGAGGTGCCCACGAGGCAGGGGGCGCGCCTCCCACACTCGTGGAAGCCTCGTGTCCTTCCCGGACATCTTCTTATTTTCCTATTTCCTTAAATATTCCAAAACGGAGAAAAATTGCCATTAGAACTGTTTTGGAGTCGGTTTACTTACCGTACCACATACCTATTCCTTCTCGGAGTCTGAAACGTTATGGAAAGTGTCTCTTATGTATTCCTCCGGGATTACGGTTTCAATAATATTAATATTGGTTTCAACATTTATGGGATTACCTGAGATATAATGTTTGATTCTTTGACCGTTTACTACCTTCGGATTTATGCCTTCGAAGTTGTTGATTTTTATAGCACCGGAATGATAGACCTCCTCGATAACGTAAGGGCCTTCCCATTTAGAGAGAAGTTTTCCTGCAGAAAATCTTAAACAGGTTGTATAGCAACACATAATCACCTACATTAAACTCACGCTTTTGTATCCTTTTGTCATGCCATCTTTTGACTTTTTCTTTAAACAACTTGGAATTCTCATAGGCTTGGGTTCTCCATTCATCAAGTGAGCTTATGTCAAATAGCCTCTTCTCACCGGCAAGTTTGAAATCATAGTTGAACTCTTTAATGGCCCAATATGCCTTATGTTCTAATTCGAGAGGTAAATGACATGATTTTCTGTAAACTATTTTATACGGAGACATACCTGTCGGTGTCAAAACCGGAGGATCTCGGGTAGTGGGTCCTGAACTGTGCGTCTAGGTGGATAGTAATAGGAGACAGGGAACACAATGTTTTACCCAGGTTCGGGCCCTCTTGATGGAGGTAAGACCCTACGTCCTGCTTGATTAATATTGATGATATGGGTAGTACAAGAGTAGATCTACCACGAGATCAAGGAGGCTAAACCCTAGAAGCTAGCCTATGGTATGATTGTTGTATGTAGGAGTTGTCCTATGGACTAAAACCCTCTAGTTTATATAGACACGAGAGAGGGTTAGGGTTACACAAAGTCGGTTACAATGGTAGGAGATCTAAATATCTGCATCGCCTAGCTTGCCTTCCACGCCAAGGAAAGTCCCATCCGGACACAGGACGAAGTCTTCAATCTTGTATCTTCATAGTCCAGGAGTCCGGCAGAAGGTATAGTCCGGCTAACCGAACACCCCCTAATCCAGGACTCCATCAGTAGCCCCTGAACCAGGCTTCAATGATGACGAGTCCGGCGCGCAGATTGTCTTTGGCATTGCAAGGCGGGTTCCTCCTCCAAGTTCTTCATAAAAGTTGGTAAACACTACTTAAACCTGTCTCCGGTTTGGGCCGTCTTTTTTATGCTTTCATTGAGAGTTCCTCTGTGTCGTCGCTTTTAGGCCCGATGGCTCCTTTGATCATCAACGACGATGCGGTACAGGGTGAGACTTTTCTCCCCAGACAGATCTTCGTCTTCGGCGGCTTCGCACTGCGGGCCAATTCGCTTGGCCACCTGGAGCTGATCGAAAGCTACGCCCCTGGCCATCAGGTCAGATTTGGAAGCTTAAACTACACGGCTGACATCCGCGGGGACTTGATCTTTGACGAATTCGAGCCACAGGCGAGCGCGCCGCACTGTCTCGATGGGCATGATCTAGCTCTGCCGCCGAACAGTGCCCTGGAGGCCGCACACGCTTCGGTCCCGACTCTTAATTTGGAACCTACTGCGCCAATCGAGGATGAGTGGTTGGACGCCGCCTCGGGGGCTGCGATCTCAAAGGCGATCGAGCCGAACACCAGCCCCGCACTCCGCAAGGCCTGTGACTCCGAGGGGCCGGAATCCGATCCCTCCACGCGCCTGCCGATCGAATCCGATTGGGCGCCGATCATGGAGTTCACCGCCGCGGACATCTTTCAGCACTCGCCCTTCGGCGACATTCTGAAATCGCTAAAGTCTCTCTCTTTATCAGGAGAGCCCTGGCCGGACTATGGTCAGCAAGGTTGGGATACGGACGATGAGGAAATTCAAAGCCCACCCACCACCCACTTCGTAGCCGCTGTCGATGACTTAACCGACATGCTTGACTTCGACTCAAAAGACATCGACGGTATGGACGACGATGCAGGAGACGACCAAGAACCAGCACCTGTAGGGCGCTGGAAGGCCACCTCGTCATACGACATATATATGGTGGACACTCCAAAAGTAGGAGAGGGCGATGGAACAGTGGGGGATGACACATCTAAGAAACACCCCAAGCGCCGGCGTCAGCGGCGCCGCTCTAAATCCCGCCAAAGCAAAAATGGTGATTCCGGCACGGGAGATAATAATACTCCGGATAGCGCCGAAGAACACCCCCTCCAGCAAGATTCAGCATAGGAGGATGGAGAAGCCAGCCCTCACGAGAGAGCGGCAGACAGAGAGGTTGAGGATGATAATTACATGCCTCCCTCCAAAGACGAGGCAAGCCTCGGCGACGACGAATTCGTCGTGCCAGAGGATCCAGCCGAACAAGAGTGTTTTAAATGCAGGCTTATGGCCACAGCAAGCAGCCTCAAGAAAAAGCAGTAGCAGCTTAGAGCTGATCAAGATTTGCTAGCTGACAGATGGACTGAAGTCCTTGCGGCCGAAGAGTATGAACTCAAATGCCCCTCCAAAAGTAACCCAAAGCGCAGGCCGCTACCCCAATTAGAGAAGGAAGCACCTACATCACCAGCGCATGACATGGTCGACCGGCCACCTCGTGGCCATGACAGAGAGGCCTCTCAGCCCTCTACTCAAGCCACACCCCGGCGCCGCCCAAAATATGCTAAGGCATGGGAAAACGCACCAGACCCGCGAGAGATACTGGAGGACAAGGCAAGACAAACAAGATCGATCTACGGATCGCGTGGGCGCCCCACGGCACGTGATGGGGATCGTCACTTCGGACACAATAAATCCGGCCGGGCCGAACACAGTAGACAAAGCTCACTCGAGCTGCGTCGTGATATAGCCCAATACAAAGGCGCCGCACACCCACTATGCTTCACAGATGAAGTAATGGATCATAAAATCCCTGAGGGTTTCAAACCCGTGAACATCGAATCATATGATGGCACAACAGATCCTGCGGTATGGATCGAGGATTATCTCCTTCATATCCACATGGCCTGTGGCGATGATCTACACGCCATCAAATACCTCCCACTCAAACTTAAGGGACCAGCCCGACATTGGCTTAACAGCTTGCCAGCAAATTCGATCGGTTCTTGGGAGGACCTGGAAGCCGCATTCCTCGACAATTTCCAGGGTACCTATGTGCGACCACCGGACGCTGATGACCTAAGACACATAATTCAGCAGCCAGAGGAATCAGCCAGGAAATTCTGGACACGGTTCCTAACAAAGAAAAACCAAATAGTTGACTGTCCGGATGCAGATGCCCTAGCTGCCTTCAGGCATAATATCCGCGACGAGTGGCTTGCCAGGCACCTGGGATAGGAAAAGCCGAAATCTATGGCAGCCCTCACGACACTAATGACCCGCTTTTGCGTGGGAGAAGACAGCTGGCTAGCTCGCAGTAACAACTTAACCAAGAACCTTGGTAATTCGGATACCAAGGACAAAAGTGGCAGGTCACGCCGGAACAAGCAAAAATGCCGCGTTAACAGCGACAGCAACGAGGATACGGCAGTCAATGCCGGATTCCGAGGCTACAAATCCGGTTAGCGGAAAAAGCCGTTCAAAAGAAATACTCAAGGCCCGTCCAGTTTGGACCGAATACTCGACCGCTTGTGCTAGATACATAGCACCCCCGAAAGACCAGACAATCACACCAACAGGGATTGTTGGGTGTTCAAGCAGGCAGGCAAGTTAAATGCCGAAAATAGAGACAAGGGGCTGCATAGCGACGACGAGGAAGAGCCCAGCCCGCCGAACAACAGTGGACAGAAGGGTTTTCCCCCACAAGTGCGGACGGTGAACATGATATACGCAACCCACATCCCAAAGAGGGAGCAGAAGCGTGCACTACGGGACGTATACGCGCTGGAGCCAGTCGCCAAAAAGTTCAACCCATGGTCCTCCTGCCCGATCACTTTTGATCGAAGGGACCACCCCACTAGCATCCGCCATGGCGGATTCGCCGCATTGGTTCTAGACCCAATTATCGACGGATTTCATCTCACAAGAGTCCTTATGGACGGCCGCAGTAGCCTGAACCTGCTTTACCAGGATACAGTGCGGAAAATGGGCATAGATCCCTCGAGGATTAAACCCTCCAAAACGACCTTTAAAGGCGTCATACCAGGTGTAGAGGCCAACTGTATAGGCTCAGTCACACTTGAAGTGGTCTTCGGATATCCGGATAACTTCCGAAGCGAGGAGTTAATCTTCGACATAGTACCGTTCCGAAGTGGCTATCACGCACTGCTTGGACAAACCGCATTCGCAAAGTTCAATGCGGTACCACATTATGCATACCTCAAGCTCAAGATGCCAGGCCCTCGAGGAGTAATCACGGTCAATGGAAACACCGAACGCTCTCTTCGAACGAAGGAGCATATGGCAGCGCGCGCAGCAGAAGTACAAAGTAGCCTCTCCAGGCAATTCTCCAGTCCGGCCTTCAAAAGGCCGGACACTATCAAGCGCGCCCGGAGTAACCTACAACAAGATAGCCTCGCACGTTCCAAGCAGGCGTAGCAATGCGGCCCCAACCCCAGCCCTCGTGAAATAGCGAAACCAGCAGTTCGCGTACATAACTACGCTCTCAAAATACCATGGGCGCAAGGGAAGGGGCATCATCACGGCACCCCCATAACACGGCTTAAACCGTACTAGGGGCTGCCGAATCATTTCTTTATTCTCTCTTACTTTCAGGACTCCATACTTCGGACGACCTGTTCGACAATTCAACTACCGCACAAACGATGCAAGAACCAGGGAAGCAGACAAGCCATGCCGCATTATGGAACTCCCAGGTGTTCTCTATTATGAGCAGTATTCCTGTTTTAAATACAATTCCGTGGCTCTCCCCTGGACAGGACATGTTAAATAGTCCAATTTCTTTCGCTTATCGCATTATTTGTATCGTTCTGCTTGGATAGCAGCCTTCTTATAAACAATGCATAGCTTTTTGTCTATTTTTTGCATTACTCTACTTTTATATATATGTTCATTAATGACATGTTGCACCCATACACTATGGTATGGCAAAACACGCCAGGGGCTCCAGTACCCCTTAATATGGCATGAGAAGTCCGAACACTTTAACAAGTGCGGCACCCCGAACTTATAGCATTATATGCATCGGCTCCGAATCATGATTTGGGTCAATATTTGGGTTTGCCCGGCTCCTATGTTTTGGTGCCTTACGTTCCGCTATATCGGCTAAGGTAGCACTAGGAGAACTACTACGATTGTGCCCCAGTTGAGCTAGGTTGAGCACCTCACTAGAGAAAGCTAAAACTGACTGTCATGATAAGGCGAGAGACCGGTCGCTGTTCGAGAGGTTTTTCGGGTCCTTAAAGACCTATGCCGCTTAGAGTGAGGAACCGGATTTTGTCCAGCCAAGGCGTGGATAGCGCCCCAAACTCGGTCTTCCGAATACTAGGGGCTTTGCTGCAATTTAAAATTATAGAGTTCTATGGCCAAGTGAGAGTGTTCAAGCATTATAGTCTGATTGCCTTGTTCGTTGTGCTGAGCGCCTCCCTCGAAGGACCCAAACATGGGAAAAAGAGCGCCCAGGTTTATCCCGAACACCCCAGCACTAGCGGCATGGGGGCAGAAGCCGACGACTGGCCATCTCTCAATTTTTGATAAACGGCCGCACAGAAAGTAATATTTTAAATTCAACAAGCATTGCTTAGCACAAATGAACAAGTTTTCAGCGCACAGGAAAGCACGAGCGAGTTCATTCAAAAATTACATCCTTGGTACATTCATCCGCCACAAGGCGGGCGCCCTTCAGCACATCCTTATAATAGTTATCGGGTTTGCGATGCTCTTTCCCCGGCGGAGGCCCGTCCTTCACAAGCTTCTCGTCGTCCAGCTTGCCCTAGTGCACCTTAGCACGGGCAAGGGCCCTCCAGGCTCCTTTGATGCAGACGGAGCGCTTGATGACCTCAAGCCTTGGACAGGCCTCCACCAGCCGCCGCACCAGCCCAATGTAGCTCCCAGGCAGGGCCTCTCCAGGCCACAGCCGAACTATGAAGCTTTTCATGGCCTGTTCGGCCGCCTTGTGGAGCTCGACCAGCTGCTTCAGCTGGTCGCTTAAGGGCACAGGGTGTCCGGCCTCAGCATACTGAGACCAGAACACCTTCTCCGTCGAGTTGCCTTCTTCGGCTCGATAGAATGCGACGGCATCAGATACGCTGCGGGGAAGATCTGCGGACGCCCCTGGAGAGCTCCGGATTCGGGTAAGTATCAAGTAACTTACTTTTATATGTCTGCTTTGCATAAAAAATGCCTTACCCGCGGCTATCTTTTTCACCGCATCCATTTCCTGGAGGGCCTTCTCAGCCTCGGCCTTGGCAGACTGAGCAGTCTCGATGGCCGCGGCGAGCTCGGACGCTCGCGTCTTCGAGTCAAGCTCCAAAATCTCATGTTTTTTCATGAGAGCCTGAAGCTCTTGCTGCGCCTCGCCGACCTGTGCCTCAAATTTCTCCCGCTCACTGCGCTCCGAGGCCGCTCTCTTCTCGGCCTTGGACAGCGCCTGCTTGAGGGTTGCCACCTCAGTTGTGCCCCCTGCAACAAGTAGCATAATCCTGTAAATTTTTTGCAATTGCATCTTTTTATATATATCTTTCTATAAGGTATCTCTTACCCTCTTTCTCCTCGAGCTATCGCTTGGCAAGGCCGAGCTCTTGCTCGGTCCGCTCGAGACCTTGCTTCAGGGTACCTACCTCCGCATTCAGTGTGGCGGTAGCAAGCAGCGAAGCCTGCATATGCATATTGACTCATTTTTTGTTAGACTCCTGCGAAATTATTTGATCCTCTATTTGGCTTTTCTTCCCGAACGCCAAACAGAGCATCAGGGGATACTGTCTATGCGGTAATATTTTTACATATTTTTAATTACCTCGAAGCCTGTTAGAAGGCTAGCACAAGCTTCAGTCAGCCCGCTCTTAGCGGACTAAACCTTCTAGATCACTGCACTCATAATAGTACGGTGCTCCTCGTCGATGGAGGCGCCGTTAAGCAACTCCAGCAGATTGCCCGGCACCTCCGGTTGGACGGAGGCCGCCGGCTCAGAAGGCTTGCTCCTCTTAGAAGGAGTTCGCCTACCGCAGTCCGGAACCGTTGAAGATTCCGGCGCGGTGTCCGGCTCAAAGCCGGACTTGGAGCCCTGGGGGGTTTCGTCCCCTTTGCTCCTGGAGTCCGGGAAGTCGCCTTGTGGCGCCTCCAAGACCACCTCCTCTTGGCTTGGAACATGCTGGGACAATACTTCAGCGTCGTCCGTAGGGCGAGGGGAGGTAGCCCTCGGAAGTGAATTCACATCCGACGAATCCAGGGAGCCGCTCGACGACTCGTCGAGCCCGGCCTTGGGCGGACTGCATAATTATGTTCGACATAAGGAAAAGTTGTGCAGCAAAGGAAAGCTATGAGTCACTCTAGTATCCGAATACTTACGATCCCGCCGGGCGCCTGGCCCTTTGCGGCCACTCCTCTTCGCCCTTGTCGACGTCGGTGGAGTAGTCCGGCGGAAGGGTTTTCCCCTTCTTGGACCCTTCGGCCTCCCCTGTTGGGGCGGCCTTCCTCTTCTTTCCTCCCCCCGTTGGAGGGGGAGAGGTTTCTTCTTTCTCCTCCTCGTTTTCACGGGAGGAGCGCGTCTCGGATTCGTCGGACAATGAGTCCGACACCACCGTACGCCGGGAACCCTTTCGAGTCCCCATGGCCTTCTTCTTAGCCTTCTTCTCCGGCGCCACGTAAGGTGCCGGAGCTAGCAGCTTCGATAAACGAGCATCTGCTGGGTCTTCGGGCAGAGGAGCCAGATAGTCGATCTGTCTGGACTTCACCTGCCACTCCTGTCAAAGGTGGGGGAGTTTAGATCCCGCATAGAGTCAAACTATGAAAGACTAACATCCTGTAAAAGGTGAAAATAGTTTACCTCGCCAGCGTGATGCTGCGAGCTAAATCCGCGGTCCTCGGAAGCGTATGCGGGAGCCTCGGCGCCTTTGGTTAGCACCTTCCAGACTTCTTCGTACATCGTGTCGAAAAGCTTGCTGAGGGTTGGGTGCTGCGCCGGGTTGAACTCCCATAGATTGAAGTCTCATTGTTGGCACGGGAGGATCCGGCGGACGAGCATAACCTGGACTACATTTACGAGCTTTAGCTGCTTGTTGACCAGGGTTTGGATGCATTTTTACAGTCCGATCACCTCCTCTTGGTAGCCCCACGACAGGCCCGTCTCTTTCCAGGACGCGAGTCGCGTAGGGGGTCCGGATCGAAACTCAGGGGCTGCGACCCATTCAGGGTCGCACGGCTCGGTGATGTAAAACCACCCCGATTGCCACCCCTTCAGGGTCTCCACAAAAGAGCCCTCGAGCCATAGGACGTTGGCTATCTTGCCCGCCATGGGGCCTCCGCACTTCGCTTGGCTGCCGCGCACCACCTTCGGCTTGACATTGAAAGTCTTGAGCCAAAGGCCGAAATGGGGGCGGATGCAGAGGAAGGCCTCGCACACGACGATAAACGCCGATATGTTGAGGATGAAGTTCGGGGCCAGATCGTGGAAATCTAGGCCATAGTAGAACATGAGCCCCTGGACAAATGGGTGGAGAGGAAAACCCAGTCCGTGGAGGAAGTGGGGAAGGAATACTACCCTCTCATGGGGCCTTGGGGTGGGGAGGAGCTGCCCCTCTTCAGGAAGTCGATGCGCGATGTTGTTGGACAAGTATCCGGCCTTCCTTAGTTTTTTGACATGGCCCTCCGTAACGGAGGAGACCATCCACTTGCCTCCCGCTCCGGACATGGCTGGAGAAGGTCGAGGTAGGAAGTGTGGACTTGCGTGTTGGAGCTCGGGTACGCAGGAGATGGATAGGCAAAGGAGGAAGAAGGCGTAGGTGAAAAGGTGGATCCTTATACCCTTATATGGGCGGATGCGACTATGCGTCCCCACCAGCCTGGTAAAACTCGCTTATCTCCCAAGCGCCATGATAAATGGCGCGGTTGGGTTACCCACGTCTGTATTGATGAGAATCCCGTAAATGGGGGACACGATCTCTGCTTTGACAAGACATGCCAAGGAAACCGCCTCACAAAATGTGCGTAGGTGGAGAAGTGAAACCGTTTCGAATGAAGGCTTGGCCGTAGTATGATGTCACGCTACAAAATACGTCAGCAGATTAGATTTGTGTTAATATTATTCTCTCTATGGCAATATGTGGAAACTTATTTTCCAGAGCCGGACACTACTTTTAGTGTTTACCAACTTTTATGAAGAACTTGGAGGAGGAACCCGCCTTGCAATGCCGAAGACAATCTGCGCGCCGGACTCGTCGTCATTGAAGCCTGGTTCAGGGGCTACTGAGGGAGCCCTGGATTAGGGGGTGTTCGTGTAGCCGGACTATACCTTCTGCCGGACTCCTGGACTATGAAGATACAAGATTGAAGACTTCGTCCCGTGTCCGGATGGGACTTCCCTTGGCGTGGAAGGCAAGCTAGGCGATGCGGATATACAGATCTCCTACCATTGTAACTGACTTTGTGTAACCCTAACCCTCTCCGGTGTCAATATAAACCGGAAGGTTTTAGTCCGTAGGACAACTCCTACATACAACAATCATACTATAGGCTAGCTTCTAGGGTTTAGCCTCCTTGATCTCGTGGTAGATCTACTCTTGTACTACCCATATCATCAATATTAATCAAGCAGGACGTAGGGTTTTACCTCCATCAAGAGGGCCTGAACCTGGGTAAAACATTGTGTTCCCTGTCTCCTGTTACCATCCGCCTAGACGCACAGTTCGGGACCCCCTACCCAAGATCCGCTGGTTTTGACACCGACAATACCCATAGGATTTTTATATGCAGTTCTATAGGCCCATAATGCATCATCAAGTTTCTTGGACCAATTCTTTCTAGATCTATTAACAGTCTTTTGCAAAATTAATTTGAGATCTCTGTTACTCAATTCTACTTGACCACTAGACTGTGGATGATAGGGAGATGCAATTCTATGACTAACATCATACTTGGCAAGCATTTTACGAAAGGCACCATGAATAAAATGTGAACCACCATCAGTCATTAAATATCTAGGGACCCCAAACCTCGGAAAAATAACTTCTTTAAGCATCCTAATAGAAGTGTCATGATCAGCACTACTAGTTGGAATAGCTTCTACCCACTTAGTAGCGTAATCAATAGCAACTAAAATATGTGTATACCCATTAGATGAAGTAAAAGGTCCCATGTAATCAAAGCCCCAATCATCAAATGGTTCAATAACGAGTGAATAATTCATAGGCATTTCTTGACGTCTACTAATATTACCAATTCTTTGACATTCATCGCATGATAAGACAAACTTACGAGCATCCTTGAAGATAGTAGGCCAATAAAAACCGGATTGCAATACCTTATGCGCAGTTCTATCTCCAGCGTGGTTTCCTCCATAAGCTTCGGAGTGACACTTGCGTAGGATCTGTTCCTCTTCATGCTCAGGTACACAATGTCTAATAACACCATCTACTCCTTCTTTATAAAGATGTGGGTCATCCCATAAGTAATGTCTTAAATCATAGAAAAACTTTTTCTTTTGTTGGTATGTGAAACTAGGTGGTATAAATTTAGCAACAATGTAATTAGCATAATCAGCATACCATGGAGCAGTACGAGAAGCATTTATGACAGCTAATTGTTCATCAGGAAAGCTATCATCAATAGGTAGTGGGTCATCAAGAACATTTTCTAACCTAGACAAGTTGTCTACAATGGGATTCTCAGCTCCCTTTCTATCAATAATATGCAAATCAAATTCTTGTAGCAAGAGAACCCATCTAATAAGTCTAGGTTTAGCATCTTTATTTTCCATAAGATATTTAATAGCAGCATGATTAGTGTGAATAGTTACTTTAGAGTCAACAATATAAGGTTTGAACTTATCACAAGCAAAAACAACTGCTAAGAATTCTTTTTCAGTAGTAGCATAATTTCTCTTAGCACTGTCTAGAGTTTTACTAGCATATTGAATAACATTTAATTTCTTATCAACTCTTTGTCCTAGAACAGCACCTACAGCATAATCACTAGCATCACACATAAATTCAAAGGGTAAATTCCAATCAGGAGGCTGAACAATAGGTGCAGAAATCAATGCTTTCTTAAGTATATCAAATGCTTATACGCAATCATCATCCAAGACAAAAGGAATACCTTTTTGTAATAGATTAGTCAGAGGCCGAGAAATTTTTGAGAAGTCCTTAATGAACCTCCTATAAAAACCGGCATGACCAAGGAAGCTTCTTATACCTTTGATGTCCTTGGGACACAACATCTTTTCAATGGCGTCAACTTTTGCTTTATAAACTTCAATGCCTCTTTTAGAAATTTTATGCCCCAAGACAATACCTTCATTAACCATAAAGGGGAACTTCTCCCAATTCAAGACAAGGTTAGTGTCTTCACATCTCTGCAAAACTCGATCAAGGTTGCTCAAGAAATCATCAAAAGAGGATCCATAAACGGAGAAATCATCCATCAAAACCTCACAAATATTTTCACAAAAGTCAGAGAATATAGCCATCATGCATCTTTGAAAGGTAGTAGGTGCATTACATAAACCAAAAGGCATACGTCTATAAGCAAAAGTACCGAAACGGCAAGTAAAAGTGGTCTTTGCTTGATCATCAGCTGACACAGGTATTTGAGAGAAACCAGAGTAACCATCTAGAAAGCAAAAATGTGTATGTTTGGATAATCTTTCTAGCATTTGATCAATGAAAGGCAAAGGGTAATGATCTTTTTTAGTAGCTTTATTTAATTTGTGGAAATCAATCACCATCCTATAACATGTAATAATTCTTTGCGGAATCAATTCATCTTTATCATTAGGAACGACAGTAATATCTCCCTTGTTAGGGACACAATGGACAGGACTTACCCACTGACTATCAGCAACGGGATAAATTATACCTGCCTCAAGGAGGTTTAGTATTTCCTTTCTTACCACTTCTTTCATCTTAGGATTTAGCCGTCGTTGTCCCTGGAGGGTACTCGGCTTTTGTCCGAATCTCGGGACGCAATAACGATGGTCTCCATCTCCGCCCAGTATGTCTTGACACGGGTGAGAGCCTTCCGCGCGCCCTCTATGCATGCTGACCTCTTCATTGCACTAATACGTGGCACCGCATCAAGGAGTTGCTGCACCAAACTGAAGTAACTCTTCGGCTCCGATCTCCCCGGCCATAGATGACTCATGACGCACTTCATGGCGAGTCCGGACAACCTATTCAATTCGGACCATTGAGCCAGATGATCGTCCATCGCTAGTGGACGCTCTGGATTGCAAAACTGCGACCAGAAAAGTTTATCCACTTCCCGATCTTCTTGATCTCGAAACTGTTCGGTCGCATTAGCAGCACTCGCTGCCAAATCCAGATAGGTGTCCTCCACACTCCACATCCTGTCCAACGGAGCAAACTTCGGATCGCAAAACTTCCTCCGCAGCATAAAGGGCTTTCCAGCCGCAATCTGTCCGGCCCGACGCAGCTCCTCCTTCGCAGCTCTCGTCGCAGAGCGAGCATCCTTGGCATCAGCAACGGCCTTCTCTAAGTCCGTCTGCCTCGCCCGGTCTTCTTCCTCAAGAAGCTTGCAACGGTCAGCAGCACTCTTTAACTTCACGGCCATCTCCTTCTTGCTTCGGCAGTGAGCAGCCTGTTCGGCCCTCAGCTCTTCAAGGGCCTTCTCGGCAGCCGCATCATTTTCTCTGGCTTGTTCCTTAGCCCAGGCAAGTTCCGCCCGAAGACTCTCCACGGCGGCCGCACCATCTGCGTTAAGCACACACATTGTAAGATATTGGCATAAAGCCCCTCTTACCAGGTGCCGCCCAAGGAATTACATACCCTGAGCCTCATCAAGCCGCTTGTTGACGAGCGCGATGTCGGCATCTGCCACGTCTAGTTGCCGCTTTAGTTCGGCAAAATCATTAGTTCCGCTCAATTCCGGACACCTCGCCACCTACATTTAAAGGCGACATTTTAGACCTGGGATTATGAACCTCTGCACGCTGTCACTTCTGACAACGCACAGAGTCTCAGGGGCTACTATCTACACAGGGCGCATTTTATTTATGCGCAACTGGCAAAAGTGTACATTATCTAACGTACCTCAAAACCCGTCAGTAAGCTTCTGATGGCCTCATGCAATCCGCTTTCCGCGGAGGAAATCCTTTCAATCACCGTGCTCATCAGTGCACGGTGTTCCTCCGAGATAGAAGCTCGCCCCAGCAGATTCTTTAGCTCCTCCGATCGAGCACCAGACGGTGCCGGACTTGTCCTATGGCCTCTTTCAAAGGCCGGACGCGTAGAACCTTGGGGGGCCTCATAGCTGTCTTCCGCCCCTGCCGGATTCGGAGAAACCCTCCGTGACGACACCTCAGGGTCGCCCGCCTCGCTAGGTGGTACGGCAAGGGGAGGCGTCCCGCTCTCCATCAGATCCGGAAGAAGGTCCCCCGAAGACGAGCTCTGCTGAGAAGGGCTGAGGTCCGAACTACAAGGTAAAATTTCGGTTAATCATTCTCAGGTTTAAAGCAAGGATATTTTATAATCTTTCTCTACTTATGGCTTGCTGGAGGGCTGGCCCCCTTGAGGGCGTAGTTTGGCCGATGTATCCCCCGGCGTAGGACCCTCTGACGAGGATTTTTCCCCCGTTTGGAGGCTGTGACCTCCGAATTTTCAGAGGCAATCCTTTTCTTCCCCGGAGGAGAGGAATTTTCAGTTCCTTCCCTCCGAACAGCCTCCTTTGAGGAGGCCGTAGCTGCCTTGTCCTCTCCCTCACTTTCCTTCAAAGGCACAATCTTCAACATCCTGACCAGGACGGAATCCGGCCTGGTCTCAGGAAGGGGAGCGGGACATCTTATCAGCTTTGCTTTCGCTATCCACTCCTGTTCAAAGGGACAGCTCTTTTAGGGGCAAGTTTATGAAAAATATATGGATAACGAGTCCGGGCACAAGGCTACTTACTTGAGTATCCGGGCGATTGCAGCTTAGACCTGCGTCCTCGGTCAAACCCGGACACATTGACTGTGATCCGAAGAACAGTTTATACATCTCCGCGGGCGTCACACCCATGAAATGCTGGAGAGCTCGCGGTCCCTCCGAATTAAACTCCCACAGGCGAAGGGGGTGACATTTGTCGGGCAGGGTTTGGCGAATCAGCATGAGTTGTGTCACTTTGACCAGGCTGAGGTCTCTCTCTAAGAGATCCCTGATGCGGCCCTACAACAAAGGCACGTCTTTGGACGGCCCCCAGTCTAGTCCTTTATTGACCCATGACGCTAACTGTGGTGGGGGACCCGAGCGAAAGGCAGGTGGCGCCACCCACTTGGTGCCCCTGGGAGCGGTGATATAAAACCACTCCCTTCGCCATAAACCGAGCTCCTCTTGAAAAGAGCCCTCGGGCCATGGAGCATCAGCATTCTTGCTTATAACAGCGCCTCCGCACTCCGCGTATCGTCCCTCGATCATCTTCGGTTCGACCTTGAAGGTCTTGAGCCATAGTCCGAAGTGAGGAGTAACACGAAGGAATGCTTCACACACAATGATGAATGAGGAAATATGGAGGATGGACTCCGGAGCTAAGTCGTGGAATTCCAGCCCATAATAAAACATCAGCCCCCTCACGAAGGGATCCATTGGGAAGCCTAACCCCCGAAGGAAGTGAGATATGAACACCACGCTCTCACCAGGCTGGGGACTAGGAACCGCCTGCCCTTGAACAGGCAACCTATGCGAAATTTCACTAGTCAAGAACTTAGCCTCTCTCAACTTTAGCACGTCCTCCTTCGTGACGAAGGAGGGCATCCATCGACCTTGAAGATCAGAACCGGACATTGTCAAAGGTCCGAAGCGCCTGGAATCTGGGGCCTAGGGTGTTGGAACTCGAGGCAACGGGCGAACTCGTTTGAGACTGGAAAAAAGGAGTAAAGCCTTGGTCTCTTTATAAGAGGTTGAATACCAAGAGCCCTCCCCGTGACCATTTGGGACTCGCTTTTAATCGAGAAAACATGCTGAGCGGGCACGATTGGGTTACCCACGTCCGTATTGATGAGAATCCCGTAAATAAAGGGGACACGATCTCTGCTTTGACAAGATGTGCCAAGGAAACCGCCTCGCAAAATGCGCTGAGGTGGGGAAGTGAAAACGATTCGAATAAAGGCTTGGCCGTAATGTGATGTCACGCTACGGGATACGTCAGCAGATTAGATTTGTGTTAATGTTATTCTCTCTATGGCACTATGTGGAAACTTATTTTGCAGAGCCGGACACTACTTTTAGTGTTTACCAACTTTTATGAAGAATTTGGAGGAGGAACCCGCCTTGCAATGCCGAAGACAATCTGCGTGCCGGACTCGTCGTCATTGAAGCCTGGTTCAGGGGCTACTGAGGGAGTCCTGGATTAGGGGGTGTTCGGATAGCCGGACTATACCTTCAGCCGGACTCCTGGACTATGAAGATACAAGATTGAAGACTTCATCTCGTGTCCGGATGGGACTTTCCTTGGCGTGGAAGGCAAGCTTGGCGATGCGGATATACAGATCTCCTACCATTGTAACCGACTTTGTGTAACCCTAACCCTCTCCGGTGTCTATATAAACCGGAGGGTTTTAGTCCGTAGGACAACAACTCCAACATACAACAATCATACCATAGGCTAGCTTCTAGGGTTTAGCCTCCTTGATCTCGTGGTAGATCTACTCTTGTACTACGCATATCATCAATATTAATCAAGCAGGACGTAGGGTTTTACCTCCATGAAGAGGGCCCGAACCTGGGTAAAACATTGTGTTCCCTTGTCTCCTGTTACCCAAGATCCGCCGGTTTTGACACCGACAGTCGGGGTGAAGATACCCCGAGCAAGTCCCTCAAAGGATTACTTTCCATTGTAACAAGTGACAGTAAATTTCAACACACTATATAATTTTTTCCTTACCAAATTCCACCTACCAAAGGTGCTTCACTCCCCAGCAACGGCGCCAGAAAAGAGTCTTGATGACCCACAAGTATAGGGGATCTATCGTAGTCCTTTCGATAGGTACGAGTGTCGAACCCAACGAGGAGCAGAAGGAAATGATAAGCGGCTTTCAGCAAGGTATTCTCTGCAAGCACTAAAATTATCGGTAACAGATAGTTTTGTGATAAGGTAATTTGTAACGGGTAACAAGTAACAATAGTAAATAAAGTGCAGCAAGGTGGCCCAATCCCTTTTGTAGCAAACGACAAGCCTGGACAAACTCTTATATAGAGAAAAGCGCTCCCGAGGACACATGGGAATTATCGTCAAGCTAGTTTTCATCATGTTCATATGATTCGCGTTCGGTACTTTGATAATTTGATATGTGGGTGGACCGGTGCTTGGGTGATGTCCTTACTTGGACAAGCATCCCACTTATGATTAACTCCTATTGCAAGCATCCGCAACTACAAAAGAAGTATTAAGGTAAACCTAACCATAGCATGAAACATATGGATCCAAATTAGCCCCTTACGAAGCAACGCATAAACTAGGGTTTAAGCTTCTGTCACTCTAGCAACCCATCATCTACTTATTACTTCCCAATGCCTTCCTCTAGACCCAAATAATGGTGAAGTGTTATGTAGTCGACGTTCACATAACACCACTAGAGGAGAGACAACATACATCTCATCAAAATATCGAATGAATACCAAATTCACATGACTACTAATAGCAAGACTTCTCCCATGTCCTCAGGAACAAACGTAACTACTCACAAAGAATATTCATGTTCATAATTAGAGGAGTATTAATATGCATAATGGATATGAACATATGATCTTCCACCAAATAAACCAACTAGCATCAACTACAAGGAGTAATCAACACTACTAGCAACCCACAGGTACCAATCTGAGGCATTGGGACAAAGATTGGATACAAGAGATGAACTAGGGTTTGAGAGGAGATGGTGCTGGTGAAGATGTTGATGGAGATTGGCCCCCTCCCGATGAGAGGAGCATTGGTGATGATGATGGCGATGATTTCCCCCTTCCAGAGGGAAGTTTCCCCGGCAGAACAGCTCTGCCGGAGCCCTAGATTGGTTCCGCCAAGGTTCTGCCTTGTGGCGGCAGAGTTTCTTCCCGAAAGCGTGCTTATGGTTTTTTCTCGGACAAAATACTTCATATAGCAGAAGATGGGCACCAGGGGGCCCACGAGGCAGGGACGCGCCCAAGGGGTAGGGTGCGCCTCCCACCCTCGTGGCTAGGGTGTGGCCCCATCTAGTATTTTCTTCGTCCAGTATTTTTTATTATTTCCAAAAATAACTTTCGTGGAGTTTCAGGACTTTTGGAGTTGTGCAGAATAGGTCTCTAATATTTGCTCCTTTTCCAGCCCAAAATTCCAGCTGTCGGCATTTCCCCTCTTCATGTAAACCTTGTAAAATAAGAGAGAATAGGCATAAGTATTGTGACAGAACGTGAATAATAGCCCATAATGCGATAAATATCGATATAAAAGCATGATGCAAAATGGACGTATCAGCTGCGGCCGCCGCGCCGCCGACTAGCTCTCCGGCTGCTCCGACACCCCGGTATCCTTAGCCACTCCCTTGCCCTTGGTGGATTTGGGGGCCATGGCGATTGCGAGAGGCAAGGGACAGAGGACGACTGAGGGAGTCCTGGATTAGGGGTGTCCGGGTAGTCGGACTATGACCTTTGGCCGGACTCCTCGACAATAAAGATACTAGATTGAAGACTTCATCCCGTGTCCGGATGGGACTTTCCTTGGTGTGGAAGTCAAGCTTGGCGATACGGATATGTAGATCTCCTTCCGTTGTAACCGACTCTGTGTAACCCTAACCCTCTCCGATGTCTATATAAACCAGAGGGTTTTAGTCCGTAGGACGAACAACAATCATGCCATAGGCTAGCTTCTAGGGTTTAGCCTCTCTGATCTCGTGGTAGATCTACTTTGTACTACCCATATCATCAATATTAATCAAGCATGAGTAGGGCTTTACCTCCATCGAGAGGGCCTGAACCTGGGTAAAAACATCGTGTCCCTTGTCTCCTGTTACCATCCGCCTAGACGCACAGTTCGGGACCCCCTACCCGAGATCCGCCGGTTTTGACACCGACATTGGTGCTTTCATTAAGAGTTCCTCTGTGTCGTCGCCATCAGGAAGGATGCCGCATCCCGTTTTTAAAAACGGAACTGTTGCTAAAGGAGCTTTGGCTATCGGCCAAACTCTCCGGCTGGGTGGTTTCCTTGTGACCGCCTGTTCGGCCGCCGCGCCGACGATGAATTCTCGTGTCATCGAAAGCAATCTTCACGTCAACTCGGAACTCACCGAGCAGTTAGATCCGATGGAGCTCTCTTCCCTAAACGAGCTCTTGGATCGCATCACCGCCCTGGGAGTCACTACAGACTACAATCAGATTGGGCTTAAACCCGATCTGAGAGAGATTAACTCTCCCCAGGTCAACCATCACGTTGCAGTGGTGGAGGAACAGCGTGGCGACCCTTCATCTATCTTAAGGACTAGTTATGTCCGGATTCCCTATCCCTCCAAGCCAGATACCCGCGGAGGGGAGGACGTCACTCAGGCCCTGAACCTAAAGTCAGGCAATGGGCTAGATTCATTGGACAACATCCAAGAACCCAAGCTTCCGAGTTCGGAAACTCCTTGGCCCCTGAGTCTCAGATTGGGTGAGGTTCCGGATTTAATTCCACCCACCCACCCAAACATAAGCGATCTATCCCAAATTCGGCAAGAGCCCAAAGAAACAGTACACCATTACTGGGCCAGATTCCTCCTGGTCATGAACAGGATAAAGGATTGCCGCGAGGAGGATGCAATTTCATTCTTCTGCAACAATTGCACGGACAAGGGAATCCTCAACGCCATAAGTCTCCATGAAATTACACGCTTCGCTGACTTGGCGTCCATAGTATGAAAGTATTGTGCGATGGAAAGCGCCTGGAAAACCAAAATAAAATTTCGGGACAATCCGGCCCTGAATACAAACCCAGTCTGAAATAAAAGGGTGCATTATCGCCAGACACCCGGGTTAAGCACCAAAAAGCAAAAACCCTCTACAAGGCATGGAACCGTGCTGGAGGGGTGGCTCAATGGACCCTGTAAAATTCATAGTACAGAGGGCGCCACACCAACTCATAGCCTTAGAGCATGTTGGATACTCCGGCAGGTGGCCAAAAGTGGCGAAGATCTTCTAATCCCAGAAGCCACAAAGCACCAGCCAAAAGATACCAGCACGGTATTAACAGTCTTCGAGACTTTCGCATCAAACAATATGCGAAAACGAACACTCCGCAGCCTTGCCAAAGTCTACCATGTGGCCACAATAAACCCATGGAGTGACACGGCTATTACTTTCAATGCCAGTGATGAACCTAAATTCCGAACGGTCCGAGCACCAGCCGCATTGGACCTCAGTCCAATTGTGGACGGCTTTCGACTCACCAAGGTACTCATGGACGGCGGCAACGGATTGAACCTCATTTATGAGGAAACCCTTCAAAAAATGGAAATAGACTGGAACCGCATTGAGCGAAGCAACACAACCTTTAGAGGAATAATCACATGGGGAAAATCACATTGGATGTGGTGTTCGGCATGCCGGGCAATTATAGGTCCAAAGAGGTCACATTCCAAGTGGCCCGTTCAGCAGCGGATACCACGCCCTATTAGGGCGGGAGGCATTTACAATCTTCCAATCCATACCCCATTATGGGTACATGAAGCTCAAAATGCCCGGGCCCAACAAAATGCATGGAAGCGCATTGTACAGGAAAAATCACATTGGATGTGGTGTTCGGCACGCCGGACAATTATAGGTCCAAAGAGGTCACATTCCAAGTGGCCCCGTTCAGCAGCGGATACCACACCCTATTAGGGAGGGAGGCTTTTACAATCTTCCAAGCCATACCCCATTATGGGTACATGAAGCTCAAAATGCCTGGGCCCAACGGAATCATCACTCTCGCTAGTGATCTGTACACAGCACTCTGCGCCAAAAATAAGACAGCCGCACTAGCCCTCGAGGCACTATCCGAAGCCCTAGCGGCTGAGGAACTGACTGCACTGCGCTCCACGATGAACAGGGACGACGTGATACTCGACAAAAGAACCAAGTCCACCTCCTTTAAACCACCGGACGAAATAGTCAAATTCCAAGTCCATCCAACGGACCCTACAAAAACAGCTTCCATCGGGGCACAATGAAACCCTGATGTAGACGCCGCACTGCGGGAGTTCTTACGCGAGAACTGGGACATTTTTGCCTGGCACCCTTCAGACATGCCAGGAATCCCACGCAGGCTGGCCGAGCATAGCCTAAATATCCTAAAAGGATTCAAGCCAGTCAAGCAGGCTCTTCGGCGTTTCTCCGAACCCAAGAGACAAGCCATGGGAGAAGAACTAGCCAAGCTACTGGAGGCCGGATTCACAGAGACATAAAACATCCGAACTGGCTAGCAAACCTGGTGATGGTACCGAAGACGGATAAATCCTGGCGCTTGTGCATCGATTTTAAGTACCTCAACAAGGCTTGCCCAAAGGATCCTTTTCCTCTCCCCCGCATTGATCAAATTATCGACGCTACCATAGGACACGATTCATTGTGTTTCCTCGATGCATATTTCGGCTAACATCAAATTAAGATGGCAGAGTCAGATCAAGCCGCAACGGAATTCATCACACCATACGGCCCATTCTGCTTCAACACAATGCCCTTCGGGCTCAAAAACGCCGGCGCAACATACCAGCGCATGATTCAGACATTTCTGGCAAACTAGATCGGTAAAATAGTGGAGGCATACGTAGATGACGTGGTCATCAAAACCAAGCATGTCGAATCTCTAGTAAACACCTTGAGGCTCACATTCGATAACCTCTGAACATACGACATCAAGCTCAACCCAGAAAAATGCATTTTCGGCGTACCGGCCGGAAAGCTCTTGGGCTTCATTGTATCCGGTAGAGGAATTGAAGCAAATCCAGCCAAGACCCGAGCTCTGTCACAATTGGATATCCCAAAGGACCTCAAACAAATACAAAAATTGACTGGATGTGTGGCGGCTCTAAGCCGCTTTATCTCCCGTTTAGGAGAAAAAGTATTACCCCTTTATCGCCTCCTCCTGCGCACCGAACACTTCGAGTGGACGGATGCCGCCACGGCCGGACTCGACGAAATAAAAGCCATATTGGCAACAAACCCGGTCCTGACCACGCCAAACATTGGCGAACCAATGCTACTGTACATTGCGGCAACTCACCAAGTTGTGAGCGCAGTACTCGTTGTCGAACGAGAAACGGACGGACACAAATTCCCCCTTCAAAAGTCGGTTTACTACGTGTCCACGGTCCTCACTCCATGCAAGTCACGGTACCCGCATTATCAAAAGATAGCGTACGCGGTATTCATGGCATCCCGGAAGCTGCGGCACTACTTTCAAGAGTGTTCGATAACAGTAGCCTCGGAAGTGCCACTTAACGATATTATAAACAACTGCGACGCGACGGGCCAGATTGCCAAATGGGCCATTGAGCTCCTCCTGTTCGACATAACAAACAAGCCACGGCGAGCTATTAAGTCGCAAGTTTTGGCTGACTTCGTCGCCGAATGGACTGAAGCCGAACTCCCTAAAGAGTATGGCGCATATTCCAACTGGATCATGCACTTCGACGGCTCCAAAATGTTGGCTGGTCTGGGGACTGGCGTCGTTCTGACGTCCCCAACAGGAGATACAGTTCAATACATACTCCAGATAATGTATACGGACTCCAACAACGCAGCCGAATATGAGGCCCTTCTACATGGTCTCCGGATGGCAGTATCCATGGGCATTCAACGCCTAGAGGTGCGCGGGGATTCGAACCTCGCGATATCCCAAATAAATGGAGACTTTGATGCCAAGGATCCTAAAATGGCAGCTTATCACAACGCCGTTCTAAAAATGTCAGCTCGGTTCTAGGGGCTCGAAATTCACCATATAGCCCGGGAAAACAACCAGGCAGCAGACGTCATGGCATGCATTGGCGCAAAGCGTGATGCCATCCCTCCCAACATCTTCTTGGAAAGGCTGTTCAAGCCATCCGTAGTGTGGGAAGGGGAACCCGGAAATAACAGCCCCGACCCAACCGCACTTCCCGACACCGAACACCCTGACATAATTGGAGGCTCTGCCAACAAAGTAACATCCTCAGCCCACGTACTAATGGAAGTCATTGCCTCGTGGACAGCACCATTCCTAGCCTACCTAACCAGGCAGGAACTTCCCGAGGACCAAAATGAGGCACGCTGCATAGTGCGGCGATCTAAAGCCTATAAAGTCCATGATTGAGAGGTTTATAAGAAAAGCACCACAAGAGTCCTTCAAAGGTGTATCTACGAAGAGGAAGGGTGGAATCTCCTGGCTGAAATTCATGCCGGACTCGGCGGGCACCACGCTGCAGCCCGGGCCCTTGTAAGCAAGGCCTTCCGTACAGGATTTTATTGGCCGACAGCCCGGGCAGATGCCCAGGACTTAGTCCAATGATGTATTGGTTGCCAGCTCTTTGCTAATCAAAGTCATATGCCACCCATCGCCCTCCAAACTATACCCATCACCTGGCCCTTCACAATCTAGGGGCTTGACATGGTTGGACCCCTTAAAGGAGGAACCCACAAGCAAAAATACCTACTGGTCATGGTGGACAAGTTCACCAAATGGATAGAGGCCAAGCCTGTTAAAATGGCCGAATCCGGACCGGTGATAGACTTCATATCCGGGGTCGTACACTGTTACGGCGTCCCACACAGCATCATCACTGATAACGGCACGAACTTCACTGCCGACGAGGTCAAACTCTGGTGCAAAAACATGGGCATCAAGCTCGACTATGCTTCAGTCTATCACCCACAAACTAACGGTCAAGTTGAACGAGCAAATGGTCTAATCATGAGCGGCATCAAACCCAGATTAGTGTGGTCCCTCAAGGAATCTAACACGCACTGGGTAGAGGAGCTCGACTCCGTAATCTGGGGGCTGCGGACCACGCCGAATCGCACCACCGGATAAACACCATTCTTTATGGTATACGGCGCAGAGGCAGTTCTGCCCTGCGACATAATTCATGACTCACCTCGCGTGCGCATGTACGAAGAAAGAGAAGCCGAACTCGATCGGTAGGACAGTTTGGACGCCTTGGAGGAGGAGCGTGACGTGGCAAAAACCCGTTCCGCATTCTATCAACAGCAGGCTCGAAGATACCAAAGCGGAGAAGTACGGGCCAAAACCTACAATGTTGGTGAGTTAGTTCTACGCCTACCGGACAAGAAAAAGGACAAGCTCAAGCCCAAATGGGAAGATCCCTTTATTATTGACCAGGTACTGACTGGTGGAGCGTACCGTCTGCGAGACGCATCGGATAGCCGACTCGAGCCGAACCCATGGAACGCAGCCCGTCTTCGAAGGTTCTACGCCTAGCGCCGGACGCTGTGTTCGTCTCCTTCCTCTGTCCATTTTTTATACACTAGCTGTCTTATATTTCTCTCCTTCTCCCCTCTCTTTTTCTTGTAGCCTTTAAGGGATCGTTCGTGCCTTGTTCGCACACAATTGACGCGCTATCCACGCTCATTATACCTGGGGGCTTCTTTAACAGAAGCTTATTTATACGGGCTTCATGCCCAACACATGTGTCATACTTCCGCATGTACCTTTTATTCACCATTATATGCATCGATATGACTTAAGTTTTGGCCAAGCTAGGTTGCCTGGCTCCTGTGCTTACCCCTACGTTCCTGATTGTTCGGCTAGGAGGTAAAGGGAGCACCTCTGCGATTGTTACTGTCGGGTCAACCGGATGTGTACCTCAGACTGGGTGAAGCCGAAAGCTAGCGTTCTTAAGGAAATATTCAGTCGGTGAACTAAAAGATGATTTTCCACTTATTTATTTATCTGCCCCCAGATGCTTTTCTGCTTTTTTGCAGTCCGGACATGCACTTTAGGGCATGCCTCCCAGGGAAAGGAACCCCTAACGGAACTATTCTCCCTGGAAGATGTTTCTTACTAACCATGTAATATAACATAACTAGTTGGGCACTTGTCTATTCAAGAACTAATGACCCTTACGCCTGGTCTCCATGCATGCCCAGCTTCTTACATAACCGAGAGGTTATTCGGACACACTACGGACTATCGGGTCCCGAGGTTGAAGCGAAAAGGCATTTTACATGTCATCTTAAATTACATAGTCTATTTGACTGGGTAAATTCCTCTTCAATACCATCCAACAGGCTGTCTAGTTTACAGTCCTGTTGGGAATATTTGGCGGCCAACTCTACCTGGTCGTACACTAAGCTAACAGGGATCTCCTTCCCATTGGGCCCCACAGGTCCGACCTCGGCCATGTGGTTTGGGTCAGCCTTCGTGTACCGCGTCTTCACCATGGCCCAGGCCTCCCTGGCGCCTTGACGGCAGGCCGATATCTTCCATAATCGGAAGTGCTGCCACGCTTCCTTCAGCTTCTCTGCAAGCTCTCCAAGGCCTTCGGGCATGGAGACGGAGGGCCACAAGGCCTAGGCGACGCCGTGCATCACCTGCCGAACTCTTTCGTGCAATTGCGAGAGCTCGGGAAGAAGGTCACCCGTAGAACCGGGCATTTCCTCCGTAGGACGACCTGTTAGCATACCTACAGACATAACTCTGTTAGTCGATTTCCTCGCCGAACTCTTTTTCAAAGTTCGTTCAAGCACTTACTAAATATGCTGCGTTGAAGCCGCCGATTCTCCTTAACGGAGTCTGACAGTTGGGCACGAACATCCTTTAGTTCCACGCCCAGCTGGGTGTTGGCATCTTGGAGATCATTCTTCTCCTGCCTCACCTTCGTAAGCACGCTCTCACCAGCCTTTAGCTGGCGTAGGAGTTGCTGCTTATCCGGATCTAATCCGGCGCCATCTGCAATTTTATTGTCAGACTTGTATACACGCCGCACTCTACATGATACTTATCAATTGAGGCATATAATACCAGAGGGGGTCTTCTTGGGCTCCCTGGCTGCGGCTAGTGCGGCCTGAAGTTGGGCCTTGCACTCTTCCAGCTCCTGGGACAGTAGGGTATTCTTCTCTGTAAGAACCTGCATAACAAATGATCCTTAAATCAGTTATTCTAACCGTTTCAAGTCTCGGGGGCTACTGGTATATATATAATCACCAGAATTTTCTTACCCGTATGTCCTTTACATACTGCTCCGCGGCTCAGGTTAGACCATCTTGAGCAGCACGGAGATACGTGTCTCCCGAGTTAAAGGCCTCCAATGCCTCACGGGATAGACAAGTGTTGCGAAGAACTGTTCGGCGACGCCTGTGGTTCATGGCACTCTCCACCTCGGAATTGGTGGCAGACAGCCTGTCCGCATCCTCTGCCGGAGGAACATCTGATGCGCGCCTCATGTTCGCCTCTGCTTCTGGACCTGGCTTTGGAGCCTAGCTAGTGGAGGCGCGATTGGCAACCTCTCCAGATATAGTCCGGCAAGCCCTCTTTTTCCTAAAAAGAACACGGGAGTAAACATGCATCGTAAGGACAATACATTGGTATAAAAACGGCGCGCCTTACTGCTGCGCCGGTGTCTCGATCCGGACTGCGGGTCTTTTCAGCCTGCCCGCCCTCGCGGTCCCTTGTTGGCTAGTCGCCGCAGGCTCGGCGTTCTGCCTCGGGATCCTCCCCTGCGAAACACCATTGGTATACGATGGTCAAAAATAAGTGCGGACGGATCATTTTTGAGTATTGGGACTTCGGTCTCAATTACCTGTGAGCCGGGGATCAGTCCAGGATAATCGGCCGTAATGGCCACCAAGGCATTGTCGATGCTCAGTTGGTAAAATACCCCGTCGATCAGCTCCACAGATATGTCCGGATCCTCTTGGGAGGCCGGGTCGAGGTACCGTTCTGGATCTTCGGGTTGTGGAGGAGGGCTGTTTATCTCCTTTACGGCCTGGCACAGTTCCTGCGTCGAAATCACAAAATGAGATACTTAACTATGGGAATATGGAACGGATGGGCAAAAAGAAGTGTCCGCTTACCCAGTTTGGAGGATTGTACATGGAAAATCCGCCTATGGATTGACGCGGAGAAATTCCTCCTCTTCTCCCTTGTACAATGCGGAGAAGATCTTCGTCAGAGCGACAGCCGATTCCGGCCCCTTACGGCTGCAGCGGGTGGCATCGTCCTCCCCGTTCAAATCCCACATGGGGTGGCCCCTATATTGAAGCGGCTGCACCCCCCGCATAATGCATGTGGCCATGACCTCGATCATGGTCAGTCCGGAATGAGCCAATAACCTTATCCGTCCCATCAGGTAAAGGACGTCCTTGTCATTCTCCTTCTGAGGGCTCCGTGGACGCCAACTTAGGCGCTTCTTTAAGGGAGCATTATCGAACTCAGGGAGGCCAATCCGAATAGGATCCGGCAGGGGGACATCTTCCTTATAAAACCATTCTGAAGGCCAGTCTTCGGACGCCTTCTTCGGGGTTTCGGATAGATATCCGGTCCCAGCGATGCGCCATACTTCGGCTCCGCCCACTTGATATATCGACCCCTCCTAAGAATGGGGCACGAGGCAGAACAGCTTCTTCCACAAAGCGAAATGAGCTTCACAGCCCAAAAACAGCTCGCAAAGGGCTACGAAGCCCGCGATATGCAATATGGAGGATGGCGTAAGGTTGTGCAGCTGGAGGCCGTAGAACTCCAGCAGCCCCCGGAGAAACGGATGAATTGGAAATCCGAGCCCTCTTATCAAGTAAGAGACAAGGCATACCCGCTCTCCATTGGAGGGATTGGGGATGCTCTCCACTTGCTTTCCGCCATTATAGGTGGCAAGCCCGGCTCGAACCGGGACCATATAGGCTGGGGGAAGGAACCCTTTGGTTTGAAGTGTCACCAGCTCGCTATGCGGGATGGAACATCTCTCCCAATCTCCAGGTTGAAGGCTGGGAAGGCGAGAGGAGGAGCTGGAATGACCAGCCATGATGGAATGGATCTCTGTCGAATACGCTCCGATGAATGCTCGCGGAGGGAAGATGGTGATTTGGATCTAAATCCTCGCCTCTTTAATAGGCGGCTCATTTACGCAGCTACGGGGTAAATGTAAAAACACCCTAGCTTTTCGCATTCATTTGACACGTGGAAGAAGGCCATTATTGGGCGTGGAAGCCAAGAAGCGCAATATTCACAAGAAGCCGAACACTATTCAACAAGTACACGGAATTTGGAGAAGAACCCGCCTTGCAATGCTGAAGACAACTTGCGCGCCGAACTCGACGTCATTGAAGCCTGGTTCGGGGGCTACTGAGGGAGTCCTGGATTAGGGGGTGTCCGGGTAGCCGGACTATGACCTTTGGCCGGACTCCTGGACTATAAAGATACAAGATTGAAGACTTTGTCCCATGTCCGGATGGGACTTTCCTTGGCGTGGAAGGAAAGCTTGGCGATACGGATATGTAGATCTCCTTCCGTTGTAACCGACCCTGTGTAACCCTAACCCTCTCCGGTGTCTATATAAACTGGAGGGTTTTAGTCCGTAGGACGAACAACAATCATACCATAGGCTAGCTTCTAGGGTTTAGCCTCTCTGTTCTCGTGGTAGATCTACTCTTGTACTACCCATATCATCAATATTAATCAAGCAGGAGTAGGGTTTTACCTCCATCGAGAGGGCCGAACCTGGGTAAAAACATCGTGTCCCTTGTCTCCTATTACCATCCGCCTAGACGCACAGTTCGGGACCCCCTACCCGAGATCCGCCGGTATTGACACCGACAACGACGAAGACGCAGCGGCAGTGAGCAAAAGGGGAGGCTTACGAAGGAAGGAGAAAGAGACGACAATTCTGAGATTGGAGAAGACGCAGGGGGTAAATGAGCAGCGCGCCCGCGGTGATTCCTTTTTACGAGGAAGGCGCGGGCCGCCTCTTTTCCCCATTAACTACGATATGACGCATGCATGCGGAAACCACCCCACGCATGACCCCCACGTCACGCACGTCCCTCCATGTCGCGCATTCAACGCGGGTTGTGGGGAAGCGCAGCGGACGAACAGTTACTATGGTAAAAATCCTCACCACCTGCGCGCGCACCGTTCTGGGCATGGCCCAACAACGTGTCACGCTTATGTGTGACCCAGGCCCGGGGGCTCCTGTCGGTGTACAAAAGTGGGGGATCTCCTTTTGACCCCTTTAATTATGCACGGGAAGTCAGAGCCACGCGCCACGGCCACACTTAGCAGGGCAAAGGGAGGGAAGCCGGTGAGGAGTCGAAAGCACAAGGCGACCAGAGGCAATGCCAAGACCAGAAATGCAGGAGAGCGAAGGGGCGAGGTGGATCCCCCCCCCCCCCCCGGGCAAGACCCTTTCCGGGGCGACCTCTACGGCCCCGGCAAGAGCCTTGCCGGGGCAACTTGCCCGACGCCAGCAGAGCGAGCCGCCCTTGAGCCCAAAGGTACCGAACGCCGTCGACAACTACATTGGAACCAGGGCTCGGGAGGCACCCCCATGGTGGCATGCAGATCTTCGTCAAGATCATAAACATGTGAGATCAGATGAGGACCAGAAGGCGGCGACCCTCAGCGAGATCCCAGCCGAGGGAATCCACAAGACCCCCCGCAAGCGCCTTGCCGGGGACAACTACGATGCCGCGGCAAGACCCTTGCCAGGCCCCCAGCAAGACCCTTACCAAAGGCGTCAGCGGGGCCACTACCAGTCCCGCGCCAGCCAAGACTCCGTCGTCGTTCGCATGCAGCTGCCAGCCCAACCATCTGGGCAGGCGCCTGCGTGGCAACATGTGGCTTCCAGGCCAACTCAGTAAGCACCTGCGTGGAGGCATGCAGATCTTCGTGAAGGTCCTGCCACCGCGCCACCTCAGTAGCCTGCCTGCCTACATGGCGCTGCATGCCCCGCTGGCCTGCGCGCGTGTCGAAGCGAGGCGGAGCGGCGACGGACGGGATGGGCCTCGTTCCCGTCCCCGATAAAGCTAATGGACACCTAAGTAGCGCATTTAATGCACTTTGTCCCGTAATGTTGTGCGATAAGCTCGCACACTGTAGGCCTTTCCACCCCCTGTGTGCCACTGTGGCAACCCCTTTTTCTAAAAAGGAGGCCCGAGGCGACCAGGAGGGGGATTCGGCTTTTTGGAACTACACAACCATCGTTGCAAGTTCGAGAGCTCAAGGACACTCTGAAATACATCCACCAAAGCAGGACTAGGGTTTTACGCATCCTCGCGGCCCGAACCAGGGTAAACGATCCGTGTGCTAGCTCCTAAACCTGCTCTTTTCACGACCCCATGCCCGCCGACCGTAGAAGGGATCCCAGTGATCCCATAGGTGTCGTTCTCACCGACAGGTTGTCTGCTACATGGAAGGAATTCATGGATTTGCTTCAGGTTCCTGATGAGGGGCTCAACACGCCCGTTGGTGTACACCCTCATGCCAATTCTGAGTCAGCCAACAAGAACAAGCTTCAGCCCTACTATGTTGAGAAGTTGCTTCCCAGTGGCAAGAAGGCGTAGGTGCTGAACTCCTTCCTTGACATCATGTATCGCATCTTCCGCAACTCCCTCTTTCCACGCATTGGTGACAAGGACAAGGTGCATGCCTATCTTGTGGATATGGTGCTCATTTGTGAGGAGGCGCGCCGTTCTCAGACGCAACCACTTGATGTCTCACATATCATGTGGTGCGAGCTTCGGTTTGCGATGCTTAACCGTAAGGTACCCATCTATGGACCTTACCTATTTTTGTTGATCTCGAAGACTTGGGAGAAGCTGTATCCCGATGATGAGTTTCTTACTCCTGACTGGACTCTTCATGAGCCCATCAAGCTCCATGTCAAGACCCAGTGGGCCAACAATACTACTCGTGCTGAGGCTGAGGCTGCCAGGATGGATGTTGATGAGGAGGAGATTGAGGAGGAGGACGCAGATGAGGACAGCTCTGCTGGGTATGCTCCTCCCTCTTCTGAGCCCTCATGGGCTAAGAAGCTGAAGGCCAAGATGAAGGCCTTGTTCTGCATGCAAGCAAAGGGGCAGTACCGGACTCACGTTGCTTCCAAGGAGAGTCGCCATCGCGACAAGAGGATCTTGAGGATATTTGATGAGGAGGCATCCAGCGGGTCAGAGAAGCACATCACTCCAAAGGCTGAATGGATGGAAAAACAAGGCTACAAGTGGACTGATTCTGAGGAGGAGCCCATCCCCGCTGCCGAGTCCGACGGAGAGCATGCGAGTGATTACTCCGCTTGAGCCACCACTTGTGTTGTAGGTGTCCTCTCTACCTTTTTGGCGTCTCGATGCGAAAGGGGGAGAGAGTGTAGGATTTGCGAGTCGTGTGTCGTGTTTGTTTCGCTTGCTTTCATTCCGTTGAACCTCGTTTGCTTTGGTTTGGTTTGCGCCTGTGAGACCTTCCTATCATATGGTGTAAGACATATGCACTCTGTCGTACCTTATTGAGCTTATGCTATCTTATGCCAGTTACATGATGCTCATATTTATCATCTTGTTTAGAGTTAGCCTTATTGTTGCAAGATATGCCTTGTCTATAAAATATAGGGGGAGTGTTGATCCTAGTATGTGTGTCGTGCAGTCCAAAGCACTTATCTAGAGAGCACACATATAGGGGGAGCCCATCTATATTTTAGAGATGTGGGATTTTCTCATGCTCTATGTTATCTCCCTTTGTGCAAATCCCGTATTGTCATCAATCCACCAAAAAGGGGGAGATTGTAAGGGCATATTTATCCCTTAGTTGTTTTGGTGATTGATGACAATGCTTTTGCGGAGTAATCGTGTGCATTGAGTATTTCAGACATTTCATCACTAGGCACAAGACGATTTGGTGCCCCTCGAAGACTATTGAATACGGTGTTACTCTAAGTTTCTTGTCGGTGGATTTGAGTCGTAGGAAAGCCGTACTATTAATAGGGGGTCCTCTTTGGAAAGGCTTGGGTGGAATCATCACGTACACGTCTACTCCTTTTGCACTGCCTTTCCTTTGGCACTTTGGAGCACCCTCCGTCTTTTCTTGTTTATGCAAAATGTCGTGTTTGCTGATCTGGGGCATGCGGTAGTACTGCTCCTGGGAGCGGTAGTACCGCAGGCCCTTCCGGTAGTACCGGCCTCTGGCGTGGTAGTACCGCAAGTGCCCACGGTAGTACCGCTTCCCTGGAGCGGTAGTATTGTGGCCTCAGGCCAGGCGCTGTTGCTTTTGCGGTAGTAGGGGCGGATATAATTTTTTACATCCACGCCCTACGCGGTAGTACCGTGGGCTCTGGCCAGGCTCAGCAGCTTGCGCGGCAATAGGAGCGGATGTAATTTTTTACATCCGCACCCCGCGCGGTAGTACCGCTCCTGGCTTGCAGTACTACCGTGTCGGATTTTTGCATAGATCCTAACTCAGCGGAAGTTGCCACGGATGTATTTTTATATGTCCGTGCCTTCCCAAAATCTGGACTATCCCTGCCTTGCGGTAGTACCGCAAGGGGGAGCGGTAGTACCGCGCCAGCGGTTCTACTGCCCTCTGCTTCATTGCATCTGGGCTGTTCTGGTTTCTGTTGCACGGGCGGTAGTACCGCGGGGCCCTTCGGTAGTACTGTGTGTCCTTGCGGTAGTACCGCGTCCCCGACGCAATAGTACCGTGCTACGCAGGCTGAGTAGGTGGATAATGGTTGGATTTGTTCCTCCACTATATAAGGGGTGTCTTCTTCTCCGAGTTGACTGCCTCTTCCATCCCCAAGCTCCATTGTTGCTCCAAGCTCCATTTTCGCCCGATCTCTCTCCCTAGCCAATCAACCATGTTGATTTTCTAGGGATGTGTTGAGAAGGCCCCGATCTACACTTCCACCAAGAGAAATTTGATTCCCCCCACTAATCCCTTGCGGATCTTGTTACTCTTGGGTGTTTGAGCACCCTAGACGGTTGAGGTCACCGCAGAACCATATTCGATTGTGGTGAAGCTTCGTGGTGTCGTTGGGAGCCTCCAATTAAGTTGTGGAGATTGCCCAAACCTTGTTTGTAAAGGTCCGGTCGCCGCCCCAAGGGCACCAATAGTGGAATCACGGCATCTCGCATTGTGTGAGGGCGTGAGGAGAATACGGTGGCCCTAGTGGCTTCTTGGGGAGCATTGTGCCTCCACACCGCTCCAACGGAGATGTACTTCCCCTCAAAAGGAACGAACTTTGATAACATATCCTCGTCTTCACTGTCGGCGTTCTGGGAACGGGGGTCCCCAGACTTGCCTGCCTGCAGCATGGCTCGAGGAGGGTCCCAGCACGGCCCATCTTCATCAACACAGACCCAAGACCCTCGCGAGGGGCCAAGCCTCGTGGGGCGGACGACACGGAGCTTCCTCAGGCACGGCCTCATCAGGCTGGCTCGCGAGGAGGCGGAGAGATCAAGGCGGGGTACCTCACGAGGTGCCCGTGATGCAAGCCATGACGACCAAGGGCGCCAGGCGGGCGCCAGCCAGCGCAGTGTCCTCCTTTCCTCTTTGGTGCAAAGGGAGCAAGCGCAGGCGAGAGCATCAAGCAAAGGCACCCGTTTCGGTGCAACGAGACCAAGACCAGCCCAACGGCAGGGAGGAAGTCATTGTGGAGCCCAAGCCAGCGTCACCACCAGAGCCTTTGGCAGGCGAGGACCAACTTTAGTCAGGATAAGTGTACCAGATGTTCCCCTTCAAAATGGCCAATTGTTGGCGCCCTTCCCGCTCAATATTTGGGAAGAGGCCCAGGGCCTTTGCCTATAAATAGGACTAGCCACCCCCAGGGTAGAGGCGATCGGCCAATCCAGAAACAAGCTGG
Source organism: Aegilops umbellulata (assembly GCA_032464435.1). Classification (NCBI taxonomy): domain Eukaryota; kingdom Viridiplantae; phylum Streptophyta; class Magnoliopsida; order Poales; family Poaceae; genus Aegilops; species Aegilops umbellulata. The sequence goes on from CP136059.1 coordinate 346,894,162, forward strand.
GATCGAATCGAGTAGCATCACACAAAGAGAGAGAGAGAAGGGACTGAACTCCTCCTAGTAGTTCATCGCCCCAGTCAAGAACAGACCCTCGCGAGGCTGTTCTTCCTTGTATTGCTCATCATCATCAGCCCAAGAGGCAATCCACCACACCACAAACTAGAGTAGGGTATTACACCACAATGGTGGCCCGAACTAGTATAAACCATGTGTCTCTTGTGCTGTTCTTTCCATAGCTTAGATCTTAGCAAGGCGGTGGGGTGCAGGTAGGTAGAAGGCGAAATCACCACGCGCACCCCAGTGTTCGAACCTCAAGGGTCTGCCGGAACCCGAAATCCAATATTTGGCGCGCTAGGTAGGGGTGCACCGGAGTTTTCCCTTCCGCCACAACCTGCCTCGCGATGAGTAGCGCGTCGCCCGCTCCGGCCGCCGGCGCCAGCACGGGGGCCAGGGGGCTCCGAGCCCTGGCCCCAGCCCTGCAACGGGTACGGTGGCCGGACAAGTTCAAGCCAACGACGCCGCCGCGCTACAGCGACACGACTGATCCGCTGGCCTTCTTGCTGGCGTACGAGGAGGCCATCCTCGAAGCTGGAGGTGATGATAGGGTCATGGCCAACTGGCTTCCCATGGCCCTCACCGGCGCTCCGCGCGCATGGCTGCTCCACCTGCCGGCAGCCTCCGTGGCCTCTTGGGAAGAGTTCCGTGGCCTCTTCCTTGCCCACCACGCTACACCAACACCCCCGATCGACGCGGCCCTCCTGGGCGGCTCGCAGGCGCCGCCTACAAGTCACCACATCAAGCCGTTCATCCGCCGGGTCAGCGCCGCTTCCACGCGGCAGGGGGCTCTCCCGGACCGGGCGGCGCCCAAGGCCGGCCTGACCTTCAGCTCGGAGGACCACCCCTCCAACTCGGCCTGCTCGGGTGCGCTCCCCATGCTGTGCACCCCCACCATCTGCCAGGTGGCCGTCACCAGAACTCTCATCGATGGCGGCGCGGGCCTCAGCGTGCTCTCGGTTCAGGCCTTCAACCTCCTCTGCACACCCCTGGAACGGCTACAACCCAGCCGGCCCTTTTCAGGCGTTGGGGGCAGTTCATCCAGCTCCTTGGGACAGATCCGGCTCCCAGTAACCTTCGGCACCTACGACAACTTCCGCACGGAGCTAGTCAACTTCGACATCGCCCCCATCGGCCTCCCCTACAACGCCATCCTCGGCTATCCAGCGCTGGCCCAGTTCATGGCCGCGACGCACCCGGCGTACAACCTCATGAAGATGCCCGGGAGCAGTGTTGTCCTCACCGTGCACGGGGACACCGGAGACGCGCTGCGAGTGCTCAAGCTCGCCTTCAAGACGGCGGCGTCGGCACAGCCCGCCGACTCGGAGACCCCCGGGCCCAAGGGGGCTGCACCCGCCAAGAAGAAATAGTTGTTCACCCAAGACAAGGCAGAAACCAAGCAGATACCCGTCGATGAGGACGGGTTCACCAACGCCACTTTCACCATAGGCGCCAACCTCGAGCCCGAGCAGGAGGAGGCCCTGGTCAAGTTCCTGTGCGCGAACAAGAAGGTATTCTCTTGGGAGCCTGACCAGTTGGCGGGGACCCCTAGGAGTGTAATCGAGCATCACCTCAACGTGTGCCCCAACGTGCGCCCTGTGAAGCAGAAGGCAAGGCGGCAGTCCACAGAAAAGCAGGCCTTCATAGTCCAAGAGACCCGCAAACTAGAGGTCGCTGGGGTCATTTGCAAGGTCCGATACCCGGATTGGTTGGCCAACCCTGTCGTTGTGCCAAAGAAGGGAGGGAAGGAGCGCATGTGTGTCGACTTCACCAACCTCAACAATGCATGCCCCAAGATCCGTTCCCGCTCCCCCGCATCGACCAGATCGTTGATTCCACCGCAGAATGTGACCTGCTATGCTTCTTGGATGCCTTCTTTGGGTATCACCAGATCAAGATGGCGGTAGAAGACGTCGAAAAGACAGCCTTCCTAACCCCGTGTGGGGTGTACTGCTACACATGCATGCCATTTGGGCTGCGTAACGCAGGGGCGACCTTTCAGCGGCTGATGCACATCACCTTGGGCCCACAGCTCGGGGAGAATGTTGAGGCTTACGTCGATGACATTGTGGTGAAGTCTCGGGAGGCTAGGACCCTGATACAAGACCTGGAGGAAACCTTCGCGAGCCTCAACGCATTGAACCTGCGGCTCAACCCAGAGAAGTGTGTGTTCGGAGTCCCCTCGGGCAAGCTCTTGGGTTTCCTCGTGTCCCACCGAGGCATTGAGGCTAACCCAGAAAAGGTCAAAGCAGTCGAGGACATGAGCCCGCCAAAGACCCTCAGAGAAATGCAGAAGCTCACTGGGCGCGTGACCGCGCTAGGGAGCTTCATCTCTAAGTTGGGGGAGCGAGCGCTGCCCTTCTTCCAGCTAATGAAGAAAAAGGGGCCCTTTGAATGGACCGAAGAGGCCGACAAGGCATTCCAAGATCTCAAGAGATACCTGACCAGCCCTCTGGTCATGGTGGCTCCGCGCCCTCAAGAGCCCCTGGTGCTTTACCTCGCCGCCACTCCCTACTCCGCCAGCGCAGCCCTGGTGGCGGTTAGGGAGGAGCGTCGAATCAGAACCACAGCAGCAGCCCGGGACAAGGCAAAACAAGAACAAGGAAGGCCCACAGAAACCGCCACCGCGGATGGGAAGGATCAGCCACCGCAGAGGAGTGCACCGGAGGCGGAAGAGGCCCCTCTCCCAGATGGCCAGCCTCCGAAGGCCTCATCGCCTCAGGACGCGCCATGGTCTCCGGAGGGCGCCACCAGCACTGACACACCCAACCTCGTTGAGCACCCAGTGTACTTCGTCAGCACGGTGTTGCAGGACGCGAGGGCACGATACCCCATGCCTCAGAAGCTCCTCCTCGCACTACTGGTGGCCTCACACAAGCTGCGGCACTATTTTCAGGGTCACCCCATCAAGGTCGTCTCGTCATACCCCTTGGAGAGAGTGCTCAGGAGCCCTAACTCAGCCGGGAGGGTCGCTGATTGTAACATAGAACTGCAAGCCTTTCAGCTCGAATTCAGCACGACCAGAGTCATCAAGGGATTAGCATTAGCGGATTTTGTGGCAGAATGGACGGAGGCACCAGGCCTCAAGGCCGACGAGGATCAATCCCTCTCCCCGGGAAGCGAGGCGCCGAAAGGCTGGGTCATGTACTTCAATGGGGCGTTCTCCAGGCATGGCGCTAAGTCTGGGGCGGTGCTTATATCGCCCACTCAGGACAAGCTCTACTACGCTGTACAGCTCTGTTTCCAGCAAGGTGAAAAGGTCTCCAACAACATAGCGGAGTATGAAGGTCTAATAGCGGGCTTGAAGGCCGCAGCTGCCCTGGGGGTGAAACGCCTCACCATCAAGGGTGATTCGCAGCTCCTTGTCAATTTCTCCAACAAGGTGTACGAGCCGAAAGATGAGCACATGGAAGCCTACCTTGCAGAGGTCCGCAGGATGGAGAAGCAGTTTTGGGGGTTGGAGTTGCAGCATGTGCCCCGTGGCACCAATCAGGAGGCCGATGACATTGCCAAACGGGCGTCCAGGCGGTTACCTCAGGAGCCTGGCGTCTTCGAGGAGCGGCTCCTCAAGCCCTCAGCCCTGCCGTCATTGTCAAACACGGCTCAGCCTCGGGAGGAGCTCCCCCAGCCACCTGCCTCAGGAGCCCCGGTCTGTGGCCCAGCCTCGGGAGCATGCCTGCTCCAGACGATGGAGCCTCAGGAGGGGTACTGGATCACGGAGCTCCGGAGTTACTTAACACAAGGGACCCTACCGGAGAAGGAGGAGGAAGTGGAGCGTGTGGCACGGCTGGCCACGGCATACTACATCAAGGATGGAGAGCTCTACCAGAAGCGACCAAACGATGTATCCCTGCGCTGCATCTCCAGGGAGCAAGGAAAGGAAGTGCTGGAAGATATACACGGCGGAGACTGTGCACATCATTCATCATCACGGACCCTCATCGGCAAGGCGTTCCGCAATGGGTTTTATTGGCCCACCGCACTCAATGACGCCGCCGAACTGGTGAAGGCTTGTGAGGCCTGCCAGTTCCACGCCCAGCAGATCCATCAGCCGGCAAGAGGCCTGCAGACTATACCCCTTTCGTGGTCGTTCACAGTCTGGGGGCTGGACATCCTGGGCCCGTTTCCTCGGGCGCCAGGGGGCTACCGCTACCTCTACGTTGCCGTGGACAAGTTCACCAAGTGGGCTGAAGTAGAGGCTGTCTGCACCATCCCCGCAGGTTCCGCGGTCAAGTTCATCAGGGGCATCGTGAGCCGGTTCGGGGTGCCGAGCCACATCATCACAGACAACGGTTCGCAGTTCACCGGTAACCTCTTCAAAACATTAATGCAGATATGCTACGCTTCGGTGCCGCACCCCCGAAGCAACGGCCAGGCCGAGCGAGCCAACGCAGAGATCCTGAGGGGCCTCAAGACCAGGACGTTCAAGAACAAGTTGGAGGGCCTGCGGCAGGGGTTGGTACGATGAGCTTCAGTCCGTGTTGTGGTCCATCCGCACAACCGCGACCAAGCCGACTGGAGAGACCCCATTCTTCCTGGTCTACGGAGCCGAAGCGGTCCTCCCTCATGAGGTCAGACGTTGCTCCGCACGGGTCCTGGCGTTCGACGAGGCGCAGCAGGATGCCATGCGGGGGATGGACCTCGTGCTGGGGGAGGAACATCGCGGAGAAGCCACGCTGCGAGCGGCGAGGTACCAACAAGCACTGCGACGATATCACTGCCGCAACATCCGCCCCAGAACTCTCGAGGTAGGAGACCTCGTGCTCAGGCGAGTTCTCTCCAGGGAGGGACTGCACAAGCTCTCTCCCATGTGGGAGGGCCCATTCAAGGTTGTTCATGTTTCCAGGCCTGGCTCCGCGCGCTTGGAGACTCGGGAGGGGGTGCCAGTCCAGAACGCATGGAACATCCAGCACCTCTGGAGGTTCTACCCCTAAAAAGGCCCAGAGCCTGTGAAGAAGGCGGACGCTTGTGAAGATTATCCTTTTTGGAATAGGCCCAGAGCCTGTGAAGAAGGCGAATGCCTGTGAAGATTATCCTTTTTAGAAAAAGCACAGAGCCTGTGAAGAAGGCGAATGCCTGTGAAGATTATCCTTTTTGGAAAAGGCCCAGAGCCTGTGAAGAAGGCGAATGCCTGTGAAGGTTATCCTTTTTGGAAAAGGCCCAGAGCCTGTGAAGAAGGCGAATGCCTGTGAAGGTTATCCTTTTTGGAAAAGGCCCAGAGCCTGTGAAGAAGGCGAATGCCTCTGAAGCTGTCGCGTTTTGGAAAAGGCCCAGGGCCTGTGAAGAGGGCAAATGCCCGTGAAGCTTGCTTCCCCCAAGAAAGGCCCGGAGCCTGTGAAGAATGCCAACGCCTGTGAAGCTCGCCGCCCGTGACACTCTCACGTAATAATGAGTTGGGGCTGTACACGCCCCGGTGTCTTAGGAGCGCCGGCCTCAGGCCCTAGGGCTCCCTCCCACGCCCAGTGGCAGCACTTAGCTCCGCGCTGGTGAGAAGACGTCGAAGACTAGATTAGGTGCCGGACGTGGCTTTTTCATTTGCTTTCCGCAGTTGGCTTGTTCATTCTCATTCGAAGTTTTGTTGAAGCTGTTACCGTCTTTAACTTGTGGTTCTGCGCCTTTTCACTCTCCTGCCTTGATTTCTCTTATGCCAGGCCTCGCGAGGGGGCAGCCGAGTGCCCTCATGAGTGTTTCTGTCCTTGTCGTTCAAAGGTTCCGCGACCTGGGTCCATTACAGGAGCACCCCTCCAGTCCCTGCCCCATGGGCACCGCGACACGAACACAGGGCCTGGGTTGGTCGCCCCCCCCCCCCTCCCACACACACACACACGGCTGGGGCCGGGAACTATCCACGTGCGGGCACATAGCCGGAAGGCACGATAACGGAAGAAAAGCGATGATTAACAGCAGTAACCCAAACACGCCCCTGCGGGGCTCCACCGGCCTACAGGGAAGACTCGAGCTACCTCCGGGGCTCAAGCAGACTCCCTCTCGCGCTTCACCGAGGCGCGATGGCGGGCAGACGCGCTACCACCCCCCAAACAGGTACGACGGCGTGGAGGCTGACCGCGGCCACTGCAGGAAGAGTCGCCACCTGAAGAAGAACCGGTGAAGCTTGGGGAACCCTGAGCGCCGCCAATCACGCGAGCGCTGTCCTCTCCATCATCGCCGGGGCTGGGTCCCCGGCCGCGGTCGTCGTCCTCAAGGCAGCACCCTGCGCGGTGACCATCTTCCCCAAACACCCTCACGTAGAGGGTGGCATCACCGTCAAACTTGAAGTGCAGGGTGCACCGACGGCTCAGGCCACGCGCGCGGGCAAACGTCTGCCAACCGCGGGTCAAGGCCAGGCTCCCGGCTGCGGAGACCTCCAGTGAAGCCCATGAGGCCCGGCTGCAGCAGCCATCTACCTGAAGCCAGAGGCCGCCCGGGGCGCCGGCCGGGAGCTCGCCGACGAGGAAGCGAGGAAGTTGATGCCGGGCGCTAGTCGGCTCCGCCGACCACACAACGAACTCCGGCAGCACCTCTGCAGCGCGAAAGCGCGGCCTAGGGGAACGCGGGACCAAAGCGCGCCCCCCGGCCACAGCTGTCCGCCCGTCACCGTGCTGGAATCATATCCACGACCGCGGGGAGCTGCCGTGGTGGCCACGGGATGTTTGCGAGGGCGCCCTTGGCCGCGCTTGGGCGGGGGAGAGGCAGACTCAACCTGGTGAGCCTTCCCCTTCTCTGCGGCCGAGAACCTCCTCGATGGAGCCATGAATAAGAAGGAGAAGCAAGGGGGGATGAACTAGAAGGGCGCGCGCCGCTCCGTACTTATAGCCGGCGAGGGCCAACCGTCGGCCTCCACGATCGCAGGTAATCATGACCCGCTTTGCATGCAGGGACTTGTCCAATCCGTGCAGTTGCCGAGGCGCCGTGGGGAAGAGGAGACGCCCACGTCCAATCAACCGCCACGCGGCGCCCAAGACCGCAGGCTGTTAGGGCCCGCGGCGCTTCGCTCTTGCCCTTTCGCCTTCCTGCACGGCCAAGTCCGGGCGCGCCTTGGGCCCGGGGGCTACTGTCGGTGTTCTGGGAACGGGGGTCCCCAGACTTGCCTGCCTGCGGCCCGCGGCGTGGCTCGAGGAGGGGCCCAGCACGGCCCATCTACATCAACACAGACCCAAGACCCTCACGAGGGGCCAAGCCTCGCGGGGCGGACGACACGGAGCTTCCTCAGGCACGGCCTCATCAGGCTGGCTCGCGAGGAGGCGGAGAGATCAAGGCGGGGTACCTCACGAGGTGCCCGTGACGCAAGCCATGACGACCAAGGGCGCCAGGCGGGCGCCAGCCAGCGCAGTGTCCTCCTTTCCTCTTTGGTGCAAAGGGAGCAAGCGCAGGCGAGAGCATCAAGCAAAGGCACCCGTTTCGGTACAACGAGACCAAGACCAGCCCAACGGCAGGGAGGAAGTCATTGTGGAGCCCAAGCCAGCATCACCACCAGAGCCTTTGGCAGGCGAGGACCAACTTTAGTCAGGATAAGTGTACCAGATGTTCCCCTTCAAAATGGCCAATTATTGGCGCCCTTCCCGCTCAATATTTGGGAAGAGGCCCACGGCCTTTGCCTATAAATAGGACTAGCCACCCCCAGGGTAGAGGCGGTCGGCCAATCCAGAAACAAGCTGGGATCGGATCGAGTAGCATCACACACACACACACACACACACACACACACAGAGAGAGAGAGAAAGAGAGAGAGAGAAGGGTGACTAAACTCCTCCTAGCAGTTCATCGCCCCAGCCAAGAACAGACCCTCGCGAGGCTGTTCTTCCTTGTATTGCTCATCATCGTCAGCCCAAGAGGCAATCCACCACACCACAAACTAGAGTAGGGTATTACACCACAATGGTGGCCCGAACTATATAAACCCTGTGTCTCTTGTGTTGTTCTTTCCATAGCTTAGATCTTAGCGAGGCGGTGGGGTGCAGGTAGGTAGAAGGCGAAATCTCCGCGCGCACCCCAGTGTTCGAACCTCAAGGGTCTGCCGGAACCCGAAATCCGACATTCACCGGCTCCACTCTTGGTTATCTCGTGCCTTTACTTGTGCAAGCTTATTTGTGTTATATCCCTTGCTTGCGTGTGTGCTTGTTATTGCATAATATAGGTTGCTCACCTAGTTGCATTTCTAGACAACCTACTTTGATGCAATGTTTAAATTGGTAAAGAAAAGCTAAAAATTGTTAGTTGCCTATTCACCCCCCCCCCCCCTCTAGTCGACTATATCGATCCTTTCAGTAGACAAAGGCACATCATTAAAATCAATAGGAGCACTTTTATTAGCAACCAATTTCATAAGAGCATCAACTTTTTTACTCAAAGAAGAAATTTTTTCAACCGAATTAACTTTTTTACTAGTAGGAGCTCTTTCGGTATGCCATTGTGAATAATTTGCCATAATATTATCAAGCAATTTGGTGGCCTCACCCAAAGTAATTTCCATAAAAGTACCACCCACGGCGGAATCTAAAAGACTACGAGAAACAAAATTCAACCCCGCATAAATTTTTTGTATGATCATCAAAAGATTTAACCCATGAGTTGGGCAATTCCTTAGCATCATTTTCATCCTTTCTCAAGATTGTGCAATATGCTCATGTTCAAGTTGCTTGAAATTCATGATCTGGGTTCTAAGGGAAATAATTTTTGCGGGCGGAAAATACTTAGTAATAAAAGCATCTTTGCACTTATTCCAAGAATGGATACTATGGCGAGGCAACGAAGAAAACCAAATTTTTGCATGATCTCGCAAGGAAAACGAAAATAATGTAAACTTCACAACATCATTGTCCACATCTTTTTTCTTCTACATATCACATAATTCCACGAATGTGTTAAGATGGGACACGACATCCTCATTAGGAGTACCGGAAAATTGATCTTTCATAACAAGATTCAGCAAAGCAGTATTAATATCACAAGACTCCGCACTAGTGGTGAGAGGAGCAATCAGAGTGTTAATAAAATCATTGTTGTTGGTATTTGAGAAATCACACAACTTGTTGTTCTCTTGAGTCATTGTGACTGAGGGAGTCCTGGATTAGGAGGTGTCCGGATAGCCGGACTATACCTCTGGCCGGACTCCTGGACTATGAAGATACAAGATTGAAGACTTCGTCCCGTGTCCAGATAGGACTTTCCTTGGCGTGGAAGGCAAGCTTGGCGATACGGATATGTAGATCTCCTACCATTGTAACCGACTCTGTGTAACCCTAGCCCTCTCCGGTGTCTATATAAACCGGAGGGTTTTAGTCCGTAGGGCGAACAACAATCATACCATAGGCTAGCTTCTAGGGTTTAGCCTCCTTGATCTCGTGGTATATCTACTCTTGTACTACCCATATCATCAATATTAATCAAGCAGGAGTAGGGTTTTACCTCCATCGAGAGGGCCCGAACCTGGGTAAAAACATCGTGTCCCCTGTCTCCTGTTACCATCCGCCTAGACGCACAGTTCGGGACCCCCTACCCGAGATCCGCCGGTTTTGACACCGACATTGGTGCTTTCATTGAGAGTTCGTCTGTGTCGTCGCCATCAGGAAGGATGCCTCGTCCCGTCTTTAAAGACGGCGCCGTTGCTAAGGGAGCTCTGGCGCCGTTGCTAAGGGAGCTCTGGCTTGATTTGCAAACCGAGAAAGAATTTGAGTTCACTCATCATAGACATCTCAAACTTCTCCGACATTAGCTTTCCAAACTTCTCACTAAAATGAGGGTTAGTTGAACCAAATATGATATCATCAACATAAATTTGGCACACAAATAGTTCTCCGTTAACCCTTTTAGTGAAAAGAGTAGAATCAATTTTACCAATTTCAAAGCCTTTTCCAATAAGGAACTTGGTCAAGCATTTATACCATGCTCTAGGAGCTTGTTTAAGACCATAAAGGGATTTGTGAAGTTTGTAAACATGATTAGGTTTCTTAGGATTGACGAAGCCGGGAGGTTGCTTAACATAAACTTCCTCCTCAATTTCGCCATTCAGAAAAGCACTTTTAATGTCCATTTGGTACATGGTGATTAGCATAAGCAAGTAAGATGTGAATGGACTCAAGTCTAGCAACGGGAGCATATGTCTCACCATAGTCCATACCTTCAACTTGTGTGTAGCCTTGGGCGATGAGACGTGCTTTGTTGCGAACCACTTGTCCATCTTCATCTTGCTTGTTGCGAAACACCCATTTGGTACCAATGATGTTGTGGTTGTTGTCGGGCTTCTCGACCAATGTCCACACTTGATTTCTGTCAAAGTTGTGTAGCTCTTCATGCATAGCGTTTATCCAGTCCGGATCCTCCAATGCTTCTTCAACCTTCATAGGTTCAATGCTAGAGATGAATGAGTAATGTTCACAAAAGTTAGCTAAACGAGTTTTAGAGCGAGTGATTCTCCCGGTTTGGATATCATTGTAGATTTCCTCGACGGGATGATCTTTGGCAATTCTTGCTCGAACTCGTGAAAGCTTTTGCTTGGGTCGGGGTGGAACATCCTCTTCATCTTGTGCTTCTTCTTGGCCTTCTTCATTGTTGACGTTGTCGTTCTCTTGTCGTGGTGGAGAAGGAGGTTGTTGATGTTCATCTTGGTGTACTTCCTTGTTTTCTTCATCTTGGCGTGTCCCACTTGTGGATGCTTCCGTATAAACTCTTGGTTCACCTTGTCGTGAGGTAGAAGCTTCCACTTGGATGGACGAGGTACTCTCCTTCACTTCCGTTGGACGAATCTTGCCAATGGACAAGTCTTGAATTCCTTCCGAAGGGTCTTTGTCTCCTTATCTGAAACATACTAGGTAAAAGTGTTAGTCCAACAAGAGATATGTTGACATTAATTACCAAAACCACCCAGGGAGCACTTGTTCTTTCAATAACAAATACTCGCAACCCGGCGTATTAAAGGGGTTGTCAATCCCTTTCGGGTAACGGCGCCAGAAATTGCCAAACGAACGTAAGAAAGTTGTAATAAATTGATAGATCGAACGCCAAATAAAATAAAGTACAGCAAGGTATTTTTGTATTTTTGGTTTAATAGATCTGAAAATAAAAACAAATAAAAATAGATCACAAAGGCAAATATATTAAAGAAGAGACCCGGGGGCCGTAGATTTCACTAGTGGCTTCTCTCGAGATAAATAGCAAACGGTGGGTAAACGAATTACTGTTGGGCAATTGATAGAACTTCAAATAATCATGACGATATCCAGGCAATGATCATTATATAGGCATTACGTCCAAGATTTGTAGACCGACTCCTGCCTGCATCTACTACTATTACGCCACACATCAACCGCTATCTAGCATGCATCTAGTGTATTAAGTTCATGGAAAAATGAAGTAATGCAATAAGAACGATGACATGATGTAGACAAGATCTATTTATATAGAAATAGACCCCATCTTGTTATCCTTAATGGCAACGATACATACGTGTCGGTTCCCCTTTTGTCACTGGGATCAAGCACCGTAAGATCGAACCCATCACAAAGCACATCTTCCCATTGCAAGATAAATAGATCAAGTTGGCCAAACAAAACCCACATATCGGAGAAGAAATACGAGGCTATAAGCAATCATGCATATAAGAGATCAAAGAAGACTCAAATAACTTTCATGGATAAAAATATAGATCTGATCATACACTCAAATTTCATCGGATCCCAACAAACACACCGCAAAAAGAGTTACATCATATGGATCTCCAAGAGACCATTGTATTGAGAATCAAAGGAGACAGAGAGGAAGCCATCAAGCTACTAACTACGGACCCGTAGGTCTACAAAAGACTACTCACGCATCATCGGAGAGGCACCAATGGACATGATGAACCCCTCAGCAATGGTGTCTAGATTGGATCTGGTGGTTCTGGAACTTGCGGCGGCTGGAATTGATTTTCGTCGACTCCCCTAGGGTTTCTGAAATATTGGGGTATTCATAGAGCAAAGAGGCGGTTCGGGAGGCCACTGAGGTAGGCGCAAGCCACCAGGCGTGCCTGGGCCTCCAGCCGCGCCCAGGTGTCTTTTTCTCACCTCGGGCCCCCTCTTCGGTACTTCTTTGGCCCACTGGATGTCTTCTAGTCCAAAAAAATCCACAAAAAGTTTCGCTGCGTTTGGACTCCGTTTGGTATTGATTTCCTACGATGTAAAAAACATGCAAAAAACAGCAACTGGCACTTGGCATTATGTTAATAGGTTAGTACCAAAAAAATTTATAAAATGATTGTAAAACATTCAAGAATGATAATATAACAACATGCAACAATCAAAAATTATAGATACGTTGGAGACGTATCACTCTCCATGATGGCGTTGAGGACGACATCGTCGGGAAGCTCACTTCCAATGGGCACCACTCAACAATATCATAATATCATGTCCAATTTTTTAGTATAATTCAAACTTCCATGAAGTTCATGATTTGGAAGCCATGAGCTCCTTCAAAGGTCAAGTTCTTTGGTTGGCTTGCAATACAAGATAGGATTTGGACCGCCGGTCGCCTAACCAAGCGTGGATGGCCGCATTGTGCGCTTTTCCCCTATGTAAAGGTGTAAACGACACCGTGTCACACCCAGTGGCGGTGCCAGGAATCCAATCATGTGTGGTCAACTGAATGTTGTGTAGTCAGAAGTATGCATTTGTAAGATTTTTTTGGCATAATTTCTACTTGATTTATTTTGTTTATGCAAAAAACTGTGTAGTCAATTGACTACCCAGGTGAAGTGTGGCTTCGCCACTGGTCACACCTCCTCTAAAATTGCCACTACACCTTGAGAAGGGGATGGTAAAGGATTGGCTACAAGTATACGCGATCAACACTAACTCATGGACGGCCAAAAGATCTGTTATGGAGTGGTGGATCATGGTATTGAAACTCGCTTCTTGGGACATTTGGAACGAAAGGAATGCAAGGGTCTTACACCACAAGTTGACCCCTTCCTTTGTCATCCTTGACATGATCAAGAACAACACAGAGCTTTGGACCATTTGCGGAGTCTCCATCACTGTCTCCATGCCAATGCCTTACATTTCTCCTCGCCGGCATGCGGACATCAGATAGAGACCATTCCGCTTCTCCATACGAGCACTACGATCAAAGCGGGTAGCAGCAACAGGAGGAGAAGGAAATTTGATCAAAAATCTCCAACTCCGATGTTCAAACTTGATTTAGATATCAGAATGATCTCTTGCGCAGTCCCATGAGCCATCAACTGGTGCAGTTCTATGGCAAGCCGGACGGCTAGCAAGGAACTCAACAGCATGAGAGAGAGAGAGAAGGAAGGAAATACACAAGATAGCCCAGAAATGCAGAGAGGAAATAAAAAGAGATATAATTGGGCTTGCAATAAATACAAAATGATAATGATAATCTAAACAGGGGTTCCTGTGTGACCCTCTTTGCGTCAAAAAGTCGACAGTTTGCACAGGCTTTGATCCCTTGACTTCGTAGCAAAGCACAAGCTCGGCTAGCCGCTGCGCCAAATTAGATTTTGTGCCAAACTACCAGCGCAATCCTAAAAGAACTAAAGCACAGCGGTAAAAACTTAAACAGGAAATTTGTTGAAAAAAATAAACGTGAAAATAAAACATGAAAGAAAATAAATGTAAAGAAAAAAAGAAACAGAAAAAAAGAAAAAGGAGAGAAAAATAAAAAACAGGAAAAATAAAAAATATAAATAGAAATTAAAAATAAAAACCGCTTCAGGAAGTTGTAGAAGGTTCCGAAAACCAATAAAAAACAGGATGGGATTCTCTAGAAGGTTCCCAAACCAGAACCTGATAGCTGTAGTTACGCTACAGTTGGGCCAACCCAAGTTGTTTGCTACCTCCTCTGTGCATATCGCCGACTATTTGACGATATGCGTCAAATAGGGTTTTCCAATCTAAACAAAGGACATATTTATTGCAAATAGGTGGAATTTTAAAAATGGGGGTTCTTTTCATATTTTTTTGGGTTGGTGAATGGAGTAATTAATAGGGAGGGATTAATGTTTGTGGGTTCATTATTTATTGTTTTCTTTATTTTATTTTAGTCTAGGGGGTGATTATTTAATCTAGGTAGTGCTAATTTCGAAATATGCGGTGTGACTAGGAATTTCTTTATGTTCTGGTTTGCTTGTTTTGTTTTGGTTTGGACATCTGAATTGTGAAAAATTGGAGATCGGTGAGGGAGAGTTTTTGAATGATGCCCACTTTAATTGTCTTTTATTTGTGGGGGCACTTTCATTGCCATTTGCACACAAAAATGACTTTGGATTTTATACAACATCAATCTATTTTCGAAATTATACATAGTTGGTCGGATATTTTTAGCCCACCTGACATCCTCAAATGAATACATGAATATGTTATTAAAAATATGGATATATTAAAATTATATGAACATTTATTTAATTGTATAAACATTTTAAATCACGTTATTATCTTTGATATATGTGAACACTTTTAAAAATTCTAAAAATGTTCATAATTAATAAATATTATTTTAATTATATGAATACGTTTTCAAATAATACGTGAATATTTTTTTAAGGTATGTTACTTTACTTGCATGTATATAGTTTTTCTAACACACGAATATTCAAACCTAAGTTCTGTTATTGTGGTTATTATTTAAATAATTTTACAATTTTTAAAAACGAACTAACATGTGTAAAATGGGCCGCACTGAGTGCAGCCCATTTAACTTCCACAAACATGTTCAATGACAGACATTTAGGTTAAGTTATCCTATGCGTTATTTCTCAAAAAAAGAAAAGAAGTTATCCTATACATATTCAATTCTCAAAAAAAAATTCTTTTTGCTCGTCAGCCAACAATAGGGCACGAGGTCTTTTTTGAAGAAAAAACGATGGCTGCGCGGGCATGGTCGCTGATAGTGGGCCCCATGCCGGGCATGAACTGCTCCTACCGGAGAACTCTAGCACCGCATCCCAGCAATACTGTCTTCGGCCTTGCCCGCTTCCTTTGCGGTGGACTTCTAAGCCTCAATGCATCGACTTCATATACACACATCAATTATATTGTTGGAAAACTGAATCACGTATGCACAAAGATGGTTGTTGTATTAGACCGAAAAAGGCTTTCGCCCCGCTTTATATATAAAGCACCAATCAACAAGCATTCAGTACAAACACACATCACGCTACCGTAACACACGCACACACCCCATGATAGGATACATAGGCGCTGAGCGCAGCAACACCACCCCTAGCACTACGACCACGTAGAGATGAAGCTACATATGACGAACCATGCGCTACAAGGCGGTGCCTTCAGGAAGGGAACGACGCTGGAGCGCCACCACCACCCGATCCGAAGATCAGAGTTTTCCCCGAAGCCGCATGACGGGCAATGAGAGCCGCGACGACGCCTTCAAGAAGGGAACGATCCTCGCCGCCGTCGGTCCGTCCACAGATAGAGCAGGTTTTCACCTCGGCCAACACTCATCACCACCGAACGCTACATCCCGGCAACCACGCCGCCCACACGGGCATGGTGACCGGGCAGCACCAAGGCACGGGCTCTGCCCACGAGCACCGCGCTACCACCACCAGGGCCGCCGCCCAAGCATCCAAGACCTCGACGCCACCTCACCCGAGATTCGCCGCACCCCAACGAAAGAGACGAGCGGAAAGGTCCCACCTTTCGCACCCTAGGCGCCCCCAGCTTCGAGACCCAATAGGTCGGCCAAAACTGGCATCCACCGACCCGTCTTGCTGTCCCGAGCGCGAGACGAGCTCAGTCCTGCAGCATCAAGAAGGGGACGAGGTCAGTCCTCCTGCACCGTGCGCGAGACGAGCTCGGTCCTGCCGCATCGGGCGCGGGACGAGCTCGGTCCTGCAGCACCGGGACGCGAGACGAGCGGTGGACCGCAGCTGGAAGAGGACCAGCCCATTGATGGGAGTAGCGCCCGGGCGCCGAGGAGATGGGGTGAAGGTCGAGACGACCCGACCGCAGACGAGCCGACGCCGAAGAAGCCGGCCGCTGCCGCGGACCGATTCGTCGAGCCACCGTGAAGCCCACACGACACCGGGATGTCACCACCAAGACCTCCCCCGCCGCCGCCCATGACCGGAGCAGCGGCCACGCCCGGCCGCTGCCCTACCCGCGTCGCCCGACGACCCCCAGGCACCGGAGCCACCGGGCATGCACCACCGGAGCCACGCGCCGCCAGTCAGCCCCCAACGCCAGATCTGGCCGGATCCGGCAAGAGATTGACCGCGCGCCACCTCCCGAGACGGGAGCAACGCAGCCGCCCGCCACGTGCGGAACGAAGGGAGCCGGAGCGCCGCCACCAGCAGGCCACCCCGCCGCCCTGCGAGACCGCCGCCTCGCCGTTGGATCCCGCGGACAACCAACGCCGCCACTCAAAGGGGCCGCCCCGCGACGGCGCCTACAAGCGGAGGGGGAAGAGTTGCCCCGCCGCCGCCATGCCCATCGGGCTTTGCCCGACGGAGCTCGCCGGCGGCGACGAGGGGGGGAGGGGAGGGAGGCAGGGCGAGGGGCGCGGCAGCAGGAGAGCCTCCCCGGTGCGTGCGGGCGCGCCGCAGGAGATGGGGGGAGGAGGGAGTGGGGGGAGCGGGGCGGGCCGGGAGGAGCGCCCGACGGCCGGCGGCGGCGGCGGGAGGGCTAGGCCACCGGCGGCGGCGGCGGGTGGGAAACCCTAGCGTATTAATATTTGCATGCTAGTGTTTCCTGTTTTTGTTATAACCATGCAAGGATATCTTGATATCAGGACGGAGGGAGAGAGTAATAATATATGAAATAACTGAATATGCCCTAGAACTAATGGATTTCTGCTGCAACAACCCTTTTGAAGCTGCCAAGAAATAGGCTTATTTTACAGCAGTCCAGCTTCGCAACCATGACGGCACCTCAACAGCGTATAGTTGCAACGCACGGATAATTTTCTAGTTTACATTGATAAAAATGTAGTAGGGAGAAATCTCCCCAGGTTCGCTCAAAAAAGTAAAATAACATGAACGCCTGCTACCACAGGAAAGACATGGAGACTCTGAAGTGTACTAGCTGTATGCCTGAAGTCAAGATCTAAAGATGATGTCCGTCCACCAGTTCTTCTTTTCCTCCTCCTCTCTCGGCTCCATCCTTGATTTCTGCACAGCACTCAGCGCAACGCACACTATTAGTTCATCACATTACTAGTACTAGTACTAATAGCAAAATGCAACATCGTCCTACCAAATCCAAGGATATCTGAATATGATGGACAAAGAAATAAGAGCTTAAAAAAAGCTCCAAAATTAACATGGCAAGTGTGTATTTTAACCCGCAAAAAAGTGTGTTTTGAAGAGCAGAAAGTAAATTAACCAAACCAAAGTGAACTCATATGTTGATACTATACTAAACAGATGTAATTAGACGAAATATGAAGTACACCCTCTGTCCCATAATATAAGAACGTTTTTGACAATAGTATAGTGTCAAAAACGTTCTTATATTATGGGACGGAGGGAGTAGTACTTTTATTTGGAGAAAAAGGGAGGCAGAGGTATATATGCATGTACTCACCCAGGGATTGTTCTTTACCCAGGGATAGTTCTTTTGCCATTCTTGTTTCATATTTTCCCACTGTTGCCTCCTCATCTCGAACTCTGACTTTATCTCCTTCTCTTTCAACTCCATCCATGGTTTCTGCACAGTACGCAGCGCAACGCACACGATTAGTTCATCACACTACTAACAGCACATTGCAATGTCATCCCACCAAATCCAGGAATATATATGAATATGACCCCATGATAGACAAACAAAATCAACATGGCAAATGTGTGTTTCGAAGAACAGGAAGCAAATTAACCAAACTGAAGGGAACTCATGTGTGGATACTAGCAGTGGTAATTAGACGAAATATATGTGTACTCCACTACTCCCTCCGTTCCATAATATAAGATGTTATTACAAGTTGTAATAACATCTTATATTAATTATTATGGGACAGAAGAAAATTATGTATCTGAACCCCCGCCTATATATGTGTACTTACCAAGGGATTGTTCTTTTCCCACTTTCGTTTCATACTTTCTAACTGTCTCTTCCTCGTCCAGAACTCTATCTTCACCATTTCCAGTTCTTGTTCCATACTTTCTGGATTTTGCTCCCAGCTTTCCTTTGCCATTGCTGTTCCTCCGATCATAGAAATACCTAAAATTGCGCTGCAGCACGTACATTGCTATAATGGTGAGCCATCAGCAGTCAAGCAATGAACCAGTGTTTGGGATGAAATTACAGAAACTCATCTGATCCTGCAGCTGGATCTCTCACCACGCGATATAAACCCCAAGAAACCAAGTCACTTACCCGAAGATCACGGTACGGACTTTAGGTCCGCCTCTCGGCCAAAGAGGGCCTCTGTAACCCGAGGAGGTGGTGCCGCTGTGTCCGCGACGGTGCCCCTGGTCATTCGCAGATGACGACGAGGAGGAGGTGCCACCTCCCTGCCGGTTCGTGTGGCCACTTGAAGACGAGGAGGAGGAGGATGAGCCTGAGCCTGAGCCTGAGGTGCCACCTCTGTGTTGGTTCCCGTGCTCACTTGAAGACGAGGAGGAGGAGGATGAGCCTGAGCCTGAGGTGCCACCTCCTTGCCGGTTGCCATGGTCGCTTGAAGAGGACGAAGAGGATGAGCCTGAGCCTGAGCCTGAGGTGCCACCACCTCTGTGTCGGTTCCCGTGGTCATTCGAAGACGACGAGGAGGAAGATGAGCCTGAAGTACCACCTCCGTGCCGGTTCCCATGTTTACTCGAAGACGATGAAGAGTTCCCGCCGTGACGGCGCCCGTGGCCACTCGAGCCCGAGGAGGACGAGGATGAGGAGCGGAAGGATGAATCGTACTCGGCGCGGCGGCGTTGGTCGTAGAGCACATCGTAGGCTTCTTTGACCTGGCGGAAGCGGCGGTCGGCTTCGGCTCGGGCGGCGGTGTCGGCGTGGGCGTGGTGGTCGGGGTGGTAGCGGTGGGCGAGGCGGAAGAAGGTGGCCTTGATGTCGGCCTTGATGTCGGCCTTGCTGGCGTTGCGGCTGAGCCCTAGCGTCTCGTAGTGGTCGCTCATCACGCCGCCGCGGCAGTAGCGAGCAAGCCGAGCTCTTCAATGGATACAATGCATCGGAGAGACGGCGGTCTTTCGAAGGCTGGGCTCCTCCCAGAAGAATTTCACGCCATGTATCGACCTCTCTCGTGTCCCACAGGAACTCCTCCAAGTATTTCCTTACACATGTCATCTAGCAGCCGTGGCGTCAGCCTCCTCATATAGTCATATTTGGACGCCTCGTATAGAAAAAAAAAGGAAAAGTCATCTAAAAAAGATCTGGACTTCTTTTGATTTTATTAGCTCAAAGTACAGCATCAACTAAATACAAACACAAAGAGCACACACCTGACTTCTGCATAGTTAGGATGCACATAACCGAACGCTACACACACAAAAATCACACGAGCAACCAACAAAGTCATACAAGACAAGTCAGATATAAAACCAATAGAAAGAGAAAAAAGAGCAACGATAATTCACGCTGAGCAGGTGCTGAGCCAATGAAGATGATGCAAGCGCACGTGATCCGACATGGACACGGTCACGCGGTCTAAACATGCATACACTATGCAAGCGACCAAGCTGCCAAAGATCGTCTGCGGAAGCAAATTCACCGTCGGTGTTGCAGTGACACCAGTCGCAGCTCAACTGCCGAGAAGAGATGGCACCGCCAAAATCTCATGAAGACACTCTGGCGATCTCATGCCTGGCCGAGTGTTTGTCGATGATAAATCTTGGCATGACCATTGGCTCCATACAATACACCACAAGCCTACACTACACCGCCATGGTTGCAAGAAGCTACCAAAATCATGGAACATGACACGGCCATCTGCGCCGCATGTTGACATGCCTGGCAATTACACCGTGCACCGTGTTAGCAAGGCCACATCGCAGCGAAGGATCATCACTATCCCCCAAGTAGGAACACGACTTTGAGCGGCGCCATCATCCGATCCAGGGAGACCCAGACCTAGGGTTTCCCCGAAGTATTCTGAAGGGGAATTGAGGACTACATGTTGACACCTTCAGAAAGGTAGCTAGCGACGCCCACAGACGTCGCCGTCATTGGCTCCGACTCCAGTCGGTGTCTGGCTTTCGCCGTCAGTCTCCGGTCCTCGAGAAAAACAAGCCAAGCTGCACCACCATGTTCACCAATGTCGCCACGGGACCACCACGGCAAGAGGATTGGATCCTTCCAGATCACATATTCCAAAGGCCCGTCCCGATCAAATCAAGGATCCACGCCGCTTGAGACTTGCCACAATGGGTAGTAACATAGACTAGTAACATGCCCATGTTACTAGTCTATGTTACTACC
The DNA here is from genome assembly GCA_032464435.1 of Aegilops umbellulata. NCBI lineage: Eukaryota > Viridiplantae > Streptophyta > Magnoliopsida > Poales > Poaceae > Aegilops > Aegilops umbellulata. Next base: position 346,914,588 of record CP136059.1, read on the forward strand.
TCTATAGTGTGGAGTAACATATGTATGGTAACATGGATCACTTCATTTATTAGGCCATAGACACATCTTGCCTTCATATGTGTGATGTTACTCATACTAGTAGTAACTAGCTATGTTACCACTTTCATCTTTTTCTTCATTTATTGCATGGCACATCATCTATTTAACCTAGATATGTGTGATGTTACTACTCCCTCCTTTCATCTATATAGGGCCTAATGCGTTTTTCGAGACTAACTTTGATCAAATGTTAAAGTAATAATATATGACATGCAACTTACACTAAGCATACCGTCAAATTCATATGTGAAAGAAGATTTCAATGATATAATTCTCACATTATACATCTCATGTACTATTAATCTTGTCAATAGTCGAAGACGGTCTTGAAAAACGCATTAGCCCCTGTATAGATGGAAGGAGGGAATACCTATGTTACTCCCACTGTGGGTAGTCTAAAGAAGATGCCACGCCGGAGGACCGGAGCGCCGCCACCTTGAGCACACCATCCAGCCACCGCCATGCCACGCATCTGGGCCTCCAAGCGCCGCCGACACCACGCTGCCACCCGCGAAAGAGCGCAGCAGTCCTGCCACCGTCTTTCCGTTAATCTGGCCAAAGGCACCCCGTGGGTAGCTACCAATGGGATCCAGACCAGAGAAGACACGCAAATTAAGGGGAAGGCCCCGCCATCGCCATCACCAGTCCCACCCGGGCTTCGCTGGCAGGGCCTCGGGCGGTAGCGAGACAACGAGGAAGGAAGAGGAGATTTGATCGCCCCCGTGTCACCAAAGAGGGGCAACGCGGGGGGTGTTTCTTCCGTCGGGCCCCTGTGTGTTCTCGTGGTTGGTGACTTTAAATTCTGTTTTATTAGATCTGGACGATTGGGCGACGCTCTGTGCCGGTTGACTGGCGCGAGCACCTAGTCGGTCGCTGCGCAACCATCGGATTGAGCCATCCCATACTGTTGGATGCCTCTCCCGAATCGTCTCTAGCTTGGTCAATGCACACAAATAAAAATTCACATCGCCTGCAGCATGTGTCTTTGTCCTGCTTGGCACCCTCCATTTCATATGTGCCCCGCCTCACACCCTCCCGCTAGCCCTGCGGGCTCCCGCGCGCTCGCCATCGCCGACTCCATCACCGGCATGTTCGTAGATCATAGCAGAGGCCGCCGGTCGCCACTTGCCACAACGATCGCACTGCCTTCCAGCTCGATGTGCTCCACCCCCTGGCTACACCATTGTTGGGAACCCGACTCTTTTTTGTCCTTGTTGCAAGTCTACCCTCGACGGGTAACTAGGCTCGGCCATTTTTTGTCTCAGTTGCAAGTCCACCCTTGATACGCAACAGCATGTGTACAACAAGACTGCAACTAGGGATGGGAGAAGGATTGTCAGTCTGTTGCACGTGCACATTTTAATAATATTCACGATCTTTTATATATATTTTCAATTTCATCTTTTTATAAGAAGTCAGGAACATCTCCTTAAAATTATTATATTTTGAAAAAAATCATGTTTTTTGAATTATTAACTTTTTCCAAATTCTTGGATATTTTTAGTTCACAAACATATTTTTGTATTTTTGTATTTGACAATTTTTAATTCATGAAATTTTGATTCTTTTACTAGTTAGATGCAAGTATATTTTGATATCATGACAGAAGGAGAGATTAAATAATATGAAACTAACTGAATATGGCCTAGAACTATTGGTTTTCTGCTGCAACAACCATTTGACGCTGTGATGAGATCGGCTCGTTTTACAGTTAATAGTCCAGTCAGCTTCACAACTATGACGGCACTTTAACAGTGTATCCTCTGTTGCAACGCACGGATAATTTTTTAGTTTATAAACATACAAGTAGGGAGAAATCCCCTCGGCTTCCCTCAGAAGGTAAAGTAACATAAACACCGCCACACGAAAGACATGCCAAATCGTCGTCTTGACGTATGGATACTCTGAAATCTGAACTGTTCTAGCTGTATGCCTGAAGTCAAGATCTAAATATGTCCGTCCACTAGTTCTTCTCTTTGTCCGTCTCTCTCGACTCCCTCCATGATTTCTGCACAACACGCAGCGCAACGCACACGATTAGTTCATCACAACGACACAACATTACCTGTGCTTGTACTGATAGCACATTGCAAAAAGGCATCTGATTCTGATTTCTGACCCCCGGCCTATATATGATGCATGTACTTACCCAGGGGTTCCTCTTTTCCCATCCTCGCTTCAGATTTTCCCACTGTTGCTTCGTCTTCAGGAATGCTGTCCTCATCATTTGCAAATCTCGTTCCATCTTTTCCGGATCTTCCTTCCACCTTTCTCCAATTTCTCCGAGCACTGATAGACCTACAAATACGCTGTGGTACATGCATGGTTATCATGGTGAGTCATAGCATTCAGGCACTGAATCAGTGTTAGCCTGTTAGGGCATGAAAATTACAGAAAACTCGTCTGATCTTGCCGGATCTCTCGCCACGCACGCGATATAAACCCAAAGAACACAGGTCGCTTACCAGAATATCACGGTGTCGAGTCTAGAGCGGCCTCTCGGCCGAGGCGGATCCCTCGAACCCGACGAGGTGGCGCCCCCGTGTCCGCGACGGTGCCCGTGGTCGCTCGCGGACGACGACCAGGAAGAGTTCCGCCGTGTCCGTGTCCGTGACGGTGCCCGTAGGCACTCGAACGCGAGGAGGAGCGGAACCAGGAGTCGTACTCGGCGCGGCGGCGGTCGTCGTGGAGCACGTCGTAGGCGTCCTTGACCTGGCGGAAGCGGCGCGCGGCCTCGGCGCGGGCGGCGGCGTCGGCGTGCGTGTGGTGGTCGGGGTGGTGGCGGTGGGCGAGGCGGAAGAAGGCGTTCTTGATGTCGGCCTTGCTGGCGTCGCGGCCGAGCCCCAGCGTCTGGTAGTGGTCGCCCATCTACGCCGCCGCCGCCGCAGTAGCGGGCACGCCGAGGACGAGCTCGCTGCCTTTTCTTGCTCTTCACGGTTGGTTCGGTCGGCAAGGATCGATTGGGTCGGTCGGTGGCGAGGTCGCGGTCTTTTGAAAGGTTTTGGGAGCCATACTCCGAGTTCTAGGAGTACTACGGAAGGGAAATTTCACGCCATGCTGATGGATGTTCATCCGATCTCTGTCCGTAGGTGATTTGTAGCCGTTCGATGGAGTACGTGCATCCACCTCTCCCACATGGACTCCTCCAATATTTTCGTTTCACCTGTTAGCGGCCGTCGGGTCTCTGCTCATAGTAGAGCCGCCGGTCGCCACTCGCCACTCGCCACAGGCCATGGCATGGCCTTGCAGCTCGCTGTGCTCCACCCCCTGGTTGCAACATCGCGATTCGCCGGGTGGAGTTCCAGCATCGCCATCAGCCGTCATTGCAGTGCGACCTGCGCCCGTCGCAGCACCCTACATACACTGCCACACAGCTCCCGTCGTCGCCATTCGCCATCTCTGGTCGAAGTTTTTTTACAAGCCGGTTGTAGTTTTCTCAGCCACCGGTTGCGAGGTGGCCGTCCCCAGCTTCACCGTCTCCGCTTGAAGCTTTTTCATAATTCGGCTGTAGCTTTTCCTGGCCACTGGTCGAAGCATTTTGTGATGCACGTTGCAGCTACTCCGCCCGTTGGTCGCAGCCCGTGCTTTTCTGTAGTTCAAGCAAAAAAAGGCGCTGGTTGTAGCATTTGGAGTTGCTGGTTGCAGCTCTGTTGTGTGCCGATCGCAACCCCTCCTTTCTCTGGTTCCACCAAAAAATGGTGTCCGCCGTAGCAATTTGCGCACCGGCTGAAGAGGTGGCATGTGTGGTGAGGTGAGACATGCGTGGGATCATCTAATAACGAAAACTTTGCAAATTTACGAACCCACATACTTAGATATTAACCTTCTCATCGCAAGCAAGTGTTATCTCCCTCAATGCCCCGACTATTAACTCTAATCACCCCTTCAGTAATGCCATGCACCTTCAATGAGAACTAAACAACCGTCAAGACACGAGTAAAATGCATTTATGGTCCTTAAACTTGGTGGCGATGACCACAATGGTCCTCAAACTCAGAAACTGCTTCAATGCGGTTCCAAAACTTAAAAATACCGCTTCAATACGGTCCTTAAACTTGGCGAACTGGTCCTGCGATACGTCTGGTCCTGCGATACGTCTCACATACATTTCGTGTATGCCACGAAGTTTTTTTTGTATGTGCAGGAATATGCGCCTCAGATTTCATTTAGTTACAACAAAAAACGTAAAATTAGAAATGTGGGTTCCACATGTCAGTATTGGAAAGAAAAGTTAAGTCTAAAGTGAAGCATTGAACCTAATACCTCCAATCATGGGTCGCTTAGCCGTCACAAGCTAACCACCAGGCCATACACTGCTTGGGTTGAAGACTTGAAGTAATGAGCTAGAGTATATATATTGCGTTCCCATGAACCACTTCAAGCATTTTTTTTTCTTTTATATTTCTTTTAGGTTGATGTTTTTCTTTATATATTTTTGAAAAGTGTTTGTGCATTTTAAAAAAATGTTCAATGTGTTTTTAGAAAATGTTTGACGAATATTAAAAATTTGTAAACATGTTTTGGAAAATGTTTTGTGTGTATTAAAATATTGCTAACGTGCATTTGAAAAATGTCCGTCGCGCATTCAAAAAATTCTCAACGTGTATTGAAAAAAATGTTCAACGTGTATTAAAACAATATGGTGTAAAAATAATTCTTACATTTCTACAACCATATTTAACATGTTTCATTACATTTATAGAATTTATTATGATGACACAATAATTTTTATTACACATTGAACAGTTTTCAAAATACAATATTTTGATTTTTTTAATATTTGTTTATTTTGAGAATACAATGAAGATACACAATAATTGTGCACTCTTGTGGTCCTGAATGAAGATACCTAAATTTACACAATATTTTATAATACAGGTTCAACATTTTTTGAATGCATGACGAACTTTTTTGAAAAACTCGTTTGCAATTTTTAATACATGTGAAACATATTCCAAAAACATGTTTACAAATTTTTAATACATTTGAAACATTTTCCAAAATCATGTTGAACATTTTTTTTAAATGCACTAACACTTTCTTTAAGTTTTATGGCATCTTTATTTTTCTTTCATTTATTTTTCCAAATGGGAAAATAATAATATTAATAGATAGTCTTGCTCAAAATTGTACGTTTAGCAACCTTCGACCTTGTGGTTAGCTTCTGGGCTAATGAACAAGCGACCGCATGTTCGATCCTCCATATAAGAATTACTCTCTCCATCCCATAATATAAGGGCGTTTTTTACACTATAATTTTTCCTTCTCATACTGACATGGTGGAACCTACACTTTTAACTTTAAGTTTTTTATGTAATTAAATAAAATCTGAGGTGGTTTTCTGGAGAAAAAAACTTCGCAAAGTATGTGAAACGTATCACAGGACTGGTTCGCCAAGTTTGAGGATCGTATTGAAGAGGTATTCTCAAGTTCTGGGACCGTATTGAAGCAGTTTATGAGTTTAAGGACCATTGTGGACATCACCAACAAGTTTAAGGACCATTGTGGACATCACCAACAAGTTTAAGGACCATACATGCATTTTACTCGTCAAGACACTAATAAATAGAGCAAAAAAAAAAATTTCAGCTGCACAATAAGAAGCATAAGCTGACTACTACATGTTTGAAACACCAAGGCTACCTGATGGAAGATACTGATCGGATACTTAACCCTCAAGTATCAAAATTTGCATGCTATCTACTCCCTCCGTCCCAAAATATAAGAACGTTTTTTACACTAGCATAGTATCAAAAACGTTCTTATATTTTGGGACAGAGGGAGTATTTTATGTTGGATGTACTGCAGATAAGTTTTTTGGTAAGCTTTCATATATGTTTTTTGTTAAGCTTTCAGACATGTTGGATGCACTCCATACAACATGTGCTTCTCTTTCCATTTAAGGGTGTACCGAATGTGATAAGAGTTCCCAAACAACATTTGTCAAATGTCACTGTCTTTTACAAGGCAAGCATGCCTCTTTTATCTGATGAAATTGGTCTATGTATATCTCATATGAAACTGCAGCAGCAGATACATATGCAAAACACTGCATACCTCAACAAAAGATGATGTTTCGTGGAAGCCACCCATTGAATCCCAAAACTATAAAGCTCCTGGCCTCTCGTAGAAGGTTTTTCATCTTCACATCACCTTAACATCTTGCACAATCCCTTCTCAAGCACACATAAAACAAGTTTATGTGAACACGCTAGTCAATAATTATTACACAACTTGTTCAAGAGCAAATATCAATGGAAAATGCCCAAGTTGTGTGGCAAGTGTAGCTTGACAGCTTCGCTTTTCAAATTTGCTTGTATCGCATATATAGTTTTTTTTTCTTCGTCGCGAACAGCAAGTAACCTGGCTTCTTACTTCTCTTCATGATGAGGGCCAAGGACGAGGAGGATCTGAACTGCTCGCTTTGCAACGCCTCTGAAACAGAAACTCGGGATTGTCAAAAATGATCATATGTTTCTACTAGAATCGATGGGTGTAAATGGAATAGACTTCATAATTCTCAAAAAACTTGATAGATATTATGAATCATCATCTAGTATGCAGTGCAGGTACGCGTAAACTAAGGTAGGAAAACAGATCTCTACCTAACACGAGCAGGAGCAATGATCAGCAGGCAAAACCAAAATCATATTTGCTTCTTCCTTTTTCACATGCATGCATGATATGATGATTAAGGATTTATAATTAGTTTCTAGTACAAAAGCACGCTGCAACTTGTTCAGGAGCATGTATGTATATCCATTTAAAAGCGGTCAAGTTGCCTGTGCTAGCTGTAGAGGTAACGACAGGCTTGGGAAGCATGCATGCATCCACCCGCCAGTGGCACGAGACAGGTTGGCTTCCAAGGGGGCTTAATTAATTGGATAGAGCAGGTGGGAGTACTACGAGCAGGTAGGCTCATGCACGATGGTGCTTGGAAGGAAGCATCATATGCCAGTCAAAGCAAAGGGGGGTGCGATAGAAATGCTATAAAGGCGCAGGGAAGGGGAGGGCATCTACTACTCAGCCTACACTGCTTCCGCATCCATACACAACACACGCGCGCGCACACGCCCACAATTTGTCCCAGCAATGGAGATGGAGGCGGCTCCGGTGAGCGCGGTGACGGGGGCCCTCAAACCCGTCCTGGGGAAGCTGGCCACCCTGATGGGCAATGAGTACAAGCGCCTCGAGACGGCGCGCGGCGAGGAGATCAAATCCCTCGCCGACGAGCTCTCTGCCATGGACGCGGCTCTGCTGGACATGTCGGGGGAGGAGGACCCTGATGCGCAGGACAAGGCGTGGATGAACGAGGCGCGGGAGCTCTCCTATGACATGGAAGACTCCATCGACGACTTCATGCGAATGGTCCACGACGAGGATGTGAAGCCGGACCACGACCTCTTCATGGAGAAGATGAAGGATTTGCTGGGGAAGATGAAGGCCCCTCGTCAGACCGGCGATGGTTTCAAGGGACGGATCAACAGGGTGAGCAACAGAAATGGAAGGTACGAGACCCGTGGGACATTCTCCAACAACGTCCATGCAACTGTTGACCCTGCAGCTATTGCCATGTTTGAGCTTTTGACGAAGCAAGATGGGCCCAAAGCTGAGGTGATCAAGTTGCTCACTCAAGATGAGGCTGACTGTGAGCCACTGCTGGCTGAAGTGGATTGTGGACATGAGTCATTGCTGGCTGAAGAGGAGGGCGAATGTGGGTCCAAGCCGGCTGAAGACGAGGACGGATCTGAGTTGCCATTGGTTGAAGAGGAGGACGGATGTGAGTCACCGCTCACTGACAAGGACTTACGCGAGTCTCTGCAGGTGGAAGAAGTAGAAGACGAGTGTGAGTCGCCCATGGTGGAAGAGGAAGAAGAGGAAGAAGAAGAAGAAGAAGAAGAAGAAGAAGAAGAAGAAGAAGAAGAAGAAGTAGAAGAAGAGTGTGAGTCGCCGAAGGTGGAAGAGGAGGATGTATGTGAGCCAGCGCCTGCTGAAGAAGACGAGTGTGAGTCGCCACAGGCAGAAGAGGAGGCCCCATGTGAGTTGAAAACACGAAAACAACCCAAGCTGGTCGCCATGGTTGGAGCCGGAGGAACAGCTCTTGCGAACAAGGTGTATGAAGAGCTCAGAGTAAAAGATTTTGACTACTGGCCTTTTATATCAATGTCGCCAAATCCAGACATGACAAGTACCCTGACAGCACTTCTCCTTGAACTTACCGGTGAATTAAAAAAAGAAGCGAGCGTGCAACAACTGATTACCGATATCAATGAATCGCTACTAGACAAAAGGTATTGTCTCTACTCCTTTCTACTCGTTGTCCTCTTGTTGACAATGCAAGTTATTTGGATATGTCATATGTCACGTGAAAAGGGGATATGCATGTAAAGTTGTCATCAAAGTAATTCTCAAACTAAGAAAAATAATTTAGCATGCTAGAAAATTTAGTGGTTAAATTTTTGTATTTTGTTCATGCCGAAAATATTAAGTAAAATAGAATGGAGGGACCATGTGACATGCGTAAGAATCAACATGCTCTAAGAGCACCCGTTCCACTATATTTTCCCGTTATGACATATATCGCATGATCAAGATTACTACATATGTAAAAATCATACTGTAAATCTATAATGTATTCCAAGTGAATGTCAGTCAACTAGGAAGAAATGATGTGTACAGATTTCAAACACGAACGCCATTGAAAAATGAATCAGGAGCATGGCTTGCGTATGAAAAAATATTTCAAAAAAGTTGCAATTTTGTGTTAGACGGCGTAGTTGTTTTAGTTCTGTGAAGTTTACTCTTCATTTGCGGAAACCACTACTGGAATAAAGTTAGATCTTTATTTCATTTCAAGGAAAAGCCTGCCTGCTTGTTCAGCACCACCCATTCCCATGGGAATATATGGGTTTTTCGGTCCAGTGGGAGGACTCCAATAGTTTAATTGTGTGGTCCATTAGCAATACAGATAATATTTATGTACAACTAGGCAATATATAAAACTAGCTGGTAGCTTGACAAGGGATAGGCGGCCTGCCAATAATATCAATGTCTATGTGTTAATAGAGCAATTGTTGATCAAAGGTGTACTAAGTTCCTATAACAAATCAAAACACTACTCAAATTTAATTTCGAATGGGTGGTGGTCAGAATTGTATTTTAGAGACCTTGCAAATGTCCCAAATGATAGCTTCTCGAAAAATGGAGGCATTAATACCATCTTCAGTACCATTTAATCACCCACGTCAGGTTTCTTATTTTCTTTTTATACTCCTACCCTTGTCAAGAAGAACAATGTTTTCTTTATTTTCCTTTCGGTGATTTGTCATTATGTTAAAGCCACACTAATATCACTCACAAATCCGTGTGCAGATACTTAATTGTCCTTGACGGTATATGCCAGAAAGAAACATGGGATGTCATTAAGCATGCATTCCCCATGACAAGCTGTGGCATAATAATCACCACTAGCCCGTGTGAAGATATCGCCGAATTATGCCGGTCATGGTTCAATGGGCATATTTACCATATAAGACCTCTTGGTATGGTACATTCAAGACCGCTATTTCACCAAAGATTATTCAACTCTGATGACGACTGCCATCCACACCTTGAAGAAGTTTCTGATAAAATATTGGAAAAATGTGATGACTTACCTTTGGCAATCTTAGCTACATCTGGTTTGTTGGCTAACACAGAAAGAACAGAGCATCTATGGAATCACATGGCAGATTCAATTGGCTGTGCACTTGAAACAAGTGATACCGTCGAAAGGATGATGAAGATTTTGTCACTTTGTTATTTTGATCTTCATCCTCGTCTCAAAACTTGTCTCTTGTACCTCAGTATGTTCCCAAAAGGGTCAACCATTAAGATGAAGGACCTGATATGGAGATGGACTGCTGAAGGATTCTTTCATGGAGAACAAAAAAATGCAGCACATGAGTTAGGAGAGAGGTGTTTTAATGAGCTCCTGAATAGGAGTTTGATCCAGCCTGTGAAGATAGACCAGTATGGTAAGGTTAAAAGCTGTCAAGTTCATGACACAGTTATGGACTTCATCATATCCAAGTCTGTCGAAGATAACTTTGTCACTTTTGTTGGTGTTCCATGTCCAACTATTGATCAGACACAAAGCAAAGTTCGTCGATTCTCCCTCCAAGCTACAGAAGGCTATTCTTCTCCAGATATTAATTTGGTATTGTCTCATGCCCGATCACTTAAAGTATTTGGATCACTGTGGACAATCCCTTCTCTAGATGAGTTCAAGCATTTGCGTGTTGTGGACTTTGGAGGTTTCAGTGATTGGGGACACGACCATCTTGCAAATATTGGGAGGTTATTCCAGCTGAGGTACCTGAACCTCTCTTGGTCAAGAGTATGGGAGCTCCCAGAAGAAATAGGACATCTATCTTGCTTAGAGATGTTGGACCTAACAGCCACAGGGGTATCCAAGTTACCATCATCTATAGTTAATCTAGAAAATTTGGTTCATCTATTAATCGGCGAGTTTGTTGAATTTCCGGAAGGAGGAATTGCGAAGATGCAAGCACTAGAGACATTGAAACAAGTCAGAGCCTTTAAGCAGCCAATTCAATTTCTTCAAGATTTCGGCAAGCTACAGAATCTGTGGAAGCTGAATATTGACCTTACCAATAATCAAGAGGACACTGAAGATACAAAGGAGTGCATGAAAGCAATTGCATCTTCTCTCTATGAACTAGGCACACACAATCTTCGTTCTTTAACTATTTGGAACTGTGATTACAGCTTATTGATGGAAGAATGGTGCCCGACTCCGGTTGGCCTCCAAAAACTTACGACCTGGCAGTCAACCTTTCCACGGGTTCCGGATTGGATAGGTTCCCTCGTCAACCTTCAGCAATTACGGTTTGACCTGGAGAGAGTCAGGTATGAAGATCTCTGCATCCTCGGAGGCTTACCTGCTCTGCTCACTCTGAGCCTAGTAGGAAAAGAAATGTCTGAAGGGAAGCTTACTGTTAGTGGTGAAATGGGATTTCCAATGTTGAGGGATTTCACTTACGGCATGTACCCTGGGTTAGGGATAAAGATGATGTTTGAAGCAGGATCCATGCCCAAGCTAGAAAAGCTCAGGATTGATTTCACCCCAGCAACGAATGGATATCTCTTCAGCACCGGTGGTCTAACTGGTAGTGGTCCTTATGATTTCGGAATCGAGAACCTCCCCAGCAGTCTCACGACCGTCGTATGTGAATGTAAGTCATTTGATGGAGATTGCACTCTTGAAGCCACAAGGGCGGCCCTGGAGAGAGCAGTCAGCACACACCCCAGCTGCCCTGCTCTGGACTTCTCCATCTACTAGCTAAAGCTAGGCCTCTTCATTCAGGTACGTAGTAGCTAATTCTTTCTTCCCCAACATTTTATATCACTCCCTACATTGATAGCTCTCCTTTGTTGCCTGCCCCAAATTTTTTCCTTCAAGTGTTGTATTAATTACCAAGTGGCTGTTATTTTTCCTTCATATTTCTTTTTATTTTTTCATCCTCTTATGCTCGTTGTTGACAAGCTAGAAAACAAGGAAACACTCCTTTATGAACAGTTTCTCAAACTAAACAGCTTATAAGCTCTTATCGGTTAGAAACAGTTTAGACAGTTTAGTTTTAACTTACCATGCATTACTTGTGATCACTCCTGAATTCTAATGGTACGTTTCAATCATTTTCAGTGCCACTCTCCGGATTCTTCAGTATCAGTAGAGTGAACGATCCAAGAATCAGGATTCAGGAACATCACCAACAAGAGGCTGTAGCTTAAACAATGTATAGTTTCTTTCTCACTGGACAACTAGTAGTTCATATGTCACTCAGGATGCCACAATTATTCAGTGAAATGATATAAATTCCTATTTCTGAATCAATCATCCAAAAGTATTTTCTTTTCTTCCAAATAGTGATACTTTTTTGCTAGTTATGCAATTCCCTTCCCATTAATAGCATCAGCAGGAAACCCACCGCACACCATTTGTTTCGAACGGTGGCTATGGGATGAAAACTTATTGGCACAGCTATAACTATAATAGTAAGATTATCTCTAAATGCTAGGAGTTTTAGTGCAAGCTGCAAAGTAACAGAGACCACACAGCAAGCTAAAACTGAACCAGCAAGTCTGAGGCACGTACCGCATATCCCCAGAACGATAGCATCGCACCTGTATTCTGCAGTTTCAGAACTCATCATCATCGCTCCTTCATTCAGAAGTTTGTGAGCCCCTTTCACACAGAGCATGCTTATCTGTACCTGACTGCATGTCTGCCTAATACATCAGCATCTCTTGCACCTGTAGTCTGAACATTCATCACCGTCATAACTTGATTCAGAAGCTTATTTGCACCTTCACGAAGCGCATCCTTGGCTGCAACTGGCAACATGTCAGCTCAGTACATCAGCTTATCTGTACCTGACTGCATGTCTGCCTAATACATCAGCATCTCTTGCACCTGTAGTCTGAGCATTCATCACCGTCATAACTTGATTCAGAAATCAGAAGCTTATTTGCACCTTCACGAAGCGCATCCTTGGCTGCAACTGGTAACATGTCAGCTCAGTACATCAGCACAGCACATAAGTGAACATGATCACAAAAGGGACTTCACAAGCTAATGTAGAACTTATTTGTAAAAGCAAGTAGTACTGTACGGTACTTAGGGCCAGTAAGCTTATTTCCACAGTAAGCTGCTAGAAGCCTCAAAAGAACTCAGTTTAGGGAGAAGCCCATTAGAACTTATGAAACCTATGAGAAATTCCTTCTCGGTGCCTATTTATCACATCCATGTTAAGAGCAACTAGCAGGACTACCAAGGAAATAAAGCTCAAATTTTCCTTTCGTTCAGGAAATATATGTAGCCAACAAATATGCAATGACATGACAAAAAGAAAGGTTTGGAATTAGAAGAACTCGTAGTCAGAGTCTGATTGATGAGAAGAAAAAAACTGTGCGTTGTTTCAGTAGCAGTAGCAACTAGATTTGTTGGCACTTGGCAGTCTAGCTACATGAGACGACAAACCAAATATACTGCTGACAAAGAACAAATGCATTCGCTGTAAAACTGGTCCGTAAATAACATGAGCAAAATCACAATAAAATGAGTATTACTGGAATCTCAAATTATTCTCGATGGACTGCTGGACAATAATTCAATCAGACAGATCTAATTTTTTTTCAAAATATTGTAATCAGACAAACCACTCAAAGTTTGAACGAAGAAAATGCAGCAGTACAGATTTGATACTTACTCCCTCTGTAAAGAAATATAAGAGCGTTTAGATCACTACTTTAGTTATCTAAACACTCTTATATTTCTTTATGGAGGGAGTATTTATTAAAGGGAAAGAGCCAGCCTTGTTTACATATCTTTCAGGTACCCACTAAGAAAAGAAATTTTATATGATCTTTATTCATTTCATAAAACAGAAAAAATGATAACTTATCAAATGACTCAGTGAATACTGATGTGAAGATAAGTTAGTCACTGGATTTAGACATGCTTATACATTATGTCATTTAGGCTAAAGAATGACATCTGCAAAAAAGCTAGCTGTCATTGTTTTTTTCATGTGGTTACAATTCTCCTTATGAATTATTATATTGAGGTATTATGAATAATGAACAATAATGGAGTTCAGACTACAGGACAGAATCATACGAAGAACATAAGCATAACTACCCACTTGAAAAAGTGCCAAATTAAAGAAGTAATGCTGATATATGGTCTACATTCAGAATATATGTTATAATACATGATGTCTTAACATATTTATCACGTCAATTTTCATTATGATTAAAATGCTAAGTGGTGATGGAACACTGATTCTTCGAGGACCACATGTATCCATTTGAATATAAAAGATATATGGAATATAGATACAGAAGTCAGCTTACTGCTAACAACTTCAGTGAGTGAACAGGCACAACAATCTGTATCTATATTCAAGACTGACAAAACTAATAAAAACTGTACTTAATTGAGGCGAAATGTGCAGCTCCATGGAAGAAGTAGTAGTCAGCCATATAGATGAAACACAGATAGTCGATCATCAAAATGGTACCAGTCAGGCGTTTACTACTAGTCAAAGTTTCTCCTGGACTTACTACTAAGAGAAGTGACCAACATGACATTCATTACATTACAAAAGGAAAAGGTTGGGAAAGCAAACCTGCAAAGAAATGTTCTGCTCTCGATTAGCTAAAATCACTAGAAAAGGTTTCAACCAGTTCCCTATTCCAGAAAAGAGTGATATTTTTCAGGGAGAAATCTCTGATACAGCTGACATTTCCCCCCGAAGTAAGTGCAGTCAACAAGCCAGCTGCGGAAGCTTCAAGGGTGAAGCTCCTCTCATCAATTTCCCCACTGGGCACCTCCTCTTTCTGAAGTAACATTCTAATGACGGCATTTAACATACGGGAGTCGGCAGCAAACCATTCTTGCAGAGATCCTTCTTCTAAAAGCTTTGTATCATTAATCTATACGTAACAGCATCGGGCACAAATCCTTTGGCCCAGATTCCATCGAACAAACCTGTGGCTTCTTCCTTCCTGCCAACTTTAAGCAACGCACTAATCATAATATTATAAGTCCTGATCTCAAGTTGATAATTTGTTGAACACAGGTTTTGAAACATTCTTAGTGCTTCATCCACACGGTTATTTCTACACAGACCACTAAGAATTATGTTGTAGGTCACAATATCCACGCATATTCGGCTGTCAATCATCCTGAGATAGAGTTCATTTGCAGCAACAGTCCTTCCAGTATGAAATAACCCATGCAGCACTGTGTTATAAGTGATAACACAAGGCTTAACTTTCTTGTCCAACATTTCACTGAAAACAGCTAACGCATCATCTATCATTCCATTCTTAAAGTAACCATCAATCAGTGTGTTATAGGTGACAACATCCGGTTCCATGCCAATTGAGACCATATGGTCAAGTAACTTCCTCACTTCATCCATCTTACCAATGAAAAAGTATCCACCCATCAGTGTGTTATAAGTATGCACGTCAGGCTTCAAACCCATGTGTATCATCAGGTCAGCGAGATCTCGGGATTCCATAACCCTTCCATTTTTGCAAAGGTGATCCATAATTGTGTTGAAGAACACGTTGTCGGGATAGATGCCACGATTCAACATTTCAGCAAGTAGTTCATGAACCTTCTCCCATTTTCCACAAGAACAGAAACCACTTATAAGAGTGTTGAAAACTATGATATCAGGAGCTAATTCTTCAGTTATCATTTGATTGAATTGCAACATAGCATCATCCATTTGGCCAATACTGCAAAGTAAGTTTATTACTGTTCCATAGTTCGCAGCATTTGGGTTCAATCCTTGCTGCCGCATTTTTGTAAATATATGCATTACCTCATCAACCATTTTCCCCTTAGCATATACAACTATCAGTATGTTGTACACAGAATGATCTGGTGCAATACCATTTTCTACCATCAATTCAATGAGACAATGCATATCATGGAATGACTGTTCCATAGCATACGCATGAAGCAGAATACTGTAGCTAGTAACATTCGGTTTTTGGTCTTTACCGGCCATAGAATCAAAAATAGTTCTAGCTTCCGCAAATCTTCTACTCTTGCAAAGATAATCCATCTGTATGTTGTAAGTTGCAATATCTGGCTGAACACCATTCCTAGACATTTTCTTGAAAATACGAACCACCTCTTCGCACTGTCCTGATGAATAATATCCATATATCAGACTATTATATGTAGTAATATTTGGCAGAATACCTGTATCAAACATCTGTTGAAGGACCTCCTCGGCCTTATCCATTGCTTGAACCTTGCACATGCCAAAGATGATTGAGCTATAGGTCACAACATTCGGTGAAATCCCCTGATGTAGCATTTCACAAAATAGGCTGTAAGCTTTGTTCACCTCGCCCTCTTTCAACAGGCCATCAACTACAGTGCTATAGGACACCACATTAGGTTGGCAACTGCCTCCAGCATCGGCCATCATGTGAATAAGCTCAAGAGCCTCTTGACTTCTCTTCTCAACACAGAGACCTTTGAGAAGAATGCTATAGGAGAAAACATTCGGTGTGCAGTTAAACTCGGGCATTCGCCGGAGTGCAATGTCCATTGCATAGCTGGTCTTGTTCTCCGCGCAGACGGCCCTGAGTAGGTGGCTGAAGCTGAACATGGCTTCAGCCGCAAAACCCAGCTTAATGATGTTGCCCATGGCGGCGAAACCGAGGTCTAACCGGCCCGCGTGGCGGCAGCAGCTGACGAGGATGCTGTAGGTGACATTGCGTGGGGGCACCTTGGCTCTTGCGACCCGGTTGAAGAGGGAGACGCCGAGAGCAGGGCAATCACGGCCGACGACGTAGAGGAGGCAGTTGATGGCGCGGGTCGAGGAGGGGCCGGCAACCTGGAGCAATTCGTCGAACAGGTGGAGTGCGTCCTCGGTGCCAATGTGCCCCGCGCGGTACCGCTCCTCGATGTTCCGCTCCAAGACGCGTCGGACCATGCGGCGGCTCATAGCCCCCACCTGACCTGAATCTCGCAACAGGAGAGGACGCCGCCGCCGCCGCCGCCGCTCACCGCCTGATGCAGCCTGCGCCTGAACCTGGGATTAGAAACAACGAAAGCAGAGTTAGGAGGCTAGCTTGCTTTATGGCCTCGGACGCCGCTCGCCGCCACGATGCTCACCATCAAGCGGCGCGAACTGGTCGACACCGACATGGCGAGACGTGCCGCCCAGACGCGGGCCAGGACGGCCCTAGCCGCTTGGTGCTGTCCTGGCGCGGAGGAAGACGAAAGGAGAATCTCCACCGCGCATCCGCGCCACGCCGCCACAGTTCCACATCCTCCCCTCACCGGTGTCTGCCGTCCGCGCCGACGCAGGGCGAGACGTGCCTCCACCGCAGCTCGAGAGGGCCTCAACGCCGCCGCCACTCCCGTATTCCGCCGTCGCCGCCGGTCAGCACGCCCAGCGTCTGAGAACCAATGGGACCCACCTGTAAGCACTTAACCAGAGCCAAGTCTTTTACACTAATCTTTGCTCGTCGGAGTACTCTCTTATCTACTAGAGACTTCGCCGATAAATTTTGTCATAAAATTATGTTGCTTGTCATTTAAACGGATGTGTCTACCTATCATTTAAATGGATGTATTTAGACGTATTTCGGTGTCAGATAAAAGCGACAAGTAATATGAAAAAAGGAAAAAGCTTACCTTCAACCGACTGATAACGCTCGAGCGTCCGCCAGCTCCGCGTCCGTCGGATCGTGTGTTGATCAGACGGACGAGAGCGTTCCTCGCTTCCACGTCACGCGCAGATGTTTCTGAAACTGGGCGGCTGTTTCAGGAATCATTTATGCAGCTATAACGCTCTCGCGGTGCTCCCGCAGCTCCGTTGTGTCTGTTAGGGCGACGGTGGTGGGATCTGGTAGGGCGACGGTGGGCGGCGACGACGCACGGTGTGGGGTGACGCGGGCGCATCCAACGCGGTGGCGACGACGACCGCTTCGGGGTCGGTGGTGGCCGACGACGACACAAGCAGGTACGGCCGCGTGCTCCTTTCCCCCATTTTCTGGTCGGCCCTGAGATGGTTCTCCTCTGCTTGGCGGCTTCTCCTCGGCGGCTGCGCGCCTCATCGCATCGGTGCTCTGTTGTAGGGAGACGCCCTCGTCGGCGCCACCGATGTAGGTGTTGGATTGTAGATGTGTAGTTGTAGCAGGGGATTGGGATTTCTCAGATCTGTTGTTGCAGAAAGTTATGATTCCTTTGTAGCTAAAATTGGCTCGTTATAGTGATGTGCTACAGCAATTTTTGTAGCTCAAATTGGCTGTAGGTGCTCCGTGTATGCTATTCGTTTGTTGTGCTAGTAGGTAATCTCTGAATGTTCTAGGTTCTTCTGTCCCTTGGTGTTCTAGGTTCTTGTAGCTCAAATTGGCTAGTAGGTAATCTCTGAATTTTTGCAGCTCAAAGTTTTTTGTAGCTTTTTGTTTTGAATAAAGTGATACATTATTTTGATGTTCAGAGAGAAGTTTTTGTAGCCAATTTGATGTTCAGAGAGAAGTTTCTGTAGGAATTAGTGATGCATTAGTGTAGGTTATGCTTCAGTAATTTTCGTACTGCTAACTTATAGCACAGGAAATTTAGTTTTTGCTTCTGAAACTACAGATATGTTTTCTCTGAAATTTAGTTACTGTTTTTCAATACTTTCTATGAAATGTAGGTCATGTTTCAATACTTTTCTCTGAATTTTAGCTCATGCTTACATGACATGTTTATCTAAATTTAGTTGGATTTAGCTGATGTTCTCTCAAACCCGAAGGGAAAAGCTTACCTTCAACCGACTGCAAATAGTTATGTGTTTCTTTGTGTTGATAAACAACAAGTAACAGAGGAGATCATGTTGCAGAGATACAGCAAGGAAATAGGGGTGTGGGGTTATTTGATCTGGTCGAAGTAGTTTCAGGGAACACAACCGGGGGGTTTGTGAACCACAATGATATTTCCAGAGAAACTTACCTTTCTGAAACTAGTTAGTATGTTATGTCTGTAGTTTATGTTTCTGAAACTACAGGAATCTTCAACTTTTTGTTTCAATACTTTTCATTTTCTGATAAGTAGATATGCATTGCTGATAGTTTCCATGTTTTGATTCTTGCTCTTGTTTTGCAGCATGGCTATCTTCCAAACTCGTTGGTCGGCAAAGCGGCTGCGCGAAATAGCCAATGCCATCAAAGGGAAAAAGAGAGATGTAATAAGCAAGTCCAGCTTCGGGGATTTGTTGTTTATATCTCCTTTGGTCCCTCCCTTCTGAAGAGCTTCTTGATTTCATTGTTATGAACATTGACCATAAGAATCGTGTGCCGAAGTATGTAATCTTCGCTTTTTTTGTATTTTTCTTTTCTATTGCATAACACCTTTTGTTTTCTTTATTCTCGCAACAACTATCGATTTTTTTGTGAATTGCAGGATTAATGATCACAAGGAGATCCACTTTTCAAAGGGAAAAGCAGATCTTCAACCGACTGGTAACCCTCGTGCGTCCGCCGGCTCCGCGTCCGTTGGATCGTCTGTCGGTCAGACAGACGAGATCGTCCCCGCTTCCGCCTCACGCGCGGACGTTTTTCCCAAACTTACCCGTTGTTTCAGGACTCATTTGTGCAACTGGATAACGCCCGCAGCTCAGTTGACTCATGTGGGTGGCTAGGACGGAGGGCGACGGCGGTGGGATTTGGGAGGGAGCAGGGGGGGCGGCGGCTCACAGTGTGGGGCGACCGCGGCGCATCCAGCGCGGTGGCGACGACGACGGCTTTGGGATCGGCCGTGGCCGACGGCGACACAAGCAGGTGGTGCCTCGCTGCCCCCCCCCCCCCATTTTTTTCTGGCCGGCCCTGATACTGGTTATCCCCGCGGCGGCTACGCGGCTCATCGTAGCGGTGCTCCGTCGTAGGGAGATGGTCTCGCCGTTGCCATCGAGGCAGATGAAGTAGATGTTATAGGCATTGTAGACGTGCAGTAGGCATTTGGATGTCGCACATCTAGTTTTGCATATTTTTTTATTTGACTTTCAGATGCGCTGCTGGAGCTCATGCTATCCCCTTGATGTGCTGCTTGTCTGAATGTTTGTAGCTCAAAACTTCTGTAGCATTTTCACCGGGAAGTTAGTGATGCAGGATTTTGATGTGTTGTACGGAATTAGTGGTACAGACTTGATGTGTTGCAGGAAACTAGTGATGCGGGATTGATGTGTTTTCTGATATATATATTTTGTAGTCCAAAGTTTTTGTAGCTCATGCAGTTATCCAGTTTGTAGTTTCAGAGAAACATATATGTAGTTTTTGTAATTTTTGCAACATGGGTCCTGTTGCAGAAAATTAGATGTGGCGGAGATGTTGTTTTAATTTTTGCAACAAGGGTCTTGTTGCAGAAAATTAGACGCAACAGAAGATGCTGTTGCAATTTTTGCAACAAGGATCTTGTTGCAGAAAATTAGACGCGTGAAAAATGTTGTTGCAGAAAATTAGACGCGGCAAGAGTTGTTATTGTAATTTTTCTAAGGGTCTTGTTGCAGAAAACAAAAGAATGAGAGGTTTTGCAACATGAGTCTTGTTGCAGAAAATTGTAGAAGATATTATAGAAGATGAGGTTTCACAACAAAGATCTTGTTGCAGGAAATCAGAGAAGACCAGATCTTGCAACAAGAGCATTGTTACAGAAAATGTTCTTGTTGCGAAACCGCGCGGGGCGCAGATCTGTGGGGGGGTGGGGGGCAAGAGTGCTATTGTTTCTGCAACAGAGCGGTTGTTGCGGGAAATAACTAATGAGCATGCGGGCACGGGCAGTAGATCGAGCGGCTATCAGGTCGGGCATCCAACGGCTGGCAAGGCGACGGATAAAATCAGAAAATCGGCCGGCGGACGCGTAGCGTCGCCCATGGAAAAAATGAAGTAGTAAAAATTTATGTGTAGTCAGAATTTTAAACAGAAAATTGAACCTCAAACTTAACTGCTCCATATTCCCTCGGTGATAGTGTCAAAATAGTTTTACATTTTGGGATGGAGAAAGTAGTTGACATCATGACAGCATTGCTTAAGTTGTAAGGGGAGGATAGCAAAGGCTTCGCCAAGTTTAATCATGTGCACATTGTCCTAATTTGGAAGAAAGTTGATGCGGAGGAGGTTGGCGACTTTTGCCAATAAGCTTGCCTTATAGCTTCTCTAAGTTGTTTGCGCAGATGCTGGCAAATAGGGTGCAACGGCGCATGAAGGAAATTGTTGTCGTGAATCAATCTGTGTTCATCCAAGGGTGCAATCTTCACGACAACTTCTTTTTGATGCGACAGGTGGCCAGAAAAACTCATGCGAGGAAGAACTCATGTTTGAAGTTCTTTGCGCGAAAGGCTTTGGCAACTCATGACTTAGATGGGTGGCTATTCTCGTGCGATCCGCTAGCACCAAGATCATAGTAAATAGAGTTCCTGACAGGAGAATTGTGCATGCATGTGGCTTACGTCAGGGAGATCTCATCTAACCGCTGCTATTTGTGATAGCTATGGATGCACTCACGATGATTACAAGCAGGACCATGGAAGAGGGTGTGCTCAGATTATATGCAAGAATCAACGCTAAACAACGCTTATCTATCTGCAATGACGATGTTGTCTTGTTCATTCGTCCGGCCGTGCAAGATCTTTGCTTCATCAAGTGTGCTCTCGAAGTTTTTGGTGAGGCCTCGGGCTTGCGTGTGAATTACAGGAAATCTTCTGCAATTTTGATCAGAGGGGAGTAGGAAGATCGTTTAAGAGTTGTTGGGGATATTACTACTGGGTATAAACCGGCCAGGAGAGGCCGGGTTACCCCCAAAATGAGTTATTTATATTTGAAGCCCATGAAGACAAGGAGTATGGCGCTTTACGAAGGCCCAGGGCCCAAAGGCGGATTAAAGCATGTAGGCATAAACCGCCATGATATGTAAACTTGTACTGTAAGATAGAAAGAGTAGAAACCGAGCCGGACACGTTTATGAGCCGGCCTCGGGATTCTGTAAACCGACGGGCGTCAACCTATGTATTGAAAGGGATGACCCGGCGGCGGTTTAGGGAAAGAAACAACAACTCGAGAGCCAGGCATAGCGGATTCGCTCCCTGGTCATCGAAACCCTAGCAATTCCACAACAACTGGATTAGGCCTTTACCTTCACCGCAAGGGGCCGAACCAGTATAAAACTCTCTGCGTCCTTTGTCCGCTTTAACCCCTTTAAGCTAACCCGTCGCGATGGCTCCACTACTAAGTCCTTTCACTAGGACATCTGCCGTGACAAAACCACGACAGTTGGCGCCCACCGTGGGGCTATCGCACGATGGTTTCGAGTTCTTAGAGGGCAGCTTCGAAGGGTTCAAGGGATATGATGTGGGCCGGATAACTAAGAGTCGTCGCGGCAAGCTCTACATCGACGACGCAGGCTGGGGCCCCGAGGCCGGCTCAATTGAGTACGGGTACCGGGTCCCCTTCGGCGGCATTCACGTTTTCATTGGCAAGATAGGTGAACCGGGCCCTGAGCCAGACATCTGCACCGACATCGTGGAAACTACTCAGCGTGCGAGATCCGCCCGGTTTCAGCCTGCCATGAAGCGTGCCTTTGTGGGAGTCATCGACGGAGCGGAATCTGAGGATAGATCGGCATCTGGTGGTGAGACCGTCGTTTACTTGGATGACGAGTCATCGACCGGAGAGACCGAGTCATTGTACCAGTTGCAAGATGGCCGGATTGGGGGCTGTTCCGATGGCGACAGTATTCCGGATCCCTTTGATCCGCCAAGCCGGGTTGCGATCTTCATGGCCGGTACACAGCCAGCGCACCACTCTTCGACTGCAGCGGTGATGATTTCTGGATCTGTAGCGATGACAGCGGCCGGGGCAGGAGGCCCTGTGCGACTGCCGGCTCAGGTTTTATCTGACTTATTTGACGCTCTGGCAGTGCTGCTGGCGGAAGTTAACCCGGCGAACCAGGATGAGCATAACACGGAGATCGCGAAGGTGAAGGATCAGATAACTCAGGCCAAGGCGGACCTAGCAGCCGAGGATACCAGGTGTCACAGCCCTAGCTTAGCCTTTACTTGTCCTTGCATGATCATCATATCATCATGTTTAATTCTCTCAGAAACTTGAAATGGGGATTGTTGTAACCCTAGCACAAAATGATTTCAACTAGGTTCAATAAAAATATTTTCAATAATCCCAAATGCCCTTTAGAAAAGTTCATGATTTTTGTTAAAGGTGAAAACCTCTGCCAAAAGTCATGCACATATTTCTAGGCCCTTCTGGATTTTTGAATTAATTCATATTGTATTTGCATTTGGGCATTTAAATGCTATAAAATATTTTAAATGCTCAAATAATCATAAACTAAAATGTTTGATGTTGGATATATTCTAAACAGTGGCCATGATTAGTTTCATGATTTTTGGTAAGGCCCTGGCATTTTAATAAAGCCCTAAAGTTTACAAAATAATAGAAAACATTAATAAAACAGAAACTAGGGCAGAGAGAGAAACCTACTTGGCCCAAACTTACCTGGCGCCCCACCTGGCCCAGCTCCTCCAGCCGGCCCAGCCCACCTGGCAAGTGCCAGTCGTCTTCAACCTCTGCCAGTAGGCAGAGGCAGGACAGCGCACGCGCGCGCGAGGCGCCACGCCTCCTGCTGCTTGCCGCCGAGCCCCTGGACGCGTGGGTGAACGCCCGGCGTCGTCCCGAACCGCTCGACCCCTCTCACTCTCCCGACCTCTTCCCCCCCTCTGCTCTCTCTCCCCCTCGCGCACCGCAGCGCGCCGCCGAGCACCACCGCGGCCACCGCCTCCCCCTCGTTTCCCTGACTGGCTCAAGAGCTCCGCCTCGTCGCCCTGGACCTCTCCGCTGACCCACGCGACTCCAAACGCCGCCGAACGCCGTCTTCGCCCTCGTCTTCAACCTCGGGCAGCCGAGCCGTCTCCGATCGATTCGGCGCTGCCAGGACCTCCCCGAGCTCGCTGACCCCCTCTCCGACCTCGTTGTGAGCTCCCACACCTTTCCCCCTCCTCCCCGCACTCGTTCCCGCACTCTGGCCGCCCTTTCCACCGGAGCCGTGAGCTCCTCGGCATCGGTGATGATGCAGACGAGACCAGAGCCACCACAGCTCACTCCCGAGCACGGCAACGTGCTCCACACCTCACCAGGAGCATGTAGAACCCATCAGCTCCCCTCCCGTGCACCACAACGCCAAACCCGCAGGTGCCCGAACTCCGGCCTCCGCGGAAGTGCTCGCCGCCGTCAACCCCGACCAACCCAGCTGCTGCCGCTACCACCACTAGATGCGCGAGAATGCCAGGAAGCCGTAGGAGCAAACCCCGCCTCAAACCATGGGCTGTAGCGAGATCCCGACGATCTCCGCCGCGTGAAATGGTCGTCGCCGGCGAAACTCCGGCGACTGATGACAGGGCTCATCATTAGCCACTAATGACCCAGCTAAACCACCTCTAGAGCCACTGCCATGTCGGCCCCTGTGCCAGTTAGGTTAGTTTAATTTTCTGTTTAAAGTTAGTTAAAATCCAGCGGGACCCACACGTCAGCTTTGACCACGCTGACATGGCAGTTGACTAGCCCCACATGTCAAGTTGACTTTGCTGACGTGGTCGTTGACCGGACCCACCAGTCAGCGTCACTAACCAGCCCCTGTCACTGACCAGTGGATCCCACTGGTCAGGTTTGACCTGGACCACGCCGTTGACCGCTGACAACATAGTGACGTCATGCTGACGCAATAATACATTTTCTGGATTTAATCTTATTCAGGAAATTTCAGAAAATAGTGCTAACTTCAAAAATTCATAGTAATTCAACCGTAACTCCAAATCAAACAAATTATATATGAAAATTGATCAGAAAAATATGAAGAATCTGGTTATGGCACTTTCATGCATGATTGAACAAGTTAACCTCACTGAATAGGATGAATCATGATTAGGGAAATTTATGAAATAGCTTTTGGAGTTGGAGTTTAACCTTGTTTGAATTCCACTCCAATTAACTTGGCTTACTGCTGCATTAGGTCAACTCAGTTCCTTAACATGACATGTCATTCATTTGATTGTGCATTGCAGTGAATGTTGGTTCTTTGTGTTTGCCGGTGGTTGTTCCCTCTCAGTAGACGTGTTTCGACGATGAGTTCGATGACACCGACGAAGAGTTATATTATCTTCAGAAGTGCCAGGCAAGCAAAACCCCCTTGTTCATTTTGATACAATCCCACTCTCTTGCTCCTGCTCTCTTTTACTGCACTAGGAAAACAACGATTCATCTGTTACTTGCTGCGGTAGCTGAACCCCTTTATCCTTTGCATGACCTATCATTGCCACAGTAAATAGATGAAACCCACTACCATGAGTAGGAGTTGTTTGAGCCCTGGTGTGCCTACTCATTCATGCTTGTTTGCCATGCCTGCTACTGCTTAGTGTTGAGTCAGGTCTGATTCATCGGGAATGAATTGGAATGGTGATGAACATGTCCTACTATGTGTGAGCTAAGGGTGTAAACACGATTTGGCAAAGGTAGCGGTGAGAGGCCATGTAGGAGTACATGGTGGGTTGTCTCATTGAAGCCGTCCTCAGGAACTGAGTTCTATGTTTGTGATCCATGAAACAGTTACTATCACACATTGGGATCCTTAATTGACTCTCTCGGCTTCTTAATCACCCTTGTCCTTTGTCCAGGAGTTGCAAGTAGTTTCTGGTGTCTGTAGTATGCTGGGGGCCGCACGCAGCGCTGACCATAGGGGTGGGCTGTGTTGCGGTAGGCACGTGGCACGGTGTATCGGGCGCCCGTTTGGTGTCTCGGGAACCCTACTCACATCGTTCGGGGCCGTATGTGGAAACCTCGGCCGGACTCCCTGCGGATGGAACCTGAATAGGCGATAAACCTGGACTAGAGACTTGAGTGTTTAGGTAGGCCGTGGCCAACACCCTCGCTGGGCTTCCGCTTGAAGGTTGCCGAGTACATGTCGTGTAAACGGCGATAAGTGGTGAGAGCGTGTGTGAAGAAGTACACCCCTGCAGGGTTATAATGACGAATAGCCGTGTCCGCGGTAATGGACTTCTGGGTTGCCTATAACAATTCATAAACAAGTGGAAGTGGATACTCTAAAATGCGCAAGATAAGCGTGAGTACTATGGATGGCCTTCTCGTAGGGAGACGGAAGTGGATCCATAGTGGTGTATTTAAATGGTGAATATGTTGACTCGTGTGTGCCACCTCAAAAGAGTTGCTTGCAGTCGTAGTTCAGGATAGCCACCGAGTCAAAGCTGGCTTGCTGCAATCAAACTCCACCACCCCCTTTATTGATACTAATGCATATGTAGCTAGTTCTGATGTAAGTTTTGCTGGGTACATTTGTACTCATGTTTGCCTATTTTATGTTTTTGCAGAGAGACATCAGTCTCGCTAGTAGTTCCGTGTGGAATTCGACGTTTAGCTTGATACCTCAGCTACGATCTTGTGCCGTCGGCAGGATCTGGTAGATAGTCAGGCTTCTCAGCCTTTTTCATTTGTAGATGTCTGTACCCAGACATGTTAAGCTTCCGCATGTGCTTTGACTTGTATGCTCTGAATGTTGGGTCATGAGACCCATGTTTGTAATATCTCGCTCCTTGGAGCCTAATGAATAAATACTTGAGTCGTAGAGTTATGTTGTGATGCCATGTTGTATTTACACATATCGAGCATATTGTGTGTATGATTGAAATGCTTGGTATGTGTGGGATCCGACAATCTAGTTGTTTATCCTTGGCAGCCTCTCTTATGGGGAAATGTAGTATAGTGCTTCCTTGAGCCATAGTAGTCTGCTACAGCCCGGTTCACCGGAGTCCTGCTAGCCCAGCACTACTGCTCAGGACACTTGACTGGCCGGCATGTGTTTCGCTTCGTTCCTGTGTCCGTCCCTTCGGGGAAATGTCACGCAGTGACATCCGGAGTCCTGCCTAGCCTGCTACAGCCTGGGTTACGGGAGTCCTGTTAGCCCAGTGCTATAGCCCGGATTCATACGCTGTTGACCGACATGCTCGAAGTTGATTCATGTATGCCTGTCCCCATGGGTTAGTGCCGCTTTGGGTTCACGACTAGCCATGTCGGCCCGGGTTCTTTGTCATATGGATGCTAGCGACACTATCATATACGTGAGCCAAAAGGCGCAAACGGTCCCGGGCCAGGTAAGGTGTCACCCGTGGGAATACCGTGCATGAGGCCGCAAAGTGATATGGTGTGTTACATGCTAGATCAGTGTGACTTAGGATCGGGGTCCTGACTGCGTTGGTATCAGAGCCTGACTGCCTGTAGGATTACCAAGCCAAACTGGTCGAAGTTGAGTCTAGAAATGCTTTAGTTTTATAAGGGAATTGATTGTGGAAGGGAACGTAAGGCTCTTTTTACTCCTTATACCTCATGGCCTTCTGATCTGAGTCATCCTCTTCTCTTCTACGGGGGTTAAGAACTAGGCCTTCTCATCTATTTATCAGGATGACGAGTTACTATGTTAGAGACTTATAGGATTGTTGGATTCGAGCCCCTGTTCAGTTTCTACTACTTTTAGTATGTTGTCAGTTGATCTCAGAACCTTGATATTGTGGTGTTGCGTGGTTATGCCACAATTTTTGCAGGATGTCTCAAATAATTTTGAGCTTTTACAGCCGTTATGCTGCCCGAGTCATCCCAGGTCTCTAAATAGTCTGATGCATTTGCAAATCCTTTCTCTCCGTTTCCGATGTCCTTTTGGGTCAGAATAAGCACACTAACCGGTCAGTTGAGGTACTTCGTTGCCTCGGCATATATGTTGGAGCTACTATTATGACTCTAGGTGCCTTATGAAACCATCTAGTAATCTATCCATATTTTGTGTCCCCAGTGTGATGAATCTGGCCACCATTCTCGAAAGCATCCCGTGATGCCATTAGTAGTAGGTATTCTACTCTTGGGTTTTTTGAACCCGAGATTCACCCTACTTCATGTTGTTAGTATTTGCTAGTTCCCTTAAGATATTAGTAACCTTTGTGATAGTCCTCGAGGTCTGTGGTATATCCTTCTTCCAATACCATGAACCAATATGGCAGAAGTTCGTTGAACCAAAAGATCACAATAAGAGTGCTCTTGACGAGTTCTCCATTCAAATTGTGAGTCTGCAAGTCCTTCTTCTTCTGCATGGGTTTCCCGGAAGAAATATGTTGAACTTGTTCAACATACTAATCCATGCGTCCACAACTCAAAAACAATTATATGTTCTTTGAGTTGTCCCCCTTTAGTTGTATTCCGACCTTAGCCTATCAGTTGATAGACAAGAGTATGTGTGCATTCGTGTTTATCGGTGCCTTTTTGTGGTCCGTCAAGCCATTCTATTTCGGAATGACTAGGAGAAACAAACTCCAGTACCTCATCCATATCCAGGATTGGGTCAAAGCACTTGTATTCCGCAGAACAAAATGCCACTCCAGCTTTTGATTCTGTTCCACCTGGAGTGTTACCATCTTTATGTCAAGAATGTCATGAGACTTGCACCACCTCTTTTGAATTCTTGATGGAGTGATACTTCTCGCCATCATTATTCATTCCTCGGTTTCGTGTTTTTATAACTGGAATACCAACAAGTGAACCGTGATGTGTGAAATCAATACTCCTAGCAACCGTGTTGCTTGGTAGTTAATGGACAATAATCTTATCCTTAGCGTGTTGATTATTGAATCATCACCCTAAGGTTTATCGTGCTACCTAGTCCTTATTTCTTGTGCACCCTTTGATCAATAAGTTAGGATTATTCAATCCCTTGCTTATTCGACCGTATCATCTTGCCCTGAAAAGCAAGATTGTTCTTGAGCTTAGTGACATATCGGTGGTTCGTGATTTTCCGAATATCTTCTCGGAAGTATCACCAGGTTCTCACCTGACCGCTATGTTGAGTTCGTGATCAAGTTGGTTTTTTTATAAACCACCCATTCTCCAAGAATCTGTGTTGGATACCCCTGAGCTAGTTGGTTAAGCTAAACAACAACTTGGAGAGTTGGAAGATAAAAGCTTGTCTGACTTAGTTCATGTCAAGGGATATCTTTTTATGTTTGTGTGTGTACTGAAGAAAGATGATATCTCCACCAATTGGTCCCTGTGATCAGTTGTTGGATTTATTGCCTTGTCAAAACTTTGACTTGAGTATGGGCTATCGTCAAGTCAAATCAGAACCAACGATGTTCGTAATGTTGTCTTGCTCGTGGTTGATCCCTCGATCCTACATCATTACATCTTTTGGTCTGACCGACGCTATCACCGTGTTCACATGATGGTGGAAGTCCAGTGATATGGAAATTCCGATGAGTTGTTGTTGAACCCATCGGCAGCATTTTGTCTCCCCCCATGACTCATGTTGAACATCAACTTAGTGTTGGAAACCTGTGTAAGCATTTCTTCATGCTAGCTCATGAAGCATACGCTTGGATGAAAGGAGTGGCTTCCTTTGATTCACGTGCATTAGATGTAAGTTGCCGCCGTGAATTTGAGAAAGTTTGTTTTTGCCTCCTCTGGAATCATCCCAAGTTAGTCATGCACGTGCGAAGTGCTCTATGGTTTGATAGGTTGGCCGCCTCCATTCTATATGTGTTCCTAGCACACCAAGCCACTGATTGATTTGTTCAAGGAAAAGAAGTTCCTTATTAAGAGCAAGACTTATAGAAGGACTTCGATATCCTCGATGATGGTTCCCCACCTGAACTTGGTAGTGTTTTATTATAAGACTACCACGTGGTCATGCTTGTCCTGGGCAGCATGTTCATAGGTTTGTAGCAGAACCAGCTCATGTTTTGGAGCTTGCTATCGTAGTTCATTTCCCGAGAATCTCGCAACGTCATCTCGTCGATTTGTGTTGCAAACTTTCTTTCCAGAAAGGCTGTCTGAAATATTCCGTTACCAACCAGATCTGAATCTCAAGCAGATATGATGGTTGGAACTTTTCCAAGGTATATTACGTAGTTCCCGACAAGGTTGATGTCTGGCTGACACACCTAGCCGGAAGATCTATCATTATATTATCTTGATTGAACTATTTGACCATCTTCTCCATGAGGATCTCGTGCGACTTATTTTAGAAGTTGCTCCCTAGGAATTATTGTGCTCTTGGTTTCCTCGATTAAGCTATAACCATTCAAACGGTGGAATCATCCTCGTTGAGTTATTCCCAGTTACCAGAATCATTTCCAGCATTTGCATTTTGTTCCCAGCTTGCACCTCAGGAATTACTGTTTAGGATCATTTTCAAAAGCGGTCCTGTCATGGTCCCATCCATTTCCGGTGATAAGCAAGAGTCATCCATTGCGTTGTCTTCAACAAGGTAGTCCACATCATCCATTCTGGTATGGGTATGCCATTCCTTCGAATTCGTTCACACGATCGTTTGTGATTGCCTTAGGTTGGTACAAAGAATTTCAATGATCTTGTATCAAAAGTAATTCTTTTTGCCACTTAGGGGAATAGTTCTTCGAGTCACCTTCCCTGAGGTGCCCCATTTCGTAATCATGGAAAATTCCCTCGCTACTTTGAAACCCTCGTCAAATTGTTTCTTCCATCGCTCCTGATGCAAGTTTTGTCTCTCAGCTCCAGAGATGTTCTATGTCTCATTCCATGAGCTGATCTTGTGATCATCAAGATGATCCTAAGTTGCTCGAACCTCAAGAAGATCGATTCCTCCAAGATCCTCCCTTTCTTCTCGTTGTCATGTTGGATGTAGTTCTCAAAGCAAGATGTCGAGATCAAGGTGATGCAATGGATCCACATCCTCGAGGAAGACATCTGGATCGTGAAGATTGTGTTAGCTTGTGTCCCTCCGGATTCTTACCTCATGTCTTGAATCTCGGGACGAGATTCTTGTTTAGTGGGGGTGAGTTGTCACACCCCTAGCATAGCCTTTACTTGTCCTTGCATGATCACCATATCATCATGTTTAATTCTCTCAGAAACTTGAAATGGGGATTGTTGTAACCCTAGCACCAAATGATTTCAACTAGGTTCAATAAAAATATTTTCAATAATCCCAAATGCCCTTTAGAAAAGTTCATGATTTTTGTTAAAGGTGAAAACCTCTGCCAAAAGTCATGCACATATTTCTAGGCCCTTCTGGATTTTTGAATTAATTCATATTGTATTTGCATTTGGGCATTTAAATGCTATAAAATATTTTAAATGCTCAAATAATCATAAACTAAAATGTTTGATGTTGGATATATTCTAAACAGTGGTCATGATTAGTTTCATGATTTTTGGTAAGGCCCTGGCATTTTAATAAAGCCCTAAAGTTTACAGAATAATAGAAAACATTAATAAAACAGAAACTAGGGCAGAGAGAAAAACCTACCTGGCCCAAACTTACCTGGCGCCCCACCTGGCCCAGCTCCTCCAGCCGGCCCAGCCCACCTGGCAAGTGCCAGTCGTCTTCAACCTCTGCCAGTAGGCAGAGGTAGGACAGCGCACGCGCGCGCGAGGCACCACGCCTCCTGCTGCTTGCCGCCGAGCCCCTGGACGCGTGGGTGAACGCCCGGCGTCGTCCCGAACCGCTCGACCCCTCTCACTCTCCCGACCTCTTCCCCCTCCTCTGCTCTCTCTCCCCCTCGCGCACCGTAGCGTGCCGCCGAGCACCACCGCGGCCACCGCCTCCCCCTCGCTTCCCTGACTGGCTCAAGAGCTCCGCCTCGTCGCCCTGGACCTCTCCGCTGACCCACGCGACTCCAAACGCCGCCGAACGCCGTCTTCGCCCTCGTCTTCAACCTCAGGCACTCGAGCCATCTCCGGTCGATTCGGCGCCGCCAGGACCTCCCCGAGCTCGCTGACCCCCTCTCCGACCTCGTTGTGAGCTCCCACACCTTTCCCCCTCCTCCCGGCACTCGTTCCCGCACTCTGGCCGCCCTTTCCACCGGAGCCGTGAGCTCCTCGCCGTCGGTGATGATGCAGACGAGACCAGAGCCACGACAGCTCACTCCCGAGCACGACAACGTGCTCCACACCTCACCAGGAGCACATAGAACCCATCAGCTCCCCTCCCGTGCACCACAACGCCAAACCCGTAGGTGCCCGAACTCCGGCCGCTGCGGAAGTGCTCGCCGCCGTCAACCCCGGCCATCCCAGCTGCTGCCGCTACCACCACTAGATGCGCGAGAATGCCAGGAAGCCGTAGGAGCAAACCCCGCCTCAAACCATGGGTTGTAGCGAGATCCCGACGATCTCCGCCGCGCGAAATGGTCGTCGCCGGCAAAACTCCGGCGACTGATGACATGGCTCATCATTAGCCACTAATGACCCAGCTAAACCACCTCTAGAGCCACTGCCATGTCGGCCCCTGTGCCAGTTAGGTTAGTTTAATTTTCTGTTTAAAGTTAGTTAAAACCCAGCGGGACCCACACGTCAGCTTTGACCACGCTGACATGGCGGTTGACTGGCCCCACATGTCAAGTTGACTTTGCTGACGTGGTCGTTGACCGGACCCACCAGTCAGCGTCACTAACCAGCCCCTGTCACTGACCAGTGGATCCCACTGGTCAGGTTTGACCTGGACCACGCCGTTGACCGCTGACATCATAGCGACGTCATGCTGACGCAGTAATACATTTTCTGGATTTAATCTTATTCAGGAAATTTCAGAAAATAGTGCTAACTTAAAAAATTCATAGTAATTCAACCGTAACTCCAAATCAAACAAATTATATATGAAAATTGATCAGAAAAATATTAAGAATCTGG
The DNA here is from genome assembly GCA_032464435.1 of Aegilops umbellulata. NCBI lineage: Eukaryota > Viridiplantae > Streptophyta > Magnoliopsida > Poales > Poaceae > Aegilops > Aegilops umbellulata. The sequence continues at coordinate 346,946,958 of CP136059.1, forward strand.
TTATGGCACTTTCATGCATGATTGAACAAGTTAACCTCACTGAATAGGATGAATCATGATTAGGGAAATTTATGAAATAGCTTTTGGAGTTGGAGTTTAACCTTGTTTGAATTCCACTCCAATTAACTTGGCTTACTGCTGCATTAGGTCAACTCAGTTCCTTAACATGACATGTCATTCATTTGATTGTGCATTGCAGTGAATGTTGGTTCTTTGTGTTTGCCGGTGGTTGTTCCCTCTCAGTAGACGTGTTTCGACGATGAGTTCGATGACACCGATGAAGAGTTATATTATCTTCAGAAGTGCCAGGCAAGCAAAGCCCCCTTGTTCATTTCGATACAATCCCACTCTCTCACTCCTGCTCTCTTTTACTGCACTAGGACAACAACGATTCATCTGTTACTTGCTGCGGTAGCTGAACCCCTTTATCCTTTGCATGACCTGTCATTGCCACAGTAAATAGATGAAACCCACTACCGTGAGTAGGAGTTGTTTGAGCCCTGGTGTGCCTACTCATTCATGCTTGTTTGTCATGCCTGCTACTGCTTAGTGTTGAGTCAGGTCTGATTCATCGGGAATGAATTGGAATGGTGATGAACATGTCCTACTATGTGTGAGCTAAGGGTGTAAACACGATTTGGTAAAGGTAGCGGTGAGAGGCCATGTAGGAGTACATGGTGGGTTGTCTCGTTGAAGCCGTCCTCAGGAACTGAGTTCTGTGTTTGTGATCCATGAAACAGTTACTACCACACATTGGGATCCTTAATTGACTCTCTCGGCTTCTTAATCACCCTTGTCCTCTGTCCAGGAGTTGCAAGTAGTTTCTGGTGTTTGTAGTATGCTGGGGGCCGCACGCAGCGCTGACCGTAGGGGTGGGCTGTGTTGCGGTAGGCACGTGTCACAGTGTACCGGGCGCCCGTTTGGTGTCTCGGGAACCCTGCTCACATCGTTCGGTGCCGTATGTGGAAACCTCGGCCGGACTCCCTGCAGATGGAACCTGAATAGGCGATAAACCTAGACTAGAGACTTGAGTGTTTAGGTAGGCCGTGGCCGACACCCTCGCTGGGCTTCCGGTTGAAGGTTGCCGAGTACATGTCGTGTAAACGGCGATAAGTGGTGAGAGCGTGTGTGAAGAAGTACACCCCTGCAGGGTTATAATGATCTATTCGAATAGCCGTGTCCACGGTAATGGACTTCTGGGTTGCCTATAACAGTTCAAAGACAAGTGGAAGTGGATACTCTAAAATGCGCAAGATAAGCGTGAGTACTATGGGCGGCCTTCTCGTAGGGAGACGAAAGTGGATCCATAGTGGTGTATTGAAATGGTGAATATGTGGACTCGTGTGCGCCACCTCAAAAGAGTTGCTTGCAGTCGTAGTTCAGGATAGCCACCGAGTCAAAGCTGGCTTGCTGCAGTCAAACTCCACCACCCCCTTTATTGATACTGATGCATATGTAGCTAGTTCTGATGTAAGTCTTGCTGGGTACATTTGTACTCATGTTTGCCTATTTTATGTTTTTGCAGAGAGACATCAGTCTCGCTAGTAGTTCCGTGTGGACTTCGACGTTTAGCTTGATACCTCAGCTACGATCTTGTGCCCTCGGCAGGATCTGGTAGATAGTCAGGCTTCTCAGCCTTTTTCATTTGTAGATGTCTGTACCCAGACATGTTAAGATTCCGCATGTGCTTTGACTTGTATGCTCTGAATGTTGGGTCATGAGACCCATGTTTGTAATATCTCTCTCCTCGAAGCCTAATGAATAAATACTTGAGTCGTAGAGTTATGTTGTGATGCCATGTTGTATTTACACATATCGAGCATATTGTGTGTATGATTGAAATGCTTGGTATGTGTGGGATCCGACAATCTAGTTGTTTATCCTTGGCAGCCACTCTTATGGGGAAATGTAGTATAGTGCTTCCTTGAGCCATAGTAGTCCGCTACAGCCCGGTTCACCGGAGTCCTGCTAGCCCAACACTACTGCTCAGGACACTTGACTGGCCGGCATGTGTTTCACTTCGTTCCTGTGTCCGTCCCTTCGGGGAAATGTCACGCGGTGACATCCGGAGTCCTGCCTAGCCTGCTATAGCCCGGGTTACCGGAGTCCTGTTAGCCCAGTGCTACAGCCCGGATTCACACGCTGTTGACCGACATGCTCGAAGTTGATTCATGTATGCCTGTCCCCATGGGTTAGTGCCGCTTTGGGTTCACGACTAGCCATGTCGGCCCGGGTTCTTTGTCATATGGATGCTAGCGACACTATCATATACGTGAGCCAAAAGGCGCAAACGGTCCCGGGCCAGGTAAGGTGGCACCCGTGGGAATACCGTGCGTGAGGCCCCAAAGTGATATGGTGTGTTACATGCTAGATCAGTGTGACTTAGGATCGGGGTCCTGACACCAGGATGGCTGCAGAATGGGCCGAGTTGGAGGCACAGGCTTACCGGCTTATGTTGGGTCAGAGCGCGTCAAACGATGTCATGAGGAGAAGGTACCGGTCTCACCTGCCTCCGGTTTATGAGGCCAAGAATCTCTTTGACACCCCAGGAGCAGGAATTAGTAATCCACCAGTGGTAAACCGGGTGGAGACACCTGGAACGGGGGCGCCGGTTTAGCCCCGTCAGAACAACGTCCTATCACAGCACGTCCCAACACCACCTGGTCATTACTCTAACCCGTTGGACAACATTGTTGCCGCCGCTTCACGATTGGCAGCTCTCCCAATCGAAGGCGAGTCCCCAGTGGCGGTCGAGACACGACGGGCTAGGGAGCTCCTTCAGACAGCCTTGACTCAGCAGCAGGATTATTCATACAGCCGCGAAAGGATTCATTCTACTCCCCGCCCAAGCCGGAGTTACAGCAGGCATATGGATGTAGCGACCAGACCTCAAAACAGTCTGATCTCTATGCATAAGTGTCATCCCTGGATCGGTAATGCTGACACACACAGTACTCGAAGGATTAATAACAGAGTAGCAATCACACACTTATTACATCGAATGTCTCAAAGGAGAACTTATTACAATAAATATGGCTTAAGGCCGTCTAACATGATAACAGCGGAAGGTTTGGAAGATAAAGTGAGTCCATCAACTCCAACGGCATCACTGAGTGAAAGACCACAACCTAAGGCTCCTTACTCGTCGTCTGAAAAGTCTGCAACATGATACGTTGCAGCCCGAAAATGGGTCAGCACATGAAATATGCTGGCAATATAACACCAAAAGGATAATGAACAGAATAATGCTATCATAAAATGCATATATGGTTGGTGGAGGCTGTAGGGTTAATATGTTTTGCGAAAAGCCAATTTTTTCCCTACTGCAAAGGAATAAATTTTATTTAACTATCATGGTAGTTGGTAAACATTGAGAAGGTTCACCCAACTCAATCCCAATTAAGCATCATCATTAAACCCAATCAAATTATATTAGGAGTGATGAGATCCACATGATAATCCAAGAACCAGATACTCAAGACGTCCATAACCGGGGACACGGCTAACCATGATTAGTTTGTACACTCTGTAGAGGTTTGTGCACTTTTCCCCACAAGACTCGATCTCCTCCGTTGGATTTCTCGCACTACATGGTGTTTGAGAAATGGATGACCAAGACCCAGTCTTTCAGAAGCGTTAGCACCTTACGATGGGTAGACCGGTACACCTACATCCCCTACATCTGTTAGTCTACCACTGTAAGAGTTCACGCAACTTAATCAACTATGCTAGAGCCCATAATAGCTTGTGGCTGCACACGGAAGTTTCCAGTATGAATAACCTTATAATCCCTTTGAGTCTGGGTGGCGGTCCACAGGAGAATCACATGGTACCCCGGGATTTCCAAAAAATACAGGCAATCACTGGAATACCCAGGTGCCTCAATCCACCCAGATGTGTATTAAAGTTGCCACCTTAAGTTAACCATTAATTTAACAATCTCACATCTGTCATGAATACACTCAAACCCAATCCACGTCTACGAGCATAGCATAGCGATAAAAGCATAACGTAGAAGTAACTCCCAGGGTTTGATAATAAACATGTGAATAGGTACTACCTCATCTACTTCCCAATCCCACAATTTAATTCAGATCCTAACCATGCAATTGTTTGAGGATTGATCTAATGCAAGAAAACTGGGTAGTAAAGAGGTATGATCAAAGTGTTACTTGCCTTGCTGATGATCCGCGAAACCTAGAGACTCGTAGAAGCACGCTTCACACTCCGGGTACTCTATCGCAACCAAACAAGGATACAATAAGTAATCAAGCAAAAGCACAGGTAAAACTCAAATAAGAGGTCTAACCAGAAAGTTGAACTTAAGAACTCTGGTTTGCAAAAAAAAAAAGAATCAAATCAAACAAAGCAACAAAACTCAAACGTCGAAAGAAACAAGCTTCGTTTACTAATCTGGACTAAAGTCAAATTTTACAGTAGCAAAAACTTGTTTAAGTTGGTTAAACGGAAAGAGGGTTTTGAGACGAAACTATAGGCTCTTGAATCGCCTGATTCCGATAAACGAGCGAAAAGATATATTAGAATGAAAATCGGATCAGAAATCGCGATCGAAAATAATCGCGGAAAATCCGAGAAAAAGAAAAACTGACGAACAGGCTAACGAACGAACGTTCGCTGTCTGCGGCTAAATGGTGAAAACCGTTCGTAAAAACAAACGTACGGACGAACGCCCGCTAAATAACTAAACCGATATATAAACCGAACCGATCTTAAAAAACTAGGGTTTACGAAATAAAACCGATCGGTTTTTTAAAAAAAAACGGCGGCTACCTCGAACTCCGGAGGGCGGCGACGCGGCGGCTCCAACGACGGCGGTTGGCGGCGACGGGCGGCAGGGCGGCACGGGGTGGCGGCGCGGGCGTGCGGCGGCGCGGGGCGGCGTGCGGCGGCGCGAAGGACGGCGGCGGCGGATCAGCGACGGCGCGGGTCGGCTAGGGTTAGTGTTTGGCAGGGCGAGGCCGGCTAGGGTGGGCTGGCGGCAGGGCGCAGCTTATAAGGCCGGGCGGCGGACGAGTCCGGGTCGCCCACGGCGGCCCGAGTCGGTTCGTTTGTTTTTTTTAAATAATTCGAACGTGTAGAAAAAGATAGAAAATAAAAACTAAACGAACTCCAAAAGTCCCGAAATTAATTTTCCCCGTCCTCTAAAAATAAGCCGGACAAGATGAACATTTATTTGGTCCTAAAATGCAATTTTGAAAAACGCATATTTTCATATTAAAAAAATAGCGATAAAACTCCAAATAAAAATCTTATTTGATTTTAATAATAAATCTCTGATATTTCTTTATTTTGAGGAAGTCATTTTATCCTCTCTCTTTTATTTTTAATAAAATAAATATTTCAGAGAAAAATAATTAAAATCAAATGATCCTCTTTTCAAAATTCAAGAAAAACTCAAATATGAAAATAACGAAATTCTCAACTCTCTCCGTGGGTCCTTGAGTTGCGTAAAATTTCTAGGATCAACCAAAATGCAATAAAATATGATATGCAATGATGATCTAATGCATAACATTCCAAATTGAAATTTTGTGATGTTACAAACCTACCCCCCGTAAGATGAATCTCGCCCTCAAGATTCAGGTTGGCTAGAAAATAGGTGAGAGTGATCCTTCCGTAAGTCTTCCTCTCGCTCCCAAGTGGCTTCATCCTCGGTATGGTGACTCCACTGAACTTTGCAAAACTTGATAACCTTGTTGCGCGTAACTCGGCTGGCAAACTCGAGTATCTTGTCTGGTTTCTCCTCATATGTCAAATCGCTATCCAACTGTATCGCTTCAAGCGGCACTGTATCTCTTAAAGGAATACCGGCCATCTCCGCGTGGCACTTCTTCAACTGAGAAACGTGGAACACATCATGAACTCCGGACAATCCTTCGGGCAATTCCAACTTGTAAGCAACTTCTCCCATACGCTCCAAAACTCTGTATGGTCCCACAAAACGTGGTGCTAACTTTCCCTTAACTCCCAAAGCGCTTTACTCCTCGAAGTGGTGATACTCGAAGATACACTCTGTCTCCGACTTCATAAACTGTCTCCTTGCGTTTAGAATCCGCATAACTCTTCTGCCTAGACTGGGCTACCTTGAGTCTATCGTGAATCAGCTTAACCTTCTCTTCAGACTCTTTAATCAAATCTGGTCCAAACAATTGTCGGTCTCCAACTTCGTCCCACAACAACGGTGTTCTGCACCTCCTTCCGTACAGTGCTTCGAAAGGGGCCATCTTCAAACTGGCTTGATAACTATTATTATAAGAGAACTCTGCATAAGGCAAATTATCGTCCCAACTAGATCCATGGTCTAGCGCACAAGCTCTCAACATGTCCTCCAGAATCTAATTTACTCTCTCAGTCTGTCCATCTGTCTGCGGGTGAAATGATGTACTGAACTCTAGCCTGGTTCCCAAAGTTTCATGCAACTGATTCCAAAACTTTGAAGCAAACTGGGTTCCTCTATCTGATACAATGGTCCTCGAAACTCCATGTAGACATACGATCCTGGTCATATATATCTTTGCCAACTTAGCACTGTTGTAAGTGGTCTTTACTGGGATGGAATGAGCTACTTTTGTCAATCGATCGACTACAACCCATATCGAGTCATAGCCTGAACGAGTCCTGGGTAATCCCATGATAAAATCCACGCCTAGTTTCTCCCACTTCCATTCGAGTATAGGCAATGGCTGTAGCAATCCCGCTGGCTTCTGATGTTCTGCCTTCACTCTCTGACATACATCACAAACTGCTACATACACCGTGATACGTCTCCAACGTATCTATAATTTTTGATTGCTCCATGCTATAATCTCTAATGTTTTAGGCAATATTGGGCTTTATTATCCACTTTTATATTACTTTTGGGACTAACCTATTAACCGGAGGCCCAACCCAGATTTGCTGTTTTATGCCTATTTCAGTGTTTCGAATAAAAGGAATATCAAACGGAGTCGAAACGGAACGAAATCAACTGGAGAAGTTATTTTTGGAAGGAAAGCTACCAGATAGACTTGGACCCCACGTCAGGAGCCAAGGGAGGTGATCACGAAGGTGGGGGCGCGCCCACCCCCCTAGGGCGCGACCCCTGCCTCGTGGGCCCCCCGAAGCTCCACTGACGTACTTCCTGCACCCATATATACCTACATATTCTAAAACTTCCAGAACAGAGATTAGATCGGGAGTTCTGCTGCCGCAAGCCTCTGTAGCCACCAAAACTCTCTCGGGACCCTGTTCCGGCACCCTGCCGGAGGGGGGGGATCCCTCACCGGTGGCCATCTTCATCATCCCGGTGCTTTCCATGACGAGGAGGGAGTAGTTCACCCTCGGGGCTGAGGGTATGTACCAGTAGCTATGTGTTTGATCTCTCTCTCTCTCTCTCTCTCTCTCTCGTGTTCTTGATTTGGCATGATCTTGATATATCGCGAGCTTTGCTATTATAGTTGAATCTTATGTTTCTTCTCCCCCTCTACTCTCTTGTAATGGATTGAGTTTTCCCCTTGAAGTAATCTTATCGGATTGAGTCTTTAAAGATTTGAGAACACTTGATGTATGTCTTGCGTGGGATAACCGTGGTGACAATGGGTTATTCTATTGATCCACTTGATGTATGTTTTGGTGATCAACTTGCGGGTTTCGTGACATTGGGAACCTATGCATAGGGGTTAGCACACGTTTTCGTCGTGATTCTCCGGTAGAAACTTTGGGGCACTCTTTGAGGTTCTATGTGTTGGTTTGACTAGATGAATTGAGAATGTGTGATGCATATCGTATAATCATACCCACGGATACTTGAGGTGACATTGGAGTATCTAGGTGACATTAGGGTTTTGGTTGGTTTGTATCTTAAGGTGTTATTCTAGTACGAACTCTAGGGCTATTTGTGACACTTATAGGAATAGCCCAACGGATTGATTGGAAAGAATAACTTTAAGGTGGTTTCGTACCCTACCATAATCTCTTCGTTTGATCTCCACTATTAGTGACTTTGGAGTGACTCTTTGTTGCATGTTGGGGGATAGTTATATGATCCAATTATGTTATTATTGTTGAGAGAACTTGCACTAGTGAAAGTAAGAACCTTAGGCCTCATTTCCTATCATTGCAATACCGTTTAAGCTCACTTTTATCGCTTGCTACCTTGCTGTTTTTATATTTTCAGTTTACAAAAACCTATATCTACCATGCATATTGCACTTGTATCACCATCTCTTCGCCGAACTAGTGCACCTATACAATTTACCATTGTATTGGGTGTGTTGGGGACACAAGAGACTCTTTGTTATTTGGTTGCAGGGTTGCTTGAGAGAGACCATCTTCATCCTATGCCTCCTATGGATTAATAAACCTTAGGTCATCCACTTGAGGGAAATTTGCTACTGCCCTACAAACCTGTGCACTTGCAGGCCCAACAACGTCTACAAGAAGAAGGTTGTGTAGTAGACATGAAGCTCTTTTCTGGCGCCGTTGCCGGGGAGGCTAGGTAAGTGAAGGTATATCTTTAGATCTTGCAATCGAATCTTTTTGTTTCTTGTTTTATCACTAGTTAGTTTATAAAAGAAAATTACAAAAAAATGGAATTGAGTTTGTCTCATACGCTTCATCTTTTTAATATCTTTCATGAGTATGATGGGAAGGAAAATTGTGCCAAAGTGTTAGAAGAAGAATTACATAGAATACTTGGCATAAAATATATGAATTATGAGCATGATTGCAATGTTGTTAGTATGAATTCCTTGAATATCCATGATGCTAATGATATGCAAAGCCACAAGCTTGGGGATGCTATGTTTGATGAAGATGACATGTTTAGTCCCCCAAGCTTTGATGAGCAAATTTACTATGATGAAAGCATGCCTCCTATCTATGATGATTATTGTGATGACACGTATGCTCTAAAGAATAATGATAACCATGAAACTTGTCATCTAGATCTTAATTTTCAATCATATGATAGTTATTTTGTTGAGTTTGCTCCCACTACTATTGAAGAGAAGAATTTTGCTTATGTGGAGAGTAGTAAATTTTTTATGCAAGTAGATGATGAAAAGAATGCTTTAGGTGATGGTTATATTGTTTAATTCATTCATGATGCTACTGAAAATTATTATGAGGGAGGAAAATATGCTTGTAGGAATTGCAATAATATCAAGTTTCCTCTCTATGTGCTTAAAGTTTGAAGTTATGCTTGTTTTACCTTCCTATGCAAGTTGATTGTTGTTCCCATAAGTTGTTTGCTCACAAAATCCCTATGCATAGGAAGTGGGTTAGACTTAAATGTGCTAGTCATATTCTTTATGATGCTCTCCTTATGTTTCAATTCTTATCTTTTATGCGAGCATCATTGAAATCATCATGCCTAGCTAGGGGCGTTAAACGATAGCGCTTGTTGGGAGGCAACCCAATTTTATTTTAGTTTCTTGCTTTTTGGTTCTGTTTAGGAATAAAATCCATATAGCCTCTGTTTAGATGTGGTTTTGTGTTTTAATTAGTGTTTGTGCCAAGTAGAACCTTTGGGAAGACTTGGGTGAAGTCTTTTTGATCATGCTGTAAAAAACAGAAACTTTAGCGCTCACGAGATTAGCTAAATTTTTTTACTGGAGAGTGATATTTAGTTGATTATTCCTGCATATGATTACTAGACAAATTCCTCAGGTCCAACAATTTATTTTAGAATTTTTGGAGTTCCACAAGTTTGCGTTAGTTACAGATTACTACAGACTGTTCTGTTTTTGACGGATTCTGTTTTCTATGTGTTGTTTGCTTATTTTGATGAATCTATGGCTAGTAAAATAGTTTATGAACCATAGAGAAGTTGTAATACAGTAGGTTTAACACCAATATAAATGAATAATGAGTTCATTATAGTACCATGAAGTGGTGTTTTGTTTTCTTTCGCTAACGGAGCTCACGAGTTTTCTGTTAAGTTTTGTGTTGTGAAGTTTTAAAGTTTTGGGTAAAGATTCGATGGACTATGGAATAAGGAGTGGCAAGAGCCTAAGCTTGGGGATGCCCAAGGCACCCCAAGGTAATATTCAAGGATAACCCAGCGTCTAAGCTTGGGGATGCCCCGGAAGGCATCCCCTCTTTCGTCTTCGTTCATCGGTAACTTTACTTGGAGCTATATTTTTATTCACCACATGATATGTGTTTTGCTTGGAGCATCATTTTATTTTCTTTATCTTTGCTTGATGTTTGAATAAAATACCAAGATCTGAAATTCTTAAATGGGAGATTCTTCACATAGTTGTATAATTATTCGACTACTCATTGATCTTCACTTATATCTTTCAGAGTAGTTTGTTGTTTGCTCTAGTGCTGCACTTATATCTTTTAGAGCACGGCGGTGGATTTATTTTGAAGAAATAGATGAACTCTCATGCTTAACTTATATTATTTTGAGAGTCTTAAATAGCATGGTAATTTGCTTAAATAATCATAATATGCTAAGCATACAAGATTTGTAAGAATTCTTATGAGTGTGTTGAATACCAAGAAAAGTTTGATCCTTGATAATTGTTTTGAGATATGAAGATGGTGATATTAGAGTCATGCTAGTTGAGTAGTTGTGAATTTGATAGATACTTGTGTTAAAGTTTGTGATTCCTGTAGCATGCACATATGGTGAACCGTTATGTGATGAAGTCGGAGCATGATTTATTTAAGGATTGTCTTCCTTATGAGTGGCGGTTGGGGACGAGCGATGGTATTTTCCTACCAATCTATCCCCCTAGGAGCATGCGCGTAATACTTTGCTTTGATAACTTCTAGATTTTTGCAATAAGTATATGATTTCTTTATGACTAATGTTGAGTCCATGGATTATACGCACTTTTCCCATCCTTCCACCATTGCTAGCCTCTCTAATACCGCACACTTTTCGCCGGTATCATACACCCAGCATTTACCTTCCTCAAAACAGCCACCATACCTACCTATCATGGCATTTCCATAGCCATTCCGAGATATATTGCCATGCAACTTTCCATCGTTCCGTTTATTATGACACGCTCCATCATTGTCATATTGCTAGCATGATCATGTAGTTGACATTGTATTTGTGGCAAAGCCACCGTTCATAATTCTTTCATACATGTCACTCATGAGTCATTGCACATCCCGGTACACCGCTGGAGGCATTCATATAGAGTCATATCTTGTTCTAAGTATTGAGTTGTAAGTAAATAAAAGTGTGATGATCATCATTATTAGAGCATTGTCCCAGTGAGGAAAGGATGATGGAGACTATGATTCCCCCACAAGTCGGGATGAGACTCCGGACGAAAAATAAAAAAAGCGAGAAAAAAGAGGCCATAAAAAAGAGAAAAGGCCCAAATAAAAAAATAAAAAATAAAAAAATGAGAGAAAAAGAGAGAAGGGGCAATGCTACTATTCTTTTACCACACTTGTGCTTCAAACTAGCACCATGATCTTTATGATAGAGAGTCTCCTATGTTGTTACTTTCATATACTAGTGGGAATTTTTCATTATAGAACTTGGCTTGTATATTCCGATGATGGGCTTCCTCAAAATGCCCTAGGTCTTCGTGAGCAAGCGAGTTGGATGCACACCCACTTTGTTTCTTTTGTTGAGATTTCATATACTTATAGCTGTAGTGCATCCGTTGCATGGCAATCCCTACTCACTCACATTGATATCTATTGATGGGCATCTCCATAGCCCATTGATATGCCTAGTTGATGTGAGACTATCTTCTCTCTTCTTGTCTTCTCCACAACCACCATTCTATTCTACATATAGTGCTATATCCATGGCTCACGCTCATGTATTGCGTGAAGATTGAAAAAGTTTGAGAATGTCAAAAGTATGAAACAATTGCTTGGCTTGTCATTGGGGTTTTGCATGATTTAAATACTTTGTGTGGTGAAGATAGAGCATAGCCAGACTATATGATTTTGTAGGGATAACTTTCTTTGGCCATGTTATTTTGAGAAGACACTATTGCTTTGTTAGTATACTTGAAGTATTATTATTTTTATGTCAACATGAACTTTTGTTTTGAATTCGGATCTGAATATTCATACCACAATTAAGAAGATTTACATTGAAATTATGCCAAGTAGCACTCCGCATCAAAAATTCTTTTTTATCATTTACCTACTCGAGGACGAGCAGGAATTAAGCTTGGGGATGCTTGATACATCTCCAACGTATCTATAATTTTTGATTGCTCCTTGCTATATTATCTACTGTTTTAGGCAATATTGGGCTTTATTATCCACTTTTATATTACTTTTGGGACTAACCAATTAACCGGAGGCCCAGCCCAGATTTGTTGTTTTATGCCTATTTCAGTGTTTCGAAGAAAAGGAATATCAAACGGAGTCGAAACGGAACGAAATCAACTGGAGAAGTTATTTTTGGAAGGAAAGCTACCGGATAGACTTGGACCCCACGTCAGGAGCCAAGGGAGGTGCTCACGAGGGTGGGGGCGCGCCCACCCCCCTAGGGCGCCCCCTGCCTCGTGGGGCCCCCGAAGCTCCACTGACGTACTTCCTGCACCCATATATACCTACGTATCCTAAAACTTCCAGAACAGAGATTAGATCGGGAGTTCTGCCGCCACAAGCCTCTGTAGCCACCAAAAACCTCTCGAGGCCCTGTTCCGGCACCCTGCCAGAGGGGGGATCCCTCACCGGTGGCCATCTTCATCATCCCGGCGCTCTCCATGACGAGGAGGGAGTAGTTCACCCTCAGGGCTGAGGGTATGTACTAGTAGCTATGTGTTTGATCTCTCTCTCTCTCTCGTGTTCTTGATTTGGCATGACCTTGATGTATCGCAATCTTTGCTATTATAGTTGGATATGTTTCTTCTCCCCCTATACTCTCTTGTAACAGATTGCGTTTTCCCCTTGAAGTAATCTTATCGGATTGAGTCTTTAAAGATTTGAGAACACTTGATGTATGTCTTGCGTGGGATAACCATGGTGACAATGGGTTATTCTATTGATCCACTTGATGTATGTTTTGGTGATCAACTTGCAGGTTTCATGACATTAGGAACCTATGCATAGGGGTTGGCACACGTTTTCGTCGTGACTCTCCGGTAGAAACTTTGGGGCACTCTTTGAGGTTCTATGTGTTGGTTTGAATAGATGAATTGAGATTGTGTGATGCATATCGTACAATCATACCCACGGATACTTGAGGTGACATTGGAGTATCTAGGTGACATTAGGGTTTTGGTTGATTTGTATCTTAAGGTGTTATTCTAGTACGAACTCTAGGGCTGTTTGTGACACTTATAGGAATAGCCCAACGGATTGATTGGAAAGAATAACTTTGAGGTGGTTTCGTACCCTACCATAATCTCTTCATTTGCTCTCCACTATTAGTGACTTTTGGAGTGACTCTTTGTTGCATGTTGAGGGATAGTTATATGATCCAATTATGTTATTATTGTTGAGAGAACTTGCACTAGTGAAAGTATGAACCCTAGGCCTTGTTTCCTATCATTGCAATACCGTTCACACTCACTTTTATCGCTTGCTACCTTGCTGTTTTTATATTTTCAGTTTACAAAAACCTATATCTACCATCCATATTGCACTTGTATCACCATTTCTTCGCCGAACTAGTGCACCTATATAATTTACCATTGTATTGGGTGTGTTGGGGACACAAGAGACTCTTTGTTATTTGGTTGCAGGGTTGCTTGAGAGAGACCATCTTCATCCTACGCCTCCTACGGATTGATAAACCTTAGGTCATCCACTTGAAGAAAATTTGCTACTGTCCTACAAACCTGTGCACTTGCAGGCCCAACAACGTCTACAAGAAGAAGGTTGTGTAGTAGACATCACTCCGCAATATCCTTCTTCATACCGGTCCACCAGAAACTATCTGTCAAATACAGATACATCTTGGTATTTCCTGGGTGAATCGAATATGGCAAATCATGGGCCTCTTGCAGAATCAACTTCCTGATCTCCTGATCATTTGGCACATATACGCGGTCCTCAAACCATAAAGTATCATGCTCATCCTCATGAAATCTCTTGGCTTTTCCTTTACTCATCCTTTCCTTTATCTCGGCAATCTCCTTATCCGTCTTCTGAGCTTCTCTGATCTTATCCATCAACGTAGACTGAATCTCCAATGCTGCTACATAGCCCCTCGGAACTATCTCCAAACATACCTCGCGAAGGTCTTCTGCTAACTACTTGGGTAATTCTCCGGTCATGAGGGTATTTACATGACTCTTGCGGCTCAACGCATCGGCTACTACATTAGCCTTTCCTGGATGATAATGCAATCTCATATCATAATCCTTAATGAGTTCTAACCATCTCCTCTACCTGAGATTTAACTCCTTCTGCGTGAAGATATACTTCAAACTCTTGTGATCCGTGTATACCTCACAATGGTTTCCAATGACAAAATGTCTCCATGTCTTCAACGCATGCACTACGACTACTAGCTCCAAATCGTGCGTAGCATAGTTTAACTCATGGGGTTTAAGCTGTCGTGAGGCATATGAAACAACTCTTCCCTCCTGCATAAGTACGGCTCCAAGTCCTCGACGATAAGCGTCGCAATACACTTCATAATCCTTGCGTTGATCTGGTAGAATCAACGATGTAACCAAGCATCTCTTCAACTACTGAAAACTGGCCTCACATTCCTCAGTCCAATTGAATTTGGTTTCCTTCTTTAACAACTCCGTCATGGGCTTTGCAATCTTTGAGAAATTCTTAATGAACCTCCAGTAGTATCCTATGAGTCCAAGAAAACTCCTGATCTCTCCAACTGTTGTGGGTGATTCCCAGTTTGTCACAGTGACAACCTTGGTGGGGTCTACTGCTATTCCTTCTCCGGATATAACATGTCCAAGGAATCCAACTTCCTTCGGCCAAAACTCACAATTGTTGAACTTGGCGTATAACTGATGTTCCCTGAGCTTACCAAGTACCAAACGCAAGTGTTCCTTATGTTCCTCTTCATTCTTCGAGTAGACCAGAATATCATCAATGAACACTACGACGAACTTATCCAAAAACTCCATAAACACTTTGTTCATCATGTTCATAAAATAGGCAGGTGCGTTAGTCAGACCAAATGACATAACGGTATACTCATACAGCCCATACCTTGTGGTAAAAGCTGTCTTAGGTATGTCCTACTCTTGAATCTTCAACTGGTGATACCCTGATCGCAAATCGATGTTGGAAAACACTTTAGCTCCTTGTAACTGGTCAAACAAATCATTGATCATCGGCAATGGGTACTTGTTCTTGATCGTCACCTCATTCAACCCACGATAATCAACAACCATCCTTAACGATCCATTCTTTTTCTCCACTAGAAGTACCGGTGATCCCCAAGGTGACGAACTTGGGCGAATATATCCCTTATCCAGTAACTCCTTAATCTGCTTCTTAATCTCCCCCAAATCCTTTGCGGGCATCATGTACGGTCTCTTAGATATTGGCCCTGTGCCTGGTAAAAGCTCAATCAAAAATTCAATGTCTCGATCTGGTGGCATGCCTGGCAATTCTTCTGGAAATACATCCGGAAAATCCTTTACCACTGGTACTTCCTCCTGTACAACTCCTGATAAGGAATTTACTTGAGTCCTATTCGGCACATGCAGGGATACATACTTGATCCTTCTTCCCTCTGGGGTGGTGAGTAAATCGTCTTACTGGCGCAATCAATGTTTCCTCCATACATCGATAGCCAATCCATACCCAGAATCACATCCAAACCTTGCGACTCCAATATTATCAGATCTAAGGGGAAAACATGCCTACCTATGGCCAATGGCATCTGAAAACATCCATGACTTGCCATATACTCTGCTCCGGGTGAGGTTACTAGCATGGGTGTATTAAGAACTCTAGTGGGCAACTTATACTTATCCACAAATCCCCTTGATATGTATGAATGCGATGTACCAATATCAAAAAGTACGACTGCAGTAAATGACTTAACCGGAAACTTACCTATTACTGCATCTGGCTGAGCTTCAACCTCCTCCACGTTAACGTGGTTCACTTGTCCCCTGTTAAAGGGTTGGGCTTCTTCCTAGAGCTTCCATTGCCATTTCCATTCTTAGCTTCAGGACATTCATTGGCGTAATGTCCAGTCTTCTGGCACTTGTAGCAAGTAACGTGGCTTGGATCCTTCTTGGCGGGTGTTGCCGGGTTGGAACGGTTCTGTCCGCTGCTTCCTCCATTCCCATTCCCATTCTTGGGGCCACTATGGTTGTGAGAACTTCCTCCATTATGGGTGTGGCCTCCATGGTTATGAACAAGTCCTCCCAAGTTCGGGGTGAAACGGGGTCTCTGTTGGGCTCTAGAATTATACTTCCCCTTTCCATACTTCCTCTTGCGGTTGTCAATCCGCAGCTGCTTCCCTTCGAGCATAAGAGCTATATCCACCAATTCCTGATAGTTATTGAAATTTGCCACCATCAACTGCATGCTTAGCTCGTCATTCAGTCCCTCCAAAAACTTCTCCTTCTTAGCAGCATCTGTAGCAACGTCATCTGGGGCATAACGTGCTAACTTAATAAACTCATCCATATATTGGCTAACAGTGCGCCCTCCTTCTCATAAGTTGCGAAACTCATGCTTCTTCATGTCCATAGCTCCTGCTAATACATGGGCAGTACAAAAAGCCTGCTGGAACTGGTCCCATGTCACAGTGTCAATAGGGTAAGCGACTATGAAATTCTCCCACCAGGATGCTGCGGGTCCATCAAGTTGATATGCGGCAAAACGCACTCTCTCCGCATCTGTGCATCGTGTAGTAGTCAACTCCCTCTCAATCTTGCGGAGCCAATCATCTGCAACAATCGGCTCGGTGCTACTGGAGAACACCGGTGGATTCAGCCTAAGAAAACGGGCTAAGTGGTCAACTGGAGGGGGTGGTGGTGGATTGTTGTTGTTGTTGTTGTTGTTGTTGTTGTTGTTGTTGTTGTTGTTGTTGTTGTTGTTGTTGTTCCCCTGGTTCTGATTCTGGACCAATATCTGCATCAATGCATTCTGCTGCTAGATTAACTGAGTGAGCTCCGGTGGGAAAGCAAATCCATTGTTGCGTCTCGGAGGCATCTGCCGGGTTTAGAAAAGATGAGAAAACAGAATAGAATGAAGTCTAGAGGGAAAACATTACCCATATGCACATGAGACAAACACAAACATATCACTCAATCAATCAAACAAGGCATACAATCGGTCTAGAACTATCATTACAAAAGTGTTTGGACTATGCTATATACATAGTGGAATACTACTACTAATTTGGTGGTCTACTAGAAAAATTGATCGGTCAAAGACTCCATGATATCTGCTCCAGCTTCATCAACATAGTCATCATCACTATCGTCAGGGTCCGAGTCGGTATCGTCGATGATGATGTAGGCAAGTGGAACTGTCACCTTCTCCTCCTGGCGTAGGGTCTCCCATGAAAACTCCTAGCTTCTTTGTCAGGTCGCCATTTTTCTCCACTAGTGCGACGATTTCCTCCATATAATCCTCGCGTGTAGCCTTGAGTTCTTCCTCCAGTTCCATAATCCTTGTCATTGCCTTCTTCAAATCTGTCATGCCTGCGCACATCTGGTTCTCCTGGCGTCGAATGTGCTGGTTTAACTCCTGGATGAAAGAGGCAATCGATCTATCCTTCCTGGTGCTGATCGTCTCCCATTGCTCATCTCGGTGCCCACAAATCTGGTAGATAGTATCCATGAGATCATTGTGGTAGACTTCTCCAATGCGTCCCATGGTGATGTGAGCTGCCATACTCTTTCCTAGACTCTAGGTTGGTGCATCGAAAGAAAACTCTATGGGCTCAGTGACTGGCGTGAATGTCCTTCCTGGAACTTGTACTTGAATCATCTAGCGCAACTCTTCTGGTAATGTGGGATTGTAGGTCCCGGTGAAGCTTGGTATTCCAATGTTCAGGTACCTAGTAACTTCCTTCAAGTGGCGTCCAAATGGGGTGTCTTCATCCGGTTGCATGAACTTTATCCTTGCATCCGCCATACTAAAGAGTAGAAAAAAGGAGAGGAGTTAGAAATGAGAAGAGAGTAGTGATCTAGGGCTTTCGCTTAGTGGTCATGTCCTACAGTCAACCTGGCTCTGTTACCATCTTTGTAGCGACCAGACCTCAAACAGTCTGATCTCTGTGCATAAGTGTCATCCCTGGATCGGTAATGCTGACACACAGTACTCGAAGGATTTATAACAGAGTAGCAATCACACACTTATTACATCGAATATCTCAAAAGAGAACTTATTACAATAAATACGGCTTAAGGCCGTCTAACACGATAACAGTGGAAGGCTTAGAAGATAAAGTGAGTCCATCAACTCCAACGACATCACTGAGTGAAAGACCACGACCTAAGGCTCCTTACTCGTCGTCTGAAAAGTCTACAACATGATACGTTGCAGCCCGAAAACGGGTCAGCACATGGAATATGCTGGCAATGTAACACTAAAAGGATAATGAACAGAATAATGCTATCACTACATGCATATATGGCGGGTGGAGGCTGTAGGGTTAATATGTTTTGCGAAAAGCCAATTTTTTCCCTACTGCAAAGGAATAAGTTTTATTTAACTATCATGGTAGTTGTTAAACATTGAGAAGGTTCACCCAACTCAATCCCAATTACGCATCATCATTAAACCCAATCAAATTATATTACGAGTGATGAGATCCACATGATAATCCAAGAACCAGATACTCAAGACGTCCATAACTGGGGACATGACTAACCATGATTAGTTTGTACACTCTGCAGAGGTTTGTGCACTTTTCCCCACAAGACTCCATCTCCTCCATTGGATTTCTCGCACTACATGGTGTTTGAGAAACGGATGGCCGAGACACAGTCTTTCAGAAGCATTAGCACCTTACGATGGGTAGACCGGTACACCTACATCCCCTACATATGCTAGTCTACCACTGTAAGAGTTCACACAACTTAATCAACTATGCTAGAGCCCATAATAGCTTGTGGCTGCACACGGAAGTTTCCAGTATGAATAACCTTATGATCCCTTCGAGCCTGGGTGGCGGTCCATAGGAGAATCACACGGTACCCCGGGATTTCCAAAAAATACAGGCAATCACTGGAATACCCAGGTGCCTCAATCCACCCAGATGTGTATTAAAGTTGCCACCTTAAGTTAACCATTAATTTAACAACCCAATCCACATCTACGAGCATAGCATAGCGATAAAAGCATAATGTAGAAGTAACTCCCAGGGTTTGATAATAAACAGGTGAATAGGTACTACCTCATCTACTTCCCAATCCCACAATTTAATTCCGATCCTAACCATGCAATTGTTTGAGGATTGATCTAATGCAATAAAAATGGGTAGTAAAGAGGTATGATCAAAGTGTTACTTGCCTTGCTGATGATCCGCGAAACTTAGAGACTCGTAGAAGCACGCTTCACACTCCGGGTACTCTATCACAAACAAACAAGCATATAATAAGCAATCAAGCAAAAACACAGGTAAAACTCAAATAAGAGGTCTAACCAGAAAGTTCAACTTAAGAACTCCGGTTTACAAAAAAAATCAAATCAAACGAAGCAACAAAACTCAAACGGCGAAAGAAACAAGCTTCGTTTACTAATCTGGACTGAAGTCAAATGTTACAGTAGCAAAAACTTGTTTAAGTTGGTTAAACGGAAAGAGGGTTTTGAGGCGAAACTATAGGCGCCTGAATCGCCTGATTCCGATAAACGAGCGAAAAGTTATATTAGAACGAAAATCGGATCAGAAATCGCGATCGAAAATAATCGCGGAAAATCCGAGAAAAAGAAAAACTGACGAACAGGCTAACGAACGAATGTTCGCTGTCTGCGGCTAAATGGTAAAAACCGTTCGTAAAAATGAACATACGGACGAACGTCCGCTAAGTAACTAAACCAATAAAATAAACCAAACCAATCTAAAAAAACTAGGGTTTATGAAATAAAATCGATCAATTTTTTTAAAAAATCGGCGGCTACCTTGAACTCCGGCGGGCGGCGGTGCGGCGGCTCCAGCGACGGCGGTTTGCTGCAACGGGCGGCGGGGTGGCGGCGTGCGGCGGCGCAGGTGGCGATGGCGCGAAGGGCGGCGGCGACGGCTCGCGGCGGCGGCGGATCGGCGGCGGCGCGGGTCGGCTAGGGTTAGGGTTTGGCGGGGCGAGGCGGGCTGGGGTGGGCTGGCGGTGGGGTACGACTTATAAGGCCGGGAGGCGGACGAGTCCGAGTCGCCCACGGCGGCCCGAGTCGGTTCGTTTGTTTTTTTTAATAATTCGGACGTGTAGAAAAAGAAAGAAAAGAAATACTAAACCGCTCCAAAAATCGCGACATAAATTTTTGCCGCCCTCTAAAAATAAGCCGGACAAGATGAACATTTATTTGGGCCTAAAATACAATTTTGGAAAACACATATTTTTCCTAATTCAAAAAATATAGCGATAAAACTCCGAATAAAAATTTATTTGATTTTAATAATAAATCTCCGATATTTCTTTATTTTGAGGAAGTCATTTTATCCTCTCTCTTTTATTTTTAATAAAATAAATATTTCAGAGAAAATTAATTAAAATCAAACGATCCTCTTTTCAAAATTCGAGAAAAACTCAAATATGAAAATAACGAAATTCCCAACTCTCTCCGTGGGTCCTTGAGTTGCGTAGAATTTCTAGGATCAACCAAAATGCAATAAAATATGATATACAATGATGATCTAATTGATAACATTCTAAATTGAAAATTTGGGATGTTACAATGGATGAACCGGCCGTGTCGAGCAGTGTGCGAAATCATAATCCGCCCCGTGGCCATAACCCGGCGGGTGCCGGTGGTGATGCTCAAGATGTGGTGGATCATGCTAGGGCACGTCGAGAGGCCGAGTTAGCGGCGCAGCATAAAGCCCGCCAGCTTACTCCAGTTCGTCCAACAGCTTCGGTGGAACCAGGGGTTACCTCCAGTTCGTTGGGGATACCGTGTCTCGTCGCAGCGCTGCGCAATGTATGGCTGCCCAAGGATTTCAATGGCCCACGTAAGGTACCGAATTACACTACCGATTTATCCCCCGAGTCATGGGTTGAAAGCTATGAGATGGCAATGGAGATGCTGGATGTGGACGATGCGGTGTGTGCTAAATACTTCACCATGATGTTGGAGGGAACAGCTCGCACATGGTTGAAAAACCTGCCAGCTAACTCCATTGGGTCATGGGCTGAGTTAAGGGTCCGGTTTATCCAGAATTTCAAGGATACATGCAAGCAGCCCATGTCAATTGTGGACTTAGCTGCCTGTGTCCAGGAGGAAGGAGAGTCTACAACCCATTGGGTGCGCTGGGTTTCGGAGATCTCGCATTCGTCAGACTGCATCAACGCTGATACAACAGTTTTAACGTTGGAAGGCAATTGTTGGTTTGCACCTCTGAAGTTGAAGTTGGGATGACTCAAACGTCATTGCAATGACATGAGAACACTTATGGCAGCTTTGGTGAAGTATGCCGACTCTGATAGTACCAAGGACCCCGAGTCTGACGATGACAAGACAGGGAAGGGAAAGAAGAGCGGCAGCACCAAAGGGCAGCAGCATAACCCGACGGGTCATGGAAACAGCGGTAAGCGTAAAGCGGATAACAGTTTAGATTTTGTGGCTAACACCAACGCGCAGGATAATGGCCAGCGTCGTAAGGGTAAACTGCCCCTGTGTGGTGGAGGACCAAGTCCCAATCCGGAGTGCCTGTCTCACCTGTTAAACCAGCCTTGCCCAAAGCATGGGTCGCGGGATAAGCCGGCCACACACCTCTGGAAGGATTGTTATATTATGCGGGAGTTCAAAAATTCAGATTTTTTCGGTATGATCTGGACCGGGCGGCGGTTCAGGCCCCGGATCTCTTGGCCTGGGTTACGGGGGAGGCAGTTCCGGTTCAAGTTTTCACGGTAATCAGAGCAGAGATGACAATCGAGGCAATCAGGGCAACCAAGGTGGTTATAATCATCAGAGGAGTCAGCAGCAACTGCAGCAGTCGGGTTACCAGAGCAACCCGAAGCAGTTGAATAGTGGCACTACTAGGAAAAGGGTTATAGCTAATATGGACATTAATGGCGCACCATGTATGTGGTGTGCCACTGCTATATAGCAGTGGCGCACCAGATACATGTGCACCATTATTGACATATTACTAATGGCACACCTGGTGTGTGGTGCGCCATTACTAATTTGAAAAAAAATAAAAAAAATTGTTAGCAGTGGCGCACCAGTGGATAGTGCGCCATTACTAGTTGACATAGTAATGGCGCACCTGTACAAAGTGCGCCATTACTATGTGTATGACTAGGTCAAACCCTGGTCAAACTTAGTAATGGACGCACTTTGCATAGGTGCGCCATTACTATGTCAAACTTAGTAATGGCGCACCTACACAAAGTGCGCCATTACTAAGTTTGACCAAGGTTTGACCAAGTCATACACATAGTAATGACGCACTTTGATAGGTGCGTTATTACTATGTCAACTAGTAATGGCGCACTATCCCCTGGTGCGCCACTGCTAACAACTCATAACCAAATGCACCTCCCCATGGACCGCCTTTTCAGTTTAAAAAAAATAAAAGAAAATGATTGAAATGTCAAAAAAATAAAAGAAAATAAGTTTCCTACTTGATATGTGGTCTAGTTGTTGGGAAAATTTACGAATATGAATTTTGACTTTATTTGCAAAATCTCTCTGGAATTTAGTAAAATGGGCATAACTTTTGCATACGAACTCGGATTAAAAAGTTTTTTATATGAAAAATCATCTGCTCGAAAAGTTACATCCGAATTCAACAGGTTGAAGATTTTCAGAATCCCCAAAAACCTGACAGAACGAAAGATACGGGGCTTTTAAGATCTAGGAAACTTTTTTCCAAATATGATACATAATATGACCGGGAAGTTTGAAATACTTTTTCAAAATTCCATCACACTCATGAACATGAACAAAGTCATAGACATCAACAAGGTTTAATAGGATTGATATGATGGATATATCAACTAGTGCCTGTTAAGTGGGGTGGTGCTACGAAGTTAAGCGTGCTCTGGCTGAAGTAGTGTGAGGATGGGTGACCTTTCGGGAAGTTTGACCACTTAGTGCGATTTGACTTGAGATTAAGCATATTGACCTGACATTAAGCCATAGTGACCCGAGATTAAGAAAAAAACGAAAACAATATTTTAAAAAAAAAAATTTGAAAAAAAAATTCTGAATTTTTTTGAAAAAAATTGTTAGTAATGGTGCACTTTTATGTGGTGCGCCATTACTATGTGTGATAGTAATGGTGCACCAAATCTGCACCATTACTATTTGTTTCTAGTGGCGTGGTAATAGTGGCGCACCTATAGTGCGCCATTAATGGCCAAAACAGGTGCGCCACTAATTAGCCTTTTCCTAGTAGTGTGGGCAGTACCATGTCGTCACCACAAGCCTGTGCAAGCACGATCAGAAGCTTCATAAAAGGGCAGTGAACTCCGTTGAACCGGCGGTGCCCCGTTACTTGTGCTGGTGTGAACAACCCATTGTGTGGTGCGCCATTACTAAGTCAGATAGTAATGGCGCACTTCTAGCCATAGTAATGGCGCACTATAGGTGCGCCATTACTATGTGTGATAGTAATGGCGCACCAAATGTGCGCCATTACTATTTGTTACTAGTGGCGTGGTAATAGTGGCGCACCTATAGTGCGCCATTAATGGCCAAAACAGGTGCGCCACTAATTAGCCTTTTCCTAGTAGTGTGGGCAGTACCATGTCTTCACCACAAGCCTGTGCAAGCGCGATCAGAAGCTTCATAAAAGGGCAGTGAACTCCGTTGAACCGGCGGTGCCCCGTTACTTGCGCTGGTCTGAACAGCCCATTGTGTGGAGTCGAGAGGATCATCCGCCTCGGGTTGATAATCCGGGTCATCTGGCATTGGTGGTGGCACCTCAGGTTGGAGGATATAAGTTCACCAAGGTACTCATGGATGGAGGGAGTAGTATCAATATCCTTTATTATGAAACCTTCCGTCGCATGGGGTTAACAGATAAAAATCTTAAACCGTCAAACACCGTTTTGCATGGTGTGGTACCTGGTAAATCGGCGTATCCAGTTGGTAAGATAGCTCTGGAGGTGGCTTTTGGAGATGAGCATGACTCGAGATCAGAAACATTGACTTTTGAAGTAGTAAAGATCAAGAGCCCATATCATACCCTGTTTGGACGGCCGGCTTATGCCAAGTTCATGGCAAGGCCATGTTATGTTTGTCTACAGCTCAAGATGCCGGACCATAAGGGGACCATCACAGTACATGGGAGCTGCAAGATCGCTTTAGAATGTGAAGAAGGTGATGCGGCATATGCTGAGTTAGTTTGTGCAACAGAGGAGTTGAAGTTCTACAAGGACAATGTTGATCCGGCGGATATGACTTCTTTGAAAAAGCCAACTACAGAGCATGATCCGGCCTTAAAGTTTAAATTGGCTGATGAGACTAAGCTGGTTGATTTTGTTCCTGGCGATTCATCCAGGCAGTTTAGCATCAGCGCTAACTTGGATCCGAAATAGGAAAGCGCGCTCATCGAGTTCATCCGTGAGAATCGGGATCTTTGCATGGAAGCCTTCTAACATGCCAGGTGTACCGAGGGAACTCACTGAGCACACACTTAATGTTAATCCCAAGTTTAAACCGGTCAAGCAGTTTCTTCGCCGGTTCAATGAAGAAAGGCGCAAGGCTATTGGCGAGGAGGTAGCCAGGCTCTTGGCGGCTGGGTTTATCATTGAAGTATTTCATCCTGAGTGGTTGGCTAATCCGGTGCTGGTACTCAAGAAGAACGACACTTGGCGTATGTGTGTGGACTACGCAGATTTAAACAAGGCTTGTCCGGCGGATCCTTTTGCCCTCCCTCGTATTGATCAAATCATTAATGCTACGGCGGGTTGCGAGCGTTTGAGTTTTATGGATGCTTATTCTGTTTACCATCAGATCAAAGTGGTAGTTAAGGACCAGGAGAAAACCACTTTTTTAACTCCCTTTGGAGCCTTCTACTATGTGTCTATGCCTTTTGGGCTCAAGAGTGCCCAGGCGACTTATCAGCGCTGTGTGCAGAATTGTCTTCATAATCAGATCGGCCGCAATGTTCATGCTTATGTGGATGACATTGTGGTGAAATCCAGAAAGGAGGAGACATTGATAGATGACTTGAAGGAGACTTTTGATAACCTCTGGGTTTATAAAATGATGCTTAATCCGGCCAAGTGTGTTTTTGGTGTACCGGCAGGCAAACTCTTGGGCTTTCTGGTGTCTAACAGGGGCATTGAAGCTAATACGGAGAAAATCAAAGCTATAACTTCTTTGGCTAAACCAAAGTGTATCAATGATGTCCAACGCCTGGCAAGACGGATTGCAGCCTTGAGCCGGTTTATCAGTCGCCTTGGGGAGAAGGCCATCCCTTTATATCAGATGCTGAAGAAGACGGATGACTTCGTTTGGAGTGATGCCGCCAATGAAGCGTTTGAGGACTTGAAGCGGCAGTTGGCTGAGCCGCCGGTCCTTGCTGCTCCTGTTGAGAAAGAGCCCTTGTTGTTATATGTGGCTGCTAATGCCCGGGCTGTCAGTGTGGCTATTGTGGTGGAGCGCAATTAGGCCGGAAAGGAGTATCCGGTTCAATGGTCGGTTTATTATATCAGTGAAGTACTTATTGAGTCCAAGCAGAGGTACCCACATTGGCAGAAGCTGGTGTATGGAGTTTTCATGGCAAGCCGAAAGCTTAAGCAATATTTCCAGGGTCATCCGATCACTGTGGTCAGTTCTGCTCCTTTGGGGGATATAAACCAAAACAGGGAAGCAACAGGCCGGGTTGCCAAGTGGGCTATTGAGCTTGGGCCTCACGGGTTAAAATATAGGCCTCGGACGACGATCAGGTCTCAGACACTTGTGGACTTCATCAATGATTGGACAGAGTTACAGGCGCCAGAAGAGAAGTCGGATCATACTTATTGTACTATTCATTTCGATGGGTTCAGACAATTGGAGGGCTCGGGGGCTGGAGTCGTATTAACTTCCCCACGAGGTGATACGTTTTGTTATGTTCTCTGTTTAATGTTCCCTTGCACTAACAATGCAGCTGAGTATGAGGCTTTACTCCACGGTCTTAGGATGGCTAAGGAGATGAATTTAAGTCGGGTCAAGTGCTTCGGTGACTCGGACCCAGTGGCTCAACAAGTGTCTGGTACTTGGGATTCCAAGGACCCA
The DNA here is from genome assembly GCA_032464435.1 of Aegilops umbellulata. Classification (NCBI taxonomy): domain Eukaryota; kingdom Viridiplantae; phylum Streptophyta; class Magnoliopsida; order Poales; family Poaceae; genus Aegilops; species Aegilops umbellulata. The sequence continues at coordinate 346,973,235 of CP136059.1, forward strand.
CTCATGGCAGCATATCGTCGAGAGGTGGACATTGTTGTAGCTCACTTCAAAGGTTATCAGGTCGATCATGTGGACCGGTGGAAGAATGAAGCGACGAACGCTTTAAGTTGTTTGGGTTCCCAACGTAAACCGGTTCCTCCCAACGTCTTTCTTGATGTGCTACATAATCTGTCGGTCAAACTCCCAACAGAGGAGGATTTGGCTGTTCCTGATCTGGAGGCTCAGTTGGTGGCGGCTCTTCATGTCATCCCAGATTGGACGGTCCCATATTTGGCGTATATGAGCCGAGGCGAGTTACCGGAGGATGAAACCTTAGCCAGGTAGATAATACGGCGGTCCAAGTCCATGACTATTGTTAATGGAGAATTACATCATTGCAGTGTGACAGGGGCGTTTCAACGTTGCGTGTCTCCTGAAGAAGGCCGTGAGATTTTGTGTGAGATCCACGAAGGGGATTCTGGTCACCACGTCGGTTCAAAGTCTCTGGTAGCCAAGGCTTTTCGTCACGGTTTTTATTGGCTGACGGCTCATGCCGATGTTGAGGACTTGGTCAAAAGGTGTGATGGCTATCAAAAGTTCTCACGACGTGCTCATGTATCGGCTCAAGAATTGAGGATGATTCCAATCACTTGGCCGTTTGCGACTTGGGGGCTGGATATGGTTGGGGCCTTTAAGAGATCCAAGGATAAGAAGACCCACCTGTTGGTGGCAGTTGAAAAGTTCACTAAGTGGGTGGGGGCAGAGCCAGTTAGTAAGTGTGACGCAGCTACGACAGTTCAATTTATCAAGAAGGTGATTTTCCGGTCTGGCTTTCCACACAACATTATAACTGATAGTGGCACAAAGTGTCCAAGGGTGCTATGAAAGAATTTTGTCAATGAGAGCACATCCGGCTTGACGTATCATCAATGGCTCACCCCCAATCTAATGGTCAAGCGGAGAGAGCCAATCAAGAGATCTTGAGAGGCATAAAACCCCGGCTCATGGTTCCTTTGCGACGGACGTCGGGTTGTTGGGTGGAGGAGCTACCGTTTGTGTTATGGAACATCAATACCACGCCCAATAGATCTACAGGTTACACACCTTTTTCATGGTTTACGGAGTAGAGGCCATTCTCCCTAGTGACATCCGTCATGACTCGCCTCGTGTGGCGGCTTATATTGAAGCTGATAATGAGAAGGCATGATAGGAAGCACTTGACCTGTTAGATGAGGAGCGTGACATTGCAGCAGCCCGTTCGGTGATTTATCAGCAAGATCTGCGTCGTTATCACAGCCGTCAGGTTAGAACCAGAACTTTTCAAGAAGGCGATCTGGTGCTCCGACTCATCTAGGATCAGACTGATAATGCATAAGTTATCCCCGCCTTGGGAAGGGCCCTTTGTGGTCAGCAAGAATCTGCATAACGGGTCATAATACCTTATAGATATTCGAGAGCACAAAGACTCACGTAATTCGGAGGAGGAGACCCACCGGCCGTGGAATATTGCTCATCTTAGGCCTTACTATACTTGAGCCACCGGCTCTGCTTATGTACATAGTTATGACAATGTATATATTATGATCAATATAATAAACCCGAACCTCAGCTAAAGCGGGGTATCTGTTGTTTTTCTTACATCATGTGGTTACACGGGGGCTTCTGTTTAAAAAGCGGTGTCCGGTTTACCCCTTGATTCAGCTTATAAAGCCATATGTGAAAAATCACTTGGGGGCTTGGTCGTATTCAAACCATAGCTACGCCTCTTGGTCGGCGCAAGGCCACAAGAAAAATCACTTGGGGGCTTGGTCATATTCGAACCATAGCTACACCTCTTGATCGGCTCAAGTCCAAAACAAAATTACTTAGGGGCCAAAGAGAGTGTTGCAAAAGCACAACTCAAACATAGGCACCCACTGAGCACAGCTCAAAATATTGCTTGGGGATTCTTTGGTTCGCAATGAACAAAGAATCTACACTTGTAATAGGCTATCAAGCCACGGCTTGGAAGCCAGGTGTATTCACCTAAAACCCCGGGTTATCCTACCTCTTTAAGTAAGCCACTCCGTCCAGGTAAACCTGGTATGACCCGCCGAACTTTTGACAAGTCAATCTCATAGACCCTGAACTTGTCGAAGTTAAAACGACGATCGGTTAAAGATTGAGGTCCATCTTAAAAGGCTTTACAAAATGGTTTAACTCAATGGCCTGGCAGCCCATGAAAAGCCTGGATTTGGGGCCTGGCAGCCCGTGAAAAGCCTCGACTACAAGTTTTTATATGCTTTTATTTGCCAAGTTTTTTCTCCTTTGATGGCATTTATAATATTTTTGATAAACCGGAGTTCATTAACCCGGCTTGGCTTTCAACTATAATTTGTCAGTACATGATCAGTTATGATCCGACGCTTATTAACCCGGCCTGGTTTCGACTATAAGTCGCTAGTGTTATATATGGATAATCCGGTGTTTATTACAACCGGGTACGGTTTTATCATAAACCGGTATAATACGAAAGGAGTTATCAGTACTCAAGACTGGGGTTATCACCCTTACTACAAAAGTTGGTCAACCAAAAATGTGATTCAATGTCACAGGACATTTTGAACTTCTTGTATGCAGAAACAGCCTGAATAAATCGCTATGGATTATGAACATCATATGTCTTAAGCATGGCGAATTAACGGTGTCAAGCAAAATAAATATGCGCGATGGCATAGCAGACCAAGTGTTTGAACTAGCCTATTACAATGCGTCTTGATGCCCAAAAGGATAACTGTTTTTCGGCAAGTGTTGCGGTACGCAGAAGGCTAAACCGGCCTCCGGTTCATGATTCGTCACCAGGTTGACTTGACGGCTGCAGATCATCTTGCACTGGTTCATCCTCCTCATCTCCACCCAGTGGCTGGAAGTCAATGGTTGCCTAGTCGATCCCAGTTAGGGCTTGGAGTACAACTTCATCGCTTATAAGGGTGGACGGTTCAATGTCAGGGGCACAGGTGTGCTTACGGATTGGCGGAATGAGGTTTTGAGCCTCAAGAGTTGGTGCAGCAACTCGTTTGTTGTTGACGTCATAACTCGCCTGGTAGTATGACAGGTCAACTTCTTCAACCAATTGGCAAGCCAGTGTACGCATCTCCCTGGTTATAACTCAGAGGGCATCATTATCAAACTCTGATCCGTCCTCCCTTAAGCTCAGATAGCCTTTGCCCACATTCACCGGATCAAGATCAGGCACCCATGCTTTGGCCCGGGTTAGTGCAGTCAAAGCACCTGCCCTTGCAGCCGATCTTTTCAATTCTTCAATCCGGGCAGGCAGCAATGACAACCTTTCTAAAGTTTCTTTGATTAAGGTTGGGGGCGGTTTGTTATGATAAGCAGTGCATATGACCCGCTGCGCGCCAGTATATAACTGCTCTATAAGAGTATAGGCAGCCTTCAGCTTCTTCTGTATGTCAGAGCCCAGATGACTAATGCGACTTCCTGCATCATTGCGAACATCAGTAAACCGGCAATGTATGGGATGAAATGTTGAAAACTTAACGCAAGGGTACTTACCAAACACAGAAGCAGTCATGGCATGAATTTGCCGCTTTACACCAGTCAACTCATCTACCACCTGTTTAAGAGCTGCTTCTGCATCCTCAGCTCTTTTTTGCAACACGGATTTTTCTATGTCCCAATCTACCCGCTCCTTGTTGAAACCCTCCTTCGGTTTTTCCATGGCGGCTAAGACACTGGTCAGCTCATCTTTGGCTTTGGAGGTTTCTACTTGCTGGGACTTGATGTTTTCTTGCAGATCAGCAGCTTGAGTTTCCTTTTTGCTCAGCTCAGCCTATAAGAGACAGACATATCATCAGCTGACAGTACATATTTGAAGTACCAAGCACATAACAAGTTATGCACTTGATACTTGGGGACTAATGCCTATTTGTTCGTTATCAGAAGTTTCCACAAGTCCCAAGCACAATACAAGTATTACTCTTGGCACTTGGGGGCTAATGTGTGTTTGCTCAAAGTAAGATTAGAGGTATTCTTGTAAAAGTCTCGGTTCATCTTCATAAGTTAAACCGGCCCTTGGGGACTACACCAGCGAAAGTTACAGTATTATAATTCTAAAGTACCGATTCATCTTTAAAAGATAACCCGACCCTTGGAGGCTAAGCATGCAAAGTTGAAATATTACAAAGTCCCGGTTTAGATTGATATCATAAACCGTCACTTGGGGGATACTGGAGTTGATATTTGGAATTGGATATAAGAGAGAAACAGTTATGCAGGGTTAAGCACTAGTTACCTCATATCGCTCTTTCATCAAGTTTACTAAGCCAGCTTCATAGTCGCGGCTTGTGTACAGACGGTTCAAGAAGCCAGAGTGAATGTCTTGGGCATTGAGATGGGCATAACTTGACAAGTCTGTGTTCCACTTGTCTTTGCCCATAGCAGAAAGTTTATCCTTGGCACTATGCTTGGATAAAGCGACAGGATTGCCAGGAGCAGTGTGGCCAAAGCCAGCAATCATGATGTCATCTTCCTTATCACCAGCATCCATCACTGGAGTTGATGGTTTATCAGTAGCCTTAGCTGGACTTGCCGGTTTATCAGTGTCTCGGACTGGGCTTGTCAGTTTATCGAACTGGCCTGATGGGGCAACTTCTACTTGTTCAACAATGAAGTCATAATCTTGTGGTGGCGGATCATCAAGCAGAGCGCGTCAGCATTTGTTTCTACCAGATCTGGAATTTTTTCCGGTTTAATGGTGATATTATCATCAGACGGTTTATTTAGCCGAGCCTTCTTGCTAGGTCTAGGCTTGGCACTGAGAAGAACAAACATAAAGGTCAATACATCAGGTGAATATAAGATATCAAGGATAAAATGAAAAACATAACTCACCCAGGAACTGTCTTGAGGGGTGGAAGTTGTGTGGCCGTTGACTCGCAAAAGGATGAGTGAGGTGTGCCCTGATAATTTGAGTCAGACGGATTAAGAGGTTGTCGGAAACAACCCGCCTTGGGGCAAGAAGTATCAGGAATGTAAGAGACCTCAGATCGGCATTTCCGGACTAGAGTGTTGGGTAAACCGGCGGAGGTAACTACCTGGCCGCTGTGCCGGGTTGTGCGGCGAGCTTCGTGTTGCTGCGTCTTCAAAAGAATGTTTGGGTCCAAGTGAGCAAGGGGGTGAGAAAATTTTATTTTCCGGTTTGCTTGACGGATTTTCGGTGTTGGCAGAGGATCTAAACCGGAGGAAAGAATAATTACCTCCACATCATCAGCTTGGTTGCCTTCAACGTCGTCCTGATAATAGTCATTGTCAATGAGGTGTATGGAAAATGAACCAAGAGAGTCAAGTTCTACCTCAGAGTCCGGATTAGCCAAGTTAGCATCAGCTTTTGGTTCGGAAGACTTAGTGGTCCTCTTCTTGGAAGGTTTTTTAATAACCTTGGTCTTGGGGCGAGGTGTCTTGGCCGGTTTATCCTGTGGTTTCTTCTTCCAAAACGGATCATCGCCCTGTCAAAGATGGACAAAATTTTGAGAGAGTATTTAAAAAGGAGCAAGCTAAAACAAAAAAGTTGTGATTCTTACAGTTGGCGGTTTATTGGAAACGCAGAAAGGATTTAAACCGGTCTGGCTATAGACACCTTCCGGTTCATTCAATATTTTCTTGACAGCCTCAGTAACTTCGGCTTCTGTTAGCTGAATGTCGATATGTCGTTCAGGGTGTTTTAAATACCCTGTGTACTCACACATTAAACTGGGGCGCCGGCTTAAAGGCAGAACGCTCCAACATATCCAGCAGGGAACAAGGTCAACACCTGTTAAACCGTTTGCCATAAAGGCTCTGAGCTTTGACAATGTGCATAGTTGGACCGTTCCTTGGCAGTCAGCCTCTGAGGAAATGGATGAGTGTTGCTAAGCCGGTGAGGACGGTATCCCGGCAGAGGATTCTCATCAGTTGGAGACGTGTCTCGGCAATAAAACCAAGTTTGATTCAAGTCCTTGGGGTGACTATGAAGCTTGGCGTGAGGGAAGCTGACATCTTTCCTCTTCTGAATTGCCATTCCACCAAGTTCAGTATTGGGCCTATCTGTAAACTCAGTACGGCGGTTCAAGTAGAAAAAGTCTCTGAACAGCTCAACTGTGGGCTCCTCTTGAAGATAGACCTCACAAAATACTTGGAAATTGGAAATATTGGACACAGAGTTTGGTCCAATATCTTGAGGGTGGAGTTGTAAGTTGGCAAGAACATCTTGGAAATTTTTTGAACCGGGAGGGCTAAAGCCTCGACCCAGATGGTCAGCGAACACGACTACTTCTCCGTCCTTGGGTTCAGGAGGATTTTTCGGACTAGGGGCCCTCCAGTGGATGACTTCTTTCTTTTCTAAAGCGCCGGTTGCGACACATCTGTCTAGTTGTTCTTCAGTAACCGGGAAGGAACCCAGTTGCACTCGTAAACTTGTTTGGCCATTTCAATGGAAAGCTGAAACAAGGTTATTGCCGGTTTAAGATTTATAATGGACAAGTATAAAGCGACGCAAGATCAGAAGAAGACAGAGGTATATGCACATTGTTAAAGCGGAGTCGGACATTGGAGAAGGTACAAAGATAAAACGGCTTGGCGATTTAACAGGGGACTAATGGTACCTACAGGATCATCATTTTTTTAAATTAAACTGCCTACTTTGGTATAGAAGGTACATGTCTAAGATGCCTAAGTGAGGGAAAAACAAGTTTCACAGATTCACATGGTAATTTTAGATCTGCAGTGTCTTAGTAAATCAAAATATATTCCGACTTAAAGCACAGGTGCTTAAGCAGTTTAACAGATCCAGATGAGGATTTTCCTACACAAAGCAGATGATCTAAGGATGAAAAAGGGGATTATAACTACAACTGTGTAAGAAAGTGGCAGATCTGATGTCATCATTTACGCTATGAAGAAGAACAGGGTAGAACAATTTCAAGCCTCGAGGAACACTGAAACCCTAATGATAGATCTAGAGCAAGGGAAAGGAAAACTTACTGATGTTGACAGAGCAGCGGAGGAGCGCCGCGTTTCTCTGGTGCATTCAAGTTGATGCAGCGGCCGGAGTTGAGGTCGAGGGCGGAGCTTGACGATGGCGGCCGCGCGTGAGGGTTAGGTCGGCTTGAGGAGGAAGAAGAAGCAAAGAGGCACGGGGGGGGGGGGGGGAATGGAAAGGACCCCCTGGTCCTATTTATAAAGGCAAAGGGATAAGTGATAGTTGCGAAAATCGAGGAGCCTAAAAGTTAGATATGTGACAGAGCTGTCGCCTCGATTGTCGGAGGCTCGTTAATGAAGGTGAGCTATATGTAATCTTTAATAACAGGTGACGTCATGGCGGTTTATCATGATCCTGGTAGATGACGTCATGGCGGTTTACAAGATTTATGCAAAGGTGATGAAGGAAGAATTTTTCTCAAGTGTTGAAGATTGACATGAACCAGTTCAAATCAATCTGGGGCCTAATGTTGGGGATATTACTACTGGGTATATGATACGTCTCCAACGTATCTACAATTTTTTATTGCTCCATGCTATATTATCTACTGTTTTGGACATTAATGGGCTTTATTATTCACTTTTATATTATTTTTGGGACTAACCTATTAACCGGAGGCCCAGCTCAGAATTGATGTTTTTTGCCTATTTCAGAGTTTCGCAGAAAAGGAATATCAAACGGAGTCCAAACGGAATGAAACCTTCGGGAACGTGATTTTAAGGAAGAATATGATCCAGGAGACTTGGACCCTATGTCAAGAAACAAAATAGGAGGCCACGAGGTAGGGGGCGCGCCCTCCACCCTCGTGGGCCCCCTGTTGCTCCTCCGACGTACTCCTTCCTCCTATATATACCTACGTACCCCCAAACGATCAGATACGGAGCCAAAAACCTAATTCCACCACCGCAACCTTCTGTACCCACGAGATCCCATCTTGGGGCCTGTTCCAGAGCTCCGCCGGAGAGGGCATCCATCATGCAGGGCTTCTACATCAACACCATAGCCTCTCCGATGAAGTGTGAGTAGTTTACTTCAGACCTCCGGGTCCATAGTTAGTAGCTAGATGGCTTATTCTCTCTTTTTGGATCTCAATAGAATGTTCTCCCCCTCTCTCGTGGAGATCTATTCGATGTAATCTTCTTTTGCGGTGTGTTTGTTGAGACCAATGAATTGTGGGTTTATGATCAAGATTATCAATGAACAATATTTGAATCTTCTCTGAATTCTTTTATGTATGATTGGTTATCTTTGCAAGTTGATACGTCTCCAACATATCTATAATTTTTGATTGCTCCATGCTATATTATCTACTGTTTTGGGCAATATTGGGCATTATTATACACTTTTATATTATTTTTGGAACTAACCTATTAACCGGAGGCCCAGCCTAGATTTGCTGTTTTTTGCCTATTTCAGTGTTTCGAAGAAAAGGAATATCAGACGGAGTCAAAACGGAACGAAATCAACTAGAGAAGTTATTTTTGGAACGAAAGCTACCCGATAGACTTGGACCCCACGTCAAGGAAGGAACAAGGAAGCCACGAGGGTGGGGGGCGCTCCCACCCCCATAGGGCGCGCCCCCGCCTCGTGGGGCCCTCGTGGCTCCCCTGACGTACTTCTTCGGCCTATATAACTCCACATACCCTAAAACTTCCAGAACAGAGATTAGATCGGGAGTACCGCCGCCGCAAGCCTCTGTAGCCAGCAAAAACCTCTCGGGGCCCTGTTCTGGCACCCTTCCGGAGGGGGGAACTCTCATCCGGTGGCCATCTTGATCATCCCAGCGCTCTCCATGACGAGGAGGGAGTAGTTCACCCTCGGGGCTGAGGGCATGTACCAGTAGCTATGTGTTTGATCTCTCTCTCTCTCTCTCGTGTTCTTGATTTGGCACGATCTTGATGTATCGCGAGCTTTGCTATTATAGTTGGATCCTACGTTTCTTCTCCGCCTCTTCTCTCTTGTAATGGATTGAGTTTTCCCTTTGAAGTAATCTCATCGGATTGAGTCTTTAAAGATTTGAGAACACTTGATGTATGTCTTGCCGTGAGTATCTGTGGTGACAATGGGATATCACGTGATTCACTTGATGTATGTTTTGGTGATCAACTTGCGGGTTCCGCCAATGAACCTATGCATAGGGGTTGGGACACGTTTTCGTCGTGATTCTCTGGTAGAAACTTTGGGCACTCTTTGAGGTTCTATGTGTTGGTTTGAATAGATGAATTGAGATTGTGTGATGCATATCGTATAATCATGCCCACGGATACTTGAGGTGACAATGGAGTATCTAGGTGACATTAGGGTTTTGGTTGATTTGTGTCTTAAGGTGTTATTCTAGTACGAACTCTAGGGCTGTTTGTGACACTTATAGGAATAGCCCAACGGATTGATTGGAAAGAATAACTTTGAGGTTGTTTCGTACCCTACCATAATCTCTTCGTTTGTTCTCCGCTATTAGTGACTTTGGAGTGACTCTTTATTGCATGTTGAGGGATAGTTATATGATCCAATTATGTTATTATTGTTGAGAGAACTTGCACTAGTGAAAGTATGAACCCTAGGCCTTGTTTCCTAGCATTGCAATACTGTTTACGCTCACTTTACCGCTTGCTACCTTGCTGTTTTTACATTTTCAGTTTACAAAAACCTATATCTACCATCCATCTTGCACTTGTATCACCATCTCTTCGCCGAACTAGTGCACCTATACAATTTACCATTGTATTGGGTGTGTTGGGGACACAAGAGACTCTTTGTTATTTGGTTGCAGGGTTGTTTGAGAGAGACCATCTTCATCCTACGCCTCCCATGGATTGATAAACCTTAGGTCATCCACTTGAGGGAAATTTGCTACTGTCCTACAAATTTTTGCACTTGGAGGCCCAACAACGTCTACAAGAAGAAGGTTGCATAGTAGACATCAAGCTATTTTCTGGCGCCGTTGCCGGGGAGGTGAGTGCTTGAAGGTATATCTTTACATCTTGCAATCGAATCTTTTTGTTTCTTGTTTTAGCACTAGTTGAGTTTATAAAGGAAAATGACCAAAAAATGGAATTAAGGGTGCCTCATATGCTTCATCTTTTTAATATCTTTCGTGAGAATGATGGAAAGGAAAATTGTGCTCAAGTGCTAGAAGAAGAATTACATAGAATGCTTGGAGTAAAATATGTGAATGATGAGCATGATTGCAATGTTGTTAGTATGAATTCCTTGAATATCCATGATGCTAATGATATGCAAAGCCACAAGCTTGGGGAAGCTATGTTTGATGAAGATGATATTTTTTGTCCCCATAGCTTTGATGAGCAAATTTACTATAATGAAAGCATTCCTCCTATCTATGATGATTATTGTGATGACACGTATGCTATAAAGAATAATAACCATGAAACTTGTCATCTTGATCTTAATTTTCAATCACATGATAGCTATTTTGTTGAGTTTGCTCCCACTACTATTGAACTTGCTTATGTGGAGAGTAGTAAAATTTCTATGCTTGTAGATCATGAAAAGAATGCTTTAGTTGCTGCTTATATTGTTGAATTCATTCATGATGCTACTGAAAATTATTATGAGAGAGGATCAGATGCTTCTACATATTGCAATAATATCAAGTTTCCTCTCTTTGTGCTTAAAATCTTCAAGTTATGCTTGTTTTACCTTCCTATGAAAGTTGATTGTTGTTCCCATAAGTTGTTTGCTCACAAAATCCCTCTGCATAGGAAGTTGGTTAGACTTAAATGTGCTAGTCATATTCTTCATGATGCTCTCTTTATGTTTCAAATCTTATCTTTTATGTGAGCATCATTGAAATCATCATGCCTAGCTAGGGGCGTTAAACGATAGCGCTTGTTGGGAGGCAACCCAATTTTATTTTAGTTTCTTGATTTTTGGTTATGTTTAGGAATAAATAATCCATATACCTTCTGTTTAGATGTGGTTTTGTGTTTTAATTAGTGTTTGTGCCAAGTAGAACCTTTGGGAAGACTTGGGTGAAGTCTTTATGATCATGCTGTAAAAAAACAGAAACTTTAGCACTCACGAGATTAGTTAGAACTTTTTACTGGAGAGTGATATTTAGTTGATTCATTTTGCAGATGATTACTAGACAAATTCCTCAGGTCCACCAATTTATTTTAGAATTTTTGGAGTTCCACAAGGTTGCGTTAGTTACAGATTACTACAGACTGTTCTGTTTTTGACAGATTCTGTTTTCATTGTGTTGTTTGCTTATTTTGATGAATCTATGGCTAGTAAAATAGTTTATAAACCATAGAGAAGTTGGAAAACAGTAGGTTTAACACCAATATAAATAAATAATGAGTTCATTACAGTACCATGAAGTGGTGTTTTGTTTCTTTCGCTAACGGAGCTTACGAGTTTTCTGTTAAGTTTTGTGTTGTGAAGTTTTCAAGTTTTGGGTAAAGATTCAATGGGATATGGAGTAAGGAGTGGCAAGAGCCTAAGCTTGGGGATGCCCAAGGCACCCCAAGATAATATTCAAGGATAACCAAGAGCCTAAGCTTGGGGATGCCCCGTAAGGCATCCCCTCTTTCGTCTTCGTTCATCGGTAACTTTACTTGGAGCTATATTTTTATTCACCACATGATATGTGTTTTGCTTGGAGTGTCATTTTATTTTATTTAGCTTTGTTTGCTGTTTGAATAAAGTTCCAAGATCTTAAATTCTTAAATGTTAGATAGTCTTCACATAGTTACATAATTATTCGACTACTCATTGATCTTCACTTATATCTTTTCAGAGTAGTTTGTTGTTTGCTCTAGTACTTCACTTATATCTTTTAGAGCATGGTGGTAGTTTTATTTTGAAGAAATAGATGAACTCTCATGCTTCACTTATATTATTTTGAGAGTCTTAAATAGCATGGTATTTCGCTTAAATAATCCTAATATGCTAAGCATACAAGATTTGTAAGAATTCTTTTGAGTGTGTTGAATACTAAGAAAAGTTTGATGCTTGATAATTGTTTTGAGATATGAAGATGGTGATATAAGAGTCATGCTAGTTGAATACTTGTGAATTTTAGAAATACTTGTGTTGAAGTTTGTGATTCCCGTAGCATGCACGTATGGTGAACCGTTATGTGACAAAGTCGGAGTATGATTTATTTATTGATTGTCTTCCTTATGAGTGGCGGTCGGGGACGAGCGATGGTCTTTTCCTACCAATCTATCCCCCTAGGAGCATGCGCGTAATACTTTGCTTTGATAACTTCTAGATTTTTGCAATAAGTATATGAGTTCTTTATGACTAATGTTGAGTCCATGGATTATACGCACTTTTTCCCATCCTTCCACCATTGCTAGCCTCTCTAATACCGCGCACATTTCGCCGGTATCATACACCCACCATATACCTTCCTCAAAAAAGCCACCATACCTACCTATCATGGCATTTCCATAGCCATTAAGAGATATATTTCCATGCAACTTTCCACCGTTCCGTTTATTATGACGCGCTCCATCATTGTCATATTGCTTTGCATGATCATGTAGTTGACATTGTATTTGTGGCAAAGCCACCGTTCATAATTCTTTCATACATGTCACTCTTGATTCATTGCATATCCCGGTACACCGCCGGAGGCATTCATATAGAGTCATATTTTGTTCTAATTATCGAGTTGTAATTGTTGTGTTGTATGTAAATAAAAGTGGGATGATCATCTTTATTAGAGTATTGTCCTAGTGAGGAAAGGATGATGGAGACTACGATTCCCCCACAAGTCGGGATTAGACTCCAGACAAAAAATAAAAAAAATAAAAAAAGAGGCCATAAAAAAGAGAAAAGGCCCAAATAAAAAAATAATAAAAAAATTAAAAAAATGAGAGAAAAAGAGAGAAGGGACAATGCTACTATCCTTTTACCACACTTGTGCTTCAAAATAGCACCATGATCTTCATGATAGAGAGTCTCCTATGTTATCACTTTCATATACTAGTGGGAATTTTTCATTATAGAACCTGGCTTGTATATTCCAATGATGGGCTTCTTCAAAATGCCCCAGGTCTTCGTGAGCAAGCGTGTTGGATGCACACCCACTTAGTTTCTTTTGTTGAGCTTTCATATACTTATAGCTCTAGTGCATCCGTTGCATGGCAATCCCTACTCACTCACATTGATATCTATTGATGGGCATCTCCATAGCCCATTGATATGCCTAGTTGATGTGAGACTATCTTCCCCTCTTTTTGTCTTCTCCACAACCACCATTCTATTCCACATATAGTGCTATATCCATGGCTCACGCTCATGTATTGCGTGAAGATTGAAAAAGTAATGAGAATGTCAAAAGTATGAAACAATTGCTTGGCTTGTCATCGGGGTTGTGCATGATTTAAATACTTTGTGTGGTGAAGATAGAGGATAGCAAGACTATATGATTTTGTGGAGATAACTTTCTTTGGCCATGTTATTTTGAGAAGACATTATTGCTTAGTTAGTATGCTTGAAGTATTATTATTTTTATGTCAATATTAAACTTTTGTCTTGAATCTTTCGGATCTGAATATTCATATCACAATTAAGAAGAATTACATTGAGATTATGCCAAGTAGCATTCCACATCAAAAGTTATCTTTTTTATCATTTACCTACTCGAGGACGAGCAGGAATTAATCTTGGGGATGCCTGATACGTCTCCAACGTATCTATAATTTTTGATTGCTCCATGCTATATTATCTACCGTTTTGGGCAATATTGGGCTTTATTATCCACTTTTATATTATTTTTGGAACTAACCTATTAACGGAGGCCCAGCCTAGATTTGCTGTTTTTTGCCTATTTCAGTGTTTCGAAGAAAAGGAATATCAGACGGAGTCAAAACGGAACGAAATCAACTAGAGAAGTTATTTTTGGAACGAAAGCTACCCGATAGACTTGGACCCCACATCAAGGAAGGAACGAGGAAGCCACGAGGGTGGGGGGCACGCCCCCTGCCTCTTGGGGCCCTCGTGGCTCCCCTGACATACTTCTTCCGCCTATATAACTCCATGTACCCTAAAACTTCCAGAAAAGAGATTAGATTGGGAGTTCCGCCGTCACAAGCCTCTGTAGCCACCAAAAACCTCTCAGGACCCTGTTCCGGCACCATGCCGGAGGGGGGAACCCTCATTCGGTGGCCATCTTCATCATCCCGACGCTCTCCATGACGAGGAGGGAGTAGGTCACCCTCGGGGCTGAGGGTATGTGTAGGATCGAAAGTATGTCTAGAGGGGGGGGTGATTAGACTACTTGACCAAATAAAAACTTAAGCTTTTCCCAATTTTAGTTCTTGGCAGATTTTAGCTATTTTAGGACAAGTCAAGCAATCTTCACACAATTCAAGCAAGCATGCAAAGAGTGTATAGCAGCAGAAAGTAAAGCATGCAACTTGCAAAAATGTAACGGGAAGGGTTTGGAGAATTCAAACGCAATTGGAGACACGGATGTTTTTGGCGTGGTTCAGATAGGTGGTGCTATCCTACATCCACGTAGATGGAGACTTCAACCCACGAAGGGTAACGGTTGCGCGAGTCCATGGAGGGCTCCACCCATGAAGGGTCCACGAAGAAGCAACCTTGTCTATCCCACCATGGCCATCGCCCACGAAGGACTTGCCTCACTAGCGGTAGATCTTCACGAAGTAGGCGATTTCCTTGCCCTTACAAACTCCTTGGTTCAACTCCACAATCTTGTCGGAGGCTCCCAGGTGACACCTAGCCAATCTAGGAGACACCACTCTCAAAGAAGTAACAAATGGTGTGTTGATGATGAACTCCTTGCTCTTGTCCTTCAAATGATAGTCTCCCCAACACTCAACTCTCTCTCACAGGATTTGGATTTGGTGGAAAGAAGATTTGAGTGGAAAGCAACTTGGGGAAGGCTAGAGATCAAGATTCATATGGTAGGAATGGAATATCTTGGCCTCAACACAAGGGTAGGTGGTTCTCTCTCAGAACATATGAGTTGGAAGTGTAGATGTGTTCTGATGGCTCTCTCCACGAATGAAGAGGAGGTGGAGGGGTATATATAGCCTCCACACAAAATCCAACCGTTACACACAATTTACCAATCTTGGTGGGACCGAATCAACAAACTCGGTCGGACCGATTTAGTAAACCTAGTGACCGTTAGAGATTTTCGGTGGGACCGACATGCAACTCGGTAGGACCGATATGGTTAGGGTTAGGGCATAATGTAATCTCGGTGAGACCGATTACACAAACTCGGTGAGACCGATTTGGTAATAAGCTAACCAGAGAGTTGGTCAGGTAAACTCAGTGGGACCGATTTGCTCTTTCGGTGAGACCGAAAAGTTACAAAAAGGAAACAGAGAGTTTACATTGCAATCTCGGTGGGACTGATCCGCTCTTTCGGTGAGACCGAAAAGTTACGAAAAGGAAACAGAGAGATCGCAATCCCATCTCGGTGAGACCGAGATCCCTATCGGTAGAACCGATTTTCTAGGGTTTGGCAGTGGCTTATGACAAATGAAACTCGGTGGCGCCGGATTGAAAGAATCGGTAGGTCCGAGTTTGGCTTTGGGTTTAGGTCAAAAGTGGATATGGGAAAGTATTTGAGGGTTTTGGAGCATATCACTAAGCACATAAAGCAAGAGGCTCATTAAGCAACACCTCATCCCTCCTTGATAGTATTGGCTTTTCCTATAGACTCAATGTGATCTTGGATCACTAAAATATAAAATGAAGAGTCTTGAGCCTTTGAGTTTGAGCCAATCTTTTGTCCTTTGCATTTTGAGGGGTCTACTTTCATCATCCATGCCATGCCAATCATTGAGCTTTCCTGAAATAATCATCTTGGAATAGCATTAGCTCAATGAGCTATATGTTGTTATGAATTACCAAAACCACCTAGGGATAGTTGCACTTTCAATCTCCCCCTTTTTGGTAATTGATGACAACATATAGATCAATGCTTCGACAAATGATAATAAGAATGAAATATATCGTCGCTTTGAGAAGTCTGTGATAAGTAAGAGCTCCCCCTAAATTTGTGCATATTTAAAATTTGCTTTGGACTGCAAATGCATAAAGAGTTAGAATCATGGGTTACTCTTCCATGTCACATACATCTTGGTGGAGCGCTCAAAATGATAAGAATTAAATACATGTACTCATCACCAAGAAACATGAATGATCACAAAAGATAGATAGGATAATATCGAGCATGCACAAGTGTAGCTTATGATCAAACACATGATCATCAATGTCTCACAAGCATATCATAGTATCTCAACCAAAAGCAAACAAAGTTTGAAAAACCACCAAATAAAGCAAGAGAGAATAAAAGAAACACACTCTCTCTCTCGAAGCCTATGATCTATACATTTTTCTCCCCCTTTGGCAACAAGTTACCAAAAAGTTCCTATAAAATGCATAGTGCTAGATCGACTCTCAGGCTTGATGTTCTGGTGGTGGTGGAGTCCGAATCACTCCAAGGACGAAGGCTTCTGTTGAAGTGGTTGGAGCTGGAGCTGAAGTGGATGCTGGAGCTGGTTGGGCTGGAGCTGTAGCTGGAGCTGAGGAGGTGGCTCTGGTGTCAGGAACTGGCACTGCTGATGACCTCTGAGCTCGTGGCACTCTGGCAAATGCATCTGTGGTAGTCTTCCCTTTCCTCTCCTGCATGTCATCTTGAAGTTGCTCCACTGCAGACTGAATCTCTGTTACTTTGACATCCAAGTCATAGAACTTTTGTTCTACGATTCTCTCTAAGCTCTCCTGATTCTGAGTGAGGGTGGCCAATCCTTTCTCAATCCTCAGTGTGGATGCAATCAAGTAACTAAGCTGCTCTTGCTTGGTTTTCAGGAAATACTCGGATGCCTCCTCTTGAGTTGGCATCTTGGCAGCTTTCTCCTTCCTTGCCTTCTCCTTCTTAGCTTGTGCATGAGCTGATGATGGTTCATCCTTGTTCATCACAACTTGATTATCCTCAAAGTCTGGATGAAGAGGCAAATGTTCCTTGTCCAATAAGTATATGCCTGTGCCCATCTTGGAGTTGATCAGCTCTTGGATCTGAGGGGCATAACCACAGCTCCTCTTCTGACCTGCTGCAGTCCTTTTGATAGTTTCTACCATGAGGCTCATCATCTTGAACTTTTGTGGCACATCAAAGATATGAAGCAAATTGATTGCATGGCCTCTGATCATCTTGTGATCACCTGACTTGGGCAATAAAGTGTGCCTAAGGATCCAATTGATGGTTGGAAGCCCTGACAGAAGATAATGTACTGACCCAAACTTGAAAGTATCAAGTGCCTTGTTTGGGATCTCCTTGTACATGTTGGACATGGAGTTGTGGTCCATCTTCTTCTTGGCATATATGTCTAAGTCATCTTCATGGTCCTCTGGGGCATTGATCAATTTTGCCCATTCAGCAATTATTGATTGATACCTTGTTCCTTCTGACATCCATATAATCCTTCCATCTGGATAGAAGTGTGCTGTGGAGTAGAACTGCATGATCAACTCTTCATTCCACTTTGTGAGCTTCTGCCCAACAAAGTCAGCTACTCCACAAGCCTCGAAACTGTCTTGCACTCCAGGAAAGTGCTCTTCATTGTCCTTGATGTATTCCCAGTCTACCCATCTCATGTCACAAATGATTGGCTTCTTATCAAGCAACATTGTCTCATAGAAGTCCTGATGTTCCCTTGTGTGGAACCTGTAATCAACAGCAGTTCTTCTCCTTGTAGCATAAGGATCTTCTGCTCTCCACTCCCTCAGCCCTGAGTCTCTTCTGATCTTCATATCCTCAGCCACAGGATGAGCATCGTTGTGGTCTGGGATCTTGGGATTTAGCTTCCTCAGAACTTGATCTTCTTCCTTTCTGCAATGTCAGGCACTGGGCCTTGTTCTTTTCAGCAGCTGGGATGCTCCTTGTATTTCTCTTTGGTTTTGGCTTTGGAGTTGGCTTGGCCTTTGATGCAGCTTTGGGTGCTTCCTTGGGCTTTGATGCAGTAGCCCCTGATCTTATAGCATCACCCATAAGCTTATGTGCCTTAGGTGCTGGTGCAGCAACCTCTTCTTCTTCTTCCTCTTCTTCCTCAGAAGAATGCTGTTCAAACTCAGCCATGGGATCAACTTTCTTGCACCATCTGCCCCTTTTCCTTTCCTTCGTTCCTTCAGCAGCAACTGGCCCTTTGGGTGCAGGCTTTTCAGGAATCTGGGTTGAGGCTCTGGCCTTAGGCATAGGCTGTCTACCTGCTGGCCTTTTGACTTTCAAGCCTGGCTTGGTGCTCTGTCTTGAGCCATACTCCTTCTTGAGTACTTCTCTCTTGGAAGTAGCTTCCTCTTCTTCTGCCACATAATCCTCATCCTCTGATTCTGAGGTTCTCTTCTTCTTTTGTCTGGTGGCAGCTTTTGGCAAATTGCTAGGAGTGCTCCTGCTGCCTTCATCTGAAGAACTGGAGGGACTAGTGCCCTCACTCAAATGCACTTGCTGTTCTGACACATTCTGGCTGTCACTCTGATCAGACATGATGAAAAGGCTGACTGCTGACCCTGTGAAAAGTTTATAGATGAGGTAGAATAGATGAGCATCACAAAATGCACAGGTTTTTGAAAAAGAATGATTCAAAATCTTAGTTTTAGTTTCCCACAGAAATCATTTCGGATCTACCGATTTTTAAACTCGGTGATACCAAAGCAATTTTGGAACCTAAACTGGTGAACTCGGTCAGACCGAGTCACAGTTTGGTGGCACCGAGACTGCTAGGGTTTCACAAAGTTCCAAAATCGGTCACACCGATTAGTAACTCTCGGTCAGACCGAGTCTCACTTGTGCAATGGCATGAGCCAAATCGGTGGGACCGAGTTTTTCAACTCGGTGGGTCCGAGATGGTTTCGGCGCAAACCTAACCCTAAAATTTCAAATCAAACCTATTCTACGAATTACATTGACTGGATAGGAGTGTTTCAATCGTGGCAAGAATCAGTATGATCACAATGTGCTAGGAATCGGATGGGGAATAGCACAAAGATTGAGTCCATACCCTAGTTCGGCGGAGACTCGCTACGGCGGCAACAGTGGGGTTGAATTCCGTTGACGGCGATGGAGACCAGCGACTGGAGGCGGCTGGCGGCGAGAAGACGATCCGGAGACCACGTTGGCAGAGCGAGCTATCGCGCGGGCGAAGGGGTTCGGAGAAATTTCCAAATTTTTGGCCGTGACTATATATAGCCCGACCCTGTCGGTGTGACCGAGTGGAACAACTCGGTGGCACCGAGATGCAAAACTGTATGCATTTATTGCAACTCGGTGTGACCGAATAGTTCAAATCGGTTGCACCGAGATCGAAAACATAGATCGACTTAATGATCTCGGTAGGACCGAAAAGGAGATATCGGTCAGACCGAGAATCACAAAGAAGTTTTGGAAGTTTAAGTCTATGACGAATCGGGGACTCCGAGTGCTCCTCACACAGAGTGGTTCGAATCTGACTTGATCAAATTTTGTGATGTAGCATGAATAGAGTTTGAGACGAGAAAATCATAGATAGCTAGAGAAGGTTCTTAGGCATTCTTGTCCATCCACTTGGCTAGAGAAAGAAAAACCAATCAATCAAAACAACAAGTGGATGTCCTCGAATGAGTAAAATATGCAACCAACATGCTCACACAATAAAATGGCAATTGAAATATGTTACAAAGCATGCACAACCAATTCTAGCATCTATCAAGCAATTGGTGATGACTAGGTCATCTATATATGAGTATATTGACTTAGGAGTCAAATGAGAACACTTGATCATAGGTCATACTCATCGTTTAAGCACAAGTGGGGTTACCACTTTTACATAAAGCATTGTTGTGTTCACATCATTAGAGTTGCTTTAGCTCAAGTCTTAGAGTAAAGCTCCCCCTAGATGTGATATCCCCCCTAAGAGGGATGAACTAACCTTGGGTTTTGTCGATGATGACTTCATGTAGATGTTGAAGATGTGGATGCTCAATGTTGATGTAGAACAATTGGAGCTATCCATTGGAGTGAATTGCACTTTCAATACCTACATGGGTTAGTCCCACAAGGAACAAACAAGGATATCCATAGACATAGAGTGATGCACACATAAGATGATGTCCATGAAAGCTTTTAGGTTACCTTGTCCCTTGACTTACCAACAAGAGGGGTTGTTACTCCTTGAACTAGTGCAAGATGTGGAAGTTGATTGCACTTGTTCTTGCCAAAATGATAGGAGTGAAGTATGTTGGCGGAGTCACCCTCAAGAACTCTCTAGTTCTTCTTCTTTTGGATCCACACCATCTTGATGGGAATCCTTGGAGTTGTAGTCGTACTTGATGAAGTGGAACTTGAAGTAGTCTTGGGAATCCACTTGACTAAGGTCTTAGGAGCTTCTTCAAATGCATCAATTTCCTCTTGAAGCTTGTCCTTGCCTTTTTGCTTGTAGTCTTGTGGTGGAAGATCATCTTGAGCTTGTGTCCCCTTCAAAGAAGTAGGATCATACTTCTCTTGTTGAGGAACAAACTTTGTCTTAGGGTATTGATCTTCTTCCCACTCAACTCCATTGGCGTTGAACTTTCGTTCAAATCCAACACCTTGATTCTTCCGGTGCCTTCCTTGCTTGCGTACAATTTCCTCGAATTGCTTACTTCCGGCAAGGCTCTTGTAGACTCCTTTCTCTATAATTCCCTTCAATAAGCTATTTTCTTGCTCAAGTGTAACTTGGCTAAGAGAATCATTAGTGGAATCAAGAGAACTACTAGAAGCAACAATATTGGATTTAACATGATCATTGTTACTACTAGAGGAAGAATCTTCCTTGTTCTTGTTACTAGACTTGACTTGAGGCATGTAAGTGGATAAGAGTAAACGCTTGGCAATGTAAGAAGAACTTTTCTTGCGGAGATCATCATTGATTGCCTTTAAAAGCTCATGCTCTTGCTCAAGATTGAGCTTTTCAAAGCGTAACTTCTCATGAGCTCTTGAAAGTTCTCGACGATCTTCGAAGATAGTTTCATGAGCTAACTTAAGAGTGTTTAGTTCTTTAGTTAGAGCCTCAATCTTCTCCTTATCATTATCATTCGTTTTATCTTGATTAGCATGATTAATGCACATTTCATCATAGTATTCATCACTAGAGTTGTCAACAAGTAAATCATCATCACCTAACAAGTCATCTTCATCACTATTGAAATCAACATACTCGGGGTGTGTTACCTTAGGACCTTTGGCTATGAAGCATCTTCCAATTCCTTCATTTGGTGAGTCAAATATGTCGTAGGAGTTGGTTGACACAAGTGCTAGGCTGGCAACACCTTCATCTTGACTATATTCGGAATCAGAGTGATAACTTCTCTCGGAGTGGTTGTCGGAGTCGGAGCTGGATACCCATTCACCAACATGAGCTTGATGTCTTCGTTTTGTGTAGCTCCTTGATGACTTTTCCTTTCTTTCCGAATCCTTGTTTCTCCGTGAGTATCTTCGTTCATAACAATCATCTCTACTCCTTCTCTCTCTTGATGGTGATTCTTCTCTTTTGCTTCTTCTTTTTGGAGAATATTCTCTTCTTTTGTAGGGAGTCGTACACTCATTGGAATAGTGTCCAGGTCTTCCACAGTTGTAGCAGTTTCGCTCTCGATTAGAAGATATTTTTTCATTGTAGGACCTTGACTTGGAGCTTCTATCTTTGCTTCTACTCTTGTAGAACTTGTTGAAGTTCTTCACCATTAAGCTCAATTCTTCATTGAAGGTTTGTTTCTCACTTGATGATGTGGGGGCTTCACATGAGGCTTTGTAAGCACCACTTGATTTATTGTGAAGTTCCTCTTTATCCTTGAGTGACATCTCATGAGCAACAATTCTACCAATGACTTCCATTGGCTTGAGATCTTTGTAATTGGGCATCATTTGGATCAATGTGCACACGGTATCATATTTTCCATCCAAGGATCTTAGGATCTTCTTGATGATGAATCTATCGGTCATCTCTTCACTCCCTAAGCCGGCAATCTCATTTGTGATGAGAGCAAGCCTAGAGTACATTTTAGCGACACCTTCACCATCCTTCATTTTGAACTTGTCAAGTTGACTTTGAAGCACATCCAATTTGGATTCCTTGACGGAGTCGGTACCTTCATGCATATCAATCAAAGTATCCCAAATTTCCTTTGCATTCTCAAGACGGCTGATTTTGTTGAATTCTTCGGGGCACAATCCGTTGAAGAGAATATCACAAGCTTGAGCGTTGTATTGCAGCATCTTCAACTCTTCTGCGGTAGCTTCACGGTTTGGTTCTTTCCCATCAAAGAAGTCACCTTGCAAACCAACACACACAATAGCCCAAACGGCAGGGTTATGTCCAAGAATATGCATTTTCATTTTATGCTTCCAACTAGCAAAATTAGTACCGTTAAAATAAGGACCTCTACGGTGATAATTTCCCTCGCTAGACGCCATACTCTCCTAGGTTGTGAAACCAAGGCTATGATCACCAAAAGCTATGGAAATCAAAGCAAATGGAGACCAAAGCTCTGATACCACTTGTAGGATCGAAAGTATGTCTAGAGGGGGGTGATTAGACTACTTGACCAAATAAAAACTTAACCTTTTCCCAATTTTAGTTCTTGGCAGATTTCAGCTATTTTAGGACAAGTCAAGCAATCTTCACACAATTCAAGCAAGCATGCAAAGAGTATATAGCAGCGGAAAGTAAAGCATGCAACTTGCAAAAATGTAAAGGGAAGGGTTTGGAGAATTCAAACGCAATTGGAGACACGGATGTTTTGGCGTGGTTCAGATAGGTGGTGCTATCCTACATCCACGTTGATGGAGACTTCAACCCACGAAGGGTAACGGTTGCGCGAGTCCGCGGAGGGCTCCACCCACGAAGGTTCCACGAAGAAGCAACCTTGTCTATCCCACCATGGCCATCGCCCACGAAGGACTTGCCTCACTAGCGGTAGATCTTCACGAAGTAGGCGATCTCCTTGCCTTACAAACTCCTTGGTTCAACTCCACAATTTTGTCGGAGGCTCCCAAGTGACACCTAGCCAATCTAGGAGACACCACTCTCCAAGAAGTAACAAAAGGTGTGTTGATGATGAACTCCTTGCTCTTGTGCTTCAAATAGTCTCCCCAACATTCAACTCTCTCTCACAGGATTTGGATTTGGTGGAAAGAAGATTTGAGTGGAAAGCAACTTGGGGAAGGCAAGAGATCAAGATTCATATGGTAGGAATGGAATATCTTGGCCTCAACACAAGGGTAGGTGGTTCTCTCTCAGAACATATGAGTTGGAAGTGTAGATGTGTTCTGATGGCTCTCTCCACGAATGAAGAGGAGGTGGAGGGGTATATATAGTCTCCACACAAAATCCAACCGTTACACACAATTTACCAATCTCGGTGGGACCGAATCAACAAACTCGGTCGGACCGATTTAGTAAACCTAGTGACCGTTAGAGATTTTCGGTGGGACCGACATGCAACTTGGTAGGACAGATATGGTTAGGGTTAGCGCATAACGTAATCTAGGTGAGACCGATTACACAAACTCGGTGAGACCGATTTGGTAATAAGCTAACCAGAGAGTTGGTCAGGTAAACTCGGTGGGACCGATTTGCTCTTTCGGTGAGACCGAAAAGTTACAAAAAGGAAACAGAGAGTTTACATTGCAATCTCGGTGGGACTGATCCGCTCTTTCGGTGAGACCGAAAAGTTACGAAAAGGAAACAGAGAGATCGCAATCCCATCTCGGTGAGACCGAGATCCCTATCGGTAGAACTGATTTTCTAGGGTTTGGCAGTGGCTTATGACAAATGAAACTCGGTGGCGCCGGATTGAAAGAATCGGTAGGTCCGAGTTTGGCTTTGGGTTTAGGTCAAAAGTGGATATGGGAAAGTAGTTGAGGGTTTTGGAGCATATCACTAAGCACATAAAGCAAGGGGCTCATTAAGCAACACCTCATCCCTCCTTGATAGTATTGGCTTTTCCTATAGACTCAATGTGATCTTGGATCACTAAAATATAAAATGAAGAGTATTGAGCCTTTGAGTTTGAGCCAATCTTTTGTCCTTAGCATTTTGAGGGATCTACTTTCATCATCCATGCCATGCCAATCGTTGAGCTTTCCTAAAATAATCATCTTGGAATAGCATTAGCTCAATGAGCTATATGTTGTTATGAATTACCAAAACCAGCTAGGGATAGTTGCACTTTCAGTATGTACCAGTAGCTATTTGTTTGATCTCTCTCTCTCTCTCATGTTCTTGATTTGGCACGATCTTGATGTATCGCGAGCTTTGCTATTATAGTTGGATCCTATGTTTCTTCTCCCCTTCTTCTCTCTTGTAATGGATTGAGTTTTCCCTTTGAAGTAATCTCATCGGATTGAGTCTTTAAAGATTTGAGAACACTTGATGTATGTCTTCCCGTGAGTATCTGTGGTGACAATGGGATATCACGTGATTCACTTGATGTATGTTTTGGTGATCAACTTGCGGGTTCCGCCAATGAACCTATGCATAGGGGTTGGCACATGTTTTCGTCGTGATTCTCCGGTAGAAACTTGGGGCACTCTTTGAGGTTCTATGTGTTGGTTTGAATAGATGAATTGAGATTGTGTGATGCATATTGTATAATCATGCCCACGGATACTTGAGGTGACAATGGAGTATCTAGGTGACATTAGGGTTTTGGTTGATTTGTGTCTGAAGGTGTTGTTCTAGTATGAACTCTAGGGCTGTTTGTGACACTTATAGGAATAGCCCAACGGATTGATTGGAAAGAATAACTTTGAGGTGGTTTCGTACCCTACCATAATCTCTTTGTTTGTTCTCTGCTATTAGTGACTTTGGAGTGACTCTTTGTTGCATGTTGAGGGATAGTTATATGATCCAATTATGTTATTATTGTTGAGAGAACTTGCACTAGTGAAACTATGAACCCTAGGCCTTGTTTCCTAGCATTGCAATACCGTTTACGCTCACTTTTACCGCTTGCTACATTGCTGTTTTTATATTTTCAGTTTACAAAAACCTATATCTACCATCCATATTGCACTTGTATCACCATCTCTTCGCCGAACTAGTGCACCTATACAATTTACCATTGTATTGGGTGTGTTGGGGACACAAGAGACTCTTTGTTATTCGGTTGCAGGGTTGTTTGAGAGAGACCATCTTCATCATACGCCTCCCACGGATAATAAACCTTAGGTCATCCACTTGAGGGAACTTTGCTACTGTCCTACAAATTTTTGCACTTGGAGGCCCAACAACGTCTACAAGAAGAAGGTTGCGTAGTAGACATCACAAGTCTCTTCGAATTATCAGTTTGGTTTGGCCTACTAGATTGATCTTTCTTGCAATGGAAGAAGTGCTTAGCTTTGGGTTCAATCTTGCGGTGTCCTTTCCCAGTGACAGTAGGGGCAGCAAGGCACGTATTATATCGTTGCCATCAAGGATAACAAGATGGTTTTTTTTATCATATTGCATGAATTTATCTCTCTACATCATGTCATCTTGCTTAAAGCGTTACTCTGTTTCTAACTTAATACTCTAGATGCATGCTGGATAGTGGTCGATGAGTGGAGTAATAGTGCAGGCAGGAGTCGGTCTACTTGCCTCGGACGTGATGCCTACATACATGATCATACCTAGATATTCTCATAACTATGCTCAATTCTGTCAATTGCTCAACAGTAATTCGTTCACCCACCGTAAAATACTTACGCTCTTGAGAGAAGCCACTAGTGAAACCTATGGCCCCCGGGTCTATCTTCATCATATTAATCTTCCAACACTTAGTTATTTCCTTTGCTTTTTATTTTACTTTGCATCTTTATCATAAAAATATCAAAAATATTATCCTATCATATCTATCTAATCTCACTCTCGTAAGTGACCATGTAGGGATTGACAACCCGTTATCGCGTTGGTTGCGAGGATTTATTTTTTTTGTGTAGGTGCGAGGGACTCGTGCGTAGCCTCCTACTGAATTGATACCTTGGTTCTCAAAAACTGAGGGAAATACTTACGCTACTTTGCTGCATCACCCTTTCCTCTTCAAGGGAAAACCAACGCAGTGCTCAAGAGGTAGCAGTATAAACCGGCCAGGAGAGGCCGGGTTACCCCCAAAATGAGTTATTTATATTTGAAGCCCATGAAGACAAGGAGTATGGCGCTTTATGAAGGCCCAGGGCCCAAAGGCGGATTAAAGCCTGTAGACATAAACCTCCATGATATGTAAACTTGTGATGTAAGATAGAAAGAGTAGAAACCGAGCCGAACACGTTTATGAGCCGGCCTCGGGATTCTGTAAACCGACGGGGTTCAACCTATGTATATAAAGGGACGACCCGGCGGTGGTTTAGCGAAAAGAAACAACAACTCGAGAGCCAAGCATAGCGGATTCGCTCCCTGGTCATTGAAACCCTAGCAATTCCATAACAACTGGATTAGGCCTTTACCTTCACCGCAAGGGGCCGAACCAGTATAAAACTCTCTGCGTCCTTTGTCTGCTTTAACCCCTTTAAGCTAACCCGCCGCGATGGCTCCACGACTAAGTCCTTTCACTAGGACATCTGTCGTGACAAAACCACGACAAGAGTGGAGGATTTGTTGCAATGTGCGCTGGTTGAATTACCGTGCAAGTACCTCAGCCTACATCTTGCCATCAAGCAACTCACAAAAGCTAAGTGGCAACCTATGCCTGACCAAGGCAGGAAATTCATCCTAGCTTGGCGGCGGGGGCTTATGCAACGATTTGGACGGCTGGTGTTTGTCAAATATGTCATTACTGCTAAGCCGTGCATAAGTTGTTGGTTATTGACGCGCCTAGATGGGTCTTTGAGGACATCAACAACTGGAAAAGATCGGGCCAATGGAGGATAGTGCCTCATACCCTGGAACACCATTTATTAGCCTACGTGCTTTGGAGGGCTAGGAGTTAGGAACCTAAGGCTGAAAGCACTCTCTCTTTGGGTGCGCTGGGAGTGTCTTAGGCGGTCGGGCCCCAACAGTCCATGATAGGGGCATGCTTTAATGATTGATATTGATGCACACATGGGCTTTGACAACATGGTTAGCATCACGTGGGCAGAGGGGACACAACTTTGTTCTGAAGGGATAGATGGATCCATGGGTTTTTAGTTGAGGGTATTGTGAAGTTTCGCTTTGCACGTGTCCACACCCGCATCCCAAATTGCAGAACAGTGCAACAAGCAATGGTGGGAGAGCGATGGATTTAGGGCATTCACGCAACACACTCATTTCATGGAGCAACTGCATCAACCATCGCTATCGTTCAATGTGACAGGCAATCTCAGGATGTATTTGCTTGGCCTAGCATGACATCGGGTGTGTATTCAGCCAAGTTCACATGCATGCGACATTGTTAGGGGTTTATCTGCTCACCGATGGTTGCTTGCATATTATGAAGTTGGACACCTCTTAAATGCAGAATCCTCGCCTGACTAGCTAGTGTCTCAATAACAACTATGGACCATAGATCGGCATGCTTGTTATGGCCTTCAAGATCACCCCTTTGTGTGTTATACATATATGCATGAAGAAGACAATGTTGACCACACTCTCGCTCAATGCGTCTACGCAAGAGAAGTGTGGCGCTCCTATTTTGATGCGCTACAGTTGAATTTCATGTTGTATCTGATACATTCATTGCATGGTGGCTCATGAATCTAACGAGCTTCCGAAGGGCAGACAAGCATGGTTTTGATTCATTGGTGATTGGAATCACCTAGTCTTTGTGGAAGCAAAAAAAATGCGAGAGTCCTCCACCGAGTGGAAGAGCAAAAGAGGCCTTACTACCTGCTCTTCAAATGTTAGATGAGATTAGGGATTGGAAGCCATCAAGAGTCAGTGTCGATGGCTTACAATGGTTTGTGAGAGATTAGGTTACCTATCTAAGCTTGGTTGGTGTGGGTGTACCTATGATAATGCTTGCATCATTGATAGGTTTCTTGTAATCAAACTTCAACCCCTTCTATAAAAATACGGTACGCTATTGGCGCACTCCTGAAAGAAAAACTTAACTATGAAACATCCCTCACATCAACTAGCTTAATACTCTTGTGTTACCACAGAAGAAAAAAATCATAGTGAGCAAAAAGTATTTTCTCTCCCGTTTCTTCCCCCTCATTAATTGTTGTTTCTTCTTGAACATCCTCTCCTTAAAATAAGTGATGGCATGTGATTTCCATTCATACAGTGATAAACTGACTACCTCTCATGTTTCTTCCATTTGATAAGCATCTTTTCTTCTTAACCACTCTCTCCTTGCAAGAAGTGATGGCATGTGATCTCTCGGGGTAGCAAGTTAAAAGCATGCTTTCATGGTATGTCAAAATGATACTTCATTTATTTCACCAATTGATTGTAAATAATAACAACACCTAAAGGAAGGGTGCAAATCAAAGTTGTACTCACACAAAATTGCAAAGAAAGAAAATAAAAATAGATGATGTGAAGGTATGAATGTAGTACATAAAATAACATTATTTGTTACCTCTGAGGATATAACACTCACATTATTTGTTACATCTAGGCTCTAGGGATATACCACTCATATTTCTCAATAGCATCAATGCACTATTTTGAGTAAAAATATGCACACCATTTCCATTTGCTAGAATTTGTGTGTCGAAGACAAGGATGCCAATAATAAGCGTTGTATAATTTCTCTAATTTTGTATGAAGAGGATACGAGACGGTTATCAGACAAGCTCAAGTTGAGACTTCTAACCTAATTGTATAATTTAGTCGAGTCACTTTTTTTACTATACATTGGTATAATAGAGAAATAAATGTTTTCTTTTTCCCCTTACTTCTGCATCATCCTTGACCCACAGGCAAGCACAGTCACACACCCCATTACCCTCTGCCCCTATGGGGACACGCAACTGTAGTTTCATGTTTGTTTGGTCACGTGCAACTGTAGTTGCATGCCTGCCGGCCCACAATCATCGGTTGCATGCAGTAGATAGCTGACATATGTCTTCAACTAAATTGTTTATTTTTCAAAAAATTTGGTAGGTTTGCTGAAAGATCATTTGTTCCCCTAAGTGGGTTTTGGTGGAAATGACACTTGAATTGAGGACTAACCATGGACAGATTGTTTTCGGTTGCAAGCAAAGATGGATCGTGACCCCTTCCCCTCTATCCATTGAAAAGAGAGAAAAATGTCAATGCATTTAAAGTATGCATGTTTTTCGTTTCATTTGAGTCATCACATAGCCACATTACTATGATGGGTCACATGATTAACTTGGACTGGAGTCTTATTGCCGACATATATGTTAAACCATATCCCAAGTTCCTTTGGAATAGCCACCAAAAAAACATTGGAGGAAAACTCTTCATACACATCCTATATGTGCCTTTTTGTGTGGCACAAATATTTGTTTCAGATCATTCAGGATGAATATCTGGGATTATTGAAGTTTTCCCAATAGGTGGATTTTTGTGTGGGCCGATATGAAGCCCACCCTTTATTCTGCAAGGGTTAGGGAAACTCCAACACGGTTTATCAAAGCGCCTGCAAATGTCCGCACACTTTTTGCCATCCAAGGCCATGCAACAAAACCGTCCGGATGCATCCGCACATCCGAAAACCCACAAAACGGAAGCAAAGCTGGGGGAGGTTTGCGGGTGTCCGAACATCCTCCACGTAGGCGTCTCACACCTCGGACCCGGCCAATGGAGGCAAAGCCCACACATTTGGACAATTCCACCACTATCTCCGCGAAAGCCCGCCCTTTTCCCACTCTCTCCAATCCGATTGTTGCCGCCCACCACCCAGTTCCTGCCCATTTCATCGTCCAGCACCGTGATGGATCTGATCGAGATGGTCGTCGTCACGCCGGAGGACCTGTTGGTGGTGGTCGCCCACAAGGCCAACATGGCGACACACAATGCATGCCATGTCTCACAAAAAGAAGAGCGAGGGCGATGCGACAGGGGCCAACCACTCAACACCTCCACCGCCGAAGCCTGCCGCCTAGCTGCTACCAGTCGTGCAATTGCCGCCCTGGCCAATGCAGCTGCATCCATCATACTACTTCGCCACCTAGCAGCTCGATCCACAGCACTAGTCTGCATCCACCATCACCTCCGTCCATCACGTGTCGTACAACGTACGTCGACCTCAACATGGTCTACACCTTCACGGAGCCGTAGTCGCCGACGCTTGTTCGTTAGCGGTTGTATGTTGTGTCTCCCTCGCCTGTTGGTACCCGGTCTCTGTTTGACATGTCTTAACCGGGTGCAAAGGCGGATTAGGAGGAGGTGCTGATGAACATCATCTGCATCAGACCCGGGAGGACATTTGGTGCACTAGGGTTGGATGACCCAATTCCCTACCGCTGTCCGCGGAGACGTGTATGCGTACGTTTGGTCCGTCCATTTTGGTGAACCGCGTTGGAGTTGCCCTTATCTTTTTCCTCACTTGAGATGGGTAGTTTTCGCTCTACTACACCATTATTCCAATGTTCAAAAGCTGAAATACCTTCACATCCCTTCGTCACAATACATCAATCCTTTGAGTTCTTTCAGGGGAGCTGATTCTGCAGATCTTTTCATTGCCTCTGTCTAGCTTTTGTACATCCGAAGCATACAAACTTATTGTTGGGAATTACATAACACTACAATGCCAACCTGGCTTTGATAATATATCTTGTGGCCGGAGAAAGCATCAGGTGTTCTTTCTAACTGCCATCACATGCATGTGCCGTGTGTGTGCAGAGAGGGTCCTCGAGAACAGCGATCATCTTTTCTTCACTTGTCAGTTTGCTCCCATTTGCTGGTCATATATATCACTGTCCTGATTTTCAGCGTACCAATAATATTAGACCCTCTTAAATGGAGAACATTCGCTGGGAAGCATGGCAATTGCGAACGTTTTTAAGGGCAAGTTCTTCAGAGCACACATGACAATTTCTTCAGAAACACATGGCAAATTCTGGCAAACAAAGGATTTGCTGTGAAAATTGTCGTGCTCGCTCGAAGGAATTGCCATATTCTTGACACATAAATTGCCGCGAAGAACCTTCATTTTGCCATGCATGGTCCCCCAGCAAAGGTTCGCTGAAAAGCATTACCGATAATATTTAGGATAATTTGGCAAATCAGAAGCACCACTTGTCTATGCCTTTCTTCATGGAGTTATGATCCTTGTGACATGGAGTACTCTCTGGGATTTGCATGAATGCCTACAATTTCAGGGACAGGATCCCTAATCTCTATAGGTTCAGAAAAATCTCAAGGACGATTTGGCTTTGCTTGTTCATAGAGCGAAGCGGAGTTACTGATTGTTCATAGTTTTTATTTATTATAAATTTACAGCGTGTCAAAAAAACATTAATCAACGAGTCAAAAAGAGCAGTACTGGTGTCGTTTCTTACATCGTAGCTCTCTCAGACTGATTACCATCATCTCTTGGCGTGGCTCCATCAACAACCGAGGCGTCGGAATCCATTGTCGAAGTTGAAGTGTGGCTTGGCGGCGGCACCGCCCCTGAGGATGTACTGGTGGTACGCCATGGCCACGGCGGCGCCGGAGAATGGCCCGACCCAGAAGATCCACTGCTCGCTCCACGCCTTGCTGTTGTTGTACACCACGGCGGCACCCAGGCTCCTCGCCGGGTTGATCCCGGTGCCGGTGACGGGGATGGTGGCCAGGTGCGCCACCACCACCGCGAACCCGATGAGCAGCGGCGCCAGCACCGGCACGTGGGTGTCCCGCGCCATGCGCTTCGGGTCGGTCGCCGAGAACACGGTGTACACGAGGACGAAGGTGCCGGCCGCCTCGGCCAGCAGCCCCCCCGCCTTGGAGTACCCCGGCGCGACCTCGTTGGCGCCGCCGCCGTAGAGCTCGTAGTACCGCGCGCCGTGCACGGCCCTGACCATCGCCGCGCCGCAGATGGCGCCGAGGCACTGCGCCGACGTGTAGAGGAAGGCGCGGGGGAGCGACAGCTTCCTCGCCAGCAGCAGCCCGAACGTCACCGCAGGGTTGACGTGGCCGCCGGAGATGCCAGCGGTGCAGTAGACGAGGACGGCGATCATGCCGCCGAAGGCCCACGCGATGCCCAGCACGCCGGCGCCGCTGCACGCTTCCGCGTCCGTCTGGCGCTTGTGGCCGATCACGGTGGCGATGGAGACGTAGACGAAGAGCAGACTGGCGGTGAACTCGGCGATGATGGCGCGGTACAGGGACCACTGGCCAAGCTCGCCGGCGTCGAACAGCCGCACCGCCGGAGGGTCGAGGTAGTCCTTGGTGACGCTGATATCGTTGTTTCCATGGGCCTCTCTACTCTGCTTGCCCTGTGCAGCGCCGGCCATGTCGATATCGATCGACCTCTAGCTCAGCTGATTGATTCGGGAAGAAAAGAAGAGATCGATGGATGGAAAGAATCAAGAATCAGTTAAGTTTTCTGTCCATAACCTGCTGGCAAAGATGCATCTATATATAGAGAAGAGAGGAACCACTAGGCAGATGTGGTAAGCTATCTACAAATCAAAAGAATCCAAAGAGTGGAAGGTCACTTATGCCCTAGCAGGCACCATTTACTAACCACGGAAAGCTCTTTTTTTTTTTGAAAAGACACCCAAAGGGCATCCTATGTCTGATAATTATCAAGCAAAACGGTAGCCAGTGCAACGAAAAGACATTGTTTAATACTCCTCTACCTCCTCAGGTTCACAAATAATATCTCCACTCAAACTTTCTTAACCTTTGACGGCTATAGTCCTTACTTTCCGAAAATACCTCATAAATCGTTTATTTAACTTGGCCAAATTTATAGGGAAGAATATCAACATCTACAATACCAAATGATAGATATACAAATATAGATTTGATATTGTCGTAGATGCGGGTCAATCTTTAGAGAATTGGACACAGCACAAATTTGTTACGACTATGATTTCAGAAGGAGGTTGCATATTGTTAATACGTGGATTCAAAATTTGGAAATCATATATGTTGAGTGACTAAAGTGTCTTTAGAACATTAAGTCCGATGGGATTCTTTTTAATTTTGTTCCGCCCTGCGTGATGTATGCTGTAACGAATGATTGTAAGAATTTTTCTTTGGCTTAATTAATATATGGGGTGTTTTTTTTAAAAAAAGTGCCTTTAGAACATTATCAATAGTTCCTTACGTTATTTACACGTATATATACTACAATATCCAAAATAGTGGTTACAATTTCTTGTGTAAGTAAGTTTTAAAATTTGGCCAAGTTTACAAGAAAAATTATCAACATCCACAATATGAAATGATAGGTGTATTAATATAGATTTGGTATTGTCGTAGATGTAGATATTTTTTCTCTATACAAGCCTGATCAAACTTTAGAGAATTTGACAAAGTTTGTATGTTACATGATTTATTTATGTTTTGAGAAGGAGGGGTTATCATTTTAAATATTTAGAGTGGAAACTGGGAGATTAATACTTTCCAGTGTTATTTAAACATATGCCACAATATCCAAAATAATGCTCAAAATTGCAATCCGTATCGATTTCCAAAATATGAGCCAGCTCTGCATAGTTCCTGGTTGCTCCGCATTCTTATATGGGTATAATACAAGGTATAGTTTTGTATGTCTAGCTTCGTTACAAATTGAGTTCTAGCTTACTCATCGGTTGGTCTGGTAGAACTAGGATAGTATCAATCACTCAGTGGCGGAAATGCTACACTTATGCGCAGTTTCTACAGATTGTACTTACGGGCGCCATCATGGAATCACGTGGTTAGCGAAGATTGAAACGGCTGGTCCCCATGTTCCTGCACCGAGCCAACGACTGACGGCCACGTAGGTCCGTAGGAACTTCCCGTAGCATATTGTCCGTAAGTAGACCATTATTGCACTCAGCGGTCTTGATTGTGTGCCTAGTTAATACTCCCTCCATTCCCTTATACAAGGCCACAAACTCAAATTACAAGTACTATCAAGATAAAATTTAATGACTGCTTTACAAGTCAACTATTCTTTTCGTTAACCGGGATCATTAATACGCCGTATGCGTGCAAGAAAGGAATGACAAAAAAGTAGCATCTATTGAACAAGTTGCTAGTTGAGAAAACAACATTAATTTTTGCCTCAATTACTGTTAGTGGCCTTGTATAGATGCAAAATGTATTTTTTATAATGACCTTGTATAAGGGAAAGGAGGGAGTATATATGTCCTACAAAGACGCGTTGGGAATGGGAGACATTTTCCTAAGGCATCTAGAAAGACCTTGTATATATTCTCATCTGTGATGTAGAGTTAATTATGGCATTGCAAGTTCGTAGTAGGTAATTAACTGGACTTTTTAGTTCAGGGTTGGGACATAGCAATCGATCAGTTGTCATGCCAACGCTAAAAACCGGTGTGTTCATACTAAAATAAATGTATAAGAATCATAATTAATTTTGGACAAGTATAAATGATATATAGATTTATTTGTGTATAATCAAAATTGTCATGTGACCATTGACCCCACAATTTACGGGTAGAATCGCCATTGCAATCGAGTAATACAAGGATCCAGTAAAGAGTAGTACATTATCATTAGGATTCCAGCCCTATCATCGATCACAATACCTGGCCGTGGGGTACACAATAGTCTCACGAATGTGACAACAAAATTCTCTATGTCGCATATTTAGGCACCTTGATTCATACCGTAGGTGTCACGCACGAACCACCAAGTTAATCATATGAATGATTCCTAGTCTCTTAACACAAATTTATTTTGAATAATTAAAAGTCACAACATGGGTAGAATTGAATATGTACAGTAATTCACGGTTAAAAAATGTGTACAGCAATATACATCGACACTTTTGCCGTCCAAAATCATAAACACGATCTTTTTTTTTTGCGCGGGAGGGGGGGAGGGGATCATAAACCGATTTCAAAGTCATAAATATTTATTTTACTCTAGTTAGAATACATTGATTTTTTTCTTTTTCGAAACGGAGAATGCATTGAATTTTGACCAACACGTAAAACCGTCTGGCGTAGGTGTGGGGAGGACCAGCTGCGTACACTGCACTGGCACTGCCGACTGAAACGGCGCTGAGCTGACGAGAATGCCCTCACACAGAGCTGCTGCAGGTTGAGTGGACGTGTACAGCACGTGCCCCTCTATCATTTCGTCCTTGATCAATTCCTCTTTTGAAGCTTATTGTCCGGTGGTTTCTCGAGGAGAAATTAACCGGCAGGAGCACCATCTATAGAAAAAGCACCAACGATGAAGAATTAATTCACTTGATCACCGAGTAATAAAGGCACCGTTTCTTCATGTGTAGAGATCGAATCGAACCGAATATGACGTCTCATATTAACATTTGGTTGATTGATTATATTCATCTAACGTACGGTTGGCATTTTTGGCCAGCATTCTTTCTTCTCTACTTACGTAGCTAGTTTCCGACGACGTCCTTTTCATGCACTCACGACATGTTTGTTCTTCTCTGCCGTGTTGCTACCTAGTCAGCTTGTTTGAGGCCTCAGATGTGGGTGCCGACGAGCATGCCGATCGTCCATGGATCGATGACAACGTTAACGTGCGAGTTGGGACCTGGGATCCAGCAACAGCCAGAGACGGGGAATCGAATCGCTCGAGGCCGAGGATGGTAGTCAGGAGAAGATGACACGCCATGGAAACGGAGATGGGGACAGGAGCCGCGCCCGTGTGCCAGCACGTACGCGTAACTAACACCTTAAGGTCGACCGATGGAGGCATGGTTTCTTTTGTATGTTAGCTGCTGCATGGCCTGGTCTCTGGCATCTATCTGTCTGACATCTTATGCATAGATCTAGTCTAATTAGATCAGATGTACTACAACCTTCCTTCACTATCAACTGTCCCTCAAATGAGTGTATCTAGACATGTGTATTAGATACACTCATTTCAATCCCGGACGGAGGGAATAGGTTTTATCAAGAAAAAATAAGAGATCGGATGTAGGTGGAGATGTGCGCATGTTGACCTACACGTAAGCATGCAATGCAAAGGCAACAAAATATATATGGGCCTCTAGTCTAGCAAATGGCCGTGGTATTCCGTCAATGGTCGACGTAGCTCGTAGTGAGTGTCCTAGTAAACTGTAACTGTAAGAAAGCGATGCCTGCGTACGTGTATGCTTTCTACTACTCCTATATGCATGTGCATGGTCCTGGCCGGTCGACCACAGAATTAGGAGAGATCCACAATTGTGGTCGCAGAGAGAGACATCACTGGAACGTAGCGTTTCGTCGCAGTCGATACACATGGTGGTCTGACACCATTAATTCCAATTCCAAAATTCAATTATGCAGCGATCGGGCCAGCTTGTTTTGTTCATATTCACACCGGTCACGCACTGAACCACTGCTGCAGCGTACATACGTCCACGGCCCATAATTGTTCCCCAGGAAACCCATGTGACCCATCACACGCTCTTTTCTATCTATACATATTGTTCTTAAAAAAATATTAACGGTCTTCGTTTGATTCTAACTCTGTTGTTTCTTGGGATGGTAGTCCTCCCAGCCTTATTTTTTATGAGATTTTAAATGACGTAAGCCTATTCAGTTCTCAATAAAATGCGCGCCTTTCCTGTCCCAAAGAAAGTAGCATAAACCTTTACAAAAATACCCTTACACGGACTGAAAAATACATTTAAATCTTTGGGGTGCCGAAGTTTTCGCTGGTTGCCGCTTATGGGGACTACGTTCCAGCAGAGCAAGCTTGTTTAAACGAGTAAATAGCATAAAACTACTACTTTACAGGTTAGGGTTTCAAAAAACTACCGATTTTAATTTTTTTTCTCAGATAACTACCAAATGGGTGGTCGGTTGTTTTAAAAAAATCCAAATCTTCAAGTGATCTAAAGTTGATCGCGATTATGACAGGTCGGGCCCGCACCTAAACAAACCGTCTGTTTGACCGTTAGGTTGACCGTTAACTTACAAATAGGGCCCACATGTCAGTGTCTCTATCTCATATACAAATAAAAAAAATCTTCAACCCCCCGATTCTTTTCCAAATTTACAAATATGTCCTTACTTTTTACAAAGTAGCCCCTATAAACATTCCTAAAAAGCAATCGGGTCCATGTTGTTTTTCTGAAAAAGCAATCGACAGCCGCTCCTCTCCTCACGGCCACGACCTCGCGGCCGGCGTCCACCTCTGCGCCCGGCGACATCCGGCAAGCCTCCAACGCCGGCGACCGCCCTCGGCACCTACTGTCACATCACCGCCCGCCTCTCCCTCTCCTCGCCTCCACCTCGTGCGCCCCGCCTCCGCGCCTGAGCTCGCGCAGCTGCTGCTCGCGGCCATGGCCGCCACCGCATGTGCCCTAAGCTGTCAGGCCCGGCGAGCTCTGCCGCCGGCCGTCCCCCAATCTCCGTCGCTCCAGCCACTGCTTCGGGCGTCGCCCTGCACCGGTCGCCCTCCACGGCCTCTGCTGGTGCTCCTTTGCAGCCGACGAGCCGCGGCGGCCTCTGCTGATCTGGCGCATGCGCCATGGCCGTCGGACCTGGTCGCTTCTGGCGGCGGAACTGGTGGCTTTCGGCGGCGGCGAGCTGGTGGCTTCCGGCGGCGGAGGAGAGAGGGAGGCTGGGAGGGTTGTCGCCGGCTTGGGAGAGGACAGAGTCGCCGAAAGTGCGTTATATCGACTAGAGAGGGGTGAATAGGCGATTTTTATGAAATTCTTCACTGAGGAATTTGCTAGTGAGGAAATTCCTTAGCGAAGAACTACTAGCAACGGAATAAGTACTCAGAAGTAAACATAGCAGAATACATGCATGGTCATCATGAAATGAAGACAAACACAGAGTACAGAAAGCGTAAACACAAGATAGCACAGAATGAAGACAAACAGACTGAAGAAATTGAATTGAGGAAATTGAGAAAGTCTTCAGTCAAAGTCTTCAAACACAGATATGAACAAACACACAACACAGTAATGAAGAAATGAAAGTGTTGAGGAAATAGAACCAGTTGGCTTGGTGAAGACAATGATTTGGTAGACCAGTTCCAACTGTTGTCTCAGTTGTACGTATGGTTGGATCGGCTGAGTATTTAAACTCGAGGACACCTAGTCCCGGACACACAGTCCTCACCGTATTCTCCTTGAGCTAAGGACACACAGTCCTCGCCCAATCACTCGTGGTAAGTCTTCAGGTGACTTCGAACCTTCACAAACTTGGTCACTCGGCGATCCACAATTCCTCTTGGATGCTCTAGACCATGACGCCTAACCGTCTGGAAGAAGCACAGTCTTCAAAGGTAACAAGCGTCGGATCCACGCAGGATCAATCTCTTCAGTGATGCTCAATCACTTTGGGTTTGTAGGTGTTTGGGTTTGGGTTTTGGATTTTCCTCACTTGATGATTTTTGCTCAAAGTCGTCGGAGGATGGGTTGCTCTCAAATGACAAGTGTCAGTTTCTCGCGGAGCAGCCAACCAGCTAGTGGTTGTAGGGGGCGGCTATTTATAGCCTAGGGAGCAGCCCGACATGATAAGACATAAATGCCCTTCAATGATATGACCGTTGGATGGATAAGATATTTTGGGACAGCTGGTGCATAGCACAGCAATGGTCGGAAATTTGAGGTTCAAATTCCTCAGGGCTATCATGTTCCTCACAGTGTAGGCAATTCGCACTGGCGAATTCCTAACTCCGCAGTCAGAACAAAGTCCTCAGTGACCAGAAGAACTACGTCTCTGTCACTGAAAAATTGACTGAACTGTATGAGATTTCCAATGGCTTCACTCGAAGGGATTGGTAGGTGTAGGATTTGAGTTGAGCATCACTTGGAAATTTTCTCCTTAGTATTTCCTCGACCCCTTTAACAATACGGTGTTTCCTATAACTCAAGAAAGAGAAATTGAAACTACGAAAACAAAAGTCTTCACGCTTCATGTTCCTCGAATGATAACCAAGTCTTTAAGGTCACACCAATTTCTTCACTTTCAAAGTCTTCAGAAAGTCTTCATTGTATCAAAGTCTTCAGTCGAAGAACTTCATTTTTAGGGGCCGACTTTCTCTGTAAATATCAAACTCCTCATAGACTTATAGACATGTGTACACTCATAAACACATTAGATTCTTAACCTATAAGTCTTCAATACACCAAAATCACTAAGGGGCACTAGATGCACTTACAATCTCCCCCTTTTTGGTGATTGATGACAATATAGGTTAAGTTTTCAACAGGGATAAATACATGAAGTGTAAAAACTGATATTGAGGAATTTGATTGCAAGATATAGAAGAACTCCCCCTAAAGAAGTGCATAGTGAGGAATTTGCTTTTGAAGCAATGCACACTTGAAGAGTTGAATCATGGAGATCACCCCCTATATCTTGTAATTCATACACGCATTTGATATATAATATGAAGAATTTGAAATGCATGATGAAATATGGTGCCTGATGTAATTCAGCATGCGTGCAATAATATTAACGAGGAATAAGCATGCAGAGTAGTGCATCAAAAGTATCAGAGCACAGTACATTAAAAGTATCAGGGCACCATCGGGTTTAAGATTACAACTCGATCCAATAAAAGTTTCGGAAGAACGAGAGTTGTAACTTAGCAAAAAAAACGATGTATAATAGACCTACTTGAAGACTAACTCAAATTTCTCCCCCTTTGTCATCGAATGACCAAAAGGATCGAAACTGAGGACTAACGCTCCTGAAGATAATCAAGTTGATGAAGGAGCGCCAGCGTTGTTGGGGTCGGTTGTTGAAGTAGGGCCTGTCACAGTGTCGTCCAAGTCTTCATGTTCATCAGTGGCGCGCGATGAAGAATAGGAACTGGCCACCAAAGAAGGAACCTGGACCTTCTTGAATTTCTTCGGAGGAGGTGCACACCAAGCTTTTAAATCTAGGTCGATACGACCGATATATAGGCCGATATATCACTTTTGGGGCTCTACCGATATAAACATAACATATCATTTGGTAAATATCATTTTCCAACATATCATCCGATATGGACCGAAATATCGACTGATATGTCCGATATCTAGTCCGATATGTCCACCGATATAGAACGATACGTAGATAACAACAATTTTTTTATTAGAAAGCAGTGAAATAACATTATGCCTTTAGAACTTCATTATATATAATCAAAGTCATGCACAATATTTTGTACGAATGCATATATATCGTATTGTTTTTAATCATAGAGTAAGGATTTGTGAGTCCTTCCTTATTAGTTTCTTTATCAACAAGTTACTAAACTAGGAATCTAAAAGTGTTATGTTAAAGCATTGAGATCATACATTTTATTTTACTAAAAGTAAATGTTTTGAACAAGAATAATGAAAAAAACTAGACTTGGTTTCTCCGATATATCTACATATCGTCCGATATATCACCCGATATCCGATATCCGATATGTCGGAGCCAAACCGATACGAATCCGATATCCGATATTTTGAAGCTTGGTGCAGACCGGGCAAACTCTTCTTTGAGACCCATTTTCTTCAGATCTTCTGCGCTGTAAATGTGAGACAGAATAGCCCAGGTGCGGTTGAGGGTTTCATGAAGGTAGTAGTGGTTTTTCTTCACTGCATTGTGTGTTGAAGTCATGTTGTGAAGAATTGAACCAAACTGACGCTTGACCCATTTGTGATTGCGATCAACCTTCTGATGAAGACTGAGGAGTAACTCACGATCAGTCATCACCCTGGGTACTGTGGCTTGAGGATTTTGCTTGGCATCGTTGGCGGCAGAGTCATGGGTGGCAGAGTCATCATTGGTGGAGTAGGATGCGACCTTGCGAAATTGACCATCCAATGGACGAATGCCTTCATCTATCACAGCAGTTGCCTGGCCCTTTTCTTCAGCTGAGGAAAATGTCCTTTTGAGGACTTCAATAGGAGGCAAGTAGCTGCAGTGGTTCAGAGTGTCAGCTTTGTAATTGAGTGAAGACCTTGTCCTAATGAATCTCATAATCCATGGCGCATAAGGCTTCAGCTCAAATGGTGACATAGCAATGTTTGCCAGAGTGCTCATGAAAAAATCATGGAAGTTGACGAGAACGCCATGAATGATGTTGAAAAGCATATTCTTCATGATACCAACGACTTCTTCATCATTGGAGTCGTGGCCTTTGATAGGACTCATAGTCTTCGACAGAATGCGATAGACGGTCCAAGGCACATACAATAATTCCTTGACGAGGAATTTGGTTCGTGGGGCCTGCCCTAGCTTCAAAGGCTTCATCAGCACTTGCATATAGTGATTTGAAAGCTCAGGTTTGTTGTAAACACAACGTGCATCTTCAAGGGGAGGACTTAGAGGAAGGACACGAAGCAATTCAGATGCTGGTGCGTTGTAGTGAGTGTTCTCTGTCATCCAGTCCAGAACCCATGAATTCACATCTTCAGAGTTGCCGGTGATGTGCAGCGTTGCGTAGAACTGAAGAATGAGTTCTTCATTCCAATCGCATATGTCAGTGCAGAAATTGAGCAGCCCAGCGTCGTGAAGAACACTGAGGACTGGCGTGAAGCACGACAAAGACTCCATATCCACGTGAGGAATATGTGCATGATCGAAGACTTTGTCTTTGTTGAACAACACTGAGGAATAGAAGTTGGCTTGACTAGCAGTCCAGAAACGCCTCTTCCTTATGCGAGCAGAGTCATAGGGATTGTAATCTGTGAAGAATACATGCTCACCAAAGAAGTCTTCAGCCTTGAACTTTTGCTTCTTTGAGAATGGATCCTTTGGCTTTGGCAGAGGAGTGTCAGTGAGTTGCATCACTACCTCAGGAATCGCAATCTCAGGTTCTTCAGGCTGAGGAATTTCTGGTTCCTCCTCAGGTGTTTCTGCAGCAGGTTCTTCAGCACTAGTGGCTGGAATTTCTTCATGCACAGATGCAGTGGGATGAGTTTCTTCAGAGCCCATTTGAACTGTTGGTGAAGGGGAGTGAGGGATTTGCTGCAATGGAGTGAAGAGTGGAGAATTGGGGTGCTGACTTTCCCAAAAGTCATCATTCATCACTGGAGTTGTGCTTCCAATGTCCACATCTTCATCATCAATTTCTTCAACACCAGCCTCTTCAGCAGTAAACTAAGGCATCGGTGATGAAACCACGGGGGTTGAAGGGATTGCATCCACTTCAATTTCCTCATCAATCTGCTCTGACGAAGCAGCAGATTGAGTTTCTTCATCAGATCCTCTTGGGATCACATATTCTTCACCAAAAGGAACAACATCAATGGGATTTTCAAACGAGCTGGTCATAGGCTTAATCTTCATTGGAACTGAAGACTCTGAAGCACTTTATGCTTTCCTTTTCTTCACTTCAGTTTGCTCTGCAGCCCTGGTCTTCTTCACATCTAATGCAGATAAAAGGATAGGAGTTGGTGTAGGTGCAGGTGGAGCTGAGGAATCTGGTTGAATTTCCTCAGGCGCAACTGATGCTGTTGCCCTGGTTTCTTTAGTTTCTTCAGGCGCACCACTAGTGGATGCCCTGGCAATTTCTTCAGCGGCTGGAATGGAGTGATCAGCCCTGGAACTAGCATTTTCTTCAGCAGCCTGAAAATCATCAGCGGTGCTGGCATGTTCTTTAGTTGGCTGAGCAGAAGCTTCAGCTTGAGGAATTTCTTGTTGCGATGGGGCTGCAACATTGGTGAAATTTTCAGTCAGTTTTACAAACCTGACTTTGTCTCCCTTCCAGTCAGCATAGTAGGAGTCAAATTTGTTACTGAGGGCTTTGATGTCAGCCTGCATCTTGACAAGTTCTTCAGTTGCCATCTTGACAACGTTTTTCTTCAGCAGTTTCTCCTTTTTGTACTGTGATTTCTTGATATCTCTGGCCCTATCATATTTCCACTTCTCCTCTTGGATGAAGTGAGTCAGCATGTGACTTTGGCCAGGTGTCAGCTTGAAGTCAGGCATAGGTGTAATTGGATCCTTATGCCAGAGATCAATATAATCAAGGATCGCCCTTGGATCCAGTAGCAGTGGCACAGGTGTGCCTTTGGCTCTAGCGGCCCTTTCTTGTCTGTCCCTGATGATTTCTGCAAGTTCTTCTTCATCAGCCTCATCTTTTTCAGACGGCACATGAAAGACAACCTGCTTCTTCTTAGGACTTGGCCGAGAACCTCGTCCAGCAGTTGCTTTAGTCTTCAGCAGAGTTGGGCCAGATGAGGAATTTGGCGCAGCTGAGGAACTTGCTGAGACACCAGAGGCAATGGAGATGCCTGTAGTCCTTTGGCACGAGGCCATATGCACAGGTGCTGAGGACTTTGTCGGAACTGCTGAGGATTGTGGAGGAGGTGCTGAGGACTTTGGTGGAGCAGGAGCATCATGAGGAATTTGCTTTGAAGATTTTGAAGCTCCTGGCCGTGAAGGCGCAGCTGAGGGTGAAGCACTTGGCTTTTGAGCGGGCTTCTTTGGCATAGATTTCCGCGTCTTGACAGAGGCCTCAATGGCAGCAGCAGCAGTAGAATCTTCATTGAATTTCTTCACTGCTTCTTTGGCTTGTCTT
This sequence comes from Aegilops umbellulata, assembly GCA_032464435.1. Taxonomy (NCBI): domain Eukaryota; kingdom Viridiplantae; phylum Streptophyta; class Magnoliopsida; order Poales; family Poaceae; genus Aegilops; species Aegilops umbellulata. The sequence goes on from CP136059.1 coordinate 347,016,723, forward strand.
GCCAATTTGGCTTGGCGCTTTGCCCATTCCTCCGGAAAATCCTCACCACGTTTGACGCTAGTGGGATCAGCCACTTGGCCAGGTGCCAATGGGGCTCTTAGTCATGGAGGATTCAGTGCGAATTTCTTCATGTACTTTAGAGTGACGTATCTGTACTCCCTCCATTCACGTGCCCATCTTCGTTCTATCCTCTGAATGCGGACCTTGCACTGATTTTTATCTTCTTTGCCAAACTTGGCTTCATCAGGCGTGCAATAATCTTTATAGATGTCCTCAGGGATTTCAAAGGCAGTCATGACCTCAGGCTTATTTCCTCCTTTCTGTGGCCTTTTTCCGTCAGCCATTTTCTTCAGTTGAGGAATTTGAACAATATAATTTTCTGAAGAAGTGTGCAACTTTTCTTCAAGGAACACTGCAAATGAGTTAAGTTGATGAGAACCTAGAGATTCAGCAGCGGACATGTGTACCTGTGAACAGAGTATAGTTGCGAGGAATTTGGAGAGGTCATATGCGTTCTCAGAGGGTTTTTCAAAAAGAACAAGTTTGAGGAATTTGACTAGATGCGTCTTGAAGAATTTCACTAAGCGCGCTTTATCTTAGGTTCCAGAGTTGTATAGATCGAAGATCCACACAATTGAGGTATCTTGAAGAAAATGATGCTTAGGGAAATGAATCAAGAACAGATGACATGTGAGGTGTTTTGTGTGTGAAGATTTGAAGAATAAAACACCTTTGAAGATTTTGTAGAAAAACTTCGAATCAAAGAGGACAGTAAAAGTAACTTTTAATTACCCTGAATGAAGAACATGACGAACAGAGAGGTGAAACAGTGGAGTTCGTCGATGTAGATCTTCCACGCCCTAACTTGGCAGAGGAAGACGTCTACGGCGGCGGCGGAGGTGAAGATTTCCACGGTCGGCGCGAGTACGACGGCAACGAGGTCGAGGCAGTGAAGCTCTTCCTCACCGGCGACGATGGAGTAGCGGCGCTAGGGTTTGAGAAGCTCGAGCGGGAGAGAGAGATCGAGCGGAGTAAAAGAAGTGAGGAAGGGGCGAGGGGTATTTATAGAGGCAGTGAAAAACCGTTCGCCCGAAGATTTTGGGACGAACGTGCCCCTGACCATTCTCCTTCTCACGACATGTGTCACCCACGTACTGTGTAGTGGAGATCATGTAAGATCGTGGGTGAATTAAATAATGCAGCGTGGGATGCGAAACGGTTTGAGCGGCAAAACCAAAAATTTGGATAAGATTAGTTTTAACGTTCCGTTCGCAAGTTCTTTAGCTGATAAGGACACAGTGAAGATTTTGAACGAGTTTCAAATAAAACGCACATGAAGAATTTGTGAACAGATTGGATTAAGTATAGCATAGAGGGGAAGGGTCCGATCACATTCACTTAGCAAAAAAACAACAACTTGAAGAAATAGCTATAAGTGAATGTTGTAGAGGACATAAACTCATATATATATTTCGCCAATGAAGAAAAATGACGGTATAAGTGAAGATTTGAAAGTTGAAGAATTTGAACAATTGAGGAATTTCAAAACTGAGGAAAAACTCAAATTGAAGATTTTTCAATTTTTGTGGTGGCGTGACCCACCGTATAAGAACGATGATTTCAGACACCGCGTACAATTGTCGTAGGGTTCTGAGAATCAAATTCTTCATTAATTTCTTCACACTAAGAGTGTTATTCTTCATTGATTGAAGAAAACGTTCCTTCATGTGTTGCACATCTAAGTCATCAATTTTGCATAAGTGTTAGGATGAGTGCCTTTTCAAAGTACATTTGAAGACTCTAAGATATTTAGCTCACACCGCAACTTGCTAAATCTCTTCTCATCCAAGGGCTTAGTGAAGATATCGGCTAGCTGTTCTTCAGTCTTCACATGCTCAATAGATATGTCGCCCTTCAACACATGATCACGAAGAAAATGATGACGAATCTGAATGTGCTTTGTCTTCGAGTGCTAAACTGGGTTATAAGCAATCTTGATGGCACTCTCATTGTCACAGAGGAGAGGCACATTCTTCACGTTGACGCCATAGTCCTTGAGTGTTTGCTTCATCCATAGCAGTTGAGCACAGCAAGAACCAGCAGCAATGTACTCAGCTTCAGCAGTAGACAGTGATACACAGTTTTGTTTCTTCAAGGACCAACAAACCAAGGATCGCCCGAGGAAATGACAAGTACCAGATGTTGACTTGCGGTCCACACGGTCACCAGCATAGTCAGAGTCAGAATATCCAATGAGATCAAAATCCGAGCCCTTGGGATACCATAATCCTAGTGTTGGTGTGTGAGCTAGATATCGAAGAATATGCTTCACAGCCTTATGGTGTGATTCCTTCGGTGCAGCTTGAAATCGTCCACACATGCAAACACTAAGCATTATATCTGGCCTAGATGCATATAAGTACAATAAAGAGCCAATCATGGAGCGGTATACCTTATGGTCGAAGTCAGTACCATTTTCATCAGTGCACAGATGACCATTTGTGGGCATAGGAATTTTGAAGCCTTTGCAATCTTGCATGCCGAATTTCTTCAGGACATCCTTGAGGTATTTCTCCTGAGATATGAATATGCCATTGCGCTGTTGACGAATTTGAAGACCTAAGAAGAATTTCAACTCTCCCATCATAGACATTTGATATTCTTCACTCATCATATAGGCAAATTCATCACTATAATGTTGGTCAGTATAGCCAAAGATGATATCATCAACATATATTTGGCACACAAATAGTTCACCATCATAAGATTTAGTAAAGAGAGTGGGATCGAGTGAACCGGGTGTGAAGCCTTTCTTCATGAAGAATTCCTTCAATGTATCATACCACGCCCGTGGGGCCTGCTTGAGGCCATAGAGGGCCTTGTTAAGTCTGAAGACTTTGTCAGGATGTTTTGGATCTTCAAAACCTAGGGGTTGAGCAAGATATACTTGTTCCTCAAGCTTACCATTGAGGAATGCACTTTTCACATCCATTTGATATAAGATGATATCATGATGGTTAGCATAAGCAAGCAATATGCGAATAGCCTCAAGTCTAGCAACAGGTGCAAAAGTTTCATCGAAATCAACTCCTTCAACCTGTGTGTAGCCTTGAGCTACTAGTCGTGCCTTATTCCTCACCACAACACCATTTTCATCTTGCTTGTTGCGATTGATCCATTTTGTGCCAATGATGTTATGCTTGCGAGGATCAGGACGATTGACCAGTTCCCAGACGTTGTTGAGCTTGAACAGATGTAATTCTTCTTGCATGGCCTGAATCCACTCAGGCTCCAGAAATGCTTCATCTACCTTAGTGGGCTCTGTGATAGAGACAAAAGCAAAGTGCCCACAAAAGTTAGATAGATGTGAAGCTTTTGAGCGTGTGAGAGGACCTGGTGCTCTAATGTCATCGATGATCTTCTCCACTTGCATTTCTTTTGCAACGCAAGGATGAGCTGGTTGTCGTTGAGGAATTTGATCAGCATTTTCCTCAGCATCAATTTCCTCAGCATTTTCTTCAGGTGCGTCAGCTTGACGTTCTTCACGTTCTGGAATGAATTCTTCAGCAGATTCTTCAGTAGGAATGACATCTTCAGTAGCCTTGTGCTTGATAGAATCCTCAGGTGTTGGTTCATCTAACACAGAAGGTAGGTGCTCTCTTTGCGAGCCATTAGTCTCATCGAACCGCACATCTATAGTTTCAACAATCTTGTGAAGAACATTGTTGAAGACTCTGTAGGTGTGCGAGTCCTTTCCGTAACCAAGCATAAAACCTTCATGTGCTTTCGGTGCAAATTTAGAGTTGTGATGAGGATCTCTAATCCAGCATTTAGCACCGAAGACTTTGAAATAACTCACATTGGGTTTCTTGTCAGTGAGGAGTTCATAGACAGCCTTCTTGAACAATTTGTGAAGATATACTCTGTTGATGATGTGGCATGCAGTATCAATTGCATCAACCCAGAAACGACGAGGGGTTTTGTACTCATCTAGCATAGTGCGAGCCATCTCAGCAAGAGTCCTGTTCTTGCGCTCCACGACGCCATTCTGTTGAGGAGTATAAGGAGCAGATAACTCATGAGTAATACCAAGTTCATCAAGATATTCATTGAGACCCGAATTCTTGAACTCAGTGCCATTGTCACTTCTGATGTGCTTGATCTTCACACCAAAGTTGGTTGAAGCCCTCGAGGAAAATCGTTTGAAGACTTCCTGCACTTCATGTTTGTAAGAGACAAGGTGTACCCATGTGTAACGAGAGTAATCATCAACGGTAACAAAGCCATATTGAGATGCTTCATTTGAAACAGAGGAGTAGTGATTAGGACCGAAGAGATCCATGTGAAGCAATTCGAATGGTCGAGTGGTGGTCATGATGGTCTTTGCTGGATGCTTGGCCTTGGTCATCTTTCCATCTTCACAGGCACCGCATAAGTGATCCTTGAGGAATTTGACATTCTCAATGCCAATGACATGCTTCTTCTTTGCAAGCGTGTGCAAATTCCTCATGCCTGCATGACCAAGTCGTCGATGCCATAGCCATCCTTCTGAAGCTTTTGCAAGTAGGCACACGGCTGGTTGTGAATCTGCAGAGAAATCAACAATATACAAGTCTCCTCTCCTAAAGCCTTCGAAGACTTTGGAATTGTCAGCTTCCATAATCACAACACAACGATACTTGCCAAAGACAACAACCATATCAAGATCACAAAGCATTGAGACAGACATAAGGTTGTATCCTAAGGACTCAACAAGCATGACTTTGTCCATGTGTCGATCCTTTGTGATAACAACTTTACCTAGACCCAATACCTGACTTTTGCTTTTATTAGCGAAGATGATATGCTTCAGATGTGATGACGATAAGGGAGCATCCATCAACAGATTTTTGTCACCAGTCATGTGATTTGTACATCCACTATCAAGTACCCACTCAGTGGCCTTGGGTTGATCATCCTTGGCACCCTTTGCCACGAAGCAATAGGTGGGAGCGTAGTCATCACTTCCTTCATCAGCCTTGTTGGTGAGATCACTTTCTTCAGCGTTGAAGATGGACTTGCTGACAAATGCGGTAGCGAGGGCTAGGCTCGCCACACCAGACTCGGAGTCTTCAGATTGTTCCTCTTCCTCATTTTCTTCAGATTCAGCCTCAGAGTCCATTTCCTTGCCAATGAATGCCCGAGCCTTCTTGGAGCTTCTCTTCTTGTGAGACGAAGACTTCGAGGATTTTGATGATGAAGATTTTGAGGATTTCTTCTTTTTCTTCGCATCATCAGAACTGTAATCCTTGTATTTCTTCTTCTTTGATTCCTTTTCCCACTGAGGACAATCTTGAATGTAATGTCCTGGTTTCTTGCACTTGTGACAAAGCCTCTTCTTGTAGTCACTGGATGAGGAATCATTGCTCCTTGAAGGTTTTCCAAAGCGACCACGTCTTGAGAACTTCTGGAATTTCTTCACAAGAAGTGCTAGATCATGACTCAGTTCTTCAGGGTCACCAAGGCTGCTACCAGAGTCTTCATCTTCGGATTCTGATACTACCTTGGCCTTCAGTGCATGTGATCTGCCATAGCTCGAACCATAGAGATCTCTCTTTTCAGCAAGCTGGAACTCATGAGTGTTTAGCCTCTCGAGGATATCAGCGGGGTCAAGTGACTTGTAATCAGCACGCTCTTGTATCATCAGTGCCGGAGTATCAAATGAGGAATCAAGCGATCTCAGCAATTTCTTCACCACCTCATGGTCGGTGATGTCAGTGGCACCAAGTGCTCGAAGCTCATTTGAGATGTCGAGTCTTTTGAAGCAGTTGAAGAGATTGCGAAGAACATCAACTCGAGAGCCACGCTGAGTTGAAACTCCTTCATTGACCTTGGACAACCTATCCCAGATAAGCTTAGCAGTTTCTAAAGCACTCACTCTACCATACTGTCATTTGCTCAGATGGCCACATATGATATTCTTCGCTTGGGAATCGAGTTGCCTGAATCTCTTCACGTCGGTAGCGTTCAGTGAGGGTGAGATGGAGAAAACATCATTTTCCATAACGTACCAGAGATCATTATCAATTGCCTCAAGATGCATGCCCATCTTGTTCTTCCAGTAGGGGTAGTCTGTCCCATCAAAGGTAGGACACCGAGCAGAGACCTTGATCATACCTGCGGTCGACATAACTAAAACTCGAGGTGGTTAAACCAAAATCACACAGAACAAGGGAGTACCTTGCTCTGATACCAATTGAAAGTGCGTTATATCGACTAGGGGGGGTGAATAGGCGATTTTTATGAAATTCTTCACTGAGGAATTTTCTAGTGAGGAAATTCCTTAGCGAAGAACTACTAGCAACGGAATAAGTACTCAGAAGTAAACATAGCAGAATACATGCATGGTCATCATGATGAAATGAAGACAAACACAGAGTACAGAAAGCGTAAACACATGATAGCACAGGATGAAGACAAACAGACTGAAGAAATTGAACTGAGGAAATTGAGAAAGTCTTCAGTCAAAGTCTTCAAACACAGATATGAACAAACACACAACACAGTAATGAAGAAATGAAAGTGTTGAGGAAATAGAACCAGTTGGCTTGGTGAAGACAATGATTTGGTAGACCAGTTCCAACTGTTGTCTCAGTTGTACGTATGGTTGGATCGGCTGAGTATTTAAACTCGAGGACACCTAGTCCCGGACACACAGTCCTCACCGTATTCTCCTTGAGCTAAGGACACACAGTCCTCGCCCAATCACTCGTGGTAAGTCTTTAGGTGACTTCGAACCTTCACAAACTTGGTCACTCGGCGATCCACAATTCCTCTTGGATGCTCTAGACCATGACGCCTAACCGTCTGGAAGAAGCACAGTCTTCAAAGGTAACAAGCGTCGGATCCACGCATGATCAATCTCTTCAGTGATGCTCAATCACTTTGGGTTTGTAGGTGTTTGGGTTTGGGTTTTGGATTTTCCTCACTTGATGATTTTCGCTCAAAGTCCTCGGAGGATGGGTTGCTCTCAAATGACAAGTGTCAGTTTCTCGCGGAGCAGCCAACCAGCTAGTGGTTGTAGGGGGCGGCTATTTATAGCCTAGGGAGCAGCCCGACATGATAAGACATAAATGCCCTTCAATGATATGACCGTTGGATGGATAAGATATTTTGGGACAGCTGGTGCATAGCACAGCAATGGTCGGAAATTTGAGGTTCAAATTCCTTAGGGCTATCATGTTCCTCACAGTGTAGGCAATTCGCACTGGCGAATTCCTAACTCCTCAGTCAGAACAAAGTCCTCAGTGACCAGAAGAACTACGTCTCTGTCACTGAAGAAATTGACTGAACTGTATGAGATTTCTAATGGCTTCACTCGAAGGGATTGGTAGGTGTAGGATTTGAGTTGAGCATCACTTGGAAATTTTCTCCTTAGTATTTTCTCGACCCCCTTTAACAGTACGATGTTTCCTATGACTCAAGAAAGAGAAAATGAAACTACGAAAACAAATGTCTTCACGCTTCATGTTCCTCGAATGATAACCAAGTCTTCAAGGTCACACCAATTTCTTCACTTTCAAAGTCTTCAGAAAGTCTTCAGTATATCAAAGTCTTCAGTCGAAGAACTTCATTTTTAGGGGTCGACTTTCTCTGTAAATATCAAACTCCTCATAGACCTGTGTACACTCATAAACACATTAGATTCTTAACCTATAAGTCTTCAATACACCAAAAACACTAAGGGGCACTAGATGCACTTACAGTCGCCGATCTGGCACATGCGCCCTGGCCGTCGGGCCTGGTCGGTTCCGGTGGCGGCTAGCTCGTGGCTTTCGGTGGCGGTGAGCTCGTGGCTTCCGGCAGCAAAGGACAGAGGGAGGCCGGGGAAGGGTGTCGCCGGCTTGGGAGAGGACAGAGTCGCCTGCTCGGGAAGGGGTGTGTGCGTGCTCGCGGAGAGTTCAGGGGAGGGAGAGAAAGAAAAGTGAAAGAAGAGACACTGACATGTGGGCTCCATTTGTAAGTTAACGGTCAACCTAACGGTCAAACATACGGGTTGTTTAGGTGCGGGCCCAACCTGTCATAATCGCGATCAACTTTGAATCACTTGGTGATTTGGGTTTTTTGAAACAGCCGACCACCCATTTGGTAGTTATCTGAGAAAAAAATAAACCGGTAGTTTTTTGGAACCCTAGCCTGTAAAGTAGTAGTTTTATGGTATTTACTCTGTTTAAACACATGAGCTTGTAGCAGCGGCTTGGAAGTCTCAGCGTAGACACTGACAACCGTGATCCGCATAGCAAATTGTCTCCTTGATGAAGAAAATGCCAAAGAGTTCATACAGAACGCCCCAGTTCCAACTAGACAGAGTCAGGAAACAAAAACCTCACATGCTCCCTGATAAGGCCAAGGCTTGCTAACCTTCAGCATTCGATACTGGGCCGGAGAACCAAGATGTATAACCACATTGTCCACTCCGCAGTACAATGCGACCAGGGCAAGCAAAAAAACTATAGATCCAAAAGACCAGATCTAGGGACCCACTATCTTCCACACACCTTTCGGTGATACAAAGAAGATCATCGAAACAAGGACGAGGCAGGGAGACCTTACTCCATGCCAACGACTGCCCAACGAAGACAAATCGTAAATTTATTCCTAACCCCACCACCATCGCACCGAAGCCCTAGGGTCCCCACCGCCTCCCATCACTAGAGCAATAGACCCCAAATCGGACATCCAGTTCAAAGTATATATAACTTTTTTTAGCTCAAACAAATAGGTAAATGCATCGATTGATGAATGGGAGGGACACCTGGGACAGAGGTAGATTCCAGGGTGATTTTAACAAAAGAGCGGGCTTCAAATGCATGAGAAAAAAAAGTGTGATGATCTAAGCCAATCTTGTTCAGATCCTACATATGGTCCATTGTTTCCAGTGAACAAGCATTTTCATTGGGACCTCGACATCGCATGAGCGTACATGGAAAGGACCAAACCCGTAAAGCACATGCACTGCCGACTAAAACAACATTAATTTGACAGAAATGCCCTTAGTCAGATGGAGAAGGTTGCTTGAACGTTCAAATAAAGGACAAAAAATGTTGGCTTAGCTAGCTCGGTTAGACGGGTACTGTACGATGCTAACTGCATGGATGGATACGCCAAGGAATAGACTTTCTGGCTGGTAGACGGGTACTGGTAGGGAATAGACTTGAGCTACGAGCTCAATTAGGGGCTCCGTATGTAGACCCATCTGTTTTGGGTAGCCTGCACCAATACTCCATACGGGTTTGTGTGTCGGGCGTGAAATTTTATGTCTTCAATTTGACTACGTGTAGTTTTAGGTTTTAGGCTTTAGTAACTTAGTTTTTCACTCGTTTATCGTCTTGGCTTCACCGACGGTGATTGCGATGCTGAATAAAGAAATTTTAGGTTCTTCCCCAATGAGGCGATCGGTCTTATGGTCGGGGATGAATTTCAAAATCAGACTATCCAAGCAAGATGACATGGTGGCGGTGACATCCTCGTGGTGGACTTGTGTCCTAGGGCTCCGTCGTTGCGACGACATTCACTTCAGCATCGGCGGAGCTTGGGAGATAGTTCAGGAGCATATGCAGATTGTGGTCTGCATTGACGGCATTGAAAGATGGTGGGTCATGTGCTGGGTTCGTGGTTCGTGGCTTGCAGGTATGGTTTCTCCTCCGACGTCTTAGTCATGTGGGGGTGACAGATCTGGATTCGATGGCGTGTCTGGGGTGTTGCCCCGATTTGATTCGTTCAACGGCAATGGCTTCGCCTTGAGCGACCCACCTTGGAGGTCTGCAAAGCTGCATATCAACGATGGAGCGATGTCGAGCTTGGATAAGGAGGTGATCCCTCAATTTTTTTGTCTGTTGTGGTGGTGCCAGAGACAGGTCACAAGCGTTGGTGTCAAGCCCAGGGGATTCTTCGGTCTTAATTGTAATTTTCTTTCTTGGCTGGTGTTCCTTTATGGAAAGGCTAGCGCTCTGCCATCTTTTTAGTTTTGTTAGGTCAGAATGTACATGGCTTGTACTATGATCCTTATGATATAAATGAGATACTTATTACCCTACCATTTTTTGACTAACAACACAAATTACTTCCTCCGTCCCAAATTACTTGTGTTTGGGACAGATGAAGTATTTGTAATTAAAAACATGTGTTTGAAAACTCTACACGGCCACCAACCTAAAGATATATCATTTGGGGTATATAAACACATGTTTATAGCTAACCATATTGAAGACCAACAACATATGCCCGACTTATAAACCCGTATAAAGGCAATAGCTTCCTGCCAGCCACCGAGGAGAGGGATTTGTTAAGCATTTACCTGGACATCCGCCAAGCTTTAATTCATCTGACATGCTCAATCAGTCATAGACTTTTTCTTGGAAAGATAAAATCTATTAGAGTTCACCGGAAGTTCAAAGGACCAAAAACATGATAGAAATTACATCAAGGTCCACGGACCACCGAACAAGCACTGTCGCCACCAGGATGAGCCGTCGATGCGCCGCTCCCTTACAGGAGTCGGCCTCACCTTGTCAATGACAATCAAGAAATCTTCGTGCACGTGCCTCTAAGGACCAGTCCTAGAACTGCAGTAGTCATTGTCGAACCCTTGAATCCATCTTAACTGACTGACACAGATCTCGATGTCGTGCATGTACAACGAGAAACACTAACCTCATAGCCGCAAGCAAATGGCAAGAATCTACATTGGAGCTCCGTCAACTCCATCCTAGCAAACGGATTCGAGAAGGGTCAAAACGTGATAGACCAACTCAAAGACGAAGCACCGACATCCGCTCAAACTCCGATCCTACGAGGAGTAGAGAACCCTATCCTAAACTGGCCGAAAACATTACCCTAGCCACCCGTCTAGGCGTGAGGGGAAGAAAAACATAGTCGGAGGAGGCGTGCAAGATAATTTTATGCACAACAACGATTTGTTTTTCTACAAGCAGAGATGCGTACGTGTTTTTGTTTTTTGAGATCACATTTTATACACTGCAACATTGTTCGCGTGAGTTAATAGGTGCACATAATGTGATGTATTTATACATGAAGTCAAGATAAATACAATAGTCAATACAGGCCCCAAATTAGATATCCGCTTCAAAGTATATGGAACTTTTTGTTAGCTTAAACAAGAAAAGTAAATGCATTAGCTGATGAATGGGGGGGGGGGGGGACGGAGGTAGAATCCAGAGGTTGATTTTAACAAAAGAGTGGGGTTCAAATGCATGAGAAAGAAAAGTATGATGATCTAAGGGCATCTCCAACAGCGACCTCGAAAGTTTCCTCCCGCATCCGTCCGTGCACAGGGAGGACCAGTCGACGGACATGAATGCGGGAAGCCGTCATCCAACGCTATCCACATGCATTTCAAACACTTTACTAACCAACTGAACAAAATTCGTGCAAACACGGGTGGATTTCATACAAATCCAACGAAAACATTTACATTTTAGACATATTTTAACTAAAAAGGTAAAACTATGAGTACGTACGGCCACGCGGAGCTCCACTCCCATGACATGGATACACTACACTAGTCTACAGCTGGCTGTGGCAGACCCCTTTGTCTTCCCCGCATGTACGGCATCCCGCTCATCAGACTACTGGGAGCCCCGGAGGTATATTCTTTCCCGTATCTTCTCTATGTTTGGCTGCGCCGCTCATTGAATTGGCAAAGAGGGTGCTTCAGCCAGCGGGGAAGGGGGTTCCTCCGCTTCCGTGGAGCTAGACGGAGGGCGTCGATGGTCTAAGATAAAGAACCGGACAAGTCACTGGCTGTACAAGTTGGCAACGCGCCGACAATGGCCTTCCTGGGAACCAAACGGCGGTAGCCTCCCGTGTTCTACTTTCCCTCGATAATGGAGGTGGACGCAGACGCGCTGGCCACCGACTCGTTGATCTCCGTGCAGCCGGCTTCTTTCTCTGCCGACAGGGCGCAGTTACACGCGCGTTGATGGCGGAAGGTGCGGTCTGAAGCACGGGAGGCGTGGTACGACGATGTCGTGCCGCCGTCCCCCCCCCTCCCTGTAGCAACTCGCCACTCCTCCGTGAGCTGTCCTGGAGCGGCAAGTTGCCGAATCACGCGCCGACTTGGTGCGACAATTTGCTCCGTCGGGCTAGGCAAGGGAGGCAGAGCAGCGAGATGCCTTACTCGTATCCGGTGGACTGGCGGGCCATCCATCTAGTTTTTATGCTCCTCCTGCTCGTCAGATGCCATCGAAAGAGTGGAGAAAATGGTGAAAGGAGGAGATGGGAAGCGACAGAGTGGTACGATTCTTGCCCGACGTCTGGCCTCCTATATATAGCTGGCGGACGGGAGGAGATTGCCCGGCGTTGTGTTTAATGCCGCCCGCTCATGAACGGACGTGTGGCCGGAGTAGATTTCTTGGCTTCCATCCGGGTTTAATGGAGGTGTTTGAATGCAGTAAGGAGGCGTGTTCAGCCGGGCGTGCAGAGACCCGCGCCGCTACAATGGCGGAGGCAGTGAGAGGCCGCATCCACCCTGAGCCGTCTTCAATGTGGAGCGGCCGCTATACAGCGGCATGAGTGCGGGTTGCTGATGCCGGTCGGGAACACACGCGAGTGAGGAAAGAGGGGTTTTAGTGGGCTAGGGCAGTCAGACGCAGGCTTGATTGCTGTCCGAACACCCGCAAATCCCCCCACATTTGTCCTTGCTTTACGGAAGAAAGTACATCCGGATCGTTTTACGGATCGATACAGGCTCGCGTTGGATGACATAGTATGTCTACACCGTGCGGTCCAAATGGATGAGGACGATTTGAGGATCGCCGTTGGAGATGCCCTGAGCCAATCATATTTTTCAGATCCTATATGCGGTCCGTCATCCATGACTTACTTTCCTTGTTCCCAGTGAAAATGGATTTTCATCGGATTCTTCCTCTACAAATACTAGTACAAATAAAACCCGTAAGCACATGCACTGCCGACTAAAACAACAATAATTTGACTGAAATGCCCTTAATTAGTCAGATTGACATGGTTGCGTGAACGTACAAATAAAGGACAAAATGGTGGGTTTAGCTAGCTGGGTTCGCCGGTAGTGTACGACGCTAACTGCATGGATTGATAGATTGATGGATGGACGATGTGATCATGTGAACAACTACATGCAGTGCGGCTATGGCCTATAGGTGGGCGGTGGCCGAGCGGCGACCGCAACTGCAGATGAATAATCTGTAAAACTTTGAACACTTCATGCATGCATTAACGGACCTACGATGTATGCCTCTTTGGCTAGTTTCCCGTGTTGTCAGTCTCGTCTCTTGGGTGAACATGACTCGCCATTGATGGCTCGCCCATCGCCGTTGACAAAATTGTCTATTTTATTTTTGTAAGATAATCCTCTTTCAAAATTTTAACCAAATCTATTCTTTATGGGATACGTTAACAATCAGCCGATGGATCGCTCGACCGCATCCGATGCCTGCTCCACTTGCCACGTGCCTTCCTAGGCCCACACTCAATCTTATCTCCTAGAACCAAAATTATCGTGTGTTCGGTGCCAGGAACTGTCACCGAGAGACTCACCGGAGGTGCTTTGCAACAAGTGTTGTGTTGCAGCGAGGTTCTGTAACAGAACCTATGTTGCAAAAAAAAAATCTGCAAAAAAAAGGTTTGTAAAAAAATACACAACATGACCTCTATTGTAAAAAAAAATCAGCAACAGGACCTCTATTGCAAAAAGTTTCTGCAATGAGCTCTGTTGCAAAAGGTTCTGCAACTCAACCGTTGTTGCATTTGTAAGGACGAGACTGGGCCATTGGTTGGCACCAAATCTAACAGCTGCCAAGGTGGACTTCTCAAGAACTTTTATAACAGATCCAGATCCTTCTTCGGAAGAAAAAACACCGGTATCCCTGATGTTGAACTTGGCTATTCTTCCTGCAAAAAAAAAAGAGAAAAACTTGCCTATACTATGTCAGCCCACATACCTTGGCGCTGGAAAATACTTGATGATTTCTTTTTCTTTTGCGGGTAAAAAAAAGAAATTGTCAAGTATTTTCCAGCGATTTCGTGAGCAAGATGCAGGTTGCTGAGTCCACACCAGAAGGTACGACATTGAAACACAAGACATGATTATCCCCGTAGACAAAGTATTAAATGCGCTTTTATTGTTTGCGTAGAGAAGAAAGTATTGATATGTCAAAAAAAAAAGGATTCATGTTGCATGGCAGTCCCGACCAAGGTCCATACATGTGATATGCTGGTCCTGATCGCGATGAAATTACTGTATGTGGGTTGCAATAAATTTAGACTTGAGGATTTAGATCTACTCCCCCCGTTTCGAATTAGTTGTCTTGGATTGGTCTAGATATGGATGTATCTAGACTCATTTTAGTGCTAGATACATCCGTATCTAAATAAATCTAAGACAAGTAATTCGGAACGGTTGGAGTAGTTACCTAGAAATTCAAGTAGGACAAGGATGATGTTTTTGTCTTCATACCGACAAATGAAACGATTAGTATATGTTCATGAATCATGATGTATTTATGTATGCATGGCCTGATGTCATGAGTCTATGCTTATTTTTCTCAAGCGACTGATATTTATTAGATGTGAGTCGATTTGCTTGACGGCACGAAGCTATCATTATCAAGTAAAAATTCTAGCAAAAGTCATAATTCAAGATGGATTTCAACATGATCAACTGAGATGCTACAATTTTAGATGGAAGCGGCCCGCGTATGTGATGCTTGAAAGCTTTTCCCCTAAACGAAGGAGAATAGTAACGGTTGGTTTGGCAGTGGTGTTCTGGTCCATCTGGAAAACATGAACTAAGACGATGCATCGCTGCAATCTGATGTATTGACGCGCCTTCAGTTTTTGCTATGTGTTGTAATGGGCTTATTTTGATCCCTTCCATCTTTATGTGGGAGATGACACTGCTTGGGATGCAGGTATGTCTAGGTCTGCTGAGCTAGTTCTTTGTTTCCATCCCCTCTAGTCTTCGGCTACTATGTATCAGATTTCTACTTGGTTTAGTTAATGAAATCGGGAAGCAATTCCTTTTCTCAAAAAAAAAAAAACAGCGTGTGCATGTTATTACATTAATTAACCTGGCTAGATGTGGGTTTTTTTCCGAGGTTAAAAAGAGTATTATTCCATAATGATCGGGTTACAATCTCAAGATAACAAGTTCGCAGAATGGAGGCCTCGAGATCAAGCATACCGCAGTACGAGCATTGGTACGGCTATAATGAGCCAACTGATGTGCTATCCTATTCTGATCTCTACTAACTTCAAGTGGAACAAACTATATCAACCATAAGAGCTTTAATCTCCGCAACTAAGTGTCCATAGGCCGACCTAGACAAAGTATCTCCCTCAATGGTGGCCAATGCGTTTGAAACATCTGACTGAACAATGACAGACATATCCTGCTGAATGGCCAGTGCCAACCATGCATTAAAGCATGAATCTCCGCTTCTAAGGCATCATTATAGTTGAAGATATGCCTATAAGCCGCAAATATCACCGAAACATTCTCCCTCCGTAGCACCATCCCGGCCGACATGCGGCCCTCCTAAGCAAAGAA
The DNA here is from genome assembly GCA_032464435.1 of Aegilops umbellulata. Lineage (NCBI taxonomy): Eukaryota > Viridiplantae > Streptophyta > Magnoliopsida > Poales > Poaceae > Aegilops > Aegilops umbellulata. Next base: position 347,032,309 of record CP136059.1, read on the forward strand.
AGATCCATCCAGAGAGAGCGCCACCCATCCCGCCGTTGGTGGAGGCCAATGCTTAGATGGAGCGTGGCCTGTTGGTAATTTTTACTCTGCTGTGCAGAACAAATGGCATCTTCCCTTTGATATTATCCTCCATGCCATACTTCTTCACAAGATTCCGAGATTTATAGTAGCTGTCTAAGAGCAACTCTAGCAGACCCCGCAAAACGCCAGACCCGCAAAAATTCCGGCGAGTATGCGGGCTCGGGCCAATTTTGTGGACAGAACAGACCCTGCATACTCGCCCGGCCCGCAAAAACTTTTGCCGCAGCCCGCAAATCGCCCTCCCCTCGAGCGCTATAAGTGCGGTTCCGCGACCCTTTTGCAGGTCCAAACCCTATCCCCCACCGCCGCGAGCCACCCGATTCCCCTTTCCCCTCTCCCAATTTCTCGCTGCCGGCGACCCTCCGCCCCGCCTCCAGCCGCCATGTGCGGGCGAATGTGGAGCTCCGGACGGGGCTCCGGTAGCAGATCCGGTCGGGAGAGGGACCCGGAGCGCGAGCGGCGCGTCCGGTCCGACGGCGCGAGGAAGCGCGGCGCGCGGAAGTGGACCAACCAGGGGTTGTCGCCGCTGGCGAGCTTCGACCGCCGCGAGACGGAGGAGTACGACCGCCGACGCGCGTCCTTCTCCTCTGCACGGTCTTCCTATGCCGGATCCTCCTCCTCCGCTGCAAGATTCCTCCCCATGAAGAGGGAGTGGTCGGACGAGGAGGAGGAACCGGAGCCGCCGACGCCGTTCGGCTTCGTCCCGGTGAAGGAGGAGCCCGAGGAGCCCGCTCCGCTCGGCCGCCGCGGAGTCATCGGGCCCGAGGACTACGTCGCGGAGTTCGACGCCGTCTCCGCCGCCATCGCCGAGCGGAGCATGCGTGAGGAGGAGGAGCGCCGGCGCCACGCCGAGAAGCTCGAAGCCCTCGAGTGGTGACAGGCGGTCGCCGACAACGTCGCCGCCAACGAGAAGGCGGACGAGTGGCGCCGCATCCGCAAGGAGCAGTCGGAGAAGTACGTTGATCTCTGCAGCTCCGGCGAGGAGGACTGAGCGTCCATCTTCTTTCCGGCATCGTCCAGTTGCCGCGACCTCGCCGGCGTCAAATCCGACCCCCTAGTACTAGTTTAACGTAGTATGTAGTATAGCTATGCTTCTGTAGTTATGATGAACTATGTAGTATGCCATGAACAATGTAGTATGTGATGAACTCTGTTCGTGCAATTTCTCCCGCGAAACATTTTTTTCAAATTATGCAGGTTCAGAAACGGGTTCTGCTCGGCCACGTATGATCTTGACCCGCAAAAACGATTTTCGTGAACCCGCAAACGCGTTTTACGGGCCGTATTTTTCGGGGTCTGCTAGAGTTGCTCTAAGTAGTCAACAGTTGCCTGTACTGTGCACTCATTCTTCCCATGCGTAATGTCATTGAGCAGCAGAACAAATCCGCCATATAGTCAATAGTTAGCTAGTTAGGTGCACGGATGGTTGGCTCAGTTGTTAGCCTGATATGAATTGATGCTAGTACGTGACTACCGATGGTGACAGAATGTAATGCTCCCAAGCAATGAAGCAACGCAAAGGACATTTGCCTAACGATGAGACTAGATGCCTCAGCCTTGCTATTGTGTTTTTATTTATTCCAGATGGTATTATGCTAAATTGCTAGTGTTTATTTCCGTTATACTATTGTGTCGCTAGATGTCCGATGGCTTTATTATGGATCGGTTCGTGCATTTGGGGGTTCTATGTTTCTTTTTTTATTAAGGTGTCCCGGTAACTCGTTGCACTTAGCTTTTCCATTTGTTAGATTTAAATTTCTTTTTTGAAAACCCCACCCATATATTGATCAAATAACAAGAGTCTTACAACTGTTCATTTGCATAGTTTGCCACGCAGGGCAGAACACAACTACAAAGTACACCATCGGACCTGCTATCAAAACTAAATTTAGCTATCTCATACGCCATCTTGTTAGTCTGTCTATCAATCTTAACAATCTTGTCCTAAATAAACTTGGAGGCGCTGATGGCTTCCTTTTTTAGATCCACATAAGGAGACCTGTCAACAATTTTTTTTGCTAGAAAGGATGCAACAAAAGAGCAGTCGATTTTCATAATAATTGGTTTGTAAAGAATAATACCAATGTATAGCCCAGCAAGGCACGCACGAAGTTCCGCTTCCTCCGCTCCCGTACACCCACAAATAAAATTCCAAGATGACACCAGGACTTCTCCGAGATAATTCCTAGCGACAACCACAACACTAGCAGATCTCATGCTCTCCACAAAACTAGCATCAACGTTTATCTTAAAATACTCTGGATCCAGAGGCTTCCAAACAACAAGATCATTTCTTTGCGGACTAACATCCTCCCCATTCCTTATCATCTCCTTTCGCACACGGTCGTTGGACCTTGACAATGTCTTCCAATAATTTTCCACGAAGATAACAGAAGCATTCACCGATTCTTCCCCTCTTTCAAAAATCAAATCGTTCCTCAGATGCCAAGCTCTCCAGAGCATAAATAAAACTTGCTCGCGAACTAAAGACCCCAATTGGTCAAGCAGGATGAGAAGCCAGTCCGGCCCCGTAAATCTGAACAGCTCCTCCCCTGAAATATTCTACACGTCCCCCAAGGCGATACCCAAGGCACACGCCTTAGGGCAGGTCACCAGGGCATGGAAAATATTTTCATCCTGAACACCACCTATAGTGCACACACCGGAGACAGTTTGGTGGTGAGTTACTCCATTCACCTGAACCGCCAAACTGTTGGTCGCAACTCTCCAAGCAAAAACTTCTGATTTTTTGCGGAACCTTAGCCTTCCAAATAACGTCCCACATTCTTCTTTCCTCATTACCAACATCACTAGAAATTCCTGTCTCGCCCCTGCAGTCCTTGAAATTTAAAACCAGTCTGTACACATTTTTAACAGAGAACATACCACTTTTATCATGGTGCCAAGCAACTAGATCACCCTCTCCCATAGAGTGAATGCGCAGAATTAGGATCTCTTCGGCATCATGATTATAGAAAGAGTGCCTAATCAAGTTTTCATCCCATCTTCTCGTCCCGGTCATGAATAATTCCGACACCCACTTCAGTCTAGTTCGATTCTTTTTAGACGCTTTTTTTCGAAAAGGAGGTTATCCCCCCGGCCTTTGCATCAGAACGATGCATGCGGCCAATTTATTAATAAGCAAATAGTTCAACAAAGTCTCCAAGTCTCAAAAAGTAAAAATGCTCAAATAGAGCTAAAAACAGGGAATCGGGACAGCCACAATTGGCGGCATAAAAATAGATAGGAAACTAAAGACCTATCCTATTATATGACCGCCATCCAAACCGGTTGAAAATAGGTCGTGCTATCGTCTCCCGGCGGATAGACCCAATAACCATACGCTCCCTAGCATCCATCGGATGAGTAGCGATCACATACGGATCAAGGTAGTGGCCTGGAAGATAACCTGCAAGAAATGAATATTTGTTGTTCTGTTAAAAACCAAATCGTTCCTGTAGTTCCATATAGCCCATAATAAATCACATACGCCTACAGGGATGTGTCTCGTTGTTTCTATCTCAACTCCATTTAGCCACATCCCAAATAACGTGTGGATGCTAGTAGCTGGAGCAATGTTAAACGCTGTATGGACAGACCGCTATAAATTTTTGGCCATTGGGCACTGAAGAAAGAGGTGTTTGATAGATTCATCATGATCACAGAAGCTACACCTTTGAGATCCCGACCAGTTACGTTTTGCCAAATTGTCCTTAGTGAGAGTGCCTTGTTTGTGGACAAACCACATGAACACTTTAATTCTTAAGGGCACTTTGACTTTCCAAATATGCACAGATCGAGGGATAGAGGCCGGGTTGATAATAGCCAAATACATGGATTTTACCGAAAACATTTCATTCTTGGTTAGTTTCCTGTGCAACTGATCTGGCTGTTGAGAAAGGTGGACATCCATCAATCTTCTAACATGATGGAGCCAAACTTCCCAATGGTTTCCCGCTAAAGTCCTTCTGAATTGAATATTTAGAGGATTGGACTATAATATTGTTGCAAGATAAGCATCTCTACGCTTAACAATATTATAGAGAGAAGGATATTGGATAGCTAGAGGCATCTCCCCTAGCCACGTATCCTCTCAGAATCTCGTCGAAATACCATTACGAATGATAAACTTTGTCCTATGGAAGAAGGCTGATTTCACTCTCACCAGTCCTTTCCAAAAAGGCGAATCGGTTGGTCTGACCGTCACCTGTGATAAGGTCTTAAAATGAAGGTACTTATTACGCAGAATCTGGGCCCATGTGGCATCGGTCTCTACAGATAACTTGTACATCCACTTAATGAGTAAGCACCCGCTCTTCACCTCTAAATTTGCAATGCCAATACCACTTTGGTCCTTTGGCCTACAAATAATATCCCATTTAGCAAGTCTGTATTTCCATTTTAACTAGTAACTCTACCTGAAAAAACGCGATCGATAGAAGTCTAATTTTTTTCATACCAGAAGTCCAATCTTTTCCGTACCCCTACTAGTACCTCGAAGAAAGACAAGAGAAACATTGGCATACCCGTGAGCACCGAATTAATGAGAATTAGTCGGCCTCCATATGACATAAGTTTTCCCTTCCAGCAACTTAGTTTCTTTTTAAATCGATCTTCAATGCACTTTCATTCTTTGTTAGAGAGCTTGCGATGGTGAATCGGTATGCACAGATATGTGAAAGGCAGCGAGCCCAACCCACAACCAAACAGTTATTTGTAAGCTTTTTGTTCTTTTTCTTGGTTTAGCTCGGGGCGTTAAGCTTTGAGTCTACCCTTAATTTTATTCCTGGATTAAGTAGCGCATGCCATGGATATGAAGAGAGAAGCAAGACTGCTCGGTTGTGACAGGTTCTTGCGTGATGTATGCATGATTGGTTCTACACGTGGCTACGTGTCCTATGTCTGGCCCCAGTTGTGCATGTGTCTGACATCATGTGTATAGATAGATCTGGTCTGATGAAGTGCTTCTTAATAAGTACTGTTGACCGCACGCACGTTGACAGACCCAGGAGTACTACAACTACCTCCGTTCTCGTTTATTGGTCTTTTTCGTATTTTGTGTTAAATTTTAATCATAGATTTAACTAACAAAATGTTAGTAAATGTCACGAAAATTATATCGTTGTATTCGCATTTTAACATAGTTGTCAATGATATTATTTTCTGCAACAATACACTTTTTTGTGACATGCATTAATATTTTGTTAGTTTAATCTAAGGTTAAATTTTGACACAAAATACAATGAGGAACAATAAACCAGGACGGAGGTAGTAGTAAACTGTGAAATAAGAGAATGCATTGCATGCTTCGTACACAGTCCTAGTGAAAGGTACGCCCTCTGCAGTGCTAATTTGTCATCATCTATGAACACCATGAATGCACGCATCAGATTCATTCAGTTAGGACCCCGCATCCTTTGCCCACATTCACAGCTCACGCTGCCAGACCAGTACGTGCGTACGGTCATTGTCCCCTGACTCTCGATCGAAGCCCGTCCATGCATGTTAGCCACACGTACGTACGTACCTATGTGCCGTAGTAATATTGTTTCCCAACTATGCGAGTCAAAAATTACCATGTGCCCTGTATGAAATGCATGGTTTTCACTCCACGGCTTTTGCAGAAAACTATCACTTTTCAGGCAGCTCCTTGCACACAGCACAGCTTTTTTGGGGGCGGCAAGGTGGTCGGGCACACCTCCGTTAGTGGTGGTTGTGGGGTAAGGCGGATGACATGGAGGTAGCAACAAGAAGGTAGTGAGGTTGAGAGTCGCAACCGGTGGTGTCGTGAGTGGTGTAGAAGAGGGAGGACCAATTGGCTTCATCGCCACTCGCCTCCGACGGGTCATGGCGGTCGGAAACCTCGTCATTGTGCCCCACACCCCCGACTCTTTCACGCCCTACCGCATCAAGGCACCAATATCCGAACCCCTAGAAATACATTGAATGTGCATGTGCGAGGGTCTCAAGCGTGTTCAAGTATTACCGTGAATGTGTGGCTTGAGCAACAAACCGAGCTGCCGAAAAGGACGAAAGACAAAACTACGGAAGGCTCAGCAAGATCTTAGAGTACATGATCCGCAATTGATAGTTGTGCTATTGTCCACTTGTGATACTTTTGTGTTGTGATATTTCAAACCGTTGGCTATTGACTATGTTGCATTTGTGATTTAGTATGTCAAAGTTCTGGCTCTGTATTGTTGTGGATTACTACTATGCAATGTGATCATTATGACCATTCCAAAAACATAGAAAATTATATTGTTAGAATGCTCTCAAAGCTAGACATTTTGAAAAACATTCCAGTAAATAGTTCAATTCATTGTCCAGTTTGGTAAAGTTTAAGATTAAATTTACTTACAGTATGAGAGAAACTTGCTATTTTATTTCATGTTCAAATTCTAGTTCAAAATTCAAACGTGACAGAAAAATTAAAAGCATTCGAGTAAATCAAGAACAGTCCACTGATTGATTTGGTTAAACCCTCAGATAAAAGTCACACGCTTTGACGTAAACTTAATGTTTTAGTTTCTCGTTCAAATTTTGTAGAATAATTCAACACTACAGGAAAATAATAATAAATATTGTATCGAAATGCATATAATATCTTGGTATTTTCCAGCTAATTATGAATAAGTCAATTAAAAATATGGCAAATATCACCTAAAATCGCCTGCTTGAGAGAGCCTGTTGTTTTAGGATATCTACGAAGCACCATTAATTACGACAACCTCTACTTTTTTTTTGAGGATCACCAAGCTTTATTAATCGAATACCACAGTTTGTGGGATACAAGTAAGGTCATGGGGTTGGCCAAACCAAACGTGGCGCCGCGGACCTAAAGACAGAGTGCTTGGCTAACTTATGAGCTTCTATGTTTGCCCTACGACTTTCGAAAGAAAAGATACATTGAAACAAACTGGAGTATGAATGAATCTCGCTAATAATAGCCCCGTTCGCGCCTCTGGATCTGTTGTGTATCTCCTGGACGACTTGCTTGGCATCTGATGCTACGATCATATTTTGTAGTTGGAGGTCTTGTGCCAACGCCAAAGCTTCTCTGCACGCTATGGTCTCCAGAATGGAGGGATCGTCAACCCTCTGTACAACCAAGGCCGAACTTCCCAGAAAATTGCCTAGGCTGTCTCTACAAACAGCCACTGCAGATCCCCCTCTTCCTTTCAGGACAGCCGCATCAACATGATTTTTTGCGAAACCAGCAGATGGTGCTTTGGGCCGAAGAGGATGGGAGACTCTTGGTCTGCTCAGGTGGGCGTGCGTAGGTTTGTTATCCCTGATCAAATTCAGCTCGGCGATGTAACTGTTAATGAAAGCATATATCGATTGAGGGCTCTGGAATATTCCATCATGAATGGCTTTGCGTCGAGCAGACCAAAGCGCCCAGAGTGTGACTGACATATGCACAAACTGATCATGGGGCAGTCCATCCATCAGATTGAACAACCACTCCTTTGCACTAGGCTGAGTGTTCATTGTCATTTTATGTAGCAACTCCTCATCAGCAAGAGCCCATGTGCACCTCGACATGGTGCAGTCCAGGAGTGAGTGTCTCCATGAATCCGGCATCCCGCAAAGACCACACGACGATGTGGTTGACATATGTCTATGGGCCCTCACATCTTCTGTCGGCAGTGAATGCTTAGACAAGCGCCATAGGAACATTCTGACCTTCCCTGGTACCGCTGTTTTCCACAGAAACTTCCACGATTTCTGTTCGGCAGTGGAGCTCGAAGGGCCTGCCTCCTCATGCAGCCATGCTTCACGCCGTATCTTGGTTGCAACCAGCATGTTGTATGCTGTTTTGACTGAAAAATTTCCATGCCGCTCAAAATGCCAACTCCAAAAATCTGCCAGGTACGTGTACATAGGGGAATAGATAATATGATCTCGGCGTCCATGGGCATAAAAACGTGCTGAACAAGCTGCCGGTTCCACGTTGCCGTAGTAGCATCTATGAGGTCTGCCACCATCTCCGGCGGATCTGTGACCCGGCACCCGTACGGCCTCAGCATCTCATCTCGGGGAATCCAGTTGTCCTCCCATATACGTGTAGTCTGACCATTGCCGATACGCTTAATTATTCCTTGTTTCAAAATATCGCGGCCCTCCATAATAGCTCTCCATGTTTGACTCGGGTGGCCTCCCAAGTTTGCCTACAAAATGTTGCTATTGGGGTAATAGACACTTTGTAATAGTCTAGCACTTAACGAGTCTGGGTTCTGAAGAAGGCGCCATGCCTGTTTAGCTAACATGGCCAAATTAAACAGCTCAAAATCTTTGAAACCAAGACCACCCATAGATTTCGGCTGTGTCATTGATTCCCACGAGACCCCGTGTGGTTTGCGTTTCCCTTCCTTGCTCCCCCACCAGAACTTCCGAATCAGCATATTCAAGTGTTGGCAAAGCCCTTGGGGTAGCTTAAAACAGGACATGGAGAAAACTCGTACCACCTGAGCTACTGATTTAACAAGCACCTCCTTTCCTGCGGAGGATAGCGTCATCTCAATCCATCCTTGTACCTTACTCCAAAGACGATCTTTCAAGTACTTAAAAGCCCCATTTTTTGAGCTCCTAACATCTGAAGGCATACCAAGATATTTCTCATTCAGGGTCTCATTGGGTACATTGAGGACACTCTTAATGTCATGCCGAACACTGTCTGGCACTCCCTTACTAAAATAGATTGATGATTTTGAATAGTTCACACGCTGCCCTGTTGCCTGACAATAGATGTCCAGTACCTGGTTGACCTCATCAGCACCCACACTGTTTGCCTTAAAGAACAGCAGGCTGTCATCAGCAAATAAGAGATGGCTTACTCGCGGCGCCGTAGGTGCAACTTGTAAACCTTCAAGATTGGATGACTCACTTTTAGATTTAAGGAGGCACGAAAGGCCCTCTGCTGCCAGTAAGAACAAGTACGGGGATACTGGGTCTCCCTGTCTGATTCCTCGTGATGGTTTGAATTGCTCAAGTCTCTTTCCATTGAACATGACCGAGAAGTTAACTGTCGTCACCATATTCATAACTATGTTGACCCAGTTTTCACTGAAACCCAACTTTATCATAATTGCCCGGAGGTACGGCCACTCCACTCTGTCGTAGGCCTTCATCATGTCGAGTTTCAGTGCACACGCTTGGTGCTTTTTTGCTTTGTTCCTTTTCATAAAGTGTAGGCATTCATAAGCAGTAATTATGTTGTCAGTGATAAATCTGCCAGGGACAAAAGCGGATTGTTCCTCTGATATGATATCAGGTAACACTAGTTTCAACCGGTTAGATATCACCTTTGATGCTATCTTGTATAGGACGTTGCATAAACTTATTGGTCTGAACTGAGACAGTAAGGTGGGATTTTTTACCTTGGGAATTAACACCAACACCGTTTCATTTATGCTCTCCTCCGACTCCTTGCCTTCCACTATCAGCAACACCGCTTTGGTTACTTCCTCGCCACATACGCCCCAGTTTCGTTGGAAAAAATGAGCGGGAAAGCCATCTGGGCCTGGGGCTTTCAATGGGAACATTTGAAACATTGCTTTTTTAACTTCCTCCTGGCTATAAGGCGCGTTCAGGGTCTCGTTCATGTCTGGAGTCACTCTAACAGGTACAGTATCAATAACTTGGTCCATGTTGTTCACCCCCTCGGACGTGTACAAATCCTTGTAAAACTCATTTGTTAAAGCCTCCATCTCAGCCACATCATCCGTCATTTGTCCATCGGAACGCTGCAGTTCCTTTATCTGATTTTTCCTTCACCTCCGGCTTGCACGTAAGTGAAAGAAATACGTATTTTTATCTCCATGCGCAAGCCACTCCAATCTTGCCCTCTGCCTCCACATTATCTCTTCTCTGTGGAACAACTCAACAAGGTGGTCTACTATTTTATGCTCTGCGTGTGTCGGGCCAGCTCGGTTTGGTGCATCTCGCATGTCCTGCAGCGCCTTTTTTAACGCTGCTATCTCCCGCTTGATGCTGCCAAAGTATGTGCGTTCTCATCGAGATAGATCCCCTGAAAGTGACAGCAGTTTGTCGCGAACGCCCTCCACCGAGTCTCCTTGTCGCTTCTGCCAGCCCTGTGTAACTACGTGTTCGAGGTCCGGGTCTCGTTCCCAACATAACTCATATTTAAAGCTACGTGGGGCCCTGCTACATGCATGCACATCACGTAGGTGCAGAAGCAAGGCGACGTGATCTGAACTCGCTGCTGTTTTGTGCTCAAGCCTAGCGTCAGGGAAAGCCACCATCCATGCTGGACTCACCACACATCTGTCAAGCCGAACACGTGTATAAGTACCACCAGCAACTTTCTTCTCAAAAGTCCACCATTGTCCTTCATACCCAATATTAGTTAGACCACAAGTATCAAGGGCATCACGAAATCCGTCCATCTGCGCCTGACTTCGGTTCCCCTCTCCATCATGCTCATGGCCATGTAGTACTTCATTGAAATCTCCAATGACTGCCCATGGAGTGTCATTGGCTCCAACGATATTTCGAAGCATATCCCAAGTCAGATGCCTCTCATTTACTTGCGCTTCCCCGTAGACAAAGGTGAAGCGAGCGGGAATGTCCACAAGTTCATTAGCAAGCACATCAATGTGATACTTCGAGTAACCTAAAACTTCGATCTTAATTTCATCATTCCAAAATATTCCAAGGCCTCCGCTCCTACCAGAGCTACTTACAGCGAAACTTTTATTATAACCTAATGTACCAGCTAGATTTTCAACTCTACTACCCTCTATCTGGGTTTCAAGGATGCATAACATAGAGGGGGCAAATTGCCTCGTGAGATCACGAAGCTCTCGAACTGCCGCCGGCTTGCCAACCCCGCGGCAGTTCCACACAAGTAGACTCATTGCGCCTGGCGCGATCCCCCTGGGAGGACCGCCACACGCGCATCATTGGTTTTGTTTGTTGTAGAGTACTTTCCTTGGCCTTTTTCAGTCGCCGGTACAATCGCCTTGGTTCTCTTTGCCTCCTGTTTGGTTGATGGACTTTGGGGCATGCCCGGCCCTGTGAGGAGTAGATTCTGGTTAGCCCCATCAGTGGGAGACGAGCTTGAGTGTAGCAACACCTTTGCGTCCGCTGCTCCCCTCTTCCTACGGTTTACATCTGGGTCATACCCATCGGTATCCATCTGTTCTGCCTCTGACTCGGTTGCATCCGTACGGTCATCAGATGTGCCTCTCCCAGCGCCTCGACCCGCTCGGCCTCCACGTCCTCGTCCTCTTCCACCTCGAGTGCCTCCGCCTTCGCCAGGGCCTCTCCCCGCCCCCTTGAACCAGGTGGCTTGCAGATCTTTGAAGACAAGCTTGCTCGGGTGATGAACCCCATCCCCACACTCCTTGAAAAGGTGACCCAGATGGCCACAAACTGCACACCAGTCAGGAAGCCTCTCAAATTTCACCCTGAAAATCTCTCTAGTAACCTCTTGCTTCCTCTTGACCACCAACGACACCGCGTTCTTGAGAGGCTTTGTAACATCTATCTTGACACGCACCCTACAGAAATTCCCCTCAAAATCAGGAGACTTTGGCTCTGCATATATGAACTCACCCACTGTTGCCGACAAAGCTTTAACCTTGGGAAAGTACCCATCCGGTAAATCATGAATTTGCATCCAAATATCCAGCTTGTTGAGGCCTATGGTTGATGGTCGTGTGAAGCCATCATAAGGAGCAATTACAACGGCCTTTCCCTTGAAAGCCCATGGCCCCTCTTGCATGACTCGTTCCCAATCACCCAGGCATGAAAACTGCAGCGTATAAAGATTGTCTTCAAGTGGTCTGATCTTCACCTCCTGCGCCAGATCCCAAGCCACCCCATGTTCCGGAAGAACCAATACTGACTGTATGTCTTGTTGGTGTGGACTCGGGCCATGGCCATCCATCTGGTAGCTTCGGCCGGTAGCTCCTCCTCCTCAACGATCACATCTTCTAGGTTTTCCTCATTGAGCCCTAGTTCCTTCATCATGGCTTCCAGATCGGTTTTGGGTATCGAGCTAGACGCGCCTGTTTCCATCAGATCTCTCGCCCGAGAGGAACTTTCCGCGGGCGGTGGATCCCTAACCTCCAGCGTCTTATCCAGTCGCACCAGAGGTCCACGACCCCAGTCGCTGGAGAGAAGAAGGCCCGAGGGAGGGGATGAGGGGTCTCTACGGTGGGGTTTCGCCGCTGCCCAAGAGGATAAAAACCCTAACAAGAGGGGAGATAATCGAGTGTCTGTCTGCTTCCCAAATTCTACGACAACCTCTACTTGGCATTTCCTATTTAGTGTTGCCGGCCCACTCTAGTTTTGCGGAAACATTAAAAAGTGAGAGAACTGGGAATTGAACCCACGCCGGACTGCACTCCAACCACTACGACATAACACTTGTTGTGTGCTAGGTTAAGTCGCTCTTTCTTTTTATTTTGTTTCTTCTGGTTCGCGAATTCTTGACGGTTTTATTCGTTTTTCCCTTTTTTTCTTTCTTTTTTAATGCATGATTTTTTTAAAGAATGTCATGTTTTTTTAAACCATTGTACTTTTTCAGATTACATGGACTTTTATTCAAATTCGATGAACTTTTTCTGATTTTGATGAACTTTTTTCAGATTACATGAACTTTTTTCAAATTCGATGAACAATTTTTTTAAAATCGATGTACGTTTTCCAGACTACATGAACTTTTTTCAAATTTGGCGAAATTTTTCTTAATTCGATGAACTTTTTTTTAAAATTTGATGAACTTTTTCATATTACATGAACTTTTTTCAAATTCGATGAACTTTTTTTCAGATTACATGAACTTTTTTAAATTCGATGAATTTCTCTAAATGCGGTGAATTTTTTTCGAATTCGATGAACTTTTTTCGAATCTAATGAACTTTTTTTGAATACGATGAACTTTTTTCGAATCCGATGAACTTTTCTTCGAATTTGGTGAACTTTTTTCGAATTCAATGAACTTTTTTTTTGAAAATCGATGAACCTTTTTCATTTTTTTGAACTTTGCTTAAAATTTGATGAGCTTTTTTTCGAATTTACGTTTTCTTTTTTGAGATAATTTATATTGAGTATATATTAATGTTTTACTGCACCAAAAGGTTAACTAGATCTGTTTTCTTGTAGAAGACAACAAAGTACGTTTGTTCTGGTGGTTAGTGTGGTGCACTCGCAACAAAGTGATGCAAAGTTCGAATCTCCAGCTATCCTTAAGTTTTTATTGGTTTTTTACTTCAAAAGCAAACGGGTGCAAGCGCGCGTTGGGCCGGCCCATGCCAGCAACGCTGCAGGCGCCAGCTCGTTAACGGGCGCCTGTAGCGCTGACCAGGAGCTCCCCCTCTACTTATTGACAAGGCCCCTCAAATTCCACGGCCCCTTGATTTTTGGGCCAAGGTGTAGTGTATTTTTGTTTTGGACCATTTTATCACAACTAGCACAGACGTGGGCCTGGCCTGCTCTTAAAATAATCCTTTCCTTGGTCCCGATCGACACAGCCTGCCTATCGAGATCGAGTATATAGCAAAAACTACCACATTACATGCTAGTGCTATAAAAAAACTACCACTTTTTCATTTTTCAAAACGCTACCACAAAATTGATTGGATGTTCCAAAAAACTACTATGTCACACTGATGACTATGTTGGTTAACTTTAAGTCTGATTATGACAGCTCGGGTTCACTCTATCGAGATCTATGGATCTAGAATAGCCCCGCGCAGTCTGCTCGGAAGAGAAAAAAGGGTCCTCACAGAGATGGACCTAACCGACGAAGTGCGGCCGCGGCGCACGGGGACGGAGACCAGCGTCGTTGTCGCCTTGTTTCCTGCCAGAGAAACAACCCGCTTCCCTGCCGGCATGAAGAATTCCTTCCACAATGCTGTTGGCTGCCGGTGTCTGAGGCCTAGGTGACGGCATCCCTGATCTGTCCACAAGGTGTGCTCAAACTGATTTCCTATTTAATTTAGTATTTTGTCCTGTTGAATGAATACATTAGCTAGTATATTGTGGGCATACGCATCAGTTTACCGATCCTTTTTCTAGAGAAGATATATAGTACTACGCTAGTTGACCAAGTTGTCAAACACCAAGATTTCCATGCTAGTTACTCGTTTAAAATTCAAGGTTCGGTGTTTTCTTTATCTTGGTAGGCCTATAATTTGTACAGTGTTTGAATTCATTCATATTTCTTTTTATAAGAAATCATCTGTTCTAGAATTTTTAGGACCTTATTTAGCATTTCGCATCGGCCCCCCGAATTCCTGGAGATGGCCCTGCCCCCCCCCCCCCCTAAAAGCTTCCATTTTGAAAGAACCCCCTTACAAACTTGTTATAAAATGCTAAAGTAGTCATAACCATTGTAAGAGCCTCTACATTCCGCCTTAAAAAGTGTGACAATGCTACATTTACAGAATGAGCTTACACACTCACCTTGACAGGATGTGGATTCATGCAGTTCGATAGAACCAAGCAATTGGTCCCACAAAAACTCGTCCAGTTGCTCAGGAACGTGGCTCGTCAGTCCGTAGCCACCTTTCTATAGCATTTTGTCTGTGGGCCTAGCACACTTCAAAAAAGAGCCTACATTTGAGCGTGATATAAGTGATTCATCGAACTATTGCCACACACACACTATCCTATGCCAGGATAGACAATAAAGTCCATGTTCACTAAAAAAAGAACCCATGGAAGGTAAAGTTTTCCAACGGTTTGAGAGGTATTCATATGCACACACAAAATTTGGAGTCCGGTAAATATTTCAAAAATGAAGTGAGCCAAGTGACACCACAAACATAGGGAGGACCCAAAGCTTAACTATGGCAAGTGGAATTAAAGTGCATATTATTTTAGCAAAAAGGCATCATATTATCATTCACTAAACAGATTATAAGTCCTAAGTTTAAACTGTAAAAGTCATAACGATCAAGCCAAATAAAATTTAAGTACATAGGCTGAACATTTGGTGAAATTTATAGCACAAACATAGATCTTAAGCATATTGCCTTTCCACCAAGATTGCATGAATAAATGGCAACAGAAAAGAAACCCCTAGCCATATGGGTTCAAATGATGGTAATGTGCACAGTGTAATGCTAGAGTAAAAATAATCTCATGGTTATGTTCAACAATGCAGTAATTGGTTTTACTGTAGGAGGTATGTCATTCTCAGGTCCTTGTTCACGGTAACAGATAAGTACGTAAAAAAGTAAGCAAGTGTTAGATTTGTCTAGGGAAAAAACGCTGCCATTTAATTTTGTGGCAATCATTTGTAAGCAATATCAACCGGTCCAGTCACACATATAACTTTTATTTTTGCGGGTGGTACAGTCACATATAACAGCCACATTTGTAATAAAACAAACTACTGTGGCTCATGAAATATTGTATTGGGCCATAGGTGTCATGCAACCCAAGTGCAACACTCAGAAGCAAAGGGCCGGTAGAGTATCTAGCTAGTGTGTACATGCAACCTGCAACAACATAACTGTTTTATCGTATTTGTCCTCGTTACCTTGCAATCATGTAGAAACTCAGGATCATGCACGTTCCATGCATGCTTATCCATCAAGAGTGGCTGAGTTGAGAAGACGGCTAGGAGAGAATGCTTGCGTGCCCATCGGAGGGATCCTGTGGAGGTCCATTTGGCAACGGCCGACGGAGTTGTGCGCATGCATCGGTCATCATAGTTGCCATCCTCTTAGATTGGAAACGAATCATAAACATGGCTAGGAAAGCATGTGGCTTCAATGCCTCCTCGGTGGTGTCGTAGTACTCTGGAGAAATCCCTTGAGGTCAATCCATTGGGAGAGAATATGATGGAGGAGGTAGAGCTGGGTTAAGGGTCCAATTCTGTAGAGGAGGATGTTCGGTCGGCAATCTTGTGTTGATGCCGGATGTGGAGGACGGTGGCAGCGGCTTGAAGGTTCAAGGGGTTAGGGCTCGTGCAGTTTCTTTCAAGGGAAGGTCTCGTGAGTCACTGGGAGGGCTCGTGGGTCATTTTTTTAACTAGGAGGGCCCGTAATTCTTTTCTTATGTTGAACTAGCAAATATGACCGTGCGTTGCAATGGAAGAAAAAAATCGTACACTTCTAGCACAATAATCACGACTCAAGACCCCTTCACATGTCCAAGTTATCTATTTGAACCCCTTCGCAGGTCCAAATTATCTATTTGAACATAGCTTCTCATCCGTGTTGTGGTTTATCCTCCTTCCTGTTTTCACTGACCATGGTCATGGTATCCACTTGATCACAATGCGTCCGAACATGGTCAATTCCAAGGTGATGATCAAGGCCACCGTACTCACACATGTCACTGAACTACGCTCACAAGTGAACGTCTAATAGTTTAAAAACTAATCTCGTCAAATTGGGCATGACATTTGTCCTTCTTGAGCTATTGCATACTCCTAGTCCATACACCACCCCTCTTATGCCGACTCACTTTAAAACTGTATATTTTTTTTTCAAAATTCATCAACATTCTTTTTAAAACACGAACACTTTTTAAATCACATGATTTTTTTAAAGTGCATGCATATTTTTAAAATTATGAATATATTTTTAAGCATGTGAACACTTTTTAGAATTACATGATTGTTTTAGAAAAGGGTGAATATATTTAAATGATATAAACATTATTTTAATACATAAATACTTTTCTTAATACTACACAAATATTTTAAGATGCATGAGTGATTCCAAAAATATATATAACATTTTTGAAAAGGTAGAAGACTTTTTAAATGAGACAAAAAAATAAAAAAAATTGTGAGGATGCCCAATATTTTTGCGAATACTAATTGGATTTGGATTGCAAGTGATCATGAGAGGTATGCACGCCCAAGCTTCATATACATAAACTAGTTGCTCATCCCAAAGCCCTATTATAGATCAATAAGATCACCCACCAAAGTCAGAGTATTGTTACTCCTTGGTGTAATTATATGGCTTGAGGGACTTTTGGGAATCCAAGAGTCTTCCCAAGTCTTTATTTTGTTGCCATCTCCTACGCGCCAAATACAACCCCTATTAAAATTTTGTAATCCCGCTAGGATACTTTGGCACACGAACAAGGAACCACTCTTCATCTTAGCATTCAACAATTTAGCATCTGGGTAGTGCTTTGATACCAAGACTCGTGCACACACGGATTCTAGATTGCATAACAGACGCCATACCTTTTTTGATAATAAAGCAAGATTGAAACAGTGTGGATCCCAGAATCCAAGTCCACCCCTCCACTTGGGAATGAACAATTTCCACAATGCAAACCAGTGCATCTTCTTACCGTTGACATCATCTCCCCACCAACATTGCGAGATTGCATTCATGATTCATTTACAATTTTTTTTGCAAGCTTGAATATAGACATCGCAAAAGATGGTATGCCTTGAGCCACCGCCTTGAGTAGCACCTCTTCCCCCCTACTAACAGACTTTTTTCCTTCCACCCCCAATTATTTTAAGAACCCTTTCAACTAAGTGCAAGAAACATTCACTTTTGTCAACACCCACCATAGCTGGCAGCCCCAAGTATTTATCTGGGAGTGCCTTCGTCAAGATGTCCAATATTGTGCACACCTCTACTCTTACCTCCACCCCAGTATTAAGACTAAAGAACACACTAGCACTACTAAAAAAATTCTTATACTTAGAAGTTTACCAGTAGCGTTTGTTTGTGCCCCCGCGCTACTCGTAATTACCAGTAGCGCTGGGTACAAAGAGCGCTATTGGTATAGATTAGCAGTAGCATTGGTTTCCTTTGGGCACGCTGCTGGTAAGCTAGTGTGGCACACCACAGCACCAGATCAATAAATAATAGCTGCGCCGTTCGCCTACTGTGACAGCCTGAATTTTGCCTTCTCTCTTTTTTCGGACTTGCCTTCTCTTTGTTTCCGGACATGGTTTTGCCTTGCTTTGATTTGGGTTTTGGAATCATTTCAAATGGACATGTCACTTGGGCATATCCTTGAATTTCACCCAAGTGACCTATCTACTCCTCATTCAACTTTATTCCTCTGATAAATCCCCAAAATAATCAAATGAATATTTTTCATAAAAGAAAAATATTCATTTTTCTCTCTGAAATTCAATTCAGAAACTTGTGATCCAAAGCAACCCCAATTTTTCTTGCTCCTAAAAATCTGTAATAATTCCTGAATATTCTTTGAACCTTGGCACAGCTTCCCAAGTAAAAATATTGCATGTCTTTTTTTTAATATTTTTGCTATAGAAAATCATTTCTATTCTGGACCAGAAATGCACATTGCACAACAAGTGCATTTTTCCTTGATCTTTTGGCCCTGATCTTTCTTGAGCTTAAACACCCTCCCAAAAAAACCTAAACCCCAGGAGATCAGCCCTAATGGCCTTCTAGAAGGTTGCTTAACTTGGCGACCAAGTTTCTGGTCAGAAACTTGCCAGCTTAGTAGAGTCAAATCTGGTCGGCCTGGGTATGAGCTATTAACTTTCCTAGACCAAACAATGCGTGGACTAGAGCGTAGACAAGGTTTGGCAGCGTTTGAGCATCGTCTTGGCCATGCCAGCGTGGTGACCGCGTGAAGACACGGGGCCTGGCAACGTCTCGACGTGCTCTGGATGGCGCCTTCCTCTTTGTTCACCGCGTGCCCGTTCCACCGCTCGCCGACGC
The DNA here is from genome assembly GCA_032464435.1 of Aegilops umbellulata. Lineage (NCBI taxonomy): Eukaryota > Viridiplantae > Streptophyta > Magnoliopsida > Poales > Poaceae > Aegilops > Aegilops umbellulata. Next base: position 347,051,049 of record CP136059.1, read on the forward strand.
CTGCCGCACCACACCTACAGCCCCGACCCATCACCCTTGACCTCTCCTTGGTGCTCGCTGCCACCGGAGCCACCGCCGCAAGCACAGGCACGTCGTGGCCAAAAGCCACAGTGCGCGCGTGCGCTTGTCCGCTTCCTCCACCGCCTCCTGTGCTCGTCCGCGAGCGTGGGCAGCTCCTGCATTGACGCTGCGCGCTTGCCCCCTCGCACTGGAGCTTTTCGTCGCCGTTCGCCGCGCGTCTAGAGAGCTCCGACGGCGACACGTCCCGCCTCGCTCCGGCTATTTATAGCGCCCCCTCCATGATTTCTAGCCACGCACCACTCCACACCACCTCCATGAACACGTAGACATGCCATAGCTCGGTCGGGCAGGCCTCTGGCCGTCGCCCCGACCAGAGGACTCAAGCGACCTCCGCAGCAAGGCCACCACTCTCCGGTGCCTCTCGAGCTCAAGCAGCTGCTTGGACGGGGCATTGGGTCTGTTGGTGCTGCGTGGACGCCGCTGAACCCTCGGAGCCACCCCTAGCCGTCGTCTTCAACCACTCTGGCGAACCCCGTCCGCCACCGAGGCTTGCGAGCTCGACCGTGAGTAGCTCCATCCACCCCAAGCCAAGCCACGAGTACGGGCAGGTGCACCACAAGCCCAGCTTCGATCCTATCCCTCTAGCCTAGCCCCAAACCCCCTCGTCGCCAGCGTGAGCTCCCGCGAAGCGCCACCCCTCTCTGATGTCGCTTTCCCTATCTCTCTCCTGACGCGCGGGACCCACCCGTCAACCTCACCACTCGCACCCAAAGCGGTATGAGTGGAGGCGCCTTTTCTGTTTACGCCTTCGACGTCACCCCCCAAGATTTCTGTTTAATTCAAATTTATTCAAAAATTTGACTAAACTTTGACCATCCACCATTTCTAAACCATAAGTCCAAATGATTTGATTCTTTTTGCATTGTCTTTGTTTCAGAAAGCTCTAGTAGCACACCAAAAGGTGGATTTTTCCTTGCTGCCTAGAATTTCTTGTGCTATTCAGAGTGGTTTTTGATAATTGTTTTTGTGGTTTTAAATTCTTTTTAGAAGGAGAAGCTTGTCTTGAAGCAAACCAAGAGGGGTGTGATCCTCCTCTACACTGAGGCAAGCCACACCAACATTTGGATGGTGTTATTTCAATATCTATGATTTTCTACTTGAATATGAGTTCTTATTTGCATTTAAAATTTGATAAATAAATTTGGTTAATTGTCAGTTACTTTATCATGCTTGATATGCTTGTTTTAGCTACTGGTTGAATGCATGAACTTTTTTGGTTAAGTAGAGTAAGACCTTGCACTAGTTATATTGCTATGGAAACTAATGATAATTCTTTTATTAAGTGGTATTTTCATTTAAATGATGAACTAATAAAAATATTGCTTGATATAAAAAATGAGTTATAACCAGAGGAGTTTTGATCCTGGGTATTGCAAGATAATTATGTTGTTAAGTTTAATCCATGTCTATGAGTTGTTTGCTTTGCATGACGAGTAGTTGCATGATTATGGCATAGTATCATGTTTTTGATATTTTTTTATCAAAGTAAACTTGATTAAGTTCCACTTGAATATGATGTTGAGCACATCATGGTGCCACTGAATCGGGTTTTTATTCAGTGAGACCACATTTACCTTGTGGGAAGGTCTTGATTCGGTCCTTTGTTGTGCCTGTCAACGGTGCCTCCCGCGAGGGAAGGTTATGGGCATGCATACCCTGGCCCGGTAAGCAGACATAACCTTGTGTGCTCGTTTTTGTTTTTTATGGTACCTTGTCCCCGTTTGGGACCGTTTTGCCATGACGGTGGCCGTTGGTGTCTTTGGTAGACACGGGGCCACCCAAGAACTAGCCCTGAGAGGGAGTTAGTCGGAGTGGCCGGGAGAGTGCCATGACAAAGGGAGGGTTTCGTCGGAATGCTTTGGTCCACCCGAATGGGAGTGCGAGGCCAGGGTTCCGTAGTATGGGTAAAGTGCGCTACCTCTGCAGAGTGTATTTAATCTATCGATAGCCGAATCCTCGGTTATGGGCATAACTCGTGAGTAACTCACTCCATGGATCAAATTTTATAATAAACCTTGCAAACTAAGTGATTGTTGTGACGCATTGGTTCGTGGTGAATCATGACCTCTTGAGGTGTTCATGAGTGATTGGTTTCAGATGTTACCCCGGTATGGTCACCGTTTGGTTACGAGGTAACCGTCTGGTAAGCGAGTCCGTGAGGCTCGGTGCACGTATCATTTGCATTGCATCGATAGTAGTTCTTGCATTGCATTAATCTGATTAAATGTCATGATATTGTCTGGCATCATGCTTATGTTTGTTGTGAGCTTGCAAGTACATTCAATGTACTGACCTGGCGTGTTATGCCAGCTTTCAGGCAAGTCGGTTCGCATCAGTGCGGATCTCGTGTCTAGGCCGTGTCCATGTCGGTGTCCCTGTGCTATGGAATTTCCACTTCGTCGTTCTTCCGCTGCTGCATAGTTTGTGTTATCGAGGTCCCCGCCATGTTCATTAAATAATGTACATACTGTCCAGCAGCATCATGTGTGCCGCTTGGCCTCGTATCTCAATGTAATATCAGAGACATGTAATCCGCTAGCATCAATAAAGCGGTTGTTTCTGTACCATGTTGTTGTGTATTGCGAGAAGACTTGATCTCTGGGCTGGCAATGCAAGGTAAACCGGTTGCTCTGATCCGGGGTGCCACAACGCTTTGCATCAGATCCGCGCTGATTGTAGGACACGCCAGACCGTTAGTGCGTTAGTGAAACGGTAGGTAGCTTCGTTGGAGTGCCAGTAGTCATAGAAACTGGTTGTTGCATCACATGCATGTTTATCTGTTGTTATTACTAACCGTAATGTTTGTGAGTGTAGATGGCTCCAGTACCGATCTTGTACCATCCTAAGCCAGCTCCGTACACATCGTCGCACCTGCTTCAGGATGTGTGGCGACGACTCTACCCAGAGGGTGTTGATCCAGAGTATCGGGTGTATTGAGAGCATATGGCCGGTGCATTGTATGAGTATTATGCTGAGGTCACTCTACACCACAGTTCCCCTTCCGGCGCTTACACTCGTTCTACTAAGGGTGGTCTTGCTTCTACACCATCTCAGGCGGTTTAGTTTGCTGCTATCGAGGCTCTTGTAGACTTGCGCTACAACGAGGTTCGCATGCACACCCACCCAGGTCTTTTCTACTACCCATCTCTGCACGAAAATGGGCGTATCCATCTCTACTACCCAGGTCTTTTTATGAGATTTTAAATGACGTAAGCCTATTCAGTTCTCAATAAAATGCGCGCCTTTCCTGTCCCAAAGAAAGTAGCATAAACCTTTACAAAAATACCCTTACACGGACTGAAAAATACATTTAAATCTTTGGGGTGCCGAAGTTTTCGCTGGTTGCCACTTATGGGGACTACGTTCCAGCAGAGCAAGCTTGTTTAAACGAGTAAATAGCATAAAACTACTACTTTACAGGTTAGGGTTTCAAAAAACTACCGATTTTAATTTTTTTCTCAGATAACTACCAAATGGGTGGTCGGTTGTTTCAAAAAATCCAAATCTTCAAGTGATCTAAAGTTGATCGCGATTATGACAGGTCGGGCCCGCACCTAAACAAACCGTCTGTTTGACCGTTAGGTTGACCGTTAACTTACAAATAGGGCCCACATGTCAGTGTCTCTATCTCATATACAAATAAAAAAAATCTTCAACCCCCCGATTCTTTTCCAAATTTACAAATATGTCCTTACTTTTTACAAAGTAGCCCCTATAAACATTCCTAAAAAGCAATCGGGTCCATGTTGTTTTTCTGAAAAAGCAATCGACAGCCGCTCCTCTCCTCACGGCCACGACCTCGCGGCCGGCGTCCACCTCTGCGCCCGGCGACATCCGGCAAGCCTCCAACGCCGGCGACCGCCCTCGGCACCTACTGTCACATCACCGCCCGCCTCTCCCTCTCCTCGCCTCCACCTCGTGCGCCCCGCCTCCGCGCGTGAGCTCGCGCAGCTGCTGCTCGCGGCCATGGCCGCCACCGCGTGTGCCCTAAGCTGTCAGGCCCGGCGAGCTCTGCCGCCGGCCGTCCCCCAACCTCCGTCGCTCCAGCCACTGCTTCGGGCGTCGCCCTGCACCGGTCGCCCTCCACGGCCTCTGCTGGTGCTCCTTTGCAGCCGACGAGCCGCGACGGCCTCTGCTGATCTTGCGCATGCGCCATGGCCGTCGGACCTGGTCGCTTCTGGCGGCGGCAACTGGTGGCTTTCGGCGACGGCGAGCTGGTGGCTTCCGGCGGCGGAGGAGAGAGGGAGGCTGGGAGGGTTGTCGCCGGCTTGGGAGAGGACAGAGTCGCCGAAAGTGCGTTATATCGACTAGAGAGGGGTGAATAGGCGATTTTTATGAAATTCTTCACTTAGGAATTTGCTAGTGAGGAAATTCCTTAGCGAAGAACTACTAGCAGCGGAATAAGTACTCAGAAGTAAACATAGCAGAATACATGCATGGTCATCATGAAATGAAGACAAACACAGAGTACAGAAAGCGTAAACACAAGATAGCACAGAATGAAGACAAACAGACTGAAGAAATTGAATTGAGGAAATTGAGAAAGTCTTCAGTCAAAGTCTTCAAACACAGATATGAACAAACACACAACACAGTAATGAAGAAATGAAAGTGTTGAGGAAATAGAACCAGTTGGCTTGGTGAAGACAATGATTTGGTAAACCAGTTCCAACTGCTGTCTCAGTTGTACGTCTGATTGGAGCGGCTGAGTATTTAAACTCGAGGACACCTAGTCCAGGACACACAGTCCTCACCGTATTCTCCTTGAGCTAAGGACACACAGTCCTCGCCCAATCACTCGTGGTAAGTCTTCAGGTGACTTCCGAACCTTCACAAATTTGGTCACTCGGCGATCCACAATTCCTCTTGGATGCTCTAGACCATGACGCCTAACCGCCTGGAAGAAGCACAGTCTTCAAAGGTAACAAGCGTCGGATCCACGCAGGATCAATCTCTTCAGTGATGCTCAATCACTTTGGGTTTGTAGGTGTTTGGGTTTGGGTTTTGGATTTTTCTCACTTGATGATTTTCGCTCAAAGTCCTCGGAGGATGGGTTGCTCTCAAATGACAAGTGTCAGTTTCTCGCGAAGTAGCCAACCAGCTAGTGGTTGTAGGGGGCGGCTATTTATAGCCTAGGGAGCAGCCCGACATGATAAGACATAAATGCCCTTCAATGATATGACCGTTGGATGGATAAGATATTTTGGGACAGCTGGCGCGTAGCACAGCAACGGTCAGAAATTTGAGGTTCAAATTCCTCAGGGCTATCATGTTCCTCACAGTGTAGGCAATTCGCACTGGCGAATTCCTAATTCCTCAGTCAGAACAAAGTCCTCAGTGACCAGAAGAACTACGTCTCTGTCACTGAAAAATTGACTGAACTGTATGAGATTTCCAATGGCTTCACTCGAAGGGATTGGTAGGTGTAGGATTTGAGTTGAGCATCACTTGGAAATTTTCTCCTTAGTATTTCCTCGACCCCTTTAACAATACGGTGTTTCCTATAACTCAAGAAAGAGAAATTGAAACTACGAAAACAAAAGTCTTCACGCTTCATGTTCCTCGAATGATAACCAAGTCTTTAAGGTCACACCAATTTCTTCACTTTCAAAGTCTTCAGAAAGTCTTCAGTATATCAAAGTCTTCAGTCGAAGAACTTCATTTTTAGGGGCCGACTTTCTCTGTAAATATCAAACTCCTCATAGACTTATAGACATGTGTACACTCATAAACACATTAGATTCTTAACCTATAAGTCTTCAATACACCAAAATCACTAAGGGGCACTAGATGCACTTACAATCTCCCCCTTTTTGGTGATTGATGACAATATAGGTTAAGTTTTCAACAGGGATAAATACATGAAGTGTAAAAACTGATATTGAGGAATTTGATTGCAAGATATAGAAGAACTCCCCCTAAAGAAGTGCATAGTGAGGAATTTGCTTTTGAAGCAATGCACACTTGAAGAGTTGAATCATGGAGATCACCCCCTATATCTTGTAATTCATACACGCATTTGATATATAATATGAAGAATTTGAAATGCATGATGAAATATGGTGCCTGATGTAATTCAGCATGCGTGCAATAATATTAACGAGGAATAAGCATGCAGAGTAGTGCATCAAAAGTATCAGAGCACAGTACATTAAAAGTATCAGGGCACCATCGGGTTTAAGATTACAACTCGATCCAATAAAAGTTTCGGAAGAACGAGAGTTGTAACTTAGCAAAAAAAACGATGTATAATAGACCTACTTGAAGACTAACTCAAATTTCTCCCCCTTTGTCATCGAATGACCAAAAGGATCGAAACTGAGGACTAACGCTCCTGAAGATAATCAAGTTGATGAAGGAGCGCCAGCGTTGTTGGGGTCGGTTGTTGAAGTAGGGCCTGCCGCAGTGTCGTCCAAGTCTTCATGTTCATCAGTGGCGCGCGATGAAGAATAGGAACTGGCCACCAAAGAAGGAACCTGGACCTTCTTGAATTTCTTCGGAGGAGGTGCACACCAAGCTTTTAAATCTAGGTCGATACGACCGATATATAGGCCGATATATCACTTTTGGGGCTCTACCGATATAAACATAACATATCATTTGGTAAATATCATTTTCCAACATATCATCCGATATGGACCGAAATATCGACTGATATGTCCGATATCTAGTCCGATATGTCCACCGATATAGAACGATACGTAGATAACAACAATTTTTTTATTAGAAAGCAGTGAAATAACATTATGCCTTTAGAACTTCATTATATATAATCAAAGTCATGCACAATATTTTGTACGAATGCATATATATCGTATTGTTTTTAATCATAGAGTAAGGATTTGTGAGTCCTTCCTTATTAGTTTCTTTATCAACAAGTTACTAAACTAGGAATCTAAAAGTGTTATGTTAAAGCATTGAGATCATACATTTTATTTTACTAAAAGTAAATGTTTTGAACAAGAATAATGAAAAAAACTAGACTTGGTTTCTCCGATATATCTACATATCGTCCGATATATCACCCGATATCCGATATCCGATATGTCGGAGCCAAACCGATACGAATCCGATATCCGATATTTTGAAGCTTGGTGCAGACCAGGCAAACTCTTCTTTGAGACCCATTTTCTTCAGATCTTCTGCGCTGTAAATGTGAGACAGAATAGCCCAGGTGCGGTTGAGGGTTTCATGAAGGTAGTAGTGGTTTTTCTTCACTGCATTGTGTGTTGAAGTCATGTTGTGAAGAATTGAACCAAACTGACGCTTGACCCATTTGTGATTGCGATCAACCTTCTGATGAAGACTGAGGAGTAACTCACGATCAGTCATCACCCTGGGTACTGTGGCTTGAGGATTTTTCTTGGCATCGTTGGCGGCAGAGTCATGGGTGGCAGAGTCATCATTGGTGGAGTAGGATGCGACCTTGCGAAATTGACCATCCAATGGACGAATGCCTTCATCTATCACAGCAGTTGCCTGGCCCTTTTCTTCAGCTGAGGAAAATGTCCTTTTGAGGACTTCAATAGGAGGCAAGTAGCTGCAGTGGTTCAGAGTGTCAGCTTTGTAATTGAGTGAAGACCTTGTCCTAATGAATCTCATAATCCATGGCGCATAAGGCTTCAGCTTAAATGGTGACATAGCAATGTTTGCCAGAGTGCTCATGAAAAAATCATGGAAGTTGACGAGAACGCCATGAATGATGTTGAAAAGCATATTCTTCATGATACCAACGACTTCTTCATCATTGGAGTCGTGGCCTTTGATAGGACTCATAGTCTTCGACAGAATGCGATAGACGGTCCGAGGCACATACAATAATTCCTTGACGAGGAATTTGGTTCGTGGGGCCTGCCCTAGCTTCAAAGGCTTCATCAGCACTTGCATATAGTGATTTGAAAGCTCAGGTTTGTTGTAAACACAACGTGCATCTTCAAGGGGAGGACTTAGAGGAAGGACACGAAGCAATTCAGATGCTGGTGCGTTGTAGTGAGTGTTCTCTGTCATCCAGTCCAGAACCCATGAATTCACATCTTCAGAGTTGCCGGTGATGTGCAGCGTTGCGTAGAACTGAAGAATGAGTTCTTCATTCCAATCGCATATGTCAGTGCAGAAATTGAGCAGCCCAGCGTCGTGAAGAACACTGAGGACTGGCGTGAAGCACGACAAAGACTCCATATCCACGTGAGGAATATGTGCATGATCGAAGACTTTGTCTTTGTTGAACAACACTGAGGAATAGAAGTTGGCTTGACTAGCAGTCCAGAAACGCCTCTTCCTTATGCGAGCAGAGTCATAGGGATTGTAATCTGTGAAGAATACATGCTCACCAAAGAAGTCTTCAGCCTTGAACTTTTGCTTCTTTGAGAACGGATCCTTTGGCTTTGGCAGAGGAGTGTCAGTGAGTTGCATCACTACCTCAGGAATCGCAATCTCAGGTTCTTCAGGCTGAGGAATTTCTGGTTCCTCCTCAGGTGTTTCTGCAGCAGGTTCTTCAGCACTAGTGGCTGGAATTTCTTCATGCACAGATGCAGTGGGATGAGTTTCTTCAGAGCCCATTTGAACTGTTGGTGAAGGGGAGTGAGGGATTTGCTGCAATGGAGTGAAGAGTGGAGAATTGGGGTGCTGACTTTCCCAAAAGTCATCATTCATCACTGGAGTTGTGCTTCCAATGTCCACATCTTCATCATCAATTTCTTCAACACCAGTCTCTTCAGCAGTAAACTGAGGCATCGGTGATGAAACCACGGGGGTTGAAGGGATTGCATCCACTTCAATTTCCTCATCAATCTGCTCTGACGAAGCAGCAGATTGAGTTTCTTCATCAGATCCTCTTGGGATCACATATTCTTCACCAAAAGGAACAACATCAATGGGATTTTCAAACGAGATGGTCATAGGCTTAATCTTCATTGGAACTGAAGACTCTGAAGCACTTGATGCTTTCCTTTTCTTCACTTCAGTTTGCTCTGCAACCCTGGTCTTCTTCACATCTAATGTAGATAAAAGGATAGGAGTTGGTGTAGGTGCAGGTGGAGCTGAGGAATCTGGTTGAATTTCCTCAGGCGCAACTGATGCTGTTGCCCTGGTTTCTTTAGTTTCTTCAGGCGCACCACTAGTGGATGCCCTGGCAATTTCTTCAGCGGCTGGAATGGAGTGATCAGCCCTGGAACTAGCATTTTCTTCAGCAGCCTGAAAATCATCAGCGGTGCTGGCATGTTCTTTAGTTGGCTGAGCAGAAGCTTCAGCTTGAGGAATTTCTTGTTGCGATGGGGCTGCAACATTGGTGAAATTTTCAGTCAGTTTTACAAACCTGACTTTGTCTCCCTTCCAGTCAGCATAGTAGGAGTCAAATTTGTTACTGAGGGCTTTGATGTCAGCCTGCATCTTGACAAGTTCTTCAGTTGCCATCTTGACAACGTTTTTCTTCAGCAGTTTCTCCTTTTTGTACTGTGATTTCTTGATATCTCTGGCCCTATCATATTTCCACTTCTCCTCTTGGATGAAGTGAGTCAGCATGTGACTTTGGCCAGGTGTCAGCTTGAAGTCAGGCATAGGTGTAATTGGATCCTTATGCCAGAGATCAATATAATCAAGGATCGCCCTTGGATCCAGTAGCAGTGGCACAGGTGTGCCTTTGGCTCTAGCGGCCCTTTCTTGTCTTTCCCTGGTGATTTCTGCAAGTTCTTCTTCATCAGCCTCATCTTTTTCAGACGGCACATGAAATACAACCTGCTTCTTCTTAGGACTTGGCCGAGAACCTCGTCCAGCAGTTGCTTTAGTCTTCAGCAGAGTTGGGCCAGATGAGGAATTTGGCGCAGCTGAGGAACTTGCTGAGACACCAGAGGCAATGGAGATGCCTGTAGTCCTTTGGCACGAGGCCATATGCACAGGTGCTGAGGACTTTGTCGGAACTGCTGAGGATTGTGGAGGAGGTTCTGAGGACTTTGGTGGAGCAGGAGCATCATGAGGAATTTGCTTTGAAGATTTTGAAGCTCCTGGCCATGAAGGCGCAGCTGAGGGTGAAGCACTTGGCTTTCGAGCGGGCTTCTTTGGCATAGATTTCCGCGTCTTGACAGAGGCCTCAATGGCAGCAGCAGCAGTAGAATCTTCATTGAATTTCTTCACTGCTTCTTTGGCTTGTCTTGCCAATTTGGCTTGGCGCTTTGCCCATTCCTCCGGAAAATCCTCACCATGTTTGACGCTAGTGGGATCAGCCACTTGGCCAGGTGCCAATGGGGCTCTTAGTCATGGAGGATTCAGTGCGAATTTCTTCATGTACTTTAGAGTGACGTATCTGTACTCCCTCCATTCACGTGCCCATCTTCGTTCTATCCTCTGAATGCGGACCTTGCACTGATTTTTATCTTCTTTGCCAAACTTGGCTTCATCAGGCGTGCAATAATCTTTATAGATGTCCTCAGGGATTTCAAAGGCAGTCATGACCTCAGGCTTATTTCCTCCTTTTTGTGGCCTTTTTCCGTCAGCCATTTTCTTCAGTTGAGGAATTTGAACAATATAATTTTCTGAAGAAGTGTGCAACTTTTCTTCAAGGAACACTGCAAATGAGTTAAGTTGATGAGAACCTAGAGATTCAGCAGCGGACATGTGTACCTGTGAACAGAATATAGTTGCGAGGAATTTGGAGAGGTCATATGCGTTCTCAGAGGGTTTTTCAAAAAGAACAAGTTTGAGGAATTTGACTAGATGCGTCTTGAAGAATTTCACTAAGCGCGCTTTATCTTAGGTTCCAGAGTTGTATAGATCGAAGATCCACACAATTGAGGTATCTTGAAGAAAATGATGCTTAGGGAAATGAATCAAGAACAGATGACATGTGAGGTGTTTTGTGTGTGAAGATTTGAAGAATAAAACACCTTTGAAGATTTTGTAGAAAAACTTCGAATCAAAGAGGACAGTAAAAGTAACTTTTAATTACCCTGAATGAAGAACATGACGAACAGAGAGGTGAAACAGTGGAGTTCGTCGATGTAGATCTTCCACGCCCTAACTTGGCAGAGGAAGACGTCTACGGCGGCGGCGGAGGTGAAGATTTCCACGGTCGACGCGAGTACGACGACGACGAGGTCGAGGCAGTGAAGCTCTTCCTCACCGGCGACGATGGAGTAGCGGCGCTAGGGTTTGAGAAGCTCGAGCGGGAGAGAGAGATCGAGCGGAGTAAAAGAAGTGAGGAAGGGGCGAGGGGTATTTATAGAGGCAGTGAAAAACCGTTCGCCCGAAGATTTTGGGACGAACGTGCCCCTGACCATTCTCCTTCTCACGACATGTGTCACCCACGTACTGTGTAGTGGAGATCATGTAAGATCGTGGGTGAATTAAATAATGCAGCGTGGGATGCGAAACGGTTTGAGCGGCAAAACCAAAAATTTGGATAAGATTAGTTTTAACGTTCCGTTCGCAAGTTCTTTAGCTGATAAGGACACAGTGAAGATTTTGAACGAGTTTCAAATAAAACGCACATGAAGAATTTGTGAACAGATTGGATTGAGTATAGCATAGAGGGGAAGGGTCCGATCACATTCACTTAGCAAAAAAACAACAACTTGAAGAAATAGCTATAAGTGAATGTTGTAGAGGACATAAACTCATATATATATTTCGCCAATGAAGAAAAACGACGGTATAAGTGAAGATTTGAAAGTTGAAGAATTTGAACAATTGAGGAATTTCAAAACTGAGGAAAAACTCAAATTGAAGATTTTTCAATTTTTGTGGTGGCGTGACCCACCGTATAAGAACGATGATTTCAGACACCGCGTACAATTGTCGTAGGGTTCTGAGAATCAAATTCTTCATTAATTTCTTCACACTAAGAGTGTTATTCTTCATTGATTGAAGAAAACGTTCCTTCATGTGTTGCACATCTAAGTCATCAATTTTGCATAAGTGTTAGGATGAGTGCCTTTTCAAAGTACATTTGAAGACTCTAAGATATTTAGCTCACACCGCAACTTGCTAAATCTCTTCTCATCCAAGGGCTTAGTGAAGATATCGGCTAGCTGTTCTTCAGTCTTCACATGCTCAATAGATATGTCGCCCTTCAACACATGATCACGAAGAAAATGATGACGAATCTGAATGTGCTTTGTCTTCGAGTGCTAAACTGGGTTATAAGCAATCTTGATGGCACTCTCATTGTCACAGAGGAGAGGCACATTCTTCACGTTGACGCCATAGTCCTTGAGTGTTTGCTTCATCCATAGCAGTTGAGCACAGCAAGAACCAGCAGCAATGTACTCAGCTTCAGCAGTAGACAGTGATACACAGTTTTGTTTCTTCAAGGACCAACAAACCAAGGATCGTTCGAGGAAATGACAAGTACCAGATGTTGACTTGCGGTCCACACGGTCACCAGCATAGTCAGAGTCAGAATATCCAATGAGATCAAAATCCGAGCCCTTGGGATACCATAATCCTAGTGTTGGTGTGTGAGCTAGATATCGAAGAATATGCTTCACAGCCTTATGGTGTGATTCCTTCGGTGCAGCTTGAAATCGTCCACACATGCAAACACTAAGCATTATATCTGGCCTAGATGCATATAAGTACAATAAAGAGCCAATCATGGAGCGGTATACCTTATGGTCGAAGTCAGTACCATTTTCATCAGTGCACAGATGACCATTTGTGGGCATAGGAATTTTGAAGCCTTTGCAATCTTGCATGCCGAATTTCTTCAGGACATCCTTGAGGTATTTCTCCTGAGATATGAATATGCCATTGCGCTGTTAACGAATTTGAAGACCTAAGAAGAATTTCAACTCTCCCATCATAGACATTTGATATTCTTCACTCATCATATAGGCAAATTCATCACTATAATGTTGGTCAGTATAGCCAAAGATGATATCATCAACATATATTTGGCACACAAATAGTTCACCATCATAAGATTTAGTAAAGAGAGTGGGATCGAGTGAACCGGGTGTGAAGCCTTTCTTCATGAAGAATTCCTTCAATGTATCATACCACGCCCGTGGGGCCTGCTTGAGGCCATAGAGGGCCTTGTTAAGTCTGAAGACTTTGTCAGGATGTTTTGGATCTTCAAAACCTAGGGGTTGAGCAAGATATACTTGTTCCTCAAGCTTACCATTGAGGAATGCACTTTTCACATCCATTTGATATAAGATGATATCATGATGGTTAGCATAAGCAAGCAATATGCGAATAGCCTCAAGTCTAGCAACAGGTGCAAAAGTTTCATCGAAATCAACTCCTTCAACCTGTGTGTAGCCTTGAGCTACTAGTCGTGCCTTATTCCTCACCACAACACCATTTTCATCTTGCTTGTTGCGATTGATCTATTTTGTGCCAATGATGTTATGCTTGCGAGTATCAGGACGATTGACCAGTTCCCAGACGTTGTTGAGCTTGAACAGATGTAATTCTTCTTGCATGGCCTGAATCCACTCAGGCTCCAGAAATGCTTCATCTACCTTAGTGGGCTCTGTGATAGAGACAAAAGCAAAGTTCCCACAAAAGTTAGATAGATGTGAAGCTTTTGAGCGTGTGAGAGGACCTGGTGCTCTAATGTCATCGATGATCTTCTCCACTTGCATTTCTTTTGCAACGCGAGGATGAGCTGGTTGTCGTTGAGGAATTTGATCAGCATTTTCCTCAGCATCAATTTCCTCAGCATTTTCTTCAGGTGCGTCAGCTTGACGTTCTTCACGTTCTGGAATGAATTCTTCAGCAGATTCTTCAGTAGGAATGACATCTTCAGTAGCCTTGTGCTTGATAGAATCCTCAGGTGTTGGTTCATCTAACACAGAAGGTAGGTGCTCTCTTTGCGAGCCATTAGTTTCAACAATCTTGTGAAGAACATTGTTGAAGACTCTGTAGGTGTGCGAGTCCTTTCCGTAACCAAGCATAAAACCTTCATGTGCTTTCGGTGCAAATTTAGAGTTGTGATGAGGATCTCTAATCCAGCATTTAGCACCGAAGACTTTGAAATAACTCACATTGGGTTTCTTGTCAGTGAGGAGTTCATAGACAGCCTTCTTGAACAATTTGTGAAGATATACTCTGTTGATGATGTGGCATGCAGTATCAATTGCATCAACCCAGAAACGACGAGGGGTTTTGTACTCATCTAGCATAGTGCGAGCCATCTCAGCAAGAGTCCTGTTCTTGCGCTCCACGACGCCATTCTGTTGAGGAGTATAAGGAGCAGATAACTCATGAGTAATACCAAGTTCATCAAGATATTCATTGAGACCCGAATTCTTGAACTCAGTGCCATTGTCACTTCTGATGTGCTTGATCTTCACACCAAAGTTGGTTGAAGCCCTCGAGGAAAATCGTTTGAAGACTTCCTGCACTTCATGTTTGTAAGAGACAAGGTGTACCCATGTGTAACGAGAGTAATCATCAACGGTAACAAAGCCATATTGAGATGCTTCATTTGAAACAGAGGAGTAGTGATTAGGACCGAAGAGATCCATGTGAAGCAATTCGAATGGTCGAGTGGTGGTCATGATGGTCTTTGCTGGATGCTTGGCCTTGGTCATCTTTCCATCTTCACAGGCACCGCATAAGTGATCCTTGAGGAATTTGACATTCTCAATGCCAATGACATGCTTCTTCTTTGCAAGCGTGTGCAAATTCCTCATGCCTGCATGACCAAGTCGTCGATGCCATAGCCATCCTTCTGAAGCTTTTGCAAGTAGGCACACGGCTGGTTGTGAATCTGCAGAGAAATCAACAATATACAAGTCTCCTCTCCTAAAGCCTTCGAAGACTTTGGAATTGTCAGCTTCCATAATCACAACACAACGATACTTGCCAAAGACAACAACCATATCAAGATCACAAAGCATTGAGACAGACATAAGGTTGTATCCTAAGGACTCAACAAGCATGACTTTGTCCATGTGTCGATCCTTTGTGATAGCAACTTTACCTAGACCCAATACCTGACTTTTGCTTTTATTAGCGAAGATGATATGCTTCAGATGTGATGATGATAAGGGAGCATCCATCAACAGATTTTTGTCACCAGTCATGTGATTTGTACATCCACTATCAAGTACCCACTCAGTGGCCTTGGGTTGATCATCCTTGGCACCCTTTGCCACGAAGCAATAGGTGGGAGCGTAGTCATCACTTCCTTCATCAGCCTTGTTGGTGAGATCACTTTCTTCAGCGTTGAAGATGGACTTGCTGACAAATGCGGTAGCGAGGGCTAGGCTCGCCACACCAGACTCGGAGTCTTCAGATTGTTCCTCTTCCTCATTTTCTTCAGATTCAGCCTCAGAGTCCATTTCCTTGCCAATGAATGCCCGAGCCTTCTTGGAGCTTCTCTTCTTGTGAGACGAAGACTTCGAGGATTTTGATGATGAAGATTTTGAGGATTTCTTCTTTTTCTTCGCATCATCAGAACTGTAATCCTTGTATTTCTTCTTCTTTGATTCCTTTTCCCACTGAGGACAATCTTGAATGTAATGTCCTGGTTTCTTGCACTTGTGACAAAGCCTCTTCTTGTAGTCACTGGATGAGGAATCATTGCTCCTTGAAGGTTTTCCAAAGCGACCACGTCTTGAGAACTTCTGAAATTTCTTCACAAGAAGTGCTAGATCATGACTCAGTTCTTCAGGGTCACCAAGGCTGCTACCAGAGTCTTCATCTTCGGATTCTGATACTACCTTGGCCTTCAGTGCATGTGATCTGCCATAGCTCGAACCATAGAGATCTCTCTTTTCAGCAAGCTGGAACTCATGAGTGTTTAGCCTCTCGAGGATATCAGCGGGGTCAAGTGACTTGTAATCAGCACGCTCTTGTATCATCAGTGCCGGAGTATCAAATGAGGAATCAAGCGATCTCAGCAATTTCTTCACCACCTCATGGTCGGTGATGTCAGTGGCACCAAGTGCTCGAAGCTCATTTGAGATGTCGAGTCTTTTGAAGCAGTTGAAGAGATTGCGAAGAACATCAACTCGAGAGCCACGCTGAGTTGAAACTCCTTCATTGACCTTGGACAACCTATCCCAGATAAGCTTAGCAGTTTCTAAAGCACTCACTCTACCATACTGTCATTTGCTCAGATGGCCACATATGATATTCTTCGCTTGGGAATCGAGTTGCCTGAATCTCTTCACGTCGGTAGCGTTCAGTGAGGGTGAGATGGAGAAAACATCATTTTCCATAACGTACCAGAGATCATTATCAATTGCCTCAAGATGCATGCCCATCTTGTTCTTCCAGTAGGGGTAGTCTGTCTCATCAAAGGTAGGACACCGAGCAGAGACCTTGATCATACCTGCGGTCGACATAACTAAAACTCGAGGTGGTTAAACCAAAATCACACAGAACAAGGGAGTACCTTGCTCTGATACCAATTGAAAGTGCGTTATATCGACTAGGGGGGGTGAATAGGCGATTTTTATGAAATTCTTCACTGAGGAATTTTCTAGTGAGGAAATTCCTTAGCGAAGAACTACTAGCAACGGAATAAGTACTCAGAAGTAAACATAGCAGAATACATGCATGGTCATCATGATGAAATGAAGACAAACACAGAGTACATAAAGCGTAAACACATGATAGCACAGGATGAAGACAAACAGACTGAAGAAATTGAACTGAGGAAATTGAGAAAGTCTTCAGTCAAAGTCTTCAAACACAGATATGAACAAACACACAACACAGTAATGAAGAAATGAAAGTGTTGAGGAAATAGAACCAGTTGGCTTGGTGAAGACAATGATTTGGTAGACCAGTTCCAACTGTTGTCTCAGTTGTACGTATGGTTGGATCGGCTGAGTATTTAAACTCGAGGACACCTAGTCCCGGACACACAGTCCTCACCGTATTCTCCTTGAGCTAAGGACACACAGTCCTCGCCCAATCACTCGTGGTAAGTCTTCAGGTGACTTCGAACCTTCACAAACTTGGTCACTCGGCGATCCACAATTCCTCTTGGATGCTCTAGACCATGACGCCTAACCGTCTGGAAGAAGCACAGTCTTCAAAGGTAACAAGCGTCGGATCCATGCAGGATCAATCTCTTCAGTGATGCTCAATCACTTTGGGTTTGTAGGTGTTTGGGTTTGGGTTTTGGATTTTCCTCACTTGATGATTTTTGCTCAAAGTCGTCGGAGGATGGGTTGCTCTCAAATGACAAGTGTCAGTTTCTCGCGGAGCAGCCAACCAGCTAGTGGTTGTAGGGGGCGGCTATTTATAGCCTAGGGAGCAGCCCGACATGATAAGACATAAATGCCCTTCAATGATATGACCGTTGGATGGATAAGATATTTTGGGACAGCTGGTGCATAGCACAGCAATGGTCGGAAATTTGAGGTTCAAATTCCTTAGGGCTATCATGTTCCTCACAGTGTAGGCAATTCGCACTGGCGAATTCCTAACTCCGCAGTCAGAACAAAGTCCTCAGTGACCAGAAGAACTACGTCTCTGTCACTGAAGAAATTGACTGAACTGTATGAGATTTCTAATGGCTTCACTCGAAGGGATTGGTAGGTGTAGGATTTGAGTTGAGCATCACTTGGAAATTTTCTCCTTAGTATTTTCTCGACCCCCTTTAACAGTACGATGTTTCCTATAACTCAAGAAAGAGAAAATGAAACTACGAAAACAAAAGTCTTCACGCTTCATGTTCCTCGAATGATAACCAAGTCTTCAAGGTCACACCAATTTCTTCACTTTCAAAGTCTTCAGAAAGTCTTCAGTATATCAAAGTCTTCAGTCGAAGAACTTCATTTTTAGGGGTCGACTTTCTCTGTAAATATCAAACTCCTCATAGACCTGTGTACACTCATAAACACATTAGATTCTTAACCTATAAGTCTTCAATACACCAAAAACACTAAGGGGAACTAGATGCACTTACAGTCGCCGATCTGGCACATGCGCCCTGGCCGTCGGGCCTGGTCGGTTCCGGTGGCGGCTAGCTCGTGGCTTTCGGTGGCGGTGAGCTCGTGGCTTCCGGCAGCAAAGGACAGAGGGAGGCCGGGGAAGGGTGTCGCCGGCTTGGGAGAGGACAGAGTCGCCTGCTCGGGAAGGGGTGTGTGCGTGCTCGCGGAGAGTTCAGGGGAGGGAGAGAAAGAAAAGTGAAAGAAGAGACACTGACATGTGGGCTCCATTTGTAAGTTATCGGTCAACCTAACGGTCAAACATACGGGTTGTTTAGGTGCGGGCCCAACCTGTCATAATCGCGATCAACTTTGAATCACTTGGTGATTTGGGTTTTTTGAAACAGCCGACCACCCATTTGGTAGTTATCTGAGAAAAAAATAAACCGGTAGTTTTTTGGAACCCTAGCCTGTAAAGTAGTAGTTTTATGGTATTTACTCTGTTTAAACACATGAGCTTGTAGCAGCGGCTTGGAAGTCTCAGCGTAGACACTGACAACCGTGATCCGCATAGCAAATTGTCTCCTTGATGAAGAAAATGCCAAAGAGTTCATACAGAACGCCCCAGTTACAACTAGACAGAGTCAGGAAACAAAAACCTCACATGCTCCCTGATAAGGCCAAGGCTTGCTAACCTTCAGCATTCGATACTGGGCCGGAGAACCAAGATGTATAACCACATTGTCCACTCCGCAGTACAATGCGACCAGGGCAAGCAAAAAAACTATAGATCCAAAAGACCAGATCTAGGGACCCACTATCTTCCACACACCTTTCGGTGATACAAAGAAGATCATCGAAACAAGGACGAGGCAGGGAGACCTTACTCCATGCCAACGACTGCCCAACGAAGACAAATCGTAAATTTATTCCTAACCCCACCACCATCGCACCGAAGCCCTAGGGTCCCCACCGCCTCCCATCACTAGAGCAATAGACCCCAAATCGGACATCCAGTTCAAAGTATATATAACTTTTTTTAGCTCAAACAAATAGGTAAATGCATCGATTGATGAATGGGAGGGACACCTGGGACAGAGGTAGATTCCAGGGTGATTTTAACAAAAGAGCGGGCTTCAAATGCATGAGAAAAAAAAGTGTGATGATCTAAGCCAATCTTGTTCAGATCCTACATATGGTCCATTGTTTCCAGTGAACAAGCATTTTCATTGGGACCTCGACATCGCATGAGCGTACATGGAAAGGACCAAACCCGTAAAGCACATGCACTGCCGACTAAAACAACATTAATTTGACAGAAATGCCCTTAGTCAGATGGAGAAGGTTGCTTGAACGTTCAAATAAAGGACAAAAAATGTTGGCTTAGCTAGCTCGGTTAGACGGGTACTGTACGATGCTAACTGCATGGATGGATACGCCAAGGAATAGACTTTCTGGCTGGTAGACGGGTACTGGTAGGGAATAGACTTGAGCTACGAGCTCAATTAGGGGCTCCGTATGTAGACCCATCTGTTTTGGGTAGCCTGCACCAATACTCCATACGGGTTTGTGTGTCGGGCGTGAAATTTTATGTCTTCAATTTGACTACGTGTAGTTTTAGGTTTTAGGCTTTAGTAACTTAGTTTTTCACTCGTTTATTGTCTTGGCTTCACCGACGGTGATTGCGATGCTGAATAAAGAAATTTTAGGTTCTTCCCCAATGAGGCGATCGGTCTTATGGTCGGGGATGAATTTCAAAATCAGACTATCCAAGCAAGATGACATGGTGGCGGTGACATCCTCGTGGTGGACTTGTGTCCTAGGGCTCCGTCGTTGCGACGACATTCACTTCAGCATCGGCGGAGCTTGGGAGATAGTTCAGGAGCATATGCAGATTGTGGTCTGCATTGACGGCATTTGAAAGATGGTGGGTCATGTGCTGGGTTCGTGGTTCGTGGCTTGCAGGTATGGTTTCTCCTCCGACGTCTTAGTCATGTGGGGGTGACAGATCTGGATTCGATGGCGTGTCTGGGGTGTTGCCCCGATTTGATTCGTTCAACGGCAATGGCTTCGCCTTGAGCGACCCACCTTGGAGGTCTGCAAAGCTGCATATCAACGATGGAGCGATGTCGAGCTTGGATAAGGAGGTGATCCCTCAATTTTTTTGTCTGTTGTGGTGGTGCCAGAGACAGGTCACAAGCGTTGGTGTCAAGCCCAGGGGATTCTTCGGTCTTAATTGTAATTTTCTTTCTTGGCTGGTGTTCCTTTATGGAAAGGCTAGCGCTCTGCCATCTTTTTAGTTTTGTTAGGTCAGAATGTACATGGCTTGTACTATGATCCTTATGATATAAATGAGATACTTATTACCCTACCATTTTTTGACTAACAACACAAATTACTTCCTCCGTTCCAAATTACTTGTGTTTGGGACAGATGAAGTATTTGTAATTAAAAACATGTGTTTGAAAACTCTACACGGCCACCAACCTAAAGATATATCATTTGGGGTATATAAACACATGTTTATAGCTAACCATATTGAAGACCAACAACATATGCCCGACTTATAAACCCGTATAAAGGCAATAGCTTCCTGCCAGCCACCGAGGAGAGGGATTTGTTAAGCATTTACCTGGACATCCGCCAAGCTTTAATTCATCTGACATGCTCAATCAGTCATAGACTTTTTCTTGGAAAGATAAAATCTATTAGAGTTCACCGGAAGTTCAAAGGACCAAAAACAT
This sequence comes from Aegilops umbellulata, assembly GCA_032464435.1. Taxonomy (NCBI): domain Eukaryota; kingdom Viridiplantae; phylum Streptophyta; class Magnoliopsida; order Poales; family Poaceae; genus Aegilops; species Aegilops umbellulata. The sequence goes on from CP136059.1 coordinate 347,071,702, forward strand.
GATAGAAATTACATCAAGGTCCACGGACCACCGAACAAGCACTGTCGCCACCAGGATGAGCCGTCGATGCGCCGCTCCCTTACAGGAGTCGGCCTCACCTTGTCAATGACAATCAAGAAATCTTCGTGCACGTGCCTCTAAGGACCAGTCCTCACTGGTGGAAAAAGGGCCTTTGGTCGCGGTTCGCAACTGCCATTAGTCGCGGTTGCGCAACCGCGACCAAACAGGCGGGACTAAAGGCTCCACCCTTTAGTCGCGGTTGCTTAAGAACCGCGACTAAAGGCCAGTCCACGTGGGCGCCAGGTGGCCGCCAGGGCGGAGGTCTTTTAGTCGCGGTTCTTCTGGCCAACCGCGACTAAAGACCTCCGCAGGTTTAGGGTTTTAGCCCCCCCCCCCTAAACCTGCCCCCCCCCCCTAACCTGTTTTCTGTTTAATTTGTATTGTTTTATTTCTTTTATGCTTTATTTTAATTTTGAAGGAGTTTCACATATTCTACGCTACTACATACATGCATATGAATGTACAATTTCAAACAAATTTGAAATTAGAACCAAAAAGAATTCAAGAGGAATATACAGTATATATTCAATATCATCGGATGACCATATACAATTTTGAACAAGTTTCCATACATAATTTAAGGCATATAAAGTTCTACGTCCTCGTAATGGTGTTCTCCTTTAGGATGGAGGACTTCCCTCCTGAACCATCCAGCTAGTTCCTCTTGAAGTGGTCGGAAGCGAGCTTCTGGACTAAGCATCATCCGGAGGTTATTCCTCTGAGCATTGGTATCACTCGGAACCCCCTCAGAGGTGTATCTCCGGATCATCTCACAGACATAGTATCCACATAGATTGGTCCCCGCCGGCTGAATATCCCCAGCATTCTTAGCCTTTGCCATTTTGAATTCTAGCTCTTTTTTGAATTCACCGACCTTTGTATCTACGAACCGTCTCCAAACCCTACGAGGCAAAGAAAATTAAATGAACAAGAGAGTTATTAGTTACTTGATATTAGGAAATGAACGAAATAGGCCGATCGATATAGAGCGCAAATGAATGAAAATAATTACTTCTGCATCATTTTTCTCAGGTCGCCCCAAAGCTTTGGATCCATATTCAGAGAGTCGTGGACGAGACATTCTGAGGTGTCAACTTTAATTACTAGCAGAATCCAGTGGAACCTGCGGACACGATACATGCACAGTACGTCATGCATAACTCATCGATTAGCCGGCCACATACCATGCATGGACTAAACAAAAGAGAATGTGCTCAAGACAGAAACACTCACCCAAAATGGTAAGGAAATAGAATATCACTTTTGAGTTCCTGCTTTGTAAGAAACTGCCACAGGTCTGCCTCCATGTCGTCGGGGTGATGCCGCAACACATATCCATTAACGATCTGTGGGTCAATGAACCCAACATCATGGATCTTCCTTACTCTGCATTCCTTAATCTTCATTCTGCATGTATAATAGCGGACACAACAATATAGTTAGGACATATATATAGTGTGCAGGCAATATGAACGAGATGGGGTAGAAATAAATCACTTACAGAACGTAGCAACTGATGATAGATTTGTCGAGCTCGCGCAGATTGAAAAGCTGGAACAATTCACTCAGATGAATTTGTACATAGTAATGTTTGAAGTGATGCTCATGTCTAACTTCCGCATAAATATATTCGTTGGCGTTTTTATTTTTTATGTAACCCTTGTACCATTTCAGCAGACCTTTCATTTGCGGAGGTAGATCCTGTTCCTGCGCAGGCTCGACGAGAGGCCCATTCTTCACATATGTAATTACTACCTCCTTCACTGGCAGATCATCAAGGCCTAACAGTTCACGAAGAGTAATACCTAAGTTGGCCGCTTGTTCTCTGGCACTCGTTGCAGTCAATCCAAGTGCTGCCGCAGCTGCTATGATATCGGGGTCATCCGGACCGGCGGCTTTCACTATAAGCGGGGCAATTGATTGTTTACTTTGTTCCCCGAGCTGGGCAACTCGTTTACTTTGATCGGGGTCATCCGCCCGCCCTTTCTTCTCCTTCAACATGAGTGCCTGCCTACGAAGTTCACGTGCATAGTCCTCAGGCAGATTCTTCGCGGCTTGGGACGGTGTGCTCAAAAATGACTTAGCCCACTTCTTTTGCTCATCAGAAAATACTGGCTTGGGCTCGGGCTCTCTTTTCTTCTTGCAGTCCGCCTTCCATTTCTCAAGATCAGCAGCCGCGGCCGCGGTAGTTTCCTCGGCACTACGTTCCCAAGGCCTTGTGGGGAGAGGCTTCAGTGATGGCTCCGGTACCTTTGTGGTCTTAGGTACATAAGGGTCCGGGTTAATAACCCAGGACTGCTTCTGCTTCTTTGCCGGAGGTGGATTGGGGGGCGGCGTCTGATCACCCGCCGGACGAGGACTGGGGGGCGGCGTCTGATCACCCGCCGGACGAGGACTGGGGGGCGGCGTCTGATCACCCGCCGGACGTTGTGGACTGGGAGGCGTCGGCTGACGTGACGGAGGTGTAGGTGAACCGCCACCACCACCACCGCCGCCGCCGCCGCCACCGCCACCACCACCACCGTAGGGGGGTGGACTTGTTGTCCTTGGCGCCTCGCCTGGAAACTTGATAAACTTCTTTTGCCATAGAATGAAATGGCGCTTGACATCTCCAAGTCTTTTCTCCCCTTCAGGTGTAGCAATGTCAATCTCCAGGTCCTCAAACCCTTGGACTATGTCCTCCACCGTGACACGAGCATAGCCATCTTGAATGGGGTTGTTGTGGTGGAGTGCTCCAGGTAAACATGGTAAAGCACTGCCGATGGCTACCTTCATGGACATGTTCCCGATAGGATAATACAGATGACATTCTTTCCTCTCCTTTATATCGTCCACGGGGTAGCGAGGAGGCTCCGGTGCAGTAATTTCGACCACCAGAGGCTCCGGTGCAGTAATTTCGATCGTCGGTGCATCTGCACCAGCCGGTGGGGCCTCCGTGGAAGCCACGCTGCTTCTCCGCTGTTGGCTTCCGAGATCCGCTGGATGATCTTCATGCTGCGCCCCAGCTGCATCTCTTTCGGCTACTAGTACACTCACGGTTTTCTTCATCACATCCATTTCCGATGCCAACCGCGCCACAACATCTGCTTCCCGATCCATCTTTCTCTTACGGCTTCTGTAACCGTACGGGTCATCGTTCTGGGGGAACCCTATTTTCCACGGAATGTGCCCCATGCCTCGTACACGTCCTCCGTGTTCAGGATTCCCGAGGGCTTTTGTCAGTGCGTCGTTCTCTCTGTTGAACTTGATCTTCCCCTCTTGAGCATCCCTCATTGCGTCAATAAGGGCTTGGGTGGGTTTCATTATTTTGCCCTGGTAAACACACTCCCCTGTCTCCGGGTTCAGCGTTCCCCCATGCCCGTACCACCAGCTTTTGGCCCTTGGGTCCCATCCCTCCGTACCTGGACGGATTCCTCGCGCCCTCAGCTCGTTCTCCATCTTCGCCAACCTAGGCTGCCAAAGGCGATACCCTCCTGGCCCCATAATATGATTGTACTCCTTCTTAGCCGCATTTTCCTTATTTTTTTCGATATTTGAATGAACTGCTCCGATTTCTTTTGCTTCACAAATTCTGGCCAATCATGTTTCAGTTTCTCATATTGTCCTTTGAAATCCGGAGTCTTGTTCTGCTTGACAAAGTCATGGTTTAGATTTTGCTTGAATTTCCGGAATGCATCGGCCATCTTATGAAGAGCGAACTGTTTGACTAGCCTCCTCCTCTCCTTGTTTTCCTCAATCTTGTTACCCTCCTCATCGAATTTGTTGTATTCCGGAGGTAGAACGAAATGTTCCATAAGCTTCTTGAAGCAATCTTTTTTTGTTCTCTTATCGACAAAAGTGAAACCAGCAATTCGTGCCTTCTTTGGCTCATTCCACTCTTGGACGGTGATCGAGACGTTGTCTCTAACAACGGCTCCGCATTGGCTGACAAACTTGATGGCGTTCTTGCGGGGCTCCAGCGGCCTGCCGGTTGCACTGTCGACAACCTCGATGGTGCATGTTTCCCCTTGTTTCATCGTCTTGGTTGCGCCATGCTTTGACGACGTACTCGATTGTTTCGACGATCCGGCCGAGGGCTAAAATAAGAAAGAGAGTCGCGCCCGTTAGTACACACATATTTATTCAAATCAGTTAGTTTGTATCACCAGAGGCTCAATGTATATATATACCTTGGCGCCGGAGGTGGTTGCTACTTCCATTTGAAGATCGTCGTTTATCGACGTTTGTTCGGCATCATCTTGCTGACGGCGCGCTTCATCTTCACCGTCAAGGTTCAGATAAGAAGAGACATCATCTTCTTCTTGTCCGGTCGGCACATATTGAATATCGCCGTTTATGATGCCGAACATATGTGCTTCACCGTCCGGATCATAGTTGTCCATAATCGGGTCAGCTCTATCGTCCGCCATTATGTCAGTCCTGAAAACATGTAGTAAAAACAAATTAATTAAGTGAAGAAGGGGGGCGGTGGCGGTGGCGGTGGCGAAAGGGCGGTGGCAAAAGGAGGGGGCGAGGAAGGGGTGGGAGAGGGTGTCGCGGTATTCCTTTCTTCTTCTTTCTTTCTTCTTTCCTTTCTTCTTTCTTTCTTCTTCTTCCTTTTCTTCTTATTCCTTTCTATTCTTTCTTTCTTCTTCTTTCCTTTTTCTTTTTTCTTTCTTTCTTCTTCTTCCTTTCTTCTTCCTTTCTTCTTCTTTTTTTCTTCTTCCTTTTTCCTTTCTTCTTCTTTCTTTCTTCTTCTTCCTTTCTTCTTCTTTCTTTCTTCTTTCCTTTCTTCTTTCTTTCTTCTTCTTCCTTTTCTTCTTATTCCTTTCTATTCTTTCTTTCTTCTTCTTTCCTTTTTCTTTTTTCTTTCTTTCTTCTTCTTCCTTTCTTCTTCCTTTCTTCTTCTTTTTTTCTTCTTCCTTTTTCCTTTCTTCTTTCTTTTGGTTTTCATTTGGTTTTTATTTGGTTTTCATTTTTTTTATTCCTTTTTCTTTCTTGTTTTTTCTTCTTCATTTTTCTTTCTTCTTTCTTTCTTCTTTCTTTTTTTCTTCTTCCTTTTTCTTCTTTCTTTTTTTCTTCTTCCTTTGTTTTTCTTCTTCCTTTCTTTTTTCTTCTTTCTTTTTCTTTCTTGTTTTTTTTCTTCTTCCTTTTTCTTTCTTCTTCCTTTGTTTTTCTTCTGTTTTTTTGTTTTCTTTTGTTTTTTCTTCTGTTTAATTTGTTTTTTTTTGTGTTTTCCTTTTTCCTTTTTCCTTTTTCCTTTTTTCCTTTTTCTTCTTTCTTCCGTTTCCCTTTTTCTTCTTCTGATCTTCGATCTTCTGCCGGCGGAGGACGGCAGGGCCAGCGGGCGGCGGGCGGCGCGCGGAGGGCGGCAGGCAGGGCCAGCGGGCGGCGGGCGGCGGGCGCGCGGCGCGCGGACACGGCGCAGGCAGGGCCAGCGGGCGGCGGGCGCGGCGGGCGCGGCGGGCGGCGGGCGGCAGGGCGCAGGGCACGGGCGGCGCTCACTGGTGACGGTGGGCGGCGGCGCGCAGGGCTCCGGCGTCGGGCCGGGCTTCGGCGTCGGCGTCGAGACGATCGGCGTCGGGGCAGCGCTTCGGCGTTGAGAGAGAGGAGAATGGGAAGTGGCAAAACTGCCAAGTGCAGTATTTATAGACGCAGCTTTAGTCGCGGTTGGTGTGGCGGACCGCGACTAAAGCCTAGCTTTAGTCGCGGTCCGCCACACCAACCGCGACTAAAGCTAGGCTTTAGTCGCGGTCCGCCACACCAACCGCGACTAAAGTGTTTTGGCGCCGCTTCGTTCCCGCGCAGGAAAGAGGCTTTAGTCGCGGTTGGTGTGGCGGACCGGTCCGCCACACCAACCGCGACTAAAGCTCTGTGCTGGCACTGGCGCGGTGCGGTGGGATGTTTAGTCCCACCTCGCTAGCCGAGAGGCTTCGACAGTGGTTTATAAGCGCGGCTGCGCTGACCACTTCGAGCTCCTCTCGAATGCAGGCTTACGGGCCTATTCTGTTACTGCTAGCCTGTGGGCCTACTGGGCCTTCCTGCGGGCCTGAATCCTGGCCCAATAATGGGTTTCTAGTCGTATTCAGGCCGTGGTGGCCCAGTAGGTGGCTTATTTTTTTATTTTTTGCTTGTTTTTTGTTTTCATTTTTGCTTTATTTATTTTGTTTTGTTTCTACTTACAACAAAAAGCTTATTTCTTTTATTTTATTTTGTTTCTAATTACTTATTTATTTTACTTTATGATAATTATTTTTGCTATTAAAGTTTCTAATTACTTATTTATTTATGTTATTAAAATCTTAAAAATACAATTATATATCAAAAAAATCAGAAAATAAAACTAATTCATTTTAAATTCTTGTTTTTCTTCTGTTTTTTTCTTCCTTTTTTCTTCTATTTTTTTCTTCTGTTTTTTTCTTCCTTTTTCTTGTTTTTCTTCTTTTTTTTCTTCCTTTATTCCTTTTTCCTTTTTTCTTCTGTTTTTCTTCTGTTTGTTTTTTTCTTATGTTTTTCTTCTGTTTTTTTTCTTCTGTTTGTTTTTTTCTTCTGTTTTTCCTTCTTTCTTCTTCTTCCTTTTTCCTTTTAAAATCAGAAAAATAAAACTAATTCATTTTAAAATCTTAAAAATACAATAATATATAAAAAAATCAGAAAAATAAAACTAATCCCTTGAAGGTTTGACAAAAGGTTTGATACATCATTCAGTTCATCGACCAAATACAAAGTTTGGTACAATAAATTATTACACATCAATTCTTCCCTTGTGTCCCTGCTTGCTTACGATTGTGCCGTATCCATGGAGCATCCTCATCATTTAACTTAATGCTTGGGTCGGTGTTCACTTTGAAGGGCGGAATTTCACCAAACATATTATAATCTTCTGACATGTCTGTCTTGTCCTCCACTCCCACGATGTTTCTTTTCCCTGAAAGAACAATGTGGCGCTTTGGATCATCGCATGATGTACTGATCGTTTTCTTATCTTTCCGTTTCCTCGGTTTGCTACTCATGTCCTTCACATAGAAAACCTGAGCGACATCTTTCGCTAGGACGAAAGGTTCGTCAAGGTAACCAAGATTGTTGAAATCCACCATTGTCATTCCGTATTGCTGGTCCACCTTTACCCCACCTCCTGTTAGCTTGAACCATTTGCACCGGAACAAAGGGACCTTAAAGGAGGGTCCATAGTCAAGTTCCCATATCTCCTCTATGTAACCATAATATGTGACCTTTTGCCCATTCTCGGTTGCTGCATCAAAGCGGACACCACTGTTTTGGTTGGTGCTCTTTTTATCTTGGGCGATCGTGTAAAATGTATTCCCATTTATCTCGTACCCTTGAAAAGTCGTTATAGTCGAAGATGGTGTCTTGGCCAACATGTACAGCTGATCTACAACATCATTGTCATTCATTAAATGTTTTCTCAACCAACTGCCGAAAGTCTCCATGTGGGCCTTCCTAATCCAGGATTCAGGCTTCCCCGGGTTGTCCGAGCGTAAAATATTCTTGTGTTTCTCAAAGTACGGAGCCACCAAGCTGGAATTGGTCAGTACAGTGTGGTGTGCTTCAGTCAGAGAATGGCCGTCCATACATATCGTTGATTTCCTTCCGATCGTGCCTTTTCCACTTAGTCTCCCCTCGTGCCGCGATCGAGGAAGGCCAATCGGCTTAAGGTCAGGAACAAAGTCAACACAAAACTCAATTACCTCCTCATTTCCATAGCCCTTGGCGATGCTTCCTTCTGGCCTAGCACGGTTACGAACATATTTCTTTAATACTCCCATGAACCTCTCGAAGGGGAACATATTGTGTAGAAATACAGGACCGAGAATGAAAATCTCTTCGACTAGGTGAACCAGGAGGTGCGTCATAATATTGAAGAAGGATGGCGGGAACACCAACTCGAAACTGACAAGACATTGGACCACATCGTTCTGTAACCGTGGTAGATCTTCTGGATTGATTACCTTCTGAGAGATTGCATTGAGGAATGCACATAGCTTCACAATGGCTACTCGAACATTTTCCGGCAGGAGCCCCCTCAAAGCAATCGGAAGCAATTGCGTCATAATCACGTGGCAGTCGTGAGACTTCAGGTTTTGGAACTTTTTCTCCGCCATGTTTATTATTCCCTTTATATTGGACGAGAATCCAGACGGGACCTTCATACTGCTCAGGCATTCAAAAAAGATGACCTTCTCTTCTTTGGTCAGAGCGTAGCTGGCACGACCTTGAAACCATTCCGGATGCCGGTCATCAGGGTCTTTCAAACGTTGCTGGTCCTGCCGTGCTTCCTTTGTATCATTTGTCTTCCCATACACCCCTAAGAAGCTTAGGAGGTTCACGCAAATATTCTTCGTAACGTGCATCACGTCGATTGCAGAGCGGACTTCTAGGACTTTCCAATATTCTAGCTCCCAGAATATAGATTTCTTCTTCCACATGGCTGCGTGCCCGTCAGCTCCCTTCGGAACTGATTGTCCGCCAGGACCCTTTCCAAAGATGACTTTCAAATCCTTGACCATATCAAATACCTCAGCACCAGTGCGTTCTGCAGGCTTCGGCCGGTGATCTGCCTTGCCATTGTAATGCTTGCCTTTCTTTCTTACTGGATGAATTTTCGGAAGAAATCGACGATGCCCAAGGTACACGTTCTTCTTACAATTTGGCAAATGTACACTTTCAGTCTCATGTAAGCAGTGCGTGCATGCATTGTATCCTTTATTTGACAGTCCCGAAAGGTTACTAAGAGCAGGCCAATCGTTGATGGTTACGAAAAGCAACGCTCGTAGGTCAAATTCCTCTTGTTTGTGCTCATCCCACACACGGACACCAGGGCCCCACAGCTGTAAAAGTTCATCAACTAATGGCCTTAGGTACACATCGATGTCGTTGCCGGGTTGCTTAGGACCTTGGATGAGCACTGGCATCATAATGAACTTCCGCTTCATGCACAACCAAGGAGGAAGGTTGTAGATGCATAGAGTCACGGGCCAGGTGCTATGGCTGGAGCTCTGCTCGCCAAAAGGATTCATGCCATCTGTACTTAGACCAAATCTTATGTTCCTTGCGTCAGCTGCAAAATCTTTGAACTCTCTGTCGATCTTTCTCCATTGCATTCCATCTGCGGTGTGTCTGAACTCCCCGTCCGACTTACGGTCCTCTTTGTGCCATCGCAACAACTTGGCATGCTCTTTGTTCCTGAACAGACGTTTCAACCGTGGTATTATAGGAGCATACCACATCACCTTGGCGGGAACCCTCTTCCTGGGTTTCTCGCCCTCAACATCGTCACCAGGGTCATCGCCTCTGATCTTATAACGCAATGCAGTGCATACCGGGCATTCATTCAAATTCTCGTATTCACCGCGGTAGAGGATGCAGTCGTTGATGCATGCATGTATCTTCAGAACCTCTAAACCTAGAGGGCAGACAACCTTCTTTGCTTCGTACGTACTGGCGGGCAACTCGTTATTCTTTGGAAACATATTCTTCAACATTTTCAGCAAGTTTTCAAATGCCGAGTCAGCTACACCTGCCTGTGCCTTCCATTTCAGCAAATCCAGTGTGCAGCCCAGCTTTTTCAGACCATCATCGCATCCGGGGTACAACGACTTTCTGTGATCCTCTAACATGCGATCCAAATTCTCCCTCTCCTTTTCAGTTTCGCAGCGTCTCCGTGCATCAGCAATGGTCCGACCAAGATCATCAACGGTCTCATCACGTGCCTCTTCTTCACCTTCACCTTCCCCTTCACCTTCCCCTTCACCTTCACCTTCACCTTCAGCATCCTCCATGAAAGTATCACCGAAATCAGCAAGATAGCTTTCATCGATGAAATCATCCCCTTCTTCATCTTCTTCCATTATAACCCCTCTTTCTCCATGCTTGGTCCAACAATTATAGCTTGGCATGAAACCGTGCCGAAGCAGGTGCAGGTGAACTTCTCTTGAGGAAGAGTAACCCTTCTGATTCTTACAGTCAACACATGGACAGATAACAAAACCCTTCTGCTTGTTCGCATTAGCCACTACGAGGAAATCTTTCAAACCCGTAGTGAACTCGCGGGAGAGTCGGTTACCGTACATCCATTGCCGATTCATCTGCATTATTATAATATAAAATATATAATTAACCATCATGCATTTGTTAAACTAACTAGCTATAAACAATAGAAATTAAACAATGAACAACACACATGCATATTTAATCAATGACACACATGCATGAAAGGTTCAAGTTGCTAACCGCGATCGAGGAGGAAAAAATGAATGAGGAACCTCAAGTGTGGCTCTTGGGGCATTTCATCAAACACCTTGTGTGCATAAGAGGAACCAAAAGCAAACCTACACCCCCTTGTGAAGCTTGTGAAGAGAAGTGGCACCAAATGGCTAAGTGAGTGTGCTGAACTGGTATATATAGGGGAGGAGCTTTAGTCGCGGTTGGCCTGGCCAACCGCGACTAAAGGCCTTTGGGCACCTTTAGTCGCGGTTGGCCTGGCCAACCGCGACTAAAGCCCCTCACGTGCACCAGCTGGCCACCGAGCGCCCTGGGCGCAGGCATTTGGTCGCGGTTCGTCTGCCGAACCGGGACTAAAGGCTTCATTAGTCGCGGTTCCTACAGTTCCGCGACTAATGGGGCTGGACGGAAGCCTCTTTTTCTACCAGTGCCTAGAACTGCAGTAGTCATTGTCGAACCCTTGAATCCATCTTAACTGACTGACACAGATCTCGATGTCGTGCATGTACAACGAGAAACACTAACCTCATAGCCGCAAGCAAATGGCAAGAATCTACATTGGAGCTCCGTCAACTCCATCCTAGCAAACGGATTCGAGAAGGGTCAAAACGTGATAGACCAACTCAAAGACGAAGCACCGACATCCGCTCAAACTCCGATCCTACAAGGAGTAGAGAACCCTATCCTAAACTGGCCGAAAACATTACCCTAGCCACCCGTCTAGGCGTGAGGGGAAGAAAAACATAGTCGGAGGAGGCGTGCAAGATAATTTTATGCACAACAACGATTTGTTTTTCTACAAGCAGAGATGCGTACGTGTTTTTGTTTTTCGAGATCACATTTTATACATTGCAACATTGTTCGCGTGAGTTAATAGGTGCACATAATGTGATGTATTTATACATGAAGTCAAGATAAATACAATAGTCAATACAGGCCCCAAATTAGATATCCGCTTCAAAGTATATGGAACTTTTTGTTAGCTTAAACAAGAAAAGTAAATGCATTAGCTGATGAATGGGGGGGGGGGGGGGACGGAGGTAGAATCCAGAGGTTGATTTTAACAAAAGAGTGGGGTTCAAATGCATGAGAAAGAAAAGTATGATGATCTAAGGGCATCTCCAACAGCGACCTCGAAAGTTTCCTCCCGCATCCGTCCGTGCACAGGGAGGACCAGTCGACGGACATGAATGCGGGAAGCCGTCATCCAACGCTATCCACATGCATTTCAAACACTTTACTAACCAACTGAACGAAATTCGTGCAAACACGGGTGGATTTCATACAAATCCAACGAAAACATTTACATTTTAGACATATTTTAACTAAAAAGGTAAAACTATGAGTACGTACGGCCACGCGGAGCTCCACTCCCATGACATGGATACACTACACTAGTCTACAGCTGGCTGTGGCAGACCCCTTTGTCTTCCCCGCATGTACGGCATCCCGCTCATCAGACTACTGGGAGCCCCGGAGGTATATTCTTCCCCGTATCTTCTCTATGTTTGGCTGCGCCGCTCATTGAATTGGCAAAGAGGGTGCTTCAGCCAGCGGGGAAGGGGGGCTCCTCCGCTTCCGTGGAGCTAGACGGAGGGCGTCGATGGTCTAAGATAAAGAACCGGACAAGTCACTGGCTGTACAAGTTGGCAACGCGCCGACAGTGGCCTTCCTGGGACCCAAACGGCGGTAGCCTCCCGTGTTCTACTTTCCCTCGATAATGGAGGTGGACGCAGACGCGCTGGCCATCGACTCGTTGATCTCCGTGCAGCCGGCTTCTTTCTCTGCCGACAGGGCGCAGTTACACGCGCGTTGATGGCGGAAGGTGCGGTCTGAAGCACGGGAGGCGTGGTACGACGATGTCGTGCCGCCGTCCCCCCCCCCCTCCCTGTAGCAACTCGCCACTCCTCCGTGAGCTGTCCTGGAGCGGCAAGTTGCCGAATCACGCGCCGACTTGGTGCGACAATTTGCTCCGTCGGGCTAGGCAAGGGGGGCAGAGCAGCGAGATGCCTTACTCGTATCCGGTGGACTGGCGGGCCATCCATCTAGTTTTTATGCTCCTCCTGCTCGTCAGATGCCATCGAAAGAGTGGAGAAAATGGTGAAAGGAGGAGATGGGAAGCGACAGAGTGGTACGATTCTTGCCCGACGTCTGGCCTCCTATATATAGCTGGCGGACGGGAGGAGATTGCCCGGCGTTGTGTTTAATGCCGCCCGCTCATGAACGGACGTGTGGCCGGAGTAGATTTCTTGGCTTCCATCCGGGTTTAATGGAGGTGTTTGAATGCAGTAAGGAGGCGTGTTCAGCCGGGCGTGCAGAGACCCGCGCCGCTACAATGGCGGAGGCAGTAAGAGGCCGCATCCACCCTGAGCCGTCTTCAATGTGGAGCGGCCGCTATACAGCGGCATGAGTGCGGGTTGCTGATGCCGGTCGGGAACACACGCGAGTGAGGAAAGAGGGGTTTTAGTGGGCTAGGGCAGTCAGACGCAGGCTTGATTGCTGTCCGAACACCCGCAAATCCCCCCACATTTGTCCTTGCTTTACGGAAGAAAGTACATCCGGATCGTTTTACGGATCGATACAGGCTCGCGTTGGATGACATAGTATGTCTACACCGTGCGGTCCAAATGGATGAGGACGATTTGAGGATCGCCGTTGGAGATGCCCTGAGCCAATCATATTTTTCAGATCCTATATGCGGTCCGTCATCCATGACTTACTTTCCTTGTTCCCAGTGAAAATGGATTTTCATCGGATTCTTCCTCTACAAATACTAGTACAAATAAAACCCGTAAGCACATGCACTGCCGACTAAAACAACAATAATTTGACTGAAATGCCCTTAATTAGTCAGATTGACATGGTTGCGTGAACGTACAAATAAAGGACAAAATGGTGGGTTTAGCTAGCTGGGTTCGCCGGTAGTGTACGACGCTAACTGCATGGATTGATAGATTGATGGATGGACGATGTGATCATGTGAACAACTACATGCAGTGCGGCTATGGCCTATAGGTGGGCGGTGGCCGAGCGGCGACCGCAACTGCAGATGAATAATCTGTAAAACTTTGAACACTTCATGCATGCATTAACGGACCTACGATGTATGCCTCTTTGGCTAGTTTCCCGTGTTGTCAGTCTCGTCTCTTGGGTGAACATGACTCGCCATTGATGGCTCGCCCATCGCCGTTGACAAAATTGTCTATTTTATTTTTGTAAGATAATCCTCTTTCAAAATTTTAACCAAATCTATTCTTTATGGGATACGTTAACAATCAGCCGATGGATCGCTCGACCGCATCCGATGCCTGCTCCACTTGCCACGTGCCTTCCTAGGCCCACACTCAATCTTATCTCCTAGAACCAAAATTATCGTGTGTTCGGTGCCAGGAACTGTCACCGAGAGACTCACCGGAGGTGCTTTGCAACAAGTGTTGTGTTGCAGCGAGGTTCTGTAACAGAACCTATGTTGCAAAAAAAAAAAAATCTGCAAAAAAAAGGTTTGTAAAAAAATACACAACATGACCTCTATTGTAAAAAAAAATCAGCAACAGGACCTCTATTGCAAAAAGTTTCTGCAATGAGCTCTGTTGCAAAAGGTTCTGCAACTCAACCGTTGTTGCATTTGTAAGGACGAGACTGGGCCATTGGTTGGCACCAAATCTAACAGCTGCCAAGGTGGACTTCTCAAGAACTTTTATAACAGATCCAGATCCTTCTTCGGAAGAAAAAACACCGGTATCCCTGATGTTGAACTTGGCTATTCTTCCTGCAAAAAAAAAAGAGAAAAACTTGCCTATACTATGTCAGCCCACATACCTTGGCGCTGGAAAATACTTGATGATTTCTTTTTCTTTTGCGGGTAAAAAAAAGAAATTGTCAAGTATTTTCCAGCGATTTCGTGAGCAAGATGCAGGTTGCTGAGTCCACACCAGAAGGTACGACATTGAAACACAAGACATGATTATCCCGGTAGACAAAGTATTAATTGCGCTTTTATTGTTTGCGTAGAGAAGAAAGTATTGATATGTCAAAAAAAAAAAGGATTCATGTTGCATGGCAGTCCCGACCAAGGTCCATACATGTGATATGCTGGTCCTGATCGCGATAAAATTACTGTATGTGGGTTGCAATAAATTTAGACTTGAGGATTTAGATCTACTCCCCCCGTTTCGAATTAGTTGTCTTGGATTGGTCTAGATATGGATGTATCTAGACTCATTTTAGTGCTAGATACATCCGTATCTAAATAAATCTAAGACAAGTAATTCGGAACGGTTGGAGTAGTTACCTAGAAATTCAGGTAGGACAAGGATGATGTTTTTGTTTTCATACCGACAAATGAAACGATTAGTATATGTTCATGAATCATGATGTATTTATGTATGCATGGCCTGATGTCATGAGTCTATGCTTATTTTTCTCAAGCGACTGATATTTATTAGATGTGAGTCGATTTGCTTGACGGCACGAAGCTATCATTATCAAGTAAAAATTCTAGCAAAAGTCATAATTCAAGATGGATTTCAACATGATCAACTGAGATGCTACAATTTTAGATGGAAGCGGCCCGCGTATGTGATGCTTGAAAGCTTTTCCCCTAAACGAAGGAGAATAGTAACGGTTGGTTTGGCAGTGGTGTTCTGGTCCATCTGGAAAACATGAACTAAGACGATGCATCGCTGCAATCTGATGTATTGACGCGCCTTCAGTTTTTGCTATGTGTTGTAATGGGCTTATTTTGATCCCTTCCATCTTTATGTGGGAGATGACACTGCTTGGGATGCAGGTATGTCTAGGTCTGCTGAGCTAGTTCTTTGTTTCCATCCCCTCTAGTCTTCGGCTACTATGTATCAGATTTCTACTTGGTTTAGTTAATGAAATCGGGAAGCAATTCCTTTTCTCAAAAAAAAAAAAAAACAGCGTGTGCATGTTATTACATTAATTAACCTGGCTAGATGTGGGTTTTTTGCGAGGTTAAAAAGAGTATTATTCCATAATGATCGGGTTACAATCTCAAGATAACAAGTTCGCAGAATGGAGGCCTCGAGTTCAAGCATACCGCAGTACGAGCATTGGTACGGCTATAATGAGCCAACTGATGTGCTATCCTATTCTGATCTCTACTAACTTCAAGTGGAACAAACTATATCAACCATAAGAGCTTTAATCTCCGCAACTAAGTGTCCATAGGCCGACCTAGACAAAGTATCTCCCTCAATGGTGGCCAATGCGTTTGAAACATCTGACTGAACAATGACAGGCATATCCTGCTGAATGGCCAGTGCCAACCATGCATTAAAGCATGAATCTCCGCTTCTAAGGCATCATTATAGTTGAAGATATGCCTATAAGCCGCAAATATCATCGAAACATTCTCCCTCCGTAGCACCATCCCGGCCGACATGCGGCCCTCCTAAGCAAAGAAAGATCCATCCAGAGAGAGCGCCACCCATCCCGCCGTTGGTGGAGGCCAATGCTTAGATGGAGCGTGGCCTGTTGGTAATTTTTACTCTGCTGTGCAGAACAAATGGCATCTTCCCTTTGATATTATCCTCCATGCCATACTTCTTCACAAGATTCCGAGATTTATAATAGCTGTCTAAGAGCAACTCTAGCAGACCCCGCAAAACGCCAGACCCGCAAAAATTCCGGCGAGTATGCGGGCTCGGGCCAATTTTGTGGACAGAACAGACCCTGCATACTCGCCCGGCCCGCAAAAACTTTTGCCGCAGCCCGCAAATCGCCCTCCCCCCGAGCGCTATAAGTGCGGTTCCGCGACCCTTTTGCAGGTCCAAACCCTATCCCCCACCGCCGCGAGCCACCCGATTCCCCTTTCCCCTCTCCCAATTTCTCGCTGCCGGCGACCCTCCGCCCCGCCTCCAGCCGCCATGTGCGGGCGAATGTGGAGCTCCGGACGCGGTTCCGGTAGCAGATCCGGTCGGGAGAGGGACCCGGAGCGCGAGCGGCGCGTCCGGTCCGACGGCGCGAGGAAGCGCGGCGCGCGGAAGTGGACCAACCAGGGGCTGTCGCCGCTGGCGAGCTTCAACCGCCGCGAGACGGAGGAGTACGACCGCCGACGCGCGTCCTTCTCCTCTGCACGGTCTTCCTATGCCGGATCCTCCTCCTCCGCTGCAAGATTCCTCCCCATGAAGAGGGAGTGGTCGGACGAGGAGGAGGAACCGGAGCCGCCGGCGCCGTTCGGCTTCGTCCCGGTGAAGGAGGAGCCCGAGGAGCCCGCTCCGCTCGGCCGCCGCGGAGTCATCGGGCCCGAGGACTACGTCGCGGAGTTCGACGCCGTCTCCGCCGCCATCGCCGAGCGGAGCATGCGTGAGGAGGAGGAGCGCCGGCGCCACGCCGAGAAGCTCGAAGCCCTCGAGTGGTGACAGGCGGTCGCCGACAACGTCGCCGCCAACGAGAAGGCGGACGAGTGGCGCCGCATCCGCAAGGAGCAGTCGGAGAAGTACGTTGATCTCTGCAGCTCCGGCGAGGAGGACTGAGCGTCCATCTTCTTTCCGGCATCGTCCAGTTGCCGCGACCTCGCCGGCGTCAAATCCGACCCCCTAGTACTAGTTTAACGTAGTATGTAGTATAGCTATGCTTCTGTAGTTATGATGAACTATGTAGTATGCCATGAACAATGTAGTATGTGATGAACTCTGTTCGTGCAATTTCTCCCGCGAAACATTTTTTTCAAATTATGCAGGTTCAGAAACGGGTTCTGCTCGGCCACGTATGATCTTGACCCGCAAAAACGATTTTCGTGAACCCGCAAACGCGTTTTACGGGCCGTATTTTTCGGGGTCTGCTAGAGTTGCTCTAAGTAGTCAACAGTTGCCTGTACTGTGCACTCATTCTTCCCATGCGTAATGTCATTGAGCAGCAGAACAAATCCGCCATATAGTCAATAGTTAGCTAGTTAGGTGCACGGATGGTTGGCTCAGTTGTTAGCCTGATATGAATTGATGCTAGTACGTGACTACCGATGGTGACAGAATGTAATGCTCCCAAGCAATGAAGCAACGCAAAGGACATTTGCCTAACGATGAGACTAGATGCCTCAGCCTTGCTATTGTGTTTTTATTTATTCCAGATGGTATTATGCTAAATTGCTAGTGTTTATTTCCGTTATACTATTGTGTCGCTAGATGTCCGATGGCTTTATTATGGATCGGTTCGTGCATTTGGGGGTTCTATGTTTCTTTTTTTATTAAGGTGTCCCGGTAACTCGTTGCACTTAGCTTTTCCATTTGTTAGATTTAAATTTCTTTTTTGAAAACCCCACCCATATATTGATCAAATAACAAGAGTCTTACAACTGTTCATTTGCATAGTTTGCCACGCAGGGCAGAACACAACTACAAAGTACACCATCGGACCTGCTATCAAAACTAAATTTAGCTATCTCATACGCCATCTTGTTAGTCTGTCTATCAATCTTAACAATCTTGTCCTAAATAAACTTGGAGGCGCTGATGGCTTCCTTTTTTAGATCCACATAAGGAGACCTGTCAACAATTTTTTTTGCTAGAAAGGATGCAACAAAAGAGCAGTCGATTTTCATAATAATTGGTTTGTAAAGAATAATACCAATGTATAGCCCAGCAAGGCACGCACGAAGTTCCGCTTCCTCCGCTCCCGTACACCCACAAATAAAATTCCAAGATGACACCAGGACTTCTCCGAGATAATTCCTAGCGACAACCACAACACTAGCAGATCTCATGCTCTCCACAAAACTAGCATCAACGTTTATCTTAAAATACTCTGGATCCAGAGGCTTCCAAACAACAAGATCATTTCTTTGCGGACTAACATCCTCCCCATTCCTTATCATCTCCTTTCGCACACGGTCGTTGGACCTTGAGAATGTCTTCCAATAATTTTCCACGAAGATAACAGAAGCATTCACCGATTCTTCCCCTCTTTCAAAAATCAAATCGTTCCTCAGATGCCAAGCTCTCCAGAGCATAAATAAAACTTGCTCGCGAACTAAAGACCCCAATTGGTCAAGCAGGATGAGAAGCCAGTCCGGCCCCGTAAATCTGAACAGCTCCTCCCCTGAAATATTCTACACGTCCCCCAAGGCGATACCCAAGGCACACGCCTTAGGGCAGGTCACCAGGGCATGGAAAATATTTTCATCCTGAACACCACCTATAGTGCACACACCGGAGACAGTTTGGTGGTGAGTTACTCCATTCACCTGAACCGCCAAACTGTTGGTCGCAACTCTCCAAGCAAAAACTTCTGATTTTTTGCGGAACCTTAGCCTTCCAAATAACGTCCCACATTCTTCTTTCCTCATTACCAACATCACTAGAAATTCCTGTCTCGCCCCTGCAGTCCTTGAAATTTAAAACCAGTCTGTACACATTTTTAACAGAGAACATACCACTTTTATCATGGTGCCAAGCAACTAGATCACCCTCTCCCATAGAGTGAATGCGCAGAATTAGGATCTCTTCGGCATCATGATTATAGAAAGAGTGCCTAATCAAGTTTTCATCCCATCTTCTCGTCCCGGTCATGAATAATTCCGACACCCACTTCAGTCTAGTTCGATTCTTTTTAGACGCTTTTTTTCGAAAAGGAGGTTATCCCCCCGGCCTTTGCATCAGAACGATGCATGCGGCCAATTTATTAATAAGCAAATAGTTCAACAAAGTCTCCAAGTCTCAAAAAGTAAAAATGCTCAAATAGAGCTAAAAACAGGGAATCGGGACAGCCACAATTGGCGGCATAAAAATAGATAGGAAACTAAAGACCTATCCTATTATATGAGCGCCATCCAAACCGGTTGAAAATAGGTCGTGCTATCATCTCCCGGCGGATAGACCCAATAACCATACGCTCCCTAGCATCCATCGGATGAGTAGCGATCACATACGGATCAAGGTAGTGGCCTGGAAGATAACCTGCAAGAAATGAATATTTGTTGTTCTGTTAAAAACCAAATCATTCCTGTAGTTCCATATAGCCCATAATAAATCACATACGCCTACAGGGATGTGTCTCGTTGTTTCTATCTCAACTCCATTTAGCCACATCCCAAATAACGTGTGGATGCTAGTAGCTGGAGCAATGTTAAACGCTGTATGGACAGACCGCTATAAATTTTTGGCCATTGGGCACTGAAGAAAGAGGTGTTTGATAGATTCATCATGATCACAGAAGCTACACCTTTGAGATCCTGACCAGTTACGTTTTGCCAAATTGTCCTTAGTGAGAATGCCTTGTTTGTGGACAAACCACATGAACACTTTAATTCTTAAGGGCACTTTGACTTTCCAAATATGCACAGATCGAGGGATAGAGGCCGGCTTGATAATAGCCAAATACATGGATTTTACCGAAAACATTTCATTCTTGGTTAGTTTCCTGTGCAACTGATCTGGCTGTTGAGAAAGGTGGACATCCATCAATCTTCTAACATGATGGAGCCAAACTTCCCAATGGTTTCCCGCTAAAGTCCTTCTGAATTGAATATTTAGAGGATTGGACTATAATATTGTTGCAAGATAAGCATCTCTACGCTTAACAATATTATAGAGAGAAGGATATTGGATAGCTAGAGGCATCTCCCCTAGCCACGTATCCTCTCAGAATCTCGTCGAAATACCATTACGAATGATAAACTTTGTCCTATGGAAGAAGGCTGATTTCACTCTCACCAGTCCTTTCCAAAAAGGCGAATCGGTTGGTCTGACCGTCACCTGTGATAAGGTCTTAAAATGAAGGTACTTATTACGCAGAATCTGGGCCCATGTGGCATCGGTCTCTACAGATAACTTGTACATCCACTTAATGAGTAAGCACCCGCTCTTCACCTCTAAATTTGCAATGCCAATACCACTTTGGTCCTTTGGCCTACAAATAATATCCTATTTAGCAAGTCTGTATTTCCATTTTAACTAGTAACTCTACCTGAAAAAACGCGATCGATAGAAGTCTAATTTTTTTCATACCAGAAGTCCAATCTTTTCCGTACCCCTACTAGTACCTCGAAGAAAGACAAGAGAAACATTGGCATACCCGTGAGCACCGAATTAATGAGAATTAGTCGGCCTCCATATGACATAAGTTTTCCCTTCCAGCAACTTAGTTTCTTTTCAAATCGATCTTCAATGCACTTTCATTCTTTGTTAGAGAGCTTGCGATGGTGAATCGGTATGCACAGATATGTGAAAGGCAGCGAGCCCAACCCACAACCAAACAGTTATTTGTAAGCTTTTTGTTCTTTTTCTTGGTTTAGCTCGGGGCGTTAAGCTTTGAGTCTACCCTTAATTTTATTCCTGGATTAAGTAGCGCATGCCATGGATATGAAGAGAGAAGCAAGACTGCTCGGTTGTGACAGGTTCTTGCGTGATGTATGCATGATTGGTTCTACACGTGGCTACGTGTCCTATGTCTGGCCCCAGTTGTGCATGTGTCTGACATCATGTGTATAGATAGATCTGGTCTGATGAAGTGCTTCTTAATAAGTATTGTTGACCGCACGCACGTTGACAGACCCAGGAGTACTACAACTATCTCCGTTCTAGTTTATTGGTCTTTTTCGTATTTTATGTTAAATTTTAATCATAGATTCAACTAACAAAATGTTAGTCAATGTCACGAAAATTATATCGTTGTATTCGCATTTTAACATAGTTGTCAATGATATTATTTTCTGCAACAATACACTTTTTTGTGACATGCATTAATATTTTGTTAGTTTAATCTAAGGTCAAATTTTGACACAAAATACAATGAGGAACAATAAACCAGGACGGAGGTAGTAGTAAACTGTGAAATAAGAGAATGCATTGCATGCTTCGTACACAGTCCTAGTGAAAGGTACGCCCTCTGCAGTGCTAATTTGTCATCATCTATGAACACCATGAATGCACGCATCAGATTCATTCAGTTAGGACCCCGCATCCTTTGCCCACATTCACAGCTCACGCTGCCAGACCAGTACGTGCGTACGGTCATTGTCCCCTGACTCTCGATCGAAGCCCGTCCATGCATGTTAGCCACACGTACGTACGTACCTATGTGCCGTAGTAATATTGTTTCCCAACTATGCGAGTCAAAAATTACCATGTGCCCTGTATGAAATGCATGGTTTTCACTCCACGGCTTTTGCAGAAAACTATCACTTTTCAGGCAGCTCCTTGCACACAGCACAGCTTTTTTGGGGGCGGCAAGGTGGTCGGGCACACCTCCGTTAGCGGTGGTTGTGGGGTAAGGCGGATGACATGGAGGTAGCAACAAGAAGGTAGTGAGGTTGAGAGTCGCAACCGGTGGTGTCGTGAGTGGTGTAGAAGAGGGAGGACCAATTGGCTTCATCGCCACTCGCCTCCGACGGGTCACGGCGGTCGGAAACCTCGTCATTGTGCCCCACACCCCCGACTCTTTCACGCCCTACCGCATCAAGGCACCAATATCCGAACCCCTAGAAATACATTGAATGTGCATGTGCGAGGGTCTCAAGCGTGTTCAAGTATTACCGTGAATGTGTGGCTTGAGCAACAAACCGAGCTGCCGAAAAGGACGAAAGACAAAACTACGGAAGGCTCAGCAAGATCTTAGAGTACATGATCCGCAATTGATAGTTGTGCTATTGTCCACTTGTGATACTTTTGTGTTGTGATATTTCAAACCATTGGCTATTGACTATGTTGCATTTGTGATTTAGTATGTCAAAGTTCTGGCTCTGTATTGTTGTGGATTACTACTATGCAATGTGATCATTATGACCATTCCAAAAACATAGAAAATTATATTGTTAGAATGCTCTCAAAGCTAGACATTTTGAAAAACATTCCAGTAAATAGTTCAATTCATTGTCCAGTTTGGTAAAGTTTAAGATTAAATTTACTTACAGTATGAGAGAAACTTGCTATTTTATTTCATGTTCAAATTCTAGTTCAAAATTCAAACGTGACAGAAAAATTAAAAGCATTCGAGTAAATCAAGAACAGTCCACTGATTGATTTGGTTAAACCCTCAGATAAAAGTCACACGCTTTGACGTAAACTTAATGTTTTAGTTTCTCGTTCAAATTTTGTAGAATAATTCAACACTACAGGAAAATAATAATAAATATTGTATCGAAATGCATATAATATCTTGGTATTTTCCAGCTAATTATGAATAAGTCAATTAAAAATATGGCAAATATCACCTAAAATCGCCTGCTTGAGAGAGCCTGTTGTTTTAGGATATCTACGAAGCACCATTAATTACGACAACCTCTACTTTTTTTTTGAGGATCACCAAGCTTTATTAATCGAATACCACAGTTTGTGGGATACAAGTAAGGTCATGGGGTTGGCCAAACCAAACGTGGCGCCGCGGACCTAAAGACAGAGTGCTTGGCTAACTTATGAGCTTCTATGTTTGCCCTACGACTTTCGAAAGAAAAGATACATTGAAACAAACTGGAGTATGAATGAATCTCGCTAATAATAGCCCCGTTCGCGCCTCTGGATCTGTTGTGTATCTCCTGGACGACTTGCTTGGCATCTGATGCTACGATCATATTTTGTAGTTGGAGGTCTTGTGCCAACGCCAAAGCTTCTCTGCACGCTATGGCCTCCAGAATGGAGGGATCGTCAACCCTCTGTACAACCAAGGCCGAACTTCCCAGAAAATTGCCTAGGCTGTCTCTACAAACAGCCACTGCAGATCCCCCTCTTCCTTTCAGGACAGCCGCATCAACATGAATTTATGCGAAACCAGCAGATGGTGCTTTGGGCCGAAGAGGATGGGAGGCTCTTGGTCCGCTCAGGTGGGCGTGCGTAGGTTTGTTATCCCTGATCAAATTCAGCTCGGCGATGTAACTGTTAATGAAAGCATATATCGATTGAGGGCTCTGGAATATTCCGTCATGAATGGCTTTGCGTCGAGCAGACCAAAGCGCCCAGAGTGTGACTGACATATGCACAAACTGATCATGGGGCAGTCCATCCATCAGATTGAACAACCACTCCTTTGCACTAGGCTGAGTGTTCATTGTCATTTTATGTAGCAACTCCTCATCAGCAAGAGCCCATGTGCACCTCGACATGGTGCAGTCCAGGAGTGAGTGTCTCCATGAATCCGGCATCCCGCAAAGACCACACGACGATGTGGTTGACATATGTCTATGGGCCCTCACATCTTCTGTCGGCAGTGAATGCTTAGACAAGCGCCATAGGAACATTCTGACCTTCCCTGGTACCGCTGTTTTCCACAGAAACTTCCACGATTTCTGTTCGGCAGTGGAGCTCGAAGGGCCTGCCTCCTCATGCAGCCATGCTTCACGCCGTATCTTGGTTGCAACCAGCATGTTGTATGCTGTTTTGACTGAAAAATTTCCATGCCGCTCAAAATGCCAACTCCAAAAATCTGCCAGGTACGTGTACATAGGGGAATAGATAATATGATCTCGGCGTCCATGGGCATAAAAACCTGCTGAACAAGCTGCCGGTTCCACGTTGCCGTAGTAGCATCTATGAGGTCTGCCACCATCTCCGGCGGATCTGCGACCCGGCACCCGTACGGCCTCAGCATCTCATCTCGGGGAATCCAGTTGTCCTCCCATATACGTGTAGTCTGACCATTGCCGATACGCTTAATTATTCCTTGTTTCAAAATATCGCGGCCCTCCATAATAGCTCTCCATGTTTGACTCGGGTGGCCTCCCAAGTTTGCCTCCAAAATGTTGTTGTTGGGGTAATAGACACTTTGTAATAGTCTAGCACTTAACGAGTCTGGGTTCTGAAGAAGGCGCCATGCCTGTTTAGCTAACATGGCCAAATTAAACAGCTCAAAATCTTTGAAACCAAGACCACCCATAGATTTCGGCTGTGTCATTGATTCCCACGAGACCCAGTGTGGTTTGCGTTTCCCTTCCTTGCTCCCCCACCAGAACTTCCGAATCAGCATATTCAAGTGTTGGCAAAGCCCTCGGGGTAGCTTAAAACAGGACATGGAGAAAACTCGTACCACCTGAGCTACTGATTTAACAAGCACCTCCTTTCCTGCGGAGGATAGCGTCATCTCAATCCATCCTTGTACCTTACTCCAAAGACGATCTTTCAAGTACTTAAAAGCCCCATTTTTTTAGCTCCCAACATCTGAAGGCATACCAAGATATTTCTCATTCAGGGTCTCATTGGGTACATTGAGGACACTCTTAATGTCATGCCGAACACTGTCTGGCACTCCCTTACTGAAATAGATTGATGATTTTGAATAGTTCACACGCTGCCCTGTTGCCTGACAATAGATGTCCAGTACCTGGTTGACCTCATCAGCACCCACACTGTTTGCCTTAAAGAACAGCAGGCTGTCATCAGCAAAAAAGAGATGGCTTACTCGCGGCGCCGTAGGTGCAACTTGTAAACCTTCAAGATTGGATGACTCACTTTTAGATTTAAGGAGGCACGAAAGGCCCTCTGCTGCCAGTAAGAACAAGTACGGGGATACTGGGTCTCCCTGTCTGATTCCTCGTGATGGTTTGAATTGCTCAAGTCTCTTTCCATTGAACATGACCGAGAAGTTAACTGTCGTCACCATATTCATAACTATGTTGACCCAGTTTTCACTGAAACCCAACTTTATCATAATTGCCCGGAGGTACGGCCACTCCACTCTGTCGTAGGCCTTCATCATGTCGAGTTTCAGTGCACACGCTTGGTGCTTTTTTGCTTTGTTCCTTTTCATAAAGTGTAGGCATTCATAAGCAGTAATTATGTTGTCAGTGATAAATCTGCCAGGGACAAAAGCGGATTGTTCCTTTGATATGGTATCAGGTAACACTAGTTTCAACCGGTTAGATATCACCTTTGATGCTATCTTGTATAGGACGTTGCATAAACTTATTGGTCTGAACTGAGACAGTAAGGTGGGATTTTTTACCTTGGGAATTAACACCAACACCGTTTCATTTATGCTCTCCTCCGACTCCTTGCCTTCCACTATCAGCAACACCGCTTTGGTTACTTCCTCGCCACATACGCCCCAGTTTCGTTGGAAAAAATGAGCGGGAAAGCCATCTGGGCCTGGGGCTTTCAATGGGAACATTTGAAACAATGCTTTTTTAACTTCCTCCTGGCTATAAGGCGCGTTCAGGGTCTCGTTCATGTCTGGAGTCACTCTAACAGGTACAGTATCAATAACTTGGTCCATGTTGTTCACCCCCTCGGACGTGTACAAATCCTTGTAAAACTCATTTGTTAAAGCCTCCATCTCAGCCACATCATCCGTCATTTGTCCATCGGAACGCTGCAGTTCCTTTATCTGATTTTTCCTTCACCTCCGGCTTGCACGTAAGTGAAAGAAATACGTATTTTTATCTCCATGCGCGAGCCACTCCAATCTTGCCCTCTGCCTCCACATTATCTCTTCTCTGTGGAACAACTCAACAAGGTGGTCTACTATTTTATGCTCTGCGTGTGTCGGGCCAGCTCGGTTTGGTGCATCTCGCATGTCCTGCAGCGCCTTTTTTAACGCTGCTATCTCCCGCTTGATGCTGCCAAAGTGTGTGCGTTCTCATCGAGATAGATCCCCTGAAAGTGACAGCAGTTTGTCGCGAACGCCCTCCACCGAGTCTCCTTGTCGCTTCTCCCAGCCCTGTGTAACTACGTGTTCGAGGTCCGGGTCTCGTTCCCAACATAACTCATATTTAAAGCTACGTGGGGCCCTGCTGCATGCATGCACATCACGTAGGTGCAGAAGCAAGGCGACGTGATCTGAACTCGCTGCTGTTTTGTGCTCAAGCCTAGCGTCAGGGAAAGCCACCATCCATGCTGGACTCACCACACATCTGTCAAGCCGAACACGTGTATAAGTACCACCAGCAACTTTCTTCTCAAAAGTCCACCATTGTCC
Organism: Aegilops umbellulata; assembly: GCA_032464435.1. Classification (NCBI taxonomy): domain Eukaryota; kingdom Viridiplantae; phylum Streptophyta; class Magnoliopsida; order Poales; family Poaceae; genus Aegilops; species Aegilops umbellulata. The sequence goes on from CP136059.1 coordinate 347,097,847, forward strand.
TTCATACCCAATATTAGTTAGACCACAAGTATCAAGGGCATCACGAAATCCGTCCATCTGCGCCTGACTTCGGTTCCCCTCTCCATCATGCTCATGGCCATGTAGTACTTCATTGAAATCTCCAATGACTGCCCATGGAGTGTCATTGGCTCCAACGATATTTCGAAGCATATCCCAAGTCAGATGCCTCTCATTTACTTGCGCTTCCCCGTAGACAAAGGTGAAGCGAGCGGGAATGTCCACAAGTTCATTAGCAAGCACATCAATGTGATACTTCGAGTAACCTAAAACTTCGATCTTAATTTCATCATTCCAAAATATTCCAAGGCCTCCGCTCCTACCAGAGCTACTTACAGCGAAACTTTTATTATAACCTAATGTACCAGCTAGATTTTCAACTCTACTACCCTCTATCTGGGTTTCAAGGATGCATAACATAGAGGGGGAAAATTGCCTCGTGAGATCACGAAGCTCTCGAACTGCCGCCGGCTTGCCAACCCCGCGGCAGTTCCACACAAGTAGACTCATTGCGCCTGGCGCGATCCCCCTGGGAGGACCGCCACACGCGCATCATTGGTTTTGTTTGTTGTAGAGTACTTTCCTTGGCCTTTTTCAGTCGCCGGTACAATCGCCTTGGTTCTCTTTGCCTCCTGTTTGGTTGATGGACTTTGGGGCATGTCCGGCCCTGTGAGGAGTAGATTCTGGTTAGCCCCATCAGTGGGAGACGAGCTTGAGTGTAGCAACACCTTTGCGTCTGCTGCTCCCCTCTTCCTACGGTTTACATCTGGGTCATACCCATCGGTATCCATCTGTTCTGCCTCTGACTCGGTTGCATCCGTACGGTCATCAGATGTGCCTCTCCCCGCGCCTCGACCCGCTCGGCCTCCACGTCCTCGTCCTCTTCCACCTCGAGTGCCTCCGCCTTCGCCAGGGCCTCTCCCCGCCCCCTTGAACCAGGTGGCTTGCAGATCTTTGAAGACAAGCTTGCTCGGGTGATGAACCCCATCCCCACACTCCTTGAAAAGGTGACCCAGATGGCCACAAACTGCACACCGGTCAGGAAGCCTCTCAAACTTCACCCTGAAAATCTCTCTAGTAACCTCTTGCTTCCTCTTGACCACCAACGACACCGCGTTCTTGAGAGGCTTTGTAACATCTATCTTGACACGCACCCTACAGAAATTCCCCTCAAAATCAGGAGACTTTGGCTCTGCATATATGAACTCACCCACTGTTGCCGACAAAGCTTTAACCTTGGGAAAGTACCCATCCGGTAAATCATGAACTTGCATCCAAATATCCATCTTGTTGAGGCCTATGGTTGATGGTCGTGTGAAGCCATCATAAGGAGCAATTACAACGGCCTTTCCCTTGAAAGCCCATGGCCCCTCTTGCATGACTCGTTCCCAATCACCCAGGCATGAAAACTGCAGCGTATAAAGATTGTCTTCAAGTGGTCTGATCTTCACCTCCTGCGCCAGATCCCAGGCCACCCCATGTTCCGGAAGAACCAATACTGACTGTATGTCTTGTTGGTGTGGACTCGGGCCATGGCCATCCATCTGGTAGCTTCGGCCGGTAGCTCCTCCTCCTCAACGATCACATCTTCTAGGTTTTCCTCATTGAGCCCTAGTTCCTTCATCATGGCTTCCAGATCGGTTTTGGGTATCGAGCTAGACGCGCCTGTTTCCATCAGATCTCTCGCCCGAGAGGAACTTTCCGCGGGCGGTGGATCCCTAACCTCCAGCGTCTTATCCAGTCGCACCAGAGGTCCACGACCCCAGTCGCTGGAGAGAAGAAGGCCCGAGGGAGGGGATGAGGGGTCTCTATGGTGGGGTTTCGCCGCTGCCCGAGAGGATAAAAACCCTAACAAGAGGGGAGATAATCGAGTGTCTGTCTGCTTCCCAAATTCTACGACAACCTCTACTTGGCATTTCCTATTTAGTGTTGCCGGCCCACTCTAGTTTTGCGGAAACGTTAAAAAGTGAGAGAACTGGGAATTGAACCCACGCCGGACTGCACTCCAACCACTACGACATAACACTTGTTGTGTGCTAGGTTAAGTCGCTCTTTCTTTTTATTTTGTTTCTTCTAGTTCACGAATTCTTGACGGTTTTATTCGTTTTTCCCTTTTTTTTCTTTCTTTTTTAATGCATGATTTTTTTAAAGAATGTCATGTTTTTTTAAACCATTGTACTTTTTCAGATTACATGGACTTTTATTCAAATTCGATGAACTTTTTCTGATTTTGATGAACTTTTTTCAGATTACATGAACTTTTTTCAAATTTGATGAACAATTTTTTTAAAATCGATGTACGTTTTCCAGACTACATGAACTTTTTTCAAATTTGGCGAAATTTTTCTTAATTCGATGAACTTTTTTTTAAAATTTGATGAACTTTTTCATATTACATGAACTTTTTTCAAATTCGATGAACTTTTTTTCAGATTACATGAACTTTTTTAAATTCGATGAATTTCTCTAAATGCGGTGAATTTTTTTCGAATTCGATGAACTTTTTTCGAATCTAATGAACTTTTTTTGAATACGATGAACTTTTTTTGAATCCGATGAACTTTTCTTCGAATTTGGTGAACTTTTTTCGAATTCGATGAACTTTTTTTTTGAAAATCGATGAACCTTTTTCATTTTTTTGAACTTTGCTTAAAATTTGATGAGCTTTTTTTCGAATTTACATTTTCTTTTTTGAGATAATTTATATTGAGTATATATTAATGTTTTACTGCACCAAAAGGTTAACTAGATCTGTTTTCTTGTATAAGACAACAAAGTACGTTTGTTCTGGTGGTTAGTGTGGTGCACTCGCAACAAAGTGATGCAAAGTTCGAATCTCCAGCTATCCTTAAGTTTTTATTGGTTTTTTACTTCAAAAGAAAACGGGTGCAAGCGCGCGTTGGGCCGGCCCATGCCAGCAACGCTGCAGGCGCTAGCTCGTTAACGGGCGCCTGCAGCGCTGACCAGGAGCTCCCCCTCTACTTATTGACAAGGCCCCTCAAATTCCACGGCCCCTTGATTTTTGGGCCAAGGTGTAGTGTATTTTTGTTTTGGACCATTTTATCACAACTAGCACAGACGTGGGCCTGGCCTGCTCTTAAAATAATCCTTTCCTTGGTCCCGATCGACACAGCCTGCCTATCGAGATCGAGTATATAGCAAAAACTACCACATTACATGCTAGTGCTATAAAAAAACTACCACTTTTTCATTTTTCAAAACGCTACCACAAAATTGATTGGATGTTCCAAAAAACTACTATGTCACACTGATGACTATGTTGGTTAACTTTAAGTCTGATTATGACAGCTCGGGTTCACTCTATCGAGATCTATGGATCTAGACTAGCCCCGCGCAGTCTGCTCGGAAGAGAAAAAAGGGTCCTCACAGAGATGGACCTAACCGACGAAGTGCAGCCGCGGCGCACGGGGACGGAGACCAGCGTCGTTGTCGCCTTGTTTCCTGCCAGAGAAACAACCCGCTTCCCTGCCGGCATGAAGAATTCCTTCCACAATGCTGTTGGCTGCCGGTGTCTGAGGCCTAGGTGACGGCATCCCTGATCTGTCCACAAGGTGTGCTCAAACTGATTTCCTATTTAATTTAGTATTTTGTCCTGTTGAATGAATACATTAGCTAGTATATTGTGGGCATACGCATCAGTTTACCGATCCTTTTTCTAGAGAAGATATATAGTACTACGCTAGTTGACCAAGTTGTCAAACACCAAGATTTCCATGCTAGTTACTCGTTTAAAATTCAAGGTTCGGTGTTTTCTTTATCTTGGTAGGCCTATAATTTGTGCAGTGTTTGAATTCATTCATATTTCTTTTTATAAGAAATCATCTGTTCTAGAATTTTTAGAACCTTATTTAGCATTTCGCATCGGCCCCCCGAATTCCTGGAGATAGCCCTGCCCTCCCCCCCTAAAAGCTTCCATTTTGAAAGAACCCCCTTACAAACTTGTTATAAAATGCTAAAGTAGTCATAACCATTGTAAGAGCCTCTACATTCCGCCTTAAAAAGTGTGACAATGCTACATTTACAGAATGAGCTTACACACTCACCTTGACAGGATGTGGATTCATGCAGTTCGATAGAACCAAGCAATTGGTCCCACAAAAACTCGTCCAGTTGCTCAGGAACGTGGCTCGTCAGTCCGTAGCCACCTTTCTATAGCATTTTGTCTGTGGGCCTAGCACACTTCAGAAAAGAGCCTACATTTGAGCGTGATATAAGTGATTCATCGAACTATTGCCACACACACACTATCCTATGCCAGGATAGACAATAAAGTCCATGTTCACTAAAAAAAGAACCCATGGAAGGTAAAGTTTTCCAACGGTTTGAGAGGTATTCATATGCACACACAAAATTTTGAGTCCGGTAAATATTTCAAAAATGAAGTGAGCCAAGTGACACCACAAACATAGGGAGGACCCAAAGCTTAACTATGGCAAGTGGAATTAAAGTGCATATTATTTTAGCAAAAAGGCATCATATTATCATTCACTAAACAGATTATAAGTCCTAAGTTTAAACTGTAAAAGTCATAACGATCAAGCCAAATAAAATTTAAGTACATAGGCTGAACATTTGGTGAAATTTATAGCACAAACATAGATCTTAAGCATATTGCCTTTCCACCAAGATTGCATGAATAAATGGCAACAGAAAAGAAACCCCTAGCCATATGGGTTCAAATGATGGTAATGTGCACAGTGTAATGCTAGAGTAAAAATAATCTCATGGTTATGTTCAACAATGCAGTAATTGGTTTTACTATAGGAGGTATGTCATTCTCAGGTCCTTGTTCACGGTAACAGATAAGTACGTAAAAAAGTAAGCAAGTGTTAGATTTGTCTGGGGAAAAAACGCTGCCATTTAATTTTGTGGCAATCATTTGTAAGCAATATCAACCGGTCCAGTCACACATATAACTTTTATTTTTGCGGGTGGTACAGTCACATATAACAGCCACATTTGTAATAAAACAAACTACTGTGGCTCATGAAATATTGTATTGGGCCATAGGTGTCATGCAACCCAAGTGCAACACTCAGAAGCAAAGGGCCGGTAGAGTATCTAGCTAGTGTGTACATGCAACCTGCAACAACATAACTGTTTTATCGTATTTGTCCTCGTTACCTTGCAATCATGTAGAAACTCAGGATCATGCACATTCCATGCATGCTTATCCATCAAGAGTGGCTGAGTTGAGAAGACGGCTAGGAGAGAATGCTTGCGTGCCCATCGGAGGGATCCTGTGGAGGTCCATTTGGCAACGGCCGACGGAGTTGTGCGCATGCATCGGTCATCATAGTTGCCATCCTCTTAGATTGGAAATGAATCATAAACATGGCTAGGAAAGCATGTGGCTTCAATGCCTCCTCGGTGGTGTCGTAGTACTCTGGAGAAACCCCTTGAGGTCAATCCATTGGGAGAGAATATGATGGAGGAGGTAGAGCTGGGTTAAGGGTCCAATTCTGTAGAGGAGGATGTTCGGTCGGCAATCTTGTGTTGATTCCGGATGTGGAGGACGGTGGCAGCGGCTTGAAGGTTCAAGGGGTTAGGGCTCGTGCAGTTTCTTTCAAGGGAAGGTCTCGTGAGTCACTGGGAGGGCTCGTGGGTCATTTTTTTAACTAGGAGGGCCCGTAATTCTTTTCTTATGTTGAACTAGCAAATATGACCGTGCGTTGCAATGGAAGAAAAAAATCGTACACTTCTAGCACAATAATCACGACTCAAGACCCCTTCACATGTCCAAGTTATCTATTTGAACCCCTTCGCAGGTCCAAATTATCTATTTGAACATAGCTTCTCATCCGTGTTGTGGTTTATCCTCCTTCCTGTTTTCACTGACCATGGTCATGGTATCCACCTGATCATAATGCGTCCGAACATGGTCAATTCCAAGGTGATGATCAAGGCCACCGTACTCACACATGTCACTGAACTACGCTCACAAGTGAACGTCTAATAGTTTAAAAACTAATCTCGTCAAATTGGGCATGACATTTGTCCTTCTTGAGCTATTGCATACTCCTAGTCCATACACCACCCCTCTTATGCCGACTCACTTTAAAACTGTATATTTTTTTTTCAAAATTCATCAACATTCTTTTTAAAACACGAACACTTTTTAAATCACATGATTTTTTTAAAGTGCATGCATATTTTTAAAATTATGAATATATTTTTAAGCATGTGAACACTTTTTAGAATTACATGATTGTTTTAGAAAAGGGTGAATATATTTAAATGATATAAACATTATTTTAATACATAAATACTTTTCTTAATACTACACAAATATTTTAAGATGCATGAGTGATTCCAAAAATATATATAACATTTTTGAAAAGGTAGAAGACTTTTTAAATGAGACAAAAAAATAAAAAAAATTGTGAGGATGCCCAATATTTTTGCGAATACTAATTGGATTTGGATTGCAAGTGATCATGAGAGGTATGCACGCCCAAGCTTCATATACATAAACTAGTTGCTCATCCCAAAGCCCTATTATAGATCAATAAGATCACCCACCAAAGTCAGAGTATTGTTACTCCTTGGTGTAATTATATGGCTTGAGGGACTTTTGGGAATCCAAGAGTCTTCCCAAGTCTTTATTTTGTTGCCATCTCCTACGCGCCAAATACAACCCCTATTAAAATTTTGTAATCCCGCCAGGATACTTTGGCACACGAACAAGGAACCACTCTTCATCTTAGCATTCAACAATTTAGCATCTGGGTAGTGCTTTGATACCAAGACTAGTGCACACACGGATTCTAGATTGCATAACAGACGCCATACCTTTTTTGATAATAAAGCAAGATTGAAACAGTGTGGATCCCGGAATCCAAGTCCACCCCTCCACTTGGGAATGAACAATTTCCACAATGCAAACCAGTGCATCTTCTTACCGTTGACATCATCTCCCCACCAACATTGCGAGATTGCATTCATGATTCATTTACAAATTTTTTTGCAAGCTTGAATATAGACATCGCAAAAGATGGTATGCCTTGAGCCACCGCCTTGAGTAGCACCTCTTCCCCCCCTACTAACAGACTTTTTTTCCTTCCACCCCCAATTATTTTAAGAACCCTTTCAACTAAGTGCAAGAAACATTCACTTTTGTCAACACCCACCATAGCTGGCAGCCCCAAGTATTTATCTGGGAGTGCCTTCGTCAAGATGTCCAATATTGTGCACACCTCTACTCTTACCTCCACCCCAGTATTAAGACTAAAGAACACACTAGCACTACTAAAAAAATTCTTATACTTAGAAGTTTACCAGTAGCGTTTGTTTGTGCCCCCGCGCTACTCGTAATTACCAGTAGCGCTGGGTACAAAGAGCGCTATTGGTATAGATTAGCAGTAGCATTGGTTTCCTTTGGGCACGCTGCTGGTAAGCTAGTGTGGCACACCACAGCACCAGATCAATAAATAATAGTTGCGCCGTTCGCCTACTGTGACAGCCTGAATTTTGCCTTCTCTCTTTTTTCGGACTTGCCTTCTCTTTGTTTCCGGACATGGTTTTGCCTTGCTTTGATTTGGGTTTTGGAATCATTTCAAATGGACATGTCACTTGGGCATATCCTTGAATTTCACCCAAGTGACCTATCTACTCCTCATTCAACTTTATTCCTCTGATAAATCCCCAAAATAATCAAATGAATATTTTTCATAAAAGAAAAATATTCATTTTTCTCTCTGAAATTCAATTCAGAAACTTGTGATCCAAAGCAACCCCAATTTTTCTTGCTCCTAAAAATCTGTAATAATTCCTGAATATTCTTTGAACCTTGGCACAACTTCCCAAGTAAAAATATTGCATGTCTTTTTTTTAATATTTTTGCTATAGAAAATCATTTCTATTCTGGACCAGAAATGCACATTGCACAACAAGTGCATTTTTCCTTGATCTTTTGGCCCTTATCTTTCTTAAGCTTAAACACCCTCCCAAAAAAACCTAAACCCCAGGAGATCAGCCCTAATGGCCTTCTAGAAGGTTGCTTAACTTGGCGACCAAGTTTCTGGTCAGAAACTTGCCAGCTTAGTAGAGTCAAATCTGGTCGGCCTGGGTATGAGCTATTAACTTTCCTAGACCAAACAATGCGTGGACTAGAGCGTAGACAAGGTTTGGCAGCGTTTGAGCGTCGTCTTGGCCATGCCAGCGTGGTGACCGCGTGAAGACACGGGGCCTGGCAACGTCTCGACGTGCTCTGGATGGCGCCTTCCTCTTTGTTCACCGCGTGCCCGTTCCAGCGCTCGCCGACGCCTGCCGCACCACACCTACAGCCCCGACCCATCACCCTTGACCTCTCCTTGGTGCTCGCCGCCACCGGAGCCACCGCCGCAAGCACAGGCACGTCGTGGCCAAAAGCCACAGTGCGCGTGTGCGCTTGTCCGCTTCCTCCACCGCCTCCTGTGCTCGTCCGCGAGCGTGGGCAGCTCCTGCATTGACGCTGCGCGCTTGCCCCCTCGCACTGGAGCTTTTCGTCGCCGTTCGCCGCGCGTCTAGAGAGCTCCGACGGCGACACGTCCCCCCTCGCTCCGGCTATTTATAGCGCCCCCTCCATGATTTCTAGCCACGCACCACTCCACACCACCTCCATGAACACGTAGACATGACATAGCTCGGTCGGGAAGACCTCTGGCCGTCGCCCCGACCAGAGGACTCAAGCGACCTCCGCAGCAAGGCCACCACTCTCCGGTGCCTCTCGAGCTCAAGCAGCTGCTTGGACGGGGCATTGGGGGTCTGTTGGTGCTGCGTGGACGCCGCTGAACCCTCGGAGCCACCCCTAGCCGTCGTCTTCAACCACTCTGGCGAACCCCGTCCGCCACCGAGGCTTGCGAGCTCGACCGTGAGCAGCTCCATCCACCCCAAGCCAAGCCACGAGTACGGGCAGGTGCACCACAAGCCCAGCTTCGATCCTATCCCTCTAGCCTAGCCCCAAACCCCCTCGTCGCCAGCGTGAGCTCCCGCGAAGCGCCACCCCTCTCTGATGTCGCTTTCCCTATCTCTCTCCTGACGCGCGGGACCCACCCGTCAACCTCACCACTCGCACCCAAAGCGGTATGAGTGGAGGCGCCTTTTCTGTATACGCCTTCGACGTCACCCCCCAAGATTTCTGTTTAATTCAAATTTATTCAGAAATTTGACTAAACTTTGACCATCCACCATTTCTAAACCATAAGTCCAAATGATTTGATTCTTTTTGCATTGTCTTTGTTTCAGAAAGCTCTAGTAGCACACCAAAAGGTGGATTTTTCCTTGCTGCCTAGAATTTCTTGTGCTATTCAGAGTGGTTTTTGATAATTGTTTTTGTGGTTTTAAATTCTTTTTAGAAGGAGAAGCTTGTCTTGAAGCAAACCAAGAGGGGTGTGATCCTCCTCTACACTGAGGCAAGCCACACCAACATTTGGATGGTGTTATTTCAATATCTATGATTTTCTACTTGAATATGAGTTCTTATTTGCATTTAAAATTTGATAAATAAATTTGGTTAATTGTCAGTTACTTTATCATGCTTGATATGCTTGTTTTAGCTACTGGTTGAATGCATGAACTTTTTTGGTTAAGTAGAGTAAGACCTTGCACTAGTTATATTGCTATGGAAACTAATGATAATTCTTTTATTAAGTGGTATTTTCATTTAAATGATGAACTAATAAAAATATTGCTTGATATAAAAAATGAGTTATAACCAGAGGAGTTTTGATCCTGGGTATTGCAAGATAATTATGTTGTTAAGTTTAATCCATGTCTATGAGTTGTTTGCTTTGCATGACGAGTAGTTGCATGATTATGGCATAGTATCATGTTTTTGATATTTTTTTTATCAAAGTAAACTTGATTAAGTTCCACTTGAATATGATGTTGATCACATCATGGTGCCACTGAATCGGGTTTTTATTCAGTGAGACCACATTTACCTTGTGGGAAGGTCTTGATTCGGTCCTTTGTTGTGCCTGTCAACGGTGCCTCCCGCGAGGGAAGGTTATGGGCATGCATACCCTGGCCCGGTAAGCAGACATAACCTTGTGTGCTCGTTTTTGTTTTTTATGGTACCTTGTCCCCGTTTGGGACCGTTTTGCCATGACGGTGGCCGTTGGTGTCTTTGGTAGACACGGGGCCACCCAAGAACTAGCCCTGAGAGGGAGTTGGTCGGAGTGGCCGGGAGAGTGCCATGACAAAGGGAGGGTTTCGTCGGAATGCTTTGGTCCACCCGAATAGGAGTGCGAGGCCAGGGTTCCGTAGTATGGGTAAAGTGCGCTACCTCTGCAGAGTGTATTTAATCTATCGATAGCCGAATCCTCGGTTATGGGCATAACTCGTGAGTAACTCACTCCATGGATCAAATTTTATAATAAACCTTGCAAACTAAGTGATTGTTGTGACGCATTGGTTCGTGGTGAATCATGACCTCTTGAGGTGTTCATGAGTGATTGGTTTCAGATGTTACCCCGGTATGGTCACCGTTTGGTTACGAGGTAACCGTCTGGTCAGCGAGTCCGTGAGTCTCGGTGCACGTATCATTTGCATTGCATCGATAGTAGTTCTTGCATTGCATTAATCTGATTAAATGTCATGATATTGTCTGGCATCATGCTTATGTTTGTTGTGAGCTTGCAAGTACATTCAATGAACTGACCTGGCGTGTTATGCCAGCTTTCAGGCAAGTCGGTTCGCATCAGTGCGGATCTCGTGTCTAGGCCGTGTCCATGTCGGTGTCCCTGTGCTATGGAATTTCCACTTCGTCGTTCTTCCGCTGCCGCATAGTTTGTGTTATCGAGGTCCCCGCCATGTTCATTAAATAATGTACATACTGTCCAGCAGCATCATGTGTGCCGCTTGGCCTCGTATCTCAATGTAATATCAGAGACATGTAATCCGCTAGCATCAATAAAGCGGTTGTTTCTGTACCATGTTGTTGTGTATTGCGAGAAGACTTGATCTCTGGGCTGGCAATGCAAGGTAAACCGGTTGCTCTGATCCGGGGTGCCACAACGCTTTGCATCAGATCCGCGCTGATTGTAGGACACGCCAGACCGTTAGTGCGTTAGTGAAACGGTAGGTAGCTTCGTTGGAGTGCCAGTAGTCATAGAAACTGGTTGTTGCATCACATGCATGTTTATCTGTTGTTATTACTAACCATAATGTTTGTGAGTGTAGATGGCTCCAGTACCGATCTTGTACCATCCTAAGCCAGCTCCGTACACATCGTCGCACCTGCTTCAGGATGTGTGGCGACGACTCTACCCAGAGGGTGTTGATCCAGAGTATCGGGTGTATTGAGAGCATATGGCCGGTGCATTGTATGAGTATTATGCTGAGGTCACTCTACACCACAGTTCCCCTTCCGGCGCTTACACTCGTTCTACTAAGGGTGGTCTTGCTTCTACACCATCTCGGGCGGTTTAGTTTGCTGCTATCGAGGCTCTTGTAGACTTGTGCTACAACGAGGTTCGCATGCACACCCACCCAGGTCTTTTCTACTACCCATCTCTGCACGAAAATGGGCGTATCCGTTTTCTTTTGATTAATCCGGCGTGCGATCGTCCCACTAGCCACCTTTCTCGCTACATCACCGCCAGTTATCTCATGAACTACGAGTTAGCTCGGGAGCTTTCAGGCGCTCGGGCAGCTCTCGCGGCTGCTCGTATGAGGAACCCTCTTCCCACTGTCATCTATACTACTCCAGTTCCTTCCTCCTCTGTTCCCCCGGCAACCTCGCAGGGTATCGTTAACCCTCTAACGGTGACTCCTCGTAGTACTCCTGCTACATGGTCTTCGTTGTTGCTACTCCTGCGGCTCCTATGCTTAGATCCCATCCCCCGCCTGCCCCTGAGGGAGAGCCCTCGAGGCAGCGCCAGCGCATCTCTCTTAACCCGGAGGTCTCTACTATCAGTTCAGGATCTGGGTCCGGCTCAGGAGATGAGCCTCAGCAGCACCATCTGAGCAGTAGACCGTTAGAGTATCGCTTTAGTCATGAGTATGATGTATGGGTGTAATCGCATGTGTCATGATGCTTAGTTTCATATATGAGGGTAGTAGACCCGTTGTGATGTCTACTTTCATGTTAAGTCTATGTATAATTATGTTGGAACTTTTTATTCACTTTGGTTTTCATTCGCTATTTTCTTCCGGGATTTTTCATTGGCCTTCCCCCCATTTTGGAATTTTCTCATCATGGTTGCTATGTATTGGGAAAACGAATAATAGGATGATGCATGGAGGAAACAATAGCCAAGCTTGTGAGGATGTCCCTGTCCATCGCTCTTCAAGACAAGCAGGACATTCCCCTGAGCCACACCAGCCACCTCCGTCTCCACCACCACATCCGCCTTCCACTGACCAAATCCTGCGAATGTTTGAATAAAGAAGGAGCAACGTTCTTCTGGACATATTGAAAAGTGTGCAAGTTATGGTTGGGAAGAATGGAAACCAGAATGGCGATCACTCCAAGCTGTCAGATTTTCAGCGAACCAAGCCTCCCAGCTTCAGCCAAGCTATTGATCCATTGGACGCCGACTACTGGCTAAGGACTATTGAGAGGAAACTGGAGATTGCTCGCACTAAAGAAGGAGACAAGGTTCCCTTTGCAACGCATTATCTCGAAGGAGCTGCCGCTATATGGTGGGATAATGCGAAGGCAATATGGCCTGCAGACGAGGAAATTACTTGGACAAAATTCAAGGATCATTTTCACAAGTATCATATTCCCACCGGAATTATGAAAATCAAGCAGCGCAAATTCCTCGCCCTCACTCAAGGCAGCATGACCGTCAATGAGTATCTGAATAAATTCAACCATTTGGCCCGCTATTCTCTCCATGATGTGGCTAGGGAAGAACGGAAGATCGACGGGTTTCTTGGAGGACTGAATCAGCATCTTAGGTGCACTCTCAGCATGTTTGATTTACCGAACTTCCTGACTCTGGTAAACAAGGCACTCATCGTAGAAAGGGAACACAAGCTCCTACACGGCAACAAGCCAGCTATTAACGACCACGAGCGCAAATTCAAGCCGAAGAAGGATATGCAACCAGTGCAAAAGGCTTTCCTTGCAACAGACTCAGGTGGAGTACAAACCCAACTGGCAGTAGAATGTCAACAATACTACCACTCAAGTCAAGAATGTTGTGACCAGCCCGGTGCGCGAAGATTGTCAATGCAGCAATTCATGCTTCAGCTATGGTCGAACTGGACACTACGCCAGGCAGTGTCCCAAGAACAACAAACAAGCAGCTCCATTCCATCCGCAAGTCAACTACATGAAGCCGTATTCCTCCCTAGATATGATCCAAGCGCAAATCCATCATATCTCCACAGACGAAGCCCAAGAGGACCCGGAAGTCGTCATTGGTATGTTTCTCGTTAATGACATACCCGCCGTAATTTTATTTGACTCTGGGGCTTCCCACTTTTATTTCACGGAGTTTCGCATCCCAAAACAATTTTCCTTGCTCTATTTTGGGAAAGCACATGCTGGTACAATCCCCGAGATCCCTACTCAGAAGCAATCTCGTCTGCCGTAATTTGGAAATTGACATCAAGGGCGTCAAGTTTCCAGCGTCTTTGATAATCATCGACTCCAACAAATTGGATATCATTCTGGGCATGAATTGGTTAACCCAATACCAAGTATGCATCAGCTGTGCGAACAGAGAAGTTACCCTGAAAAATACGGAAGGTCGCACCACAAGTTTTATGCTCGCAAGCGCATACCCACGAAAGATATGGTTTTCGCAGCCGTGTCAGAAGAGGTGGAATTAATTTCAGTGGTCAGTGAGTATCCAGATGTATTTCCTGAAGAATTACCAGGCATGCCGCCAGACCGAGAATTGGAGTTTGCAATTGACTTGGTGCCTGGAACCACCCCGATACACAAGAAATATTATCAGATGCCTTCCTCAGAATTGGTGGAATTGAAGGAACAAATGGATGAGATGCTACAGAAAGGATACATCCATCCAAGCTCTTCACCATGGGGGTCACCAGCGATATTCATGGACAAAAAGGATGGCAGTCTACAAATGTGCGTAGACTATCGATAGCTGAATGACGTCACCATCAAGAACAAGTATCCACTGCCAAGAATTGATGATCGGTTTGATCAACTCAGTAGGCCAAAGTATTCATCAAAATTGATTTGAGGACCGGATATCATCAGCTCAAGATAAAGAAGGAGGATATTCCTAAGACCGTGTTCACCACTCGGTACGGTCTTTACGAGTATACCGTTATGTCCTACGGCCTCACCAATGCCCCCGCCTTCTTTATGCATATGATGAACAAGGTGTTTATGGACTTCTTGGACAAATTTGTGGTGGTGTTCATTGATTACATCCTCATTTACTCCAAGAGCAAGGACGAAAACAAGGAACATCTCCGAGCAGTTTTGCAAAGGCTTCGCAACCATCAACTTTATGCCAAATTCAGCAAATGTGAGTTTTGGCTCCAGCAAGTGGGATTTCTCGGGCATGTCCTCTTGGCAGAAGGAATCTCAATGGATCCAAGCAAGGTGAAGGATGTACTTGATTGGTCTGCACCCACAACACTCTCAGAAATCCGGAGTTTCCTTGGACTAGCCGAATATCATCGCCATTTTATTGAAGGGTTCTCCAAGATCGCCAAGCCAATGACTGAGCTTCTTAAGAAGGATAAGAAGTTTGAATGGACTGAAGACTGCGAACGGAGTTTCAATGAGTTAAAAATTAGGCTGACATCGACACCAGTATTAACTCTTCCAGACATCTACTGCCGTTTTGATGTCTACTGCGACGCATCCAGAAAAGGACTTGGGTGTGTACTCATGCAAGATGGCAAAGTGGTGGCTTATGCATCCCGACAACTGCCGCAACACGAAGGAAACTGTCAGGACCGGATTTTCGGGATATAATTTCCCAGAAAATGGCCCTTGTGCTCATCAGCCCCAGGATTACTATTAGCTGATGAGGCACCACTTGATACAGAAATTCCAAGCAAAGTTACAGGATATGAAGTACAAGACCATCTTGGCCTATGAGTACAACAAAAAGGTTTCAAGTGGTTGATGTCGGAAGCGGTTTGTGGATCATCAGTGTCTATGGGACTCCATTTCCCACAGGAAGAGCTGACCTGGATAACTCCTATCTTCGCGAGGCTGCTATCACCATTGTGTAGGTTCCGGGGCTGTCATCACAACGCTCCTCTCCATGCAAGAAATCTGGCCAAGACAATAGCCAGGGACAAGCCGGTGAGTACTTTGAATGTACTCGCAAACATTAAGAACACATGTATAATATAGCCACTGATAATCATGCTTTAAAATATTCTATGATCACTTCGTCAGTTATGAAATAAGGTTCACGATGCACGCAAGTAGATCATTTAAATAAAACATGAGTAAACAATCAGGGCGTAGAAATGAAAAGCACCGATCGGGTGTCTGAAGCGACGCCTCGAAAGGATAATAATATGAAGCATGCCTCAGTCGGGCGTCTGAGCGACACCACATAAAGGGCTTATATATAAAAGGAATAACAAGCATGTCACAGTCGGGCGTCTGTGCAACACGACATAAAGGGCTTATAAGTAAATGAAATGACAAGCATGCCACAGTCGGGCGTCTGAGCGACACCACATAAAGGGCTTATAAGTAAACTAATTGACCAGCATGCCACAGTCGGGCGTCTGAGCGACACCACATAAAGGGCTTATAAGTAAATGAAATGACAAGCATGCCATAGTCGGGCGTCTGAGCGACACCACATAAGGGCTTATAAGTAAACTAATTGACCAGCATGCCACAGTCGGGCGTCTGAGAGACACCACATAAAGGGCTTATATAAGAATAATCACAGTGAATATCCAGGAGGTAGAACCGTGCCAGGGGTACTCAATAATTCACAAAACATAAATGGTTAGTCCACAATAATAATAATCATAATCACCATACGTCACAAGTCATGATCAATGTCCTGGTTTAGTAGTTTCTCCTCCGAAGACCGACACTAAGACCGACACTTGACCCATCCCAGACTGTAGTCCTTAACCATGGACACGACTATTCAAATAGGTTTAATATCTGTGCAGAGGGTGTACTCTTTACCCACGAGTAACGGATTTCTTTAGTCCATTGTAACTAATTCCGTCTACGGTCTTTTAGTCGGAACACGCCTGACTTGCACACACCAGCTTTTACTCGTGTCTGGAATCACCCATGACACCTGTTAAGCAAAACTCTAAGTGGGGAGGCTACAACCTCGCGTAGCATGGGATCAAATTTCTATCGCGCGCTCTAAGGGGTGCCCCCCCTCTTGGTCCCAACCGGAAACACACATGCCCCCGGACCAGGTGGCATGCCTACCGGTTGCAACCGGTATCTTCCACCATGGCCTCTCTGTACGGTGTGTGCTAGGACAGGGGTTGACAACTTAGTGAACCGTACCCTACCTACGGTAGGGACAAGTGGCAGCACGAGACAAGTATGGGGGTTACTGGAACAAGACTCGATCTACAGCCGACTCAGGAGGCTTAAGTATTTCCTGCATGATTAGCTCAAGAATAATATTTCACATCTATCAGACACAACCACCACTCATCATACCTCCCCCCTGCCCCACCGGTCATTACCGTCTCGACGAGGGACAAGCTCGTGTCTACCCAAGACAGAGACTTTCCCGGACCCTTCCCGGTAGGCATGAGAAGCATAAGAGGGCGATTGCTATCACAAGCATATCCAGTTTCAACAGCAAGAATTTTCATTATGCACTCAATGCACATGATCATATCGTTACATAAAAATAATTTATGCTTCATGTCGAGGTGGCATTATAACCGTAAGAAACAGTCCCCAAAATATTATGCCAGGGTTCAGAATGCTTGCCTTCAAGGTGTGGAGAGGTGAAGTGCTCTCCTAAAACTTTTGAAAGTTTTCTCCTTCTTCAAACTCCTATTTTTGAAAATATTCAAATAACACATACTTCAAAAACAGTACAAAAAAGTTGCTTGGAAAATTTTGAAATAAACATGAAAATAAACTAGACAATATTTGGGAGACAACAGAAAAAGAATCAAGTCATTTGGATTTTTATTTAAAAAGTTATAGCCAGTCAAAGTTTTGGTCAAAATCAGTTTTTAAAATAAAACAGAAAAAAAGAAAAACGCTTCGATGAGAATACGCTTTCGAGCAGAGGAGACGTACTCTGGGATGATGCACTCTCACCTAAAGTACGTGGTGGCGGGGCTGGTCACTCACAGTGTGTCCACGGGGCCCACTGGTCAGGTTTGACGAGTCGACCATCCCTCGTCTTCCTCTGCCCGAGCGGAGGCGGGACTTCGGCGATCGTCGCCGGCGATTAGCGGCTCCTCGCGGGGCCCCGAGGGCGGGGATGGATCCGCCAGTCCAGGGTGGTCCTCCCGGTGGTCGCAAGGCAGGTGGGGACGGAGGGAGCCGCCGGCGGCGAGCTCCTCGGCGGAGGTGGCCTCGTGAGTTTTGGGGGTTTGGGTTATGGTGCTTCCCGAACAAAATTGGGCATGGGAGTGGACTCATGAGGTGAAGAGAGGGCTCCTGGAGAAGAGAGTGGAGAGGGGGAGGCCCTGGTGGCACCGGAATGGTCGGGATAGTGGCGGCGGCTATGGTTGCCGGAGAAGAAGAAGACGACTGTCTCTGCTACGGGGGGATCAGTGAGGGAGTTAGAGAGGTTGCAGGAGGTAGCTTGTAGGCCTGGACGAGCCCGGGATCCTTTATATAGCGCATCCATGGCGGTTCCGCGGTCGTGGATAAGAACGACGGCGAACCGCCGTTCTATAGCGGCCAGGGCGACGTGGCGGCGACGAGCGCGTGCAGACGAGCTTGCAGATGAGCTTGCGCTGCTCCAAGGGGCAGGTGGCGAGTGCTAGTGGCTCGGGCGGCGCCGTCCGTGGCAGAGGTGGCTGTGGACGCCCGCTAGCCGCTGTGGCCGACCTGACGGCGGCGCTGTGCGGCCCCAGGGACGAGCTGGCGCGGCCTGGTGAGTGGATGAGGTCGGGGTGTGGCCCTGCAGGCGGGCAAGGGTCAGGAGGCACGGAGTAAGCGCGACGCGGCGGCTCGGGTGCGCGGCTGCAGTTGGCGCGCTCTGGGCGCGCCCAGTGCACGCCCACCAACTGCTCGGCGAAATGCCATGGCATGCTAGGTGGCTTGGGTGGAGCTGGGGATTAGCAGGTCTAGGCTAGGGTTTTGCAAGGAGATCAGTGGACAAGCTTCTTGGGTCAGAGGGTTAGGTTCACAATGCAAACCAAAATTTATGCCAAATCTGTCCATGCTCTCAAGGTGTTTGCCAGAATGCCAATGGCATCTAGGAAACTCTTGGGGTGGCCCAAATTTCCAGATTGGGGTCTCTTTAGATGTATGAGAGGGTGGTGAGGTTAGTTTATCAAAAGCAAAAACTTGTTAGAGCAAGTTTTGCAAAACTTCAGTTTTGGACAGAAAGAAAAAGGCATGATTGGATGCACTTAAAATCCTCCAATGGGTCCACTCTCTTGGACTTAAGGGTTTTGTAGGGAGGTATACATGTAGGAAGAAGAGTCATAGCAAAAACGGCTAGTTAAAATATGGTTGCTATACAAATCATCAAGTTGGGCCAGAATGCAAAAGAGGTTGGACCACTCAAATTTTTCAAAGAACATAAAAGGGTTTTTGCATAAAGTTGAATAATATACTCCTATGAACATGTCATAATTTTGGTGGAGGCTAGAATGAAATATTTAAAGGGGTTGTAGTGCAAAATTGCCATCTGGACCAGTTTTGAAAACTAGGGTAGAGCTCAAAATATCCCATGAATAAAAGATGTTTTTGCATAAAAGTGTTTTAAAAACATCACATGACATCCCCAAATTTTGGTGAAAATTTTAAATAAATTTATCAAGTGGTTGTAGTACAATTTGGACCCTAAAACCATGTGAGACCAATTTTAATGAAATGAAGATCAAAATAATAATTATATAATTAATTTCACTCATAAAAAGAAAAGTTTTCTTGAGAGGTTAAACAAGTCCAATAATATATTAAAAAAGTTTTCACTCGGGGTAAAAACTCCATAACAAAGAAAGGAATGATTTTGAAATCAAAAGAAAATCCAGAAAAATGAAAAATTTAATTTCCTGGCAAAATTTTAATTGACAAAACAAGGTCAAAATTTTGCGGTGTCACAACACTACCCCCCTTAAGAAAAATCTCGTCCTTGAGATTTGCTAAGGGCTGTTTAAAAAAAATAATACTCCCACTAGTTGAAAACAAGAGTTTACTTATAGCGCAAACTTGGGGTACAATCATAAGCTGCAACACACAAATAAACATAGCCATGACGTTTACAAAGAAAACGGTAAAAGGATAGGATCCCGAGAAAACGTCTCTGGTACTGGGGTACAATCTTCTTCTATGGGGGGAAGCGGATTGACTAGTCGATGAACGCGTCTCTCTCAATTCGTCCATCGGGAAAAGATGTCACTTCCCCAGGTGCTGCACGGCTCGGAAAGTAATAATACCCTCGTTCGCTGGCATAGGGCACCGCAAATCGAAGGCGAACAATCGCTTCGTGTGCAGCTGCTTCTATGGCCATCTGCGGAGTCGGCATAGATTTCCCCAGGAAGGAGACTTCCGTGGGGTCTTGATTTGAGTTTACGGGAGGGATGTACACTACTGCCCAATATTTCGAGGTGGAAGGGGTGATCCTCGATTTGAGTAGCTCATATTGGGGTGGCTGGGTAGAACCCATGGTACTGCAGGTAAAGTCCCACAATATCTTAACAAAGCTACCCTGGGTTGCATCTGGGGTTATCAGATAAATGCTAGGGCTTGGCATGGCGAAGGAATGGTTGTGAGGGTTGTGGACAAGGTGAGGGGTGCTTGGCTAGGTCACGAGGTGGCCTTTTTATAGCACCCGGGCTGGGTTATTTACCGCGGTGAAGGGCAATTATTTTGCTGGTTCGGCCCTCGTGAGGGTCGGGGTCAAAGCCACAGATACACACATCTCACAAAAGTGACGTGTTACTGTGGGAGTCGTCGGGGTTGGTTTTTGGTAGCTACGCCCAGAATTAAAAATGCAACTGTACCTCAACATACACTTGCTATTTAAAATAGGGATGCACATGCAGACAACATTGTGGCGATACAAGATCACACAACTACAGGTTGTGGACAAACTGAGACTCGGTACTACTCGAGTGACTTAGTCCACCTCGTTCATATCTAAGAGGGCTTGCCTTGTGGACGCCAAGGCTTCTCCATTGGCCTCACCGTCGGGGTTAGCCCGAGGGGGTTGAGTAACTGCCGGGTCGGAGTAGCGATGATGACCATCGCGGGAATTGTTGGCCACAATCTCGTTGGAGTGGGTTCCCAAAAGGCGAGAAAGCACTTCTGGGGTCATCAAAGCACCTTGGTTGATGGCTGGGGCAGACCTTAGGGTCTCGATCGGTTGTCCGAACATCACGGCTGGGTTGTCGGCGTTGGGCCCATCTTCTCTTCTTGCGGGGGTTCGACAAACCAGTTCTCCACGAGTTGCGATCAGATCAAAGGGTGATTTGATCGAATAGTTCCTCTTGTGCACTTACATAGCGCACTAGATGCAATAATGCAGGGTCCGTCTCGTGGTCTCCGTTGGCAACTTGGGGTGGTCTACCATACCCGTCACGACTGGGGTAGTAGTAGAAGGAGCAACAGTTAACTCTGGGCGACAAGTGCCGGAGTTGAACTATAGGCTCTCGAGCAGCTAGTTGGATGGCTTGCGGCTCAAAGGAAGTTGTCCTTCCGGTGAACCTGTAGGGGCGTTCTGCCGATAGAACCCTACCGTAGACGTGCACAGTGGCCCAGAACTGACGGCGTTCACCACCCATGGGCCCTTGGTACACAACATATTCTGGGGGTTCCTCTAACGCAAAGGCATGGCGGGTGAGGTTTGCTAGCACGGTCATAAAGCCTCCAAGGTTGGTTGCTGTGGTCTCATTGTGAACAATGGGTCCTGGCATTATAGCTTGGTCTGGGGTAGAGGCTGTGGTGTGCTGGGTTGAGGTGAGCGTGCCCTTTTATAGAAAAAGGGGACGGAGTCTTCCTTCGCACGCTTGCGAAAAAGACTATTTAGGGGCCGGTCACTGGCGTGTGATCGACAGGCTAGGTTGATAGGTTGGGCACCGACTGCCAAAAGGTGTCGGGTCACTATGTGGCTATCTTACACGAGAAGCTTGGCCGGGGTTTGGTTAAAGTCTGGTGGGTTGGTTGACCTAGGTTTAACGACCTAGCTAAGATAGGGTTAGCCAATGGTCAGCGTGGCTCTGATACCAAGTTTGTCAGGACCGGATTTTCGGGATCTAATTTCCCAAGAAATGGCCCTTGTGCTCATCAGCCCCAGGATTACTGTTAGCTGGTGAGGCACCACTTGATACAGAAATTCCAAGCAAAGTTACAGGATATGAAGTACAAGACCATCTTGGCCTATGAGTACAACAAAAAGGTTTCTAGTGGTTGATGGCGGAAACGGTTTGTGGATCATCAACGTCTATGGGACTCCATTTCCCACAGGAAGAGCTGACCTGGATAACTCCTATCTTCACGAGGCTCCTATCACCATTGCGTAGGTTAAGGGGCTGTCATCACAACGCTCCTCTCCACGCAAGAAATCTGCCCAAGACAATAGCCAAGGACAAGCCAGTGAGTACTTTGAATGTACTCGCAAACATTCAGAACACATGTATAATATAGCCACTGATAATCATGCTTTAAAATATTCTATGATCACCTCGTCAGTTATGAAATAAGGTTCACGATGACGCAAGTAGATCATTTAAATAAAATATGAGTAAACAATCAGGGTGTAGAAATGAAAAGCACCGATCGGGTGTCTGAAGCGACGCCTCGAAAGGATAATAATATGAAGCATGCCTCGGTCGGGCGTCTGAGCGACACCACATAAAGGGCTTATATATAGAAGGAATAACAAGCATGCCACAATCGGGTGTCTGTGCGACACCACATAAAGGGCTTATAAGTAAATGAAATGACAAGCATGCCACAGTCGGGCGTCTGAGCGACACCACATAAAGGGCTTATAAGTAAACTAATTGACCAGCATGCCACAGTCGGGCGTCTGAGCGACACCACATAAAGGGCTTATAAGTAAATGAAATGACAAGCATGTCACAGTCAGGCGTCTGAGCGACACCACATAAAGAGCTTATATAAGAATAATCACAGTGAATATCCAGGAGGTAGAACCGTCCTAGGGGTACTCAATAATTCACATAACATAAATGGTTAGTCCACAATAATAATAATCATAATCACCATACGTCACAAGTCATGATCAGTGTCCTGGTTTAGTAGTTTCTCCTCCGAAGACCGACACTAAGACTCACACTTGACCCATCCCAGACTGTAGTCCTTAACCATGGACACGGTTATTCGAATAGGTTTAATATCTGTGCAGAGGGTGTACTCTTTACCCACAAGTAACGGATTTCTTTAGTCCATCGGAACTAATTCCGTCTAAGGTCTTTTAGTCGGAACACGCCTGACTTGCACACACCAGCTTTTACTTGTGTCTGGAATCACCCATGACACCTCTTAAGCAAAACTCTAAGTGGGGAGGCTACAACCTCGCGTATCATGGGATCAAATTTCTATCGCGCGCTCTAAGGGGTGCCCCTCTCGGTCCCAACCGGAAACACACATGCCCCCGGAATTCTCGGGCATGTCCTCTCGGCAGAAGGAATCTCAATGGATCCAAGCAAGGTGAAGGATGTACTTGATTGGTCCGCACCCACAACACTCTCAGAAATCCGGAGTTTCCTTGGACTAGCCGGATATCATCGCCATTTTATTGAAGGATTCTCCAAGATCGCCAAGCCAATGACTGAGCTTCTTAAGAAGGATAAGAAGTTTGAATGGACCGAAGACTGCGAACGGAGTTTCAATGAGTTAAAAATTAGGCTAACATCGACACCAGTATTAACTCTTCCAGACATCTGCTGCCGTTTTGATGTCTACTGCGACGCATCCAGAAAAGGACTTGGGTGTGTACTCATGCAAGATGGCAAAGTGGTGGCTTATGCATCCCGACAACTGCCGCAGCACGAAGGAAACTGTCAGGACTGGATTTTCGGGATATAATTTCCCAGAAAATGGCCCTTGTGCTCATCAGCCCCAGGATTACTATTAGCTGATGAGGCACCACTTGATACAGAAATTCCAAGCAAAGTTACAGGATATGAAGTACAAGACCATCTTGGCCTATGAGTACAACAAAAAGGTTTCAAGTGGTTGATGTCGGAAGTGGTTTGTGGATCATCAGCGTCTATGGGACTCCATTTCCCACAGGAAGAGCTGACCTGGATAACTCCTATCTTCGCGAGGCTGCTATCACCATTGTGTAGGTTCCGGGGCTGTCATCACAACGCTCCTCTCCACGCAAGAAATCTGGCCAAGACAATAGCCAGGGACAAGCCAGTGAGTACTTTGAATGTACTCGCAAACATTAAGAACACATGTATAATATAGCCACTGATAATCATGCTTTAAAATATTCTATGATCACTTCGTCAGTTATGAAATAAGGTTCACGATGCACGCAAGTAGATCATTTAAATAAAACATGAGTAAACAATCAGGGCGTAGAAATGAAAAGCACCGATCGGGTGTCTGAAGCGACGCCTCGAAAGGATAATAATATGAAGCATGCCTCAGTCGGGCGTCTGAGCGACACCACATAAAGGGCTTATATATAAAAGGAATAACAAGCATGCCACAGTCGGGCGTCTGTGCAACACGACATAAAGGGCTTATAAGTAAATGAAATGACAAGCATGCCACAGTCGGGCGTCTGAGCGACACCACATAAAGGGCTTATAAGTAAACTAATTGACCAGCATGCCACAGTCGGGCGTCTGAGCGACACCACATAAAGGGCTTATAAGTAAATGAAATGACAAGCATGCCATAGTCGGGCGTCTGAGCGACACCACATAAGGGCTTAT
Source organism: Aegilops umbellulata (assembly GCA_032464435.1). Classification (NCBI taxonomy): domain Eukaryota; kingdom Viridiplantae; phylum Streptophyta; class Magnoliopsida; order Poales; family Poaceae; genus Aegilops; species Aegilops umbellulata. Next base: position 347,121,865 of record CP136059.1, read on the forward strand.
AAGTAAACTAATTGACCAGCATGCCACAGTCGGGCGTCTGAGAGACACCACATAAAGGGCTTATATAAGAATAATCACAGTGAATATCCAGGAGGTAGAACCGTGGCAGGGGTACTCAATAATTCACAAAACATAAATGGTTAGTCCACAATAATAATAATCATAATCACCATACGTCACAAGTCATGATCAATGTCCTGGTTTAGTAGTTTCTCCTCCGAAGACTGACACTAAGACCGACACTTGACCCATCCCAGACTGTAGTCCTTAACCATGGACACGACTATTCAAATAGGTTTAATATCTGTGCAGAGGGTGTACTCTTTACCCACGAGTAACGGATTTCTTTAGTCCATTGGAACTAATTCCGTCTACGGTCTTTTAGTCGGAACACGCCTGACTTGCACACACCAGCTTTTACTCGTGTCTGGAATCACCCATGACACCTGTTAAGCAAAACTCTAAGTGGGGAGGCTACAACCTCGCGTAGCATGGGATTAAATTTCTATCGCGCGCTCTAAGGGGTGCCCCCCCTCTCGGTCCCAACCGGAAACACACATGCCCCCGGACCAGGTGGCATGCCTACCAGTTGCAATCGGCATCTTCCACCATGGCCTCTCTGTACGGTGGGTGCTAGGACAGGGGTTGACAACTTACTGAACCGTACCCTACCTACGGTTGGGACAAGTGGCAGCATGACACAAGTATGGGGGTTACTGGAACAAGACTCGATCTACGGCCGACTCAGGAGGCTTAAGTATTTCCTGCATGATTAGCTCAAGAATAATATTTCACATCCATCAGACACAACCACCACTCATCATACCTCCCCCTGCCCCACCGGTCATAAGCGTCTCGATGAGGGACAAGCTCGTGTCTACCCAGAGACTTTCCCGGACCCTTCCCGGTAGGCATGAGAAGCATAAGAGGGCGATTGCTATCACAAGCATATCCAGTTTCAATAGCAAGAATTTTCATTATGCACTGAATGCACATGATCATATCGTTACATAAAAATAATTTATGCTTCATGTCGAGGTGGTATTATAACCATAACAAACAGTCCCCAAAATATTATGCCAGGTTTCAGAATGCTTGCCTTCAAGGTGTGGAGAGGTGAAGTGATCTCCTAATTTTTTTGAAAGTTTTCTCCTTCTTCAAACTCCTATTTTTGAAAATATTCAAATAACACATACTTCAAAAACAGTACAAAAAATTTGCCTGGAAAATTTTGAAATAAACATGAAAATAAACTAGACAATATTTGGGATACAACAGAAAAGGAATCAAGTCATTTGGATTTAAATTTAAAAAGTTATAGCCATTCAAAGTTTTGGTCAAAATCTGTTTTTAAAATAAAACAGAAAAAAAGAAAAATGCTTCGATGAGAATACGCTTTCGAGCACAGGAGACGTACTCTGGGGTGATGCGCTTTCACTTAAAGCACGTGGTGGCGGGGCTGGTCACTGACAGTGGGTCCATGGGGCCCACTGGTCAGGTTTGACCAGTTGACCATCCCTCCTCTTCCTCTGCCCGAGCGGAGGCGGGACTCCGGCGATCGTCACCGGCGATTGGCGGCTCCTCGCGGGGCCCCGAGGGCGGGGATGGATCCGCCAGTCCAGGGCGGTCCTCCTGGTGGTCGCCAGGCAGGTGGGGACGGAGGGAGCCGCCGGCGGCGAGCTCCTCGGCGGAGGTGGCCTCGAGAGTTTTGGGGGGTTTGGGTTATGGTGCTTCCCGATCAAAATTGGGCATGGGGGTGGACTCACGAGGTGAAGAGAGGGCTCCTGGCGAAGAGAGTGGATAGGGGGAGGCCCTGGTGGTGCCAGAATGGTCGGGACAGTGGCAGCGGCTATGGTTGTCGGAGAAGAAGAGGACGACCGCCTCTGCTACCGGGGGGGGGGGGATCAGTGAGGGAGTGATAGAGGTGGCAAGAGGTAGCTTGAGGGCCTGGACGAGCTCGGGCTCCTTTATATAGCGCATCCATGGCGGTTCCGCGGTCGTGGATAAGAACGATGGCGAACCGCTGTCCTGTAGCGGCCAGGGCGACGTGGCCGCGACGAGCGCATGCAGACGAGCTTGCGGATGAGCTTGCGCTGCTCCAAGGGGCAGGTGGCAAGTGCTAGTGCCTCGGGCGGTGTCGTCCGTGGCAGAGGCGGCTGTGGCCGCCCGCTAGACGGCATGGCCGACCTAACGGCGGCGGTGTGCGGCCCCAGGGACGAGCTGGCGCGGCCTGGTGAGTGGATGAGGTCGGGGCGTGGCCCTGCAGGCGGGCAAGGGTCAGGAGGCATGGAGTAAGCGCGACGCGGCGGCTCGGGTGCGTGGCTGCAGTTGGCGCGCTCTGGGCGCGCCCAGTGCACGCCCACCACCTGCTCGGCAAAATGCCATGGCATGCTAGCTGGCTTGGGTGGAGCTGGGGATTAGCAGGTCAAGGCTAGGGTTTTGCAAGGAGATCAGTGGACAAGCTTGTTGGGTCAGAGGGTCAGGTTCACAATGCAAACCAAAAATTATGCCAAATCTGTCCAAGCTCTCAAGGTGTTTGCCAGAATGCCAATGACATCTAGGCAACTCTTGGGAGGCCCAAATTTCCAGACTGGGGTCTCTTTAGATGTATGAGAGGGTGGTGAGGTTAGTTTATCAAAAGCAAAAACTTGTTAGAGCAAGTTTTGCACAACTTCAGTTTTGGACAGAAAGAAAAAGGCATGATTGCATGCATTTAAAATCCTCCAATGGGTCCACTCTCTTGGGCTTAAGGGTTTTGTAGGGAGGTCTACATGTAGGAAGAAGAGTCATAGCAAAAAGGGCTAGTTAAAATATGGTTGCTGTACAAATCATCAAGTTGGGCCAGAATGCAAAAGAGGTTGGTCCACTCAAATTTTTCAAAGAACATAAAAGTGTTTTTGCATAAAGTTGAATAATATACTCCTATGAACATCTCATAATTTTGGTGGAGGCCCGAATGAAATATTTAAAGGGGTTGTGAGGGAGTCCTGGATTAGGGGGTGTTCGGATAGCCGAACTATATCTTCAGCCGGACTCCAGGACTATGAAGATACAAGATTGAAGACTTCGTCCCATGTCCGAAAGGTTCTTTCCTTGGCGTAGAAGGCAAGCTAGGCGTGCGGATATTCAAGATCTCCTACCAATGTAACCGACTCTGTGTAACCCTAACCCTATCCGGTGCCTATATAAACCGGAGGGTTGTAGTCCGTAGGACGAACACATCATAACCATCATCATACCTATAGGCTAGCTTCTAGGGTTTATTGATCTCGTGGTAGATCTACTCTTGTACTACCCATATCATCAATATTAATCTAGCAGGAGTAGGGTTTTACCTCCATCGAGAGGGCCCGAACCTGGGTAAAATAAAGTGTCCCTTGTCTCCTGTTACCATCCGACCTTGACGCAAAGATTGGGAACCCCTACCCGAGATCCGCCGGTTTTGACACCGACATTGGTGCTTTCATTGAGAGTTCCTCTGTGTCGTCGCCTTTAGGCCCGATGGCTCCTTTGATCGTCAACAACGATGAGGTCCAGGGTGAGACTTTTCTCCCCGGACAGATCTTCGTCTTCGGTGGCTTCGCTCTGCGGGCCAACTCGCTTGGTCATCTGGAGCAGATCGAGAGCTACGCCCCTGGCCATCAACTCAGGTTTGGAAACCTAAACTACACGGCAGATATCCGCGGAGACTTGATCTTCGACGGATTCGAGCCACAGCCAAGCGCGCCGCACTATCTCGAGGGGCATGATATAGCTTTGCCTCCGAACAGTGTCCTGGAGGCCGCATACGCTCCGGCCCCGATCCTCGATCCGGAGCCCGCTGCGTTCTTTGAGGATGAATGGTTGGATGTCACCTCGGGGGCTGCGATCTTAAAAGCCATTGAGCCAAACGCAAGCCCCGCACTCCGCATGGCACATGACTCCAAGGAGCCGGACTCTTCTCCGAACTCCGAACCTCCCGCGCCCCTGCCAATCGAATCAGATTGGGCGCCGGTAATGGAGTTCACCGCCGCGGACATCTTTCAGTATTCGCCTTTCGGTGATGTTCTGAAATCTCTCAAGTCTCTCTCTTTTTCAGGAGAGCCCAGGCCAAACTATGGCCTGCGAGGTTGGGATTCGGACGACGAAGAAATTCAAAGCCCACCCACCACCCACTTAATAGCCACTTTCGACGATTTAACCGACATGCTAGACTTCGGCTCCGAAGACTTCGACGGTATGGACGACGAAGACGGAGACGAACGGGAACCAGCGCCCATAGGGCACTGGACCTCCACCCCAATTAATGACGTATTCATGGTGGATACACCTGAAAAAACTCACAATGAGGAAGAAGGGGTCGAAAAGAAGGGTAAACCCTCCAAAAAGCACTCAAAGCGGCATGTAAACGCCGAGCGAAGCCCCGCCTCGATCAAGACCCAGCCATAGAGCAGGAAGAGCCGGCAGATGATGAACGCATCCTAGAACAGCCGTCCGAACAGGGTAACACGGGCAGAGAGGACGAACAGTCCTCCCCCGGTCATAACAGAACTCCGGACGATACCACGCCGGACAAAATCATGGAGCAGAAGAATCTCCAAGAAAGGCTCGTCGCCATAGCACGAAGCCTGAAGAAGCAGAAGCAAAAGCTAAAGACGGCGGAAGATGCACTCAAAACAAGATGGAGCAAAGTAATCAAGACCGCAGACAAATACGGCGGCAGCCGCCGCACCAAAAGCTATCCGAAGAGAAAGCTACTGCCCGAATTCGACCAGGAGGCCCTAGAGCCCCCAAACTCGAAAAACAAAAAGGCTAGACAGTCGAATAAACGACCTCTCGGCCACTACAATACGGAAAACGGCGCCACACTCAATGCGGCATGCGAAACAATCAAATACGCGCATCATGGCCCAGCCAGGTCCATTTACGGGCCAAGAAAGCAAGCTCTCGTAAGCAATGCAAAAAATCCACCATCAGAATCCGGCACAACCAAATATAGGGGTGCCGCACACCCTCTATGTTTCACCGATGAGGTCCTGGAATATGAATTCCCAGAGGGATTTAAACCCGTTAACATAGAGGCGTACGATGGAACAACAGACCCGGGAGTCTGGATCGAGGATTATATCCTCCACATACATATGGCTAGAGGAGATGATCTCCACGCCATAAAATATTTACCCCTTAAGCTTAAAGGGCCAGCCCGGCACTGGCATAAAAGCCTTCCCGAAAACACAATTGGAAGTTGGGAAGAGCTCGAGGACGCTTTCCGAGCAAATTTTCAAGGGACCTACGTCCGTCCCCCGGACGCAGACGACCTCAGTCACATAACTCAGCAATCCGGAGAATCAGCTCGGCAGTTCTGGAACAGATTCCTCACTAAAAAGAATCAAATAGTGGATTGTACGGACACCGAAGCCCTAGCGGCTTTCAGGCACAATGTCCGAGACGAATGGCTCGCCAGACACCTCTGCCAGGAAAAGCCAAGAACAATGGCCGCACTCACAAGCCTCATGACCCGCTTTTGCGTAGGAGAGGACAGCTGGTTGGCACGATGCAGCCCCAGCGACCCAAGTACATCAGAAATCAGGGATGGAAACGGGAAACCACGGCGAAACAAGGACCTTCGCCGAATCAAAATGAAAAGTCCGAAGAGCACGGCAGTCAATGGCGGATTTAAAGGCTCACGGCAAAATCAGACAAAATCACCCCCTCAGGATAATAGGGAAGATCCGTCCAGTCTAAAGAGAATCATGGACAGGATATGTCAGATACACAGTACTCCTGGAAAGCCTGCTAATCATACCCACAGAGACTGTTGGGTTTTCAAACAATCCGGAAGGCTTAACGCCGAACACAAGGGGCTCGACACACCAAGTGAGGAAGAGGACGAACCCCAAAAGCAGAACACCAGGAAGCAAAAGAGCTTCCCGCAAGAAGTCAAAACAGTGAACTCACTTCACATAACAAGGCATGAGGCACCCATAAAGGTCCGCACATTCAAGCCTATCCCTCAGGAGTCTGGCCACTGGTCACTAAAGCCAATCATTTTTGATCAGCTAGATTATTCTCGCAATATCAAACACGCAGGCCGGACTGCCCTGATACTTAATCCAATAATAGACGGATTCCAGTTTACCAACGTCCTTATGGACGGTGGCAGTGGATTAAAACTGATATATCAGGATACAATTCACCGCATGGGCATAAACCCAGCACGAATCCGTCACAGTAAAACCTGCTTTCAAGGAGTAGCACCAGGCCCGGACACCCACTGTATGGGTTTTATCCGGCTTATGGTCATATTTGGCTCTGCCAATAACTTTCATCGCGAAAAGCTTATCTTCCACATAGTCCCGTTTTCAAGTCGCTATCAAGCACTAATGGGACGCGGAGCTTTCGCTCGCTTTAACGCAATACCGCATTATGGATCCCTCACGCTAAAGATGACCGGTCCTCGAGGCATCATCTCTTTAAAGGGAGCATACTAAGCTACATCTCCTCCAAACGGAGGATTGTGCGGCCGCTTAAACGGCCGCCCAACAAAATGGCCTCGCCAGCCAAAAGACTTTTTCGATGTAAGTCACAAAAGGCCGCGGACCCGGACTCAATGAGTTAGGCACAAGCCCATTTTTGTTATAGGCTTGGTACGCCTCACCAGGGGCTGTACGCAGAGGCAATAAAACTCGACCGTATCTATTTCTCACTTCACATTTAATTTATTATTCTTTTTGATCCGCACGACCCGTTTTTCAATTTAGATCTTCCCTTTTATAGATGAACGTCGTACGACGCCCGTCTAGGACACGGCACAGTGGAGACACAGACGCAGACGTGCAGTAGGGACCCGCCCCAAAGGATTCTTCTTAGATTAAGACCCTGCGTAAACCTTTTTTACTGTCTCTTGCTGCTATACATCCCCTGGTTTACCTCACTATAACCATGGAGGAGACTGGCGTTTTGGCATGTGGCCACGCCAGAATTCTTGCTCGTACCTGGACACAAGGGGCTTTTTTCTTTTTCCAGGGTGTTGTTTCACACGCACCCACAAAGACCGAACACCTTAGGGAGTGTTCGGCGTCGCGAGTTTTGGCACTATATGCATCAGTTCCGAGTCATGATTTTGGTCACATGTTGGGTTGCCCGGCTCCTGAGTTCGGCCACCTTACGTTCCGTTCTGTCGGCTAAGGTTGCACCAGGAGAACTACTGCAATTGTGCCCCGGTTCGGCCGGGTGAGCACCTCAGTAGAGAAAGCCGAAAACCGACTGTCATGATGTAGCGCGAGACTGGTCGCCACTCGATGACCTATAGGAATTTATCGAATTCCTCCATTTTGATGAAGGCCGCTTCCCGGTCAGGCACATATGCGTCCCGAATTCGGGTAAACGCAGTCGCCATTAAAGGGCTACCTAAAGAGTCCCACTGTCAAGCTCCTATGGCTAAGTGAAAGTGTTAAAGCATTATAGTCCGGTTGCCTAGCCCGCAGCGCTATCACCTCCTTTGTAGGACCAAGATGTTGGGTTAAGTGTGAAAATGTGTTCCCCGCGCGCACCCCCGCACTATGTGCGTGGGGGCTGAAGCCAACGAGTGCAATCTTTCAGAATTTATATATTAAAACGGCCGCACAGGAGGTGTTATTAATACTTGAAGGCACAAGTCTAAATTACGCCATTACAATTTATAAAAATATTTATCTACGATTACATATGCTGTCATAAAACGGCATCTTTCGAACACTGCGTCTCTATTATACGAGCGCCCGCGAGGACTTCCTCAAAATAGTGCTCGGAAGGAATTCGGCTTTTATCCGAATCAAGGGATGCAACAACAGTGGGCTCCATATCTGCCCAGTATGTCTTGACACGGGCAAGAGCCAGCCGCGCGCCCTCTGTGCAAGCGGACCTCTTTAGAGCTTCAATCCGAGGCACCACGTCAAGAAATTGCTGCACCAAACTGAAATAGCTTCTCGGCTTCGATCTCCCCGGACACAAGCGGTCCATGGCATAGTTCATGGCGAGTCCGGACAACCTATTCAGCTCGGCCCATTGGGCCAGGCGATCATCCACTGATAGTGGACGCTCAGGATTAGTGAACTGCGACCAGAAGAGCTTTTCCACTTCATGATCTTTCTTATCTTGAAAGTACCTGGTCGCATCAGCGGCACTAGCCGGCAAATCCAGATAGGTGTCCTCCATGCTCCACGCTCGGTCCAACGGGGCGAACTTCGGATCACAGAATTTTCTCCGCAGCAGGAAGGGCTTTCCATCCGCAATTAGTACGGCTTGACGCAGCTCTTCCCTTGACGCTCTCATAATAGAGCGGGCGTCCTTGGCGCCGACGACGGCCTTCTCTAAGTCCGTCTGCCGGGCTCGACCTTCCTCTTGAAGAAGTTTGCAACGGTCAGTAGCACTTTTCAACTTCATGGCTATATCAGCCATCCCCTCCTTGCGTCGGCAATGGGAAGCCTGTTCAGCTTTTAGCTCTTCACGGGCTCTTCCGGCAGCCGCATCGCTCTTTCTGTCTTGTTCCTTTGCTTTGGCGAGCTCGGCCCTAAGTCCTTCTACGGCCGCCGCACCATCTGCATCAAGCATACACAAGGTAAGATATTGACATAAAGCTCCTCTTACTAACAATCGCCAAATAAACTCAGTACCTTGAGCGTCATCAAGCCGCTTGTTAACAAGCACGATGTCGGCTTCTGCCTCATCGAGTTGCCGTTTCATTTCGGCAAAATCTCGAGTCCGGCTCGACTCCGGACAACCTGCCACCTACATACAAAGGTGCCACTTAAAGGACCTGGGATTAAGATCCTCTGCGCGCCGCTAATCTTTGCGGCACACAGAGTCTCAGGGGCTACTATCTATACAGGGCGCATGTTATTATGCGCAATTAACACTAATGTTCGTTATTCAAAACGTACCTCAAGGCCCGCTAGTAAACTCTTGACGGCCTCGTTCAGTCCGCTTTCCGCGTATGAAATCTTTTCAATCACCGTGTGCATCAACGCACGATGCTCCTCTAAAACAGAGGCTCGGCCTAGCAGAACCTTCAGCTCCTCCGACCGAACACCAGATGGTGCCGGACTCGTCCCATGGCCTTCTTCGGAGGCCGGACACGGAGAACCCCGGGGGGGCGCGTGATCACCTTCTGCCTCTGGCAGATTCGGAGAAATCCTCTACGATGACACTTCGGCGTCGCCCACCTTGCTAGGCGATGAAGGAGGAGGTGTTCCGCTCTCCATCATCTCCGGAAGAAGATCCCCCGATGACGAGCTCTGCCGAGAAGGGTCGAGGTCCGAACTACAAGGTAAGGTTTCGGTTAAAACTTCTCAGATATAAATTAAGGATTTCTCTTAAAAGAATGAATCTCTTTCTACTTACGGCTCGTTGGAGGGCTGCTCCTTTTGAGGATTTAGTTCGGCCGAGGGGCTCCCCGGCGTCGGGTCCTCTGACGCGGATTCTTTCCCCCGCTTTGGAGCTACGGCTCCCGGGTCGTCAGAGGCGGCCCTTTTCTTCCCCTTTGGAGAGGAGTTGTCGATTCCCCCCTTTGGGATGGCCTCTTTCGAAGAGGCCACGGTTTCCTTGTCCGCCCCTTCATTTTCCTCCCGAGGCGCCACCTCCAACATCCTGACTAGCACAGGATCTAGCCTGGTCTCGGGAAGGGGAGCCGGACACCGGATCAGCTTCGCCTTCGCTATCCACTCCTGCGTAAAAAGGAGAAGTACTGTTAAAAAATAAGTCAATTGTACGGATAGAAGGTCCGGGCGCAAGGTCACCTACTTCTGTATCCGGGCGGTTGCGGCTTAAACCAGCATCCTCGGTCAAATCCGGACTCACTCCTTGTGGTCTGAAGAACAGTCTATACATCTCCGTAGGCGTCATGCCCATGAAATTTTGGAGAACTCGCGACCCCTCTGGGTTGAACTCCCACAAGCGGAGGGGGCGACGTTGGCCAGGCAGTGTCCGGCGAATCAGCATAACTTGTGTCACCTTGACCAGGTTGAGGTCTCCTTTTAGGAGATCCTTTATGCGGCCCTGCAACAGAGGAACGTCTTTGGGCAAGCCCCGATCTAACCCTGTGTTGATCCACAATGTTAAACGTGGTGGGGGGCCCAAGCGAAAGGCAGGAGGCGCTACCCAAGTGGTGCCCCGAGGAGAGGTGATGTAGAACCACTCCTGTTGCCATAAGCCGAGCTCCTCTTGAAAAGTGCCCTCAGTCATGGAGCATCGGTATTCCTTTTTATAACAGCACCTCCGCACTCTACGTGACGCCCCTCGATCATCTTCGGTTCTACCTTGAAGGTCTTGAGCCATAATCCGAAGTGAGGAGTGATATGGAGAAACGCTTCACACACAACAATGAAGGAGGAGATATGGAGGATGGACTCCGGAGCTAGGTCATGGAATTCCAGCCCATAATAAAACATCAGCCCCCTTACGAAAGGATCCGTTGGGAAGCCTAATCCCCGAAGGAAGTGGGAGATGAATACTACGCTCTCACTGGGCCGAGGGCTTGGGATCGCTTGTCCTTGAGCAGGCAACCTGTGCGGGATCTCGCTGGTCAGGAACCTAGCCTCGCTCAACCTTGATACGTCCTCCTCCGTAACGGAGGAGGGCATCCATTGGCCTTGAAGGCCGGAGCCGGACATTGTCGATGGTTCGGTGCGCCTAGAATCTAAAAGCCTGGGGTGTTGGAACTCGAGGCTATGGGCGAGCTTGTTTTGAGAACACAAGAGGGGAGCAAGGTCTCGGTCTCTTTATAAGAGGCAAAATATCAAGAGCCCTCCCCGTAACCGTCTTGGACTAGCCTTTAATCAAGGCAGGACGTGCTTAACGGGCACGGTTGGGTTACCCACGTCCGTATTAATGAGAATCCCATTAAAAGGGGCACACGATCTCTGCTTCGACAAGACGTGCCAAGGAAACTGCCTCGTTGAACGTGCTGCGGTGGAACAACAAAAAATAATCCATACAGAAGGCTTGGTCGCAGTGTTATGACGCACTGCGGAATACGTCAGTAGATTTGATTTGTGTTTGTATTATTCTCTATATGGCAATACGTGGATACTTGTTTTGCAGAGCCGGACACTATTTTTTGGTGTTTATTATCTTCTTGAAGAATTTGGAGGAGGAACCCGCCTTGCAATGCCGAAGACAATTTGCGTGCCGGACTCGTCGTCATTGAAGCCTGGTTCAGGGGCTACTGAGGGAGTCCTGGATTAGGGGGTGTTCGGATAGCCCAACTATATCTTCAGCCAAACTCCAGGACTATGAAGATACAAGATTGAAGACTTCGTCCCGTGTCCGGAAGGTTCTTTCCTTGGCGTAGAAGGCAAGCTAGGCGTGCGGATATTCAAGATCTCCTACCAATGTAACCGACTCTGTGTAACCCTAACCCTATCCGGTGCCTATATAAACCGGACGGTTGTAGTCCGTAGGACGAACACATCATAACCATCATCATACCTATAGGCTAGCTTATAGGGTTTAGCCTCCTTGATCTCGTGGTAGATCTACTCTTGTACTACCCATATCATCAATATTAATCTAGCAGGAGTAGGGTTTTACCTCCATCGAGAGGGCCCGAACCTGGGTAAAATAAAGTTTCCCTTGTCTCCTGTTACCATCCGACCTTGACGCACAGATCGGGACCCCCTACCCGAGATCCGCCGGTTTTGTCACCGACAGGTTGTAGTGCAAAACTGCCATCTGGACCAGTTTTGAAAACTAGGGTAGAGCTCAAAATGTCCCATGAATAAAAGATGTTTTTGCATAAAAGTGTTTCAAAAACATCACATGACATCCCCAAATTTTGGTGAAAATTTTAAATAAATCTATCAAGTGGTTGTAGTACAATTTGGACCCTAAAACCATGGGAAACCAATTTCACTGATAAAAAGAAAAGTTTTCTTGAGAGGTTAAACAAGTCCAATAATATATTTAAAAAGTTCTCACTCGGGGTAAAAACTCCATAACAAAGAAGGGAATGATTTTGAAATCAAAATAAAATCCAGAAAAATGAAAAATTTAATTTCCAGGCAAAATTTTAATTGACAAAACATGGTCAAAATTTTGGGGTGTCATAGAAACTATCCTACTCATGATTTGGAATTGGCCATGGTGGTGCACACTTTGAAGATCTGGAGACACTATCTGATTGGAAAGAAATGCTAGATATTTACCGACCATAAGAGTCTCAAGTATAAATTCACTCAACCCGATTTGAACCTTCGACTGCGAAGATGGCTCGAGTTGGTTAAGGACTACAACCTCGGAATAAATTATCACCCGGGCAAAGCTAACGTGGTGGCTGACGCCCTTAGCCGCAAACCAGACAACCTTAATGCTCTAATGGATTCCTTGCCTCCTGAGCTTTATGAAGAAATCACGCAGCTCAATTTGGTGACCACCGATGCCCGTCTTGCCAACATATTGGAAGTTGCCCCTACTCTCGAAGAAGAAATTCACAGTGCTCAGGCAGATGATAAGTTGTTGAAAATATATGTCCATAAGATGCACCACGGGCATGCACCGAATTTGTCTAGGGATCAGCAAGGTTCGCTAAGGTTCCGAGGAAGACTTTGCGTACCCAATCAGGAAACTCTAAAGAAGAAAATATTGGCAGAAGCACATGAAGCACCATACTCAATTCACCCCGGTGGTACCAAAATGTATGAGGACCTTCGTCACGTATTTTGGTGGGATGGAATGAAGAAAGACATCGCATACTTTGTGGCATGTTGCGATATATGCAACAAGGTAAAGGCGGAACACCAAAACCCGCCGGACTCCTCCAACCTCTGCCGATATCCCAATGGAAATGGGATGTTATCTGCATAGATTTCATCACCGGATTACCAAGGTCTCACCGAGGAAACGACGCAATATGGGTCGTAGTGGACACCTTAACAAAGGTGGCACACTTCCTTCCTATCCCGACCACATACCGTGCAAATTAACTCGCACAGCTGTATGTGTCAAGAATCGTCAGTCTGCATGGAGTACCCAAGACTATCACCTCCTACAGGGGATCTCTCTTCACCTCCGCATTTTGGTCCCGACTACATCAAGCCTTGGGGACCGCTCTGAAGTACAGCACGACTTATCATCCTCAGACAGATGGACAGACTGAGCGAGTAAATCAAATACTCGAAGATATGCTCCGGGCATGTGCAATGTCCCAAGGAACCAAGTGGGAAGATTGTGTGCCCTACGCCGAGTTTTCCTACAACAACAGTTTCCAGACCAGCTTAAAGATGTCACCCTATGAAGCTCTGTATGGTCGGATATGCCGTACTCCATTGAGCTGGTCACAAACCAGAGACTGCCATATTTTCGGGACTGATTTAATGCTCGAAGAGGAGAAGCAAATCAAGGAAATTGGAGACAGACTGCAGTTGGCCAAATCACAACACAAAAGATACTATGATGCCAAACACCGTCAGATGAGCTTCGAACCCGGAGAACACGTATATCTCCGAGTCACCCCTATGAAAGGAGTCAAGAGGTTTTAGACCCGTGGAAAATTGGCACCCAGATACATCGGTCCGTTTCTAGTCATGGCCAGAGTCGGAACAATTGCATATCAGTTGGAATTGACACCAGAACTGGCATAAGTACACAATGTGTTTCATATCTCGCAGCTGAGAAGATGTATCTCACCACCGGAGAAAAGGACTGATATGGCAGAGATAGAATTGGCTAAGGATTTGACTTATGAGGAAAGCCAATCAGAATATTGGATCAGACAGAAAGGGTCACTCGCAGCAAAGAAATAAGGTTTTACAAGGTTCAGTGGGAGCATCACACCGAAGAGGAAGCAACCTGGGAAAGAGAAGAATTTTTATGGACTGCATACCCATAATTGTTTTCCCAAGCAACCGAATCTCGAGGACGAGATTCATCCTAAGTGGGGGAGGTTTGTGACAGCCTGGATTTTGCCTTCTCTCTTTTTCCGGACTTGCCTTCTCTCTGTTTTTGGACTTGGTTTTGCCTTGCTTTGATTTGGGTTTTGGAATCATTTCAAATGGACTTGTCACTTGGGCATATCCTTGACTTTCACCCAAGTGACCTATCTACTCCTCGTTCAACTTTATTCCTCTGATAAATCTGTAAAATAATCAAATGAATATTTTTCATAAAAGAAAAATATTCATTTCTCTCTCTGAAATTCAATTCAAAAACTTGTGCTCCAAAGCAACCCCAATTTTGCTTGCTCCTAAAAATCTGAAATAATTCCTGAATATTCTTTGAACCTTGGCACAACTTCCCAAGCAAAAATATTGCATGTATTTTTGTAATATTTTTGCTACAGAAAATCATTTCTATTCTAGACCAGAAATGCACATTGCAAAACAAGTGCATTTTCCCTTGATCTTTTGGCCCTGCTCTTTCTTGAGCTTAAACACCATCCTAAGAAAACCTAAACCCCAGGAGATCAGCCCTAATGGCCTTCTAGAAGGTTGCTTAACTTGGCGACCAAGTTTCTAGTTAGAAACTTGCCAGCTTAGTAGAGTCAAATCTGGTTGGCCTGGGTATGAGCTATCAACTTTCCTAGACCAAACACTACATGGATTAGAGCGTAGACAAGGTTTGGCAACATTTGCGCGTCATCTTGGCCATGCCAGTGTGGTGACCGCGTGAAGACAGGAGGCCTGGCAACGTCTCGACTTGCTCTGGATGGAGCCTTCCTCTCTGTTCAGCGCGTGCCCGTTCCAGCGATCGCCGACGCCTGCCGCACCGCACCTACAACCCCGACCCATCACCCTTGACCTCTCCCTGGTGCTCGCAGCCGCCGTAGCTGCCGTAGCAAGCACGGGCACGTCGTGGCCAAAAGCCATAGTGTGCGCATGCGCTTGTCCGCTTCCTCCACCGCCTCCTATGCTCGTCCGCGAGCGTGGGAAGCTCCTGCGTTGATGCTGCGTGCTTGCCCCCTCGCACTTGAGGAATCCGAGGTCCTCCATAGCAAGGCCACCGCTCTCTGGTGCCTCTCGAGCTCAAGCAGCTGCTTGGACGAGGCATTGGGGGTCTATTGGTGTTGCCTGGATGCCGTTGAACCCTCGGAGCCGCCCCTAGCCGTCGTCTTCAACCACTCCGGCGAACCCCATCCGCCACCGAGGCTTGCGAGCTCGACCGCGAGCAGCTCTGTCCACCCCAAGCCAAGCCACAGGTACGGGCACACTACTAGGGAAAAGCCTATACACAGAATCTTACCAGCAGCGCGCTTTAGCATCAGGCGCTGCTGCTAAGTACCAGTAGCGCGGGCCATAGAAACTCGCTGTTGAAACAAGTTTATCCGTAGCGCGTGCACCCCAAGAAGCGCTACTGCTAAAATTCCCACGACGCCGCCGCGAGGCCAGTTATAGCAGCAACGCGTTAAAATAAACAGCGCTACTGCTACGTAACGTAGCTGTAGCGCGTTTACCTATAGCGCGCTGCTGCTATGCCATTCCATCTCCCCCCACTCACTAGCCTCATCCACAGATCACACTCACACACAGTCACGGACTCCTCCTCACCCCCGCGCCGCCGGTCCACCCCCGTCGCCCTAGCTCCCCCGATCTGCGCCGCTGTCGCCTCATCCTCCTCGCTAGACTCGGTACCGACCTCGTCCTCCGTCCTCCCTCCACTCGCCGCTGGCCGCCCCGTCCTCGCTCCGCCTTCCTCCTCGATCCGTCCTCCCTCCACTCGCCGCCGGCCGGCCCCTCCTCGCTCCTCCTTCCTCCTCCGTCCTACTATCTTCTCCCTCCTCGAGTCGCCCCTCCTTGTCCCTCCTCCCTGATACATTTTGATTTAGTTGATATGATTCAGTTGATTTAGTAGGCTAGTTGATTTAGTTGTTTTAGAACATTTTGATTTAGTTTATTTAGTAGGTTAGTTGATTTAGTAGGCTAGTTGATTTAGAACATTTTGATTTAGTTGATTTAGTATGCTAGTGGATTTAGTATGCTACTGGATTTAGTATGCTAGTTGATTTGGTATGCTCGATTTAGTTTTTTTGTAATAAGTTATTTTTTGGCAAAATGTAGTTGCCAATTTAGTTAAATTTGCCACTTGTTTGTTTAAACAATTATCTTAGGAAATAGGGGCCAAATTAGGATTATAATTGTCCATAAAATTGTTTTTCGCGGAAGAACCAAAAATATCAGATGCTACTGTTTTTCTTTCCTGTGAAGTGAATCGTTAATCCTTTGCTCATATTGCTTTAGGAAAATGGCGCCACCACCAGCACCACTATGTCGACTGTGCAAGTCAAGGTGCGCCAGCAGCCTTGCAACTGACAAGCTGTTCGGCATCTACTTCCATCCGAGTTTTCGTCATGCGGTGGTAAGAAATTAGATGAAATGTAACAACTATTTCATTTTTAGTGTTGGCATTACTGCATTGTGTCATTTTGCTTTTCTTACACAGATCGTCCCATGCAATGTGAGGTTGAAATTCAACAAGCGGACAGGAGACACTGTGACATTTGAGGCTCCTGGGGGGCCGCACACTATGGAGGTCGAGAAAGGACGCAATATGTCACAGATTGGAGGAGATGGATGGGCCCGTTTCCTCGCTCGCATGCGTCTTACTGGTGGTGAGTTGATCAGATTCTCCTTTAGAGCAGAAAGACCCAAGCTGGTTGTCATTTATATCAACCTGGTGGAAGATGATGAAGATGACGAAGATGATGAAGATAATGAGGACCCACTCAATGAAGATGATGAGAACCCACTTCATGAAGCCATCATAGCTCAAGGAATGAGGCTGAGCAAGGAGGAGGTGTGCAACCTATGGGACATAATTCCGCCACGTGATGACTTTATCGGGGTGCCATTTGTGACCCGCCTGACAAGTACCATGGTCGATCGGCATGAAATGGTATGTTATACGTACTGCATGTAGTAATTTGATGATATATATATGCTTTATTGTTATACTTACAAATGCAAATTATTCGATTATATGCTTAGTGAATCCGATGATATGCTTAGTGTAGAGTCCAATGATATGCTTTGTGGAATCTAGTCGATGATATACTTTAGTGTAGAGTCTGATCACATGCTTATTAGTGTAGAATCCAAGGAACTATTAATAGTGTAGATAATCCATATATACTTATTAGTAGAATTCATGATTAATTAGTACAAATGCATAGTGCTGTGTCTTTTGATAGTGTAGAAATCTAGACTTAATTGAAATATATTTGCAAGAGTATGTGTGACGCTATTTATTAATTGATATGTTTTTCTTATTCAGAGATTGCCAAAGAACCTATCTGTGAGTTGTGGTATCGAGCCTGATGAAGAAGGCTCAGTTGGACTACGCCTTACCGCAAGGGGCTCTGTCACCACATGTACTTACCGCATGGACACAGATGGTCGCACACACTTGAACTCGGTTGGGTGGAAGAGATTCCTCGTTGGCAAGAATCTTCGTGTTGGACAGGCCATCCTAATTACTATCAGGAACACCCACCGCCCAGGCTTGAGGATGATGATCGTCGTTGATATCATCTAGAACTACATATGTTTGTGTGGCTATATCATCTAGAACTACATATGATGATCGTCGTCGATATCATGTAGAACTACATATGATGATCGTCGTCGATATCATCTAGAACTAAATATGATGATTGTCACCTTGTACTGCTTGAGGATGCATGTTGAGTATATATGAAATTGTTATCTAGTACTCCCTCGGTTCCAAATTACTCGTCGTGGTTTGAGTTCAAATTTGAACTAAAACCACGACGAGTAATTTTGAACCGAGGGAGTACTACCTAGTACCTATACTGCTTTATGAAATTGATATCTACTTGTACCTAGTATCTGGAAATTGCAGTTTATCGAAGCTGGAATGGGGAAATGATGAAAGATATAACAGTAGCGCGGGACCAGGAAACCGCTACAGCTAAATAATAGCGGCGCGTTCCTGAAAAGCACTGCTGCTATAGTCAATAGTGGTAGCGCGGGTACAGGCAGCGCTACTACTAAGAGTTAGCTGTAGCGCCTTATTGGTAGCGCGGGCACCCGCGCTGCTGATAGGCCTAAAACCCGCACTGCTGCTAGCCTTTTCCCTAGTAGTGGCAGGTGCGCTACGAGCCCAACTTCAATCCTATCCCTCTAGCCTAACCCCAAACCCCCTCGTCGTCGGCGTGAGCTCCGGCGAAGCGCCGCCCCTCTCTGATCTCGCATTCCCCCTCTCTCTCCTGACGTGCGGGACCCACCCATCAGCCTCACCACTCGCGCCCGAAGCGGTACGAGTGGAGGTGCCTTTTCTGTTTACGCCTTCGACGTCACCCCCCAGGATTTCTGTTTCATTCAAATTTATTCAGAAATTTGACTAAACTTTGACCAGCCACCATTTCTAAACCATAAGTCCAAATAATTTGATTCTTTTTTCATTGTCTTTGTTTCAGAAATCTCTAGTAGAACACCAAAAGGTGGATTTTCCTTGCTACCTAGAATTTCTGGTGCTATTCAGAGTGGTTTTTGATAATTGTTTTTGTGGTTTTAAATTCTTTTTAGAAGGAGAAGCTTGTCTTGAAGCAAAGAAAGAGGGGTGTGATCTTCCTCTACACTAAGGCAAGCCACACCAACATTTGGATGGTGTTATTTCAATATCTATGATTTTCCACTTAAATATGAGTTCTTATTTGCATTTAAAATTTGACAAATAAATTTGGTTAATTGTTAGTTACTTTATCATGCTTGACATGCTTGTTTTAGTTACTGGTTGAATGCATGACCTTGTTTGGTTAAGTAGAGTAAGACCTTGCACTAGTTATATTGCTATGGAAACTAATGATAGTTCTTTTATTAAGTGGTATTTTAATTTAAATGATGAACTAATAAAAATATTGCTTGATATTAAATATGAGTTATAACCAGAGGAGTTTGATCCTAAGTATTGCAAGATAATTATGTTGTTAAGTTTGATCCATGTCTATGAGTTGTTTGCTTTGCATGACGAGTAGTTGCATTATTATGGCATAGTATCATTTTTTTGATAAAAAAAATTATCAAAGTAAACTTGATTAAGTTCCACTTGAATATGATGTTGATCACATCATGGTTCCACTGGATCGGGTTTTTATTCAGTGCGACCACATTTACCTTGTGGGAAGGTCTTGATTCGGTCCTTTGTTGTGCCTCTCACCGGTGCCTCCCGCCAGGGAAGGTTATGGGCATGCATACCCTGGCCCGGTAAGAAGACATAACCTTGTGTGCTCGTACCTTGTCCCCGTTTGGGACCGTTTTGCCATGACAGTGGCCGTTGGTGTCTTTGGTAGACACGGGGCCACCCAAGACCTAGCCTTGAGAGGGAGTTGGTCGGAATGCTTTGGTCCACCCGAATGGGAGTGCGAGGCCAGGGTTCCGTAGTGTGGGTACAGTGCGCTACCTCTGTAGAGTGTATTTAATCTATCAATAGCCGCATCCTCGGTCATGGGCATAACTCGTGAGTAAGTCACACCATGGGTCAACTTTTATAATAAACTTTACAAACTAAGTGATTGTTGTGATGCATTGGTTCGTGGTGAATCATGACCTCTTGAGGTGTTCATGAGTGATTGGTTTCAGATGTTGTCTGTTATCGTGCTTATGTTTGTTGTGAGTTTCCCATGTGATATGTGATCTAGTTGTTGGGAAAATTTAGAAATATGAATTTCGAATTTATTTGCAAAATCCCTCTGGAATTTAGTAAAATGGGCATAACTTTTGCATACGAACTCGGATTAAAAAGTTTTCTATATGAAAAATGATCTACTCAAAAAGTTACATATGAATTGAACCGGGGGAACTTAGTTCAAGATTTTTAGAATCCCCAAAAACCTAACAGAACGAAAGATACGGGGCTTTTAAGATCTAGAGGGGGGAAATGGAAAAAGTTTCAAACTTACTAGTGGCGCACCATTTGCTAGGTGCGCCACTAGTAACATAAAAAAATTGGTTTCGTTTTTTTTGTTTTTTTTAAAATATGATACGTAATATGACAGGGGAGTTTGAAATATTTTTTCAAAATTTCATCACACTCATGAACATGAACAAAGTCCTAGACATCAACAAGGTTTAATAGGATTGATATGATAAATATATCAACAAGTGCTTGTGAAGCGAGCTGGTGCTGGGGTTGGATAGAAATGCGAAGTTAAGCATGCTTGGGCTGGAGTAGTGTGAGGATGGGTGACCTTCCGGGAAGTTTGACCATGGACTGCAATTTGACTTAAGATTAAGCATATTGACCCGAGATTAAGCCATAGTGACCCAAGATTAAAAAAAATTGAAATTTTTTTTCTGAAAAAAATTTGACCACGGAGTGCAATTTGACTTGAGATTAAGCATATTGACCCGAGATTAAGCCATAGTGACCCAAGATTAAAATAAATTGAAATTTTTTTTCTGAAAAAAAATTGAAAAAAATTTGTTAGTAATGGCGCACTTCTATGTGGCGCGCCATTACTAAGTCAGATACCAATGGCGCACCAGAGGTGTGCCATTACTATTTGTTACTAATGGCGTGATAATAGTGGCGCACCTATAGTGCGCCATTAATGGCCAAAACATGTGCGCTACTAAGTAGCCTTTTCCTAGTAGTGGTGACCTCGGTATGGTCACCGTTTGGTTACGAGGTAACCGTCTGGAGTAGTGTGAGGATGGGTGACCTTCCGGAAAGTTTGACCACGGAGTGCAATTTGACTTAAGATTAAGCATATTGACCCGAGATTAAGCCATATTGACCCAAGATTAAAAAAAATGAAAAAATTTTTCTGAAAAAAAATTGACCACGGAGTGCAATTTGAGTTGAGATTAAGCATATTGACCCGAGATTAAGCCATAGTGACCCAAGATTAAAAAAAATTTGAATATATTTTTTCTGAATTTTTTTTGAAAAAAGTTGTTAGTAATGGCGCACTTCTATGTGGCGCGCCATTACTAAGTCAGATACTAATGGCGCACCAGAGGTGTGCCATTACTATTTGTTACTAATGGCGTGATAATAGTGGCGCACCTATAGTGCGCCATTAATGACCAAAACAGGTGCGCTACTAATTAGCCTTTTCCTAGTAGTGGTGACCCCGGTATGGTCACCGTTTGGTTACGTGGTAACCGTCTGGTAAGCGAGTCCATGAGGCTCGATGCATGTATTGTTTGCATTGCATCGGGAGTAGTTCTTGCATTCCATTAATCTGATTAAATGTCATGATATTGTATGTCATCGTGCTTATGTTTGTTGTGAGCTTGCAAGTATATTCAATGTACTGACCTGACGTGTTATGCCAGTTTTCAGGCAAGTCGGTTCGCATCGGAGCGAGATTAAGCATATTGACCCAGGATTAAGCCATAGTGACCCAAGATTAAGAAAAAATTGAAAAAAAATGATTTTTTTCTGAATTTTTTTTGAAAAAAAAATTGTTAGTAATGGCGTACTTCTATGTGGCGCACCATTACTAAGTCAGATACTAATGGCGCACCAGAGGTGTGCCATTACTATTTGTTACTAATGGCGGGATAATAGTGGCGCACCTATAGTGCGCCATTAATGGCCAAAACAGGTGCGCTACTAATTAGCCTTTTCCTAGTAGTGGTGACCCCGATATGGTCACCGTTTGGTTATGAGGTAACCGTCTGGTAAGAGAGTCCGTGAGGCTCGGTGCACGTATTGTTTGCATTGCATTGGTAGTAGTTCTTGCATTCCATTAATCTGATTAAATGTCATGATATTGTCTGTCATCGTGCTTATGTTTGTTGTGAGCTTGCAAGTACATTCAATGTACTTACCTGATGTGCTATGCCAGTTTTCAGGCAAGTCGGTTCGCATCGGAGCACATCTCTTGTCTAGGCCGTGTCCACGTCGGTGTCCCTGTGCTATGGAGTTTCCACCTCATCGTTCTTCCGCTGCCACGTAGTTTGTGTTATTGACGCCCCCGCCATGTTCATTAAATAATGTACATACTGTCCAGCAGCACCATGTGTGCCGCTTGGCCTCGTATCTCGATTTAATATCAGACTCATGTAATCCGCTAGCATCAATAAAGCGGTTGTTTCTGTACCATGCATGTTGTTGTGTATTTCTAGAAGACTTGATCTCTGGGCTGGCAATGCAAGGTAGACCGGTTGCTCTGAGACGGGGTGCCACACCTACCCAACGCTACTATTAGTTCATGATCTATAGCGCTTGTTAAAAGAAACACGCTACTGTTGTTTCTTCTATGTGTACACTTCCACCGCCGCACCATCCAAGCCCCGGTCGATCCTCTCTTGCGAATCCAAAAAAAACTCTCTCACAGGAATCTCACCCCACCCCTCGTGCGAGCACCTCTCCCCCATGTTCTCCTCGCCGGCGCCACCACCCATGCCGACCGGTTTCGGTGAGCTCCGGCCGCGCGCAACACGCCCCGAATCTCCACAAGATCCGCCCTTCCTCCCCTCAGTCCAGATCCGTTCCCGGGTCATGGTTCGTAGCTTTCTGGGCTGTTCTCGCCATCCACCTCGCGACTGGGTCATGGTCAGGCGTCGGGTTCTACCTCGCGCGTCCCTGGAGGGTTGCCTGAGGTGCCCTTGCCTACCCAAATCTAGGTAGGGTGGGAGATGTCGAGCCGGATGTATGACCATGGTAGAGGGTGCATGGTTGCCCTCTTCCGCTCTTGCTTGGTTCTTGCCATCGTCCGCTAGGTCCTGTTGCTGACAAGATCATGCAATGATGAAGCTAGGTTATCTCTCTTGCATTACATTTAGCTAGCTCTGCTCCTTGATTGTGGTGGACTCTGCTGGAATCTCTCAGGTGATTCCACCTTCAGGCCTCAATCTAGTTTCAGTTCCCCTTGGGAACCCCACCACCCATGGCGGATGCTGGCCACATGGACGGTGATACGTCTCCAACGTATCTATAATTTTTGATTGCTCCATGCTATATTATCTACTATTTTGGACAATATTGGGCTTTATTATCCACTTTTATATTATTTTAGGGACTAACCTATTAACCGGAGGCCCAGCCCAGAATTGCTGTTTTTTTGCCTATTTCAGTGTTTTGAATAAAAGGAATATAAAACAGAGTCGAAATGGAATGAAACCAACTGGAGAAGTTATTTTTGGAAGGAAAGCTACCGGAAAAACTTGGAGTGTACGTCAGGAAAGGAACGAGGGAGCCACGAGGCAGGGGGCGCGCCCTCCACCCTCTTGGGCTCCTCGTGGCTCCCCTCACGTACTTCTTCCTCCTATATATACCCATATACCCTAAAAACTTCGGGGAACAGAATAGATCTGGAGTTCCACCGCCGCAAGCCTCTGTAGCCACCAAAAGTCAATCGGGACCCTATTTTGGCACCCTGCCGGAGGGGGGGAACCCTCACCGGTGGCCATCTTCATCATCCCGATGCTCTCCATGACGAGGATGGAGTAGTTCACCCTCGAGGCTGTGGGTATGCACCAGTAGCTATGTGTTTGATCTCTCTCTCTCTCTCTCTCTCTCTCTCTCTCTCTCTCTCGTGTTCTTGATTTGGCACGATCTTGATGTATCACGAGCTTTGCTATTATAGTTGTATGTTATGTTTCTTCTCCCCCTCTACTCTCTTGTAATGGATTGAGTTTTCCCTTTGATGTTATCTTATCGGATTGAGTCTTTAATGATTTGAGAACACTTGATGTATGTCTTGCCGTGCGTATCTGTGGTGATAATGGGATATCACGTGATTCACTTGATGTATGTTTTGGTGATCAACTTGCGGGTTCCGCCCATGAACCTATGCATAGGGGTTGGCACACGTTTTTGTCTTGATTCTCCGGTAGAAACTTTGGGGCACTCTTTGAGGTTCTATGTATTGGTCGAATAGATGAATCTGAGATTGTGTGATGCATATCATATAATCATACCCACGGATACTTGAGGTGACATTGGAGTATCTAGGTGACATTAGGGTTTTGGTTGATTTGTGTCTTAAGGTGTTATTCTAGTACGAACTCTAGGGCAGTTTGTGACACTTATAGGAATAGCCCCACGGATTGATTGGAAAGAATAACTTTGAGGTGGTTTCGTACCCTACCATAATATCTTCGTTTGTTCTCCGCTATTAGTGACTTTGGAGTGACTCTTTGTTGCATCTTGAGGGATAGTTACATGATCCGGCTATGTTATTATTGTTGAGAGAACTTGCACTAGTGAAAGTATGAACCCTAGGCCTTGTTTCCTAGCATTGCAATACCGTTCACGCTCACTTTTATCATTAGTTACCTTGTTGTTTTTATATTTTCAGTTTACAAAAACCTATATCTACCATCCATATTGCACTTGTATCACCATATCTTTGCTGAACTAGTGCACCTAGACAATTTACCATTGTATTGGGTGTGTTGGGGACACAAGAGACTCTTTGTTATTTGGTTTGCAGGGTTGCTTGAGAGAGACCATCTTCATCCTACGCCTCCCACGGATTGATAAACCTTAGGTCATCCACTTGAGGGAAATTTGCTACTGTCTTACAAACCTCTGCACTTGGAGGCCCAACAACGTCTACAAGAAGAAGGTTGTGTAGTAGACATCAAGCTCTTTTTTGGCGCCGTTGCCGGGGAGCACTACAAAAGAAAAGTACACTTCTGTGATGATACGTGTTTGTCATAGTAGGTCGCATTTTTTGTCATGCATGTACATCCATGACAAATTTATGACAGAATCAAGATAGTCATACTTGTGCTATCGTAGAAGTGTTCCATGACATTGCCAAAATTATCATCATAGAAGTGTCCACTTCCATGACGATAAATCGCGCGTCACAGAAGTGCTTTCGTCAAGGGTGACCGACACGTGGCATCCACTGTAATGGAACACCGTTAAGCTATCGGGTCGGGTTTTGGATCCGATAACCCGTTAACAGCCCCGACCAATGGGAAATTTCCACGTGTAAAATTCTTATTGGCCGAACGAAACACGTGTCAGCTCGTCAGTGGGTCAGATAGGCGCCTATGATACGTCGACACGTGGCACGGCCCAACAGAGGCCCATTCCTGTGAAAAGGCCGGCCCGTTTGACTTGGTCAAAAGCTGGCGGTCCGGCCCATGGAAATCCTGTTAACGGCCTGTTTGCATATAGCCCATTTACAGCCCACTAACCCAAGGCCCGTTACGCCCTATCCGAATTAGGCCCAGTAGCGTCATCTAGGCCACCCAATATGATTCCATCCCGTTTTCACTTCTGGCCTATGTATGGCTCATGACGTCTTTCGGACCATATGAGGCCCTATGTAACTCTTGGCCTATTAACGGCCCGTGGTGAAACTGGCCCGTAATGAATAGTGTATCACTTTACACCCATTAACGACCCATGGTGAAACTGGCCCGTAACGAACAGTGCATCACTTTATACCCATTAACGGCCCGTTATTCCGTTGGGCCGTTTCCAGCCCATGTTATCTTTCGGCCTTCTCAGAGCCCATTTATTCTTGGGCTCATTTCCAGCATTCGTTTAATTACGGCCCATTACTGTCATTTTCTGCTTGTGGGCCAAATTCAGCCCGTGGTTACAGTCGGCCCGTTGTTGGTCCGTTAATACGTTGGGCTGTTTTCATAGCGTCATCAAATACGGCCTATTAATGATGGCCCGTTAGGGTCGGCCCATGAACGGACGATTCCAACTCTAGCCCGTTTACGACCATAATGCGGTCTGTTTGGCCCATGTTTGGCCAATCGATCATACGACCCGTATAAGGCCCATTGATTATATGGCCCGCAGAAGGCCCATTGTTTCTATGGCCCGTAGAAGGCCCATTGTTTCTACGGCTCGTAGAAGGCCCACTGTTTCTACGGCCAGTAGGAGGCCCAGTGTTACTACAGTAAATATTAGCCCATAGTTATTCTGTCCTAGTTTTAAAAAATAGGTTATTGCAGCCACTAGCTAACCGCGGAAAAAGAACTGCAATGACTACAAGCAAATAAATAAACAAGACAACAAGGAAATAAATAAGCAAGCAACTAATGCTAGGCTATCGTTGCTATTACACATATTACATCCACTGGGCATCAAAGTTCGCAGCCAGTGCAAATATAGGGAACAAAGCAACATATCATATACACTGGTTGTCAAAGTTGGCGACCAGTGCTAATAAACGCCACAGCAAAACAAATTCAGAACTGAAACCACTTCAGAAGATCTCATGAAACAATATCCTAGGTACCCATAATGCTGGCAAGATGCTTAGCTTGCTTATTAACTTTCTCTTGTTTGGCGCTTAAATCCTCCAGCGGTTGCTGTGGCACCAGAAAATATGCATATGAATTCTGCAGGGACTTCCTCAGTCCTTCAGCTTCCTATCGCAGCACATCTGATCGATGTCTTTCAACTTGAAGTTGAGACTCAAGAAGATGAACTGATTCAGGCATCGAGTTCGAAGAGTTTGTGCCAACAGTAGTGGCCAGTAACTCGAACACTACATCGAGACAGGACTTTTGGGTTCCCTCACTGTCGTCAAGATAGTTTTTATCAGCTTTCTTGGAGACCAACAGGGATGTCTCACTATCTTGAACAAGCAGACACATCACATGTTTACCATGTCGTATATGAAACTCATTTTGGTAAATGAGTTCAGTAGTAAAGTGGACAGGATAACAGCAAGAAACAAACATATATCTATGTACCATGGTCACTTTATGGTCTATATCATTCTAGTGTTTGTTGCCAAATCAAGATAGAGACACAGTTCAAATAATATTTGTTCAAAAAAAAGCAGAATAGACAGAATATAAGTGTGGGTAACTATAGAGCAATAACAACACTTGTAATGTGCATGACATGAGGACATAACTGTTTATTCAATTGAAACTAAAATCAACATAGAGGAGGTTACAACAGCAAACCAGTTAAAGAAACAGGTTTAAAACATACCTGTTGCGCCATTGGAGTTTCAATTCCATCCTTCGAATTTGAAAATAGTTGGTATGAGTAAATACAATAATGCAAGAGCAAAGGAGTATGAACCATAGCTACAGAACCTGACCTGAGAACAAATCTTCTTCTCCTTTAAGCGTTGAGTTTGGATTCGGAGTGGTGGTCCTCGTGCTTTGGGCACTGCAGTTCCCTTACTAACTGCTCGTGTTTGGGTGCTCTATGGTGGAGGCGGTGTTGTGTCAACTGGAACTGGGTTACTATGTGTCGGGGTTGGGGTTAGAAGGGGTGTAGCTGGTTCTCTGTCCAACTGGGTAGGGGTACAATCTGCAAGAGTCTGGGTTATGTGTGGTGGATCTGGTCCTTGGGCAAGTACAACCGTGGTTCTATCTGCATCACTGGTAGCACTATCTTTTCTGAAGACCGTGTTGTTACTCCCTTAGATACTGCCATCACGCTCTCCAATGGCTGATAAACAAGAAAAGTAGTTGTAAGTATAGACATTGTATGATAGGCAGGTGCAATGGATAGTGGGGAATAAAAGAGGGCATGAAATATATCATATTTATGTTGTCTAACCAAACAAGATAGCATGACACAATTTCACATATATGATGGCTAAGTAAACAGGATAGCATGACACAATTTCACATTATGATGGCTAACTAAATAATATGGAAAGACATAGTTCAAAATATGAGACTATGTAAATAGGATGACATGACATAACTATATAATGTGTTTATTTTTTTTGCGGGGAATATAGTGTGTTTATTAAATAGGTTGGCATGCCATAATTCACATACGTTCATGGATATAATGCCATAATTCAAAATATGATGACTGTAAACACTAAACAGGATGAGATGATATAACTATATGATGTCTTTATTAAATGGGTTGCCATGCCATAATTCAGATAGATGATGTGTATGTACTATGGAAACATGATGGGATGATATAGTTCAAATATATGATTTATATAGTAAGCAAGTAAGCAGATGGCAATCCACATATGATGTAAAAACTAAGCAATGCAAGACAACATGCATGACATGGGTAATATAGCCCTGCCAAGTTTGAGCATAGACCTCAGGGGGGAAATAGGACTGATCATCAGTCTCCGAATCCTCCTCTGAGGAGCTCTCTCTAACCAGCAAGATGTCTGCTTCAGCAAGTAGCATTGTCTGCTCTAAATACCTTGTTTTCACTCCAGATACTTCCATCACCACTTCAAATGGCTGATGCATAGGAAGAGTAGTTGAATATACAAACATTGTCGACAAATGGAACACGTAATACAAAAAATGATAGCATTATATAATTCACATACATGATGATTGGCTAAACAGCATGCCATTGCATAATTCACATATATAATGCCTTTGCAACAAGATAGCATTATATAATTCACATATATAATGTCTTGCAACAAGATGGCAATGCATAATTCACATATATGGTAATTAGACACTGAATAGGTGGCATTCACACAAATCATGTCTAAACTAATCAAATGACGTAGTAATGCGAGACACCATACACACGATATGAGCAACATAACCCTGCCAAGTTAGAGCATACACCTCGGGGGGGGGGGGTGGAATAGGACTGGTCATCTGGCTCTGAATCCTCCTCTGAGGAGCTATCCATAACCAGCGAGATATGCACTTCGTCAGATAGCATAGTCTGCTCTGAAGACCTTGTTTTCACTCCAGAATTTGCCATCACCGTGTCAAATGGCTGATCCACAAGAAGAGAAGTTGAATGTACTAACATTGTTGACAAATGTAATATGTAACGAAAAAAAGGATGGCCTGATATAATTTACATATAAGATGACTGGCTAAGCAGGATGGCATTGCAAAATTCACATATATGATGCCTAGCTAAACAAGATGGCATTGCATAATTCATATAAACGATAAATAAACTAAATAGATGTCATTCGCACAAAGGATGTCTAAACTAAGCAGATAAGCAGATGACATATATGATGTATAAAGTAAGAAATGCAAGACACCATATGCATGATATAACCAACATCAACATGCCAAGTTAGAGCGAAGACCTCAGGGGGTAAATAAGAGTTGTCTTCTCCTTCTGAATCCCCCTTCGAACAGATATCTTCCTCTCGAGTACAATCCGAAATGCGGTGGAGGGGGGGGCTGCCTTTGCGCCTACCATGGAGCAACGTCTGCATGAAATTTTATTGCCATGCAAGGCTCGTCTCTTTTGCTCTACATGTTCAGTTCCATTGTTTACAATAAATGTCATGCATAGGAATAAAACATAGTGAGATTATGTAAGGAGTGCATGCAGAAATCCAGAGTGATGTTAGCAACCTGTGGATAGACCCAAAACCAATAATATCAGGCAGATAATGGCTTCAGTTAAAAAATACAGATAATGGCTTATTTACTGTTTGTTTCCCACCCAACATGAAACTCATAGTAGACACCGGAGATTAACCAAATAGTAGATAGATACTATTGATAGCGGCCCCGATATGTACCCCACAACCATTTAAAAACTCAAGTTTGACCATTAGTTTGGAGCTGACTCAGAGTCTAATCGATGAAGAGGACAAGAAAGTACCATGTAATAGTAAGCGATGCATAACGTAAGCAGACACGAAAGAGTGCGACCTCTCTTGCGGCCCCGTATAGTCCTCGAGGTCATCTGCTCGGTTGATGATGGTAATGCATTTTTCATGGCTGCCAGCGGCGGGGAAGAAGATCTGAGGAGGCGAAAGACAGTCTGGAGGCCGGATCCCTGCTGTGCTGGACCCTTCTGTCATTGGAGCAGCTGAGTTGGGGTGGACGACGGCGTAGCAGGAGCGGGACAAACCATGCAAGGTTTTCTTTGACAACTATCTGTAAGATAAGTAATTATGTAAGGGCTCGTCTGAATTGGAGGATTCCAACAATGCAGGGATAGGAAATAGATAGGAATAGGATAGGAATGCACGTGCAAAACAGAGAATTTAAAAACACAGGATTTCTGCCAATCTGGGTGTTTGATTCACAACAATTGGAAGATCACAGGGTGCAAAGAAGCATGGTGAGATTAAGTCAAACCACAAGAAAATGTACGGTTATAATGCTATTATGCTACTATCTCTTAGTCTTATGCTTCATGAATAGGAATTTGAAAAGGAGGACAAGTGAAATTAAAATTCCTACATTTTTTCTTTCAAGGAGACACTAAAGGTACAAATCCATGTGCTCAGTGGACAATATATATAACATGTAGAGTAAAAAAGAGATGCAACAAGTGCACAACCTCTTTGGCGAAGCCATGTCGATCTCAGCGTGATTGGGTTGGCCGGTGAGGATGCTCCGACTGACTTTGCTGTCGGAGGAGGGGAAGAAGATCTTAGGTGTCTGGAGATGGAGCCCGAGGTACTGCTCCGCTGTGATGGAGGGTTTCGTCGTTGGAGCAGCTCCGGTGAGTTGTACGATGCCGAGGCTGAAGCAGGACAAGAGAGACAACAAACAACGTTAACCTGAGTGGAATTCTAATAGCATCTCCAATACATGACGTAAAATACATAACCACAAAGTGCTAGATGTAAAATACATGAGCCGCTCATCTCTGAATTTAACTGTCGAAACTGAACTTAACTGTCGAAACTGAACTTAACTGTAGAAACTGAACTTAACTGTCGAAACTGAATTTTGCTATTGAAACTGAATTTTGCTATCGAAACTGAATTTCCTATCGAAACTGAAGGCACTAGCAAGGTGAGGCTACACATTGGTCGACTGACTTTTTCATCTCTGGTCGGTCGATTTTGCAGCCGTTGGATACGAAATCAAGGGCCTGCGGTTCATCTTCAACCTCCACCCCCCTGAGCCGGCCAAACAACAGCCCCCCGCCGCTCGCGGCCGGCGGTGCGCTGCCCCGCCCGCCCCGAAAACACTCCCCACCGCCGGTCCGCCGCCGCCCCGGCCATCCCTCTAGGCCCCCCCGTGCCGAGCTTTTTCTCCGGCGATCCCCACGCCACTGCCCCGCCAACGCCCTTCCACCGCCGGCGACCACTGCCCCATCCTGAACCCTAAGATAGATAGTGGGGTACCTCTCCGGCGAGCCCCCCTCCCCGCTATGGCTGGTTCTTCCTTCACCCCGGCGAGCCCCCCCCCCCACATTCTAAAAATCAATTGACCTAAAAGTCGATTCAGTTGACTGAAGTGTAGCTAAATCGGAGCAGTATCGCAAGCAAGAGCAAGAGCGAGAGCAGCAGCGCGAGCAAGAGTAATAACAAGAGCAGACCAGGTAGGGGACCGAGAGCAAGAACAGAGCAGCAGCGCAAGCGAGAGCTAAAGCAGCAGCATGTCCTACTGATGTGGACATCGCCGCCGAGGGAGCGACACCATGGAGGAAGTGGCCGGCGATGCCGCCGTGGATGGAGCCGCGCCGTGTTGGCTCGGGACCGAGCACCGACAACACCGTGAGATCGAATCAAGAAGAAAATGTGGCGATTAGTGTACAACCTCTTTGGTGGCGCCAATTAGGCCGCAGCTTCATCCAAGGAAACGGTGATGATGATGTTGTTCCGGTGGTGCAGGTGAAGAAGGCAGTGTGGGAATGGAGGTGGCGCGAAAGACGAGGGGAACATCGAGGCAGCTCCTTGGAGGTGGAGGACGGGGTGGCTGAACCGGGGGGACGATGCGATCGACGACGGATCCTCATCCGGTACGGTGGATGAGGGACGTCATGGTGTTGCTGTGGACGATGTCGTCGGGGAAGAGGCTCCGGCTGGGTGGCGGATGGAGCAGGGTGTGGGGTTTCGTCGCGGGTTTTTGCGGCCTCGGTGTACGAATGGGTGGGCGGATAGGATGGCAGTGGGGAACCATGGCTTAGAGACGCGCTTGTCCGAAATGTGGGGTAAGTTACGAAAGTACCCCCACCGATTTGAGGCGGTTCTTTCGGTTCATGGGTACCACGGGCATTTCGCGTGTTGGGATTTCACAGGAGGTGGGAGTTTTCGCGCGCGTTGTAATTTCGGAATAGCAAGGCGCAAATTGAGATGGAGGGAGTTGTCGGAGCACAACGAGACAAAGATAAATCGTAAATATTTCGGGCTAACAAGGCGCTGGTTGAAATTTCCGGACAAGCCTAACGTGTACTGTGCCAAATCAATGCGCACTACAAATGTCATTCAAAACTTTGAATTCATGTTATGTTCAATTAAAATATTTCACTACATGTATAATGCATGCAACCTACTACTCAAATGAACGTTTTAGTGCATTCCAAACGTATATACTACCGCTTCAATATGAACTAAATTTGAATTCGTTTCTCTATTTGAATAAGATCTATAGTAATGATTGTTGTGAAGTCAAAGCATTTAAATTCGTTTCTCTGTTTTAATAAGATCTACAATCATCATTATTGTCAAGTTAAAACCGTCGTTTGTGTATTATCTTCACAGCACACCACATGATTAGTCTTGAGTTACATATGAACTTTGTGTACTATATGAACTCGAACTAGATTTTTGAATCCACTTTATTTTGATTTCAAATCACATTACATTTCTAGCTCTAGCTAGATCCTCAAAATCTAAACCATGTCTCATATGTATAATGTGTTTATCACATTATGTATGGTGCTGATACGTCCATTTTGCATCATGCTTTTATATCGATCTTTATTGCATTATGGGCTGTTATTTCACAGTATGTCACAATACTTATGGCTATTCTCTCTTATTTTTCAAGGTTTACATAAGGAGGGAGAATGCCGGGAGCTGGAATTCTGGGCTGGAAAAGGAGCAAATATTAGAGACCTATTCTGCACAACTCCAAAAGTCTTGAAACTCCACGGAATATCTTAAAATAAATAAAGAAAAATCCTCGCCAAAGATGATGTCCAGGGGGCCCACACCCTGCTCACAAGGGTGGGGGCACGCCCCCCTCATGGGCCCCCTAGTGGGTCTCCGACGTCCATCTTCTGCTATATGAAGTCTTTCGATGAGAAAAAAATAAGGAAGCAACCTTTCGGTACGAGACTCTGCCGCCACGAGGCGGAACATTGGCGGAACCAATCTAGAGCTCCGGCAGAGCTGTTCTGTCGGGGATACTTCCCTCCGGGAGGGGGAAATCATCGCCATCGTCATCACCAACGCTCCTCTCATCGAGAGAGGGCTATCTCCATCAACATCTTCACCAGCACCATCTCATCTCCAAACCCTAGTTCATCTATTGTATCCAATTCTTGTCTCGAAGTCCGGCATTGGTCCTAGTAGGTTGCTAGTAGTGTTGATTACTCCTTGTAGTTGATGCTAGTTGGTTTATTTGGTGGAAGATCATATGTTCAGATCCTATATGCATATTATTGCCCCTCTGATTATGAACATGAATATGCTTTGTGAGTAGTTACGTTTGTTCCAGAGGACAAGGGAGAAGTCTTGCTATTAGTAGTCATGTGAATTGGTATTCGTTTGATATTTTGATAAGATGTATGTTGTCTAGCCTCTAGTGGTGTTATGTGAACGTCGACTACATAACACTTCACCATTATTTGGGCCTAGAGGAAGGCATTGGGAAGTAATAAGTAGATTATGGGTTGCTAGAGTGACAGAAGCTTAAACCCTAGTTTATGCGTTGCTTCGTAAGGGGCTGATTTGGATCCATATGTTTCATGCTATGGTTAGGTTTACCTTAATACTTTTGTTGTAGTTGCGGATGCTTGCAATAGAGGTTAATCATAAATGGGATGCTTGTTCGAGTAAGAATAGCACCCAAGCACCGGTCCACCCACATATCAAATTATCAAAGTACCAAACGCGAATCATATGAACGTGATGAAAACTAGCTTGACGATATTCCCATGTGTCCTCGGGAGCGCTTTTCCTATTATAAGAGTCTGTTCCGGCTTGTCCTTTGCTACAAAAAGGATTGGGCCACCTTGCTGCACTTTATTTACTTTTGTTACTTGTTGCTCGTTACAATTTATCTTGTCACAAAACTATCTGTTATCATTTATTTCAGTACTTGCAGAGAATACCTTGCTGAAAACCGCTTATCATTTCCTTCTGCTCCTCGTTGGGTTCGACACTCTTACTTATCGAAAGGACTACGATAGATCCCCTATACTCGTGGGTCATCAGGTGCCCCGCCCCCTATGGCTACAAGTATTTAGATGTGAGTTGCAAACACCACACATTACCACAAATTCAAATAAAATGTGAGAATGTTCGATATATAGTATTGTTTAAATTGTTCGATATTTAGTTGTAAGGTGCAAACGCCACACATTATCACAAATTCAAATAAAATGTGAGATAATTTGATGTATAATATGGTTTAGATTGTTCGACATTTAGTTGTGAGTGCAAACGCCATGCATTATCACATTATGGTATAACATGTGCGCAACACGTGTATCACCGCTATATTCATGCATGCAATGTTTAAAACACTATGATCTCCTATTCAAATATATGAATCCGCTTTCATATCAAATTATGATCTTTGTTAGTCTCTTACACCCACACAATCCTCTAACCTTTGTAGCTACCACTAACTTTCTCTCGTGCATGCACACGCCCTCCTCGCCCTCCCCGTCCCTCGGCATTCTATCCACCGGCCACATTCTTTTTTTCTTTATGTCGTTCTCCCAGAGTCTCCACAACTCCTTTCCGACACACACCAATCGATAAACCTCTCCAGCGATGCCTACCTACAACATACACACACACCTTCAATCTCCTCCTTTATGTGTCCTTGCCTCGTGTCTCTCATACGGTCAGACACACGTGTAAACTCTCACCCCTCTTTTCATCGATCTCACAACCGCACATTCCTCCCCCTATCTAGCTAGTAGTTGGGCCTCTCGCACCACCTCCTAGCTCCATTCTCTCTGTCTATCCGTCTCGCTGGGCCTTATTTGCCTCTAACAAATGGACGTACACCGACCGATCTCTCGCTATACATATAGCTAGCTAGGTCCTTATAACTCATTTTTACCCACACGTCAATCGATCTACCTCATTAGTTGTGTCTCTCCCTTCCTTCGACAAACAACAATTGATCTACCGATCTAGTTAGGTTTGCTTACCAAACACATGGTTCCCCTTCATCATCCATGGATGCATCCCGACAGATCTATCACACACAGGCCCACACAGAAACACATACCCACTCTTATTGATAACATTGCAGTTCCACCCTCGGTTTGTCTAGTAGGCCTCTCCCACCATCTTCGGGAAGAAACTCCATCACCTATCCAACACTCTACCCCTCTCCCTCCCACTCTCTCTCCTCTCTCTCTCTTTGTCCCATCATATTTCCCGTCCTTCAGTTATGTATGGATGTCGACCGATCTCCCTCAAGACATAGCTGGGTCTCTCCTTCTTCACACATATACGAGTCGTTCTACCTATATAGTTAGGCCTCTGCCTACCCCCCCACACCCCCTCCCCCCCACACACCGATACATCGAGCGCTCTAGCCATGTCTCCCTGCCACACACAAACTTGACATGTGCCCTCTAACGTTCCGGTAGGCCAGTCGCCCTATATCTTTGACTTGCACACACACACAATTTCGATGGCTCTCTTCATCGATCTCGCACCCACCCACTTGATCCTCTCTTCGACTTTGTCGATAGCTATGACCCCTCCCTCTCTTCTCGTGTATTGCCCGACCCTCTATGTATGATATGGATAGGCCTCCATTTCACACACATTCCATGCAAAAATTTGTTTGAGATGTCATCGACACATATTCCCACAAATAATTCACGAAATCAACCCCCACCCCACCCCACCCCAAAACAAAAAACACTCACGAACGCGGTTTGTATCTCTCACACACACCCACGTAGGTTGGGGACGTGCACGAAGAGAAGAGGTGCATGCACAGCGGACGTACTCTCGTCTCTTTCCCAACCACACCCGCACGGGTACATGGCGGAGCTCATTTCTATACGAAAAAGGCAGCCCACGTGGTAATTTGGCACATGTAAGGGTTGTCCACTTGGTGGAGGGAGGATCGTCTACCATGGGTGAACAAACAAATTGCAACTTGACGCATTATGTTAAATTAAAAAAAGAGGCAAACCATGTGGGGTCTACCTTAGAGGCAAGGCTCTATACACTGGAGTACTTTTGATGTGTCCCGTCAACTCGCAGAACGAGGAGAAGCTTGCTTAGTACGCCGTCTCCCCTGCCCACGGGCGCGGTGGCTCGCAGGATGAGGTGAAACTTGCTTACTATGCCTTACGCCCACTCCCTCGCCCATGCACGCGGTGGCTCGCAGGACGAGGAGAAAAATTTACTACTCCCTCCGTTTACTCCTTGTCCCTACTACCTTGGTTATAGAGATTATATCATATTGTTTGGAATATATATGTCCTTTAGTAGATTTCAATATGACCTACTAGTACATACTCCAAACACTGATGTATATAGACATATTTTAGAGTGTAGATGCACTCATTTTGCTCTATATGTAGCACTCTCCCTCGCCCCTCGACCCTCGCCCACGTGGTGGACGTGCAGCAATTCATTCAGTCTCATATAGCCAGAACGATATATACTGCACTACCATTATTGCTCGACTTCCTGAAGAGGCAAAGAGCCAATCGCAAGGTTAATATTTTGGAGATGCCAAGCGCAAGGTTATAGGAGAACGAGTAGTAGGTGCCGCATCATTTATGAATAAAGTTTTTTTTCTTCAGTGGCACGTACGCAATATAATAGGTTCATATGGAGAGAAAAGGAAACCGCTCCACTATATACATAGTCAGGACGGGCTAGCCTACACGGTTGCTTGCTGGGGTTGCTCTCTTCACACTCTCTTGCACAAAACGACTGTGGCCACATCTCTAACATCCCGGTGGATCACGTCCGCTTGGGGAAGGGGTGGATGCTTAGTGTAGATGCGGTGGCCGTCGCCAATGGCGAAAACCCACTGTCGGCACGTCCCAATCAGGGGTCCCCGCCATTCCCTCTCACAAAGCCGACGAGGTTGCCTTCGTCCCTTGCTCACTACCGCGACGTGGGCAGTTGCCGCCTCCCGCTGCCCTCCTTAAGGTTGAGCTACGTCCCTAAGGTACAACTCCCTTTAAAGCCGGCTTGCACCACTACTCCAGCTGCCCACATCACTCCTTGTGGATATTTCTCTACTTCTTTGCCCCGCACATACCTCTACTGGCTTCTACGTACTGTATTTTTGATGAGTTCATGTCTCATCAGCTAGTCCCAGTAATATTATTCTAATCACGCTTCTTCAATTTCTTCGCCACAGGGATGCTCATCTCGATTTTTGTGAAACTGCACAAAATGATCCGATGGTCAAAAGTATGCAAACTTCATTTATTAGGAAGCTCGAACGTTGCCAGCAAATTGAAGCCTGGTCAGGGTTCACGGTTCAAGGGCTAGGGACTGCATGGATCGTTTTTTCTTTAGCTGCCTCTGTTCCAAAATAAGTGTCAACTTTAGTAGTAGTACAAGTTTGTACTAAAGTTTGCACAAAGTTGAGACACTTATTTTGGAACGGAGGGAGTACATATTTTCTATGATCTGTCAATCATTGAGATGCAATAGCATGCATGTTAGTCTCCTTTGTATTTGATGAAATGTTGCAACGGGCAACCTTGGACGCAAGATACATGTAACAGAAGCTGGAAGCTTCATAGCATTGTACAAATTTATCTCGCTGATAAATTATAGTACGTACTATACTTGTACTTCCTCCATTCTTAAATATAAGTCTTTGTAGAGATTTCACCATGAACCACATGCGGATGTATATATATGCATTTTAATTGTAGATTCATTCATTTTGTTCTGTATGTAGTGGAATCTCTACAAAGACTTATCTACTATTAATAGCTAGCCCCCACCACTAGGAATTCTCTATCCTCTCCTTGAGCCACATCATCAAAATTGATGTAGCCGTTAGATGAAGTAAATTAGACTATAATAGCCGTCTGATCTAGACGTTGAGAGGCTCCGCACTAAGCCACATGCAAGCATGCAGAAATACCGTGGCACATGCATGTGAGTGGGTTTTAAATCACATCAACATGTCTGCATGCAAGCATGCACTGGTAGCATGCATGTAAGTGAGCTTTTAAGTCCCATTAACATGTCAAAAAGAAAAATATAATCCCATTATGCAGTAGGAGTTGGCTGATCTTTTTCCTCACGTGGGATGATCTAAATGATGATGGGAATTTGTTTATTTTGGCTACCACATTTGTCATGCGGTTATAGAGTTTTTTTAGTTCTATGAAATCAATAATTTTCACTGCTCCTGTGATAGTGTGAGGTGGGCCATGCAATCGCTGAGCCTGCGAGTTTTCACTGCTCTTGCACGCCTCCGCTGTAAGAATGGAGAAAATTGTAATCTAGTAGTAGTACCTCCTTTCGCCGAAAGTGTGGGACATCCAGCAGTCCTACCACCTCAGTAATAAAGACCAATGAGCCGTCAAATCACATAGACCCAGCAGTAAGTTGGATGGACGAAGCAACCATCACTCTTGCGCCAGTGAGAGGTCGCGTCCGCTCTGCCCGGGCATGAATACGACACCGATTCTTTGGAGCGGCGCTGACCATTTCGGGCGGGAAGCATGCGTGGGCGATGGAGTGTTTTGGGTGGGCCAGGCTGGTCAGGAGCGGGCGTGGCAGCTGTGCGCATGTCTCTACCGGAGACGCCCGGAAACGAGAGGATGCACCGACTCT
Source organism: Aegilops umbellulata (assembly GCA_032464435.1). Taxonomy (NCBI): domain Eukaryota; kingdom Viridiplantae; phylum Streptophyta; class Magnoliopsida; order Poales; family Poaceae; genus Aegilops; species Aegilops umbellulata. The sequence goes on from CP136059.1 coordinate 347,160,407, forward strand.
CGCGGCTAAAATCGTACACTACACAACATCTCTCTGTAGGAGTAGGTCGATCTGTCGCTCTCTCTAACACACACATGTTGTTAAACACACACACACACGCACGCACGCGCCTTGGTCCCGTTGCACCTTCTAACGTGACTTATTACACCTAGACGGAGGGAGTAGTAAGTATACGTGATACGGTTGCACACTGACTTAAGTCGAATACAAGTGCCCAAAATTTGTGTGCATGTTATAATAAGGATTCACTTAAAATAGTACGTGAGCGAACAGAGGGATCATTTGGACAGCGTTCCCGAGCAGTAGCGAGATGTGTGAGGTAAGATACACCGCTGGCGCTTTTAATTTTTCTTATTAATTTGTTTGTTTCACCCTCTTACTGGTGGGACCCAACGTACTACGTGGAGAGAGGTAAGGTGACTAAGGCTGCATTATTTCTGCACCACTGTGGATAGTCTTACCACCAAAGCCACATGACACGATTATGATTGAAATCCCAATGACTCCCACACACACAAAAAAACACGTCATGCTTGTCACACGAATGCAGGAATGTATAAAAGGTTATTTCCCTCTCGTTGAACACAACGGGAGGGTTGTGTAGCTGGTTAGCCTGTTCGCTCATCAAACTTGAGGTCTCGGGTTCGATAACTACACTTGAGCATAATTTGTGCCAGGAGGATTCTTTGACTGGTCAAAATGTTTTCTAGGGTTTGCACGCTTCACACTCTCTCTCCCGTATATATATACACGCTGGAGCCTCCGCGCTTGTAGTTGCTCTGTTCACACTCTCTCGCCCTCTCCTGCTGGAGCCTTACCGCTTGTAGGTGCTCTCTTCACACACTCTCGCCCTCTCCAGATCTAAACAAGACTTCGTTGGCCTCTCTCTCTCCTCACTGCTGCTCAAAGATCCGGCAGGATCCGTCCGCCAGGAAGGGAAGGAGGCTTAATGCTTTGGCCGTCGGCGAGGGACTACCGGCATAGCTGTTCACTTTCCACCCAGCGGCGGCACGGGAGGGCCTCCGACCCCTTCTTCTTCGCCGTCGTCCCGTCGCCCATCGAACCACGCCCCAAGAACCTTAAGGTATAATTTACTTACTCCACATGCATTGCTCGAGCTGCATGTATACCATGAATCTAGGATGTGGTTCAAAGAGGAAAGGAGTGGGGGAAAGTAGTGGGAAAAGTTGTATATAGCATGAATCTAGGACGTGGTTCAAAGAGGAAATGAAGGGGGAAAGTTGTATAGCATGAATCTAGGACGTGGTTCAAAGAGGAAAGGAATGGGGGAAAGTAGTGGGGAAAGTTGTATCGCATAAATATATGATGTGGTTCAAAGAGGAAAGGAAGGGGCGAAAGTACTAGTTCAAAAAGGAAAGGAAGGGGCAAGGCTGTAGAGTTTGAGCAGGACTAGATTTGCTGCGCTCAGAAAGGGAAAGGTGTCTAAAGATAAAAAAACTGGGACCAACACAAATACGCTCTTTGGTTGTTTGTTCTTTGTTGCAACAGACTGTGCATGACCACAGTACATCGGTAGATGCACATGGTGCTGGTGCTTCCACTTTCCCGTGAAACTCATTAGTTGTTGTTAATCTAAGGCCCTGTTTGGTTAAAAAATCCCTAGTCCCTACCTGCTTGGTTCCAGGGACTAAACATGGACTAGAGGTTATTAAATGACATGCTAATAGACCATGTTACCCCTAGTAATGAACTAATAGAGACAAGGTGCGATGCGTGGCAGGGGCAACTGTTGGAAAAAGTCCCAAAAAGACTCCCTCGGGGTCTTCTTTCTTTAGTCCCAAATGCCCACTTTTAGTCCCGAAAAGTCCCTCCTGTTTGGTTTAGATGGAACTGACACGGAGTTTTTTTAGTCCCTGCACCAAAATGTCCCTGTAACAAACACCCTCTAATAATGCCGCTGGAAAATTGATGCAATGCCACAGTTAAAAGCAAATTACATGTTTAACGAATTTTATTGTTAATATAATCTCTATGTTAATATTGATCAATGCCACCGTTTGAGAAATGCTACTGTCTTGCTTTCGTTCCCATTTAGATAAGGTAGATGCTTCTTTTTGTTGGCTTCTGTGCCATCCACCATTATTGACCACTAATTTTTTCCTTTGCACCTCTGTGTAAACAGGGTTATCTACTTCACCTCGTTGCCATTGTGACCTTTTGTTGTACTGCACAAAACACTTTTGTTTTAAGAGTGTTTTGTCCAGTTCAACCAAAATGTCACACCGACAACGTTGCTTGATTGCTTGATCTTAGTGGAAATGCACAATAGGAGATCTTACTTCCTATCTGTTAAGGCGAATTTGGTTCAGATCTTCTTCTTGTGAGTTGTTTGAATTCCGCATCATGAGATGTCAGTACTAGCCTTCTTTCACATGATTCTGCAGTGTGCTTTCATATGTTGTGCTACTTGTACGATAATGTTGCTTGATTTTAGTGAACTGCACAAATGGAGACAAGACTTCCAATATGTATGTGCACCGTAATATCCCATTGAGGTAAGATAAGGATATTTCACAACTGCTGGCCTGTATTTTGCCACTTTCATCAGAAAATTAAGTTTAGTACTATACTTGTGCTCCCTAATTGACATGCCAAATCTTACATTGAATGCGAAGCTTGTCTGTTATTTAACCAAGTGATGAAGGGGAAGAACAAGCGGAAGAAAAACAAAAATCAACTCCCGGTGCTGTAATGAAGCACTGGAACTGTGATGACACAAGTAATGATATAGTTCTGCATCTTAATTTATTGCTATGGCTCGAACGAGCAATTGTTTTGCCACTGATTTGATGCCACTCTTAATGTAATACATAATTATCTCTACTTGTGCAAACAGGGATCTTCTTTGAAGATACCATATATTTTAGTGGAACTGCACAAGAAGATGTTGGAAACATTAAACTAATCGAGGAGTATATAGTAAGCATGGCCACCACCGTAGATAGCAACAGATGGTTCCAGAGAAGTGCTTCATCTGTATGCTCTACACAATAAGCCTCCTGACAAAGGTTGTTACTCGCCCACTGATTTCATCCATATGATTGAGCTTTGTCATCTCTATTGGTGTTGTGCTACTGTTTAGATACTGTCATGAAAAAGTGGTATTGTCCTTGAGAAGTGCTTCATCTGTGTTGTTTTCAATATTTCCTTTCCTTTTTTTCGAGCAAACAGGGATGCTAGTATTTAGTAGTCCTCTTGTCTTTGCACAATAGGATCATCTTCCTCTGAAGAATAATATGGAGTACATGAAGTGACTAGTTCCGATTATGCCAGGATGAAGAAGCCCTATCTATCTTCTCACCAGAAGGAGCAGTTGAAGGATGGTTACATTACTCCCCACAAGACCAAACTAACTTTAGCTCAGAAGGACTGACAAATCTCCATTTTTTTGCTGTGATACGCGAGTACAATGTTGTTCTAGGATTCTTTCTGGTGAGTTCCATTTTTCTAAAAGTGTGCTCTACATGGACCATATATGTGCCTGTTAAAACTGTCAATTCATAGTACAATTTGCTTTATACTAATCACTTTTTTGTATTTGTGCAAACAGGGGTGCTTAGCTTGATTTCAATGGGAACTGAACAAAATGTTCATGAATACATCGAATCATTCATTTCGACCACAACAAAGGAGGTGCCGCTAAGTTCAAAGCGTTGCAACATATAAGGGCGAAATCATACAAGCTACGCGTGAATTTGGTTGATTTTGGTGGATTTGCACAAAAAGAACAACTAGTTTATTTAGCACGAGGTGCCATGTCAATGTCCGAACTGATGGCAAACCCTGCCCATTCCACAGTCGTAGGCATTTGATATTTTGGAATGGGACAACCTTGTCAAATTTGCCTCACTGATTTTAGCAAGACATGCGTTTGATATTTTTGAATGGGATGCCCTTTCCGTTAGCAGCGTCGATCAATTTTTTATGTATTCTTTAGTTGTGAAGTAAATATTGCCTCTGACATGTGAGTCACTGAGATGCATAATCATCGATTGTTTTGAATGTTCTCTATGAATTGCCAGGCCTATATGTTTGATTGCAATGTACAGAAACGCTAAAAAGCTGCTCAAACTCTTTGTACTCCTTCTGTTCCTTTTTACTTTGCACATTGTGAAAGTGCATACTTTTTTGTATAAGATTGGTCAAAGTAGAGATAGTTTGACTGGAGACAAAACTTGTATGTAGACTAGAAAGGACCGGAGGGAGTACATGTGAAACTGCTGCAAACGAGGTGATCACCCTGGGAATAATGCTAGTACGTATTGTTTTGCTTGTTCATCCAATGCCAGTGATACATGAATTCAAACTAATCGAAATAAATTCATTCATACACAGTCGGATTTCATATAAACATGCCGGATTTCATTACATTTCATACATTCTTCAACTAAAAAGGGTGCACTGGAGGTATAATTAATTAACCGAAGCTACCCACATGTGTCCCGCTGAGCCGAACAGAAGCTTCAGTGTCTTAACTGCAGGTGCAGTTGCGTAACTGACATGTGGCCTGTTGGGCCCACGTGTCAGTCAGCCAACTGTACCAGCAGATAAGTAGAAGCAGCGTTCTTCTCCAGCGCAGCTCTCCGACTCCATGTCGCCGCCAAGAAGCTAACCGGCCATCAATGGTCAACCCGCCTAGCTTGGCTTCAACCGGAGGGTAGCTGCGGTGGCCTTACTTGGACCCGAGCGGCGGCGACCTACCGTGTTCTACTCTTCCTCGTTTTCTGTGTGGCGTGGCCTCGTTGGCAGCGGGGCGGGGCCTCGGCGGAGCCGGCGATGTCCTCTGTCTCGTTGCTGGTGGGCGGCGCCTCAGCGGAGCAGTGGAAATCCTCCCCCGCATTGCCGACAGGGTGGGGCCTCGGCTGAGCCGGCGATGTCCTCTGCCTCGTTGTTGGCGGGGCGGGGCCTCGGCGGAGCCGGCGGTCTCCTCTGCCTCGTTGTTGGCGCCGCGGGGCCTCGGCGGAGCCGGCGGTGTCCTCTGCCTCGTTGTTGGCGCCGCGGGGCCTCGGCGGAGCAGGGCCTCGTCGACGCCAGCGGAGCGGGGACTCGTCGGTGCCGGCATTGTCCTCTGCCTCGTTGTTGGCGCCACGGGGCCTCGGCGGAGCAGGGCCTCGTCGACGCCAGTGGAGCGGGGACTTGTCGGAGCCGGAATTGTCCTTTGCCTCGTCCTCGGTCTCGCCAAAAAGCGCCTCGCCCGCTTCATCACCCTATTTGCTAGCCTCTTTGTAGGCGGCCGCAGCCTCCGCCACCCGCATGCGGTACCGCCAGCGCTTGAGGCGGCCCTTGCAGGTGGAGCGGTACGAGTCGAGCAGCGCCTCAAGCTCTGACCGCTCCGCGGCAATCTGCTCCTCCGCTTGCAGGTGCTCCTGGAGGAGATGGTGGTTGTAGGCGGCGTCGGCCTGCACCTCCCGGAACTGCTCCTGACGTATCTGCCTCACACTGTCCATATATTGGGCACGGGCCTCGCTGATGGTCATGGTGCAATGCACCGGCGAGGATGGCGCGGAGGAGGGGGTTGGCGCCGGATCGTCGACTACCATGTTCTCCATTGGGACGTCGTCATCCTCCAGCTGCCTGCCGGCCAGCCGGTCGGCAGCAATGGCTGCCATCTCCTTGTGGACCGTTGTCCGCCCGTCCCGAAGAGCGCTGGAGCGCGAGGAAGCCATGGATGACTACGGCTATGGCCGACTGTCGGCGGGAACGACACCTATGGGATCACAAGAATCCCTATTACGGTTGCGGGACGTGGGGTCGTGAGAAGAGCGGATCAAACAGATAGCACACGGTTCGTTTATCCAGGTTCGTGCCGTGAGGATGCGTAAAACCCTACTAGTGCTTTGGTGGATTGTATATCTGTGTTCTTGAGCTAGCTATGGTGCGCGAGGAGCTCCAAAAAGCCGAATCCTCTTCCTGGTCGCCTTGGGCATCCTTTTATTGGGAAAGGGGTTGCCACAGTGGCACACACGAGATGGAAAGGGTACAGTCATGCGAGGTTATCCCTCGCATTACATGACAAGGCGCATTTAATGCGCCTTGCTTAGGTGTCCTTGCTTTATCGGGGACAGGGGAGAGCCCTGTCGTCCGCTGCCGCTCCCTCTTGTGTCGACACGCGCCCTGGCCAGCGGTGCCTGTGATGCCATGTAGGCAGGCAGGCAGCTGAGGTGGCGTAGCGGTGGATCTCCATGAAGATTTGCATGCCGCCACGCAGGTGCCTGCCCAGCTGGTTGGGTCGGCAATTGCATGCGAAAGGCGGTGGAGGTGTGACTGGTGCGGGCCTGATGGTGGCCCCACGGGTGTTCTTGGCAAGGGCCTTGCCGGGGCCCCGACAAGGGTCTTGCCGGGGCACCAGCTGTCATCCCCGGCAAGGCTCTTGCCGGGGGCCTTGTGGTCCTCCTTGGCTGGGATCCCGCCAAGGGTCGTCATCTTCTGATCTTGAATATCTTCACAAAGATCTGCATGCCACCACGGAGATGTCTCCCGAATCCTTGCCCCCATGGGGGCGGTGGACTCAAAGGTGACTTTTTTCGTAGGTGTGGGGCGAGCTGCCACGACAAGGGTCTTGCCGGGTTTGCTAAAACCGCCTCCCGGCAAGGATCTTACCGGGGGAGTCCGCTTTTTCCCCTTTGCTCTTTGTGGTCTTGGTCTTGGCGTCATCCTCCTTCTCTCGAGCTTTGGTCTTACCTTGGCTCACCTCCCTTGCCTTGCTCAGTGTGGTGGTCCCCATGGCTCAGACTGCCCGTGCACAGTCATAGGGGTACAAAAAGTGCCCCCCTCTTTTTGTACACCGACAGGAGCCCCCGAGCCTGGGCCACACGTAACCGCAATCACGTCGTTGGGATAGGCCCAAAAACGGTGCGCGGGTAGGCGGGGCGGTTTTTACCACGGTAAGTTCCTCCGCACGTTGCGCCTCCCATGCTTCCCGAGCATGGCACAACATGGGGAGGCGTGTGTGACATGGGCGGCATGCGTGGAGTTGCTTCCCGCGGGCATGCGTCACATCACAGTTAATGTGAAAGGAGGCGGCCCGCGTTTTCCCCCATAAGAAGGAGTAACCATGGGCGCGCTGCTCACTTTCTCCTCTTCCCTCGTGCCTTTTCCAATCTTAGAGCCGCCGTTCCCTCTCTTCCTTCCTTCCTAAGCTTTCATCGTCGCCTGCCGTCGCTGCTTTGCCACCCCCCTTCCTCAACCCTCTAGACTTCTCGTCCGCCATGGCGCCCAAATCCGCCAAGGGCAAGTGGGTCGCTAAGAGCTCTGGGACTGTGGAGCCACCGGAGAGCGCGCTGTTGGGGGACCGGACAAAGTCCGCCTTCTTCTTCCCCTTGACGGTTGATGTTCTTGAGCTCCGGGCCTCCTTCAAGCCTCTATGGGGAGTGAAGACGGGGGGAGAGGATTCGGGACACCCGGCGACGCGCGTCATTCCTGCCGCTTGCGCTGATCCTGCCCCAAATCGGTACCCCTTCTTTGTTGATTACTTTTCTTGCGGGTTATGCCCCCTTTCTCCGATTTCTTCTGCGGCATTATGCACACCTTTGGTTTTCGCCTGTTGGATTTTACTCCGAATGCGGTGGCGTGCATGTCTTTCTTTGCGCATCTTTGCGAGGGCTTTGCCGGGGTGCAGCCCAACACAGTGCTCTTCCGCCATTATTTCTATCCTCGAATCCAAACGGGAGGTGCCGTCTCTAGTTGCGTCACCTGGATCCCAAGATCCAAGGAGGCGTACCCGGACGGTGCCGTGAAGGAGAGGTGGGAGGAATGGCGTGACCAGTGGTGCTAGATTGAAGACGAAGACCCGCCGGAATTTTTTAAGGTCCGCTGAGTGCCGCCGGTCTGTGGCAGCGATTGGGGTGATGTCAACGCCACCGACGGGAGGCTTACTGTCGCCACCACCAGGATTCTTCGGCTGACCCGGGCTGGGCTCACCCTTGAGATGATCGGGGCAGACTTTATTCGCCGCCGGATCGCCCCGTTGCACAATAAGGGGAGGCCAGCCTGGCTTTTTATGAATCCGGCTGACATTATGTGGCTCGGCCCTGGCCTCGAGCACAACTTCACGGTGATGGTGCATGCCCACATCTGCCAGCGGCTCTTTCAGCTGGATGTGGGTCGTGACGGTGAGGTCGAGCGGACCGGCAAGGCTGCAAGGGTTGCCGTAAAGGTCGGCAAGGCCGTCAAGGGGCCGTTCTTCAAGTTGCCAGTGGGGGTGGTCCCGTTGTGCAATAATTCACGCCGGTCCGAGATCATCGCCATGATGCCCGACTGCAACGCGCACGGCCACGTCCCGAATTGGAGGGAGCCGACGGACGCAGTTGTGCAGCAATTCTTCGACACCTTGATTGAGGTGTACGTCAATGCTGACGCCGAGTAGTGGCTTGTCATGGACACCACCCAGGTCGAGCTGGACTACATCGCCACCAGGGCAAGGGAGGCACAACTTGCCATGGAGGCCGGCAGCGCCGGGGGCGTGGAGGACATGGCTGCAATGGCCGCGGAGGTGGAGAATTTCACCCTGTGGGCGGCGGTCGCCGAGGAGGCCAGCAGCACCGACACCGGAGCTCCGCTTGTCGAGGACGCGGCCGATGAGTTGTCGGAGGAGGAGGGCGTGGCGGCGGGCTCGACGCCAGCCAGGGGAAGAGGTTGAGTCCTGCGGTGGTCTGGCTCCGGTGAGCCGGTCCGGCCCGGCAGGGCTACGCGGCCACAATTGACCCTAGAGGGTCCGGGCGCCACACGAGGGCTACGGCAGCGAAGAGGCTGACGAAGGCCGTTGAGAAGAAGAAGGCGACAGCCCCTTCTTCATCCGGGCACGCACAAAGCCTGCCGCCTTCTTCGCCTCCTCTGGCAGGCGTCGACTCGGATGATGATTTGGAGCTCCCTTTTGATCTCGGGCCTCTTAGCCCGGAGAGGAAAGGGAAACTGGTGGGAAAGGAGGAGACGGATGACGAGTAAGTACTCCGTTCCTTACTGTCATTTCCATTCCCCGAATTGAGTTGCTTGTCTTGATCCAATTTTGCTTTTGCAGGGAGGCAGAGACGTTGGCCCAGAGGGTGAAGAGGGTGAGGACCTTGGCGAGCAGCCAGTCCCCGACTAGGGCTTCAAAGACACCACTGGTGGTGCTGACCAGCCCGGACAGCAGCCCTCGGCGCAGCCCCCAGCGTAAGTTTGTCACCCTCTTCTTACTCGACATGTGGTAGGCGCTCGATGCTATGATGCTGACCTTGCCAGGTTTGCAGGAGGGGAGCAGCAGCAGGAGGAGCCACAGAGGGCTACTCCTAACACACCACCCCCATCGACTACGCTGCCGCGAGAGGCGGGGCGTCCCCGGCAAGGGCATCAGGCATGGATCCCACACCCATGGAGGAAGAGGGGAACTTGGGCGCTGGTGGCTCCGCCACGGCGCCAAATGCTGGCGGAGAGGGGACTTCTTCTTCACAGCCTAGCACTGGTGAGTCGCCTGTCCTTCGTCTCTGTTTTTTCCTTATTCTTTTATTGGCTTCATTGCTCCCGTTGCTGCCCACGCCCTCCTTCAACAGACATGGAGGACGTGGACACTATTCTCGGAGATATTGCTGAGGAGGCCACGACGGAGGCCAGCAGGTTTGCCGCCGAAGAGGCCGCCAAAGATGCTGACGAGGCCGCCGCCAACGAAGCCGCCAAGGGTGCCGCCGAGGACGCTGCTGCGGGGGCCGCCAAGACGACTGGCGAGGCTTGTGCCGAGGGCGCCAGCGGTGGACCTACCGGTGAGGCCGGCAAGGCCCCCGCCGAGGAAGAGGTGGTGGGTGACCAGCCTCCCTCCTCCTCAACATCGGGCCCCGGCAGATACCTGAAGGTGGGCGATGATCTTTTCGTCCATCTTCCAGGGGCGTTGAGCCGAGCACCCGCCGAAGGGGAAGCCTTTGACGGCGAGGTGCTTGCCGCCACCGGGCTTGAGGTGGTTGATGAGCCGGGCGTTGGTGGCGACGGTTCTCCAGAAGAGCAGCTTTTCTGTGCCATGGGGGCCAATTTCCGGAAGATCCAAGTGCTCTACCGTGCCCGCCTGGACAAGGTCAAGTCCCGGATGGCAACGGTGGACAACGCGGAGGTGGACTTCAAGGCACGTGTTGCTGAGACGCAGATGTGGTTCCACCAGACCCGCGAGGAGCAGAGGGCCTTTCAGGAGAAATCTGCCAAGCACAATGTGGAGCTCACGATGAAGATGGCCTACATCGAGAAGGCCCAGGAAAAGGCGGCGAACTTGGCTGCCGCGGCCGAGGCCGCCCGGAACCAGCATCAAGCCGCCTTGGATTCCTAGGAAGAGGACCTCTCTGCGCGTGAAGCGAAGCTTGCCGCAACGCTTCACGGCAAGGATGAGGAGCTCGAGGCCCTTTTCGCGCAACGGACTCGCGAGCTGGAGCAGAGGCACTCGATGCCCAAGCTCTGGCCCATGCCGGCAAGGTGAAGGAGCTGGAAGCAGAGCGGGACGAGCTGAAGGAGCAGGCCCTCAAGCTGTCCGGCGAGAAGAGCACGCTCAACCGCGCCTTGGTAGAGGCGAAAGGAGCAGTCTTCAGCAGGACTGGGGAGCTCTCCGACGCGCAGAACTCCATCAGAGACCTCAAGCTGAAGCTGGAGGATCTCGAGAAGATGTTGTCGGAGAGCAGGGCTCGGGAGGAGACCTTGACTAGGAGCCTTGAGGAGGAGAAGCAGCTGCGGCCGCCTCCCACCAGGAATATGCGGCAGGTGAGAATAGGTGGATCAGCCATCTGGAGGTCGTCGCCGGCAGGGTTACCTCGCAATTGGCCACCATGGGGTTGCCAAACGTGAGGTACGCCCCCGAGCGCAGCGGGACCGTCAACGCCAAGCTGACCCAGTTCTTCGAGGGCGTCCTTGGAGCCTTGGCCTATCTTCACTCCAACAGGACGATCACGCTGGACGAGGAGGTCCGGCGACTTTGCCGGAGGGTCGTGAGCAAGGTCCTCACCAAGATGGCGTACTGGAATCCCGATCTTGACTTCGCGGCCGCGATGAAGAGCTTGCCGGGTAGTGCTGACCTCACGGTGCTCAAGGAGCGCATCAAGCCCATCACCGAATGCATCGACGAAATCAAGAGGGTGGAAGGCCAGGGCCGGGATTAGGCATCCCGTACTTCTTCGTCGTTGTGGGTTCTCGACCAAGACAAATTTTATCTTTAGTTAGAACCGCAGCTATGATGTGATGTAATATAACTTTGAAGTACTCTTAATTTCCATGCATGTTATTTCCCCGTTCAATTCCTCTTTGTATGCGTGCCCTACGTCGATCGGCAAGGCTTGCCGGCGCGGAAGCCCCTAGCGGTGTTTTGGGGACGGATGCCCATGGCCTGCCGGGTACGCATGCTGCCAGACGAGCCACCTTTCCGTTCTGAACGCGGCCGCTCGAACTGTCGAGCTTGACTCGAGTCAGAATCGGGGGCGTTGTTGATCGCGGAAGGTTACTCTGCCATTCTCGATGCAACCGCTTGAGCTGTTGAGCGGACTCGAAATAGGGCAAGGGCGTTGCCGATCGTGGTCAAGCCCCCTGGCGCGCATGTTTCTCATACAAAGCAAACATCTCCGGGGGGAATAACCTCAAATAACAAGGGTAGCACAAATAAGGGTTCAGTGCAACTTTGCTTCTGTTTGCGATCGCTCGGGTGTCGACCTTCTAGCCTCCTTTCTTCTTCAAGGGTCACGAAGATGAAGGAGTGCCGGGCTAACTGCTAGAGCCGATTCTCACAACTGCACCCCCTGCCTGGCGCGCCAAAGATGTCGGCGGGAACGACACCTATGGGATCACAAGAATCCCTACTACGGTTGCGGGGCGCGGGGTCGCGAGAAGAGCGGATCAAATAGATAGCACACGGTTCGTTTATCCAGGTTCGGGCCGCGAGGATGCGTAAAACCCTACTCCTGCTTGTGATCCCATAGGCGTGAGGAGCTCCAAAAAGCCGAATCCTCTTCCTAGTTGCCTTGGGCCTCCTTTTATAGGGAAATGGGTTGCCACAGTGGCAAACAGGAGGTGGAAAGGGTACAGTCATGCGAGGTTATCCCTCGCATTACATGACAAGGCGCATTTAATGCGCCTTGCTTAGGTGTCCTTGCTTTATCGGGGACGGGAGAGCCCTGTCTCGTCCGTCGCCGCTACCTCTTGTGTCGACAGGCGCCCTGGCCAACGGTGCCTGCGATGCCATGTAGGCAGGCAGGCAGCTGAGGTGGCGTAGCGGTGGGTCTCCACGAAGATCTGCATGCCGCCACGCAGGTGCCTGCTCAGCTGGTTGGGTCGGGAGCTGCATGCGAACGGCGGTGGACGTGTGACTGGCGCGGGCCTGATGGTGGCCCCACGGGTGTTCTTGGCAAGGGCCTTGCCGGGGCCCCGGCAAGGGTCTTGCCAGGGCACCAACTGTCATCCCCGGCAAGGCTCTTGCCGGGGGCCTTGTGGTCCTCCTTGGCTGGGATCCCACCAAGGGTCGTCATCTTCTGATCTTGAATGTCTTCACAAAGATCTGCATGCCACCACGGAGATGTCTCCCGAATCCTTGCCCCCATGGGGGCGGCGGACTCAAAGGTGACTTTCTTCGTAGGTGTGGGGCGAGCTGCCACGGCAAGGGTCTTGCTGGGTTTGCTAAAACCGCCTCCCGGCAAGGATCTTACCAGGGGTGTCCGCTTCGTCCCCTTTGCTCTTTGTGGTCTTGGTCTTGGCGTCGTCCTGCTTCTCTGGAGCTTCGGTCTTACCTTGGCTCACCTCCCTTGCCTTGCTCAGTGTGGTGGTGCCCGTGGCTCAGACTGCCCGTGCACAGTTATAGGGGTACAAAAATTGTACCGCTCTTTTTGTACACCGACACCGGCGCAGAAGTTCAAATAGCAATGGTGGGCGGGCGGAGGGACGGACGTGTGGCACCGGAGTAGCCGCCTCGCCAACCGCGTATCATTTATGTGGGCAGCAGATGGATGGACGGACGACACTTGTGTTGTTTGAAGGCGGAGCAATCGCCTGCACAGGGAAGCTGGGCGGGCGGCGCTGACTGTTTCTGGCGGAAAGAGCGCGCGGGTGAGGAGATGACTTTACTTGGAGAGGATGACAATGGGGACCCACCGGGTCCATAACCCCACGTATGCAAGTGCCTCCTTATTATATATATATATATAACTATAATTTATTTTGCTTCCTCCTGGTTTCCTGACATCACGGTCCCACACCATTGTCAACCTATGTAGTAGTCAATAAACGAGGGAATTGCACAAGAAGCGGCCGACAGCTGGGACCAAGCAGCTCGAGCAATATTTGTCTTTTTGAGGTGTGAGCACTGTAGAGTTTTTTGATGTTTAGCCCAGATATTAATTTTTCTCCTCTGAACAACAACGAAAACATCCCTGCAGGTATTAACTAGGCCGGCTGTGGCCCGTCTAGCCCAGGCCAAATATCCAGCCCAGATATTGATTTTTTGGGTTAATTAGATAAATGCCACTCCAATTATGGTGATTCATAAAAATGCCACTGCAATTTCCACAATTTGAAAAATGCCACTACAATTTTTGCAAACTTTGAAAAAAACCCCTTCAGACTTCGAAACATGCCACTAGAAATGGTTTGAAATGGCATTTTTCAAAGTTTGGAAATTGCAGTGGCATTTCTCGGAATCGCCAAATTTGGAGTGGCATTTGTCAAATTAACCCATTTTTTTCAAGCTGAAAATGGCTAGCCCAGCTATATTTTTTTTATGAATACCTAGGCAAGGTTAAATTGTTATTCTCCGCCCCACTGGGCTGGAAATATTTCCTAGGAGGGATGCATTAGGCTTAACAAGAAAATGGGATTTAAGAAATAACAAATGGTATGTAATTAAAAAAATTGGGAAGTAACTATAAAAAAAATGCACCAAACACGTGATTACTTTTGGATATTGAAAATTTTAATTTCATTAATTGTTGCGAGCGCAATGTTTTGTTGGATTTTTATGTAATATAAATTTATATTGAAATTGTATTTAATCTGACTAGAAATTTCGAGATAAAAATATTTTGGATCCCATCAAAATATGGGAAATTTTATTGAATTCTGTTTTGAACGCTTGGTTGAAATGGGCTGTACTTTTAACAAACTGTAAATGGGCTGTAGTAAATTCCATTAGAATTCAAAAATGGGCTACACATTCTTACAAATCTCAAATGGGCTATAAGTTCTCTGCCACACACTTCTGGCCTTACTAAGTTGACGCGTCCCCTAAAAACAGAGTTGACGCGTATGCAAGGCTTTGTCAACTTATAGTCAACACACGGTTCTAGCAGCAGTGGCTGTTGGATGTCCATCCAACGGATGCCATGCTTCTTCTTCAATCTCGGATATTCTAGCTTCACCCGCCCAAAAAATGATTCCTCCCCCTGACATCTAGGGCGCACCGTTTCGGAAGCTGACTTGTGGGCCTACTAAGTTGAATCTATCAAGGGCTTTGTCAACTTTGTCAATATAAATGATTCTAGCTGCAGTGACCATACGATGTCCATCCAACGGCTGTCGTGCTTCTTCAACCTCTGGTCTTCTTGCTCCAGCCGCCAAAAGCAGCACCGGTCGTGCCGCCTGCTCCTGCCTCCCGTGGCCGGCTGTGCTGCCGCGGAGGCCTCACCGCCCCCTACTACTCCCACCGCTGGCCAGGCCATCCACTCACCCACACCCCCTGTTATTCTACAACGACGGCAGCGCAGCCGAACCAATGTACCCTCGTACTCCTCTCCGTGTGTGCACCCACTGCCGCGTCTTCCCTGGCTCCGCGTCGTCCCCTTCCTAGGCCTCGCCGTCGTCCCCCGCCCTGGTACTCTCGACGCGGCGTGGTCAACGTGGTCAAGGAACGACTTCCATCGGACATGGAGTGTACGTGGAGAGGCGGTCAGCTGGGTCCACGGCAGCCGCAAGGAAGTGCCTCCTTATTATGCGCAAAAATAATTATTCCTCCACCTGACAGCGGGGACCCACCGGACGGGCCACACCTCTTACACGCAAAAAAAATGATTCGCCCCCTAACTGTTGGGACCCACGAGCTACATCTTCGCACTCAAGGAAGTGCGTCCAAAAAAACGATTCGCCCCCCTGACTGCTGGGACACACCGGCTACATCTTCGCACGCAAGGAAGTGCGTCCGAAAAAAACGATTCACCCCCGACTGCTGGGACCCACCAGCTACACCTTCGCACGCAAGGAAGTGCGCCAGGGCAAAAAAAACGATTCACCCCTGACTGCTGGGACCCAGCAGCTACACCTTCGCACGCAAGGAAGTGCGTCCGGGCAAAAAAAACAAAACGATTCACCCCCCCTGACTGCTGGGACCCACCAGCTACATCTTCGCACGCAAGGAAGTGCGTCCGGGCAAAAAAAAACGATTCGCCCCCTAACTGCTGGGACCCACCAGCTACATCTTCGCACGCAAGGAAGTACCTAACAGTCAGGACCCACCTGGTCGAAGCGTACGTAGCGTTGTCATTCTGGTCGCGAACGTGTACGTACATACTGGTCGATATAGAGGCGCGCACGTGTCGTAGTAGAGGCGCGCACGTAGCATGTACACGTACATACAGCGGCCAGGGTGCAAGAAAGAAAATACGGCCACATATGTGTACATACGGGCGGGGTCTCGAATGCCTACTCGCACATACGTACGGTGAGGGCTCATTGACATGGCTGGGTCGGAACGGAGAAACAACGTCATCGTCGTGTTCATGGGGAGGCAACGAAATGCGTCGTGTTCGTCGGGAGGCAACGGAATTCGTCGTGTTCATCGGGAGGCAATAGAACGCGTGGGAGCCAACCAGCTGGGTCGGAACGGAATGCGTGGTCGTGTTCATCGGGAGGGCTTGGACGGAACATGCGATGGAAACGAGGCCTAGCGTACTGCACAACGAAGGAAACGGACCTCCTACGTTTGGAACGGGGTCCTGTTGATCGGGAGGGGTTTCGCGTACCACACAACGGAGGAAATGGACCTCCTACGATCGAAACGGGGGTCCTGTTGATCAGGAGGGGTGTGGCGTACCGCAAAACGGACCTCCTACAGTCGAAACGGGGGTCCTGTTGATCGGGAGGGGTGTGGCGTACCGCAAAATGGATGAAACGGACCTCCTACGGTCGAAACAGGGGTCTTGTTGATCGGGAGGGGTGTGGCGTACCGCAAAACGGACCTCCTACGGTCAAAACGGGGGTCCTGTTCATCGGGAGGGGTGTGGCGTACCGCAAAACGGGACTCCACAGGATACTGTTCATCTCCACCGTCGACCTCCTCCAGCCTCCACGGGCTCATGTTCATCCAGCCTCCACCTCGCGCTACTTCACCGGCTACTGTTCAATCACCCCTCCATTGTCTACTGTTCATCCAGCCCTCCACACCACGGGGTCCTGTTCAACCACCCCTCCATCGTCTACTGTTCATCCAGCCCTCCACACCACGGGGTTCTGTTCATCCACCTCTCCACGGGCATCCCTCCACCGTCTACTGTTCATCCAGCCCTCCACCACACCACGGGGTCCTGTTCATCCAGAGGCAACGCCACCGCTCACAGTTCATCCAACCCCCCCCCCCCGCAATGCTCACTGTTCATCCCAGAGGCAGCATTGATCGGCTTTAGTTAGCAGCAGTAGCGAAGGAATCGCTCGATCGGGTTCAGTTAACAGCCATCGATCGATCGCTCGGGTTTAGTAACGCGTAGCCTGCAGTGCAATCGCTCGGGTTCAGTTAGAGCCCAACACCTCGCTCGGGTTCGGTTAGAGCTAATGCCTCGCACACACGCGCGTACGTGCATGAGAGAAACGCGCATCGCTCGGCCCCCGACCTCCCACCGTAACCGGGAACTCCCCAAAATTTTCCTCCCCCTCGCTTCTACCACGGTTTTTTCCGTCATGGACGGCCCAAAGAATGTCATGCAGCTGCGTCTCCAGCCCGCCCAGGACGAAAAGCCCATTTTCTGTCATGATTTTTTCTCATAGAAGTAGGAGCCCACCACATCTATGATGATGCCGGGTTTTGTCACAATTATCGTCATAGAAGTGTCATATGTATGACAGAAAAAAATTTCGTTCGATGCAAAATGTCACGGATGTGTCTTTTTTTGTAGTGGAGGCTAGGTAAGTGGCACTCACACCCCGTCAACTAAGCTCTTTTCTGGCGCCGTTGCCGGGGAGGTGAGTGCTTGAAGGTATATCTTTAGATCTTGCAATCAAATCTTTTTGTTTCTTGTTTTAGCACTAGTTTAGTTTATAAAAGAAAACTACAAAAAAAATGGAATTGAGTTTGTCTCATATGCTTCAACTTTTTAATATCTTTCATGAGTATAATGGAAAGGAAAATTGTGCCAAAGTGTTAGAAGAAGAATGCATTAAAATGTTTGGCACTAAACCTTTGAATGATGAGCATGATTGCAATGTTGTTAGTATGAAGTCCTTGAATATCCATAGTACTAATGATGATTGCACTAGTTATGATGAAAATGTCTCCTATAAACATGTCAATTTTTGTGGAGTGCATTGGGTTTGCAAGTACACACCAAATAGGGAAGATAGATATTGCAAGAGGCATAAGTACTTAGAAACTAAATTGTTGCAATAAAGTCTTGATGATTGCGCTGAAAGATTCAATATTTATCACGCTCCTTGTGAACTTTGCAATGAACATGGTCATTTAAACCTCCAATGCTATTTTTTTCATGATCAAGTCATGTCCAAATATTGTTATAATTTGATTACCCTTGAGCATCATAAAGAGCTTAGCCTTCTTTTGGGGTATGAAGAAATGAAACGTATAACTGAGGGTATTCCAAAGTTTAATCTTGATATATTTCTTGATTTTGATATAGAGAAGATTTATATGTATTGTGCGGTGAATTGTATTGAAAATCCTTATATTGCCAATTACATAAAGAAAAGAAAACAAATAGAAAATGAAGAGAATACTAACGAAAGGGAAGAGACTTCCCAATATCCTCCTATTATTTCTTATGATGAATCAGGTAACGAGGAGGAGCCTTCTATTCAACCAATCTCATTAATAAGGAGCTCCAAAAATAGGATTGAACCCACACATGATGTGGTGAAGAAGAAGAAAAGAAAAAGGATGAGTGGTAAAAAGGTATCCCTCCCAAATAATGTTGCTCCTATTATTGTTGTACCTCATGAAAATGAATCAAAAATATTTGCAGAAGATGATGCACTTGATGATGATCTCGTTATGCCTATTGCTTGTTGTGATGATTATGATTGGGAAGATTACGATACTTCTTATGATCTTGAAAATCTTTTTGGCACTTGCTTGGAAGAATATGATAATTGCTATACTATTGGTGCTATCCATATTATTAATGATGAGAGTGATTATGCTTATGATATAAAAAGGCCCAAGCTTGCGGAAGATATGTTTGATGAAGATGATGTTTTTGAGAATATATTTGCTGCAATTAATGTTTGTCCCAAGCTTGGGGAGGCTACGTTTAATGAAGATGATATTTTTAGCCTCCCAAGTTTTGGTATGCAAATTTGTTATGATGATAGCATGCCTCCTACTTATGATGATTATATTTATGAAAGTGGGTTTGGAAGAGTGTCAACTTTAAGAAGTAATGATCCCACTATTTTGGAGGATGTTGAATCTTATAATATTTATGAAAGTGTATTTGGAGAGGTCATGACTTTATTTAGTGATGTATCCATTATTTCGGAAGAGGTTTCAATTGATTATGATGAGAACAAAGTTGCTACTTATGATGATTATTGTGATGAAACTTATGCTATAAAAATTAGTGACGATTATATTTATAAAACTTGTCATGATTATTATTACCCTTTTTCTGAATGTTACTCTTTTAATGTGGAAACAATTTATAGTATTCAAGTCTCTTATGATACTCCCACTACTATTCATGAGAAGAATTTTGCTTATGTGGAGAGTAGTAAATTTTCTATGCTTGTAGATCATGAAAAGAATGCTTTAGGTGCTGGTTATATTGTTGAATTCATTCATGATGCTACTGAAAATTATTATGAGGGAGGAATATATGCTTGTAGGAATTGCAATAATATCAAGTTTCCTCTCTATGTGCTTAAAGTTTTGAAGTTATGCTTGTTTTGCCTTCCTATGCTAGTTGATTATTGTTCCCATAATTTGTTTGATCACAAAATCCCTATGCATAGAAAGTGGGTTAGACTTAAATGTGCTAGTCATATTCATGATGCTCTCTTGATGTTTCAATTCCTATCTTGTATGTGAGCATCATTTATATCATCATGCCTAGCTAGGGGCGTTAAACGATAGCGCTTGTTGGGAGGCAACCCAATTTTATTTTAGTTTCTTGCTTTTTGATTCAGTTTAGTAATAAATAATCCATCTATCCTCTGGTTAGATGTGGTTTTATGTTTTAGTTAGTGTTCGTGCCAAGTAGAACCTTTGGGAAGACTTGGGTGAAGTCTTTATGATGATGCTGTAAAAAATAGAAACTTTAGCGCTCACGAGATTAGCTTCAAATTTTTACTGGAGAGTGCTATTTAGTTTATTCTTTTTGCAGATGATTACTAGAAACATTCCTCAGGTCAACAATTTATTTTAGAATTTTTGGAGTTCCAGAAGTTTGCGGTAGTTACAGATTACTAAAGATTGTTCTGTTTTTGACAGATTCTGGTTTTCGTGTGTTGCTTGCTTATTTTGATGAATCTATGGCTAGTAAAATAGTTTATAAACCATAGAGAAGTTGGAATACAGTAGGTTTAACACCAATATAAATAAATAATGAGTTCATTACAGTACCTTGAAGTGGTGTTTTCTTTTCTTTCGCTAACGGAGCTTACAAGTTTTCTGTTAAGTTTTGTGTTGTGAAGTTTTCAAGTTTTGGGTAAAGATTCAATGGACTATGGAATAAGGAGTGGCAAGAGCCTAATCTTGGGGATGCCCAAGGCACCCCAAGGTAATATTCAAGGATAACCAAGCGTCTAAGCTTGGGGATGCCCCGGAAGGCTTCCCCTCTTTCGTCTTTGTTCATCGGTTACTTTACTTGGAGCTATATTTTTATTCACAACATGATATGTGTTTTGCTTGGAGCGTCATTTTATTTTCTTTAGCCTTGCTTGCTGTTTGAATAAAATACCAAGATCTTAAATACTTGAATGTTAGAGAATCTTCACATAGTTGCACAATTATTCGACTACTCATTGATCTTCACTTATATATTTCGGAGTAATTTGTTGTTTTCTCTAGTGCTTCACTTATATATTTTAGAGCATGGTGGTAGTTTTATTTTGAAGAAATAGATGAACTCTCATGGTTCACTTATATTATTTTTAGAGTCTTAAATAGCATGGTAATTTGCTTTAATAATCTTAATATGCTTGGTATTCAAGATTTGTAAAACTTTCTTTTGTGTGTGTTGAATACTAAGAGAAGTTTGATGCTTGATAATTGTTTTGAGTAAAGATGGTGATATTAGAGTCATACTAGTTGAGTAGTTGTGAATTTGAGAGATACTTGTGTTAAAGTTTGTGATTCCTGTAGCATGCACGTATTGTGAACAGTTATGTGATGAAGTTGGAGCATCATTTATTTATTGATTGTCTTCCTTATGAGTGGCGGTCGGGGACGAGCGATGGTCTTTTCCTACCAATCTATCCCCCTAGGAGCATGCGCGTAATACTTTGCTTTGATAACTTATAGATTTTTGCAATAAGTATATGAGTTCTTCATGACTAATGTTGAGTCCATGGATTATACGCACTTTTCTTCCTTCCACCATTGCTAGCCTCTCTAATACCGCGCACTTTTCGCCGGTATCATACACCCACCATATACCTTCCTCAAAACAGCCACCATACCTACCTATCATGGCATTTCCATAGCCATTCCGAGATATATTGCCATGCAACTTTCCACTGTTGCGTTTATTATGACATGCTCCATCATTGTCATATTGCTTGGCATGATCATGTAGTTGACATTGTATTTGTGGCCAAGGCACCGTTCATAATTCTTTCATTGTAACGCCCCGGGTTCAATGCGCCAGGTGTCCGCCAATTATTCGTCGTCGTTGCCATGTCGTTTGCTTGCGTGTTGCATTTTTCCATGTCATCATGTGCATCTCATTGTGCATACGTGTTCGTCTCATGCATCCAAGCATTTTCCCCGTTGTCCGTTTTGCAATCGGACACTCCTATGTCATCCGGCGCCCCCTTTTGCCTCTTTTCGTGAGCGGGTGTTAAACATTCTCGGAATGGACCGAGGTTTGCCAAGCGGCCTTGGTACACTACCGGTAGACCGCCTGTCAAGTTTCGTGCCATTTGGAGTCCGTTTGATACTCCAACGGTTAACCGAGTAGCCGCAAAGGCCTCTTTTGTGTGCAGCCCAACACCCCTCTAAAGTGGCCCAATAACCTATCCAAAACCCCTCCATGCTCTGGGTCGTTCGATCATGATCATGTGGGTGAAAACCGCACCTCATTTGGACTCTCCTATCTCCCTCTACCTATATATTTGCACCTCCCTCGAAAATTCGCGGATGAACCCTAGCCTCCTTCCCCTCGCGCCGCCGGACGTTTTCCCTCCCGCGCACGGACATGTCCGCTGCCGCCGTCCGCCCTCTCCCCACCGCCACATGTCCAACCCGGCCGTCCCCGCCGCCGAGGCCCGGAGAGCCCGGATCGGGCCCTCCCGGCCCATCTCCCCGCGCCGCCGCTCGGATCTGCCCGAGCCGCGCGCCCGCACCCCGCCGGATCCGCGTGCCGCCCCGCCGCCGCTGGCGCGCTCCGCCCGCCAAACCCAGCTGCCCACGCCGGCGCGCCTCGCCGCCCCGCTGCCGCACCTGATTGCCGCCACCGCCATTCGCCTCGGGCACCGCGCGCCTCCGTCGCTAGCCGGCGCCGCCCGTAGCCGGCCCCGCCCTGACGCCCCTCCGCCGCCTCCGCCGCTCGGCTAACGCCGCCACCCTCGCCGGATTCCTCGTAGGCCGGATCTGGTCAGGTGGACCAGATCCACCATTTCAACGAACCAAATGGCCTCCCCGTGTCTCGATCCTCTCCGTCCCGGTTCATCTCGTCCGTTGACTTTTTCGCGAGGTGAAAATTCACTTAGTCCTTTCCCCCCTCATGTTTTCATGCTCTGTTCATCATGCCATATCTCCTCATCTGTAGCTTCGTTTTGCGTGTATGAACTATCAAAATGTTCACCATGACATGCTCTACATTTTATTCCATTGTGCCAGGTGTGTTTGGGTCCATCTTGATGCTCTAATCATTGTTGCAAGAGTGCTATATAATATTGTCTGCTGTAGTTTATCAGAACATGCTCATTTGTCATTTTTTCATCTTTTTGTGTGATTTTCTTTTGAGCATGAAGTATACATGAGTTATTAGCTATAACATGCCATCTTTGATGTGGTGCAACCCATTCTTCATGATATGCCATGTGTTGATTGTTTCAAGCTTGCGAAGTAGCCTCCGTGATGTTGCTGATTTCAGGGACTTAGAATTTCACAAGTATTTCCCCTGCTGTTATTTTTATGCCATGTATCCATGTTCATTAAAAATGTTTTGGACATATGGTTATTATCTATCCATCCATGCTCCTGTTTGAATTTATAGAGTGCTCTAGCATGTCTTAATCTTGCTCTATTTTTGCTATAAAATGTTCCTGGCAGATTGTTTACATGTTAATCAATTTTCCGAAGGTTGTTGTTAGTGATCCAAGCATGCTATGAACTTTTTATTGCCACGGTTAGTTTCATAAACATGTCTTCTTCCTGATGCTATTCTTATCTTGTCATGCAATGCCTTGTGTTGAGTGAATCGAGCTCGCAAAGATGCCTTCATAATTCTGTTTATGCCATGCTCTGTTTTTCTGCTAAGTCTGAACCTGATAATAAAACATGCTATGTTTATATGGGTGCCATCATATCTTCTGTGACTTTTTGGCTCATGATCAGTAAGGTACTTTTGTTCTATGCAGTTAGTAAGTCCATGCCAAGCCTTTCGATGCTATGATCTCTTCCTGTAGCATGTTGTTTGATAGTCCTAAACATTGGAACCTGATGTTATTTCTGCCATGTCCTGTGAATTCTGCTAAGTCTGTGAACCTGTTATTATTTGCAATCTTGCCATGTCCTTTTGAACATGTTATCTTAGTTTCTGGAGATATCTCAGCGTTCATGTTTTGTTATTCTTTACCTGTACATCATGCCCATGCCTTTTGTTTTCTTGTTGAAGTGCTGTAGCATGTTGTTTTGATGCTTGCAAGTTGCCTAGTTGCTGTTTTGGACAGCTTGTCCTTTAAACTTGTATAGAGTGTATGTGTTGATCCGTTGCTCCGTTTTGAGTGTGCTCTACATGAAACTTGCTTAGTTTTGCATGTAGTTTCATGTTACCTTGTTGCATCCATGTTTTGAGTTGTGTGCTTGATGTTTGAATGCATTTTGCATCAATGTCATGTTTAACTTGTTTTGCTCATATCTTCTAGGCCGTAGCTCCAAATTAAATGAACTTTATATGTAACTTGACTAGAATTTCATGTAGATCATCGTGGTTCATCTTAAATTGCTGTATAACAACTTGAACATAAGGTTTATTCAGATCTGGAGCAATTTCCAAATTTGCATATAAGGATTTACCGGAATTGTTATATGTTGTTTCAGGCCTTATTTAAACTTGTTTTGTTGTGTTGCTATTGTATGCATCATCTTTTGCCATGAGTAGCTTCTTGTAGCCTTGTCATCCATCATACTTGGTTGAGCATCATGCCTTGTTCATGTGTGGTGTGTTTACCGTGTTGTGTGCTTCTTCTCGATAGTTCCCGTGTCGTTGCGATCGTGAGGATTCGTTCGTCTACGCTTGGTTCGTCTTCGTGGATTCACCTTCATCATGGACTCGTTCTTCTTCCTAGCGGGATTTCAGGCAAGATAACCGTCACCTTGGATCTCACTACTATAATTGCTATGCTAGTTGCTTCGTTCTATCGCTATGCCGCGTTACCTACCACTTGCTTATCAAGCCTCCCAAATTGCCATGAACTTCTAACCTTGTCACCCTTCCTAGCAAACCGTTGTTTGGCTATGTTACCATTTTTGCTCAGCCCCTCTTATAGCGTTGCTAGTTGCAGGTGAAGATGAAGATTGCTCCATGTTGGATTATGTTTATGTTGGGATATCACAATATCTCTTATATTATTAATGCATCTATATACTTGGTAAAGGGTGGAAGGCTTGGCCTTATGCCTGGTGTTTTGTTCCACTCTTGCCGCCCTAGTTTCTGTCATATCAGTATTATGTTCTGGGATTTTGCGTCCCTAACGCGGTTGGGTGATTTATGGGACCCACTTGATAGTTAGCTTTGAATAAAACTCCTCCAGCAAGGCCCAACCTTGGTTTTACATTTGCCTCACCTAAGCATTTTTCCCTTGGGAGTCGCGCTCTCGAGGGTCATCTTATTTTACCCCCTGGGGCCAGTGCTCGTCGTGAGTGTTGGTCCAACCTGTCAGCCGCCGGTGGTCACCAGGGGCAACTCTGGGCTGGCATACCGGAAGTTTGGACAATCCGGAGTGCCCCGAGAACGAGATATGTGCAGCTCCTATCAGGATTTTTTGGCACATTCGGGCGGCTTTGTTGGTCTTGTTTTACCATTGTCGAAATGTCTTGTAACCGGGATTCCGAGACTAATCGGGTCTTCCCTGGAGAAGGAATATCCTTCGTTGATCGCGAGAGCTTATCATGGGCTAAGTTGGGACACGCCTGCAGGGTATAAACTTTTGAGAGCCGTGCCCGTGGTTATGTGGCAGATAAGAATTTGTTAATAACCAGTTGTAGTAAACTTGAAGTAAACTCTTCTAAAATACACCAACCGTGTGCGTAACCGTGAGTCTCTTTTCGGGGTGTTCGAGAGGAGAACACGGTTTTGGGGTTATGTTTGACGTAAGTAGGAGCTCAGGATCGCTTGTTGATCATTACTAGTTGACGACCGCTTGCTAAGCTCCTCTTCTCGCTCTTGTTCCGTAAGTTAGCCACCATACATGCTCAGTCGCTGCTGCAACCTGGCCACTCTACCCCTTCCTTACCCATTAAGCTTTGCTAGTCTTGATACCCATGGTAATGGGATTGCTGAGTCCTCGTGGCTCACAGATTACTACAACAACAGTTGCAGGTACAGGTTATGCGATGATCATGACGCGAGAGCGATCTTACTTGCGTTGAAGTTCTTCTTCTTCTTCGTCGATCTTGGGTTAGGTTCCTGGTCGGTAGCCTGGGCTAGCAGGGTGAATATTGTTTGAGTTTCTGTTTCAGTTTTCATCCGTAGTCGGATGTTGATCTTGTATATGATGTATTGATGTATCCTTGCGGCATTTGTATGCCTTCTATGTATCCCCATCTATTATGTAATGTTGATGTAATGATATCCACCTTGCAACAACGTCTTCAAGATGCGCTTCTATCCTTGGTGGGACTTTCGAGTTCCTTTAGAATAGGGTCGCATCTTGGGCGTGACATTCATACATGTCACTCATGAGTCATTGCACATCCCGGTACACCGCCGGAGGCATTCATATAGAGTCATATTTTGTTCTAAGAATCGAGTTGTAATTCTTGAGTTGTAAGTAAATGAAAGTGTGATGATCATCATTATTAGAGCATTGTCCCAGTGAGGAAAGGATGATGGAGACTATGATTCCGCCACAAGTCGGGATGAGACTCCAGACAAAAAAATAAAAAGAAAAGAAAAGAAAAAGAGACCATAAAAAAAGAGAAAAGGCCCAAATAATAATAAAAAATGAGAGAAAAAGAGAGAAGGGGCAATGCTACTATCCTTTTACCACAGTTGTGCTTCAAAGTAGCACCGTGATCTTCATGATAGAGAGTCTCCTATGATATCACTTTCATATACTAGTGGGAATTTTACATTATAGAACTTGGCTTGTATATTCCAATGATGGGCTTCCTCAAAATTACCCTAGGTCTTCGTGAGCAAGCAAGTTGGATGCACACCCACTTAGTTTCTTTTGTTGAGCTTTCATATACTTATAGCTCTAGTGCATCCGTTGCATGGCAATCCCTACTCACTCACATTGATATCTATTGATGGGCATCTCCATAGCCCGTTGATACGCCTAGTTGATGTGAGACTATCTTATCCCTTTTTGTCTTCTCCACAACCACCATTCTATTCCACATCTAGTGCTATATCCATGGCTCACGCCATGTATTGCGTGAAGATTGAAAAAGTTTTGAAAATGTCAAAAGTATGAAAAAATTGCTTGGCTTGTCATCGGGGTTGTGCATGATTTAAATATTTTGTGTGGTGAAGACAGAGCATAGCCAGACTATATGATTTTGTAGGGATAACTTTCTTTGGCCATGTTATTTTGAGAATACATGATTGCTTTGTTAGTATGCTTGAAGTATTATTATTTTTATGTCAATATGAACTTTTATCTTGAATCTTTCGGGTCTGAATATTCTAACCACAATTAAGAAGAATTACAATTAAATTAACCAACTAGCATTCCACATAAAAAATTATCTTTTTGATCATTTACCTACTCGAGGACGAGCAGGAATTAAGCTTGGGGATGCCTGATACGTCTCCAACGTATCTATAATTTTTGATTGCTCCATGCTATATTATCTACTGTTTTGGACAATATTGGGCTTTATTATCCACTTTTATATTATTTTTGGGACTAACCTATTAACCGGAGGCCGAGCAAAGAATTGCTATTTTTTTGCCTATTTAAGTGTTTTGAAGCAAATGAATATCAACGGAGTCGAAACGGAATGAAACCAACTGGTGAAGTTATTTGGAAGGAAAGCTACCGAAAAAACTTGGAGTGTACGTCAGGAAAGGAACGAGGGAGCCACGAGGTAGGGGCGCGTCCTACACCCTCATGGGCCCCTCGTGGCTCCCCTGACGTACTTCTTCCTCCTATATATACCCATATACCCTAAAAACTTCGGGGAACAGAATAGATCTGGGTTCCGCCGCCGCAAGCCTCTGTAGCCACCAAAAGTCAATCGGGACCCTGTTCCGGCACCCTGTCGGAGGGGGGGAACCCTCACCGGTGGCCATCTTCATCATCTCGGTGCTCTGCATGACGATGATGGAGTAGTTCACCCTCGGGGCTGAGGGTATGTACAAGTAGCTATATGTTAGATCTCTCTCTCGTGTTCTTGATTTGGCACGATCTTCATGGATCGCGAGCTTTGCTATTATACTTGGATCTTATGTTTCTTCTCCCCCTCTACTCTCTTATAATGATTGAGTTTTCCCTTTGAAGTTATCTTATCGGATTGAGTCTTTAATGATTTGAGAACACTTGATGTATGTTTTGTCGTGCGTATCTGGGGTGACAATGGGATATCACATGATTCACTTGATGTATATTTTGGTTATCAACTTGGGGGTTCCACCCATGAACCTATGCATAGGGGTTGGCACACGTTTTCATCTTGATTCTCTGGTAGAAACTTTGGGGCACTCTTTGAGGTTTTATGTGTTAGTTTAATTGATGAATCTAAGATTGTGTGATGCATATCATATAATCATACCCACGGATACTTGAGGTGACATTGGAGTATCTAGGTGACATTAGGGTTTTTGTTGATTTGTGTCTTAAGGTGTTATTCTAGTACAAACTCTAGGGTTGTTTGTGACACTTATAGGAATAGCCCAACGGATTGATTGGAAAGAATAACTTTGAGGTGGTTTCGTACCCTACCATAATCTCTTCGTATGTTCTCCGCTATTAGTGACTTTGGAGTGACTCTTTGTTGCATCTTGAGGGATAGTTATATGATCCAGTTATGTTATTATTGTTGAGAGAACTTGCACTAGTGAAAGTATGAACCCTACGCCTTGTTTCCTAGCATTGCAATACCGCTTACGCTCACTTTTATCATTATCTACCTTGCTGTTTTTATATTTTCATTTTACAAAAACATATATCTACCATCCATATTACACTTGTATCACCATCTCTTCGCCGAACTAGTGCACCTATACAATTTACCATTGTATTGGGTGTGTTGGGGACACAACAGACTCTTTTTTATTTGGTTACAGGGTTGCTTGAGAGAGACCATCTTCATCCTACGCCTCCCATGGATTGATAAACCTTAGGTCATCCACTTGAGGGAAATTTGCTACTGTCTTACAAACCTCTGCACTTGGAGGCCCAACAACGTCTACAAGAAGAAGGTTGTGTAGTAGACATCAGACGACAATCCAGGCTGCCATGAGAGGAGCGGCACAGGCGCTGCGGGTATAAAACCCAAACCCTTCCGTCCCCTCGATCTCGATTCCGCCCTCTCCCACCTCTGGGCGGCGCCGAAAAAAACTAGATCCAGTCCTCCCCCTCCTTCCACTGGTGGCGCGGCAAGGTTGGAGGCAACGACAGATCCTTTGCGGAGGTCATGGCCTCCCCGGCGTGGGATCCTTCGATGGCTGGTGGCGGGGGGCGCGGCTACCTGGGCGCCAAGCACGATGGAGGCAGAGCCGGGCGAGCGGATCGTGGAGCAGGGCGTTTCGACCGTGGGCGCAAGTTCTCCTAGCGGAGGAGTGACGACGAGGCCGGCCACTCTTCTTCCAACGTCGTCCAATCTACGGGCGCTGTTGACCGGTGGGAAGCTGCTGCGACTGGTCGCCAGGACCCCAAATCTAGTGGGGTTTGGGTGGAGAAGCCCAAGGCCATGCCTGGATCTGGAGGAGGGGACAACACCGACAAGCAGCCTGGGGATCCGCCTCAGCGCCGCACACTAGGCAACCAACACACCCGGTGAACTCGTCCATGAACCCTGTTGATTGTTCGATTTGCAAGTCGCCTGAGCATGTGCCTGCTAGATGCCCGCAAGCCTTTTGTGAGAGATGGAGTAAGCTAGGTCACCTTACATTTGTTTGTGTTGAGTTTCTTCCTTGGGATTACATTGCGACGATGTGTGCCTTCTCTGCTAAGGGGCAAGGATTCTATTACATCCACGATTCGTGCACTGCTAGACAGGTGAAAGAGCATGAAACTAGTGTGGTGATCACTATTGTGGAGGGGCACACTTCAACTAGGGAAATGGTGTTTGACCTGTCTCAATACATTGCTACTGGATGGAGATGTACTGCTAGAGCTATTGGGCCTAGTGTTTTTATTGTTAGATTTCCTAATCGTCGTGATGTCTCTAAAGCGTGCTATACTGGTAGAATGACCCTGAAATCCACTGGTACTATGGTGAAAATTGACCCTTGGACCTCGGCTCTTGGAGCCAAAGGGGTTATGGAGAAAGCATGGATCAAAGTTAGTAATGACCCCTTGGAAAAAATAAATGAAAGAAACTTGGCATTTGTTTCCTCTCTGGTTGGAGTCCCCTTGGAAATTGATGATGCTACCCTTCATCGTCCTGAATTTGTACGTGTAAAGATTGGATGCAGGAATATGGATGAAATCCCACCTGTAGCTGAGGTAGTGTTGGGTGACCATTCCTTTGTTTTCTTTTATGAGCTGGATCAGGTGTTGGTCCGAGACCCGGATCGTGGGAAAACACCAGTGACAAACCCTTATGACTCTGGAAATCATATGTTTAAGAAGATGAAAATGCAGAATACTAATGGGAAGAATGATGTGGGAACTTCCTCCACTGCTACTGGTATAGTCAATGGTTCTCGGTTCAAGAGCCAGGGAAAGCACCAAGATACTCCTGAAGATGATGGCCTGGACGAGTCGCTTGATAACACCCTTATGATTGACACTCTGGCTATGGAACATGATGAGGCAGAAAAAAAGAAAGAAAAATGGGCCCTATCCTCTAGCAAGCATGTTGTTTTTGAAAGTGTAATCACTTCCCCCCTATTGAGTACGATAAATTCTCCTGAAAGTTCTGTTATAACCTGCACTAAGAAAAGATCCTATGCTGACACTGTTAAATGTGGTGCTCAAACAAAACCTCTGCAGGAGACTGGGGTCCTCGAAAGGTAGGGCCCGAGCAAGTATCTGGTCCGGTCCCCTGACTCCTCGATGGACAACGAGAATGAGGTATTCCCACCCCACCCCTTGTCACGGAACAGAACCTCCGCTTCAGCTTGCGCAATGCCCAAACTAACCTGATGCGAATTGATGAAAAGGCAACAACGTTGGCCAAGAAGCGCGATCTGGAAGGTAACAATAGCACTAGTAATACCTTTGATGTTCTTTCAGATCCGGAGTTAATTTTGCGTGCTGTGAAAATGGGTGTTAATATTCCTGACACAGATTTTGCGAGTATAGATATCCTCTGTGAACTTGAGAAATCTAGAGCCAATATTTTGAAAAGTAACATTGAAAATTCCCAGGATGATAACAAGAGCGACAACTGATAAGTCTTCGTCCTATCTACTTTTCCAAACACTTTTGCCCTTGTTTTGGACTCTAACTTGCATGATTTGAATGGAACTAACTCGGACTGACGCTGTTTTCAGCAGACTTTCCATGGTGTTATTTATGACCTGAAACTCCACAGAATATATTTTTGGAAAATAATAAAAAAATGGAAGAAGAATCCACGTCAGGGGGCCCACCACCTGTCTATGAGGGTGGGGGGCGCGCCTGCCCCCCTAGTTGCTCCCCCTGCCTCGTGGGCCCCCTGACGCTCCGCCAACCTCAACTCCAACTCCATATATTCACTTTCAGGGAGAAAAAAACCAGAGAGAAGGATTCATCGCGTTTTACGATACGGAGCCGCCGCCAAGCCCTAAAAGCTCTCATGAGGGCTGATCTGGAGTCCGTTCGGGGTTCCGGAGAGGGGAATCCGTCGCCGTCGTCATCATCAACCTTCCTCCATCACCAATTTCATGATGCTCACCACCGTGCGTGAGTAATTCCATCGTAGGCTTGCTGGACGGTGATGGGTTGGATGAGATTTATCATGTAATCGAGTTAGTTTTGTTACGGTTTGATCCCTAGTATCCACTATGTTCTGAGATTGATGTTGCTATGACTTTTCTATGCTTAATTCTTGTCACTTGGGCCCGAGTGCCATGATTTTAGATCTGAATCTATTATGTTTTCATGAATATATGTGAGTTCTTGATCCTATCTTGCAAGTCTATAGTCACCTACTATGTGTTATGATCTGGCAACCCCGAAGTGACAATAATCGGGACCACTCCCGGTGATGACCATAGTTTGAGGAGTTCGCGTATTCACTATTTGTTAATGCTTTGTTTTGATACTCTATTAAAAGGAGGCCTTAATATCCCTGAGTTTCCATTAGGAACCCGCTGCCACGAGAGGGTAGGACAAAAGATGTCATGCAAGTTCTTTTCCATAAGCACGTATGACTATCTTTGGAATACATGCCTACATTACATTGATGAAGTGGAGCTAGTTCTGTGTCACCCTATGTTATGACTGTTACATGATGAACCGCATCTGGCATAATTCTCCATCACTGATCCAATGCCTACGAGCTTCTCACATATTGTTCTTCGCTTATTTACTTTTCCATTGCTCTTGTTACAGTCACTACAAAACCCAAAAATATTACTTTTGCTACTGTTAATGTTACTTCCATACTACTTTGCTACTAAACACTTTGCTGCAGATACTAAGTTATCTAGGTGTGGTTGAATTGACAACTCAACTGCTAATACTTGAGAATATTCTTTGGCTCCCCTTGTGTAGAATCAATAAATTTGGGTTGAATACTCTACCCTCGAAAACTCCCCTATACTTGTGGGTTATCAAGACTATTTTCTGGCGCCGTTGCCGGGGAGCATAGCTCTATTCTTTGAGTTACTTTAGATTTATATCTGCTGGTCACTATGAAGAACTTGAAAGATGCTAAGAAAAAAAATTTATCCCTCAACTACGAGGGGAGGTAAGGAACTGCCACCTAGCTCTGCACTTGATTCACCTTGTGCTTCGAGTAAGCACTACAAAAAAAAGACACATCCGTGACATTTTGGGCCGAACAATTTTTTTTTCTGTCATACATATGACACTTCTATGACGATAACTGTGACAAAACCCGGTATCATCATAGATGTGGTGGGATCCTACTTCTATGACAAAAAATCATGACAGAAAATGGGCTTTTTGTCCTGGGCGGGCCGGAGATGCAGCTGCATGACATTCTTTGGGCCGTCCATGAAGGAAAAATCCGTGGTAGAAGCGAGGGGGAGGAAAATTTCGGGGAGTTCCCGGTTACGGTGGGAGGTCGGGGGCCGAGCTATGCGCGTTTCTCTCGTACACGTACACGCGTGTGTGCGAGGCGTTGGCTCTAACTGAACCCGAGCGAGGCGTTGGGCTCTAACTGAACCCAAGCGATTGCACTGCAGGCTATGCGTAACTGAACCCGAGCGATCGGTCGATGGCTGTTAACTGAACCCAATGGAGCGATTCCTTCGCGACTGCTGCTAACTGAAGCCGATCGATGCTGCCTCTGGATGAACAGTGAGCGTTGCGGGGGGGGGGGGGTGGATGAACAGTACCAGATGGGGGTGGATGAACAGGACCCCGTGGTGTTGTCTCTGGATGAACAGGACCCCGATCGATCGAACCGGTTGGGGCTGGATGAACAGGACCCCGTGGAGGGCTGGATGAACAAGACCCCGTGGTGTGGAGGGCAAGATGAACAGTAGACGGTGGAGGGCGGGATGAACAGTAGCCCGTGGAGGGGTGGTTGAAGAGGAGCCCGTGGAGAGGGTTGGTTGAACAGTAGCCTGTGGAGTAGCGCGCGGTGGAGGCTGGATGAATAGGAGCCCGTGGATGAACAATCACAGGTGGAGGCTGGAGGAGGTCGACAGTGGATGAACAGTAGCTCGTGGAAGCCGGAGGGGGTCGACGGTGGAGATGAACAGTATCCCGTGGAGTCCCGTTTTGTGGTACGCCACACCCCTCCCGATGAACTGGACCCCCGTTTTGACCGTAGCGCTCCAACACAAGTTTGTTTCCTCTGTTTTGCGGTACGCCACAACCCTCCCGATCAACAGGACCCCCGTTTCGACAGTAGGAGGTCTGTTTCCTCCGTTTTGCGGTACGCCAGACCCCTCCCGATGAACAGGATCCCGTTTCGAACATGGCCGGTCGAACACAAGGCCGTTTCCTCCGTTATGCGATACGGCAGGCCTCGTTTCCATCGCCTGTTCTGTCCAAGCCCTCCCGATGAACATGACGCATTCCATTGCCTCCTCGTGAACACAACGACGACGCTGTTTCTCCGTTCCGACCCAGCCATGTACACGAGCCCTTGCCGTATGTATGCGCGAGTAGGCGTTCGAGATCTCGCCCGTATGTACACATACGTGGCCGTATTTTCTTTCTTGCACCCTGACCGTTGTACGTACGTGTACATGCTACGTGCGCGCCTCTACTATGACACGTGCGCGCCTCTACATCGACCAGTATATATGTAAGTACACGTTCGTGACCAGAATGGCAACGCTTCGTACGATTCGACCAGGTGGGTCCCGACTGTCAGGCACTTCCTTGCCTCCGAAGATGTAGCTGGTGGGTCCCAGCAGTCAAGGGGGCGAATCGTTTTGTTTTTTTTGCCCGCACGCACTTCCTTGCGTGCAAAGGTGTAGCTGGTGGGTCCCAGTAGTCAGGGGGAAACATTTTTTTTCATGAAATATGGTGGCCCGTCTGGTGGGTCCCCGTTGTCAGGTGGAGGAATAATTATTTTGCACATAATAAGGAGGCACTTCATTGCTGCGGCCGTGGACCGAGCTGTCAGCCTCTCCACGTATAGTCCACGACCGATGGAAGTCGTTCCTTGACCATGTTGACCACTCCGCACCGAGAGCACCAGGGCGGTGGACATCGGCGAGGCCTAGGAAGGGGACGATGGGGAGCCGGGGAAGACGCGGTAATGGAAGCCCGCGCGGAGAGGAGTATGAGGGTTCACTGGTTCGGCTGTGGTGTGAGGCTGCCGTCGCCGCAGGCCCTGGCCATCGGTGGGAATAGTAGGGGCGGTGAGGCCTCCGTGGCAGCACACCCGGCCACGGGAGGCAGGAGCATGCGGCACGACCAGTGCTGCTTTGGGCGGCTGGAGCAAGAAGACCAGAGGTTGAAGAAGCACTACGGCTGTTGGATGGACATCGTACGGTCACTGGAGCTAGAATCATTCATATTGACTAAAGTTGACAAAGGCCCCCGTCCCAGTCAACTTAGTAGGCCCACAAGTCAGCCTCCCACCATGGTGGGTCCCATCTAGTAGGGGGAGTATTCATTTTTTGTGCGTAATAAGGAGGCACTTCCGGTGGGTCCGAGATGACAACGGGGGGAATGTTTTTTTCACGAAATACGCTGGCCCGTCCGGTGGGTCCGAGCAGTCAGGGAGGAAACGTTTTTTTCGCGAGATAAGGTGGGCCGTCCAGTGCGTCCCTGTTGTAAGGTGGAGGCATAATTATTTTGCACGTAATATGGAGGCACTTCCTTGCGGCCGCCTGGACCCAGCTGTCAGCCTCTCCACGTACAGTACTCTTCTGATGGAAGTCAGTCGTTCACCACATTGACCACGCCGCGCCAAGAGCACCAGGGAGGTGGTCTGGACGACGGTGAGGTCTAGGAAGGGGACGACACAGAGCAGGGGAAGACACATCAGTGGAAGCCCGCGCGGAGAGGAGTACGAGGGTTCACTGGTTCGGCTGCGGTGTGAGGCTGCCGTCGCCGCAGAATAACAGGGGGTGTGGGTGAGTGGAGGTATGGCCTGGCCAGCGGTGGGAGTAGTATGGGGGTGGTGAGGCCTCCGCGGCAGCACAGCCGGCCATGGGAAGCAGGAGCAGGCGGCACGACCGGCGATGCTTTGGGCGGCTGGACCAAGAAGACCAGAGGTTGAAGAAGCACTACGACCGTTGGATGGACATCGTACGGTCACTGAAGCTAGAAAAAGTTTATTCTTCACTAAGTTGACAAGGCCCTTGGTATGCTCCAACTTAGTAGGCCCACAGGTCAGCCTCCGAAACGGTGCGCCCCAGATGTCAGGGGGAGGAATCATTTTTTGGGCGGCCGAAGCTAAGAATATCCGAGATAGAAGAAGAAGCATGACATCCGTTGGATAGACATCCAACGGCCACTGCTGCTAGAACCGTGTGTTGACTATAATAAGTTGGCAAAGCCTTGGATACGCGCCAACTTATTTTTTTAGGGGACGCATCACTGAGTAGGCCCACAAGTGTGTGGCAGAGAACTTATAGCCCACTTGCGTTTTGTAAGATTACAACCCATTTTGGAATTCTAATGGAATTTACAACAACCCATTTACATTTTTTTAAAAGTACAGCCAATTTTCTAGCTAGGACAATGATTAATAATTTCAACCAACCGTTGAACACAGAATTCAATAAAATTTCCCACATTTTGATGGGCTCCGAAATATTTTTATCCCAAAATTTCTAGTCAGATTAAATATAAATTTATATTACGTAAAAATTCAACAAAACATTGCACGCGCAACAATGAAAACTTAAGATTTTCAAAATCCATAAATAATATTTTATAAACTAATTTCGTGTTTGGTGCATCTTTTATAGTTACTACCCAGTTTTTATAATTACATCCCATTTATTATTTTTAAAGCCCATTTTCCTGTTAAGCCTAATTCATCCCTCCTAGGAAAGATTTGCAGCCCAGCGGGGCGGAGAATAACAAGTTGACCTTGCCTGGGTATTCCTCAAAAAGACGTATAGCTGGGCTAGCCATTTTCATCTTGAAAAAATTAGTATCTGGGCTGGATATCTGGCCTGGGCTAGACGGGCCACAGCCCGCCCAGTTAATACCCTGCTCTCCTCTAAACAACAACAAAATCATTGCCAAGAAAAACTCTGCAGCGCTAACGCCTCAAAAACACAAATACTACTCGAGCTGCTTGGTCCCAGCTGTTGGCCGCACCTTGTGCAATTCTCTCGTTTATATTGACTACATAGGTTGACAATGGTGTGGGACCGTGATGTCAGGAAACTAGGAGAAAGCAAAAAATATATAGTTGTACATAATAAGGAGGCACTTGCGTACGTATGGCTATGGCCCTAGTGGGTCCCTAGTGTCATCCAGTCAAAATAAAGTCATCTCATGAATCCTCATGTTCGTTGACGATGTTAACAATGATCGGCGCCACGACGAGCGCAACAACTCGAAGGACAACGGAGAGGGCCTCGCGGGCCCTATAGATGGACTGATACAGCGCCCGCTACTAATTCAGGAAGCCAGGATCATCGGACACCTATGAGCACCTTCGAGAAACTGAGACGGCATGAAACGGTAAGGCCGCGCTTGGGAGCTCTGGTTTATTTCAAACTTGTATTAACATACAAGTGTAATTTACTCGTCATCGAAAACAACGCATAAAATACAGGCGTAATGAAACTGAGGGCCCGAGGTCTGTAAGTAAACCGAGGGCCCGAGGGCCCGAGGTTACGCGTGTAATTTGAGAGACCAGTGTATATTTTACGAGCACTGCTATATGGATGACATTACCAGACGATACATGCACGACGTGCGTATCATGCCATCCATGGGCAAGACTGAAACAACAGCTAACGGCTGGATTAGCAATCGTCCGAGTGTCGTTCAGCGTTTTTATCGTGTGTCAAGTACTTCCAATATTTTACTAGCCGAAATCGACCAACCAAGCGCCTTCGCCTGAGACCATCTGCTTTAATTTACAAGCGGTTTTGGTTGGAAAACGACAATCCAATCACGGCCTAATATCATGAGTTGGTCGGAAGATCATATGGTTTCACGTCTAACCTACTTGACTTGTCGTATAGGCTATGAATGAAACATCAGACGATGAATTTCTTAAGCATGAAAACAACAGAAATGGATGATCTTCTTAACAAGCAAATCACTGGCATTAGATCGACATGCAAAACAATACGAAGCATTATTCTCAGGAGGCACGGTGAACAGCTCGTGATGCCACATGCCACAACATTGCAAGATCAACTTTGCAATCAAACACAAGGCCTGGCATTACATAGACAATATTCAGAACAAACTCTTAACACAGGAATATCTCATCAGAGTAACTATTTACTTCTAAACTGAACACAGGAATAGGAAAAAACACACGATGATGCTCACAGCAAGGGCATCCCACTCAAAAATATCAAATGCATGTCTTCTGGCCAACATCAATGAGCAAAATTTGACAAGGTTTTCCATTTCCAATATATTAAACTGACGTCTTCTGCTAACATCAATGATAAAACTTTGACAAGCTTTTCCCATTCAAAATATGTAATGCCTATGATCGTGTAGTCCTATCGCTTCTTGCTAACATCAATGATTAAACTTTAACAAGCTTTTCCCATTCAAAATATGTAATGCCTATGATCGTGGAGTCCTGTCGCTTCTTGTACTTGTTTGGGCACTTCTTGCCGAGGGCACTCCACGTGTTGTTAAATTGCCAATGTTCTCTGCAGACTAGTCATGTCACCGGTGTCTAATATTTATGGCACCGGCTGTAGCAATGGAGGGATTCGGTGCCAAACTAAGAAAAGGTGAAATTGACACCTCTTTTGGCCTACATAGTGGAAGGCCTAATACTCTGTAAAGCTTCTCTGTCATTCCTTCTGTAATGTAGCGCAAACAATGACTGCTTCTTTTTGCAAAGTGGAACGACCAACTGGACCCAGTAATGCAGCAGTTTGCCTTGGACACAATGGCTCCTTTTGTGCAGTTGAACTAAAATCGAAGTCGGAATAAAACCGAGCTTTAATTTTCATATCCCTGTAAGCAACAAATGGTATAAGGGAAATAATTACTAAGAAATAATGGTTGATGACTTGTACTCCCAGAAGAAAAACATCTACTGATCTACCTTATCATAATGGGAAATAAAGCAGGAGAGTAGCAATTCTCAATCAGTGTGATTCATTCATATTAACTGAGACATTATCTTAACAATGCCGTGTTTCAAAATGTATAAAGAACGAAAAGGCAGAAAACATCATTCCTAAAACAATGCGACTGATTCATTTTAACAGAGACATTATCTTAGCAATACCTTGGTTAAACATGTAGAAAGAACTACAAAGCAGGATAGTACCATATGTAAAACACTGTAAGTCTGTAACTGATATATAATAATAGAGAGTTTATCTGAACAATACATTTCTTAAACATGTACTCCGGACGATCCCTAACAGAAATGGTACTCCTGCGGATCCCTAACAAGTGTTTGCAGTTTTGAACTAAGATTCAGTAGTTAATTCTGAGGAAGGTCGGTACTTACCATTCAAGACCAAGATTTGAAACAACTCGTGAGGAAGATCTCAAAGAGATCTCAACACATATATGGAAATCCGGTCTCATTTTGTGCAGTTCCACCATAATTAAGCGAAGCAAAATGTCGCCATAGCAACAAGTTGAAAAGATATCCTTGTTTTAACAAAGGCAAAAAAGGAATCAATTACTAGCCAATAAAGGAGGATGAAACATACGACCAAAAAAATGGTAATCCAGCCAATCCCTAACAAGTGCTGCAGTTTTGAACTAAGATTTAGTACTTGATTAATTCTGAGAGTGGCATTGCTTAATTTTACCAGCGGCATTAGATTAACGAAAAGCATAAATAGTTCCAGGGTATAGTGGGTGCAACAATAGTATGTGCTTCCATCTACTTATAAAGGGGGTGATGCATAGTTTGTTGTAACAAAGCAACAAGCATCATGTCTGGGTTGGTTTCATTTTTGTTCACTACTTAATGGGAAAAGACAGCAATACAATAGCTTCCATTCAACATTTATTTAAAATAGTACCAATGCAAGTAGCACAACATCTCAAAGCACACTGCACAATCATGTGGATGAAGGCCTGTACTGACCTTTCATGAGACCGACAACGATAAAATACGAATTTGCCAACACGAATAGGAAATCCAATCTCGTTTTGTGCAGTTGCACTGAAATCAAGCAAAGTGTTTCGCGTAGCGAAGAAAAATGTCGCAATAGCAACAAGTTGAATAGATATCCCTGTATGAACATAGGCAAAAAGGAATCAATTACTGGCTAATAAAGGAGGATGAAACATGCGGCCACAAAATGGTAATCCCGCCAATCCCAAACAAGTGTTGCAGTTTTGAAATAAGATTCAGTAGTTAATTCTGAGAGTGGCATCAATTACTGGCTTATAAAGGGGGTGATGCTGAATTTATTGTAACAAAGACACAAGCATCATGTCTGGGTTGGTCCCATTTTTGTTCACTACTTAACGGGAAAAGACAGCAATACAATAGCTTCAATTCATCATTTATTTAAAACAGTACCAATACAAGTAGCACAACATCTCAAAACACACTGCACGATCATCTGGATGAAGGCAAGTACCAACCTGTCATGACGCACATAAGATAAAATACGAATCTGCCAACACGAATAGGAAATCCAATCTCGTTTTGTGCAGTTGCACTAAAATCAAGCAAAGTGTTTCGCGTAGCGAAGCAAAATGTCGCAATGGCAACAAGTTGAATAGATATCCCTGTATAAACAGAGGGAAAAAAAGTAATCAATTACTGGCTAATAAAGGAGGATGAAACATGCGGCCACAAAAAGGGTAATCCCGCCAATCCCTAACAAGTGTTGCAGTTTGGAAATAAGATTCAGTAGTTAATTGTGAGAGTGTTATCAATTACTGGCTTATAAAGGGGGTGATGCTGAATTTGTTGTAACAAAGCAACAAGAATCATGTCTGGGTTGGTCCCATTTTTGTTCACTACTTAATGGGAAAAGACAGCAGTACAATAGCTTCAATTCATCATTTATTTAAAACAGTACCAATACAAGTAGCACAGCATCTCAAAGCACACTGCACAATCATGTGGATGAAGGCTTGTACTGACCTTTCATGAGACGACCAACATAAAATACGAATCTACCAACACGAATAGGAAATCCAATCAAGTTTTGTGCAGTTGCACTGAAGTCAAGCAAAGTTGTCGGTGTGACATTGAAGTTTTCTATAGCAACAAGTTGAATAGATATCCCTGTTGAAAGAGGCAAAAAAGAAAACAATTACTGGCCAATAAAGGAGGATGAAACATGCGGCCACAAAAAGAAGCATATACCTTATCTTGATGGAATACAAAGTATAGGACAGTAGCATTTCTAAAATGGTTGCATTGATTCATATTAACAAAGAAATTCTCTTAAAACAGATCAGTAGTTAATTCTGAGATTAACAACAGCAAAATAGCTGCATGGGACATGCCAGCACCATGTGTGTCCACACGTATAAATGGGTGGCGCAGAGTATGTAGCGAAGCAACATATATGCGCTGGTCCCATATTTGTTCTCTTTGAACCTTCTTCCTATGTGAGGGCAGCAAATATAGTCATGCACAAACTACCCGACCCCCCAGTTTCTTTCCCTTTTCAACAAAGCGATCGGTTCCTTACAGATGTGTGTACTGGGTTACCCCCTTTTTCCCTTTTCGACCTACGAAGCGGCTGGATAGCCAGTCTATACTACTTTCCGCCCCTCCTTTCCTCATTGAACCACGTCCTAGATTCTTGCTCCAGCCCACCGCACCCTTCTTTCCTCTTTGAACCAAGACCTAAATTCTACTACAGATCGAAAAAGATCCACATGCAGCTAGAGCAACGACGATTTCAAAGAAGCTTATACCTTAGGGTTGTCGGGATGTGGCAAGGCGTGCGGCGGGAGGCCAGATCTGCCCACACTACATACGGCAGCGAGGAAGAAGGGGTCGGTGGCCCTCCCGCACAGGCGCTGGGTGAAAGAGAACAGCGTAGCCGGCAGTGGATTGCCTCCCTCGCCGAAGGCGATAGAGTGAACGCTGCACCTCCTCCCCTTCCCGGTGCGATGGGCTACGGACGCCTCCTTCACCAGCTGTGAGGGGGGAGAGAGAGACAAGAGGCCAACGCAGTCTTGTTTAGATCTAGTGAAGAGAGGGTGAGAGACTGTGAATATAGCAAACCCTGGAAAATGAACGTTGAGCCTCCAGCGTGTAACATATATGTAGTGCGGCGAGCGTGTGGAGAGTGCAAACCCTAGCGAACAAGCGCTGAGGCTCCCGCTTATATATATACTACTGTAGGACGGACTGAGTTCCGGTGCCTTCACTGCACCTGCTTTTGGCTGTATGACAGGTGAGCCAGCCACATTTTGGGCCCACCTGTCGTAAATCCAAAGGCAGGTGCACTAACTCAATGAAGCTGCGTTCATATAGTACTCTCGTGTATACGACTAAAATATAGTGGAGTGGTTTTCTTATTCTCTCCGTAACAATCGTTTTAAATTGTCTAAGTACGAAACAAAACTCTTTATTTAATGTATAGTGAAGAAAACTAGTACTACTTCCAATGAACTGACGATACACGCCCACGCGTCCTGGTCGCACTACCTGTCCTTCACGTGTGGTACATTACCCTCCCTTGAGTGAACAACCACACATGCGCCAAATTTTCAGAAATGTGTGAGAGTGTGTACAAATAAAGAAATTTAATTTCAATTATCGGAAAGGTTTGAGAGTACTACAAAGTTTGACTTCAGTCAAATCTAATATGCGGAGTAAATAAAAATGGAGGGCTACTACGTCCATCCGGGTTTTTATTCCACAACATTTTTTAAATCAAAGTTAATAGCTGGACAAATAAAATTATAGGGGAGCTAGAGACAAAGTTGTGAGAAGGCTTAGAAATCAATACAAAACTTATGCTCTTAGTACCAACGTCGATCCTTCTTCGAGGAAACATTTGGTTCATAGCCAATTGTGTGATAAAATTGCACCAACGTGAAAGACGACTGCGTCTCCAACGCAACCAAGGTGAACTGACGAAGGATATCATCTTTGTGCGTAACAAGCAAAGAGCACTGATGGAAGACAACTTGTTTTTTCGTCGAAAATCGATCAGCTTCACCAGCCGACGCAACCATGAGGCGCAACCATGAGCATCAATAGGTCATCGTGGTGATACATCATCCATTTGGCATCAAGTTTGGGTGAGGCACCTAAGAAGTTCGACAAATCCTCACTGTGGTCTGTTTCTTCTCAGTAATCAAGCTCGAGGAAGGAAGAACCACGTGGCAGAGGACAGTGAGGTGGAACAACAATGGCCATCCAATTTTGTGCAGTTCCACTAAAATTGAGGAAGACATGCCCGGGTATGGAGACACGCATCGCTGTTTCCAAAAATATAAAAAAGGGTTAGCAACGACATCTCAATTGTCAATAAGAACTAATGAAAAGTACACCAACAAACAGAAGCATCATAATAATCTTGATGGGAACTAAACCAGGATACCCGAGAAAAAAACATTTCTTCATTTAACCAGTGATAGTACTACCACCATATGGACAATGACCGCACAACCACCATGTACTTTTTCTAGGTGATGTTGGACCAGCCGACGAACCCTAGCTACTATGCATGGGGAGCTGGGGAGTAGTCGCATAGAAGAAAACCCGCACGCAGCGACCTGGGGAGGTGGACCAGTACAAGAAGTTATACCTCAGGTGGGCGAGATGTCGTTTAGGCGGGCGGGCGGGATCTGCCCACACGACGGCAGCGAACAAGGGCGCGGAGGATCTTTATCCGCGCCAGCGCCGGCTCCGAGAGGACGGTGCGCATCGGCTTCCTCCATTGCCAACGGCGACAACGTCAACGCTGCACCTCCTCACCTCCCGCAGCGGACGGGATTCGGCCAGATCTGTGACCATCGGTGAGGAGAGAGATAGAGTGGATACTGTCATCTTGTTTTCATGTGGAGAGGTTGAGAGAGCGAGACGCGAGAAACTCTATCAAACAAGAGGCTATAATGGAGTAAAAAAATCTCTCCATAGTAGTGGTTTTAAAGAGAATACGCGCGTTCCCGGAAAAAAGAAACGAAAACTGGCGGACAATTTTTTAAGGGACTGTGTAGGACACATCTAGATGTGACATAGTTATGTCACATATAAGTTAATGTCCACTCTGTTTGTGGTCTTTTCTTAGTTTTTTTTGTTTCTTGTTGCTACATTATATACTTGTGGGAGCTTAGATGTGATATCCTTAAATAACATCTAGATGTGAATTAGACAAATTGATTTTCTAACGTACCAAGAAAGAAAACTCGATCAAAAACACGCCCCCGCTTCCAAGTCGCGAGAGTCATCACACACACACACATAGACATAGAGATGCATATCTGTGTTTACGTAAAATTCCATTTCCATCTCCATCTCCAATCATATTTGTCCAACTGGCACATTATTTATGTTGTTAATTATATACGCAGCAATATTAACGTACATCATCTCTTGTTTGCGCACGTCCGGACCGCTGGCACGGCCGATCCTGACCAACCCGAACCCTCTTCGTCACCCACGCGTGCTTCCCGCCCGAAACAGTCAGTGCCGCATTCATGCCCAGTCAGAGCGGACGTGACCTCTCACTGGCGTCGGCATTGAAGCGGCGCGCCGGCCGATAGAGCGTCGCCTGCGCCGCTTCCGGGTGCACGTGGCTGCTCCGCGTTCAAAGGTCGCAATAGCCGGCTACAACATGCATGTAAAAAGTTCTTGGGAGTCCATGCTACAGTTAGCTGTCCTCCCCCAACTCGTCAATCTCTTCCAGTAGTGCCAGTACTCCATGACGCGATCCATCGACAAGTAGGCGGGAAAGTTATAGTATACTACTCGGTTTGCAGTGAGTGGCATGCCGAGCGACCGTGTGGGGTCGAGCCGTGGAGGAGGGTGAGACACGAACACGATAGACATGATTTAAACGTTGATTTTGCTCGATGGCGCGATCCAACGAAACGAAATGTTGGTTTCTCTCCGTTTCCATTTTTTCTCCGGAAAAACGAAAACTTTTCCGCTCCATTTTCATTCTTATTCCAAGGTTGCCCCATTACAACATTCCATCAAATACAAAGCAAAACTAACACGCATGCTGACACATCTCAATGATTCGCAGATCATAGCCAATATTTACGTCACAACTAAAGAAAAAAGTTGTGAGAGCGTGTACGATAGAAAAACTACTGATGGTGTCACTACAACTTAAACCCTAAACCCTAGACATGATTTAATTTCCTGGCCAGGTAGAACCTGTCAAAGGAAATACGGCTGGCACCCTCGGATCATACGATGCTTTTGTGCAGTTCCACTAAAATCGACTTGAGCATCCCTGATGGCAAAGATATTGAAGAAGTGTGATTAGTATAATAGTACTGGCACTAGTTCATGAGACATAAACTCATCACAAGTAGAAGCCGATAGAAGTAGAGAAAGATCGACATGGAGATGGAGCTACGGCAGTGGAGCAAGCTGGCTCCAAAAGGAAGATGGACTACCTGGGACGTCGGGCTGTAGCTAGAAGGGCGGTTGGGACGCGACATTGGCCCATACCGCGGTGACCCCCAATTGGGATGCACCGACTGTGGGTTTTCTCCCTCGCCAATGTCGCCCGCGTCTACCCAGAACATTGTTCCCTTCCCCCAGCTGCGGGATCAGGCCCGTCGTTCTATGCTTGTGAAGAGAGAAACCTAAGCAAGCAGGCTTGTAGCTTAGGCTCCTGCTAGTGTATATATAGTGGTTTTCTTTTTCTCTCCATATCAACCATTTTATATTGCGTACATGTCATTCAAGAGTGAAATGATGGGTGCTTCTTCCGACTAACTTAATGTGCGATTTGACTGCTCCTTAGTGGCCCCTACACGTACTCCCCCTACGTGTATGCCACAGT
Organism: Aegilops umbellulata; assembly: GCA_032464435.1. NCBI lineage: Eukaryota > Viridiplantae > Streptophyta > Magnoliopsida > Poales > Poaceae > Aegilops > Aegilops umbellulata. The sequence goes on from CP136059.1 coordinate 347,205,055, forward strand.
CACACGTACACATGGACGCAAAAACGCGCGCGACGCCCTAATGCATGCATGTCCGAGCACACGATGGAACACACACGGTCACGCTCAAGTGCTCAACCTACACGTGCATGCACACACATACTCAGTCAGGGTGAGCTAGTGACCGTATGAACACCGGAAAATATATATATTGATCCCATTGAGCGTATTATGAAGTCCACTGACCGTATTTTTACAAATATACAGTGACAGACAGTGTATTTATCTCGTTTGAAATTAAGCCATATTAACCGGAGAGGAGGCAGCATGGACTAGCATTACTTTGCTGTGTCCCGTCAACTTGCCGAACGAGGAGAAGGTTGCAGGACGGGAGAAGCTTGCGCGCGGTGGCTCGCAGGACAAGGAGAAACTTTTGACTAATGCAAGCTCTCCCTCGCTCAGGCGCTGGACGTGCAACAGCTAATTCAGTGTCAGATTGCCAGAAGCATACACTATACTACTAGTGCTATTATTGTTCGTCTTCCCGAATAGCCAAGCGCAAAGTTTACTAGTACTACTACTATAGTCCATAAAGGTACATACTATACTAGTACTAGGAACCGGATGGAGGAGCGCCTGCACTCTTATTATAATTTTAAAATGTGATAAAGCAATCTTTAACACATTTAGTTCTCTTCAGGTTTCTCGCATGTGATAGTGGAAGTTGATTGCATGGAACACTCGCCACAATTCTCGCTTAATTCTGGCTCATATCCTGTTACAAATAGTAGCGTTCAGTAATATTTGCTCTTTTTTGTTATTCAGCATGTAAACAGGTCAACAAACCTTGCAGCGCATCTTCGTGTGAACCGTGCTTGCTGCACTTTGAATGTGGCCGAGAGCTGGCTTGATGAAACACCTCGCTTCCTACTTCTTTCTTTGCGGGGTACCTCGCTTCCTAGTGACCAGTGTCTTGGCTGATTGTCCTAAGAATGCTTATATATGAATGAAGCTCTCTCATTTACCCGCAAAAAAGATTAATCCATATTAACCGGAAAGGAGGGAGTATGGACTAGCACTACTTTTTGGTGTGTCCCATCAACTCGCAGAACGAGGAGAAGCTTGCAGGACAAGGTGAAGCTTGCTTACGCCTTTTGACTAATGCAACCTACCCTCGGTGGACATGCATCAGTCCATTCGGTGTCAGATTATCAGAGGCATACAGTGTAGTACCCAACATGCGGAGTATCATCATTGTTCGACTTCACGAAGGGGCGAAGAGCCAAGCGCAGTAGTACGCGTACTTGGTTTTGCACATTCATACTACTCCACCCTCCGTCACAGTATACAGGGCGCGCTTCATTATGATGCATTTCTCTCAATGCATTTCCACCACCAGAGAGACTTTAGACGTGTTTGGTTTAATGCTCAAATAATTAGGGCGTGGTAACCGCAATCAAGTCCACAATTTTCTCTCCATGTATTGTACTACACTACAAGAAATATGTCAACTAGTGACCTTCTGTCAGTGACCCTGGAAGAAATGGTCATAGATCTATGACCATTTCAGACCAATTGGTCAAAAGCTGTTCCGGGGGCTCCAAACCCTAAACCATTGCGACCATTTCGGTCAGAAATGTCGTAATTTCCTTACATGAAATGGTCATAGAGCAAACAACGCTAGTCCGCTGCCTTATTTCTAGTTGTTAATGACCAATATAGATGGTCATAGCCTTGTAAATTGTGGTGGGTTGCTATGACTAGGCGCTACCTCATCAGTTTTGCCTATGTGTCATGTCCATGTGGCAGTTTTTGCTCTAGGTTGTGAAGCAACCTATATTTCTGTCATTCCCAAAATTCCCAAAAAAATCTCATAAATTCTTTGGGTGATATCTTCATCAAATATGTAAAAACCTTCCTTGCCTAGTTCAAAAATAATTCAAAAATATTCATTTTCCTATTCTGTTCACAACAACAGTTTGTGAAGGAAGTACCACTTTGGTATGTCCAAATAGTATCCATTTTCTACAGTGCTTTCCTATGCCCAAATAACCATCATCCACCAAATGCCAGCTCAATCCATTCATTATTTTGAGCCGAGCTTCAACATTCGTATTTATGTCTAGTGTGGTAGTTTGGGAAGCAAGTACCACCTAGGCTCCTCCTTTTGAGCTGAAAATTTGCGAAGACGGTCTTCTTAGTAACTGATCATCCTCAGCCAAAACACATGCCCATTAGCCATGTACATCTCCTGTACCGCTAATCAAACACTTGGCTGCTAATTCATGTTTGAGCATCGATCGGTCTCCTCGTGAGAATCTTATGTTGTAATTTTCTTCCTAGAACCTACCTGGGGAGTGCCCAACCCACTAGACATGCCTAGGCCGCCCAGAACACATGGCAACGCCACGGTCGCGCGGTGACCATGCGGCGGGCATGCGAGTTTACGCGCTTTAGAGTTGGGGCCCTCGGCCACTGCCCAAACCTCGACGTATCGCTACCAAACCATGTATTTATGATTAAATAGGTACTTATGTAACTAGAAATGATTTTTGGAAGAAATAAATAGCAAACTATGAGGCAACTGCAGTTCAAATTTGACCCGCTTCCAACTGAATCGACGGAAATTTGTCTTTTTCACGAGAGGTGGATCAAAACTTTTTACACCCAACCATTTTGTCAATTGTGGATTAAATATGTCCTAGTATTTTATAAAAATGAATTGGTCCAATTTTGCAACAATTATTTGGGAGGTCCTTCACAGAAAAACCTCCTTTTGGGCACTAGAAAAACGAAAAATGGTTATTTCATCCAAAGAAAATGAAAACTTACTTAGGCAACATTGTTTGCCATTCCAATATGCACCCTTGTGCACAATATGAGATCATTTGAACAAACTATGCCATGAATGTGTCCATAAGATTGATCATTTGGCTTGAAAGCCATTGATCTCCACGCATGATAGCTCGTTTCTGAGAACACTTTTTTAAAATAATTGCCGTATTACAAGTTTGTTATTTTCCTGGAAACATGGCCACATATAATGATACAATGCGAAGGTTTCCCAATTTTTTTTGATTTTTTTTGAATTTTTTATGCCCGTTTCAAAATGCGGTCAAAACAGCGGGAATGACCGTTCCTAGCTAGTGGTTGAATCTTGGAGTTTTTTTGGTGTTTCTCTGATTAAATAGGTACTTATGTACCTAGAAATGTTGGGCTTGGCCCATGAGGTCAACCCAAAATTAATAGGAAAAATACATTAGAAAGGCCGAATTGGACCAGGCTGATTCTTGTGCCACATCAGATTGCTACGTCGGATGCCTACGTAGCTTGGGGAGGCTGCTAGTGACCAAAACAAAACAGTAGGAATATTTTGGTCGTAAACGTCCACGACCTTCTCATAGAGAAGGTCGTTAATTTCAGTTTACGATCGCCAGCTTTTGACCTTCTGTTTTTGGTCGAAAAAAGGTCGCAAATGAGAAACTATGACCTTTCAGTGAGCAATAGTCAAGGTCACAAGTTGACATATTTCTTATAGTGGTACTACGGAGTGCATGCATGTGTGTACCCGGGGTGGAAGCACGGCATGCATGTGTGTACACATTATTCCCTCTAGTAATAGACGCCGTGCTATAACTACCAATGCTATTTTTTAGGCCGATTGCTAGTCGCCTTGGTCCATAGATTTTTTTTTTCTGAAGCGTGCTGTATAAATAGTGACGGATGGAGTAGTATGAGCGGATTCAAAGAAGGGCGTATTGATGGTTGCTTCTTTAGAGCAACTTACAGTGGGAAATGTGGGGCTTATGATTTGACTGCTCATTACTCACTATTAATGCGGCGCAACGACCGGGTTGAGTCTCCCATGCAGTTGTGCACTACCCCCTCGGTTCTTAAATATACTCCGAAGTATTTGTCTTTCTAGAGATTTCAACGAGTGACTACTCGAATATTTGTCTTTTTAGAGATTTCAAATGGACTGGCACATACGGATGTATATAGACATATTTTAGAGTGTAGATTCACTCATTTTGCTATGTATGTAGTCACTTGTTGAAATCTCTATTAAGACGAATAGAATATTTAGAAACGGAGGGAGTACACATATGAAGCAAAATGAGTGAATCTACACTCTAAAATATGCCCATTTAAAATTTGTAAAAAGACAAATATTTAGGAACGAAGGAGTATAATTTTGTGGATGGCACATGGACCCAGATGATGAAGAGGCTTCTTGCAATGCTATCAAGCTTCCATCATTTGTTTACATAATTGACGTACTATACAAATAATTTTCTAGCAACATGAAATTGTACAATGGTGTGAGCTTTCATCTTTTGTTTCGCGTGTCTTGCCATCGATGCTCTATCGGAAACAAGAGAAAACTAACTTCCTTGCTAATGCATGTCAATTATTAGCAGATCAGAGCTAATAATTACATCACAACTGAAGACAAAGTTGTGAGAAGGTGTTAAATTAAAATTGATCCATGCTTTCATTGGCAGCAACGTCCCCCCAGCTCTGTCTAAATCAACAAGGCATGTTGGGAAAAAAGTAGCTGTCTCGAGCATGCAACATTCCGATCATTTTGTGCAGTTCCACTAAAATAGAGCTGAGCGTCCCTGTTCCAAAGATATCAAGTGTGATTACGATAATAGAGGACTGCTGATGAAACAATAAACACACAAATAGAAGCCGGTCACCTTTGGAGTCTCTCTTAAGACTAACTAGTTGGAGAATATTAGGCTCGGAGTTGGATGAGGACGATAGAGCAAGACCAATCTCCCTTTGGGCAGTCGCACTGAAATGTAGAGACGTTGCCAGTGTGACATTTTAGTACAACTGCACAAAACACTCTTAAGAAAAAAGTGATTTGTGCAGTTCACCAAAAGGTCGCAATAGCAACGAGGTGAAATGGATAGCCCTTATTGCAAAAAAGAGGTAGAAAGGAAACAGTTACTGGCCAATAACAGTTGATGACACATGCGACGACAAAAAAGAAGCATATTCCTTGTCCTAAGTAAAGATAACAACACGGTTGTGTTTTTCTAAAACGGTGTGAGGACGAGAATGCAATATGGAAAGTATGCCGGACGAGCTACGTTTTGGGCAAAGAACTATGGAAGATCCAAATGCAGCGACGTGGGAAAACGGGCAGTGGAGCAACGCCGGAGGGGATACCCGGACGTCGTCGGGATGTAACTAGGTGAGCGACGACAGGCGGAATCTGCGAGCAGGTGGCGTAGGCCCTGCCGCGCCGGAGCTTGGTCAGAGAGAACGACGTGTACCGCAGATCGGGACGTGCTGCCTCGGCGTCGTCGAACGGAGAAACGATGCACTTGCTCGCTTTCCCCCGGCGGACGGGATGCGGCCGGATCAGGGACCAACGGTGAGAGAGAGAGAGAGAGAGAGAGAGAGAGGCCACCGCACTCCCTTTCCCCCGGCGGACGGGATGCGGCCGGATCAGTGACCAACTGTGAGAGAGAGAGGCCACCGCACTCCCTTTCCCCCGGCGGACGGGATGCGACCGGATCAGTGACCAACGGTGAGAGAGAGAGAGAGGCCACCGGAGCCTTGTGTGAGATACTCTGAGGAGCGGACTGCCTTTTCCTCCATAAAAATCGTTTTATATTCTATGTACGTGCCATTGAGCGCTATAACTTTATTTAAAAATAACGCGACAAAGCGTCAAGTCGAACTTTGTTTCGTGCACGCGTGGTACACGACCTCCCTAGGTAAACAACCACTACAGGCGTTCAAATTACCACGTGGGCTGCCATTTCGTAAAGAAATGAGCTCCACCATGTACCCGCGCGGGTGTGGCTGGGCATGAAGCGTGAGTACGTGCACGGTGCACCTATTCTCTTCTTGTATACGTACATCACCTATGTGGGGTTGTGCAAGAGAGATACAAACCTAGAGAGATATAGTGTGTGGGTTCTTGAGAGTTGGGGGGGGGGGGTCAATCAAAAAATTTAACATATGCAATGTGTGTGAAATAGAGTCCTGGATATAACATATATATAGAGGGGTGATCCACGAGAAGAGAGGGAGGTATCATCGGCTTGAGGTGTCCATAGAATCGAAGAGAGGGATGATGTGTGTGTGTGCGTGTGCGCGCGTGCGACAGATAAAGAGTGCCATTGAATTTGTGTGTGCCCACGCCAAAGATATAGAGTGGCTGGCCTACTGGAACATGAGATGGGACATGTGCAGTTTGTCTCTGTGGCATGGATACCTACCTGCAGTGCTCGACTATCAGTGTGTGGTGGGGGAAGAGGGAGGCCCAATTAACTATAGAGGTACAATGGCTGGTATATGTGTGGAGGAGGAGAGAGGCATGCCTCATGTATTAAGGAGATCGATCTGCCTCATGTATTAAGGGACACCGATCGGCATCCATGCATATGTGCAGGAGATGAATAAGGTTGGGAGAGAGACAGAGCTAGAGTGTTGGAGGGGGTGGTAGTGGAGTTGCTTCTAACAAATGGTGGGATAGGCTTCCTAGACAAACGGAGGGCACGCCCGCAATATCAGTAGGAGAGGAGATGGCTGCTTGTTGTCTGTGCACGTGCGTGTGAGAGACGGGTCAGGAGGTATGCACGAATGATGAGGGGGGACGATGTGGCTGTGGTAAGCAGACGTAACTACATAGGAAGATCAATCGCCCTTTGTAAGAGAAAGGAGAGACATAACTTGTGAGGTACGTTGATCGATGGGGGGGTAGTTAAAGTCGATCTAGGTATATGTTGGGAGATCGATCGGTATATATGCATGTGTGTGTTAGAAGCAAATGAGGCACGATGAGAAGGATAGAGAGAGAGAGGGATGCATGTAGGAGGTGGTACGAGAGGCATACTATATCAAGGGGGAGGAGTGTGCGAGTACGAGAACGATGAAAAGAGTGGTGGGAGTGAGGCATGGACGGTGACAAGAGAAGAGGGGAAGCTTGTGTTTGTGCTAGGCACACCTAGCTAGAGACGCATATCGATCGATGTGTGCGGTAAAGAAGGGGTTGGGGGCCTACACACACCGTGGGTGAACGACCTAAAGTGAAAAGACGAATTTGCGCGATGGAGCTAGAGAATGCTGAGGGAGGGTGAGAGGGATGCGGGCGTGTGCATGCACAAGAGAAAATTTGCGCTAGCTACAAAGATAAGATGGTTGTGTGGGTGTAAAAGACGAATAGAGATCATATATACTTCATTATAAAAAGCGAATTTGGATATTTGAAGAATTTATCATAGTGTATCAAACCGACGGATGTGTGAATATATATACCGGTGATACACATGGTGTGGTTATGAACATGGTATACTACATTTAATATATTTTATCTCTTCTCTTATAAAAAAACAGAGTTGTTGATGATGGTGTGCCTGCCATCCTGCATTATAGGTCGTCTGATTTATATCTGGCGGATAGCAAGGAAACTATGATGGTTGAAGTTGGCAACAATCATGATTGTATATTCTTATTGAAATAGAGAAACGAATTCAAATTTAGTTCGAATTGCAGCGGTAGTATAGACATTTGGAATGCACTAAAATTTTGGTATGAGTAGGTTACATGCATCATACATCAAGCGAAAAAATTTAATTGGACATAACATGGATTCATACTCCCTCCTTCCATCTATATAGGGCGTAATGAGATTTTTAAGACCGCCTTTGACTATTGACAAGATTAATAGTACATGACATGCACAATGTGAAAATTATATCATTGAAAGAATCTTTCACAGACGAATTTAACGGTGTGCTTTGTGTAAGTTGCATGTCATATATCATTGCTCTAATATTTGGTCAAAGTTAGCATCAAAAAATGCATTAGGCCCTATATAGATGGAAGGAGGGAGTAGCTTTGAATAGCATTTGTATAGTAAAACGGGGCAAGACTCTCTCTTTGTGTGGTGTGAATAGTTTTATTTTTTTCGTTTTCTTTTTGGTTGAGGGAAGTGCGAATCTATTTGGTACGTACAAGTACAATATTACTACACGTTAGGCTTGTCCCTAAAATTCAACCCGCGTCTTGTTATATCCCGAAAAATCAGATATCGTGCTCCCAAAACTGGCGCCTTCACAACCCGCGCCTTGCTATCCCGAAATTACAACGCGCGCGAAAACTCCCTCCAGCTGCCAAATCCCGACACGCGAAATCCCCCTTCTAACCCTGAGCCGGAAGGGCCGCTAGTTCAAATCGATGGGGGGTACTTTTGTAACACACCCTACATTTTGGACAAGCGCATTCCTAAGTCATGCTTCACCCCCTCCCATCGCCCCCTTTTCGCCGTTCGAAATCCCAGGCCGCCATAACCTCTCCGCTCCAGCCGCGAAACCCCACCCTCCTCTGTCCGCCACGTCACCGCTGCCCAGCCGGAGCCTCTTCCCCGACGATGTCATCCACCGCAACAGCTCGACGTCCCGCGTCCACCTCCCCGGATGAGGATCCGTCGTCCATCTCGCCGTCCCGCCGGTTCAGCCGCCCCGTCCTCCACCTCCAAGGAGCTGCTCCGACGATCGCCTCGTCTATCACGGCTGCTCCATCCCCACAGTGCCGCCTTAACCTGCTCCACCGGAACCGCAACATCCTCACCGACTCCTCGGACGAAGCCGAGGCCTACTAAGTGACACCAAACAGGCGTACACTCATCGCATCGCACCTTCCCCTTAACTCGACCTCCCGGCGCCGACGGTGCTCCATCCCGCACCCCCATGGAGCGGCTACCTTGAAGCCGGCGCCGCGGGCGACATCTCCACGGCGGCTCTCCCCTAGTGTGAGGCCCCTTCGGCGGCAGCGTCCATACCAGCCGGATCTGCTGCTGCTGCTCCGGCTCTTGCTCGATCACTCGCTCGCCAAGCTGTTGCTGCTACTCTCCCCCTCGCTCGTGCTGCTGCTCTGCTCCGATTAAGCCACAGTTCAGTCGACTGAATCGACTTTCGGGTCAGTCGATTTTCAGGGGTTGGGGAGCTCGCCGGAGTTAAGGAAGAACCACCCGCAGCAGGGACGGGGGCTCGCCGAAGAGGTACCCCACTATCTATCTTAGGGTTCAGGGTGGGGGGTGCCTAGAGGGTTGGCCGGGGCGGCGGTGGCGAGTTGTTTCGAGGCGGCGAGGCGGCGCTAGGGCTGGCGGTTCGGCCAGTGGTGGCTGGCGGCTCAGGGGGTGTAGGTTGAAGATGAACTGCAGGCCCTCCCTAAACTACATGTCAAGTGCCTCTCTGCTACCATTGTGTTCAGTTTCGACATTAGCATTCAGATTCCACAGTAAATTTCAGTTTCGACAGTTAAGTTCAGAGTGAACAGTTTTTACCTCATATGTTGTAGTCAGGTGGTTTTTGGTGATGTTAATTTTACATCCATTTTACATCATCTATTGGGGATGCTATTAGAATCCCACTTGAGATTGACGATGTCTGTCTTGTGCTGCTTCAGCCTTAACGTCTTACGGCTCACCAAAGCTTCTCCAACGACAGAACGATCCATCACAATAGAGCAGTGCCCGGGACGCTGTCTACAGATTCCTCAGATCTTCCTCCACACCTCCGACAGCCACCTCTGCCTCAACTGCTTCAGCGACCTACCCAATGATGCTGAGGTCGACACGGCTATGGCAAAGAGGTTGTACACTTGTTGCATCACTTATTACTATACATTCACGTCGATCCATTAGGGCTATTTTGGTTCAACGGAAAAACATCGATCCACTGGTTGTTACCATCACTCTAAATTTCTGCATTCTCTCCTAACATAATCTCACCATATTTTTTCGTATGCATGTCAGATATTGTACACAGTCATGCTGAACATGTAGAGAAAAGGAGAAGAGTTTTGCGCGGCAATACAATGTCATGCATACATCGCTCCATGGTGGGTTCAATGGCAAACCCTCCCCACCCCTCTCCAGATTGTAATCCAGATGAAGATATCTGTTCCGAGGCAGATTCGGACGCCGCTGACCACTCCTATTTACCCCCAAGGTGTTTGCTCTACCTTGGCATGATGATGATAGTCATATCATGCATATGTTGCCTTGAAGTGCCTACTTTTGACATCATATATGTCATCTGCTTAGTTTAGACATGTTCTGTAATGCCACCTATTTAGTTTCTATATCATATATGGGAATTATGCAGTCTCATGTCTTTTAGCCAGCCATAATATATGTGAAATGTGCAATGCCATCCTATTTAACCAGGCATCATATATTTGAATTATATCTTGCCCATCCTTTTGTTCATTACATTTCCATTTGTCGACAATGTTTGTACATTAAACTACTCTTCCTGTGAATCAGCCATTTGGGTGGGAGATGGAAAAATCTGGAGTGAAAACAAGGCCTTCAGAGCAGACAGTGCTACACGTCAAAGCAGATCTCTTGTTGGGTCCCGATAGCTCCTCAGAGATGGATTCAGAGACAGATGACCAGTCCTATTCCCCCACTGAGGTGTATGCTCTAACTTGGCGCGGTTATACTGCTCATATCATGCATACGGTTTGTTGCATTGCATAGTTTAGACATCATACACACAATATTCAACACCATGTTCTTAGTTCAGACATCATATCGAATGCCCTCTGTTTAGCATATAAATCACATATGTGAATTAAATGATGCGATCCTGATTACTTAGATAACATGTAGGTGAATTATGTCATGTGATCCTGTTTAGTTATTCGTCATATCTTTGAATTATGTTATGCTATGCTATCCAGTTTAGATAGACATCATATATGTGAAATTATGTCATGCTATCCGTTTTAGTTAAACAATATACATGTCAACTATTTCATGCCCTCTTTTTTCCACACTATCTATTGCATCTGTCTCTTAAACAATGTCTGTACATTCAACTATGTTTCCTGTTTATCAGCCATTTGAATTGGAGCGGGTGATGCCAGTATCTAGCGGACTAAAAACACGATCTTCAAATAAAACAGTGCTACCTCTTCGTGGAGATAGCACCCTGGTTGTACATGCACAAGAACTAGCCCTACCACACATAACCCAAACTCTCGCAGATTGTACTCCTACTACGATGGACAGAGAACCAGCTTCACCCAATCTAACCCCAACCCTAGCCGATAGTAACCCAGTTCTTGTTGACACAGCACCATCTCCACCACAGAGCTCCCAAACAAGAGCAGATAGTAAGGCAGCTCCAGTGCCCAAAGGTCCAGTACTATCACGGCTAACCCCAACTCCACCAGTTAGTACGCCTATTCCTGTTGAGGAAGCACAACCAGCTAGTCGTAGTTTAGCATCTATCGCATTTGATGTTGCTAAATTGTATGTGCGTATCTTCCCATCTTGGAAATATTATACTGAAGATGAAGGAAAATGCCAGTTGCAGGTGTTTGTCCAGGTGTTATGTGTAAGTAATGTTATTCATGGCAATTACTTTGCTTCGTCCCATACATCCTACCTCCATGATGGTTATAATACAGCAAATTTTCCCATTTTTCTATATAGAGAAGGACCGATTTGGAAACTCAGGATGAGGTAACCTGTGCTAATACCTCTGCTATCTTCAAGAATGTTTGGTGGCAGTATCAGAATTACCTGAAGAAAACATACTTCACCGGCAAAGAAACTCATCAAATTCCCTTACGTTCTTTCTGAGACACATTTACTGGACGATGACTGGGAATGCCTTGTTCTGTACTCGTCCTGAACCAAGAATGTGGTAAGGTCTATGAGCTCATTTTCTATTTTTAAGTATTATATTCTTGCGTCTTACTATACTTTGTTCATGTAGAACAAGTGCCTAAACCTGAAGAACAACTGTTTAATTTAAGATTCCATTGCTACCATAGGACATAGATATATGTTTGTTTGATGCTTTTATTACGTACTAGTACTTGGCAATATAAGACTTGGTAGTTTAATCCTGTCCACCTTACTAATGAACTGGTTCACCGAAATGATTTTCATATACTAGTTGTCGGTGTAATAAAGTAGGGGTACCTTAGTATCCCGAACTTGTGCACGGGCAGTCGTAGCACCCCGCGGCAAGGCTTGCCAGGCGATCGCCAAGACTCTACGTGGTCCCTTTTTTGGGCCATCCAAGAACAAAGTATTTGAGCCAAGACCCCGGCAGGAGGAGCTTGCCGGGAAGGCCACCCGAAGAGAGCAAGGTCCCGGCAAGAGGAGCTTGCCGGGACGCCCGCTCGAAGCACAAGGCCCCGGCAGGAGGAGCTTGCTGGGAAGGCCGACCGAGGCACGACAAGATACTTGCTGCGACGCGCCCCGCGTCCCGGCAAGGACCGGTGAGCGACAAGCTCCCGGGCGCGACAAGGCACCAACCGCGGCAAGGCGTTTGCCGCGGCAAGTCACCACCCCGCGCCTGCGCTCCAGCCCATCCACCCACGCGTCGCTCTGGGGCCATTCCAGGCGTACGTGGCGAGAGGCTGCGCAGCCAGGGGCATGCGGTGGCAAAGCAACGCTGACAGAGTAGCCATCGTGGCAAACGGTGGCGCTCCTGACGGTCCACTTCCCTGCGCCATCTGGGTGATGCGGACGGGCATTTAATGCCCTTGTCCCCTGCCGTCAGAGTTAGGTATGATAGCACTGTACAGCCACTGTGCAGGCAACTGTACCCACTACAGCATTCTCCCATTTTTGCCCCCACCTGCGCTGCCACCTGGGAGTAACCACTTGAGCATATAAAAGGAGGCCCCATGCGCACGTAGGGGAAGGGGACATCCATCGCTATGCTCTCTCTCGCCAGCAGCTCGCGTGTACTGTAGCACCACACGCTCCCGAGCAAGAACACAATACAATCCACAAAGCAGAAGTAGGGTTTTACGCATCCTTGCGGCCCGAAGCTGGGTAAAATCCCTTGCGTGCATCGCCTCGATCCGCTCTTCGTGCGACCTCCGCCCCCCGCCGAACCAAGAAAGGGGCTCGGTCCCCATAGGTGTTCGGGGAAGCCGATTCCCCCCGACATCTTTGGCGCGCCAGGTAGGGGGCGTCGAAGTTGTGCAAACCTGATCCGGCGTCTACACGGGCTAGATCTCCATCATCTTTGTCGACATGCCACCGAAGAAGAAGGCTCCAGAGGTGGCCGGTCCGTCCGCGTCGAACCCGCCGCCCTTGGAGCAAACGGGCGGTGGGGACGGCACCGGCGGCGGGACGGGCGTCGTCGAGCCAGCTCATGGCGCCACGGCATCCGAACATGCACCGCACCCCTCTCAGGAGGCACGGGACCAGCAGCGTCTTGGCGCCCATGGTACCATACGCTCGCTGGACCCAAATCGAGCCGGCGGATCCCAGGGCGCTCAAGGCTAGCACTCACACCAACGTGCTGGCGCGAGCGTGGCGCGGCTGCCTGGTCCGGGTGTTGCTACTTCTAACATAGTTAGAAGTTCGAGCACATCCCGCTCCACGCGTCGTTCGCCACCACTGCCCGCCACTCCAGCAGAAGCTCTGGCGCGAGCTCAACTGCTCCTAGACTACCCTCCAGCGGCGGACAAGCTCGATGACTGGAGGGCCACGATATAGAGCCTCATCGGTTTCGCCAACGGCGACACCCCGCGGCAGCACAGCGCGTCGCAGCCGCGGCGGGACGACCAGGCGAGAACCGATGGCGCCAGGACCGGCGGGGGTGCGACCACCGTGCACTCCCCGCCCCAGAGGCCAAGGTCGCCGACTCGCCGAAATCATCACGACAACGACTCCACCGCGTCGTCAAATCCGCGAACTCGTCGCGATCAACGCCAAGTTCTTCACGAGCGAGAGCAAGAGGACGCTCGTACTCGCATCGAGCGTCAGAGAGAAGCGCGGCGTCAATTAGGCCACCGCGCTGGGCCCTCTGTCGACATGCATGCACCAGGGGAACCAGGCGACCTGCCGTACGCTGTGGGCTGCCCTGCGTTCACCCGTGAGCTGCGGTAAGTCCAGTGGCCCAGCACGAATTTCAAGCCAGACGTAGCAGAGAAGTACGACGGCAAGTCGCATCCGTCGGAGTTCCTCAGCATCTACACCATCGCGGTGCAGGCTGCTGGAGGGCAAGACGACAAGATCCTTGCCAACTACTTCCCGCTGGTACTCAAATCCAACGTCAGATCCTGGCTCATGCACTTGCCGGATAACTCCATAACCTCCTGGACAGACTTGTGCCATCAGTTTGTTGGCGCCTTTACGGCTGGCCACAAACCCCATGGCCAAGTGAGCGACCTTCATCTGCTCATCCAGAAGGAAGGGGAACCCTTGCGCAAGTTTATCCAGAGATTCAGCTGTGTACACTACAACATCCCAGACGTCCACCCCGCCGCGGTCATCAGCGCATTCCATCAGAACATGCGTAACCGCAGGATGCGGGAGGAGATGGTGATGTGCAAGATCAAAGGCGTCAGCGAGCTATATGCCCTGGCCGACAAGTGTACCCGTGCTGAGGAAGGGAGGAAACTCCCCGGAGAGAACACTGGAGCAGGAGAATCTGATAGTGAGGATACCGCCACGGCAAGGAAGGGCCGGCGGCGGAGCAACAGGAAGAAGAAGAGCCAAGAAGTACTGGTTGTTGAGCTGTCCGGTGATGAAGGCGCCGCCAAGAAGGCCCAGGCTGGTAGCTCTGGCAAGGAGATTTCCGGATGCGCCCACTGCCAGGCTGTGGCGGTCGCTGACAAGCGGGACGGCACCAACAAACATTACTGCAAGATCCACCGCACCAAGGGCCATGACCTCCAGAGTTGCAAGCAGGTCGAGCGGCTCGTCGAGCTGCAAAAGGCCGAGTACGAGCGGCGCGACAAGTAGAGAGCCCGGGGAGGTGGCGGAGGATCAGGCACGAAGCGCCCCGGCCAGGGAGGACGCCGCGACAAGGACAAGCAGCGGCAAGCGGACCGACCTCCCCGCGGCCGCGACAAGAACGAAGACGACGACGAAGACGAAGACATGGATGACGTTGAGACCAGTGAGCAGGAGTTTCAGAAAGCCACAGAGGTCTTGTGCGTGGACGGCGGTGCTTCCCTGCATACTTCTCACCGCTAGCTCAAGCAGTGGGCGCGGGAAGTCAATGCAGCGGAACCACCCGTCGAGTCGCGCAAGCCTCTGAAATGGTCCAGCACGCCTATCATCTTTGATATTGAAGACCACCCTGATCTCACAACAGCGATCGGGTGCTTGCCGATGTTGGTCTCACCAACAGTCCGCAACCTCAAGGTCACTAAGATGCTAGTTGACGGCGGGGCCGGCTTGAACCTGATCTCCTCCGCTATGCTCCGGAAACTCCAAGTCCCCGACAGCGAGCTCGAAGAGACCGGCAGGTTACAAGGAATCAACCCGGGAAGGAGCAAGCCGAAGGGGAAGGTAACGTTGCCAGTGACATTTGGCAGCGAGCTGAACTTCAGGACAGAGAGGATCACTTTTGACGTTGCCGATTTTCCATTACCCTACACTGGAATTCTCGGCCGTCCAGCGCTCACCAAGTTCATGGCGGCCTCTCACTACGCCTACAACATGCTCAAGATGCCAGGCCCGATAAGCGTCATCTCTGTCCCCGGCGACAAGAAGGATTCCCTTATCTGTGCCGACAAGATCTACCGGGAAGCAGCAGCCGCAGCGGATCACAAGCCGCTTGCCGCTGAAGCTCCCGGAGGGAAGAAGAGGACCAAGCCCGGCAAGTGCTCTGGCGCCCACTCCGGCAAGTGCACCTCTTCGGAGTGCTGCGCTACTGTCGAGGACGCGCCATCGAGCTCCATCGGCAAGAGTAAGAAGACAATAGCAGCTCCGCCAACGACCAAGAAGGTGCCCGCCAAGGAGGACGGCACTGATGGTACCTTCACCATCAGTGCCATGCTCGACCCCAAATAGGAAAGCGCGCTCGTTGCTTTCCTGCGGGCGAATGTCGATGTGTTTGCCTGGCAACCATCTGACATCCCCGGCGTTCCCAGGAAAGTGATTGGGCACCACCTCGCCGTCTGTCCTCACGCGCGGCCCGTCAAGCAAAGAGTCAGGAAGCAAGCAGTGGAGCGCCAAGAGTTCATCGCAGAAGAGATCATGAAGTTGGAAGCGGCAGGCCTCGTCAGAGGTGTGCTCCATCCGACTTGGTTGGCCAATCCTGTTGTCGTGCGCAAAGCAAATGGGAAATGGAGGCTTTGCATCGACTTCACTGATGTTAACAAAGCTTGTCCCAAAGATCCCTTTCCCTTGCCGCGCATTGACCAGATTGTTGACTCCACGGCCGGATGTGACCTGCTTTCATTTCTTGACGCCTACTCAGGATATCATCAGATCTTCATGGCTGAAGAAGATTTAGAGAAGACCGCGTTCATCACTCCATGTGGCACGCACTGTTTCGTACGGATGCCTTTCAGGCTGAAGAACGCCGGTTCAACATTTGCGAGGGTTGTCCACACTGCTTTTGAGCCACAAATCCACAGAAACGTGGAGGCCTACATGGATGTCATAGTGGTCAAGAGCAGAGACAGTGCAACCCTGATTCAAGACTTAGAAGAGACCTTTGCGAACCTGCGCAGGATCAGCCTCAAGCTCAACCCCGAGAAGTGCGTGTTCGGAGTCCCTTCCGGCAAGCTTCTCGGGTTCTTCGTGTCACAGCAAGGAATCAAAGCCAACCCAGACAAGATCAAGGCCATCGAGCAGATTGAAGTACCAACACGTGTCAAGGGCGTACGAAGGCTTGCCGGCTGCGTCGCGGCTCTCAGCAGGTTTATTTCCAAGTCTGCAGAACGCGCCCTGCCGTTTTTCAAAATTTTGAAAAAGGCGGGTCCAGTAAAATGGACTCCGGAAGCGGAGGCTGCGCTGCAGGACCTGTACGACGACGACGCCACCATGCTCATCGTGAAGGTGTTCAACACGACTATGTCTCGCATGCGCTACGCTGAAGATTATGATGCCGGTACGTTCTGCCTCTTCTTATTCCTCTACATTTGGCTTTGTCTCACATTGATTGTCAACGGTCATTGTTGCATTTGGACAGGTAATGGGAGCAGCAGCAGCGACAATGGCTACAGCCAAAGCAGCAGCGACCATGGCTGTAGCGAAAGCAGCAGCGACCATGGCTGTAGCAAAAGCAACAGCGATTCTGGCAGCAGCATAGACAACAAGAAGGATGATCCGGACTGGAGTGCGGGAGAAGAGGAGCAGAGTGGGGATGAGGAACTGCAGGATGACCTAGCGCTGGTGCTGGCTGACCAAGGGCAAGAGATGGAGGTGGCTGAGGATGACCTAGCGATGGTCGTGCCTGAAGGTGGCCTCGCGATGGTGGTGGTGCCTGAAAATGACCATGCACCGGTGGTGGCGCCGGCGATCCCACAGCTGGGCGACATGACCACGCCAATTCAGGTAGAAGACTACATCCCACTACCTCCACCGCCTCCACCGCCTCGCCGCTCTTGCCGAATCAGGTTGAGGAAGGAGAAGGAGAAGAACAATGCATGAGAACTGAACGGTGTTGGATGAACAATGTGAAACTTTTGTAATATGTAACGATGGAACTATGTGTTGGCTATGTATGTATATATGATGGAACTTGTGTGTTGGCTATCTATGTATATATGATGGAACTTGTGTGTTGGCTATGATTGTTATATGGATGCTTTTTGTATATCTCATAGGTGAAATAGTGACCTGAGATTAAGAAAAGAAATTAAAAAAATTGTTACTAATGGCGCATTACTGTGTGGTGCGCCATTAGTATAGCAAACACTAGTGGCGCACCGTGGGCAAAACTAATGGCGCACTACCTGGTGCGCTATTCGTATACCAGATACTAATGGCGCATCGGTGGTGCGCCATTAGTAAGATATACTAGTGGCGTGCTACTAATGGCGCACTGGTAATGCGCCATTAGTAGGCAAAACCAGTGCGCCATTAGTAAGCCTTTTCCTAGTAGTGTATGCATGATTCTGGTGAACCTGTTGCTAAAACACCTGAGAATCCAAATGATATTTCTATCTCTGATGCTAATACACAATCTGGTAATGAACATGAATCTAGTGATAATATTAATGAAGATGTTCATGATGATGCTGAACCTAGTAATGATAATGATGTAGAAATTGAACCTGTTGTTGATCTTGATAACCCACAATCAAAGAATCAACGTTATGACAAGAGAGACTTTGTTGCTAGGAAACATGGTAAATAAAGAGAACCATGGGTTCAGAAACCCACGCCTTTCCCTCCCAAACCATCCAAGAAAAAGGATGATGAGGATTTAAACGCTTTCCTGAAATGATTAGACCTATCTTCTTGCGTATGCGTTTGACTGATATGCTCAAAATGAGTCCTTATGCTAAGTATATGAAAGAAATTGTTACAAATAAAAGAAAGATACCGGAAGCTGAAATTTCCACCATGCTTGCTAATTATACTTTTAAGGGTGGAAGACCAAAGAAACTTGCAGATCCAGGAGTACCTACTATACCATGCTCCATTAAAACAAACTATTTTAAAACTGCTTTATGTGATCTTGGAGCCGGTGTTAGTGATATGCCTCTCTCTTTATATCGTAGACTTGATTTGAATAAGTTGACAACTACTGAAATATCTTTGCAAATGGCTGATAAATCAACTGCTATACCTGTCGGTATTTGTGAGGATGTGCCTGTTGTGGTTGCAAACGTTACTATTTTAACGGACATTGTTATTCTTGATATTCCCGAGGACGATAGTATGTCTATTATTCTTGGAAGACCTTTTTTGAATACTGCAGAGGCTGTTATTGATTGCAACAAAGGCAATGTCACTTTTCATGTTAATGGTAATGAGCATACGGTACACTTTCTGAGGAAACAACCTCAAGTCCACAGTATCAATTCTATTGGAAAAATTGCATCGATTATTTTTGGAGGTTTTGAATTTCCTCTTCCTACTGTCAAGAAGAAATATGATATTATTATTATTGCGGATGTGCATATCCCCATTGAGGTAACATAGTGTTATTCGAAATTTCTCCGGTTCCATGTTAATCGGAATGAGTTTGTTAACAAGACTTGATCAACCTTGTTAGTGGATTCCTTTTGATGAGCATGAGATGGATGAAACTAGAAGGCACAACCTTCTATACCCTCCTTTTACTTTTTGTTATTTAGTTGAAATAAAGTAAAAATAGTATTTTTCTATCTATTTTCTGAATTATCCGTGGAATATAAAAATACCCCGAAAATAAAAGTTCTCCAAATGCCCCGAAATTGAAATATGTTTTTTTCTGGAATATTTGAGAATATCTGGCACTGAGAACACAACAGGGGGAGCAAGCACCTGGCCACGAGGGTGCAGGGCGCGCCCACCCCTATAGGGCGCGCCCCCTCCCTCGTGGGCCCATGGTGGCTCCACTCCACTTATTCCTACACCCACACACTTCTTCTTCCTCCCAAAAAAATCACCATCCAGCTCAAGCACGAGTTCTAGCTCATTTTCCTACGATTTTTGATCTCCTTGCTCAAAGCACCTCTCACAAAACTGCTTGGGGAGATTGTTCCTTGGTATGTGACTCCTCCGTTGGTCCAATTAGTTTTTGTTCTAGTGCTTTATTCATCGCAAATTTGTGCTGCTTAGGTGACCATGTTCTTGAGCTTGCCTGTCAAATTTATATGGTTCCAAGTAGTTCTAATGCATGTTATAGTCTCTAGGCACTTGTAGGAGTAGTTGCTATCAATTTTGTTGAGCTTGGTTCACTTTTATTTGAAGTTACTAAAAATTTAAGAATTTTTCCAGAGGAAGAAATATGCTTAGGAAAATGTACCAAGGTGGTTCTTCAAGGAAGCAAGGACCCAGGCTTGTAATGCGTGATGCTGACGATGAGCCAAGAAGGGACACTCCAGTGCGGCCTTGTGAATGGCCTTCAGAAAACTTTATGGATCGAGCGGGAATCAAGGAAGAATTTAATGCATATTTGCGTAACACTGATCTTGTGAGCTTCAAGGGAGAAAATTGCCGCCAATACCACTATCTCACTAGTTCCTTTGTGAGGAGGTTTGAATTTTCATCTTCACGCAACTCTCCAACTGTCCTGTTTGATCTTTATGAAAAATCTTATACTATGGACTTAGAGGATCTTACCACTGCTTACAAACTTCCACAATGGGGTAGTGCTAGTGAACCTCGCAAATCTGAATTTAGAGAATTTCTTGCTAGTATAACTGTGGGGGAATCTAGAGACATAACACAAGCTACCATAGGGAGCATTCATTTTCCTGCTATACATTATTTTGCTCTCTTCATAGGTAGGTGCATAAATGGTAAAGATGAAGCGTGTCACATGTGTCTCGCTGACCTCAGTATTCTTAGGAGTGTTGTGTTAGGAGACAAATCTTATAACTTGGGAGCCATTGTTGCACGTAGGTTGCATCATAATAGATTTAATGGAGATTTCTTTGGAGGAATTTATGCAACCCGCTTAGCTGATTTACTTGGTGTAACCATATGTAATTATGATATTGAATCGCCTCGTACTTATTTAGACTTTAATGCTATGGTTCACCACCAGTTGTCGAGAGGAATGAATCACCTCTCCGGTATCGTTTAATCTTTGACAGACGTCGTGCTATCTGTATTACTCTCCCTGCTCCTGCCTTCTTTGATTATTAGGCAAAAGGAAGGCATTTTATTACCAGAGAGGAGGCAGATGAGTACAAGAGGAGGGGCGGAGGCACCTCGCCGCCACGCTGCAGCCTAGGAGGCAATAACTGTTGCATCGCAGTACGACCCCGGCTACCACTTTTGATATCCGCCAGGCCACCCATGGCAATAAACCAACTTAGGCCAAAAGCCTATGCTTGGGGGAGTACGTATTTCCCACCGACATTACATTTATGTTCACACACACTCATTGCTAGATGTCGGTGCTCATACTCTTTCACTTTAATATCCATGCTAGTTTATTTTCCATTTTCTTGATTTCTTCTTGTGTGTTTAATAAACCTTAAGAAAATCCAAAAAAAATTGTGTTGCTTTTAGTTAGTTTAGTTTTCTTGCTGTAGTAGTAACAATTAAAAAGAAAATCCAAAAATATTTCATGTTCTTCTTTTGCTTGTTGGGAGCTTTCCTGTGTAAATAGTTTTATTTCATTTCTTTTCTTTGGGGGTCGATAGGAGAAGACCATGATTAAATTGTTGAAGTGGCTCTTATATGCATTATTGTTGATTTAACCAAGAGCCCATGTTGCCTTGTCTTCTCCTGTTTATTGAATGCTCGCAGATTCCAGCTTAGTCCAATGCACGTGCACGCTTATTATTTTCACATCGTTCGGTCGTGCAAGTGAAAGGCAATTATGACGTTATATGATGGACTAATTGAGATGAGAGAAGCTGGTATGAACTCGACCTCTCTTGTTTTTGTAAATATGATTAGTTCATCGTTCCTGATTCAGCCTATTATGAATAAACATGTTTGCAATGACAATTAGAGATCATAGTTGCTTATGCCATGCTTGATTAGCTATGAGTTATAATGGTTTACCTTGCATGCCAACATGCTATTAAAATGGTTGTGATGTGGTAGTGGGGTGGTATCCTCCTTTGAATGATTTAAGTGACTCGACTTGGCACATGTTCACACATGTAGTTGATAGAAATCAACATAGCCTTCACGATATTTATGTTCATGGTGGATTATATCGTACTCATGCTTGCACTCAATGTTTATTAATTTTAATGCATGTTCATGACTGTTGTCGCTCTCTAGTTTGTCGCTTCCCAATCTTTCGCTAGCCTTCACTTGTACTAAGCGGGAATACTGCTTGTGCATCCAATCCCTTAAACCCCAAAGTTATTCCATATGAGTCCACTATACCTTCCTATATGCGGTATCTACCTACCGTTCCAAGTAAATTTGTATGTGCCAACCTCTAAACCTTCAAATGAAATTATGTTTTGTATGCTCGAATAGCTCATGTATCAACTAGGGTTGTCTGTATCTTCCATGCTAGGCGGGTTATTCTCAAGAGGATTGGACTCTGCTCCTCACTCACGAGAAAATGGCTCGTCACCGGGATGCCCAGTCCCCTGCTTTATACAATTCAAATCAATATAATTGCAAACAAAACTCGCCCTTGGACTGTTGTTAGTTGGAGGCACTCGTTGTTTCGAGCAAGGCATGGATTGGTGCTTGTTGGTGGAGGGGGGCTATAAACATTACCATTTTGTTTGGGAACCGCCTATCATGTGTGTAGCATGGAAGATATCGCCATCTCTTGGTTGTTATGTTGACAATGAAAGTATGCCGCTCAAAATATTATTTATCTTTGCTTTAAAACCGAGCTCTGGCACCTCTGCAAATCCCTGCTTCCCTCTTCGAAGGGTCTATCTATTTACTTTCATGTTGAGTCATCACCCCCTTATTAAAAAGCACCAGCTGGGGAGCACTACTGTCATTTGCATCCATTACTATTAATTTATATTGGGTATGACTATGATTGGATCTCTTTTACCATGAATTACAATGTCTAGTCAATCCTTGATCTTTAAAGGTGCTCTGCATTTATGTTTTGCGGTCTCATAAAGGGCTAGCGAGATTCCATCTTATTATATCATATCATGATTGTTTTGAGAAAGTGTTGTCATCCGAGATTTATTATTATTGCTCGCTAGTTGATTAAGCCATTGACATGAGTAAACATGAGACCTAAGAGATATTGTGAATGTGGCTAATCATAATGTTTGCTGAAAACTTGAATGTTGGCTTTACATATTCACAACAACAAGAGCAAACAGAGTTTGTAAAAGTTTTTCCTTATCAATTTCAGTTTATCAACTGAATTTCTTGAGGACAAGCAAAGGTTTAAGCTTGGGGGAGTTGATACGTCTCCGTCGTATCTACTTTTCCAAACACTTTTGCCCTTGTTTTGGACTCTAACTTGCATGATTTGAATGGAACTAACCCGGACTGACGCTGTTTTCAGCAGACTTTCCATGGTGTTATTTATGTGCAGAAACAAAAGTTCTCGGAATGACCTGAAACTCCACGGAACATATTTTTGGAAAATATTAAAAATATTGGAAGAAGAATCCACGTCAGGGGCCCACCACCTGTCCACGAGGGTGGGGGCGCGCCTGCCCCCTGGGCGCGCCCCCTGCCTCGTGGGCCCACTGACGCTCCACCGACCTCAACTCCAACTCCATATGTTCACTTTCGGGGAGAAAAAAAACAGAGAGAAGGATTCATCGCATTTTACGATACAGAGCCGCCGCCAAGCCCTAAAACCTCTCGTGAGGGCTGATCTGGAGTCCGTTCGGGGCCCCGAAGAGGGGAATCCATCGCCATCGTCATCATTAACCATCCTCCATCACCAATTTCATGATGCTCACCGCCGTGCGTGATTACTTCCATCGAGTTAGTTTTGTTAGGGTTTGATCCCTAGTATCCACTATGTTCTGAGATTGATGTTGCTATAACTTTGCTATGCTTAATGCTTGTTACTAGGGCCCGAGTGCCATGATTTCAGATCTGAACCTATTATGTTTTCAAGAATATATGTGAGTTCTTGATCCTATCTTGCAAGTCTATAGTCACCTACTATGTGTTATGATCCGGCAACCCCGAAGTGGCAATAATCGGGGCCACTCCCGATGATGACCATAGTTTGAGGAGTTCAAGTATTCACTATGTGTTAATGCTTTGTTCTGGAACTCTATTAAAAGGAGGCCTTAATATCCCTTAGTTTCCATTAGGACCCCGCTGCGACGACAGGGTAGGACAAAAGATGGCATGCAAGTTCTTTTCCATAAGCACGTATGACTATGTTTGGAATACATGCCTACATTACATTGATGAATTGGAGCTAGTTCTGTTTCACCCAATGTTATGACTGTTATATGATGAACCACATCCGATATAATTCTCCATCACCAATACAATGCCTACGAGCTTTTCACATATTGTTCTTCGGTTATTTACTTTTCTGTTGCTACTGTTACAATCACTACAAAACCCAAAAATAATACTTTTGCTACCGTTACCGTTACTTCCATACTACTTTGCTACTAAACACTTTGCTGCAGATACTAAGTTATCCAGGTGTGGTTGAATTGACAACTCAACTACTAATAATTGAGAATATTCTTTGGCTCCCCTTGTGTCGGATCAATAAATTTGGGTTGAGTGCTCTACCCTCGAAAACTGTTGCGATCCCCTATACTTGTGGGTTATCAACAACCTCTTCTTAATCAATGCCATAGGGGATAAGACTCCGCTGAATATGGAATGGGGGGACGAACGTGATCCTGAATCTGATACTAACGAATATACCATGGTGAAATCCGGGAATAAAATAACGTGGAAACCTACGGTGAATGTCAATAGACCTATCACTAGGAATCAAAAAAATAAGGATGCGTCCTTGATCAAAATTGGTAACCTTGTCCAGCTTCCAAACAAGGTTACCAGGGGACAAAAAAGCTACGGTTATTAAATGAATGGTATCTTTGGAATTGTAGGGGGGCAGGGAAAGAAGGGATGTCCACCTGCCTCTCCGATGTCATTAAGGACTACTCCCTCAATTTCTTGGCGTTGCAAGAAATGATGAAAAAGAACTTTCTTAATAGTTACTGTGATCTCTTCGCTTGCTGTTGGGTCCCCTCGATAGGTAAATCTGGCGGTATCCTTTGCGGGATTAAAAAAGAAAAGTATGAGGTTGTCTCGTGGAAAGTGGGTAAGTTCATCTTACAAGCCACTGTTCATGATGTGTAAAAAGACGTAATATGGGCCCTTTTGGTAGTTTATGGAGCGGATCAAGAGGAATTCAAAGATGATTTCCTTGTTGAAATGGCTTCCTTCTGCTCTCATATCGACATCCCCTATATTATAGGTGGTGACTTCAATATTCTGAGAGGGGGAGATGATAAGAACAAAGAAATGAGACGTAATTCATATGTTGACAAGTTCAATTATGTGATCAATGCTTTTAACCTTAGAGAGATCCATCTAACCGGTGGTAAATATACCTGGTCAAACCATCAAGCACACCCTACTCTTGAGAGGCTAGATAGGGTGCTTATGCGCTATTCTTGGGAAGATCTATTCCCCTTGGAGTCGGTTTGGAAACTTTTTAGAGATATTTCTAATCATAACCCTGTTCTACTTTCTTTGAAAGCTCATAGACCTAAACCCCCTAAGAAAAAAGATTTCTGGTTTGAACTCAGCTGGCTGAGCAAATGAGCTTTCCTTGCCTAAGGCCAGTGAAATCTGGGAGCAACATGAGAACTCGAACAACCCTATAGACATCCTCAATATCAAATTGAAAAGATTCAAGAGATATTTTAAAGGATGGGGATCTCATGTTTTTGGCCACGAGAGGAAAAGGAAAAAAGAAATTCGTAAGGATCTTGAGGAGATAAAAAAGATAGAGGAAGATGGTAATATTGATGCAGAGTTGTGTTGCCGTAGGGCTTCACTTTTGGCTGCGCTCAATGTGATCCTCACTAATGAAGAGCTCTTTAGACGTCAATAATCTAGGGAGATGTGGCTTTTGGAAGGTGATCAAAACACTGCATATTATCACCGCATTGCCAATGGCAGAAAACGTAAGAATACTATTCAATCCCTTACCGACGGGGATAGTGTGATCGAGGGCACCAAAAACCTTCTTGATCACGCTACCACCTATTATAAACAGTTATTTGGGGCCGCCCCAGGCAACCTGTTCCACCTTTCCCCTGACACCTATGGAGATCATGAGAAGCTGAATGATGACGATAATGAATTTTTGACCCGTCCTTTCTCTGAGGACCCGTCCTTTCTCTGAGGAAGAGGTCAAGATAGCCTTGTTTGGTATGGAGAGTAATAGGGCCCCTGGTCCTGATAACATTCCAGCAGAGTTTTATAAAGCTTACTGGGACTTTGTGCAGGTGGATATCATGCGTATCTTTGAGGCTTTCCATGCGGGAACGCTGGATGTTGCCCGATTGAGTTATGGTGTGATCACTCTGATCCCTAAAATGGCAGGGGCCAAGAAGATCCAGCAATTTCGTCCTATATGCCTCCTTCGTTGTCCCTATAAACTGATCACAAAGGTGATGGATAACCATGCAGCTATCTACTCGGATAAACTGATCAGCCGTCACCAGAGTGCTTTTATTAAAAATAGAAACATTATGGATGGAATTCTGTCTTTGCGTGAGTTGTTGCATCATACCCATGTTATGAAAAAAATTGGACTGGTTTTGAAGCTAGACTTCGAAAAAGCCTATGACAAAATCAATTGGGACTTTCTCTTGGAATGTCATAGGATGAGGGGATTTAATGGTAAGTGGTGTGGGTGGATTAACAATATCCTGAACAATGGCACGGTTAGCATCAAACTGAATAATGATACTGGGCCATTCTTTATGAGTCGCAAAGGGGTTCGCCAAGGCGACCCCCGCTCACCTTTCTTGTTTAACCTTGTTGTTGAGTGCCTCTCGAAGATGATCTTTAATGCTCAGAAAGAAAAATTGGTTACTGTCCTAGCCCCTGATCTGATTGAGGGGGTGTTGCTGTGTTGCAATATGCGGATGATAAGGTGTTATGTTTTGAGCATGACACTTCCGCTACAGTAAACCTCAAACTGCTTCTTTATATGTTTGAGCTTATGTCGGGCCTTCAAATAAACTACCTTAAGAGTGAAATATTGTGTGCGGGTGGTGACAACAGCATCCTAGATTACTATGCAGAGCTCTTTAATTGCCAAATAGGGCATTTTCCTATGCGATACCTGGGGGTTCCAGTCAGCTTTTCCTCTCTTAGATGCCTTGAGTGGATCTTTGTTGATGAAAAATTTGGCAAGTGTTGTGAATCCTGGATAGGCAACTCTGCTCCCTCGGGTGGAAGGCTCACTTTATTGAACTCCTCCCTTTCTAGCATAGTGTATTGTTATACGGCTATGTTTCTTCTCCCTAAAACTTTCATTGAAAAACTGGACAAGCGGAGACATCATTTTTTCTGGCAAAGTTTGGGGGGTGCAAGAGATATCACCTAGTTCGTTGGAGTAGGGTGTGCCGCTCCAAGGACAAAGCTGGCTTGGGAGTGCAAGACTTACGCAAACAAAATATTAGCCTCCTTGGTAAATGGTAGTGGAAAGTTGATACTCAAGAGGGGCTTTGGCAAGATATTGTTAAAGCCAAATACTTCAAAAGGGATACAGTTGCCACGGTGATGAGTAAATTTAATGACTCTCCTATTTGGAAACATATTATGAAAGTAGAGGAATTCTAAATGCAGGGTAAAATAATCCATATTAATTCTGGGAATGTGGCTCGAGTCTGGGAGGACTCCTTGAATGGGTTGCCCCCTATGTGCATCCAATACCCTCAATTATTTAGCATATGTACTATGCTTGAGATCACGGTTGCTAAGCTGGGGGGGGGGGGGTTGGAGGCTGGTGATATGTTTCGCAAGAGGCTAAACCCCCCTTTTGATAAAATGTGGAATGTGATGTGCACGGCTTGTGTCTTCATCACCTACTGGGCATGTCTCTTGAAGGGGGCGGACCGTGAGGCAATGGAGCGGGGGTCACAGATGCTGAGGAACAGCACAAGTAACATGATGATGATCTGCGCTGCTGCGACGAAGGATTCGGCGATGACTTGAAGATCAGCTTCAGCTCCGTTCACTCTCCCCGTCTTCCGATTACCTATCCAGGAGGACATGCTACTTTTGTCCTAACTCCTACGCGAGGTTATGACATGTGGGGTCTTGTATTTTCCAAAGTATGAGGCTGGAGTTGTTGGTCAGTATGAGTTATAGGTGTCATCAGATTTTCGCCCCACAGCAGGTGTCTTGTAGGCGAGTTCTCGTGGTGGGTTTCCCGGCAATGCGTTGAACTCGCTTTCCCCTTTCCCGCTTCCTTCTTAGTTCTGTTCTGGGACAATGTATTTCCGTTATTCAATTAATGGAAAGGGGTAATGCCCCGTCCAAAAAAAAGTTTCAATTCCCCTTCACCTTTCATCTGGGAAGGATCTGAAGATGGCATTCACAAGTTTGACCCCTCTGTGGACTGTTGTTGGTCTTCACCCGTGAGACGACGCTATCGAAGAAATCTAGGATGTCTTTTCTCCCATGTGTTTGGGATGAACTGCTGCTCTGTTAGTCCTTTTGCTTTCCTGCGTGCAACATTCTCTATAGTGTTTGGGGGAGTTTAGTCTAGTTGAGCACAACTATTAATTATTCTGGTTTTTGGGAATGAAAATAATCTAGTTTGATAAATATATGGTTTACTTATCTGTTTGATAAATCTGGCTTGAAAATAGATGCATATTTTAAATTAAAATTGGCCATATCTAGATTGTCTATATTAATCTGGTTTTATAAATAGATGGTTTACTTATCTGTTTTACTTGAACTTGTGAATTCCATGGTTGTTTACTTTGACTGCTTTTAGTTATGCAACAAGTAATTTGTGAACAAACAATTTAGCTGCATAGTTGTATTAATAGTAACACTGTGTGGTCACTTAGTTGGAACTGGAAAGTTTTAGCTTAATGGATGTACTTTATTTATTCTGCTTAGAACAATAAATGGTGTAATTACTGAAATTTCATAGTGGTTATGTAACAGATTATCCAACCTTTTTCTGTCATAAATAACAGTTCCCTAGGAAGGAGTTGGAACATTTCTTTCATCATTGTTGGCTCGATGCTACCGATTGACTTTTTAATTATCTATGCCTATCACATACTGGCCACACGACGTTGCTCTCATCGAACTCGAAGCACGCACCGTCGTGGCCGCCTCTGGCTACTTCAACAGGCCAAGGAACCGGAATGCACCCCCGCTCGGCAACCTAGGCATCTCCATCGACCGTCCAGCGGTGACACCAAAACCACCTCAGCTAGCACTACCTCACCCGGCTACCTCTATTCCACTCCGACATAGCTGATACTAAGCCCCTCCTCTTCTCCCTCTCATGCCTTGCTTGCTTGCTTGCTTTCTTGCTTGTGAGACGTGGCAAACTCTGAATTTGGTTGCTCGCTTTCTTTCTTCAACAGGCCAAGAAATAGGGAGTGCCGACATTAGTACTTGTATGTGCATTTTCAGTCATTGCTTGCTATTTTAGTAGCTAAGTAAGTTGAGTTCAGTTGATTCAGTCACTGAATATTTCTTCAATAGCTAAATAATTTCAGTTTAGTTGTTCTGCACGTCAACTGAATCGGCTAGAAGTGAGCTTCGTTCACGTTGTGGCCTTGCATATTTCAAAGATCGAGGGTGTAGATCACAGCCTCAAAACCAAGATAGTTGAGTAGTACACAAATCAAAATCAAAGATTTTGTACTGGTAGACTCCAAAATTAAAATCAAAGAGTTTAACATGACAAGTTTTGTGTAGTTGCATTACTCCATTTTGCTTTTGTCTTCCTGGAGTAGTTGTACTGAAATTCAGTTCTGTAAAATTACTGTTATGGAGCTTCTTGATCAGGAGTAGTTGGAGTAGTTGTGCAAGTCAGGAGTAGGAGAAATAAATTTGATCACTTTCTTAATGTGATGGTGCTGATGTACTCCCTAATTCACATTGAAATAGGAGTAGTTTCTTAATGTGATGCTGCTGTTACTTTTACTCCAGCAGTTTTGTGTAGTTGTACTGAAGAGTTGCAGGAGTATTTTTGTGTAGTTTTGCTTGCATCTGGCAAGTTTTGTAGTGCAAATTTGCTTGCATTAGGAGTAGTTTTAGTAGTTTTACTGCATAAGAACTCTTGCCAATTGGCAAGTTTCAGTACTCCTACTGAAAGCAGTAGTAGCTACTACACAAATGAAACTTTACTTTAAGTAAAACTAAATGAAACTTTTTTTAATTAAAACTAAATGGACATATGCTTTAAATAAAACTAAATGAAACCTTTTTAGTTAATTAAAACTAAATGAATCTTTTTTAGTTAACTAATGAACATTTTCGGATTAGGATTCTTTCCTTTGTGGTTTGCATTTCCTATAACATATACTCTTGGGATTAGGAGTATCAACTTACAAAGATCTCTTTTGTTTTGGGCTTATAGCTTATGTGCGACACATTTCACATGAATTGGAAGGAGTGCGACGTGGTTGATGAAAATAGTTATAGTGCAATGCTTCAGAAGCCCAAATAGCCAAGGCCCACTCGGGCAATTAAAATGGTCGAGTGAGATTATGTTTAAAATATGTGGGTCCCATGTGACAGAGCATCTAGTTACGGCCCCACTTGGTAGTGCATCAGGTGAGATGTAGCTCCGTGCTTGTCTGAATCAGGTGAGTAGTGACTTGTTGCTCCCTCCTCTTCGCTCTCGACGGTGAGCCGGCGACTATGCTAGAGCTTTTTTTTCTCCGTGATAGCAGCAGCGGAGCTGTCGTTCTCGGCGACGGCGGCAGCTGTGGTGAGTAAATCCTGAACCCTTGTCCTGTTCCCCTCCTTGTCGAGTTAGATCTCACAGCATCGCCTCTGTTTCCTCTGTTTTTGGTCGATTTGATCCATATCTGGGTGCGGGAGTGGGGGGCTGACCGCAATGGAGCCGCTAGAGACAACAACGTCGAGTAGCTATGTGCATCCTTTCCAACCTATGCGATTTGTGTGTCGTCTGCTTCCGCTAGCTCACACTGCCCGCAATTGACAAATAGGGGTAGGACATTCGAATTCACTGTCGAATTCTTTCTTTCTAAGGCAAAGCTAGGTGATGGTAGCGTGCAAGACATAGAGAGAGATACAATTGTGAAATGGGAGGTTGAATGTGCAGAGATTGATCCTCGGGAAATACAGAGCATGGAAGAGAGGGCCGTGAGAAATGTCGTGGAGAAAATTGGGGAGAGCATTTTTTGGGGTCCAGAGCAGGAGGTAGCATTGTTACGGTTTGATAATTGGAAGGGTGAGTATGTGAGACTTGAGAATGGTGAAGAGATGGTTGATGAAATCGATCGGCAAGACGGCTGGGCAAGCAAATAGACTACCTTTCATGCAGATCTCGTTGATCTGAAATCAGATTCTAAGGTTGGATATGTGTCCTCAAAGTTGGCTTCACAGATGGTAGATGATGACTGGGCTTCATAGAGACAAATAACGCCCATGTTTATGGGTGAAGTGACAGTAATAGGGTGGTTGATCAAGATGTAGAAGAGGGTTGTGATGGTGCTGCAAGGGTTGTTTGTGTTGATTGGAATTCAGTACAGTTATAAGACACTATTGATTTGGTCATTGCACCAATGGCTGACACTGAGATGGCCAAAAAAATTGGCATTCCAGTAGATCCACTCGATGATCAAGATGAGGAAGCGAGGGATGAATCTAGTTTGCCTAATGATGCTAACATAGATGGTTGAGAAGATGTGGATGGACGACCGATGAAAGATGCTGCAGATGATCTACATATCTGCTAGAATTCAACCTGATGGAAGTACCATCAGGGTTAATCAAATCCCAAATCCACATACTTGTATTACAAGTTCACAGAGAGTATCAACCATGACATCATAGCTTTGGATTGCAGAAAAGATCACTCGAATTTTAGCCAGGAAACCAAACACTACAGCAAAGAAACGTAAAGTGGACTTGGAAAAGACATACCCCATTAAGGTGAAGTATACCACAGTGTGGAAAGCAAAACAGAGGGCAATGAAAGCATTACATGGTGATTTGGCAAATACTTTTAGGATGCTTTATAACTTCAAAGCGGAGGTGGAAAAGAGGTCAACTAGTAGTGTTGTGGAGATAGATACTGAGGTAACAGAGGATGGTAGAGTTCTTTTCTCCAAGTTCTTTATGGCTTTAAATCCTTGCATAGATGGCTTCAAAGCAGGGTGCCGTCCATATTTGAGTATAGACTCGTCTTTTTTGACTATCAAATGGAATGGTCAATTGGAAGCATGCAATGCTTTAGATGGACACAACTGGATGTTCCCTGCTGCTATTGGTTTGTTTCAGTCAGAGACAAAGGTTTCATGGACATGGTTCATGATGCAGTTGAAAAGATGCATAGGGCCAGTGTCACCTTTGGCAGTACACACAGATGCATCTAAATGGCTAGAAAATGCAGTGAAGATTGTTTTTCCTCATTGTGAGCAGAGGAAGTGCTTCGGCCATATGTCGATGAATTTGATCAAAGAAATTTAAAGAGGAAGAATTTGGGAGAATGTGGCCAACTGCAAGATCTTACACCAAACAAACACATTCATATCATCTTGATAAGATAAAAGCAGCATGCAGTGAGTTTGGTCCATGGTTGAACACCTATCATTCTCTATTTTGGTACAGGTCAGGATTTAACAGTGACATCAAGTGTGATCATATCAACATTAACTTGGCAGAAAGTTTTAACAACAAGATAAAGCAGTTAAAGAACTTGCCTGTGCATGACATGGTTGACCAGATCAGGATCATGATCATGCACATGTGGGAATTGAGAAGAAGGATTGGTGATTGTCTGCAAG
Source organism: Aegilops umbellulata (assembly GCA_032464435.1). Classification (NCBI taxonomy): domain Eukaryota; kingdom Viridiplantae; phylum Streptophyta; class Magnoliopsida; order Poales; family Poaceae; genus Aegilops; species Aegilops umbellulata. The sequence goes on from CP136059.1 coordinate 347,237,332, forward strand.
GGGATAAGCTTCCTATAGTGGTACAACAGGTGGTGACTGATAACCCACAAGTATAGGGGATCGCAACAGCTTTCGAGGGTAGAGTATTCAACCCAAATTTATTGATTCGACACAAGGGGAGCCAAAGAATATTCTCAAGTATTAGCAGCTGAGTTGTCAATTCAAGCACACCTGGAAACTTAGTATCTGCAGCAAAGTGTTTAGTAGCAAAGTAATATGATAGTGGTGGTAATGGCAACAAAAGTAAAGACATCAAAACTAATGTTTTTGGTATTTTTTAGTGCTTGTAACAGTAGCAACGGGAAAGTAAATAAGCGAGAACCAGTATATGGAAAGCTCGTGGGCACCGGATCAGTGATGGATAATTATGCCAGATGCGGTTCATCATGAAACAGTCATAACATATGGTGACACAGAACTAGCTACAATTCATCAATATAATGTAGGCATGTATTCTTTATATAGTCAGACGTGCTTATGGAAAAGAACTTGCATGACATCTTTTGTCCTACCCTCCCGTGGCAGCGGGGTCCTAATGGAAACTAAGGGATATTAAGGCCTCCTTTTAATAGAGAACCGGAACAAAGCATTAGCACATAGTGAATACATGAACTCCTCAAACTATGGTCATCACCGGGAGTGGTCCTGATTATTGTCACTTCGGGGTTGCCGGATCATAACACATAGTAGGTGACTATAGACTTGCAAGATAGGATCAAGAACTCACATATATTCATGAAAACATAATAGGTTCAGATCTAAAATCATGGCACTCGGGCCCTAGTGACAAGCATTAAGCATAGCAAAGTCATAGCAACATCAATCTCAGAACATAATGGATACTTGTCGGCGTTATGGGAACGGGGGTCCCCAGACTTGCCTGCCTGCGGCCTGCGGCGTGGCCCAAAGGGGGGCCCAGTATGACCCATCTTCATCAACACAACCCCAAGACCCTCGCGAGGGCCCAAGCCTCGCGGGGCGGACGACACGGAGCTTCCTCAGGCATGGCTTCATCAGGCTGGCTCGCGAGGAGGCGAAGAGATCAAGGCGGAGTACCTCACGAGGTGCCCGTGATGCAAGCCAAGACGACCAAGGGCGCCAGGCGGGCGCCAGCCCGCGCAGTGTCCTCCTTTCCTCTTTGGTGCAAAGGGAGCAAGCGCAGGCGAGAGCATCAAGCAAAGGCACCCATTTCGGTGTAACGAGACCAAGACCAGCCCAACGGCAGGGAAGAAGTCATTATGGAGCCCAAGCCGGCGTCACCACCAGAGCCTTTGGCAGGCAAGGACCAAGTTTAGTCAGGATAAGTGTACCAGATGTTCCCCTTCAAAATGGCCAATTGTTGGCGCCCTTCCCGCTCCATATTTGGGAAGAGGCCCAGGGCCTTTGCCTATAAATAGGACTAGCCACCCCCGGGGTAGAGGCAGATCGAGAATCAGAGATAGAAGGGTGACTGAACTCCTCCTAGCAGTTCATCGCCCCAGCCAAGAACAGACCCTCGCGAGGCTGTTCTTCCTTGTATTGCTCATCATCATCAGCCCAAGAGGCAATCCACCACACCACAAACTGGAGTAGGGTATTACACCACAATGGTGGACCGAACCAGTATAAACTCTGTGTGTCTTGTGCTGTTCTTTTCAAAGCTTAGATCTTAGCGAGGCGGTGGGGTACACGTAGGTAGAAGGCGAAATCTCCGCGCACCCCAGTGTTCAAACCTCAAGGGTCTGCCAGAACCCGAAATCCGACAATACTAGGGATCAAACCCTAACAAAACTAACTCGATTACATGATAAATCTCATCCAACCCATCACCGTCCAGCAAGCCTACGATGGAATTACTCACGCACGGCAGTGAGCATCATGAAATTGGTGATGGAGGATGGTTGATGATGACGCTGGCGACGAATCCCCCTCTTAGGAGCCCCGAACGGACTCCAGATCAGCCCTCCCGAGAGGTTTTAGGGATTGGCGGTAGCTCCGTATCGTAAAACGCGATGATTTCTTCTCTCTGATTTTTTTTCTCCCCGAAAGCCAATATATAGAGTTGGAGTTGGCGTCGGAGGGTTTCCAGGGGGCCCATGAGGTAGGGGCGCCCTAGGAGGGGGGCGCTCCCCACCCTCGTGGACAGGGTGTGGGCCCCTTGGTCTTCATCTTTGGCGAGGATTTTTTATTATTTTTTACAAGACATCCCGTGGAGTTTCAGGTCATTCCGAGAACTTATGTTTTCTGCACATAAAACAACATGATGCCAATTCTGCTAAAAACAGCGTCAGTCCGGGTTAGTTCCATTCAAATCATACAAGTTAGAGTCCAAAACAAGGTAAAAAGTGTTTGGAAAAGTAGATACGACGGAGACGTATCAACTCCCCCAAGCTTAAACCCTTGCTTGTCCTCAAGCAATTCAGTTGACAAACTGAAAGAGAAACAGAAAAACTTATACAAACTCTGTTTGCTCTTGTTGTTATAAATATGTCAAGGCAGCATTCAAGTTTTTAGCATATATCATAACTAACCACATTTGCAATAATTCTCAGGTCCCACTATTACTCATATCAATAGCATAATCAACTAGCGAGCCATAATAATAAATCTCGGATGACAACACTTTCTCAAAACAATCATAATATGATATAATAAGATGGTATCTCGCTAGCTCTTTCTGAGACCGCAAAACATAAATGCAGAGCACCTTTAAAGATCAAGGACTGACTAGACATTGTAATTCATGGTAAAAGAGATCCAATCATAGTCACACCCAACATAGATTAGTGATGAATGCAAATGACAGCTGTGCTCTCCAGCTAGTGCTTTTTAATAAGAAGGTGATGACTCAACATAAAAGTAAATGGATAGGCCCTTCGGAGAGGGAAGCAGGGATTTGTAGAGGTGCCAGAGCTCGGTTTTGAAATAGAGATAAATTATATTTTGAGTGGTATACTTTCATTGTCAACATAGCATCTAAGAAATGGCGATATCTTCCATGTCACACACATTATAGGCGGTTCCCAAACAAAATGGTAAAGTTTATACTCCCCCTCCACGAACAAGCATTAATCCATGGCTTGCTCGAAACAACGAGTGCCTCCAACATACATCGGGTCCCAGGGGGAGTTTTGTTTGCAATTAATTTCGATTTAGTTTGCATAAAGTATGGGACTGGGCATCCCGGTGACCAACCATTTTCTCTTGAGTGAGGAGCGGAGTCCACTCCTCTTGAGAATAACCCACCTAACATGGAAGATAAGGGCAGCCTTGGTTGATACATGAGCTACTCGAGTATGCAAAACAGAATGTTTATTTGAAGGTTTAGAGATTGGCACATATAAATTTACTTGGAACGGCAGGTAGATACCGCATATAGGAAGGTATAGTGGACTCATCTGGAATAACTTTGGGGTTTAAGGGATTGGATGCACAAGCAGTATTCCCGCTTAGTATAGGTGAAGGCTAGCAAAAGGCTGGGAAACGAACAACTAGAGAGCGACAACAGCCATGCATGTACATGCATTAAAATTAATAAACATTGGATGCAAGCATGAGTAGGATATAATCCACCATGAACATAAATATCGTGAAGGCTATGTTGATTCGTTTCAACTACATGCATGAACATGTGCCAGGTCAAGTCACTTAAATCATTCAAAGGAGGATACCACCCCATCATACCACATCATAGCCATCTCAATAGCATGTTGGCACACAAGGTAAATCATTATAACTCATAGCTAATCAAGCATGGCGCAAGCAACTATGATATCTAATTGCCATTGCAAACATATTTATTCATAATAAGCTGAATCAAGAATGATGGACTCATCATATTTACAAAAACAAAAGAGGTCGACTTCATACCAGCTTTTCCCATCTCAGTCGATCCATCATATATCGTCAGTACGTGCATTGGACTAAGCTAGAATCTGCGAGCATTCAATAAACAGGAGAAGACAAGGAAATATGGGCTCTTGGTTAAATCGATCAATAATGCATATAAGAGTCACTCCAACAATTTAATCATGGTCTTCTCCTACTGACCCCCAAAGAAAAGAAAAGAAATAAAAACTATTTACACGGGAATCCTCCCAACAAGCAAAAGAAGAATGGGAAATATTTTTGGGTTTTGTTTTTAATTACAACTACTACAACAGAAAAGTAAACTACTACTAAATTTTTTTGTTTTTCTCAAGGTTTAACAACCACGCGAGAAGAAAGCAGGAAAAAGAAAATAAACTAGCATGGATATTACAGTGAAATAGTATGAGCACCGACATCTAGCAATGAATGTGTTTGAACATAAATGTAATGTCGGTGAGAAATACGTACTCCCCCTAGCTTAGGCTTTTGGCCTAAGTTGGTCTATTGCCGGGGATAGCCCGGCGGATACCCGTAGGTGTAGCTGGGGTCGTACTATGATACAGCAGTTATCACCTGCTGAGCTGCAGCGTGGAGTCGTGCTGCTTCCACTCTCCTCTCGTACTCATCTGCCTCTTCCCTGGTAATAGTATATCTTCGTTTTGCCTGAGAATCAAAGAAGGCAGGAGCAGGGAGAGTAATACGGACAACGTGACGCTTGTTAAAAATTAAATGATATAAGACAGGTGATTCAGGACTTTCGACAAACTGGTGCAAAGCCATAGAGTTATAATCTAAATATGCAGGAGGCAACTCCGTATCACCCTCACGAATGTCTATCTCAAGAAAATTAGCTAAGCGGGTTGCATAAATTCCTCCAAAGAAATCTCCATTATATCTATTATGAAGCAACCTACGAGCTACAATGGCTCCCATATGATAGGATTGGTCTCCAAACACAGCACTCCTAAGAGTGCTGAGGTCAGGGACACACATGTGACATGCTTCATCCTTAGCATTTATGCATCTACCGATGAAGAGAGCAAAACAATGTATAGCAGGAAAGTGAATGCTCCCTAATAGCTTGCGTTATATCTCTAGATTCCCCTGCAGTTATACTAGCAAGAAAGTTTCTAAATTCAGATTTAGGGGGATCCCTAACACTGCCCCTTGATGGAAGTTTGCAAGCAAAAGTGAAATCCTCTAAGTCCATGGTATATGATTTGTCATAAAGATCAAACATGACTGAAGGAGAATTACGCGAAGGTGAATACTCAAACCTCCTCACAAATGAACTTGTGAGATCATGATATTGGGGGCATTTGTCTGCCTCAAAATCCTCAAGACCAACATTGCGCAAATATGCTTTAAATTCTTCTTTAATTCCCGCACGATCCATAAAGTTTTCCGACGGCCATTCGCAAGGCCGCACTCTGGTGTCTCTTGGTGGTTCCTCGTCAGCATCACGCATAGCAATCCTAGGTCCTAGCTTCCTTGAACAACCACCTTGGAACATCTTCCTAAGCATATTATTTTTCTCTGAAAAATTCTGAAATTTTTAGTAACTTCAAACAAAAGTGAATCAACTTCAATAAAACTGATAGCAACTACTCCTACAAGTGCCTAGAGCCTATATCAAGCATTAGAACTACTTGGAGCCATATAAATTTGACATGCAAGCTCAAGAACATGGTCACCTATGCAGCACAAATTTGCAAAGAATAGAGCACTAAAACAAAAACTAATTGGACCAACGGAGGTGTCACATACCAAGGAACAATCTCCCCAAGTAGTTTTGCGAGAGGTGCTTTGAGCATGGAGATCGAAAATCACAGCAAAAGTGGCTGGAACTCGTGCTTGAGTTGGTTTTTCGGGTTTGTGTGAGGCAGAGGAAGAAGATGGGTGCTGGGATAAGTGGAGGAGGGCCACCGTGGGCACACGAGGCAGGGGGCTCGCCCTAAGGGGGGCACCCTCCACCCTCGTGGCCAGGTGGCAGCTCCTCCCGCGGTAATTTTTGCACATTAAATCCTCAAATATTCCCAAAAAATCATATTAAATTGGCATGTCATTCTGAGGACTTTTATTTTTGGGATATTTTTATATTGCCTGGGTAAGACAGGAAATAGATAGAAAAATACTAATTTTACTTTATTTCTACTAAAGAACAGAGAATATAAAGAGGGTACAGAAGTTTGTGCTTCTAGTTTCATCCATCTCATGCTCATCAAAAAGAATCCACTAACAAGGTTGATCAAGTCTTGTTAACAAACTCATTCTGATAATCATGAAACCGGAGAAATTTCGAATAACACTAAGTTACCTCAACGGGGATATGCACATCCCTAATAATAAGAATATCATTTTTTTTATAGTAGGAAGAGGAAATTCAAAACCTCCAAATATAATCGATGGAATTTTTCCAATAGAGTTGATGCTGTGGACTTGAGGTTGTTTCCTCGGAAAGTGTACCGTATGCTCATTACCATTAACATGAAAAGTGACATTGCCTTTGTTGCAATCAATAACAGCCCCTGCAGTATTAAGAAAATGTCTTCCAAGAACAATAGACATACTATCATCCTCGGGAATATCAAGAATAACAAAGTTCGTTAAAATAGTAACGTTTGCAACCACAACAGGCACATACTCACAAATACCGACAGGTATAGCAGTTGATTTATCAGCCATTTGCAAAGATATCTCAGTAGGTGTCAACTTATTCAAGTCAAGTCTACGATATAAAGAGAGAGGCATAACACTAACACCGGCTCCAAGATCACATAAAGCAATTTTAATATAATTTCTTTTAATGGAGCAAGGTATAGTAGGTACTTCGGGATCTCCAAGTTTCTTTGGTATTCCACCCTTAAAAGTATAATTAGCAAGCATGGTGGAAATTTCAGATTCCGGTATCTTTCTTTTATTAGTAATGATATCTTTCATATGTTTAGCATAAGGATTTGTTTTGAGCACATCAGTCAATCGCGTACGCAAAAAGATAGGTCTAATCATTTCAGCAAAGCGCTCAAAATCCTCATCATCCTTTCTCTTGGATGGCTTGGGAGGAAAAGGCATGGTTTTCTGAACCCAAGGTTCTCTTTCTTTACCATGTTTTCTAGCAACAAAGTATCTTTTATCATAACGTTGATTCTTTGATTGTGGGTTATCAAGATCAACAGCAGGTTCAATTTCTACATCATTATCATTAGTAGGTTGAGCATCATCATGAACATCATCATTAACATTTTCATTAGGTTCATGTTCATTACCAGATTGTGTTTCAGCATCAGACATAGAGATATCATTTGTATTATCAGGTGGTTCAGCAATAGGTTCACTAGAGGTTTGAACAGTTCTATCATTTTTATTTTTCTTCTTTTTGGAAGAACTAGGAACATCAACATTATTTCTCTGAGAATCTTGCTCGATTCTCTTAGGGTGGCCTTCACGATACAAAGGTTCCTGAGTAATTCTACCAGTTCTAGTAGCCACTCTAACAACATAATCATTTTTCTTACTATTCATTTCATCAAGCACTTCTTTTTGAGCTTTAAGTACTTGTTCTACTTGAGTGGTAACCATAGAAGCATGTTTGCTAACAAGTTTATGTTCACCTCTAATATTAGCCATATAATCACCCAAGCGTCTAATCTTATAAGCATTTTGTTTTAATTGTCTACCAAAATAAGCATTGAAGTCATCTTTCTTAAACATAAAGTCATCAAACTCATCCAAGCACTGACATCTTCAGCCTTATCATATCTATAGAGAGAATTTACCTTTACTACCGGTGTCGTGATATCGGGATCAGGAGGTTCTTCAATAAATAAAGGATTAAGATCATATGTTTCTTCAACAGGCGGTAAATTAATACCATGTATTTCTTCAATAGGAGGTAAATTCTTAACATCTTCAGCTTTAATACATTTTTCTTTCATAGATTTCTTTGCCTCTTGCATATCTTCGGGACTGAGAAATAGAACACCTCTCTTCTTCGGAGTTGGTATAGGAATAGGCTGAGTAATAGGAGCAAGAGCTGGCTTAGGAGCTGGCTCAGGAGGTGCCCACTTATTTTCATTTGTCAATGTATTATTCAATAGAATTTCAGATTCATCCGGTGTTCTTTCCCTGAAAAGAGAACCAGCATAACTCTCCAGTTAATCTCTGGAAGCATCGGTTAGTCCACTATAAAAGATATCAAGTATTTCAGGTTTCTTAAGAGGATGATCAGGCAAAGCATTAAGGAACTTGAGAAGCCTCCCCCAAGCTTGTGGGAGACTCTCTTCTTTAATTTGCACAAAGTTGTATATTTCCTTTAAAGAAGCTTGTTTCTTATGAGCAGGGAAATATTTAGCAGAGAAGTAATAAATCATATCCTGGGGACTACGCACACAACCAGGATCAAGAGAGTTAAACCATATCTTAGTATCACCCTTTAATGAGAACGGAAATATTTTGAGTATATAAAAGTAACGCGATCTCTCATCATTAGTGAACAGGGCAGCTATATCAATTAACTTAGTAAGATGTGCCACAATAGTTTCAGATTCATAGGAATAAAATGGATCAGATTCAACCAAAGTAATTATATAAGGATCGACAGAGAATTCATAATCCTTATCAGGAACACAGATAGGTGAAGTAGCAAAAGCTTCTTTGTTCCATCTGGCTAATAACCTCTTGAGCTCATATCTATCTTTGCAAGCTAAAATAGCGGCAGAAGATTCCATATCAAAAACATAACCCTTAGGAATAATAGGCATATTTTCATCATCACTTTCATCATTATATTCAGATTCAATAATTTCTTTCTCTCTAGCCCTAGCAATGTGTTCATCAAGAAATTCACTAAGGGGCAGAGTAGTATCAGGCATAGAAGTAGTTTCATCATAATTATCATGCATAGTAGAAGTGGCATCATCAATAACATGCGACATATCAGAACGAATAGTAGAAGCAGGTTTAGGTGTCGCAAGCTTACTCATAACAGAGGGTGAATCAAGTGCAAGGCTAGATGGCAGTTCCTTACCTCCCCTCGTAGTTGAGGGATAAATTGTTTTCTTAGCGTCTTTCAGGTTCTTCTTAGTGTCCAGCAGATATAAATCCCAAGTGACTCAAAGAATAGAGCTATGCTCCCCGGCAACGGCGCCAGAAATTAGTCTTGATAACCCACAAGTATAGGGGATCGCAATAGCTTTTGAGGGTAGAGTATTCAACCCAAATTTATTGATTCGACACAAGGGGTGCCAAAGAATATTCTCAAGTATTAGCAGCTGAGTTGTCAATTCAACCACGCCTGGAAACTTAGTATCTGCAGCAAAGTGTTTAGTAGCGAAGTAATATGATAGTGGTGGTAACGGCAACAAAAGTAAAGATAGCAAAAGTAGTGTTTTTGGTATTTTGTAGTGGTTGTAACAGTAGCAACGGGAAAGTAAATAAGCGAGAACCGATATATGGAAAGCTCGAAGGCACCGGATCAGTGATGGATAGTTATGTCGGATGCGGTGCATCATGAAACAGTCATAACATAGGGTGACACAGAACTAGCTCCAATTCATCAATATAATGTAGGCATGTATTCCGTATATAGTCATACGTGCTTATGGAAAAGAACTTGCATGACATCTTTTGTCCTACCCTCCCGTGGCAGCGGGGTCCTAATGGAAACTAAGGGATATTAAGGCATCCTTTTAATAGAGAACCGGAACAAAGCATTAGCACATAGTGAATACATGAACTCCACAAAATATGGTCATCACCGGGAGGGGTCCCGATTATTGTCACTTCGGGATTGCCGGATCATATCACATAGTAGGTGGCTATAGACTTGCAAGATAGGATCAAGAACTCACATATATTCATGAAAACATAATCGGTTCAGATCTGAAATCATGGCACACGGGCCCTAGTGACAAGCATTAAGCATAGCAAAGTCATAGCAACATGTAACACCCCAGTGTAATGATGCTACAGTAACCCCTGGGGTTATGTTAATCTTTTTGCTAAACATGTGCCTGATCATTATTGTCTCATGTTCTTTCAAATTCTAGTTGTTTTCAAATTCAAATTCTGTGTGAAATTCAAAATGCTCAGACATGAAAACAAAAATGTTCATCATGTGCCAAATAATCCACAACTAATATTGGTGGTGAACCTGTAGTGTAGCAAATAATCCACAACTAATATTGGTGGTGAATACTGGGTTAATATCGAGTGCCAAGGGTGAGACCTCTTCAGCACTGCTATTGTTAACATGTAGTGTAGCTATTCGGTCATGGTCATCGAGGGTGATTTCCTCCTTAACCACTTCTGATACGGCTCTGTCGTGCAACCCCTCAAGTGTGAACCTCGAGGGTGGATCCTCTTATGTTCACCTTGATGATTACATCGAGTTGAATTCACCGGGGGTGATTCCTCGGGTTTTCCCCTTGATGTTTGGACACCCGGATACTTGGACTTTACCCCTGTTACTGGGAAAGACGGTTCGACCCTGAGGGGTACCCGCGCGAGCTTAATTGCGAGTGATGTGGAGACGGGTTGACCTGGAGGGTGCCCGCAAGATAATTACGAGGCGTGGCCGGGCATTCCTAGCCCTTGCCACGAGTCCCCGAGACGGGGCAACGGGGTCACATCTTTCGTGAGTCTCTTCCTGTTACCGCGCGTTCCTAATCCACTACGATTTGGATATTTGATCCGAGGGGCCTCTGGCCTGATAGCACTAACCATCACGTGGGCATGGTATGGGCGTTCTGCGTCGTATACATCAGCCGAAGCTTAATAGACGTCAGCGACTGAGCGGCGCACGCCGGGTTGGACTGCGTAAGGGCCTGCCTTGTTGAAGGAGGTAGCTAGGTCTGCTCACGGGCCGCCCACGCAACGTGCAGGAGTTCCCGGGGAGATGGCCCATGACCCCTTGGTGCATAGGTTTAGTCCGGCGTGCTGGCCCCTCTATTAAGCCTAGGTCGGGTTGTGGCGTATTGTTTGGCCGAGGCCGGGCATGACCCAGGAAAGTGTGTCCGGCCAGAGTTAATCGAGCGTGGTGGGTAAGTTGGTGCACCCCTCCAGGGAAGAAAACATCTATCGATAGCCTATCCTATGGTAACGGACACTTGGAGTTGTATCCCGATTGATACAACTAGAACTGCAGACTTGTGATGAGAACTAGATGTTAATGATAATTGGATTGTGATGATAACTGCATAGTATGGCTCTGGGATTGCTTTCTCGCAGGGAGTCGAGAAAGGATCTCTGGCCGAGGTTGATAACATTACTACTACTTTACTTTATGCTACTCTACTCCCTCCTGTTGCTGCAAGATGGTGGGTTCGAGAAGATACTAGTCTTCGATAGGACTAGGCCTTCTCTCTATTCTGGCATTTCTGCAGCCCGGTCCACATATACAGCCTTCCTTTGATAATGTTGCATATGTAGTGTAGATCCTTGCTTGCGAGTACTTTGGATGAGTACTCATGGTTGCTTTGCTCCCCCTTTTCCCCCTCTTCTTCTTTCCGGTTGAAGCAACCAGATGTTGGAGCCCAGGAGCCAGATGCCACCGCCGATGCCTACTACTATGTGGAGACCGCCGAGGGAGTCCTGGATTAGGGGGTGTTCGGATAGCCGGACTATACCTTCTGCCGGACTCTAGGATTATGAAGATACAAGATTAAAGACTTCGTCCCGTGTCCGGATGGGACTTTCCTTGGCGTGGAAGGCAAGCTAGGCGATACAGATATTCAGATCTCCTACCATTGTAACCGACTTTGTGTAACCCTAACCCTCTCCGGTGTCTATATAAACCGGAGGGTTTTAGTCCGTAGGACAACAACTCCAACATACAATACTCATACCATAGGCTAGCTTCTAGGGTTTAGCCTCCTTGATCTCGTGGTAGATCTACTCTTGTACTACCCATATCATCAATATTAATCAAGCAGGACATAGGGTTTTACCTCCATCAAGAGGGCCCAAACCTGGGTAAAACATTGTGTTCCCCGTCTCCTGTTACCATCCGCCTAGACGCACAGTTCGGGACCCCCTACCCGAGATCCGCCGGTTTTGACACCGACATTGGTGCTTTCATTGAGAGTTCCTCTGTGTCGTCGCTTTTAGGCCCGATGGCTCCTTTGATCATCAACGACGATGCGGTCCAGGGTGAGACTTTTCTCCCCAGACAGATCTTCGTCTTCGGCAGCTTCGCACTGCGGGCCAATTCGCTTAGCCACTTGGAGCAGATCGAAATCTACGCCCCTGGCCAATAGGTCAGATTTGGAAGTTTAAATTACATGGCTGACATCCGCAGGGACTTGATCTTCGACGGGTTCAAGCCACAGCTGAGCGCGCCGCACTACCTCGATGGGCATGATCTAGCTCTGCCGCCGAACAGTGCCCTGGAAGCCGCACCAGCTTCCGTCCCGAGCCTTAATTCGGAACCTACTGTGCCAATCGAGGATGAGTGGTTGGACGCCGCCTCGGGGGCTGCAATCTCAAAGGCGATCGAGCCGAATACCAGCCCCGCACTCCGCAAGGCCTGTGACTTCGAGGGGCCAGATTCCTCTCCGGACTCCGAGCCCCCCGTACGCGTGCCGATCGAATCCGATTGGGCACCGATCATAGAGTTCACTGCCGCGGACATCTTTTAGCACTCGCCCTTTGGCGACATCATGAAATCGCTAAAGTCTCTCTATTTATCAGGAGAGCCCTGGCCGGATTACGACCAGCAAGGTTGGGATACGGATGATGAAGAAATTAAAAGCCCACCCACCACCCACTTCATAGCCACTGTCGACGACTTAACCGACAGGCTCGACTTCGACTCCGAAGACATCGACGGTATGGACGACGATGCAGGAGACGATCAAGTACCAGCACCTGTAAGGCGCTGGAAGGCCACCTCGTCATACGACATATATATGGTGAACACTCCAAAAGACGGAGAGGGCGATGGAACAGCGGGGGATGACACATCCAAGAAACACCCCAAGCGCCGATGGCAGCGGCGCCGCTCTAAATCCCGCCAAAGCAAAAACGGTGATTCTGGCACGGGAGATAATAATACTCCGGATAGCGCCGAAGAACAGCCCCTCCAGCAAGATTCAGCACAGGAGGATGGAGAAGCCATCCCTCACGAGAGAGCGGCAGACAGAGAGGTTGAGGATGATAATTACATGCCTCCCTCCAAATACGAGGCAAGCCTCGACGACGACGGATTCGTCGTGCCAGAGGATCCAGCCGAACAAGAGCGTTTTAGACGCAGTCTTATGGCCACGGCAAGCAGCCTCAAGAAAATGCAGCAACAACTTAGAGCTGATCAAGATTTGCTAGCTGACAGATGGACTGAAGTCCTTGCGGTCGAAGAGTATAAACTCGAACGCCCCTCCAAGAGTTACCCAAAGCGTAGGCTGCTACCCAAATTAGAGGAGGAAGCACCTACATCACCAGCGCATGACATGGCCGACCGGCCACCTCGTAGCCGTGACAGAGAGGCCTCTCGGCCCTCCACCCAAGCCGTGCCCCGGCGCCACCCAAAACACGCTAAGGCACGGGAAAACGCGCCAGACCTGCGAGAGATACTGGAGGACAAGGCAAGACAAACAAGATAGATCTACGGATCACGTGGGCGCCCTACGACATGTGACGGGGATCGTCACTCCGGACACAATAAATCCGGCCGAGCCAAACACAGTAGACAAAGCTCATTCGAGCTGCGTCGTGCTATAGCCCAAAACAGAGGCGCCGCACACCCACTATGCTTCACAGATGAAGTAATGGATCATAAAATCCCTGACGGTTTCAAACCCGTGAACATCGAATCATATGATGGCACAACAGATCCTGCAGTATGGATCAAGGATTATCTCCTTCATATCCACATGGCCCGCGGCGATGATCTACACGCCATCAAATACCTCACACTCAAACTTAAGGGACCAGCCCGGCATTGGCTTAACAGCTTGCCAGCAAATTCGATTGGTTCTTGGGAGGACCTGGAAGACGCATTACTCGACAATTTCCAGGGTACCTATGTGCGACCACCGGACGCTGATGACCTAAGCCACATAATTCAGCAGCCAGAAGAATCGGCGAGGCAATTCTGGACACGGTTCCTGACAAAGAAAAACCAAATAGTCGACTGTCCGGACGCAGAGGCCCTAGCAGCCTTCAGGCATAATATCAGCGACGAGTGGCTTCCCAGGCACCTGGGACAGGAAAAGCCTAAATCTATGGCAGCCCTCACGACACTCATGACCCGCTTTTGTGCGGGAGAAGACAACTGGCTATCTCGCAGTAACAACTTAACCAAGCACCTTGGTAATTCGGATACCAAGGACAAAAGTGGCAGGTTGCGCCGGAACAAGCAAAAACGCCGACAGCAATGAGGATACGGCAGTCAATTCCGGATTCCGAGGCTACAAATCTGGTCAACGGAAAAAGCCATTCAAAAGAAATACTCAGGGCCCATCCAGTTTGGACCGAATACTCGACCGCTTGTGCCAGATACATAGCACCCCCGAAAGACCAGCCAATCACACCAACAGGGATTGTTGGGTGTTCAAGCAGGCAGGCAAGTTAAATGCCAAAAATAGAGACAAGGGGCTACGTAGCGACGACGAGGAGGAGCCCAAGACGCCGAACAACAGTGGACAGAAGGGTTTTCCCCCACAAGTGCGGACGGTGAACATGATATATGCAACCCACATCCCCTAGAGGGAGCGGAAGCATGCACTACAGGACGTATATGCGCTGGAGCCAGTCGGCCCAAAGTTCAACCCATGGTCCTCCTGCCCAATCACTTTTGATCGAAGGGACCACCCCACTAGCATCTGTCCTGGCGGTTTTGCCGCATTGGTTCTAGACTCAATTGTTGACGGATTTCATCTCACAAGGGTCCTTATGGATGGCGGCAGTAGCCTGAACCTGCTTTACCAGGATACAGTGTGGAAAATGGGCATAGATCCCTCGAGGATTAAACCCACCAAAACGACCTTTAAAGGCATCACACCAGGTGTAGAGGCCAACTGTACAGGCTCAGTCAGACTTGAAGTGGTCTTCGGATCTCCGGATAACTTCCCAAGCGAGGAGTTAATCTTCCACATAGTCCCGTTCCGCAGTGGCTATCACGCACTGCTCGGACGAACCGCATTCGCAAAGTTCAATGCGGTACCGCATTATGCATACCTCAAGCTCAAGATGCCAGGCCCTCGAGGAGTAATCACGGTCAATGGAAACACCGAACGCTCTCTCCCAACGGAGGAGCATACGGCAGCGCTCGCAGCAGAAGAACAAAGCAGCCTCTCCAGGCAAATCTCCAGTCTGGCCTTCAAAAAGCCGGACACTGTCAAGCGCGCCCTGAGTAACCTACAACAAGACCGCTTGACACATTCCGAGAAGGCGTAGCAATGCGGCCCCAACCCCAGCTCTCGCGAAATAGCAAAACCAACACTTCGTGTACATAACTACGCTCTCAAAATACCATGGGCACAGGGGGAAGGGGCATCATCACGGCACGCCCAAAACACGGCTTAAACCGTACTAGGGGCTGCCGAATTCTTTCTTTATTTTCTCTTACTTTCAGGACTCCATACTTTGGACGACCTGTTCGGCAATTCAACTGCCGCACAAACGATGCAAGAACCAGGGAAGCAGACAAGCCATGCCGCATTATGGAACCCCCAGGTGGTCTCTATTACGAGCAGTATACCTGTTTTAAATACAATTCCGCGGCCTGCCCTTGGACAGGACATGTTAAATAGTCCAATTTCTTTTGCTTATTGCAGTATTTGTATCGTTCTGCTTGGATAGCAGCCTTCTTATAAACAATGCATAGCTTCTTGTCTATTTTTTGCATTACTCTCTTTTTACATATATGTTCATTAATGACATGTTGCACCCGTACACTGTGGTACAGCAAATACGCCAAGGGCTCCAGTACCCCTTAATATGGTGTGAGAAGTCCGAACACTTTCACAAGTGCGGCACCCCAAACTTATAGCATTATATGCATCGGCTCCGAATCATGATTTGGTTCAATAGTTGGGTTTGCCCGGCTCCTATGTTTTGGTGCCTTACGTTCCGCTTTATCGGCTAAGGTAGCACTAGGAGAACTACTGCGATCGTGCCCCAGTTGAGCTGGGCTGAGCACCTCAGTAGAGAAAGCTAAAATTGACTATCATGATAAGGCGAGAGACAGGTCGCTGTTCGAGAGGTTTTTTCGGGTCCTTAAAGACTTATGCCGCTTAGAGCGAGGAACCGGATTCTTTCCGGCCAAGGCATGGATAGCGCCCCAAACTCGGTCTTCCGAATACTAGGGGCTTTGCCGAAATTTAAAATTATAGAGTTCTATGGCTAAGTGAGAGTGTTCAAGCATTATAGTCCGATTGCCTTGTTCGTTGTGCTGAGCGCTTGCCTCGAAGGACCCAAACATGGGAAAAGGAGCGCTCAGGTTTATCCCGAACACCCCAGCACTAGTGGCATGGGGGCAGAAGCCGACGACTGGCCATCTCTCAATTTTTTGATAAACGGCCGCACATAAAGTAATATTTTAAATTCAATAAGCATTGCTCAGCGCAAATGAACAAGTTTTCAGCGCACAGGACAACACGAACGAGTTCATCCAAAAATTACATCCTTGATACATTCATCCACCACAAGACGGGCGCCTTTCAGCACATCCTTATAATAGTTCTCGGGTTTGCGATGCTCCTTCCCCGGCGGAGGTCCGTCCTTCACAAGCTTCTCGCTGTCCAGCTTGCCCTAGTGCACCTTAGCGCGGGCAAGGGCCCTCCTGGCTCCTTCGATGCAGACGGAGCGCTTGATGACCTCGAGCCTTGGATAGGCCTCCACCAGCCGCCGCACCAGTCCAAAGTAGCTCCCAGGTAGGGCCTCTCCAGGCCACAGCCAAACTATGAAACCCTTCATGGCCTGTTCGGCCGCCTTGTGGAGCTCGACCAGCTGCTTCAGCTGGTCGCTTAAGGGCACAGGGTGTCCGGCCTCAGCATACTGAGACCAGAACACCTTCTCCGTCGAGCTGCCTCCTTCGGCTCGATAGAATGCGGCGACATCAGATACGCTACGGGGAAGATCTGCGAACGCCCCTGGTGAAAGCACAAGTGCTCCCCAGGTGGTTTTGGTAATTGATGTCAACATATCTCTTGTTGGACTAACACTTTTATCTAGTATGTTTCAGATAAGTTCAACAATGGAGTGGCATGGACTAAAGGATGTGGGAACTCCTTCAAGATGCTAAGGAAAAAGAATTGGCTAAAGCTTGAAGCTCAAGAATCTTCATTTTACATTTTAGTAATCCAAGGTCACATTGAGTCTATAGGAAAAGCCAATACTATCAAGGAGGGATGAGGTGTTGCTTAATGAGCCTCTTGCTTCATGTGCTTGGTGATATGCTCCAAAACCCTCAGCTACTTTCCCACTTCCACATATGACCTAAACCCAAAGTCAAACTCGGCCCCACCGATTCTTTTTATCCGGCGCCACCGAGTTTCACATGTCATAGCCACTACCAAACCCTAAGCAAATCGGTTCTACCGATAGGGATCTCGGTGTCACCAAGATGGGATTGTAATCTCTCTGTGTATGTCCATTACCAAAATAGGTCTCACCGAGTTTAGGAAATCGGTACTACCGAGTTTGCCTGACCAACTCTCTGGTTAGCTAATTGCCAAAATCGGCTCACCGGGTTTGTGTAATCGGTCTCACCGAGATTACGTTATGCCCTAACCGTAACCATATCGGTCCCACCGAAAATCACTAACGGTCACTAGGTTTACTAAATCGGTCCGACCGAGTTTGTTGATTCGGTCCCACCAAGATTGGTAAATTGTGTGTAACGGTTAGATTTTGTGTGGAGGCTATATATACCCCTCCACCTCCTCTTCATTCGGGGAGAGAGCCATCAGACTAAGCCTACACTTCCAACATCCTATTTCTGAAAGAGAACTACCTACCCTTGTGTTGAGCTCAAGATATTCCATTCCTACCATATGAATCTTGACCTCTAGCCTTCCCCAAGTTGCTTTCCACTCAAATCTTCTTTCCACCAGATCCAAATCCTATGAGAGAGAGTTGAGTGTTGGGGAGACTATCATTTGAAGCACAAGAGCAAGGAGTTCATCATCAACACACCATTTGTAACTTCTTGGAGAGTGGTGTCTCCTAGATTGGCTAGGTGTCACTTGGGAGCCTCCGACAAGATTGTGGAGTTGAACCAAGGAGTTTGTAAGGGGAAGGAGATTGCCTACTTCGTGAAGATCTACCGCTAGTGAGGCAAGTCCTTCGTGGGCGACGGCCATGGTGGGATAGACAAGGTTGCTTCTTCGTGGACCCTTCGTGGGTGGAGCCCTCCGTGGACTCGCGCAACCGTTACCCTTCGTGGGTTGAAGTCTCCATCAACGTGGATGTAGGATAGCACCACCTATCCGAACCACGCCAAAAGCATCCGTGTCTCCAATTGCGTTTGAATTCTCCAAACCCTTCCCATTACATTCTTGCAAGATGCATGCTTTACTTTCCGCTGCTC
Source organism: Aegilops umbellulata (assembly GCA_032464435.1). Lineage (NCBI taxonomy): Eukaryota > Viridiplantae > Streptophyta > Magnoliopsida > Poales > Poaceae > Aegilops > Aegilops umbellulata. Next base: position 347,255,708 of record CP136059.1, read on the forward strand.
ATATACTCTTGGCATGCTTGCTTGACATGTGTTATGAATGTTGAAATTGTGCCTAAACTCCACTTAAACCAAAAAAGTTTAAAAACTGCAACTTTAGCACTAAGTGTCTAATCACCCCCCCCCTCTAGACACATCTTGTCAAGATCCTACAAGTGGCATCGGAGCGTTGGTCTCCATTGCTTTGGTTTAATCACCATTGGAGGAAGATGGATGAGTTACTTTGGGGAGTCTTAGACATAGAGTGCCTATTCTTGATGGAGAGTATTTTCATGAGTGGAAAAATGAGATGCTTGTAATTTTGAATCAATATCATTTGAACAAGTACATTGCTAGCCCTTGTGCACCTCATGTTGATCCTATGCATCCTAACCTAGATGAAGATATGGACATGATTCACAATCTTAGAACTGTTGAGCTCATCATTAGAGGCTTGCCTAGAAACTTGATTAGATGTTTTCCTACTCTCAAGTGTGCTTACACTATATGGAAATTTCTTGAGGAACGCTTTCCAAATTATTCCTTGAAAAATCTAGATGAAATTCTCCACAAGTCTATTGCCTTAAGTAAGATAAATACTAGTGACCCTATGTATGGTGATTGTCTATTTGAGCTTACAAATCTCATGCATGCTAAAGGAAATGTTGGAATCATTAGTGATATCATATCCGAAGCTATAAGAATTCATAAAGGTAACCACTTTGATGATCATGTACCTAATGAATTACCCTCTCTAGGATTTGATCAATCACAAGATGATGTTGAACATGGATATTACAATGAGGATGATGATAGTGACTTCGATCTTGATGATGCAATGAGACAATTTGGTCTTATGGCAAATCTTCGGGGATATGTGTCAGGAGGAAAGGAATGGGTTCTTGACAGTGGATGTACTGATCATATGACCGGAGATGAAGAGATGTTCCGTGAGCTTGCTGAAAATGACGGCCCTCGAAAATATGTCACCTTTGGTGATAATTCAAAGGGTAAGGTGGTTGGCCTTGGTAAGGTGGCCATCTCACATGATAGCTCCATTCAAAACGTCATGCTTGTTGAATCTCTCGGCTACAACTTACTTTCAGTATCTAGACTTGCTGATTTCGGTTTCAATGTCCTATTTACTAAGGTAGATTGCCAAGTTTTTCGTCGAGACAATCATAAAATGGTCTTTACCGGTATACGTAGAGGTGATCTTTACATTGTCGATTTCTCTAAAAAGGCACAACCTAAAACTTGCTTTATTGCTAAATCCTCAAAAGGTTGGTTGTGGCATAGACGACTAGGTCACGTTGGCATGAGAAACCATGACAAGCTTATTAAAGGAAATCATATCCTTGGAGTTAACGATGTCATATTTGATAAGGATAGACTTTGCAGTGCTTGTCAAGCACGTAAACAGGTTGGAGGAAGGCATCCCGTGAAGAACATCATGACCACAAGGAGGCCACTCGAGCTACTTCATATGGATCTTTTTGGTCGCAACGCCTACAAGAGTCTCGGTGGAAATTCTTTTGGTCTAGTTATAGTTGATGATTTTTCAAGATTTACGTGGGTGTTCTTTCTTGATGATAAATCGCAGGTCCAAAAGATCTTCAAAAACTTCGCTAGGAAGGCCCAAAATCAATTTGAAGAGAGGATCAAGAAGGTTCGCAGAGACAACGGAACGGAGTTCAAGAATGCAAATGTGGACACCTTTCTTCACGAAGAAGGGATTTCGCACGAGTTCTCGGCTACGTACACACCTCAAAAAAATGGAGTTGTTGAGAGGAAGAACCGGACGCTCATCGAATTGGCGAGAACGATGCTTTATGAGTACAAGACGCCGAAGCACTTTTGGGCAGAAGCGGTTGAGACAGCTTGTCATGCAACAAATCGCTTGTATCTTCACAAGCTACTCTGCAAGACGGCATACGAGCTCCTCACCGGTTACAAACCCCAAGTTGGATACTTTCGAGTATTCGTCTCAAAGTGTTACATTCTTGATAAGCATCGTTGTTCAAAATTTGCTCCTAAACTCAAGAAGGTTTCCTACTTGGTTATGGCTCAAACTCTCACACTTACCGTGTCTACAACAATTTCACCCGAAAGGTTGAAGAGATGGTAGATGTGAAGTTTGATGAATCTAATGGCTCGCAAGTGGAGCAATTGCCAATTGATGTAGGAGACAAAGACCCTTCAGAAGCAATCCAGGACTTGTCTATTTGCAAAGTTCGTCCAACGGAGGTGAAGGAGAGTACCTCGTCCGTCCAAGTGGAAGCTTCTACTTCACGACAAGGTGAACCAAGAATTGATACGGAAGCATCCACAAGTGGGACACACCAAGATGAAGAAGACGAGGAAATGCATCAAGACGAACGTCAACAACCTCCTTCTCCACCACGACAAGAGAACGACAACGCCAACAATGAAGAAGGCCAAGAAGAAGAACAAGATGAAGAAGATGTTCAACGAAGACCCAAGCAAAAGCTCTCACGAGTTCGAGCAAGAATTGCTAAGGACCATCCCGTCGAGAAAATCTACAATGATATTCAAACTGGGAGAATCACTCGCTCAAAAACTCGTTTAGCTAACTTTTGTGAAAACTATTCATTCATTTCTAGCATTGAACCTATGAAGGTTGAAGAAGCATTGGAAGATCCGGACTGGATAAACGCTATGCATGAAGAGCTACACAACTTTGAGAGAAACCAAGTTTGGACATTGGTTGAGAAGCCCGACAACAACCACAACATCACTGGTACCTAATGGGTGTTTCGCAACAAGCAAGATGAAGATGGACAAGTGGTTCGCAACAAAGCACGTCTCGTCACCCAAGGCTACACACTAGTCGAATGTATGGACTATGGTGAGACATATGCTCCCGTTGCTAGACTTGAGTCCATTCGCATCTTACTTGCCTATGCTAATCACCATAATATCACCTTGTAGCAAATGGAAATTAAAAGTGCTTTTCTAAATGGTGAAATAGAGGAGGAAGTTTATGTCAAACAACCTCCCGGCTTTGTCAATCCTAAGAAACCAAATCATGTTTACAAACTACACAAAGCCCTTTATGGTCTTAAACAAGCTCCTAGAGCATGGTATAAATGTTGACCAAGTTCCTTAGTGCAAGTGGTTTTGAAATTGGAAAAATTGATTCCACACTTTTTACTAAAAGGGTTAATGGAGAACTATTTGTATGCCAAATTTATGTTGATGATATCATATTTGGATCAACTAACCCTCTTTTTAGTGAAAAGTTTGGAAAGCTAATGTCGAAGAAGTTTGAGATGTCTATGATGAGTGAACTCAAATTCTTTCTCGGTTTGCAAATCAAGCAAGCTAAGGAAGGTACATTTGTCTCTCAAACGAAGTACACCAAAGACTTATTCAAGAAGTTCAATATGCAAGAATGCAAAGGTATGCCTACACCCATGCCTACTAGTGGACATCTTGATTTGACAAAAGATGGTGAACCAGTTGATCAAAAGGTTTATCGCTCTATGATTGGTTCATTGTTATACCTATGTGCTTCACGTCCCGATATCATGCTAAGTGTATGCATGTGCGCAAGATATCAAGTTGCTCCTAAAGAATGTCATCTTAAGGCCGTGAAAAGGATAGTGAGATACTTAATTCATACACCAAATTTTGGCATTTGGTATCCTAAGAGGGCATCTTTCGATCTTGTTGGCTACTCCGACACGGACTACGCCGGAGACAAGGTTGATAGAAAGTCCACTTCGGGTACTTGTCAATTTCTTGGTAGATCTCTTGTGTCTTGGTCCTCCAAGAAACAAAACTCGGTATCCTTATCTACCGCCGAAGCGGAGTACATCGCCGCTGGTTCATGTTGTGCTCAATTACTTTGGATGACCCAAACTCTTAAAGATTATGGGATATATGTGAAACATGTTCCATTGCTTTGTGACAATGAAAGTGCTATCAAAATTGGTCATAATCCTGTACAACATTCTCGAACTAAGCATATTGAAGTTCGTCATCATTTCATTCGAGATCATGTTGGTAAGGGTGACTGAGGGAGTCCTGGATTAGGGGGTGTTCGGGTAGATGGACTATACCTTCGCCGGACTCCTGGACTGAAGATACAAGATTGAAGACTTCGTCCCGTGTCCGGATGGGACTTTCCTTGGCGTGGAAGGCAAGCTAGGCGGTGCGGATATTCAAGATCTCCTACCATTGTAACCGACTCCGTGTAACCCTAACCCAATTCGGTGTCTATATAAACCGGAGGGTTGTAGTCCGTAGGAAAATCAACTCCATTCACATCAATCATACCATAGGCTAGCTTCTAGGGTTTAGCCTCCTTGATCTCGTGGTAGATCTACTCTTCTACTACCAATATCATAAACATTAATCAAGCAGGAGTAGGGTTTTACCTCCATCGAGAGGGCCCAAACCTGGGTAAACTTCGTGTCCCTTATCTCATGTTACCATCCGACCTAGACGCACAGTTCGGGACCCCCTACCCAAGATCCGCCGGTTTTGGCACTGACATTGGTGCTTTCGTTGAGAGTTCCTCTGTGTCGTCGCCTTTAGGCCTGATGGCTCCTTTAATCATCAACAATGATGAGGTCCAGGGTGAGACTTCTCTCCCCGGATAGATCTTCGTCTTCGGCGGCTTCGCTCTGCGGGCCAATTCACTTGGCCACCTGGAGCAGATCGGAAGCTACGCCCCTGGCCATCAAGTCAGGTTTGGAAGCTTAAACTACACGGCTGATATCCGTGGAGACTTGATCTTCGACGCATTCGAGCCACGGCCAAGCATGCCGCACTATCTCGAGGGTCATGATCTAGCTCTGCCTGCGAACGGTGTCCTGGAGGCCGCACACGCACCGGTTCCGACCCTTAACTCGGAGCCTGTAGCGCCGATCGAGGATGAACGGGTGGACGTCACCTTGGGGGTTGTGATCTCAAAGGCGGTCGAGCCGAACACCAGCCCCGCACGCCGCGTGACTCATGACTCCGAGGATCCGGATTCTTCTCCGGACTTCGAACCCCCCGCGCCCCCGCCAATCGAATCCGATTGGGCGCCGATAATGGAGTTCACCGCCGCGGACATCTTTCAGCACTCGCCTTTCAGCGATATCCTGAATTCTCTCAAGTCTCTCTCTTTATCAGGAGAGCCCTGGCCGGACTACGGTCAGCAAGGATGGGATACAAACGACGAAGAAATTCACTGCCCACCCACCACCCACTTTGTAGCCACTGTCAACAATCTAACCGACTTGCTCGACTTCGGCTCCGAAGACATCGACGGTATGGACGACGATGTGGGAAACGAACAGGAACCAGCACCTGTAGGGCACTGGAAGGCCACCTCGTCATACGACATATACATGGTGGACACTCCAAAAGATGGAGATGGCGATGGAACAGCGGGGGACGACCCCTCCAAGAAACGGCCAAAGCGCCGGCGTCAGCGGCGCCGCTCTAAATCCCGCCAAAGCAAAAACGGTGATTCCGACACGGGAGATAATACTACCCCGGATAGTGCCGAAGAACACCTACCCCATCAAGATTCGGCGCAGGAAGATGGAGAAGCCAGCCCTCATGAGAGAGCGGCAGACCAAGAGGTTGAGGATGATAACTATATGCCTCCCTCCGAAGATGAGGCAAGCCTCGATGACGACGAATTCGTCGTACCATCAGACCCCGCTGAACAAGAGTGTTTCAAACGCAGACTTTTAGCCACGGCAAACAGCCTCAAGAAAAATCAGCAACAACTTAGAGCTGACCAAGATTTGCTAGCTGATCAATGGACTGAAGTCCTTGTGGCCGAAGAGTATGAACTCGAACGCCCCTCCAAGAGTTACCCAAAGCGCAGGCCGCTACCCCGATCAGAGGAGGAAGCGCCTACATCACCAGCGCACGACATGGCAGACCGGCCACCTCGCGGCCGCGACAGAGAGGCCTCTCGGCCCTCCACCCAAGCCATGCCCCGGCACCGCTCAACTAAGGCACGGGAAAACGCGCCAGACCTTCGAGACGTATTGGAGGATAAGGCAAGACAAACAAGATCGATCTACGGATCGCACAGGCGCCCTACGGCACGTGACGATGATCTTCACTCCGGATACGGCAAATCCGGCCGGGCCAAACACAACAGACATAGCTCTTCCGAGTTGCGTCGTGATATGGCCAAGTACAGGGGCGCCGCACACCCACTATGCTTCACAGATGAAGTAATGGATCATAAAATCCCGGAGGGTTTCAAACCCGTCAACATCGAATCATACGATGGCACAACAGATCCGGCGGTATGGATCGAGGATTATCTCCTTCACATCCACATGGCACGCGGCGATGATCTACACGCCATCAAATACCTCCCGCTCAAACTTAAAGGACCGGTACGGCATTGGCTTAACAGCCTGCCAGCAGACTCAATCGGCTCTTGGGAGGACCTAGAAGCCGCATTCCTCGACAACTTCCAGGGCACCTACGTGCGACCACCGGATGCCGACGACCTAAGCCACATAATTCAGCAGCCAGAGGAATCAGCCAGGCAATTCTGGACACGGTTCCTAACAAAGAAAAACCAGATAGTCGACTGTCCGGACGCGGAGGCCCTAGCAGCCTTTAAGCATAACATCCGCGACGAGTGGCTTGCCCGGCACCTGGGACAGGAAAAGCCGAAATCTATGGCAGCCCTCACGACGGTCATGACCCGCTTTTGTGCGGGAGAAGACAGCTAGCTAGCTCGCAGTAATAACTTAGCTAAGAACCCTGGTAATTCGGAAACCAAGAACAAAAGTGGTAGGACACGTCGGAATAAGCAAAAACGCCGCGTTAGCAGCGACAGTAATCAAGATACGACAGTTAATGCCGGATTCAGAGGCTATAAATCCGGTCAGCGGAAAAAGCCATTCAAGAAGAATACTCAGGGCCCGTCCAGTTTGGACCGAATACTCGTCCGCTTGTGCCAGATCCACGGCACCCCCGAAAGGCTAGCCAATCACACCAACAGGGATTGTTGGGTGTTCAAGCAGGCAGGCAAGTTAAGAGCCGAAAAAAAGACAAGGGACTGCATAGCGATGACGAGGAGGAGCCCAGCCGCCGAACAATAATGGACAGAAGGGTTTTCCCTCACAAGTGCGGACGGTGAACATGATATACGCAACCCACATTCCCAAGATGGAGCGAAAGCATGCGCTACGGGACGTATATGCGATGGAGCCAGTCGCCCCAAAGTTCAACCCATGGTCCTCATGCCCGATCACCTTTGATCGAAGGGACCATCCCACTAGCATCCATCATGGCGGCTTCGCCGCATTGGTTCTCGACCAAATCATCGACGGATTTCATCTCACAAGAGTCCTCATGGACGGCGGTAGTAGCCTGAACCTGCTTTACCAGGATACAGTGAGAAAAATGGGCATAGATCCCTCAAGGATTAAGCCCACAAAAACGACATTTAAAGGCGTTATACCAGGTGTAGAAGCCAACTGCACAGGCTCAGTAACACTTGACGTGGTGTTCGGATCTCCGGATAATTTCCGAAGCGAAGAGTTAATCTTCGATATAGTCCCGTTCCACAGTGGCTATCACGCCCTGCTCGGACGAACCACATTCGCAAAGTTCAATGTGGTGCCGCACTACGCATACCTCAAGCTCAAGATGCCAGCACCTCGAGGAGTAATCACGGTCAACGGAAACACCGAACGCTCCCTCCGCATAGAGGAACACACGGCGGCCCTTGCAGCGGAGGTACAAAGCAGTCTTCTTAGGCAACTCTCCAGTACGGCCGTTAAAAAGCCGGACACTGTCAAGCGCGCCCGGAGTAACCTACAACAAGACCGTCTGGCATGTTCCGAGCAGGCGTAGCAATGAGGCCCCAACCCCAGCCCTCGCGACATAGCGAAACCAGTACCTCGCGTGCATAACTACGCCCTTGAAATACCATGGGCACAGGGGAAGGGGCACAATAACGGCACACCCAAAATACGACTTAAAACGTACTAGGGGCTGCCGGATTCTTTTTTTCTTACTTTCAGGACTCCACACTTTGGACGACCTGTTCGGCAATTCGACAGCCGTACAAACGATGCAAGATCCAGGGAAGCAGACAAGCCACGCTGCATTATGGAACCCCCATGTGGTCTCTGTTACGAGTAGCATACCTGTTTCGAATTATTTTCCGCGGCCTGCCCCTGATCAGGACATGTTAATAGTCCAGTATATTTTCGCTTATCGCGCTATTTGTATCGTTCGGCTTTGATAAACAACCCCTCCATAAACAATGCATAGCTTTTTGTCTATTTTTTGCATTATCCTATTTTCATATATATGTTTATTAAGTGACATGATTGCACCCGTACACCATGGTACGGCAAATACGCCAGGGGCTTCAGTACCCCTCATTATGGTGTGAGAAGTCCGAACACTTTCACAAGTGCGGCACCCCGAACTTATAGCACTATATGCATCGGCTCTGAATCATGATTTGGGTCAATAGTTGGGTTTGCCCGGCTCCTATGTTTTGGTGCCTTAGGTTCCGCTATATCGTCTAAGGTAGCACTAGGAGAACCACTGCGATTGTGCCCCGGTTCAGCTCGGTTAAGCACCTCAGTGGAGAAAGCTAAAACTGACTATCATGATAAGGCGAGAGACCGGTCGCTGTTCGAGAGGTTTTTTGAGTCCCTAAAGACTTATGCCGCTTCGAGCGAGGAGCTGGCTTTGTCCGGCCAAGGCATGGATAGCGCCCCGAATTCGGACTTCCGAACTAGGGGCTTCGCCGAAATTTAAATTATAAAGTTCTATGGCTAAGTGAGAGTGTTCAAGCATTATAGTCCGATTGCCTGGTTCGTTGTGCTGAGCGCCTCCCTCGAAAGACCCAACCATGGGAAAAAGAGTGCTCAGGTTTATCCCGAACACCCCAGCACTAGTGGCACGGTGGCAGAAGCCGACGACTGGCCATCTCTCAATTTTTGATAAATGGCCGCACACAAAATAATATTTTAAATCCAATAAGCATTGCTTAGCGCATATAAACAAGTTTTCAGTGCACAGGATAAACACGAGCGAGTTCATTCAAAAATTACATCCTTGGTACATTCATCCACCACAAGGCGGGCACCTGCAAGAACATCCTTGTAGTAGTTCTCGGGCTTGCGATGCTCCTTCCCCGGCGGCAGCCCGTCCCTTACAAGCTTCTGACCGTCCAGCTTACCCCAGTGCACCTTTGCACGGGCAAGGGCCCTCCGGGTACCTTCAATGCAGACGGAGCGCTTGATGACCTCAAGCCTTGGACAGGACTCCATCAGCCGCCGCACCAGCCCAAAGTAGCTCCCAAGCAGGATCTCTCCGGGCCACAGCCGAACCTTGAAGCCCTTCATGGCCTGTTCGGCCGCCTTGTGGAGTTCGACCAGCTGTTTCAGCTGGTCGCTCAAGGGCACGGGGTGTCCGGCCTCAGAATACTGAGACCAGAACACCTTCTCCACCGAGGTGCCCTCTTTAGCTCGGTAGAATGCGGCAACGTCGGATACGCTGCGGGGAAGATCTGCGAATGCCCCTGGAGAGCTCCGGATTCGGGTAAGTAACAATTAGTTTACTTTTATATTCCTGCTTTGCATAAAGAATGCCTTACCCGCTGCTATCTTCCTCATCTCCTCCAACTCTTGGAGGGCCTTTTGGGCTCCGGCCTTGGCAGACTTGGCGGTCTCAAGGGCCGACGCGAGCTCGGATGCTTGCGCCTTCGACTCAAGCTCCAAACTCTCATGTTTTTTCATGAGATCCTGAAACTTTTGCTGCACCTCGCCGACCTGAGCCCCAAGCCTCTCTCGCTCGGTGCGCTCCGCGGCCGTTTTCTTTTCGGCCTCAGATAGCGCCTGCTTTAGGGTCGCCACCTCATTCGTGGCCCCTACAAATAAGCAGTACAATCCTGTTACTTTTTTCTTGCAATCATGCCTTTTTACAGGCACCTTTTCTGAAAGGCATTTCTTACCTTCTTTTTCCTTGAGCTGCCGCTTGGCAAGGCCGAGCTCTTGCTCGGTCCGCCCGAGGTCCTGTTTCAGGACACCCTCCTCCGCAGTCAGTGCGGTGGTGGATAGCACTGAAGCCTCTATTCGGCTTTTCTTTCCGAACGCCAAAAAGAGCATCAGGGGCTACTGTCTATGCGGTCATATTCTTGCATATTTTTTTACTTACCTCGAAGCCTGTTAAAAGGCTAGCGCAAGCTTCGTTCAGTCCGCTCTTGGCAGACTGAACCTTCCGGATCACCGTACTCATGATAGTACGATGCTCCTCGTCGATGGAGGCGCCGTCAAGCACCTCTAGCAGATTGTCCGGCACCTCCGGTTGGACGGAGGCCGCCGGCTCAGAAGGCTTGCTCCTCTTGGATGGAGTTCGCCCACCGCGGTTCGGAACCGTTGAAGATTCTGGCACGGTGTCCGGCTCGAAGCCGGACTCGGAGCCCTGGGGGGGGGGGGGGTTGTCCCCTTTACTCCTAGGGTCCGGGAGGTCGCCTTTCGGCTCCTCCAGGACCACCTCCTCCTGCCCCGGAGCGCATTGTGACGCCACTTCGGCGTCGTCTGCAGTGCGGGGGGAGACAGCGGGCGGAACCGAGTTCACGTCCGACGAATCCAGGGAGCCGCTCAACGAATCGTCGAGTTTGGCCCGGGGCGGGCTGCACAATTATGTTCGGCATTATGGAAAGATACACGACTTAGGAATATCATGAGTCACTCTGGTATCCGAATACTTACGATTTCGCCGGACGCTTGGCCCTGTCCGGCCACTCCTCGTCGTCCTCGTTGGTGCTGGGGGAGTAGTCCAGCGGAGGGGTCTTCCTCTTTCTAGACCCTCCGGCCTCCCCCGTTGGGGCGGCCTTCCCTTTTTCTCCTCCGCCCGCTAGAGGGGGAGAGGTTTTTTCTTCTTCCTCCTCCTCGTTTCCATGGGAGGAGGGTGTCTTGGACTCATCGGCTGACGAGTCCGACACCCCCACGTTACGGGCACTCTTTCGAGTCCTCGTGGTCTTCTTCTTCTTGACCTTCTTCTCCGGCACCACGTAAGGCGCCGGAGCCAGCAGCTTCACTAGGAGAGCAGGAGCTGGGTCTTCGGGCTAGGGAGACAGACAGTTAATCGGTCCGGATATCACCTGCCAAGCTTGTTAAAGGTAAGGGAGTTCAGATCCCGCATGGAGTCAAACTATGAAAAAACTAAAACATCCTGTAAAAGGTGAAAAATAGCTTACCTCATTAGCGTGACGCTGCGAGTTGTATCCGCGATCCTCAGAGGCGGATGTGGGAGCCTCGGCGCCTTTGGTTAGCACCTTCCAGACGTCTTCATACGTCGTGTCGAAGAGCCTGTTGAGGGTTTGGTGCTGCGCCGGGTTGAACTCCCACGGAGTAAAATCCCGTTGTTGACACGGAAGGATCCGACGGACGAGCATAACCTGGACTACATTGACGAGTCTGATCGGCTTGTTCAGCAGGGACTGGATGCATGTCTGCAGTCCGGTCACCTCTTTTTCGTCACCCCACGACAGGCCCGTCTCTTTCCAGGACATAAGCCGTGTGGGGGGTCCGGATCGGAACTCGAGGGCTGCAATCCATTTTGGATCGCGTGTCTAGGTGATGTAAAACCACCCGGATTGCCACCCCTTTAGGGTTTCCACGAAGGAGCCCTCGAGCCATAGGACGTTGGCCATCTTGCCCGCCATGGCACCTCCGCACTCCGCCTGGCTGCCGCGCACCACCTTGGGCTTGACGTTGAAGGTCTTGAGCCAGAGGCCGAAGTGGGGGCGGACACGGAGGAAAGCCTCACATACGACGATAAACGCCGAGATGTTGAGGATGAAGTTCGGGGCCAGATTGTGAAAATCCAGGCCGTAGTAGAACATGAGCCCCCGGACAAATGGGTGGAGTGGAAAACCTAGTACGCAGAGGAAATGGGGAAGGAATACTACCCTCTCATGGGGCCTTGGGGTGGGGACAAGTTGCCCCTCCTCGGGAAGCCGGTGCGGGATGTCCTTGGACAGGTATCCGGTCTTCCTTAGCTTCTTGACATGGCCCTCCGTAACGGAGGAGACCATCCACTTGCCTCCTGCTCCGGACATTGCTGGAGAAGGTTGAGGTGGGAAGAGAGGGCTTGGGCGCTAGAGCTCGAGTGCGTAGGAGATGGATAGGCAAAGGGGGAAGAAGGCGTAGGTAAAAAAGGTGGATCCTTATCCCCTTATATGGGCGGATGCGGTTATGCGTCCCCACCTGCGTAATAAAACTCCCTTGCCTCCTAAACGCCGTGGTAAATGGCACGGTTGGGTTACCCACATCCGTATTGATGAGAATCCCGTAAAAAGGGGACATGATCTCTGCTTTGACAAGACGTGCCAAGGAAACCGCCTCGCAAAACGTGCTGAGGTGGAAAAGTAAAAACGATTCGAGTAAAAGGACTTGACCATAGTGTGATGATACACTACAGAATACGTCATCAGATTTGATTTGTGTTAATATTATTCTCTCTATGGCAATATGTGGAAACTTGTTTTGCAGAGCCGGACACTATTCTTGGTGTTTATAAATCTTCTATGAAGGACTTGGAGGAGGAACCCGTCTTGCAATGCCGAAAACAATCTGCGCGCCGGACTCGTCGTCATTGAAGCCTGGTTCAGGGGCTACTGAGGGAGTCCTGGATTAGGGGGTGTTCGGATAGCCGGACTATACCTTCGCCGGACTCCTGGACTATGAAGATACAAGATTGAAGACTTCGTCCCGTGTCCGGATGGGACTTTCCTTGGCGTGGAAGGCAAGCTAGGCGGTGCGGATATTCAAGATCTCCTACCATTGTAACCGACTCCGTGTAACCCTAACCCTATCCGGTGTCTATATAAACCGGAGGGTTGTAGTCCGTAGGACAATCAACTCCATACACAACAATCATACCATAGGCTAGCTTCTAGGGTTTAGCCTCCTTGATCTCGTGGTAGATCTACTCTTGTAGTACCCATATCATCAATATTAATCAAGCAGGAGTAGGGTTTTACCTCCATCGAGAGGGCTCGAACCTGGGTAAACTTCGTGTCCCTTATCTCCTGTTACCATCCGACCTAGACGCACAGTTCGGGACCCCCTACCCAAGATCCGCCGGTTTTGACACCGACAGTGACATTAATCTTAAGCATGTTCGCACCGATAAGCAATTATCAGATATATTCACTAAACCACTTGATGAGAAAGTGTTTTGCAGGTTAAGAGGAGAATTGAACATCATTGATGCTTCAAACTTGGAGTAGAAACTCCATTGGATACATGCAAGACATGAGCTTATGACTAATCCATGATATATCTCTTATAATGATTATCTTATGTCTTGGACAAATTTGCATCTTGCATGTTATCTAACCCATGTAGGTACTTGGTTGAATCTAATTCTATGAGATTGCAACTCACTCACATCTTGAGCAATCTCTTCATCACCAAGTCTCTACACAATGGTGGTTGAAGACAAGGAAGCACAAAACAATTCAATCATATCCTTTGACAAATTCTATGTCGAGCTTCATGATTGTCATTTTTGGATACACAAGTGCTCTTCCTTGCAAGAACTAACCCATGTAGGTAGATGGACTCAAATTCCAAGTGGTGCTCCCAATTCTTGATGAGCTACATCAACCTTGAGCACCCACACAAGTTCAACTACATGAGCAAGATCCACACCACCACCCAAGGTATGTTATTCCATCTTAGAGAAGCTTTACTCCAAGTCATGAGTCAAAGCAGCACAACAAGATGTGAATACATCAAGATGCTTAAACGAAAAATGGTAAGCACATTTTGAGCTTAAACTATGAGTATGATCTATGATCAAGTGCTCTCACTTGACTCCTAAGTCAATATACTCTAACATAGGTGACTATGTCACCGCCCAACTCTAGATGAAGTTCACTTGTGTTCTTTTCTGTGTTATTGCATTTGTCTCATGCATATTTGTTTCCCTTTAAAAAAAACTTCATCTAGATCTTTCAGTTTCTTGTCTTTTCTTTTTGTTTTTTTTGTTCTGCATTTTCTGCATCCAATTCATTTCAAATCTTTCAGATAATTCATTGCAAATCTTTGTGAGATCTTACTTGTCTAGTGAGCTGAGGTGACAAGTGTTTTTCTTTGTGATGAACTCGGTTTCACCAACTTGTAGTTTTCGGTTCAATCGAATCCTTTCGGTACCACCGAAACATGCCACTCGGTGCCACCGATTTCACAATAGGAAAAACAGTTTGCCACTTGTTCTATATTTCTTCTGATCCAGCTCCACTCAATGAATCTTGTCCTCTACAAGCATCACAGTTTTATCCATTGCTTTGTGCTGTGTCTCAAGGACCAAACCCATTCGACAGATTCCAGAAAACCCTTCTTGGAAATTGATGTCAAAGGGGGAGAGAGAGATCACATCAAAGCTTATCACCTACAAGGGAGAGAGTATTAAGGGGGAGAAAGAGATCTCCAGGGGGAGAGAATACTCAAGGATCCCAAATGCTTGATGTTCAAGAGGAGAGATGCCACATGTCTTTTTGGGGGAAAGACATGTTCATATGTGCTTATTTGCATTAAGCTCTATCCATTTGTATCTTTTAGCTCTGATTTTCTGTTCCCTATATTCTCCCAATATCCCATGCCAGATTCAGGGGGAGCAAGACATCTAAGGGAAAGAAATCATTCAAATTCATTGCATATCTTTACTCTTGGGGACATGTCTAATCCAATGTGGTACCTTGTACTCACTCTCTACATGTCATCCCAGTCTTGGTGTTCTTGTGGTTTCTTTTGTTTGCTCTGGCTAGTGGATGTACCTGTGTTATCTAACCTTGTTTGTGCAGGTTCATTCCATCCTAAGCCAACTCAAGACTACAAGGTAAGTATATGCATCAGAATCATGAGTATGAGGAATTCTTGCTTATGTACATACTGTTTGCAAGAAGGACTCATGAGCATGAAGGTATTTTCCTTAATAATCTTTTCCTCTAATGCATATGGCCAAGATACATGTAACACATTGCCTACTCTGTCATGGTTATGCTCTCACATGCTTCTATATTTCATATTCACATGATTGCATACATGTAGGGGGAGCCTATGTTTGTTACATGTCCTTCCAAAGCTTTACTTGCTATTCTTTATATCTTTATTTAAATATTTGATGTATGTTGCCATCAATTAACAAAAAGGGGGAGATTGAAAGCACAAGTGCTCCCCAGGTGGTTTTGGTAATTGATGTCAACATATCTCTTGTTGGACTAACACTTTTATCTAGTATGTTTCAGATAAGTTCAACAATGGAGTGGCATGGACTAAAGGATGTGGGAACTCCTTCAAGATGCTAAGGACAAAGAATTGGCTAAAGCTTCAAGCTCAGGACTCTTCATTTTACATTTTAGTGATCCAAGATCACATTGAGTCTATAGGAAAGCCAATACTATCAAGGAGGGATGAGGTGTTGCTTAATGAGCCTCTTGCTTCATGTGCTTGGTGATATGCTCCAAAACCCTCAGCTACTTTCCCACTTCCACATATGACCTAAACCCAAAGTCAAACTCGGCCCCACCGATTCTTTCTATCCGGCGCCACCGAGTTTCACATGTCATAGCCACTGCCAAACCCTAAGCAAATCGGTTCTACTGATAGGGATCTCGTTCTCACCGAGATGGGATTGTAAACTGTCTGTGTATGTCCATTACCAAAATCGGTCTCACCGAGTTTAGGAAATCGGTACTACCAAGATTACAATGCAAACTCTCTGGTTAACTTATTACCAAAATCGGTCCAACCAAGTTTAGTAATCGGTTCCACCAAGTTTGCCTGACCAACTCTCTGGTTAGCTAATTACCAAAATCGGTCTCACCGAGTTTGTGTAATCGGTCTCACCGAGATTACGTTATGCCCTAACCCTAACCATATCGGTCGTACGGAGTTGCATATCGGTCCCACCGAAAATCACTAACGGTCACTAGGTTTACTAAATCGGTCCGACCGAGTTTGTTGATTCGGTCCCACCGAGATTGGTAAATTGTGTGTAACGGTTGGATTTTATGTGGAGGCTATAAATACCCCTCCACCTCCTCTTCACCCGTGGAGAGAGCCATCAGGAGACATCTACACTTCCAACCCATATGTTCTGAGAGAGAACCACCTACTCATGTGTTGAGACCAAGATATTCCATTCCTACCATATGAATCTTGATCTCTAGCCTTCCCCAAGTTGCTTTCCACTCAAATCTTCTTTCTACCAAATCCAAATCCTGTGAGAGAGAGTTGAGTGTTGGGGAGACTATCATTTGAAGCACAAGAGCAAGGAGTTCATCATCAACACACCATTTGTTACTTCTTGGAGAGTGGTGTCTCCTAGATTGGCTAGGTGTCACTTGGGAGCCTCCGACAAGATTGTGGAGTTGAACCAAGGAGTTTGTAAGGGCAAGGAGATCGCCTACTTCGTGAAGATCTACCGCTAGTGAGGCAAGTCCTTCGTGGGCGACAGCCATGGTGGGAAAGACAAGGTTGCTTCTTCGTGGACCCTTCATGGGTGGAGCCCTCCGTGGACTCGCGCAACCGTTGCCCTTCGTGGGTTGAAGTCTCCATCAACGTGGATGTAGGATAGCACCACCTATCCGAACCACGCCAAAAACATCCGTGTCTCCAATTGCGTTTGAATTCTCCAAACCCTTCCCTTTACATTCTTGCAAGATGCATGCTTTACTTTCCACTGCTCACATACTCTTTGCATGCTTGCTTGACATGTATTATGAATGTTGAAATTGTGCCTAAACTCCACTTAAACCGAAAAAGTTTAAAAACTGCAACTTTAGCACTAAGTGTCTAATCACCCCCTCCTTCTAGACACATCTTCTAAAGATCCTACACCTGGAGAGCCCCGGATTCGGGTAAGTAACAAGTAGCTTACTTTTATATGTCTGCTTTGCATAAAAAATGCCTTACCTGCCTCTATCTTTTTCACCGCATCCAATTCATCGAGGGCCTTCTGGGCTTCGGCCTTGGCAGACTCGGCAGTCTTGACGGCCGCGGCAAGCTCGGACACTCGCGTCTTCGAGTCAAGCTCCAAACTCTCATGTTTTTTCATGAGAGCCTGAAGCTCTTGCTGCGCCTCGCCGACCTGCGCCTCAAATTTCTCCCGCTCGTTTCGCTCTGAGGCCGCTCTCTTCTCGGCCTCGGACATCGCCTGCTTGAGGGTTGCCACCTCAGTTGTGGACCCTGCAATAAGTAGCATAATCCTCTCATTTTAGGCAATTGCATCTTTTTATATATATTTCTATAGGGTATCTCTTACCTTCTTTCTCCTCGAACTGCCACTTGGCAAGGCCGAACTCTTGCTCGGACCGCTCGAGACCCTGCTTCAGGGTGCCTACCTCCGCAGTCAGTGCGGCGGTAGCAAGCAGCGAAGCCTGCACACGCATATTGACTTATTTTTTGTTAGACTCCTGCGAATTTATTTGATCCTCTATTCGGCTTTTCTTTCCGAACGCCAAACAGAGCATCAGGGGCTACTGTCTATGCGGTAATACTTTTACATATTTTTCACTTACCTCGAAGCCTGTTAGAAGGCTAGCACAAGCTTCAGTCAGTCCACTCTTAGCGGACTGAACCTTCTGGATCACCGTACTCATAATAGTACGGTGCTCCTCGTCGATGGAGGCACCGTTAAGCACCTCCAGCAGATTGTCCGGCACCTCCGATTGGACGGAGGCCGCCGGCTCAGAAGGCTTGCTCCTCTTAGAAGGAGTTCGCCTACCGCAGTCCGGAACTGTTGAAGATTTCGGCGTGGTGTGTGGCTCAAAACCGGACTTCGAGCCCTGGGGGGTCTTGTCCCCTTTACTCCTGGAATCCGGGAGGTCGCCTCGTGGCTCCTCCAGGACCACCTCCTCTTGGCCCGGAGCTTGTCGCGACGCCACTTCGGCATCGTCCGTAGTGCGGGTGGAGGCAGCGCGCAGAACTGAGTTAATGTCCGATTAATCCAGGGAGCCGCTCGACGACTCGTCGAGCCCGACCTTGGGCGGACTGCATAATTATATTCGACATAAGGAAAGCTGTGCAACAAAGGAAAGCTATGAGTCACTCTAGTATCCGAATACTTACGATCCCGCGTGGGCGCCTGGCCCTTTGCGGCCAGTCCTCTTCGCCCTCGTCGGCATCGGGGGAGTAGTCAGGAGGAAGGGTCTTCCCCTTCTTGGACCCTTCGGCCTCCCCTGTTGGGGCGGCCTTCCTCTTCTTTCCTCCCCCCGCTGGAGGGGGAGAGGTTTCTTCTTCCTCCTCCTCGTTTTCACGGGAGGAGCGCGTCTCAGATTCGTCGGATGAAGAATCCGACACCTCCTGGCGCCGGGAACCCTTTCGAGTCCCCGTGGCCTTCTCCTTGGCCTTTTTCTCCAGCACCACGTAAGGTGCCGGGTCCAGCAGCTTCGATAAGCGAGCATCTGCTGGGTCTTCGGGCAAAGGAGCCGGACAGTCGATCTGTCCGGACTTCGCCTGCCACTCCTGTCAAAGGTGAGGGAGTTTAGATCCTGCATAGAGTCAAACTATGAAAATCTAACATCCTGTTAAAGGTGAAAATAGCTTACCTCGCCAGCGTGACGCTGCGAGCTGAATCTGCGGTCCTCGGAGGCGGATGCGGGAGCCTTGGCGCCTTTGGTTAGCACCTTCCCGACCTCTTCGTACGTCATGTCGAAAAGCCTGCTAAGGGTTGGGTGCTGCGCCGGGTTGAACTCCCACAGATTGAAGTCCCGTTGTTGGCACGGGAGGATCTCGCGGACGAGCATAACCTGGACTACATTGACAAGCTTTAGCTGCTTGTTCACCAGGGTTTGGATGCATTTTTGCAGTCCGGTCACCTCGTCTTGGTAACCCCACGACAGGCCCGTCTCTTTCCAAGACGTGAGTCGCATGGGGGGTCCGGACTGGAACTCAGGGGCGGCGATCCATTCCGGATCACGCGGCTCGGTAATGTAAAACCACCCTGACTGCCACCCCTTCAGGGTCTCCACAAAAGAGCCCTCGAGCCATAGGACGTTGGCTATTTTGCCCGCCATGGCGCCTCCGCACTCCGCCTGGTTGCCGCGCACCACCTTTGGCTTGACGTTGAAGGTCTTGAGCTAGAGGCTGAAATTGGGGCAGATGCAAAGGAAAGCCTCGCACACGACGATAACACTACTAGGAAAACGGCTATAGATGAAATGGACACTAATGGCGCACCACATGTGTGGTGCGCCATTAGTATATAGCAATGGCGCACCACATACAGGTACGCCATTAGTAATATATTACTAATGGCGCACCTGGTGTGCGGTGCGCCATTAGAAGTTTTGAAAAAAATAATTAAAAAAAATTGTTACTAATGGCGCACCATGGGTGTGGTGCGCCATTACTAGTTGACATAGTAATGGCGCACCACACCCACGGTGCGCCATTACTAGTTGACATAGTAATGGCGCACCACACCCACGGTGCGCCATTAGAAGTTTTGAAAAAAAAGTAAAAAAATAAAAAAAAATTGTTAGTAATGGCGCACTGTCCACTGGTGCGCCATTACTAAGTTTTTTTCAAAAAAAATTCAAAAATTTTTTCAAATGTTTTTATATTTTTTTAAAACTAGTAATGGCACACCGTGGGTGTGGTGCGCCATTACTTGTTTAACTACTAATGGCGCACCATCCCACGGTGCACCATTACTAGTTTGCCCGGCTTCCACCGAATGCACACCCCCCTGTGGACCGCCTTTTCAGTTTTAAAAAAATAAATAAAATGATAAACATGTCAAAAAAATAAAAGAAAATAAGTTTCCCATGTCATATGTGGTCTAGTTGTTGGGAAAATTTACAAATATAAATTTCGACTTTATTTGCAAAATCTCTTTGGAAATTTGTAAAATGGGCATAACTTTTGCATACGAACTCGGATTAAAAAGTTTTATATATGAAAAATCATCTACTCGAAAAGTAACGTCCGAATTAAACATGGGGAACCCCGTTAAACATTTTCAAAATCCCCGGCTTTCAAGATCTAGAGGCAAAAAAATAAAAAAAGGTTTTGAAAGTTTTTTTTGAATTTTTTTCAAAAAATGATATGTAATATGACCGGGAAGTTTGAAATATTTTTCAAAATTTCATCATAGTCATGAACATGAACAAAGTCCTAGACATCAACAAGGTATAATAGGATTGATATGCTAGATATATCAACAAGTGCCTGTGAAGTGAGCTGTTGCTGGGATTGGATAGAACTCTGAAGTTAAGCGTGCTTGGGCTGGAGTAGTGTGAGGATGGGTGACCTTTTGGGAAGTATGACCATGGAGTGCGATTTGACCTGAGATTAAGCATATTGACCTGAGATTAAGAAAAAAACGAAAAAAATTGAAGAAATTTGAAAAAACAAATTTAAAAAAAAATGCTGAAAAAAAATTGAAAAAAAAATGGTTACTAACGGCGCACTTCTATGTGGTGCGCCATTAGTATACCAGATACTAATGGCGCACCAGCGGTGCGCCATTAGAATACCTGTGGTGCGCCATTAGAAAAAAATTCTAGTGGCGTGATGCTAATGGCGCACCGGTAGTGCGCCATTAGTAGGCAAAACCGGTGCACCATTAGTAGGCCTTTTCCTAGTAGTGTAAACGCCGATATGTTGAGGACAAAGTTCGGGGCCAGATCGTGGAAATCCAGGCCGTAGTAGAACATGAGCCCCCGGACAAATGGGTGGAGAGGAAAACCCAGTCCGCGGAGGAAGTGGGGAAGGAATACGACCCTCTCATGGGGCCTGGGGGTGGGAAGGAGCTTCCCCTCTTCAGGAAGCCGTTGTGCGATGTTGTTGGACAAGTATCCGGCCTTCCTTAGTTTTTTGACATGGCCCTCCGTAACGGAGGAGACCATCCACTTGCCTCCCGCTCCGGACATGGTTGGAGAAGGTCGAGGTGGGAAGTGCGGACTTGGGCGCTGGAGCTCGGGTGCGCAGGAGGTGGATAGGCAAAGGAGGAAGAAGGTGTAGGTAAAAAGGTGGATCATTATCCCCTTATATGGGAGGATGCGGCTATGCGTCCCCACCAGCCTGGTAAAACTCGCCTATCTCCCAAGCGCCGTGATAAATGGCGCGGTTGGGTTACGCACGTCCGTATTGATGAGAATCCCGTAAATGGGGGACATGATCTCTGCTTCGACAAGACGTGCCAAGGAAACCGCCTCGCAATATGAGCTGAGGTGGGGAAGTGAAAACGATTCGAATAAAGGCTTGGCCGTAGTGTGATGTCGCGCTACGGGATACGTCAGCAGATTAGATTTGTGTTAATATTATTCTCTGTATGGCAATATGTGGAAACTTATTTTGCAGAGCCGGACACTACTTTTAGTGTTTACAAACTTTTATGAAGAACATGGAGGAGCAACCCACCTTGCAATGCCGAAGACAATCTGCGCGTCGGACTCATCATCATTGAAGCCTGGTTCAGGGGCTACTGAGGGAGTCCTGGATTTGGGGGTGTTCGGATAGCCGGACTATACCTTCTGCCGGACTCCTGGATTATGAAGATACAAGATTGAAGACTTCGTCCCGTGTCCCGATGGGACTTTCCTTGGCGTGGAAGGCAAGCTAGGCGATACGGATATTCAGATCTCCTAGCATTGTAACCGACTTTGTGTAACCCTAACCCTCTCCGGTGTCTATATAAACCGGAGGGTTTTAGTCCGTAGGACAACAACTCCAACATACAATAATCATACCATAGGCTAGCTTTTAGGGTTTAGCCTCCTTGATCTCGTGGTAGATCTACTCTTGTACTACCCATATCATCAATATTAATCAAGCAGGACATAGGGTCTTACCTCCATCAAGAGGGCCCGAACCTGGGTAAAACATTTGTGTTCCCTGTCTCCTGTTACCATCCACCTAGACGCACAGTTTGGGACCCCATACCCGAGATCCGCCGATTTTGACACCGACAACCGCCGACGACCAGGAGTAGTTAGGAGGCTCCCAGACAGGAGGCCTTGCCTTTTCGATCGATGTTGCTTTTGTGCTAGCCTTCTTCGGGCAAACTTGTCTAACTCATGTCTGTACTCAGATATTGTTGCTTCCGCTGACTCTTGTGTAATCGATCTTATGTATTCGAGCCCTCGAGGCCCCTGACTTGTAATTTGAAGCTTGTATTATTTTAATTTGTGTCTAGAGTTGTGTTGTGATATCTTCCCGTGAGTCCTTGATCTTGATCGTACACATTTGCGTGTATGATTAGTGTACGATTGAATTGAGGGCGTCACACAACATCAATCTCAGAACATAATGGATACTAGGGATCAAACCCTAACAAAACTTACTCGATTACATGATAAATCTCATCCAAACCATCACCGTCCAGCAAGCCTTCAATGGAATTACTCACGCACGGCGGTGAGCATCATGAAATTGGTGATGGAGGATGGTTGATGATGACGACAGCGACGAATCGCCCTCTCCGGAGCCCCGAACGGACTCCAGATCAGCCCTCCTGGGAGGTTTTAGGGCTTGGCGGCGGCTCTGTATCGTAAAACGCGATGATTTCTTCTCTCTAATTTTTTTCTCCCCGAAAGCCAATATATAGAGTTGGAGTTGGCGTCGGAGGGTTTCCAGGGGGCCCACAAGGTAGGGGGCGCGCCCTAGGAGGGGGGCGTGCCCCCAGCCTCGTGGACAGGGTGTGGGCCCCCTGGTCTTCATCATTGGCGAGGATTTTTAATTATTTTTTATAAGACATCCCGTGGAGTTTCAGGTCATTCCAAGAACTTTTGTTTTCTGCACATAAAACAACATCGTGGCAATTCTGTTGAAAACAACGTCAGTCTAGGTTAGTTCCATTCAAATCATACAAGTTAGAGTCCAAAACAAGGGCAAAAGTGTTTGGAAAAGTAGATACGACGGAGACGTATCAGTGAACAGGAGCAAGAATCTTACACATTTGTCTCTTGAAAAATCATCATCGTGGGGTGCTGAAGTTAGAGATACCAAGACTGGAAGGAGGCATTTTGTTAACACTGAGTTGCATGACTGCACTTGCCTCGAGTGGCAACACACCGGGAAACCTTATGACCATGCCATAATTTTCGTGGCCTCCCGACCCAATATAAACATGCACCCATACTTGCATGAATACTACTCAGTGGCAAGTTTCAAGGCTGCATATGCAACTCCAATTCCAGCACTTATAGATCAGACTTAGTGGCCTGAAGTGGAAATTAAATTTTCCATGTGTCCTCCCCTAACAAAAAGAAAAGCTGGCAGGCCTAAAGAGAGTAGACTCAAGGCATGGTTTGAGAAAGGTGGGAGTAGTAAAAAGGGGAAGGGGAAGAAGAATGCAAAGCCAAAAAGATCCCAAAAAGTTAAGAAAAATAGATGTAAACTGTGCCAGGAACTTGGGCACCGAAAAGGATCTCCAAAATGTCGTTACACCCCTGAAAGGCCAAAGTATGTTTACGTTGGTGTTGTTTTAATTTGGGTGTTGTATTTAATTACTAGCCAAATCACAAGCTTTGTTTTCCAGGAGGAAGCGTGGAGGTCAACCCCTTGTTGTTGAAGATTGCTGGGCAATCAAAAAGGCAAGAATCAATGGATGTAGAAAAAGAGAAGTTATGGTGATGAACTAGAGTTGGATGATGCTGCGGTGCAAAATGAGCAAGAGTTGGATGATGTTGTGATGCAAAATGATAAAGATTTGGATGATGTTGTGGTGCAAAATGAGGCAGTATTTGATCTTGTGATGCATCATGACCAACATTTGGATGATGATGTGCTGCATAATGTGGTGCAAACTGAAGATGTTGTGGCAGATGTTCTGCAAACTGAAACTGAATATGTTCTGCAAACTGAAGCTGTTGCGGCAGATGTTCTGCAAACTGAAACTGAAACTGAAGATGTTCTGCAAGCTGAAGCTGTTGCGGCAGAAATTAAGCAAACTGAGCCTATATTGCAAGTTGTATTACCCATTGAAGCTACTGGAGTTGTTGTTGTGCAAACTAAGCCTCATGTAGATTTTGTGGTGCCAACTCCAGCTGTCCTAGCTAGTCCAGTTATGAAATTCAAGAGTTTGAGTGAACTAGGTGTCAGATGATCAAAAAGTGATAAGAAGAAGAAGAAATCGAGTGCTAAGAAGAAGAAGTGAAAACTTCATTTGTCAAACTTGTGTAATGGTGATGTGTGTTGTAGAATAACAAACTTGCCTCGATTTGTGTAAAATGGTATTTCTGTAATGCTATTTAAATTCTGGCCGAATTTCAGATTTGACCCAAAATTCAAGTTTGACCCAAAATTCAAATTCAAATTTGTTTAGTAAGTGGTATTGATGGTACAATGCCTTAATATTAGTCATATGCATGTTAAGCGCTCAATCCGATCACTTATTGTTGATGTGAAACACAAGTCATGACAAATGTGCTCCAAATGAGCTCCGAGTCTAGGCTAAACACCCCATTCCTAAGCAAAAAAAAAATCGACCTTTTATGAATGGGCCAAAAATCTAAACTTGACATCTAGTGTGCAAATATAGGGTCCATGTCCAATATAGGATCATTTGGATAAACTATGACAAGCTTAGCCCTAAACCCTAGCTTGAATCACATGCAACCTCGTTCATGATAGTTATGTTGTGTGAAGGGTTTTTCATGAAAATACCCATAGACCAAGTTTATTATTTTTCCCAGCAACTCGCGCACATAATATGATGATGGGTGAAAGTTTCATATTTTCATGCTTTTATTGAATTAGGTATGCTCAACCCTAGCTTGAATCCCATGCAACCTCGTTCATGATAGCTATGTTTTGTCAAGCGTTTTTCATGAAAATACCCGTAGACCTAGTTTCTTATTTTCCCAGCAACTCACTGACATAATATCATGATGGTTGCAAGTTTCATATTTTTTTGATTTTTTTTGAATTAGTTATGCTCAACCCTAGCTTGAATCCCGTGCAACCTTGTTCGTGATAGCTCTGTTTTGTGAAGGGTTTTTCATGGAAATGCCCATAGACCAGGTTTCTTATTTTTTTCCGGCAACTCACTCACATAAAATGATGATGGGTGCAAGTTTCATATTTTTATGATTTTTTTGAATTAGTAATGCTCAACCCTAGCCCTCAAAACCCTCTCAAAACCCCTCATAAGCCCATCTGAAACCCCGCATCCTTCCGAGCCACTAGATCTCTGTTAGTGAACGATCTGGATCAGTCCCTAGGGCCACGTCACTGATCCGCGTGATGCTCTATGATTGGCTGCATTCGACAATGATGGATAACCCCCCCTCTTCTCTGGATCACTGGATCACTGCGCGTTCAACGGTGTGGATCAGCATGCAGTGCCACGTCAGCGATCCACGGGCTATGCTCTGATTTGCTGTAGTGGTTTTTAGAGGATGCGGTGCCATGTTGTAGCCGTTTGTTTTTTTACGCTGCGGCGAGTGGGCTAGCCGTTGGGCTCTGGTAAAAGAAGCCCACCCGCTAGACCTTTGGACCGAATGCTGCCTCCTCCAGCCAGGCCCTAGCCAGCAGGCTACATTGCCATTCATGCATGCATGGGCGGCACACGCAGAGAAAACGGGGCACGCGTGTCCCCTTGACCCACGACTGCACAAACGCGTGCGGGACGTTGCAGCATGGCAATTGATGCACGGGATATAAGAACGGGCAGGCGTGACCCCTTGACCCACGACTGATGGCACAGACGCGTCGCAGCCTGGCTATTGATCCAGTGTTTGATGGCAGCCTTGGTTTCCCACGCTCGTGTACACACTTCGATGGGGCAGCACCAAACGCCGCCCGCTCATTACTTCCACCTGGTGAAACCACTCAAAGAAATCAAAAACCACGTCGCACTTGGGCTATTTAAGCCACACCTATCGTCTTCCTCTCCCTCCTCATCCATACCCCCTACCCCATCCTCTCCCATCTACCCTCGTTCTTCCTTCTTCTCCACAAATCAAACCCGATCGAGCCACCATGCAGTACAATAGCCTCACCTACCGCTTCCCCCCAACCGTGCAGGAAAGGCTCTATCCGGCCGGAGTCTACGTAGAGAGAACCCTTAGGGTGTGGTCAATCTCAAGGTGGAGGGGTGCAAGGGAGTTAACGGAGTTCTTCCTTGGGGCCGGCTTTCGCCACCTCCCCTGTGGCTCTCCAAGGATGTTCCATGTTGAGGAGGTCAATCACAATGGCGTTTTGGTTGCGCTCCTCACTACGTTCACCAACCCCTTCGACGCCTTCCACCTCCTCGGGCGAGTGTTTTGGTGTGGGTTGAGTTTATAGCTTTCACCACCCATAACATCTTCACCGACTTCAACAGCATCTTCCCCAACAACGGCGTTATGCACACGCTCTCGTACCCCATCGACAACGGGGAGGAGTGAAGGGCGCCCGGAGGAGTGAGGTGGCATTCACCCGGAGGAGGAGAAGGAGAAGAACCCGCGTTTGGTGCCCCCCGATCTATCTAGCTAGCTATATACTCTATCGTATTAGTATTTTAAGTTGTAATCGTTATGCTACCATTATTAAGTTGTATTAGTATTTTAAGTTGTAAGGCTATCATGGAACTATGGGTCGTAATCGTTATGCTACTATATAATCGTTATGCTACTATATATATTGTTGTTTCGTTCTATTATTTATAGATTGCTATGGGTTTTTCTTGCTATTATTTGTGTATTGCTATGGGTTGCTACGGGCCCGGGTTGCTACACCCCAATCACCACACACACCATCTTTACAATATTGGCCAAATCATGGGTCATGGCCCAAACCATGGACATGCAACTAGGAGCCCCATGCAAACCCACCATGGACATGCAACTAGGACATGCAAACCCACCATGGACATGCAACTAATTTACTTCATGCAAGCATGCAACTCATTTAGTTCATGGAACCGTAGACATGCGTAAAAACAATCATAAAACAATAGTGGACAAGCAACAAATATGTAAAGCAAAAAAGTTACAACACGTACTGTCGGGGCGGACCGCGTCCCCCGCGAGCACCTATGGGGCCGGAGCCCCTTTCGTTGTCCGGTGAGGGGGGCGGAGGGAGCACAGAGAGCAGATCGAGGCGAGCACACGGGCGGTTTACCCAGGTTCGGGCCGCGATGGACGCGTAAAACCCTACTCCTGCTTGGTTGTATTGAACTGGGGAGCTCGGGAGCTTGGAGAGCTAGCTGCACCGAGCGTATGGCTGTCTGGATCCCAAATCTCCGAACCTCGGAACCCCCCCTACGTTGCACACGGGCCTCCTTTTATAGCGCAAAGGGGTCACCGACAGGTGTCAACGTAAGAGAAAGGGGTAAAAGTGTAAAAGGGGTGGTAGTTGTAATAGCGCGGGAACAGTGGCACTACAGTGCGGCACAGTGTTATCATACCTACTTCTGACGGTAGGGGACAAGGGCATTAAATGCCCGTCACGGTCGCCCGGACAGCACCGAGGCGGACCGTTAGGTGCGCCACCGTTCGCCACGATGGTGGCTGCATGCCACCGCATACCCCAGGCTGCGCGGTGCCCCGCCACGTGCCCTTGGGGGAAGCCCCGGAGTGACGCGTGGGCGGGCGAGCTGGAGTGCAGTCCTGAGGTGGCGATTTGCCGCGGCAAGTGGCTTGCCGCGGGGGTCGTCTTCCTGTGCCTGATAGCTTGCCGGCTATCAGGCCTTGCCGGGGCGCATGGCGCGCCGTGGCGGGCTTCTCTTGTGGAGCCTGGGTTCGGCCTTCCCGACAAGCTCCTCTTGTCGGGGTCTCGACCTTCTGTCTCGTATACTTTGTTCTTGGATGGCATTACATGGGCTCAGTCGTCCCGGCAAGCTCCTCTTGCCGGGGTCTTGTCTTCTTGGCCCGGCAAGCTCTTCTTGCCGGGGGCCTTGTCTTCTTGGCCCGGCAAGCTCCTCTTGCCGGGGGCCTTGTCTTGAATGCTTGGTCTTCTCTTGGCGCTTCCTGGGCGGGCCTCGCCGCAGGGTGCTACAACTGCCCGTGCACAAGTCTGGGGTACTAAGGTACCCCTACTTTAGTACACCGACAGGAGCCCCCGGGCCTGGGCCACACACGGTGCCGAGCGTCGTTGGGCCAGGCCCTAACAGTGCACGGGCACGCGTGGCCTTGGTCGCGCTGCTCCTTAACTCCGCACCCGCCGCGCCTTTCCCAGGCGGCGCGCGCTTATCGCGGCGTCGTGGGGGCGAAACGCCCGTTCCCTCTTTAAGTGGAGGGAGGTGCGAAGGCGCGGCTCGATAAATGAACGGGGGTGAGGCGCGGCTTTCGAGGCGTCCGTTCCCCATAATCACGGGATGGGGAGAGGTCGTCCCACCCGTCGCCTCGGTTCTGCGCGCCCACCACGCGGTCCTCATGCACTCGGAGTCGTGGCGGCGGAGGCAGGGAGTCGGGCCGGCGCGGGTCGATGCAGTGGGTCGGCCCTAGTCGCCTGCCCTTCCTCCGCTTCTATCGGAGGAGCGAGGCGGCCGCGGTCCCACTCTGCCCCTTTATAAGGAGCGAAAGGGGGCGACGGAAATCCGCACTCCATCTCCTTCCTCCTTCTGCTTCTGGTTTCCTTCCCCCATCTGTGATGGAGGGGGGGAACCCTGGTTCTTCTTCGGTTTCCGCGAGGGTGTCTGCTAGGCAACGCGCCCCTCCTACCCTTGCGCCCGCGGCGGCGGAGCCGGTCGTCAGGGGAAGAGGGAGAGGGCGAGGTCGTGGACGAGGTCGTGGACGGGGCCGAGGCGCTCGGGGCGGACGGATCGGTGCGCCGTCCTTGCCTCCGCCAGCGGCTCCGTTCCTTCCCGCGGTCCATCTCGGGGACGACCCCCGTGAGTTCATTATCAGGCTGCGCCGGGCGCCTCGTCGCCGCCTCCGGCTCCCCGCTCCATTCGCGAACGTGTTGGAGGTGGAGCAGCCTGAGACGCTAAACCTGCGCATGAGGGGCTGCGGGATCAGTGGGACGCGAGTCCACGTCGAGTCCCGAGCCCCCGGCGTGGTGTGTCTGGGCCGCGGGTGGAAGACGTTCGCCCGGATCCACAGCTTGACGGAGGGGTTCACCCTCCACTTTAAGCTAGTGGGGGAGGACCTCCTCTCCGTCAAGGCCTTCTGGGGCTTCGGCATCCGGGCCCGGTGCTGCGAAGATAGCTCCTCCGACAGCGAAGGCTCCTCCTCGAGCGAGAGTGACGAGGAGGGGAGCGACAGCGACGACGAGGGGAGCAGCCGCCGGGATGACGGGTCCGACTAGGCGTCGGTCGCAGCTCCGTGTGGCACCGGCGGCCCCATCGTCCGCGCCGGGATCCGTGAACTCCCCGGGGTCGTCTCCTTGGGCGGCTGGCGTAGGGGGGCTGCTGAGGAGGACAGAGGGCGGACGTCGAAGGCCGCGAAGTCGGAGTACGGGCCGACTTCGACAGCTGGCCGACGCTCCGGTGCCTCGTGTTCCAGATGCGCCCCAGACGCCGTCCTCACCCTTGCTCTCGGTGACGACCACCGGGGTCTTCTCTTCGGCCCGGCAAGCTCCTCTTGCCGGGGGCTTGATCTCCTCGGGCGGCCGGAGTGGCAAGGCTGGGGAAGAGGAAGAGGCTGGCGGCAAGGCCGCTGCCTCATCTTCCAGCTCTGCCTCCGGCGCCTCCGTCTTCTTCAGCCTCCGGAGACCCCCGGGCGGAGCCCCCGGATCTTCTCTTGGTGCCTTCTGCCACCCGTAGCTCGCCTAGGTGCCCCTTTCGCCCTCTTCGCCTACTTGCCCTACCTCCTGAGGAGAGAGACAAGAAAGGGATTACGGGCACCTTATCTCTTCTCAGCTTGTAAGCCTTCGGGCCTTAGTTGCGTTTAAGCCTTGTAATCCCTTCTTTCATGTTTTTCATTCTCTCTGAACTGTACCTGAGTGGAATGTTTTTAATGAAAAAGGGGATGTTTGCCGGATCATTTGTCTCGCGGGTGGAAACCGCGGTAAGGAACGAATCCTTTACATCGTTAAGATAGACAGTTCCTCGCCCGGCAACAGGCCCAGCCGCTCCCCCGCACTGCTCGACCTTTCTCACGCCCTTGGCGGAGGCGGGGAGCAGGCGGGTTCCGGCCCCTCGCTTCCCTCCCTCTTGCTGTCGCGGCTGCTATCGAAACGGGCCCCAGGAACGCGCTCTGGGGCTTGCCGCTAAGAGAGCACGGTAGCTTTTCAGGAGGAAAGGAGGCTTTCAAATTCCACAGCCCATAAGAGAATGCATGATGAGGGATGCAAAAACTTATCTGAGGTTGCAGCCCCCGGCGACTCTGGCTCGCCGGGGCGTAGGTGTTGGCTCGTCCTTCTCCTCTTCCTTGTCCTTGAGCGGCCCGGCAAGGACATTCAATTCCTGCGAGCCAAAGGGAAAGGACGGGAAAAAAGACGCGGACTCGACCTCTAAGTTAGGGGTTAGCGACAGTTAGGAACTGACAACCCTAACCAAGGACGAGACTCTGACTCAGCATGCATGCTAAAATCTAGGGCGCCAGCGCTTCTTTATCTTCGGCCAGGGGCTTCGCCTGGCTTTGTACGAGGGCTTACATGCAACATCGGCAAGGCCTGCACAAACCGGTGGTTGCCGGAGCGGATCACGGCAACCGCGCCTTATGGGCGAAACTTGCGAAGATGCTCTATGTTCCCAGGAGTTGCTCACTGGTAGGCCCTCTTCGGTCTTGAGGCGGACAGCGCCGGGCCTCGCGACTCGTCTCACCCGATAAGGGCCTTCCTGCTTCGGCGTCGACTTGTTATAATTCTTGGCCGACTGAACGTGCCTAAGAGCAAGGTCGCCTAACAGGGCAACTTTATCTGATGCCAGGGGCTTCGCCTGGCTTTGTACAAGGGGTTACATGCAGCAGCGGCAAGGCCTGTACAAACCGATGGTTGCCGGAGCGGATCACGGCAACCGCGCCTTACGGGCGAAACTTGCGAAGATGCTCTATGTTCCCAGGAGTTGCTCACTGGTAGGCCCTCTTCGGTCTTGAGGCGGACAGCGCCGGGCCTCGCGACTCGTCTCACCCGATAAGGGCCTTCCTGCTTCGGCGTCGACTTGTTATAATTCTTGGCCGACTGAACGTGCCTAAGAACAAGGTCGCCTAACAGGGCCACTTTATCTGGTGCCAGGGGCTTCGCCTGGCTTTGTACAAGGGGTTACATGCAACAGCGGCAAGGCCTGTACAAACCGATGGTTGCCGGAGCGGGTCGCGGCAACCGCGCCTTATGGGTGAAACTTGCGAAGATGCTCTATGTTCCAGGAGTTGCTCACTGGTACGCCTTCTTCGGTCTCGAGGCGGACAGCGCCAGGCCTCGTGACTTGTCTCACCCGATAAGGTCCTTCCCACTTTGGCGTCAACTTGTTGGAATTCTTGGCCGACTGAGTGCGCCGGAG
Source organism: Aegilops umbellulata (assembly GCA_032464435.1). Taxonomy (NCBI): domain Eukaryota; kingdom Viridiplantae; phylum Streptophyta; class Magnoliopsida; order Poales; family Poaceae; genus Aegilops; species Aegilops umbellulata. The sequence goes on from CP136059.1 coordinate 347,287,028, forward strand.
AACAAGGTCGCCCTCTTCGAGACTCCTGGCCTTGACCTTGCGGCTATGGTAGCGACGCAAGGCTTGCTGGTATCGAGCAGCTCGTACCGCAGCCTGGAGACGTCCTTCCTCAAGGAGCAGCGCGTCATCTTGGCGCAGCCGCTCTTGCTCGAGCTCGTCATAAGCGAGCACCCGAGGAGATCCGTATACGAGTTCCGTGGGGATAACTGCTTCCGCTCCATAGACTAGAGCAAAGGGTGTCTGTCCGGTGGCTCGACTCGGTGTCGTTCTGATTGACCAAAGAGCCGCCGGCAGCTCCTCAATCCAATTTCTTCCGCACTTGTGCAGCCTGTCGAAGGTCCTGGTCTTGAGTCCGCGCAGCACTTCAGCGTTGGCCCTTTCTGCTTGACCGTTGCTCCTGGGGTGAGCAACCGAAGCGAAACAGACCTTGGCGCCGAGATCCTCGGCGTATTGCATGAAGGCGCGACTTGTGAATTGTGTCCCGTTGTCGGTGATGATTCTGTTGGGGATTCCGAAACGGCAGACGATCGACCGGAAGAACTTGACTGCTGACTGCGCGGTCACCTTCCTCACTGGCTCCACTTCTGGCCACTTCGTGAACTTGTCGATTGCAACGTACAAGTACTCGAAGCCCCCGACGGCTCGGGGAAAAGGGCCGAGGATATCGAGCCCCCAGACCGAGAAGGGCCAGGATAAAGGGATTGTTTGGAGAGCTTGAGCTGGCTGATGAATCTGTTTTGCATGGAACTGGCACGCTTCACACTTGGTTACTAGTGCAGTTGCATCTTGGAGGGCTTCTTGCCAGAAGAACCCTTGCCGGAAGGCTTTCCCGACAAGTGCTCTTGCGCCAATGTGATGGCCGCATATGCCTCCGTGTATCTCTGCCAACAGCTTCTGTCCGTCTTCCCTGGAGATGCACTTCAATCTGACACCGTTGAGTCTCCTTCTGTACAGCTCGTTGTCCACGAACTGGTACATACTTGACTGCCTGGCGATCTTCTCCATCTCTTCTGGGTCGTCGGGAAGTTCTCCAGTTTGCAGAAAACGGACGATCTGCTGCGCCCATGCTGGAGCCCGGGGCTCGACGGCAAGGACTAAAGGCATAAAAGCCGCTGCGGGGACCCCGGCTTCTACGGCAAGAACCTCTGGTTCCGCCGGAGCCGGTGATCCCCCGGCAAGCTTGCCGGGGCAAAGCTTGTCGGGAACCCCCGCTTCAACTGGACAGATCCTCGGATCCGCAGGAGCAGACTGTTCCTCAGCGTTCAGACTGCTGATCTGCTTGCCGGAGCAAGGCTTATCGGGGACACCTGCTTCGACTGGACGGATCCTGGGATCCGCAGGAGCGGGCTGTCCCCCGGCGCTCTGGTTGTTGATCTTGGGGACCTTGGCGGTGGTCTCAGGGAGGTCCGCCTGCAAGTAGTCGCCGGAGATCAACTTCCTTTTCTTGGGCTTCCCAACTGATGGTGTAACGGATGGTTGAGTCAGCTTGAGTAAGAAGGTCCCTGGTTCCACAGGTAACTTCAACGAAGCACACTTCGAAAGGCCATCTGCTATCTCATTCTGAGCTCTCGGGACGTGCTCCATTTGCAGCCCTTCAAAGTGTTCTTCCAGCTTCCTCACTTCATCTACATAAGCTTCCATCAGAGGGCTCTGGTAGCTCTTGTTGACTTGCCGGACCACCAGTTGAGAATCTCCCCGCACAATCAGCTTTCTGATCCCAAGTTCGGCCGCAATCCTGAGGCCGGCGAGCAAGCCTTCATACTCAGCAGTATTGTTGGTTGCTTGCTCTCTTGGGAAGTGCATCTGGATAACATACTTGAGGTGCTCTCCGGTGGGCGCGATGAGTACCACGCCAGCACCGGCGCCTTGCAGCGAGAAGGCACCATCGAAGTACATTACCCACTCGCTTGTTGCTTCTTGTACGGGCGCGCTTGTTTCTTGGGATTCTCCATCTGGCGTCGGGGTCCACTCAGCTATGAATTCTGCCAAAGCTCGGCTCTGTATGGTTGAAGTACTTTCAAACTTGAGTCCAAAGCTCGACAGCTCCAGTGCCCACTCGACGATCCTGCCTGTTGCCTCGGGATTGTGCAATTTCCTCTTCAGCGGAAAGCGAGTGACTACTGTTATCTCATGTGCTTGGAAGTAATGGAGCAGCTTTCTCGAGGCCATGAGGAGGCCGAAAAGCAACTTCTGCACCCCAGAGTATCTTGATCTAGCCCCCTGCAAGAGGGAACTCACAAAATACACCGGGCGCTGCACCATCTTCTTCCGCGCTCCATCCTGTTCCTGCGCAGGGGTGTCCTTGTCGGGGCCAGAGCTTGCCGGAGCAGCCCCCCGCTTGGCGCTGGACTCGCTTGCAGGTGGTATAGACTCCTCGTCGGCCTCCCTCTCCGCCACTAACGCAGCACTAACCACCTGGTTGGTTGCCGCTAGGTATAGCAACAACTTCTCCTGTGGTCTAGGTGCGACAAGTATTGGAGTGGAGGATAGGTACCTTTTCAAATCTTGCAGCGCCGCCTCCGCTTCTGGAGTCCACTGCATGGGGCCTGCCTTCTTCAAGATTTTAAAGAAGGGCAGGGCGCGTTCTGCAGACCTTGAAATGAACCGACTGAGGGCGGCCACACAACCTGCAAGCTTTCTGACGTCCTTGACGCGCTCTGGGGCTTCGATCTGCTCGATGGCTTTGATCTTGTCGGGATTAGCTTCAATCCCCCTCTGTGACACAAAGAACCCGAGAAGCTTGCCGGAGGGGACTCCGAAAACGCACTTCTCGGGGTTCAGCTTGAGCTGTATCTTGCGCAGGTTCTGAAATGTCTCTTCCAGATCTTGGACCAGGGTTTCCTTGCTCCTGCTCTTCACCACGATGTCATCCATGTAGGCCTCCACGTTCCTATGGATCTGTGGCTCGAAAGCAGTGTGCACTACCCTTGCAAACGTTGATCCCGCATTCTTCAGTCCAAACGGCATGCGTATGAAGCAATAGGTGCCGCACGGAGTGATAAATGCGGTCTTCTCTTCATCTTCTTTGGCCATAAAGACTTGGTGGTAGCCTGAATATGCATCAAGAAAAGAGAGTAGCTCACATCCGGCAGTGGAGTCAACAATCTGGTCAATGCGCGGCAAGGGAAATGGATCCTTGGGACATGCTTTATTCACATCGGTGAAGTCTATGCACAGTCTCCACTTCCCATTGGCTTTGCGCACGACGACCGGATTGGCCAGCCACGTTGGATGGATCACACCTCTCACTAAGCCTGCTGCCTCTAGCTTCTTGATCTCTTCGCTGATGAATTCTTGGCGCTCCACGGCTTGCTTTCTCACTTTCTGCTTGACGGGTCGCGCGTGAGGACAGACAGCGAGCTTGTGTTCAATGACCCTCCAGGGAACACCGGGGATGTCGGACGGTTGCCATGCAAACACGTCGACATTCGCCCGCAGGAAGGCAACGAGCGCGCTTTCCTATTTGCTGTCAAGCGTGGCACTGATGGTGAAGGTACCGCCAGTGCCGTCCTCCTTGGCGGACACCTTCTTGGTTGCCGGAGGAGCGATCATTCCCTTCTTGTACTTGCCGTTGGAGCTCGATGGAACGTCCTCGACGGCGGCGCAGCACTCCGAAGAGGTGCGGTTGCCGGAGTGGGCCCCAGAGCACTTACCGGGCTTGGTCCTTGCCTTCTTCCCCCCGGGGGCTTCAGCGGCAAGTGTGTCCTTCTCTGCCGCGGCTGCTACATCCCGGTAGATCTTGTCGGCGCAGATAAGCGCGTCCTTTTTGTCGCCATGGACAGTGTTGACGCTTATCGGCCCCGGCATCTTGAGTACGTTGTAGGCGTGGTGGGAAGCTGCCATGAACTTGGCGAGAGCGGGACGGCCGAGGATCCCATTGTATGGTAACGGGATATCAGCGACGTCGAACGTGATGCGCTCAGTCCTGAAGTTGAGCTGGCCGCCGAAGGTCACAGGCAGAGTAATCTTCCCCTTGGGCTTGCTCCTCCCCGGGTTGATTCCTTGGAAAGATCCGGTCTCTTCGAGCTCGCCGTCTGGGATCTGGAGTTTCTTGATCACAGCGGAGGAAATCAAGTTCAGCCCGGCCCCGCCGTCTACCAACATTTTGGTGACCTTGAGGTTGCGGATGGTGGGTGAGACCAGCATCGGCAAGCACCCGACCGCGGTTGTGCGGTCAGGGTGATCCTCAAGATCGAAAATGATGGGCGTGCTGGACCATTTGAGGAGCCTGCGCGACTCCACGGGCGGCTCTGCTGCATTCACCTCTCGCGCCCACCGCTTAAGCTGGCGGTGGGAGGTGTGCAGAGAGGCGCCGCCGTCAACGCACAGGACCTCCGTGGCCTTCTGGAACTCCTGCTCGTTGTTATCTTCGTCTTCCACGTCTTCGTCGTCGTCTTCTTCATCCTCGTCGCGGCCCCGGGGAGGCCGATCGCCTTGCCGCTGCTTGGCCTTGCCGCGGCGTCCTCCCCGGCCGATGGGCGGCCGCTTCTTGCTTGGTTCGCCACCTCCACCCTGGGCCTTCCCCTTGTCGCGCCTCTCGTACTCAGCCTTCTGCTGCACGACGAGGTACTCGACGCTTTTGCAGTTGGAGAGATCGTGGCCCTTGGTGCGGTGGATCTTGCAGTATTGCTTGTCGGAGCCGTCCTGCTTGTCGGCTGCCGCCACGGGGGCAGGCTCCTTGCCGGAGCCGCCAGCCTGCGTTTGCTTGGCGGGAGCCTCCTTGCCGGACTCCTCGACGGCAAGCACCTCTTTCCTGTTCTTCCTCCTATTATTCCGCCGCTGGCTTCTCTTCGCCGGGGCGGTGCCATCACTGTCGCTTTCTCCTGCGCCAGCATCCTCCCCGGGGAGTTTCCTCCCCTCCTCCGCGCGCGCGCACTTGTCAGCCAGGGCATATAGCTCGCTGACGTCCCGGATCTTGGTCATGGCCATCTCTTCACGCATGCGGCGGTTACGCACGTTCTGGTGGAACGCGCTGATAACCGCGGCAGGGTGAACGTCGGGGATGTTGCGATGCACGCGGCTGAAGCGCTCGATGTACTTGCGCAGGGGTTCTCCTTCCTTCTGGGCTAGGATGTGGAGGTCGCTATCCTGGCCATGAGGTTTGTGGCCGCCTGTGAAGGCGCCAACAAACTGATGGCAAAGATCCGCCCAGGAAGAAATGGAGCCTTCCGGTAAGTGCATAAGCCACGAACGAACGTTCGGCTTAAGCACGAGCGGGAAGTAGTTCGCCAATATCCTCTCGTCGCGCCCCCCGGCAGCTTGTACAGCGATCGTGTAGATGCTGAGAAACTCCGAGGGGTGCGTCCTGCCGTCGTACTTCTCCGGTACGTCGGGCTTGAAGTTCTTCGTGCTGGGCCACCGGACGCGCCGCAGCTCACGGGTGAACGCAGGGCAACCTGCCGCGTACGGTAAGTCACCTGGTTCACCGGGCGCGTGCGCGTCGACAGCGTTCCCAGCCCGCTGGTCTGATTGCCACCGAGTTTCTCGGCGGCGCTCAATCCTTGTTCGAGCGTCTTCTTGCTGCCGCTCGTCGAGGACTCGGCGCTGGTCCCGGCGGGTCCGCGGGTCTGACGACGCTGTAGAGCCGTCGTCGGCGTTGCTCCAGCGGGGCGGCGTCTTCTGCTTCTGCGCCGGGGAGTGCATGGTGGTTGCACCCTCGGCGGTCTTGTCGCCGTCGGCCTTCGTCTTCTCGACCTGCCGTGGCCGTGAGGTCGCCGGCTGCTGCGGCGTGTCGTTGTTGGCGAAGGCGATCAGGCTCTGGATGGTGGCCCTCCAGCATTCGGCCTTGTCAGCCGCTGGAGGGTAGTCGAGGAGCAGTTGCGCTCTCGCGAGCGCTTCTGCCGGAGTGGAGGGGAGCGGGGGCGAGTGGCGCGAGGAGCGGGATACGCTCGGACTCCTAACAATGTTAGAAAGAGCGGGGTCCCTCCCCGGCGCCTTCGCCTTGCCCGTGTCCGGACGGGGGCCCGGGGCGTCCCGCGAACCTCCAGTTTGCCCTTGGTCCAGCAAGCGGATGCCACCCCCTGTGGCATGGCGCTGCTGGGTCGTCGTTTGTCGGGTCGGATGCGACGCGCCCTCGGAGGCCGAGGCTCGGTCGTCCGCCCTGTTCTTGGATTTGGTGGCGCCGCGAGTGTTCTCGCCGGTGGCCGCCCCTCCGACGGCGTCTCCCCCGCCCACCGTTGGCTCCGGTAGCGGTGGGAGTGACGCGGACGGGCCCGCGACCTCCGAAGCCTTCTTCTTCGGGGCCATGGTGTTGATGAAGCTAACGAATTCGGAGAAGCTGACGAAGAGCGCGCCCGCGCGAACGCCGGATCTGATCCGCACAACCTCGACGCACCCCCTACCTGGCGCGCCAAAGATGTCGGGGCGGACCGCGTCCCCCGCGAGCACCTATGGGGCCGGAGCCCCTTTCGTTGTCCGGTGAGGGGGGCGGAGGGAGCACAGAGAGCAGATCGAGGCGAGCACACGGGCGGTTTACCCAGGTTCGGGCCGCGATGGACGCGTAAAACCCTACTCCTGCTTGGTTGTATTGAACTGGGGAGCTCGGGAGCTTGGAGAGCTAGCTGCACCGAGCGTATGGCTGTCTGGATCCCAAATCTCCGAACCTCGGAACCCCCCCTACGTTGCACACGGGCCTCCTTTTATAGCGCAAAGGGGTCACCGACAGGTGTCAACGTAAGAGAAAGGGGTAAAAGTGTAAAAGGGGTGGTAGTTGTAATAGCGCGGGAACAGTGGCGCTACAGTGCGGCACAGTGTTATCATACCTACTTCTGACGGTAGGGGACAAGGGCATTAAATGCCCGTCAAGGTCGCCCGGACAGCACCGAGGCGGACCGTTAGGTGCGCCACCATTCGCCACGATGGTGGCTGCATGCCACCGCATACCCCAGGCTGCGCGGTGCCCCGCCACGTGCCCTTGGGGGAAGCCCCGGAGTGACGCGTGGGCGGGCGAGCTGGAGTGCAGTCCTGAGGTGGCGATTTGCCGCGGCAAGTGGCTTGCCGCGGGGGTCGTCTTCCTGTGCCTGATAGCTTGCCGGCTATCAGGCCTTGCCGGGGCGCATGGCGCGCCGTGGTGGGCTTCTCTTGTGGAGCCTGGGTTCGGTCTTCCCGACAAGCTCCTCTTGTCGGGGTCTCGACCTTCTGTCTCGTATACTTTGTTCTTGGATGGCATTACATGGGCTCAGTCGTCCCGGCAAGCTCCTCTTGCCGGGGTCTTGTCTTCTTGGCCCGGCAAGCTCTTCTTGCCGGGGGCCTTGTCTTCTTGGCCCGGCAAGCTCCTCTTGCCGGGGGCCTTGTCTTGAATGCTTGGTCTTCTCTTGGAGCTTCCTGGGCGGGCCTCGCCGCAGGGTGCTACAACTGCCCGTGCACAAGTCTGGGGTACTAAGGTACCCCTACTTTAGTACACCGACACGTACATGTGTTCATGCATCCATGCACGAATGAAGCTATCTATCCTCCTTAAAATTGATTCAAAAAATTATTTGAATCATTTTTTAAGGTGGATACATACATTAAATTTAGTGCATGAAGTTTAGTGCATCAAAAAATGATCCATCACAAAATTTAGTGCAAGAAAAAGGCCAAAGTAAAAACAAGTAACATTTTATTTGCCGAAGTAAGAGGTTTATTTGCCAAAGCAACATTTTATTTTGAGCTTTAATCAAAGCATTTTTCTCTAAACAAGGCTGCCTCTATGCTATAAAAAAGGGCTGGTGCCCCTACGTGGGTGGGCTGGTCTCTATTCGGGCATGGTTATTTTCTCATGGCCCAACATCTATTTGGTAGCCCTATTTTGTTTTTTACTAGAAACTGAATTTGGGTGTGTATTATGTTAACTAAAGAACAAAACTAGAGGAAACAGATCATGAACACTAAATAATTTGTGTTCCAAATTGCTGCTTCAATTCAGAGACATGAACTTGGCATGCCGCATAGATCACATCCTCTACCCTGACAGGCCTGAATGCCCATTCTAATGACGGATGAACAACAAATAAAACAAAAACAGAGCAATGATACAAAAATAGAACCACCCTGCCATGGTATTTGCTTGCTTCTGCAAATTGATCATCTGCATTAGATGTTTCTTGATCTTCTTCAGTTCCTCGATCAGTTCGGACTCCGCATGCAGTTCATCATTGCGCGCATACATTGCCATCAGCACGACTCTGCCCGCCCCTCCGCCCGAGCTCCCCATATTCTCCACAGGCTCCCAGGTTGCGGCCACGCCGGAATCAACATAGCCCTCAAATTGAATCCTTCAACATATTCATCAATCCACTCAAAATGGTAACATTTCTTCAGGATCTGAAAACAACAACATGAACCCTAAATCCCAAATTCGAGGAGAAAAAACAAAATATGGAGAGATCAGAGTAAAAGACAGCGAAAGAATGGGCTTAGAACTGAGATCTAACCTTGTCATCCCTTCCTGCCATTGGTTTGCTCAAGCATTTCACAAATTCCCGTCTAAGATTGCCATTGTCATCCTTCTTAGTGACCAACCGTTTAAGAGGCTCTGGGCGTGGTAGTCAGGGCACCTTGTGAGCAGCACTGGACCATATTGTCGCCGTTTTGAGTGCGTGGCGGAGGAGGTAGACATTTGTGCTGGGTCGCTGGAGAAGAGAAAGATTGGGGAAAGGGGATGAATGGGCGGCAGCGGGCGGACGGGCACGGGCGCTCGTCTCTTCTAGCTGCGAAGAGGTGGGTCCCACGAGTAGACAAGTGGTGGGTCCCGCGCTTACATGGATAAGTGGTGGGTCTAGCCCCCAGCAGCTAACGAAGGCATCAGTTGAGTTTAACAGCCATGTCGTGCGTGGGCTATTTACCTGCTCAAAATTGTCGCACCACAGCCATTCGCTCGAACAACGTTGCACTCTTCCCAATTCACAGCAAATGTGTCGCACAAGAGCTATAAGCCCCTTTTGTTTTATCCTTTTCTTTTGGATGTAGTACATCAGAAAATAGATGTTGTTTGTCTTTTTCAGGCCCTCTAGAAATGTCCAGTTGCAGGCTCATCTTTACTCTAATTGTTTTTCATAGTAGTGTACTCTTGGAGTACATTGTCTTTCACATCAAAATCTACCACATCCTTGTACTGTTATTCAGTCAATTACTGTCTGGTTGTGCATTGCAGTATAGTATAGCACATTTACATGATTGTTTTTCATGTCTGTTGATGTGCAGGAAATTCATCTGTTACTGGAACAACACCATCTGATATTGGCCTTGGCAGGTCCTCCTCAGCAGCAAAGATGAGACAGCAGCAGTTCCTGCTCAACAGAAAAGAGGAGACGGCAACAGTACAAGACGATATCGACATCGGGCTGCGGCGGCGACAATGATGACAACATTGACATCGACACGGGGCTGCGGTGGCGGCGATGTCAACAACATCATCATGATGCTACGGTGGCGATGACGACGACATCAACACCATCAACATGGGCTTGTGGATGCACTGACACTGATGACCTATATGCGTGGTGTATATGTATGTATGTAATTATCTATATTAGTTATGTATGATTAACTGTATGCATAACATGTATGTATTATGAAATGCATGTGTGTGAGTACTATGAAATGTATGTCTAAATTGGAATAAGTAGACTTTTAAAAAATCCTAATTAGTTACTAGTAGTGTGTGGGTACTATAGAAGTGCTACTACTATCCCGTTAGTAGTAGCGCAGAGCACGAGCGCTACTGGTATGTCTGTTTATCAGTAGCATGGGGTAAAACAAACGCTACTGCTAAAAATTAGTTGTAGCATCGTAGCAGTAGTGCGGGTACCTACGCTACTAGTAGTCCAAAAACCTACGATGTTCCGTACTAGGTCTAGATTTTGTAATACTCACCCGTTGTCCAGAAGATTGACAATATAAGACTCCAAAATATTCTTTAAACATGTTGCATTAGCCACACTTGCATTCATAAGAATCAGTGAGTCATCCGCAAATAAGAGATGGGATACCGATCGAGCATCTCAGCAGACCTTGACACCCATGAGTTCTCGTGTAGATTCTACATTTGATAACATACTGGAAAGTCCTGCTGCACAAATCAGGAATAAATATGGAGATAGGGGATCCCCTTGCCTTAAGCCCCTTGTTGGAATAAAAATTCCAGTCGCCATTGAGTTAAAATGGACCATGTAGCTCATCGAGTAGACACACTCCATAATAAGATCAATCTATCAATCCACAAATCCCATCTTCTCCATCATTGCACGTAGAAAACTCAGTTCCACCCTGTCATATGCCTTGTGCATATCTACTTTCACCGCACATAAACCTTGCTTTCCTTTCTTCTTCTTTATTGAATGAAAACATTCATAAGCAACCAATATATTATCAGCGATAATTCTATCAGGAAAAAAAGCACTTTGATGTTCTCCTATAATTTCTAGCAAAATCTGTTCGAGCCTATTCGCCAACACCTTGCTGATTATTTTGTACACTACATTGCATAAAGTAATAGGTTGATACTGTGTTATCTTCCTCGGGTCATCATTTTTTAGAATAAGCACAATTACTATTTCATTCCACCCTTCCGGTATCTTACCCGAATACAAAGCATTCATTAATTCCACATTTAGATCATCCTCAAGCATCGGCCAAAACAGTTTGTAAAAAAATGCATGTAGCCCATCAGGTCTGGGAGCCTTCATATCTCCTATGCTAAATAGAGACTTTTTTATTTCCACATCCGTAAAAGGATTCAGAAGCATATCATTCATGGATTGTGTTATTATTGGATGAATGACATTCATCAATCCTTCATCAGGAGCCATAACCTCTGAGGTAAACAATATGGTAAAATATCCCTATATATGGTTTGACAGATCATTGTTAGCTTCAACGTTAACACCCATATCATCAACAAGTTTATTTATCATATTGTTTTTCTTTCTCTCTGTAGAAAAGTGGTGAAACAATATGTATTTATATCACCTCTTTTCAGAAAGTCTTCACGTCTGCATTGGAGCCAAACTATCCCCTCCTGCTCAAACAAGAGCTCGAGCTTCGCTAAGATTTCCTGCTGGCGACCTATTGAAGTGTCTGACGTAGGTTCCAGCCGTAGATCTTCAAGATCTCTCTTTAGTAACTTAATACATTTACGGGGCCCCTTGAGAACATTCTTGTCCCAATTATGGAGATCATCATGCACTTCAGCGAGGTTCAATTTCAGATTTATTCCCTTTGCTCTTGTGTTCTCCCAAGCTTGTTCAACTACCTAGCTTCCAAGCGCTTGCATCTGACATCCAGAACTCCCCCATGTGTGCCTGAATAATATTCAGTATCAGCTAGAATTGGACGATGATCAGAGTTTGTATACTCACAGTTAATAGATGATCATGCGAGAACATAGTATACCACTGTTGATTGCAGACCGATCTGTACAGTCTCTCTCTAATTCTCCCCTATGCCAAGTAAACGCATCTCCCATATTGACCATATCTTCTAAGTCACAGCAAGAGAGTTTATACCGAAACGCTTGCATGAACCGTTCTAGCCTTGCATTTCCTTCTTCCTTCTCTTTGTTAAATATTATTTCATTAAAATCTCCTAGTAACATCCACTCTGAATGTTGTACTCCACGAAGTGAACGTAAAACTGTCCAAGTTCTATCTTTATGCTCCCAGCCCGGTTCTCCATATGTTACAGTAAGCCTCCATCCCAGTCCGCGGTCAATCTCAACATCTATGTGCTGACTGGTCACACTTTTCTCGACAATATTAACACTTCTATCCTACACCATCAGCAAGCCACCGCTCCTACCATCTCTTTGATGAATGATCAAGTGATGGAATCCGAGCCTAAACATTAGTTTTCTTGCCTTAGTCTTACCAAGATGTGTCTCAGATAGAAAGACAACATACGGTTTATTCTGTTTCTGAACTTCCAGAAACACGCGAATTGCCGCTGGTGACTTCATGTCACGGCAATTCCATCTGAGGATCTTTATTGCTCCTAACGCAATTGCTATCTTAACACTAGATAGAGGAAGGGACAACCAATAAACTTGAGACGAAACCCTAAGTGATAAACACACGATCCACCAACGGGTAGGTGATGCCATCAATCACTATGATGGATCATAAAGAGAACTCCACACCGACTAGCTGGGTGGGGGAGAAAACCCTATGACAATAAAACTTGAAGAGGACACCCAACGGAAGGGTCAGAGGGAAGTAGCGGAAGGGACACCCGACCGCGCGGCCGGCGGCGACTACTAACCTAGATCACCTCAAAACCTAGACCGCCTAGTTGTCTCATCTCTTGGGCTAGAGCTTCGTGTTGGTGTCTTAACCTTTGATATTTCTGTAAAAGGAGAGCGCTTTAATGGTAAAAAAGAACTCATCAATGCAGCCCATTGCAACGCACGGGCATTCTACTAGTTTTATGTAATGATAATACTGGGTAATTTTCACTCATTTATGTTACAAAAAAATTTATCTCCATCCAACGGTCATGTTTCTTTTTCTACGAATTAAGCGGCCGCATCTTTGTAATTAATGACGAATTTTCTAAAATACTCTCTTTTTTCTAGTGAGCCCATCAAATACTTTTTATTTATATATAAATAAATTAGTTAGCTCAAAGGAAGGGAGGTCTGATAAGATGAACTATACAAGAAGATGAGGGACATCGGCTAGGAGCTTGAAATGTAGTGTTGATGGCGAATAACATGACAGTTCATTCAGCAACGCCGAGGTAACATTTTGTGACTGGTACAACTTGACCAATATCCCTCCATTTTACTATTGGTCAATTATCAACTTATGACTATTTTTATTCTTTGGCTTGCATCATGGGAGTTAGATTAGTGTTTGGTAGTGCTGCTTTTGTTTCCTCTTGTGTGGCAATGTAGAATGCTTTACAATGTGCAACGCTAAGTTGTGCATCCAATCTATTTGTGCTATGAAAAACTTATTCGCATGTCAATATTTCGTAGCTCTAGGGGTGAAAGGTTCATGTGTAAACGTTATAATGTACACAATGGGACCTCTAGATGCATGCTCTCTTTTGAGAAAGAAAGAAGTGGTAGGCCTTCCATTGCCATTTGCATTAACTTTAAGAGGTGATGCCCATTTGGTGAAAAAGTTAGAAATGACCAGGATGTCATATTCAAGGTTGTGATAGTATATGGTAACAGAGGTGTCAGTGAGAACGACACCTATGGGATCACTGGGATCCCTTCTACGGTCGGCGGGCACGGGGTCATGAGAAGAGCAGGTTTAGGAGCTAGCACACAGATCGTTTACCCAGGTTCGGGCCGCGAGGATGCGTAAAGCCATAGTCCTGCTTTGGTGGATGTATTTCGAGTGTCCTTCAGCTCTTCAACTAGCTACGGTGGCTGCCTCGTTTCAAAGAGCCGAATCCCCCTCCCGGTCGCCTCGGGCCTCCTTTATAGGAAAAAGGGGTTTGTAGGATCGAAAGTATGTCTAGAGGGGGGGGGGTGATTAGACTACTTGACCAAATAAAAATCTAGTCTTTTCCCAATTTTAGTTCTTGGCAGATTTTAGCAACTTAGGACAAGTCAAGCAATCAACCTACACATGCAATTAAAGAGTGTGGCAGCGGAATGTAAAACAATTGCATATGAAGGTAAATGGAGGAGTTTGAGGGAGCAAACACAATGTTAACACGGAGGTTTTTTATCCGTGGTTCCGATAGGTGGTGCTATCGTACATACACATTGATGGAGACTTCAACTCACGAAGGGTAACGGTTGCGCGAGTCCACGGAGGGCTCCACCCACGAAGGGTCCACGAAGAAGCAACCTTGTCTATCCCACCATGGTCGTCGCCCACGAGGGACTTGCCTCACTCGGGTGGATCTTCACGAAGTAGGCGATCTCCTTGCCCTTAAAAACTCCTTGGTTCAACTCCACAATCTTGACGGAGGCTCCCAAGTGACACCTAGCCAATCTAGGAGACACCCCTCTCCAAGATGTAACAAATGGTGTGTTGATGATGAACTCCTTGCTCTTGTGCTTCAAATGATAGTCTCCCCAACAGTCAACTCTCTCTCTCATAGGATTGGATTTGGTGGAAAGATGATTTGAGTGGAAAGCAACTTGGGGAAGGCTAGATATCAAGATTTATGTGGTTGGAACGGAATATCTTGACCTCAACACAAGTGTAGGTGGTTCTCTCTCAGAAAATATATGTTGGAAGTGCAGGCATGTTCTGATGGCTCTCTCCACGAATGAAGAGTGGGTGGAGGGGTATATATAGCCTCCACACAAAATCTAACCGTTACACACAATTTACCAAACTCGATGGGACCGAATCGTGAAACTCAGTCAGACCGATTTAGTTCATAATGTGACCGTTGGGCATTTTGGTGGGACCGACACGTCAACTCGGTGAGACCGACTTCATTAGGTTTAGGGCATAACGTAATCTCGGTGAGACCGATTACACAAACTTGGTGAGACCTATTTTGGTAATAGACAAACAGAGAGTTTGTCAGGAAAACTCGGTGGGACCGATTCGCTCATCTCGGTTGGACCAAAACGTTACGAAAGGGAAACAGAGTGTTTGCATTGCAATCTCGGTGGGACCGATCGCTCATCTCAGTTTGACCGGAAAGTTACGAAGGGAAACAAAGAGATTACAATCCCATGTCGGTGAGAATGAGATCCCTATCGGTGAGACCGAAAAGACTAGGGTTTCTGGCAGTGGCTATATCAACTGAACTCGTTGGCGCTGGATAGAAATATTAGGTGGGGCCAAGTTTGACTTTTGTTTGGGACATATGTGGATATGAGAAAGTAGTTGAGGATTTTTGCAGCATATCACTAAGCATTCTGAGCAAGAAACTCATTAAGCAACACCTCACCCCCTCTTGATAGTATTGGCTTTTCCTATGGACTCAATGTGATCTTGGATCACTTCAAATGAAAAATGTAGAGTCCTGAGCTTTGAGCCGCTCCTTTGTCCTTAGCATTTTGAGGGGTCCACTTTTCCCGTCCATGCCATGCCAATCATTGAGCATTCCTGAAATGTTTATCTCGAAATAGCATTATCTCAATGAGCTATATGTTGTTAGGAATTACCAAAACCACCCAGGGATAGTTACACTTTTAATCTCCCCCTTTTTGGTAATTGATGACAACATATAGATCAAAGCTTCGACAAATGATAATAAGATTGAAAAACAACGTCGCTTTGAGAAGTATGTGATAAGCAAGAGCTCCTCCTAAATTTGTGCATTATTTAAAATTTGCTTTTGAATGCAAATGCACAATCGATTAGGATCATGGGTTACTCTTCCATGTCACATACATCTTTGGTGGAGCGCTCAAAATGATAGAAGTTAAAAGCAAGCACATCACCAAGCAAGTGAATGAACATATAAGGATATAAGAGATAATGTCGTCCAACAAACATTAAGGGTAGCATATGATCAAACACATGATCAAACAAGTATCTCACAAGCACACAATCAAGAAGTTCAATCAAAATAGCAAGAGAGATAAATAGCAACTCTCTCTCTCTCTCTCTCTCGAAGCCTATGATCTATACATTTTTCTCCCCCTTTGGCAACAAGTTACCAAAAAGTTCAAAAATGCATAGCGCTAAACGACTCTCAGGCTTGGTCTTCGGGAGGTGGTGTAGAGAGAACTCCAAGGACGAAGTCATCTCTTGATGTAGCTGGAGCTGGTGGAGTGGGTGCTGGAGGTGGCACTGGAGCTGTAGCTGCTGGTGCTGATGCTGTAGCTCTAGTATCTGTGACTGGCACTGCAGCAGATCTCTGTCCTCTGGGCACTCTAGCAAAAGCATCTGTATTGGACTTTCCCTTCTTATCCTCTGCTTCCTCCTGAAGCTTCTCAACTCCAGTTTGGATCTCAGTTACCAATCATAGAATTTCTGCTCAATGATCCTCTCCAAACTCTCCTGGTTTTGAGTCAGGGTGGCCAAGCCCTTCTCAATCCTCAAAGTGGATTGGTCAGATATGCAAGCTGGTCTTGCTTGCAAGAATACTTGAGATGCCTCTTCAGCAGTTGGCATCTTTGCAGCTTTCTCTGCCCTTGCTTTCTCTCTCTTCTCATGTGCTTGAGCTGATGATGGTTCATTCTCATTCATGACAACAATGTTATCTTCAAATTTAGGGTAGATGGGCAGGTGCTCCTTATCCAATAGATATTTGGATGTGCCCATCTTGGAGTTGATGAGCTCCTGAATTTGTGGGGCATACCCACAACTTCTCTTCTGATCAGCTGATGTCCTTTTGATTGTCTCCACAACCAGACTCGTGACTTTGAATTTTTGAGGCACATCAAACAAATGTAGCAAATTGATAGCATGTCCTCTGATCATCTTGTGATCACCTGACTTGGGTAGCAATGTGTGTCTTAGGATCTAGTTGATGGTAGGCAGACTAGACAACAAGAAGTGGACAGATCCAAACTTATTAGTCTCCAAAGCATCATCTAGGATCTCTCTGTACATGTGTGCCATAGTGTTATGGTCTTTCTTCTTCTCAGCATAAACATCCAAGTCATCCTTATTTTCTTCTGGGGCATTGATCAACTGAGCCCATTCTTCAATAGTAGATTGGTACCTTGTACCTTTAGACATCCAAATGATCTTCCCATCTGGGTAGAAGTGGGCAGTGGAGTAAAACTGCATCATCAGCTCATGATTCCACTTGGTGAGCTTCTGGGCAACAAATGTATCAACTCCACATGCTTTGAAGCTGTCATATACACCTGGATAGTGATCTTCATTCTCCTTGATGTACTCCCAGTCAACCCATCTCATGTCACACACAATGGGCTCCTTGTCAAGCAAGATTGTCTCATAAAAATCTTGTTGTTCCTTATTGTGAAACCTGTAGTCAACAGCAGTTCTCCTCCTGACGGAATATGGATCAGAGTGTCTCCATAATCTCAGTCCTGAGTCCTTCCTGATTTTCATGTTCTCTGCAACAGGATTTGCATCATTGTGGTCAGGGATCTTGGGCTTCAGCTTTCTCAAAACAAGTGAGTCATCTTCCTCTTCTTCAACAGCTTCAGGCACTGGGGCCTTGTTCTGGTGTTTCTCTTGGGTTTAGGCTTTTGAGCTGGAGCAGCAGCCTTGTAAGAAGCTTTGGGCTTAGATGGAGCAACCCTTGATCTGATTGCAACTCCCATGAGCTTCTGAGCTTTGGGTGCTGGTGCAGCATTCTCTTGTTCTTCTTCTTCTTCTTCAGAATCTCTCATCATTGATGGCTTGCCAAGAACTTTGACAGTAGTGGTTCTTCTCCTCTTCTACTTTTTACCATCACCAGCTGCTTCACCATCATCCGATTCAATGGTGAACTTCATAGTTTCACCCACGGTAACTTTCTTTGGCTTGGAAGCTTCAGCAGTTTAGGTTCTGGCTTTTGACATTGGAACTCTTCTTGCTAGACCCTTTATTTTCATTCCAGGCTTTGTTCCAGCAGTAGTACTATACTCCTTTTTCAGCACCTTTATTCTTGAAGTGGCCTCATCCTCAACAGCCACATAATCCTCATCTTCAGAATCTGAGGTTTTCTTCTTCCTTGTCCTGGTAGCTGCCTTTGGCAAGTTGCTAGGTGTGCTCCTGCTACCCTCATCAAAGCTGCTGGAGGGACTAGTGCCCTCACTCATCTGAACCTGTTCCTCTGACTTGTTCTGACTGTCACTTTGATCAGACATCTTCAGGAAAACTTTCAGCAAACCTTGTGAATAGGTTGTATATGAGGTAGAGTAGATGAGCATCTCAAAGTACAGAGGTTTTGCAAAACAATTGAGTTAAAAAGCTTAGTTTTAGTTCTCTACAGAAGTGACCTCGGAGCTACCGAATTGACAAAGTCGGTTATACCGAAGCAACACTTGGAAAAACTAGTGAGCTCGGTAGGGCCGAGTCACCGTTTGGTGGCACCGAGATTGCTAGGACTTCACAGAATCTTGAACTCGGTCACACCGATTTGCACGTTTCGGTCAAACCCAAAACCGCATGTGCAGTGGCCAAGGATGAATCGGTGAGACCGATTTCTACAGTTCAGTCGGTCCGAGATGAGTTCTGTGGAGAGCTAACCCTAAATTTTTTGAATCAATCTAGACCTAAGGACATTTTTGCTGGATGGATCAATCTCAATCGTGACAAGAAACATGGCATTGTCCTTGTGCTAGGAATCGGAGTGAAAAAGACAGCACAAGGGGTCGAACACTTACCCTAGAGCGGCGAGTGTTTGCTACGGCGGCAACGGCGGAGCAGATTGCCGTTGACGGCGCCGGAGACCAGCGGCGAGAGGTCGCTGGCGGCGAGAAGACGATCCGGAGACCCGAAGAGGCAGAGCAGGTTACGCGCGGGTGAAGGGTTTCGGAAAAATTTCCAAAATTTGACCCATCAGTATATATAACCTGACCCTGTTGGTGTGACCGAGTGGAACAACTCGGTGGCACCGAGATCCAAAACTGCATGCATTTACTGCAACTCGGTGTGACAGAAAGGTTCTAATCAGTTGTACCGAGATTGAAAAACCTAGATCAACTAAGTGATCTCTGTAGGACAGAAAAGGATGAATTGGTCAGACCGAAATGAAAAAAGAGGTTTTGGAAGTTTAAGTCTATGACGAATCGGGGACTCCAAGTGCTCCTCACAAAGAGTGGTTCGAATCTGACTTGATCAAACTTTGTGATGTAGCATGAATAGAGTTTGATACGAGGAAAGCATAGATAGCTAGAGGGAGTTCTTAGGCATTCTTGTCCATCCATTTGGCAAAAGAGAAAAAACCAAACAATCAAAGCAACAAATGGATGTCCTCAAATGAGAAAAATATGCATCCAACATGCTCACACAAATAAAATGGCAAATGAAGTATGTGACAAAGCATGCACAAACACTCTAGCATCTATCAAGCAATTGGCGATGACTAGGTCATCTATATATGAGTATATTGACTTAGGAGTCAAATGAGTACATTTGATCATAGGTCATACTCATCGTTTGAGCACAAGTGGGGTTACCACTTTTACATAAAGCATTGTTTTGCTCACACCATTAGATTTGCTTTAGCTCAATTCTTAGATTAAAGCTCCCCCTAGATGTGATATCCCCCCTAAGAGGGATGAAATAACCTTGGGTTTTGTCGATGATGACTTCATGTAGGTGTTGAAGATGTGGATCCTCAATGTTGATGTAGATCATTCGGAGCAATCCATTGGAGTGAGTTGCACTTTCAATACCTACACGGGTTAGTCCCACAAGGAACAATCAAGGATATCCATAGACATAGCATGATGTATACAGAAGATGTTGTCCATGAAAGCATTAGGTTACCTTGTCCCTTGTCTTACCAACAAGAGGATTTGTGACTCCTTCGACTAGTGCAAGATATGGAGGTTGTTTGCACTTGCCCTCGCCAAAATGATAAGAGTGAAGTATGTTGGCGGAGTCACCCTCAAGCACTCTCTAGTTCTTCTTCTTTGGGATCCACACCATCTTGATGGGAATCCTTGAAGTTGTAGTCGTACTTGATGAAGTAGAACTTGATGTAGTCTTGGGAACCCACTATACCAAGGCCTTAGGTGCTTCTTCAAATGCATCAATCTCCTCTTGAAGCTTGTGCTTGCCTTTTTTCTTGCGGTCTTGTGGTGGAAGATCATCTTGAGCTTGTGTTCCTTGGAAAGAAGTAGGATCATACTTCTCTTGTTGAGGAACAAACTTTGTCTTGGGCTATTAATATTCTTCCCACTCAACTCCATTGGCATTGAACTTTCGTTCAAAACCAACACCTTGATTCTTCTGGTGCCTGCCTTGCTTGCGTACAATTTCCTCAAATTGCTTACTTCCGGCAAGGCTCTTGTAAACACCCTTCTCTATAATTCCCTTCAATAAGCTATTTTCTTGCTCAAGTGTAACTTGGCTAAGAGAATCATTAGTGGAATCAAGAGAATTACTAGAAGCAGCAACATTGGATTTAGCATGATTGTTGTTACTACTAGATGAAGAATCTTTCTTGTTCTTGTTGCTAGATTTAACTTGTGGCATGTAAGTAGACAAGAGTAAACGCTTGGCAATGTAAGAAGAACTTTTATTGAGAAGATCATCATTGATTTCCTTTAAAAACTCATGCTCTTGCTCAAGGTTGGGCTTTTCAAAGCGTAGCTTCTCATGAGTCTTTAAAAGTTCTCGATGATCTTCCAAGGTAGTTTCATGAGCTAACTTAAGAGTGTTTAGTTCTTTAGTTAGATGCTCAATCTCCTTCTTATCACCGTCATTTGTTTTATCTTGATTAGCATGATTAATAGCAAATTCATCATAGTTTTCATAACTAGAGTTGTCAACAAGTAAATCATCATCTCCTAGCAAATCATCTTCATCACTATTGAAATCAACATACTCGGGGTGTGTTACCTTTGGACCTTAAGCCATGAAGCATCTCCCAATTCCTTCATTTGGTGAGTCAAATATGTCGTACGAGTTGGTTGTCACAAGTGCTAGTCCGGCAACACCTTCATCTTGAGTATATTCAGAGTCAGAGTGATAACTTCTTTCTGAGTGATGGTCGGAGTCGGAGCCGGATGCCCATTCACGAACATGAGCTTGATGTATTCTTTTTGTGTAGCTCCTTGATGACTTATCCTTCCTTTTTGAATCCTTGCTTCTCCGAGAGGGTCTTCGTTCATAACGATCATCTCTACTCCTTCTTTCTCTTGGTGGTGATTCTTCTCTTCTACTCCTTTTCGGAGAATCTTCTCTTCTTTTGTAGGGAGCCGTACACTCATCGGAATAGTGTCCAGGTCTTCCACAATTGTAGCAATTACGCTCACGACTAGAAGATCTTTTGTCATTGTAGGACCTCGACTTGGAACTCCTTTCCTTGCTTCTACTTTTGTAGAACTTGTTGAAGTTCTTCACCATTAGGCTCATTTCTTCATTGAAGGTTTGTTTCTCACTTGATGATGTGGGAGCTTCACATGAGGCTTTGTAAGCACCGCTTGACATGTTGTGGAGCTCTTCCTTATCCTTGAGTGATATCTCATGAGCAACAACTATTCCAATGACTTCCGTTGGCTTGAGATCTTTGTAACTGGGCATCATTTGGATCAATGTGCACACGGTATCATATTTTCCATCCAAGGCTCTTAGGATCTTCTTGATGATGAATTTATCGGTCATCTCTTCACTTCCTAAGCCGGCAATCTCATTTTTGATGAGAGCAAGTCTAGAGTACATTTCAGCGACGCCTTCACCATCCTTCATTTTGAACTTGTCAAGTTTACTTGAAGCACATCCAATTTGGATTCCTTGACGGAGTCGGTACCTTCGTGCATATCAATCAAAGTATCCCAAATTTCCTTTGCATTCTCAAGACGGCTGATTTTGTTGAATTCTTCGGGTCACAATCCGTTGAAGAGAATATCACAAGCTTGAGCATTGTATTGCAACATCTTCAACTCTTCCATAGTAGCTTCACGTTTTCGTTCTCTCCCATCAAAGAATTCACCTTGCAAGCCAATACACACAATAGCCCAAACGGCCGGGTCATGTCCAAGAATATGCATTTTCATCTTATGCTTCCAACTAGCAAAAATTTTACCATCAAAGTAAGGACCTCTACGGTGGTATTTTCCCTCGCTAGACGCCATACTCTCCTAGGTTGTGAAACCAAGGCTATGACCACCAAAAGCTATTGAAATCAAAGAAAATGGAGACCAAAGCTCTGATACCACTTGTAGGATCGAAAGTATGTCTAGAGGGGGGTGATTAGACTACTTGACCAAATAAAAATCTAGCATTTTCCTAATTTTATTTCTTGGCAGATCTTAGCAACTTAGGACAAGTCAAGCAATCAACATACACATGCAATTCTAAGAGTGTGGCAGCGCAAAGTAAAACAATTGCATATGAAGGTAAAGGAAGGAGTTCGAGTGAGCAAACACAATGTTGACACGGAGATTTTTTATCCGTGGTTCCGATAGGTGGTGCTATCCTACATCCACATTGATGGAGACTTCAACCCATGAAGGGTAACGGTTGGGCGAGTCCATGGAGGGCTCCACCCACGAAGGGTCCATGAAGAAGCAACCTTGTCTATCCCACCATGGCCGTCGCCCATGAAAGACTTGCCTCACTCGGGCAGATCTTCAGGAAGTAGGCGATCTCCTTGCCCTTACAAACTCCTTGGTTCAATTCCACAATCTTGATGGAGGCTCTCAAGTGAAACCTAGCCAATCTAGGAGACACCACTCTCCAAGAGGTAACAAATGGTGTGTTGATGATGAACTCCTTGCTCTTGTGCTTCAAATGATAGTCTCCCCAATAGTAAACTCTCTCTCATAGGATTGGATTTGGTGGAAAGATGATTTGAGTGGAAAGCGACTTGGGGAAGGATAGTGATCAAGATTTATGTGGTTGGAATGGAATATCTTGACCTCAATGCAAGTGTAGGTTGTTCTCTCTCAGAAAATATATGTTGGAAGTGTAGGCATGTTCTGATGGCTCTCTCCACGAATGAAGAGTGGGTGGAGGGGTATATATAGCCTCCACACAAAATCTAACCATTACACAAAATTTACCAAACTCGGTGGGACCGAATCGTGAAACTCGGTCAGACCGATTTAGTTCATAATGTGACCATTAGGCATTTCGGTGGGACCGACATGTCAACTCGGTGAGAACGATTTCGTTAGGGTTAGGGCAGAACGTAATCTCGGTGGGACTTATTACACAAACTCGGTGAGACCGATTATGGTAATAGAAAAACAGAGAGTTGATCAGGCAAACTCGGTGAGACCGATTCGCTCATCTCGGTTCGACCGAAATGTTACGAAAAGGAAACAAAGTGTTTGCATTGCAATCTCGGTGGGACCGATCGCTCATCTCGGTTTACCAAAACATTATGAAGGGAAACAGAGAGATTACAATCCCATCTTGGTGAGACCGAGATCCCTATCGGTGAGACCGAAAAGACTAGGGTTTCTGGCAGTGGCTATGTCAACTGAACTCTGTGGCGCCAGATAAAAAGATTCGGGAGGGCCGAGTTTGACTTTTGATTTGGGACATATGTGGATATGAGAAAGTAGTTGAGGATTTTTGGAGTGTATCACTAAGCATTTTGAGCAAGAAACTCATTAAGCAACACCTCACCCCCTCTTGATAGTATTGGCTTTTCCTACGGACTCAATGTGATCTTAGATCACTTAAAATGAAAAATGTAGAGTCCTGAGCTTTGATCTGGAGCCAATCCTTTGTCCTTAGCATTTTGAGGGGTCCACTTTTCTCATCCATGCCATGCCAATCATTGAGCTTTCCTGAAATGCTTATCTCGAAATAGCATTAGCTCAATGAGCTATATGTTGTTATGAATTACCAAAACCACCCAGGGATAGGTTCAATTTCAGGGTTGCCAAAGTGGCACACAGAAGGTGGAAAGGCCTACAGTGCACGAGCTTATTGCACGGCATTCCGGGACAAAGTGTATTAAATGATTGATGGCGTCTGGAACCTCTGGGCTCAAGGGTGGCTCACTCGGCTGGTGTTGGGCGAGCTGCCCCGGCAAGGCTCTTGCCGGGGCTACTTGGGCTGCCCCGGCAAGGCTCTTATCGGGGGAGTCCACCTCGCCCCTTTATTGTCTTGTGTTTCTGGTCTTGGCATTGCATCGGCTGTCTTGCGATTCGGCTTTTCTCCAGCTTCCCTCCTCTGCTTTGCTAAGTGTGGCCGCGGCACGTGGCTCAGACTGCCCGTGCACAAGTAAAGGGGTCAAAAGGAGAGCCCCTACTTTTGTACACGGACAAGAGGCCATGATATACTTATTACAAGAAATCCTCCTTGACTCTTCCTTTTGATCTTCACATCATTTGTTTTTCTTCTTATGTCGCGCAATAACTCTTAGGATCACCGCATATACATTGGAGTAATTCATGATTATTCGGTAGCTAAACCTTAGAGATGTGACTTGTGAGAGGAATAAAAGTAGATGTACAAATATCTAATATTGTATCATCAAATTCAAATGTTGATGCACCTACAACCTTTTTCAAACTACATCTCGGTAAGAGAAAGATCATAAATCTATCGTAAAACTTGATATGACATTAAAATGTTATGGGACATGTTTTTTCTCATTTGCTTTATGTTTCCACCAAAATTATCAATTTCTTCCCCATATTTTCAGAAGTATTTAACCAGGAAGTGTTAACAACAGCTGAAAGATCATCTATTATCCACGTATATGTGGTCTTCATATTTGAGGTGCCAGGAGATGTGTTGACGAGATACTCAAGTCAAAATAGTATCTAGCTGAATATCAACACATAAATATCTTGGTCAATCGGGCCAGTTTCTTTCATGACACAACTTGTTATATATGCTGATATGGCAATTTGTTTCTTTGTGATGACACTAGATAAGAAGGGGCAGGGTTTGCATCCCAACATCACGAGAATTTCATGGAATGCACCTTCACTTAGTTAAGGAAACATGAGGTCTTATTTTTGTAGAAGCCCAAGAAGACAATGGCAAATTGTCAATAGTGCCATTGGCTTGGAAGACTACAACATTGGTGAAAATATAAAGGTTATGCCTTGTCGTCATATTATGTCATTCTCACATTTCATCATCAGTTTGTGAAAATGTTGGTCATGTCTTCCTTTGGGATTGAGGAACTCTAATAATAGGTAAAGATAGCCATTGGTGGCTTATGTTTGAAAGTCGTTGTTGTCAGAAATTCACAAATGATGTGGTTTTAGATCATATGAAGGTAATGGTTATCTTAGTAGATAGGAAAGAGTTGCTCTTTTCTTCTTGATTTGTTCTTTTGCTTCCCTTCTGCAAGATACCTAACAATTAGTATATTGATTTTTTGTGTGTGCCTTCTTTCTTCTTCATTAGAATTTGACTTGGTGGGTTATCATACTACGATTTATGTAAGGTTTGTTCATCGGTGGGATACTTTTAGGTGTAATTGCTTAATAAGTTTCATATGTATGCTTGACACGGCCATCTCTAGAAATTGGAGTCAAGGGAGTGAAATGCAAAATTGGGTCCTAGAATTGGAAGATTTTAATCAAAGAAATTTCCTTATTTTTAGAAATGGTTGCTAAAATTAAACTATTCCAGTTTATAACCAAGGAAAAGTAATGATTCATATGGAACATGGATATTTGGCCTAGAAAAGATAAAAAACAAATAATTTGGGTGGTTAAGGCTCGTGTGAACTGAAAAATGGCAAGAGAAAGTTAATTGGGATAATAGTTATTGTTTATTACTTTCTAGTGTTACAATATTGAAGCCACAAAACTACATCACACATTGGAGCCATATGCTCAATGAAGGGAGGCAGCCACAAACCAAACATGTGCACGCTAAAAGTGCAAGAGGAAAGGAGAAAAAAATTGGTGTTCGTCGTGCTTTGGACTTTATTTCCATTCATGGCTTTATCAAGGACAAAAACACAATGGGTTTCTTTCATGTTGAAAAGAGAGGGGAATTGCCTGACACGTGACAACCACTTCACTAGCCAATAATCGTGTGTTGAGCAACACATCCCGTGACAGCTGTGACTGGCCCAAATTATTTTGGCATGAATAAAATAATATTATTGCCTTTTCGATCTGTCAATAAACTATACAATAGCTACTAGAAAATGTTAAGAAAATGCCAAAAGTTGGTGTTCGATACAAGTAACGGCTTAATAAAATACCTACAACTATTGGCATTATAGTCCCTCAATTCTGAACGCCCCTGCTCTCCATGGCATCTCCCCCTCCCACCCATGGCCATGGTCCAATCCCCGGCGATACCCAAGCCTTTGATGTTGGCGACTTCTACACCTCCCCGCCTCTTGACGACCAGGGCGCTAAGGACTTTATGGTAAGTTGTAACGCCGCCTTAGCTCCTCTATCTGATTATCCTTAATCAGGACTTCAGTTGGTTGGGGAAATCGATTATTTACCTAATAGATCGTTCCTTTTGGTAGATCTGTATTGTATATGTAAGAACATGCAAATATGTAAATGTTTATGCATGTTCTTGGGTGTAGGGGTACTATTTGATCTTCTTCCATATTGCAATTTTGCCTAGCCAGTTTTTTAGTTCTTTATAGATTGGTTATTTATCAGTTGCCCCGAAATCACAATTGGGTCAATCTATTTCATGTTGGATGGGTGGGAGATTTCCCCCATCGAGGCCGATCTATGACCTTGATGGAGACGATGACGATGGTTTATTGGTGTTGGTGGGGGGAGGCCTTTTGCTTACACTTTGATTAGGTAAGTGTGGATCTTGAGAAGGAAGGGGTTGGATAGGACCTTGCCGGTTGCGCAACATGGGAGAGAAACATGGGCGGCGGGGTAGGGTGAGGAGTCGTGCACTCTGTTCGCCTGATCCACAAAACGGCTGAAGGTAGACGAAACAATCTAGTTGTTCATTTCTGATCCGATGCCTCAAATCCAATGGGATCAAATGATTTTTTAACTCGACCATAGGCCGGCCCGATTTATATATATGGGGAAGGTTCTTTTGAACTTATTTCTCTAATTGATCAAATTTTTGTAATGTAGCTTATTATAGACTTGCAAATGTGGGACCTTGAGAGTACCCTGCGACCCTCCTTAGTTCAAGCAAATGAACTAAGTTTTTATATTCACATTACTTTTGAATTTTTAGTTCATTTGATTGGACTAAAGGTATTAAATTTGCATGACTAGTTTCCTACACGATCTAAAAACTACAAATGTTTGAAAACAGTTGCCTCTGATGTTGACCTCTACATGTTTTTTCTCTTTAAAATCACCTTAATATTTTCTTAAAAATTATTGTTGGTACTTCTTTCTTCGGTTGTACCTAACCATTGTTTTTTCTAGCTGGGCCAATTCTCATACTAGAGTTCTAAGGTGTTGTGAAAAATACAAATCTTTGGGAATATGTACATACTTCATTCTGATCCCAACCTACCATTGCTTGATCATGTGCATGAAAAAATGACACTTTATCAACATATTTTATTTCACGGAACACTCATTGGCTTTCTCATCTAAAATAAAGTGGACGGACTATAGTGAGTAGCTCATTCAAGTTAGGCAATTGCAGAAGAAAATTATAAGACCATTATTCCTTACTAGTTCTACATGGGCTTGATCATATTTTCTCTCTTTGGCATGCACCTTCTTTTAATAGGAGGGACTATATCTGCATGCCATCACGGAGGTGCCTCCCGAACCCTGGTTCCAGCGTAGCTATTGACGGCGTTCGGAACCCCTGGGCCCAAGGGTAGCTCGCTCCGCTCGTGTTGGGCGAGCTGCCCCGGCAAGGCTCTTGTCAGGGCTGCTGAGACTGCCCCGACAAGGGTCTTGTCGGGGGAGTCCACCTCGCCCCTTTGTTGTCTTGTGTTTCTGGTCTTGGCGTTGTATCGGCTATCCTGTGCTTCGGCTTTTCTCCGGCTTCCGTCCTCTGCTTTGCTAAGTGTGGCCGTGGCGCATGGCTCTTACTGCCCGTGCACAAGTAAAGGGTGAAGGAAATATGCCCTAGAGGCAATAATAAAGTTATTATTTATTTCCTTATATCATGATAAATGTTTATTATTCATGCTAGAATTGTATTAACCGGAAACATAATACATGTGTGAATATATAGACAAACAGAGTGTCACTAGTATGCCTCTACTTGACTAGCTCATTAATGAAAGATGGTTATGTTTCCTAGCCATAGACATGAGTTGTCATTTGATTAATGGGATCAGATCATCTGGAGAATGATGTGATTGACATGACCCATTCCGTTAGCTTAGCACACGATCGTTTAGTATGTTGCTATTGGTTTCTTCATGACTTATACATGTTCCTATGACTATGAGATTATGCAACTCCCGTTTACCAGAGGAACACTTTGTGTGCTACCAAACGTCACAAGTAACTAGGTGATTATAAAGGTGCTCTACAGGTGTCTCCGAAGGTACTTGTTGGGTTGGCGTATTTCGAGATTAGGATTTGTCACTCTGATTGTCGGAGAGGTATCTCTGGGCCCTCTCGGTAATGCACATCACTTAAGCCTTGCAAGCATTGCAACTAGTGAGTTAGTTGTGGGATGATGTATTATGAAACGCGTAAAGAGACTTGCCAGTAACGAGATTGAATTAGGTACTGAGATACCGACGATCGAATCTCGGGCAAGTAACATACCGATGACAAAGGGAACAACGTATGTTGTTATGCGGTTTGACCGATAAAGATCTTCGAAGAATATGTGGGAGCCAATATGAGCATCCAGGTTCCGCTATTGGTTATTGACCGAAGACGTGTCTCAGTCATGTCTACATAGTTCTCGAACCCATAGGGTCCGCACGCTTAACGTTACAATGACAGTTATATTTTGAGTTTATATGTTTTTATGTACCGAAGGTTCTTCGGAGTCCCGGATGTGATCATGGACATGACGAGGAGTCTCGAAATGGTCAAGACATGAAGATTGATATATTGGAGGCCTATGCTTGGATATCGTAAGTGATCCGGGTGAAAATGTGATTTTACCGGAGTACTGGAGAGATTACCGGAACCCCCGGGAACTTAATGGGCCTTAGTGGGCCTAGGTGGAAGATAGGAGAGGAGGCAAGGGCTGGCCGTGCGCCCCTCCCCCCTAGTCCGAATAGGACAAGGAGAGGGGGCGGCGCCCCCTTCCTTCCTTCTCCTCCACTCCTTTCCCCTCCCAAGTCCTAATCCAACTAGGAAAGGGGGGAGTCCTACTCCTAGTAGGAGTAGGACTCCTCCGGCTTGCCTCCTCCTATGGCTGGCCGCACCCCCCTTGCTCCTTTGTATACGGGGGCAGGGGCACCCTAGAGAGACAACAATTGATCGGTTTGATCTTTTAGCCCTCTGCGGTGCCCCCCTCCACCATAGTCCACCTCGATAATACTGTAGCGGTGCTTAGGCGAAGCCCTGCATCGGTAGAACATCAACATCGTCACCACGCCATCGTGCTGACGAAACTCTCCCTCGACACTCGGCTGGATCGGAGTTCGAGGGACGTCATCGGGCTGAACCTGTGCTTAACTCGGAGGTGTCGTGCGTTCGGTACTTGATTGGTCGGATCGTGAAGACGTACGACTACATTAACCGTGTTGTGCTAACTCTTCCGGTTTTGGTCTATGATGGTACGTGGACAACACTCTCCCCTCTCGTTGCTATGCATCACCATGATCTTGCGTGTGCGTAGGATTTTTTTTGAAATTACTACGTTCCCCAACATTGGCATCAGAGCCTGGTTTTATGCGTTGATGTTATATGCACGAGTAGAGCACAAGTGAGTTGTGGGTGATATAAGTCATACGGCTTACCAGCATGTCATACTTTGGTTCGGCGGTATTGTTGGATGAAGCAGCCCGGACCGACATTACACGTACGCTTACGCGAGACTGGTTCTACCGACGTGCTTTGCACATAGGTGGCTGGCAGGTGTCAGTTTCTCCAACTTGAGTTGAACCGAGTGTGGCTACGCCCGGTCCTTGCGAAGGTTAAAATAGCACCAACTTGACAAACTATCATTTTGGTTTTGATGCGTAGGTAAGAACGGTTCTTGCTAAAGCCCGTAGTAGCCACGTAAAACTTGCAACAACAAAGTAGAGGATGTCTAACTTGTTTTTGCAGGGCATGTTGTGATGTGATATGGTCAAGACATGATGCTAAATTTTATTGTATGAGATGATCATGTTTTGTTACCAAGTTATCGGCAACTGGCAAGAGCCATATGGTTGTCGCTTTATTGTATGCAATGCAATCGCCATGTAATGCTTTACTTTATCACTAAGCGGTAGCGATAGTCGTAGAAGCATAAGATTGGCGAGACGACAACGATGCTACGATGGAGATCAAGATGTCGCGCCGGTGACGATGGTGATCATGATGGTGCTTCGGAGATGGAGATCACAAGCACAAGATGATGATGGACATATCATATCACTTATATTGATTGCATGTGATGTTTATCTTTTATGCATCTTATCTTGCTTTGATTGACGGTAGCATTATAAGATGATCTCTCACTAAATTTCAAGATAAAAGTGTTCTCCCTGAGTATGCACCGTTCCCAAAGTTCGTCGTGCCCAGACACCACGTAATGATCAGGTGTGATAAGCTCTACGTCCATCTACAACGGGTGCAAGCCAGTTTTGCACACGCAAAATACTCAGGTTAAACTTGACGAGCCTAGCATATGTAGATATGGCCTCGGAACACTGAGACCGAAAGGTCGAGTGTGAATCATATAGTAGATATGATCAACATAGTGATGTTCACCATTGAAAGCTACTCCATTTCACGTGATGATCGGTTATGGTTTAGTTGATTTGGATCACGTGATCACTTAGAGGATTAGAGGGATGTCTTTCTAAGTGGGAGTTCTTAAGTAATATGATTAATTAAACTTAGTACCTGATAGTATCTTGCTTTTCCATGTTTGGTTGTACATAAATGGCCCGTGTTGTTGTTCCGTTGAATTTTAATGTCAGGACCCCGATTCCAAGTCACATTGATCTAGCCGGTAACACCTCATATCACTTTGCGGCCTCACGCACGGTATTCCCACGGGTCTCGCATTACCATGGCCTGTGACCGTTTGCGCCTTTTGGCTCACGTATATGATAGTGTCGCTAGCATCCATATGCAGAGAACCTGGGCCGACATGGCTAGTCGTGAACACAAAGCGGCACTAACCCATGGGGACAGGCATACATGAATCACATCGAGCATGTCGGTCAGCAGCATGTGAATCCGGTATGTAGCACTGGGCTAACAGGACTCCGATGAACCGGGCTGTAGCAGGCTAGGCAGGACTCCGGATGTCACCACGTGACATTTCCCCGGAGGGACAGACACAGGAACGAAGTTAAACACATGCCGGCCAGTCAAGTGTCCTGAGTACTAGTGCTGGGCTAGCAGGACTCCAGTGAACCGGGCTGTAGCGGACTACTATGGCTCATGGAAGCACTAGACTACATTTCCCCATAAGAGAGCCTGCCAAGGATAAACAACTAGATTGTCGGATCCCACACATACCAAGCATTTCAATCATACACACAATATGCTTGATATGTGTAAATACAACATGGCATCACAACATAACTCTACGACTCAAGTATTATTCATTAGGCTCCGAGGAGCCAAGATATTACAAACATGGGTCTCATGACCCAATATTCAGAGCATACAAGTCAAGGCACATGCGGAAGCTTATCATGTCTAAGTACAGACATCTACAAATGAAAAAGGCTAAGAAGCCTGACTATCTACCAGATCCTGCCAAGGGCACAAGATCATAGCTGAGGTATCAAGCTAAACATCGAAGTCCACGCGGAACTACTAGTGAGACTGACGTCTCTCGGCAAAACATAAAATAAGCAAACGTGAGTACAAATGTACCCAGCAAGACTTACATCAGAACTGTCTACATATGCATCGGTATCAACAAAGGGGTGGTGGAGTTTGACTACAACAAGCTAGCTTTGACTCGGTGGCTATCCTGCACTACGACTGCAAGTAACACTTTTGAGCTGGCGCACACGAGTCCACATATTCACCATTCAATACACCACTATGGATCCGCTCCCGTCTCCCTACGAGAACGCCATCCATAGCACTCACGCTTATCTTGCGCATTTTAGGGTATCCACTTTCACTTGTCTATGAACTGTACAGGCAACCCAGAAGTCATTTACCGCGGACACGGCTATTCGAATAGATCATTTATAACCCTGCAGGGGTGTACTTCTTCACACACGCTCTCGCCACTTACCACCATGTACACGTCATGTATCTCGGCAACCTTCAAGTGGAAGCCTGGCGAGGGAGTCGGCCATGGCCTGACTAACCACACAAGTCTCTAGTCCAGGTTTATCGCTTATTCGGGTTCCATCCGCTAGGAGATCCGGCCGGAGTTTCGCTCACAGCCCCAAACGATGTGTGCAGGGTTCCCGAGACACCAAACGGGCACTCGGTACACCGGGCCACGGTGTATCTACCGCATCATAGCCCACCCCTAGGGTTAGCGCTACGCACGGCCTCCAACACATATCCTACAAACACCAGAAACTAGTTGCAACTCCTGGACAGAGAACAAGGGCGGTTAATAAGTCGAGAGAGTCAATTAAGGATCCCAATGTGTGGTAGTAGTTTTTCATGTATCACAAACATAGAACTCAGTTCCTGAGGACGGCTTGAATGAGACAACCCACCATGTACTCCTACATGGCCTCTCCCCGCTACCTTTACCAAATCATGTGCACACACTTAGCTCTCAACAATAGAACATATTCACACACCTCCAACTCATCCCCGATGAGTCAGACCTGACTCAACTCTAAGCAGTAGCAGGCATGACAACAAGTATGAATGAGTAGGCACATCAGGGCTCAAACAACTCCTACTCATGCTAGTGGGTTGGATCTATTTACTGTGGCAATGACAGGTCATGCAAAGGAAAAGGGGTTCTACTACCGCAGCATGTAACAGTTGAATCGTTGTTGTCCTACTGCAGTAAAAGAGAGTAGGAGCGAGAGAGTGGGATTGTATCTGAATGAACAAGGGGGTTTTGCTTGCCTGACACTTCTTAAGATAGTATAGTTCTTCATCGGTGTCATCGATCTCATCGTCGAAACCACGTCTATCGAGAGGGGACAAATACCGACAAACATAGAAGGAACACAATCAATGCAATGCACAATATGATGCATGATCATGACATGGTAAAATGAGTGTGTTGGTCTAATGCAACTACAACCAGATGGGTTTGAGCTATTTTGAACCAAAGATTCCAAGGTCAAACTCATTTGTGATCTTAAATAGTGCTTTATCATGTTTTGTGCTAAACAGCAAGTTAACTTGTTTAAACATGCATGAAACCAGTACAGATGGATAGATTTGATTTTTCTGATCATTTTTCATATATAGTTTATTTCCATCGGAGTTAGAGATTAATTTCTATGAATTTTTTAAGTTTATACTAATTTCTGGAATTTCCTATATAAGAATTAATCCAGAAAACCTATTACTGCGTCAGCATTGCATCATGCTGACCTCAGCAGGTCAACTGACCCGGTCCAAGTCAAACCTGACCAGTGGGGCCTGCTGGTCAGTCACTCAGTTAATTAACTGTGTTAATTAGCGCTAAGCTAACACTAACTAAAATATCAGCAGGGCTGGGCCCACATGTCAGCAGGTCAGTGGGTTAACTAAGTTAATTAACACTAATTTAACCTAACACTAATTAAACAGGGGCCTGGGCACACACGTCAGGACCCAGGGGAGGTCAAACCGGGGTCAACCCAGGTCAGCAGGGTGAAACCCACCGGCGACTCAACGCCGGCGACGACATATGCGGCGGTGGGCTTCGCAAAATGCCCATTGGGCTCGGTTTTGGATGTGGTTCGCGGCTACAGGAACCTGGGAGTCTCACGCATCCAATGGAGGCAGCAGCTCGCGCCAGAGTGGACCAAAACGACGGCGGCGACAACTTTTGCGGCGGTCAGAGTTCGGGCATCGGCGGGTTAGGCGCTGCAGCTTGCGGGCGAGCGTGCGAGGTAGCTAGGCGGCATCTTTGGCGTCCCAGGAGCACATTGGTGCAACTGGTCGGAGCTGAGGTGCTCAGGAGCGAGGACCTCATCGGCCTTGGCGGACGGCGGCTCCGGTTACTCGCGGAGCAGTGGCTACGTGACGAAAACGACGACGTGGTTAAGGGGGAAAGGACCGCGAGCTCACGGTGAGGCCGACGACAGGCTCAGCTGGCTCGGGGACGACCGGAAGGCGACGAATCCATCGATGGAGTCCGGCGGTCGTGCTCGGGGAAGACGACTCGTGGCGGCGATGTGGGTCTCTCGCGGTGGCGTGGCTTGCGGTGGAAGAAAGAGGGGGTCGAAGCGGAGACTCTGGGCCGGTCAGAGAAGCGAGGGGAAGGCGGTGGCTGCAGCTACGGCAAACGTCGTCGGTGGCGACGGCAGCGCTCGGCTGTGGGGAGGAGAGCGAAACAGAGGAGGGGAAGGAACGAGAGAGAGAGTGAGATACGGACCAGGGAGGCTGCGTGGCGTCTCCAGAGCGTCGAGGGGGAAAACGGCAAGCAGGAGGTGGCCGGGCGGTGGTGCGCGCGCGTCGGGCACGCGCCCATCCTCCTGGCAAGGAGGAAGACGACAGGAGGAGGCCAGTGGGCTGGGCTGCTAGCTGGGCCGGCCAGGTGGGCTGCGCAGGTGAGGCCAGGTAAATCTCTCTCTCTCTTTAATTTCTATTTTCTATTTCTTCTGTCACTTTAGGGCTTTAATTAAAATAGTAAAACTGACTCAAAATCATGAAACTGCTCAAAGCCACTGTTTATATTATATCCAACAGTAAGCATTCCGCTTTATGATTATTTGGACATTTAAAATATTTTATAGCATTTAAATGTCCAAATGCAAATAACATATGATCTAATCCAGTGACCCAATCCTGTCCTAGAAAGATGTAAACCATTTTTTTCAGAGGTTTTAGACCAGGACAAAGAGGATGAACATTTTTAAGGGCATTTCGGGATCATTGAAAAATATTTTAGTAACCCTAGTTGGATTAAGTGGTGTTGTGGGTTTCTGCCATCCCCATTTCAACTTTCTAAGGAAAAGTAAACATGATGCATGGAGATTAAGCAGAGACAGGCAAGACTAAGCTAGGGCTTTGACAGCTCACCCCCACTAAACAAGAATCTCGTCCCGAGATTCAAGTCGTGAGGTAAGAAGACAGAGAGGGCACAAACTATCACGGTCTTCATGATCCAGGTTGCACTTCATAAGAACGTTGACACGATCACCATCTTTGTTTCGATGTCTTGCTCTGAGAACTCCATCCAACACGATAACGGGAAGAAAGGAAACTCTTGGAGAATCGATCTTCTCGAAGATCGAGCAACCGACGATCAACTCACAGAACGAGACATAGTGACATCTATCGAGATGAGACACGATACACACATCAAGGATGATGGAAACGAGCATATGACAAGGTTTAAATAAGTAGCGGAATTCTCACACCTAGGAGAGTGGTGAACGGTGTCAACATAGCGAGGAGTTGGGTTGCCATGATACCACAACGAGACACCTTAAGGAAGGTGACTCGCAGAAATATTCCCTTAAGTGGCAAAAAGAATTACTTTTGATCCATAGATCATTGAAACTCTTCATACCAGCTTAAGGCAATTTACAATTGATCGTTTGAAATAGCTCGAAGAAATGGCATACTCGGACTAGGATGGATGATGTGGACTACCTTGTTGGAGACAACGCAATGGAAGATTTTGCCCATCATCGGAAATGGATGGAACCCATGGTAGGACCACTTTTGGAGATGATCCTGAACCACAATTACTGAGAAGTGCAGCCCATGGAAATTTGGTACAATGGCGGTGCAAGCAGGGAATAAAATGCAAATGCTGGGAATGTTCCAACCATCATATCTGCCTGAGATTCAGATCTGGCTGGGAACAAGATACTTCAGACAGCATGTCCGGGGAAGAAAGTTTGCAACACCAACCGACGAGATGACATTGCGAGATTCTCGGAAGATGAACTACGGTAGCAAGCTCCAAAACATGAGCTGGTACTACTACTCACATTTGAACACGCTGTCCCAGACAGGCATGACTACATAGTAGTCTTACAACGAAACACTACCGAGTTCTGGTTGGGAACCATCATTGAGGATAACGAAGTTATTATGCAAGTCCATGGATTAGATCCCAAGCATAGAATTCTCTTCCTTGAACAAATCAGTCAGTGGCTTGGTGTGCTAGGGATTACATATCGAATGAAGCTGATCAGTCTATCAAACCATAGAATACTTCGCACATGCATGACTGACTTGGGATGATTCCAGCGGGAGCAAAACAAACTTTCTCGAATTCACGACGGCAACTTGCTTCAAATGCACATGAACTAGAGTAAGTCACTTCTTTCATCCAAACATATACCTCATGACCGAAACACGAAGGCATTGCTTACAAAGTTTTCAACACTATGTTGATGTTCAACATGAATCATGGAGGAGACAAAATGTTGCTGATGGGCTCAACAACAACTCATCGGAATCCATATCACTGGACTCCCACCATCATGCGAACACGGTGATAGCATTGGTCAGACCGAAAGATATAATGGTGTATGCTCGAGGGATCCACCACGAGTAAGACAACATTATGATTATCATTGATTCTGATTTGACCTGACGATAGCCCACACTCAAGTCAAGTTTGGATAAAATGATAGGTCCATTAACTGATCACGAGGATCAATCAATGAAAATACCATCTTTCTTCCACACAGATACAAAATATCCCTTAGAGATGAGATAGGTCGGGCAATCTTTTATCTTCCAACTCTCCAAGTTGTTGTCTAGCTTAACCGACAAGCTCAGGGGTATCCCACACAGATTCTTGGAGAATGGGTGGTTTGGAGGAAAACCAACATGATCACGAACTCAACATAGTGGGGAGGTGACAACCTGGTAACACTTCCGAGAAGATGTTCGGAAAATCACAAACCACCGATATGTTATTAAGCTCGAGAACAATCTTGCTTTTCAGGCAAGACGATACGATCGAATGAGCAAGAGATTGACACAATCCTAACTCATTGATCAAAGAGTGCACCAGGAAAAATGGACTAGGTAGCACGATCAGTCTTAGAATGATAATTCAATAACCAGCACGCTAAGAATGAGAGTGTTGTCCATTAACTACTGAGCAACGGAGTTGCTAGGAGTATGATTTCACACATCACAGTTCACTTGTCGGCATTCCGGTTACAACAACACAGGACCGAGCAATGAATAATAATGGCGAGAAGTATCATTGCGTCAAGAGTTCATAAGAGGTGTTGCAATTCTCATGACACTCTTGATGTTAAAATGGTAACACTCCAAGGTAGAACAGAACAAAAGCTGGAATTGCAATTTGATCTGCGGAGTACAATTGCTTTGACCCAATCCTAGATATGGATGAGGTACTGGAGTTTGTTTCTCCTTGTCATTCCAGAATAGAATGGCTTGACAGACCACAAGAATATGAGGTATCGATGAGCATGAATGCATGACATGCTCTTGACTAACAAATGATAAACGGAGCTCAGGATACAACTAAAGAGAGGGACAACTCAAAGGAACATATATCTTTATGAGTTGTGGATGCATAGACTAGCATGTCGAACGAGTTCAACATATTTCTTCCGGATAACCCATGCAGAAAAGTAGAACTGGCAGAATCACAATATGAATGGAGTACTCCTCAAGAACACCCTGGTTGTGATCTTCTGGTTCAAAAGAACTTCTGCCATGATGGTTCATGGTATTGGAAGAATGAGATACCATGGACCTCGGGGACTATTGCAAAGGTTACTAATAACTTACGGGAACTAGCAAATACTAACAACATGAAGTAGGGTGAATCTCGGGTTCAAAACCCAGGAGTAGAATACCTGCTACTAAATGGCATCACGGGATGCTTTCGAGAATGATGGCCAGAATTATCACACTGGGACACAAAACATGGCTAGGTTACTATGTGATCCTCTAAAACACCTAGGGTCATAATAATAGTCCCAACATATATGTCGAGGCAACAGAGTACCTCAATAGACCGATTATTGTGCTTAATCTGGCCCAAAAGGACATCGGGAACTGGGAGGAATGATTTGCAAATGCATCAGACTATTTAGAAACCTGGGATGACTCGGACAGTATAACGGCTGTAAATGCTCAAAATTATTTGAGACATCCTGCAAAATGGTGGCATAACCACTGAACATCACAATATCAATGTTCTAAGATCAACTAAGAACAAATGGAAGTAGTGGAAACTGAACTGAGACTTGAATCCCTCAATCCTATAAGTCTATGGATTAGTAACACTTCATCCTGATAGATAGATGAGAAGGCCTAGTTCATAATCCCCGTAGAAAAGGAGAGGCTGACTCAGATCAGAAGGCATAAGGTATAAGGAGTAAAAAGAGCCTTACGTTCCCTTCCCCAATCAATTCCCTTACATAACTAAAGCATTTCTAGACACAACTTCGATCGGTTTGGCTTGGTAATCCTACAGGCAGTCAGGCTCTGATACCAATGTTGTCAGGACCCCGATTCCAAGTCACATCGATCTAGCCGGTAACACCTCATATCACTTTACGGCCTCACGCATGGTATTCCCACGGGTGTCGCCTTACCATGGCCCGGGAACATTTGCGCCTTTTGGTTCACGTATATGATAGTGTCGCCAGCATCCATATGATAGAGAAACCGGGCTTACATGGCTATTCGTGAACCCAAAGCGACACTAACCCATGGGGACAGGCATACATGAATCACATCGAGCATGTCGGTCAGCAGCATGTGAATCCGGGTTGTAGCACTAGGCTAATAGGACTCCAGTGAACAGGGCTGTAGCAAGCTAGGCAGGACTCCGGATGTCACCGTGTGACATTTCCCCAAAGGGACAGACACAGGAACAAAGTGAAACACATGTCGGCCAGTCAAGTGTCCTGAGCAGTAGTGCTGGGTTAGCAGGACTCCGGTGAACCGGGCTGTAGCGGACTACTATGGCTCATGGAAGCACTAGACTAAATTTCCCCATAAGAGAGGCTGCCAAGGATAAACAACTAGATTGTCGGATCCCACACATACCAAGCATTTCAATCATACACACAATGTGCTCGATATGTGTAAATACAACATAGCATCACAACATAACTCTACGACTCAAGTATTATTCATTAGGCTCCGAGGAGCCAAGATATTACAAACATGGGTCTCATGACCCAACATTCAGAGCATACAAGTCAAGGCACATGCGGAAGCTTATCATGTCTGAGTACAAACATCTACAATTGAAAAAGGCTGAGAAGCCTAACTATCTACCAGATCCTGCCGAGGGCACAAGATCATAGCTGAGGTATCAAGCTAAACATAGAAGTCCATGCGGAACTACTAGTGAGACTGACGTCTCTCTGCAAAACATAAAATAAGCAAACACGAGTACAAATGTACCCAGCAAGACTTACATCAGAACTATCTACATATGCATCGGTATCAACAAAGGGGTGGTGGAGTTTGACTGCAGCAAGCCAGCTTTGACTCAGTGGCTATCCTGCACTACGACTGCAAGTAACTCTTTTGAGGTGGCGCACACGAGTCCACGTATTCACCATTCAATACACCACTATGGATCTGCTCCCGTCTCCCTACGAGAACGCCACCCATAGCACTCACGCTTATCTTGCGCATTTTAGGGTATCCACTTTCACTTGTCTATGAACTGTACAGGCAACCCAGAAGTCCTTTACCGCGGATACGGCTATTCGAACAGATCATTTATAACCCTGCAGGGGTGTACCTGTTCACACACGCTCTCGCCACTTACCACCATGTACATGTCGTGTATCTCGGCAACCTTCAAGCGGAAGCCTGGCGAGGGAGTCGGCCACGACCCTGACTAACCACACAAGTCTCTAGTCCAGGTTTATAGCCTATTCGGGTTCCATCCGCGAGGAGATCCGGCCGGGGTTTCGCTCATAGCCCCAAACGATGTGTGCAGGGTTCCCGAGATACCAAACGGGCACTCGGTACACCGGGCCACAGTGTATCTACCGCGTCATAGCCCACACCTAGGGTCAGCGCTATGCACGGCCTCCAACACATATCCTACAAACACCAGAAAGTAGTTGCAACTCCTGGATAGAGAACAAGGGCGATTAATAAGTCGAGAGAGTCAATTAAGGATCCCAATGTGTGGTAGTAGCTTTTCATGGATCACAAACACAGAACTCAGTTCCTGAGGACGGCTTTAATGAGACAACCCACCATGTACTCCTACATGGCCTCTCACCGCTACCTTTACCAAATCGTGTTCACACACTTAGCTCTCAACAATAGAATATGTTCACACACCTCCAACTCATCCCCGATGAGTCAGACCTGACTCAACTCTAAGAAGTAGTAGGCATGACAACAAGCATGAATGAGTAGGCACATCAGGGCTCAAACAACTCCTACTCATGCTAGTGGGTTTCATCTATTTATTGTGGCAATGACAGGTCATTAAAAGGAAAAGGGGTTGAACTACCGCAGCATGTAACAGTTG
Organism: Aegilops umbellulata; assembly: GCA_032464435.1. NCBI lineage: Eukaryota > Viridiplantae > Streptophyta > Magnoliopsida > Poales > Poaceae > Aegilops > Aegilops umbellulata. Next base: position 347,327,122 of record CP136059.1, read on the forward strand.
AATCATTGTTGTCCTAATGCAGCAAAAGAGAGCAGGAGCGAGAGAGTGGGATTGTATCTGAATGAACAAGGGAGTTTTGCTTGCCTGGCACTTCTGAAGATAGTATAGTTCTTCATCGGTGTCATCGATCTCATCGTCGAAACCACGTCTATCGAGAGGGGACAAATAACGACAAACACAGAAAGAACACAATCAATGCAATGCACAATATGATGCATGATCATGACATGGTAAAATGAGTGCATTGGGCTAATGCGAGTACAACCAGATGGGTTTGAGCTATTTTGAACCAGAGATTCAAAGTTCAAACTCATTTGTGATCTTAAATAGTTCTTTATCATGTTTTGGGCTAAACAGCAAGTTAACTTGTTTAAACATGCATGAAACCAGTACATATGGATAGATTTGATTTTTTTGATCATTGTTCATATATAATTTATTTCCATCGGAGTTAGAGATTAATTTCTATGAATTTTTGAAGTTTATACTAATTTCTAGAATTTCCTACATAAGAATAAATCCGGAAAGCCTATTACTGCGTCAGCATTGCGTCATGCTGACCTCAGCAGGTCAACTGACCCGGTCCAAGTCAAACCTGACCAGTGGGGCCTGCTGGTCAGTGACTCAGTTAATTAACTGAGTTAATTAGCGCTAAGCTAACACTAAGTAAAATGTCAGGAGGGTTGGGCCCACATGTCAGCGAGTCAGTGGGTTAACTAAGTTAATTAACACTAATTTAACCTAACACTAATTAGATAGGGGCCTGGGCCCACACGTCAGGACCCAGGGGAGGTTAAACCGAGGTCAACCCAGGTCAGCGGGGTCAAACCCACCGGCGACTCAACGCCGGCGACGACAGACGCGGCGGAGGGCTTCGGAAAATGCCCACAGGGCTCTGTTTTGGATGCGGTTTGCGGCTACGGAAACCTGGGAGTCTCACGCATCCAATGGAGGCAGCAGCTCGCGCTAGAGTGGACCAAAACGACGGCAGCGACAACTTTTGCTGTGGCTGGAGTTCGGGCATCGGCGGGTTAGGCGCTGCGGCTTGCGAGCGAGCGTGCGAGGTAGCTAGGCGGCATCTCTGCCGTCCTAGGAGCACATTGGTGTAACTAGTCGGAGCTGAGGTGCTCAGGAGCGAGGACCTCATTGGCCATGGCGGACGGCGGCTCCGGTTACTCGCGGAGCAGTGGCTACGGGACGAAAACGACGACGTGGTTAAGGGGGAAAGGACCGGGAGCTCATGGTGAGGCCGACGACAGGCTCAGCTGGCTCGGGGACGACCGGAAGGCGACGACTCCATCGATGGAGTCCGGCGGCCGTGCTCGGAGAAGACGACTCATTGCGGCGATGTGGGGCTCCTGCGGTGGCGTGGCTCGGGGTGGAAGAAAGAGGGGGTCGAAGCGGAGCCTCTGTGCCGGTCAGAGAAACGAGGGGAAGGCGATGGCTGCGGCTACGGCGAACGACGTCGGTGGCGACGGCAGCGCTCGGCTGTGGGGAGGAGAGCGAAATAGAGGAGGGGGAAGGAACGAGAGAGAGAGTGAGAGAGGGACCAGGGAGGCTGTGTGGCGTCTCCAGAGCGTCAAGGGGGAAAACGGCAAGCAGGAGGTGGCCGGGCGGCGGTGCGCGCGCGTCGGGCACGCGCCCGTCCTCCTGGCAAGGAGGAAGACGACAGGAGGAGGCCAGTGGGCTGGGCTGCTAGCTGGGCCGGCCAGGTGGGCTACGCAGGTGAGGCCAGGTAAATCTCTCTCTCTCTTTAATTTCTATTTTCTATTTCTTCTGTAACTTTAGGGCTTTCATTAAAGTACTAAAACTGACTCAAAATCATGAAACTGCTCAAAGCCACTGTTTCGAATATATCCAACAGTAAGCATTTCGTTTTATGATTATTTGGACATTTAAAATATTTTATAGCATTTAAATGTCCAAATGCAAATAACATATGATTTAATCCAGTGACCCAATCCTGTCCTAGAAAGATGTAAACCATTTTTGTCAGAGGTTTTAGACTAGGACAAAGAGGATGAACATTTTTTAAGGGCATTTCAGGATCATTGAAAAATATTTTAGTAACCCTAGTTGGATTAAGTGGTGCTGGGGGTTTCTGCCATCCCCATTTCAACTTTCTGAGGAAAAGTAAACATGATGCATGGAGATTATGCAGACAGGCAAGACTAAGCTAGGGCTATGACATTTAATGTGTTCCTTGAGAAAGCAAAGTTGAAAGATGATGGTAGCAATTACACGGACTGGGTCCGTAACTTGAGTATTATCCTCGTTGCTACACAGAAGAATTATGTCCTGGAAGCACCGCTGGGTGCCAGGCCTGCTGCAGGAGCAACACCAGATGTTATGAACGTCTGGCAGAGCAAAGCTGATGACTACTCAATAGTTCAGTGTGCCATGATTTACGGCTTAGAACCAGGACTTCAACAACGTTTTGAATGTCATGGAGCATATGAGATGTTCCAGGAGTTGAAGTTAATATTTCAAGCAAATTCCCGTATTGAGAGATATGAAGTCTCCAATAAGTTCTATAGTTGCAAGATGGAGGAGAATAGTTCTGTCAGTGAGCATATACTCAAGATGTCTGGGTATAATAATCACTTGATTCAACTGGGAGTTAATCTTCCGGATTATAGCGTCATTGACAGAATTCTCCAATCACTGCCACCAAGGTACAAGAACTTCGTGATGAACTATAACATGCAAGGGATGGATTAGACGATTCCCGAGCTCTTCGCAATGCTAACGGTTGCGGAGGTAGAAATCAAGAAGGAGCATCAAGGGTTGATGGTCAACAAGACCACTATTTTCAAGAAAAAGGGCAAAGGGAAGAAGAAGGGGAACTTCAAGAAGAACAGCAAGCAAGTTGCTGCTCAGGAGAACAAACCCAAGTCTGGACCTAAACCTGAAACTGAGTGCTTCTACTGCAAGCAGACTGGACATTGGAAGCGGAACTGCCCCAAGTATTTGGCGGATAAGAAGGATGGCAAGGTGAACAAAGGTATATGTGATATACATGTTATTGATGTGTACCTCACTAGAGCTCGCAGTAGCACCTCGGTATTTGATACTGGTTCTGTTGCTAATATTTTGAACTCAAAACAGGGACTACGGATTAAGCGAACACTGTCAAAGGACGAGGTGACGATGCGCGTGGGACATGGTTCCAAAGTCGATGTGATCGCGGTCGGGACGCTACCCCTACATATACCTTCGGGATTAGTTTTAGACCTAAATAATTGTTATTTGGTGCCAGCGTTGAGCATGAACATTATATCCAGATCTTGTTTGATGCGAGACGGTTATTCATTTAAATCAGAGAATAATGGTTGTTCTATTTATATGAGTAATATCTTTTATGGACATGCACCCTTGAAGAGTGGTCTATTTTTGATGAATCTCGACAGTAGTGATACACATATTCATAATGTTGAAGCCAAAAGATGCAGAGTTGATAATGATAGTGCAACTTATTTGTGGCACTGCCGTTTAGGTCATATTGGTGTAAAGCGCATGAACAAACTCCATACTGATGGACTTTTGGAACCACTTGATTATGAATCACTTGGTACATGCGAAACCGTGCCTCATGGGCAAGATGACTAAAACGTCGTTCTCTCGTACTATGGAGAGAGCAACAGATTTGCTAGAAATCGTACATACAGATGTATGTAGTCCGATGAATGTTGAGGCTCGTGGCGGATATCGTTATTTTCTCACCTTCAAAGACGATTTAAGCAGATATGGGTATATCTACTTGATGAAGCATAAGTCTAAAACATTTGAAAAGTTCAAAGAATTTCAGAGTGAAGTTGGAAATTATCGTAACAAGAAAATAAAGTTTCTACGATTTGATAGTGGAGGAGAATATTTGAGTTATGAGTTTGGTCTACATTTGAAACAATGCGGAATAGTTTCGCAACTCACACCACCTGGAACACCACAGCGTAATGGTGTGTCCGAACGTTGTAATCATACTTTACTAGATATGGTGCGATCTATGATGTCTCTTACTGATTTGCCGCTATCATTTTGGGGTTATGCTTTAGAGACAGCCGCATTCACGTTAAATAGGGCACCATCAAAATCCGTTGAGACGACGCCTTCTGAACTGTGGTTTGGCAAGAAACCAAAGTTGTCGTTTCTGAAAGTTTGGGGCTGCGATGCTTATGTGAAAAAGCTTCAACTTGATAAGCTCGAACCCAAATCGTAGAAATGTGTCTTCATAGGATACCCAAAGGAAACCGTTGGGTACACCGTCTATCACAGATCTGAAGGCAAGACATTCGTTGCTAAGAATGGATCCTCTCTAGAGAAGGAGTTTCTCTTGAAAGAAGTGAGTGGGAGGAAAGTAGAACTTGATGAGGTAACTATACTTGCTCCCTTATTGGAAAGTGGTTCATCATAGAAACCGGTTTCTGTGAAACCTACACCAATTAGTGAGGAAGTTAATGATGATGATCTTGGAACTTCAGATCAAGTTGTTAATGAACCTCGTAGATCAACCAGAGTAAGATCCGCACCAGAGTGGTACGGTAATCCTGTTCTGGAAGTCATGCTACTAGATCATGTTGAACCTACGAACTATGAAGAAGCGATGGTGAGCCCAGATTCCGCAAAATGGCTTGAAGCCGTGAAATCTGAGATGGCATCCATGTATGAGAACAAAGTGTGGACTTTGCTTGACTTGCCCTATGATCGGCAAGCAATTGAGAATAAATGGATCTTCAAGAAGAAGACTGACGCTGACGGTAATGTTACTGTCTACAAAGCTTCACTTGCTGCGAAAGGTTTTCAACAAGTTCAAGGGATTGACTATGATGAGACCTTCTCACCCGTAGCGATGCTTAAGTCTGTCCGAATCATGTTAGCGATTGCCGCATTTTATGTTTATGAAATTTGGCAGATGGGTGTCAAAACTGCATTCCTGAATGGATTTCTAGAGGAAGAGTTGTATATGATGCAATTGGAAGGTTTTTTTGATCCAAAGGGAGCTAACAAAGTGTGCAAGCTCCAGCGATCCATTTATGGACTAGTGCAAGCCTGTCGGAGTTGGAATAAACACTTTGATAGTGTGATAAAAGCATTTGGTTTTGTACAGACTTTTGGAGAAGCCTGTATTTACAAGAAAGTGAGTGGGAGCCCTGCAGCATTTCTGATATTATATGTGGATGACATATTACTGATTGGAAATGATATAGAATTTCTGGATAGCATAAAGGGATACTTGAATAAGAGTTTTTCAATGCTCGGTGAATCTGCTTACATATTGGGCATCAAGATCTATAGAGATAGATCAAGACGCTTAATTGGACTTTCACAAAGCACATACCTTGACAAAGTTTTGAATAATTTCAAAATGGATCAAGCAAAGAAAGGATTCTTGCCTGTGTTACAAGGTGTGAAGTTGACTAAGACTCAATGCCCGACCACTGCAGAAGATAGAGAGAAAATGAAATATGTTCCCTATGCTTCAGCCATAGGCTCTATCATGTATGCAATGTTGTATACCAGACCTGATGTGTGCCTTGCTATAAGTCTAGCAGGGAGGTACCAAAGTAATCCAGGATTGGATCAGTGGACAGCGGTCAAGAACATCCTGAAGTACCTGAAAAGGACTAAGGATATGTTTCTCGTTTATGGAGGTGACACAGAGCTCATCGTAAATGGTTACGTTGATGCAAGTTTTGACACTGATCCAGACGATTCTAAATCGCAAACCGGATACATGTTTACATTGAACGGTGGAGCTACCAGTTGGTGCAGTTCTAAACAAACCGTCGTGGCGGGATCTACGTGTGAAGCGGAGTACACAACTGCTTCGGAAGCAGCAAATGAAGGAGTCTGGATGAAGGAGTTCATATCCAATCTAGGTGTCATACCTAGTGCATCGTGTCCAATGAAAATCTTTTGTGACAATACTGGAGCAATTTCCTTAGCGAAGGAATCCAGATTTCACAAGAGAACCAAGCACATCAAGAGACGCTTCAATTCCATCCGGGATCTAGTCCAGGTGGGAGACATAGAAATTTGCACGATACATATGGATCTGAATGTTGTAGACCCGTTGACTAAGCCTCTTCCACAAGCAAAACATGATCAACACCAAGGCTCCATGGGTGTTAGAATCATTTCTGTGTAATCTAGATTATTGGCTCTAGTGGAAGTGGGAGACTGAAGGAAATATGCCCTAGAGGCAATAATAAAGTTATTATTTATTTCCTTATATCATGATAAATGTTTATTATTCATGCAAGAATTGTATTAACCGGAAACATAATACATGTGTGAATATATAGACAAACAGAGTGTCACTACTATGCCTCTACTTGACTAGCTCATTAATGAAAGATGGTTATGTTTCCTAGCCATAGACATGAGTTGTCATCTGATTAATGGGATCACATCATTAGGAGAATGATGTGATTGACATGACCCATTCCGTTAGCTTAGCACACGATCGTTTAATATGTTGCTATTGCTTTCTTCATGAATTATACATGTTCGTATGACTATGAGATTATGCAACTCCCGTTTACAGGAGGAACACTTTTTGTGCTACCAAGCGTCACAACGTAACTGGGTGATTATAAAGGTGCTCTACAGGTGTCTCCGAAGGTACTTGTTGGGTTGGCGTATTTCGAGATTAGGATTTGTCACTCCGATTATCGAAGAGGTATCTCTGGGCCCTCTCGGTAATGCACATCACTTAAGCCTTGCAAGCATTGCAACTAATGAGTTAGTTGCAGGATGATGTATTATGGAACGAGTAAAGAGACTTGCCGGTAACGAGATTGAAGTAGGTATTGAGATACCTACGATCGAATCTCGGGCAAGTAACATACCGATGACAAAGGGAACAACGTATGTTGTTATGCGGTTTGACCGATAAAGATCTTTGAAGAATATATGGGAGCCAATATGAGCATCCAAGTTCCTCTATTGGTTATTGACCGGAGACGTGTCTCGGTCATGTCTACATAGTTCTCAAATCCGTAGGGTCCGCACGCTTAACATTACGATGACAGTTATATTATGAGTTTATATGTTTTGATGTACAGAAGGTTGTTCGGAGTCCCGAATGTGATCATGGATATGACGAGGAGTCTCGAAATGGTCGAGACATGAAGATTGATATATTGGAAGCCTATGTTTGGATATCGGAAGTGATCCGGGCGAAAATGTGATTTTACTGGAGTACGGGAGAGGTTACCGGAACCCCCGGGAACTTAATGGGTCTTAGTGGGCCTAGGTGGAAGACAGGAGAGGAGGCAAGGGCTGGTCGTGCACCCCTCCCCCCTAGTCCGAATAGGACAAGTAGAGGGTGGCGGAGCCCCCCCCCCTTCCTTCCTTCTCCTCCACTCCTTTCCCCTCCCAATTCCTAATCCAACTAGGAAAGGGGGGGAGTCCTACTCCCGGTAGGAGTAGGACTCCTCCGACGCGCCTCCTCCTATGGTCGGCCGCACCCCCCTTGCTCCTTTATATACGGGGGCAGGGGGGCACCCAAGAGACACAATAATTGATCTGTTTGATCTTTTAGCCGTGTGCGGTGCCCCCCTCCACCATAGTCCACCTCGATAAAACTGTAGCGGTGCTTAGGCGAAGCCCTGCATCGGTAGAACATCAACATCGTCAGCACACCGCCGTGCTGACGAGACTCTCCCTCAGCACTCGGCTGGATCGGAGTTCGAGGGACGTCATCGGGCTGAACGTGTGCTGAACTCGTAGGTGCCATGCGTTCGGTACTTGATCGGTTGGATCGTGAAGACGTAGGACTACATCAACTGCGTTGTGCTAACGCTTCCTCTTTCGGTCTACGAGGGTACGTGGACAACACTCTCCCCTCTCGTTGCTATGCATCACCATGATCTTGCTGTGCGTAGGATATTTTTTGAAATTACTACGTTCCCCAACAAAGGGGTCAAAAGGAGAGCCCCTACTTTTGTACACCGACAAGAGCCCCCGGGCCTGCGCCACACATAAGTGCGACACGTTGCTGGGCCAGGCCCAGAACGGTGCGCGGGAAGGTGGGGCGGATTTTTACCGTAGTAACTGTTCGTCCACTGTGCTTCCCCATGATCCGCGTTGAATGCGCGACGTGGAGGGTCGTGCATGACATGGGGGTCAAGTGTGGGGTGGTTTCCGCACGCATGCATCACATCATGGTAAAGAGGCGGCTCTAGCCTTCCCCATAAAAAGAGGGAGGCGTCGAGGCGCGACTCATTTACTAAGTGGACTGAGGTCGCGGTCTTCAAGGCACCCACGCCCCATGATCACGGGGCGGGGAACAGTCGCCTCACCCGTCCTCTCGATCCTGCTCGCTCGCCTCGTGTCCTCCATGTAGGTGGCAGGCGGGGCCGTCGCTGTTTGGGGCAGCGGGTCAGTCCCGATTCCCTGCGCCTCCGATGGCTGGATTGGTCGAGTGGGGCGGTTGAGCCTCAACCCCCCCCCCCCCCCCGCCTTTATGAGGAGGGAGAATGGGCGTCGTCCCTCGTTCTCCCAGTATCCATCTACTTCCACTTCTTCCCCTTCCTTCCACCTGTCATAGCGACAAGGGGCGCAGGCCCTTCAACGGTGGGTGTCGTGGTTTTGTCACGGCAGATGTCCTACCCAAAGGACTTAGTCGCGAGGCTAACACATCTATGTGGTAGCTTGAGAGGGGTTGAGCGGGATGAGAGACGCAGGGCGGATCAACGCAAGACAAGGGTTTAGACAGCTTCGGGCCCCGGGAAACATCACCCGGTAAAAACCCTACATGCTGTTTGAGGCTAGGTCTCATTATCATCACGAGGGAGTCGCCGTAAACCGGCTCTCCTCTTTGTTTCTAGCCCTAAGATTGTTTCTTCTTGCTTGTAGCTTCCCCCTTTTGGGGAGCCCTGCCCCTCCTTATATATGTTGAAGGGGCGGTTTACATGACTAGTCCTAGTTGGATTAGGATTACTCTATTAGACGTGGAGTCCTAGTCTTGCTTTCTTTGTAGGAGAATATTCCTTATGTCTTCCTCTTAAACCGGCCCACAATAGTTGAACCGGCCTTCATGAACCGCCAGACGGGCCACCAGGTCTTATCGCTCCTCTGACCCATCCGCCGGGTCACCAGTGAGTTACAACGTCCCGGCGGGTTGCTGGTAAACCGCCAGGTCAGAGCGGGTCACCAGTGTATTGCCAAGTGCCAGCGGGATCTCAAATAAACCGCTAAGTCTGGCCGGGTTATACTTCCGGCCGGTTTACACCGCGGGGTATATCCCCGACATTAGCCCCCATGTTTAGCTTGGATTTATCCATGGTAAACTTATGCTGCAAAATAAACACAAGAACAAATTGGACAGGTTGCGCTCCGGGTTAAGAATTCTTGTAAACCGGCACCTGAACATCCTTAATTCCCTGCCATTTCCTTCTTCTAGAAAATCCAAGTCAATAAGCCAGCTTCATACTCAATTTGCTGATATTGGTTTCTCACAGAGAAATATTATGAAGAATAATCCACTTGAGTCGGGTTCCAAAGCACCGGATTAAGAAATATGGGTCTTGAAATACTCCTCTGATATTCAACTGGTTTGAAGATGCCGAACTTCCTGGTTTATCATTGCCAAAAATTGCCGGGTTATATGACTGATAATTCCGGGTCATGACTGTTGCTAACTCCGGTTCATGATTGTTGCCAACGCCGGTTTATGATTATTGATGATGCCGGGTTGCAAACATAGGGTCATAATAATTGGTGATGCCGGGTCAATATGGTTTGCTCAAAACAGAGATTTTGAAAATATTTCTCTGATAATAATATAATACTTGTAGCCCCCAAGTCTTGAGCAGAACAAAGTGATGGCTTAAGACTTGCTTCAATATAAATACGGCCACTTTCGAAGAAATCCATGTTGTTCATCCCTGTCATTAGTAAAAACTGAATACTCCATATTATGTAGCCCCCAAGTGCCGGGTTGTCATGCTTGCAGCAACCTGGGACTTGTAACTATGATCATGTAGATTTGAACAACAACTTGAATTGTTGACAGGAGCAATTGGTAGCCCCCAAGGGCCGGCTCATTATGATATGATGAGTCGGGTCTTCAGTAAGACGAGCAAAAAATGACTTTGCATTAGCCCCCAAGTGTCATGGTGCATGCTTGCAGCGACATGAGACTTGCATGTGATCTCAATTTGAATAATGTAGCCCCCAAGTGCCGGGTTGTAAGCCTGCAGTGACTCGGGACTATTCCTTCCACTGTAGAATTAATCATATCCTTTGATAAAATAATATCCATTGCGCTAAAGCGACTTTGAAAACCTCAATAATACCGGTTATTAATAACCATAATAAAAATCCATCCATGTTGGCTATTCAAGATAATATAATCCGGTATGAAAACCTTATTCATTCAATATCATAATGAAAATTCAGCCAAGTTTGGCTATTTGAATAATATAACCCAATCATATATAAGCTCATGATTCCAATGGCGCAATCCAAATATATACTGGCGACTTATAGTCCAAAGCCAGGTCGGTTTAATAAACACCGGATAATTTCTCATCATATACTGGCGACTTATTGTCTTAAAGCCAGGCCGGTTTAATAAACACCAGATAATTTATCATCATACTCAACCTGTTTCTGCATACAACAAGTTTAAAGTGTCCTGGCGGTTTACCGCCGGACGGGTCATAATGCCCAACATATAGCCTGGGTTGATAACCAAGGCTACACTTAAGAATAATCAAATATCAAATATATCATACCTGTGACATTGAATCACATCGTTGGTTTACCAACTTTTTGTAGTAAGAGTGATAACCCCAATCTTTGAGTAATGATAACTCCTTTCATATTGCGCCGGTTTATGAAAAAACCATACCGGGTTTGTGATAAACACCAGATTAACCATATATAATACTGGTGACTTGTAGTCAAACCAGACCGGGCTGATAGACTCCGGATTATGATTTGATCATGTACTGACAACTTGTAGTTGAAAATCAAGTCGTGTTAATGAACACCGGTTTACTCCATAATAAGATGGTAAGATAAAATCAAACCGGCCAAATAGTCTCCGGACTAAGATTTGACCGTGTTCCGTCAATTTGTAATTGACAGTTGAACCGGATTAAAACGTTGTCGGTTTCAAAAACGCAACAAAAATAAAGCAACAGTTTAAGGAAAATATTGAAGCAAAGGCAATGATAAAACTGTTTGCAAAAAGAGGCTTTATTGAGCCGATCAGATGGTGTTACCATGGTCGGACACGACCAAGCTCCCGATAGGTGTAGCTATGGTTGAAGTCAGCCAGGTCCCCAAATAAAACCGTGGCATTATGCCGATCAAGAGGCGTGGCAATGGTTCGGGTTCGACGAAGCCCCCAAGTGATTCTGTGGCCTTAGGCCGACCAAAAGGCGTGACTGGTTCAGACTTGACCAAGTCCCCAAGTGATCTGGTGGCTTTCGCCTATCAAAAGGTGTTGCATTGGTTCGGAAACGACCAAGCCCCCAAGTGACATAACATGGTGCTTTTGAAAAGCTAACCCAAGGGGTAAACCGGAGGCCGCTTTAAGACAGAACCTCCGTGTAACCACGCATGATGTAAAAAAGAACAGAGACCCCGCTTTATGAAGCAGAAGCCCCCATGTGATCAATAATATGTTAGGCCAATAAGGCGGGATACCCATGTTTGAACCGCGCATCATGGCAGCAGGTCCTCTTCGGCAACTTCTAACATTTTGCAAGAGATAATTTTTTCTTGAACTGGAATTTTGAACCGGACATTGAGAGCTTCAAAGCTTTGTGGGAAACATCTTCCCTTGAACCGGATGTTAAACCGGAATCTTCATTTTTATCCGGAAATTTTCTGACGGTCTTTAAACTCGAACTTGCGAGAAGTTAATTCCTTTTTGAACCGGACATTGTTAAACCGGATTTGGGTGCTTCAGAGCTTTCTGGGAGAACGGATTTCCCTTGAACCAGATTATAAACCGGATATTTGAGAGCATCAACGAGAATGACTTCCCTTGAGCCGGATTTTAAACCGGAATCCTTTCTGATGACCCGGATCTTCTTCATTGAGCTGGGATTTTGTAACTGTCATATACTTTCCAAGCGGGAAATTTTCTGACGGCCTTTAAATTTTCATCAATATGACAATAGCCTCCGGGACCGGGTTATCTTTTCCTCCATCGTCCTAGGGTTCTTAAATTTGCTGAAACCGGCAAGATTTGCTGAGTCATGTCATCGTAGCACCTAAGTCTCAAGGTGACTCGAGGAGTTGGCTTGAAACTCTCCATATTTGACCGTGATATAAACCGGCATAACTTGCATATCATTGGTGTTCATAACACGATGTGAATCCACAGAAGGTTGAGGTGACTGCGGCGGGTTGTAAATGATCCTGTATGAACCGTGTTAGCAACTCGGCCAATGGTTCCTTCCAACTAGTAATTTGAAGTTAACCAAACTGTAGTGGAGGCGACTTGTGTGCCTGCCCATTGAACCACCCAGTGCAAACGGCGGTTGATAGTATATGATAATTTGCCTCCATTTTGTTGAAAGAAAAACCGGGCTACCCAAGCTATGACTTGCTCATACTCAATAAACAGCTCATGCAGACAGGTGCGGACCGGTATGTTGATGTAGACCAGGCCGCGAGAGACGGACGACAAGGACGACCGCAACATCAGAGGCAGCTCGGACAGATGATTCGGCCACGACATTGTAAGCCGGTGCGGACGGGGAAGATCGGCACCGGTGTCGTAAACCGGCTTGGACGGGCGAGTTAATCACGGGCGCGGTCCCGACAGCTGATGTAAACCGGGCCACAGGGACGACGACCTTCTCATGTTCATTCACCGGATGGTAGGACACAGACGGAACACCATTGCAGAGCGTTGCTAGCGCGTGCTCCATGCCCGTAACATAGCGCCTCATTTGTAATGAACCATTGTCCTGCATAAACAGTATTGCAGACCAAGGCAAAGATAAACTGCTCTTTGATATGTGCTAATAAAATATATTTTAGATGGATATCAGCTGATGTGTTTAGGCCAGAAATAACCCGCCATGAAGTTGATGATAACTGTATGAAGCTGAAATTAATCACGGGTGAACCGGCCGCATTGTGGTAAACCGGTGCGGACGGGTCAGTCGGCCATGATGTTTGTAAACCGGCGCGGACAATGAGTCATCCGCATGCATTGGACGGACGTAAACCGAACAGCGGGGGCGGCGATTTGCATGTGTATCCGTCGAGCAGCATGGCCCAAAAGAACGCCACTGCAAAACTATACTGGCACGCGCTCCATGTCCGCGGTGTAACAATACCTTTGTCATAAGTAATTATCCTGCATAAAAACATTGCAGCAAAGATAAATTGTTCTTTGACAAAAAATAATATGTGTTAAAAGTAGACTCGGATGGATATCACCTGATTTGTCCGGACGACAAATGATCCGTGCGCAGGCTAGAATTTGATCGGACCAAATATCAGTGTAGATGTGCCAGTATTTTAGTCTTCATGGAGTACTATCAGTACACCCAATTGATTCCTTGACCATGTGATGCTTCTAGCGCCACGTGATACTAGTACCGTAATACTAGTTGCTTTTGCTTCTGTCTTCTTATGAGAAAATGGTGGTTGTCGTGGCTGACTTGACCATCACAGTAACATAGCATTTTCCTTTGATCTTTGTTTTGTTTCCAACAACAGTTTTGAGGCTCACGGCGTTGTGCGGAAGTGAAGGCCAAGGTGACGGCAGAGGCGGACGACCGCGAGGCCGTGCGGGCAGGACGGCCATGGCCTGGGCAGCAACGACGGACGCTGGCAGCTTTATCGCACGGCCGCGGGGACCGGGGCGCGGCAACGGAGGTGGCTGCTCGACCCGACCACAGCGGAGACAGCAAGACCCCGGGGCGACTCGACGTTTCGGCTGGGCAACTTGGTGGCAGCGACTTGTGGCGGCAGAGACGTCTCAAAGCGCGGCGGCAGCGACCAGCGGCCGGAGGCGAGGTCAGCGACCCGGCGGCTCACAACTATGGGACCACCGGTTTGAGACGAGGCGGGAGCGGCCTCGGAAGCGAAGGCGGTAGCCTGCGGAGGGGCCGTGTCGACAGTAGTTCAACCGTGGCCGGTTTGCCAGCGAGGCCAGCTTTGCACACTGGCGGTTTGGAAGAGGCCGTGTGGAGGCGACTTGGCGCACCGGCGCGGCTCAAAGGAGCAGCGACGGCGCCCGCGGGTCGTCGACGATGCATGCCACTTGGCGCGGGGTCGATAGAAGCAGAAGGTGACCCGGTGCGGTGGCGGTTTAAAAGTGCAGCAACGGCGATGACAGGGCCCAGGCCGGTCGTAATGGCTAAGAGGCGCGGACGATGACTTGATGCGGCGCATGGAAACGAGGCCGACTACATGCGATCGAGACCTCCTCCGGATCATCCTTGGTTTCACCATATTTTTTTAACGCGGCTGATTCAGGCCGGCTTAGATTGGTTTCCTCTGTATAACCACGTTTTGCAAGTGGTGATTGGCTTTGGCAGAGGCATCAGTTGACTAGTGCCTTCACATGTCATAATAGATGATGGAGTAGTAGTTGATGATTGGATTTTGGTCCTCATGCACAAAGAAGCAGCGACAGATTTGATGCTTTGCCTCGGGACTTGACCCCCTCGTGACCTCCTGCTACTATGGACGCTACGTACCGAACAACTGCTGCAACGCGGCAGAACAGTACGGACGACCGCGGCTGTGGCATCTCCGCGGAACCTGTAGTCGGATGGATCTTGAACTCCAATCGGCCTCGGACTCGTGCAGAAGATCTTGACTCGGCGGATTGAGACTACGCGACGGTGACGCACACCGCCCTAATTTTTCCTTGAACGCCAATCTCACAAATTGCACGTCTTCCAAATCGGTTCTTCATCCAGAAATTCATGAACTTCTCGAACCTTTAGACAAATCCCTCCAAGAACTCAACACCACCGTGCGCAGGCCCCACGGTGGGCGCCAACTGTCGTGGTTTTGTCACGACAGATGTCCTAGCCAAAGGACTTAGTCGCGAGGCCAACGCATCTATGTGGTAGCTTGAGAGGGGTTGAGCGGGATGAGAGACGCAGGGCGGATCAACGCAAGACAAGGGTTTAGACAGCTTCGGGCCCCGGGAAACATCATCCGGTAAAAACCCTACATGCTGTTTGAGGCTAGGTCTCATTATCATCACGAGGGAGTCGCCGTAAACTGGCTCTCCTCTTTGTGTCTAGCCCTAAGATTGTTTCTTCTTGCTTGTAGCTTCCCCCCTTTTGGGAAGCACTGCCCCTCCTTATATATGTTGAAGGGGCGGTTTTCATGACTAGTCCTAGTTGGATTAGGATTACTCTATTACACGTGGAGTCCTAGTCTTGCTTTCTTTGTAGGAGAATATTCCTTATGTCTCCCTCTTAAACCGGCCCACAATAGTTGAACCGGCCTTCATGAACCGCCAGATGGGCCACCGGGTCTTCTCGCTCCTCTGACCCGTCCGCCGGGTCACCAGTGAGTTACAACGTCCTGACGGGTTGCTGGTAAACCGCCAGGTCAGGGCGGGTCACCAGTGAATCACCAAGTGCCAGCGGGATCTCAAATAAACCGCCAAGTCCGGCCGGGTTATACTTCCGGCCGGTTTACACCGCGGGGTATATCCCCGACAGTGGGGGTGAGGGTCGCCGCTCGACAGCGCGTCCCTCCTTCCCATGAGCCCACAGCGGCGGATCCGGCCACAAGACGAAGGGGGAGGGGCGAGGCCGAGGTCGCTGCAGCGGTCGGGGGAGAGGGGGACAAGGCGGCGCGATGGTCATGCCTCCGCCAGCGATGCCTCCCGCGATGGAGGGCCATGTCGGGGACCAGCCCCGCGATTTCTTCATCAGGCTACGCCGGCCACCGCGTCGTCGCCTCCGCCTCCCCACCCCCTTTGCTTGGAAGATGGAGCTCTATCCACCCCAGACCCTTAGGCTGCACATGAGGGGTTGCGGGAATGACGGTACGCGGATCGACGTTGACTTCCCCGCTCCTCATGTCATGTACCTCTGCCGCAGGTGGAAGACGTTTGCTCACATCCACAGCCTGATGGCGGGGCCCGTCCTCTACTTCAAGTTAATGGAGGGCGGCCCGCTCTCCGTCAAGATCTTTGGAGATCTTGGAACTCGCCTGAAGTGCTGCGTGGAGAGCTCCTCCGACGATCAAGATTCCTCCTCAAATGGGAGTGACGAGGAGGACATCGACAGCGACAACGAGGGCGTCGAGTGGCGGGACACCGACCCTGATTCCGGCTGACCGCGTCGCCCCTCCCTCGACCACGCGCCCTGCTAAGGGCCTTCCTCATCAAGCTCTCCATCGGCGCGTTCCCCATCACCTCTTTGGGCGGCTGGCATAGAAGGGCCAGAGAAGGCGAAGAAGGTGAGCGGTGGCCGTCAAATTGGAGTACGCGCGCACCGACGCCTTCGTCGCGTATTGTCGGGCCGCTGCCTCATCTTCCAGCTCCTTCCCCGGCACCGGGATGCTCTTTTGGTGCCTTGTGCTTCTCGCACCTCACCAAGGCGCTCCTTTCGCCCTCCTGCTATCTTGTTCCACCTTCTGAGGAGAGGGACAAGAAAGGGATTACGTGCACCTTATCTCTTTTTAGTTTGTAAGCCTGCGGGCACTTGTTAATTTTAGGACTTGTAATCCCCTACCTCATGTTTTTTATTATGTATGAACTTTACCTATATGGAATGTTTTTAATGAAAAAGGGTGCTTGTCGGGTTCTTTGTGCGTGAGCGAGGCAGGGGCAAAGTAGAGTTATTTTTAAGATAAAAATTGTCGCCCGGCAATAGGCCTTGCCGCCCCCACTTCAGTCGACCATTCTCGCGCTCTTGGCGGAGGCAGGGGCAAAGTAGAGTTAGGCCCCTCGTATATTTCCTGGCCACCGCGTCTATGACCCGGTCCAGTCCCAGTGGCTTGGGTACAAGAAGAAGGGGAGCACGGTGGTTTTGGAGTGAAATGAGGTCTCATTTGTCCCTGTTCGATATGGAAATGCATAACAGGGGATGAAAAACTTATCTGAATCCGCAGCCCCCGGAAGCCTTGCCTTGCCGTGGTTGGATCCTTGTGTCTTCATCCCCTGGCAGTCTTGGCTTGCCGAGGCCGGAGCGCCGGTCTGTTCTATTTCTCCCAAGCGGCTCAGCAGAAGTGTCCACGTGCCCTGCGAACCAAAGAGGACAGAAAGACGCACATTCGACCTCTATGCTAGGGGTTAGTCACCGCTAAGCAATATCAACCCAAACTGAGGGGGAGACTCAACCTAGCATGCATGCTATAACTTAGGGCCAGCGCTTCATTTATTTATGCTCAGGGTCTATGCCTAGCTTTGTACAGAGGGTTACATGCCTTGCCGGCAAGGCTTGTACAAAAGGTGGTTTGCCGGGGGGGGCAGCAACCGCGCATCATGGGTAAAACTTGCGAAGATGTTCGATGTTCCAGGAGTTGCTCACCGGAATAGCATCTTCGGTCTCCAGGCGGACTGCGCCAGGCCTAGTGACTCATATTACCCGATAAGGCCATTCCCACTTCGGCGTCAACTTGTTGGAATTCTTGGCCGACTGAATGCGCCGAAGAACAAGGTCGCCTTCCTCAAAGCTTCGGGCTTGAACCTTGTGGCTAAGGTAGCAGCGCAAGGCTTGCCGATAGCATACTGCTCTGACAGCCTCCCGAAGATGATCTTCCTCAAGGAGCGTAGTGTCATCTTGCCGCAATTGCTCTTGCGTCATCTTGTCGCTTCCTGTACATGACGTGATCGACGAACTGATACATAGTAGACCGACTGGCTACTTTCTCCGCTTCTTCCTGCTCCTCAGGAAGTTCCCCTGTTTCGAGGAATCGGACAGTATGATGTGCCAATGCCGGAGCCTAGGGCTCGACCGAAAGGACCAAAGGCATTTCTTCTGCCATGGGAGCAGCCGTCTCTACGGCCAGGGCTTGACATCCTGCCAGAGTCAGTCGCTCCTTGGTAGGCTCAGGATCCACGGCAACACCCTCGCCGGCGGCCCTTGGGGGCTCAGTGGGGAAGTACTTGCCGGGGCCTGATTTCCTCTGTTTGTTCTGCTCCGTTGACGGTTCAACGGATGGTTTAGTTAACCGAAGCAAAAAAGTACCTGGTTCCCCAGGTAGCTTGAATGCAACGCGCTTCGACAGGTAATCGGCGGTGTCGTTCTCTGCTCGGGGAACGTGCTCCGCTTGTATATCGTCAAAGCGCTCCTCCAGCTTCCTCACCTCATCTACGTAGGCCTCCATCAACCAGCTCTGATAATCTTTGTTGACTTGTCTGACGACAAGCTGCGAATCACCCTGACGATGAGCTTCTTAACCCCGAGGTATACCGCAATCCTGAGACCGGCAAGCTACCCCTCGTACTCAGCAGTGTTGTTGGTGGACATCTCCCTGGGAAAGTGCATCTGGATTACATACTTGAGGTGCTCTCCGATCGGTGCGACGAGCAGTACACCAGCTGTCGGTGTCAAAATTGGTGGATCTCGGGTAGGGGGTCCCGAACTGTGCGTCTAGGCTGGATGGTAACAGGAGATATGGGACACGGAGTTTACCCAGGTTCGGTCCCTCTCGATATAGGTAAAACCCTACTCCTGCTTGATTAATATTGATGATATGGGTAGTACAAGAGTAGATCTACCACGAGATCAAAGGAGGCTAAACCCTAGAAACTAGCCTATGGTATGATTGTTGTATGTTGAAGTTGTCCTACGGACTAGAACCCTCTGGTTTATATAGACACCGGATAGGGTTAGGGTTACACAAAGTCGGTTATAATGGTAGGAGATCTTGAATATCCGCATCGCCAAGCTTGCCTTCCATGCCAAGGTAAGTCCCATCCGGACATGGGACGAAGTCTTCAATATTGTATCTTCATAGTCCAGGAGTCCGGCTGAAGGTATAGTCCGGCTATCCGAACACCCCCTAATCCAGGACTCCCTCAGTAGCCCCTGAACCAGGCTTCAATGACGACGAGTCAGGCGCGCAGATTGTCTTCGGCATTGCAAGGCGGGTTCCTCCTCCAAGTTCTTCAAGAAGATTTTAAACACCAAGGATAGTGTCCGGCTCTGCAAAATAAGTTTCCGCATATTGCCATAGAGAGAATAATATTAACACAAATCTAATCTGCTGACGTATTCCATAGCATGACATCACACTACAGCCAAGCCTTTATTCGAATCCTTTTTACTCTTCCAGCTCAGTGTATTTTGCGAGGCGGTTTCCTTGGCATGTCTTGTCAAAGCAGAGATCGTGTCCCCCATTTACGGGATTCTCATCAATACGGACGTGGGTAACCCAACCGCGCCATTTACCACAGCGCTTGGGAGGCAAGCGAGTTTTACTAGGCTGGTGGTGACGCATAGCCACATCCGCCCATATAAGGGGATAGGGATCCAACTTTTTACCTACGCCTTCTTCCTCCTTTGCCTATCCATCTTCTGCGCACCGGAGCTCCAGCGCCCAAGCCCGCACTTCCCACCTCAACCTTCTCCAGCAATATCTGGAGCGGGAGGCAAGTAGATGGTCTCCTCCGTCACGGAGGGCCATGTCAACAAGCTAAGGAAGGCCGGATACTTGTCCAAAGACATCGCGCACTGGCTTCCCGAGGAGGGGCAGCTTCTCCCCACCCCAAGGCCCCATGAGAGGGTAGTTTTCCTTCCCCACTTCCTCCGCGGACTGGGTTTTCCACTCCACCCATTCGTCCGGGGGCTCATGTTCTACTACGGCCTGGATTTCCACGATCTGGCCCCGAACTTCGTCCTCAACATCTTGGCGTTTATCGTCGTGTGCGAGGCTTTCCTCCGCGTCCGCCCCCATTTCGTCCTCTGGCTCAAGACCTTCAACGTCAAGCCCAAGGTGGTGCACGGCAGCCAGGCGGAGTGCGGAGGCGCCATGGCGGGCAAGATGGCCAACGTCCTATGGCTCGAGGGCTCCTTCGTGGAGACCCTAAAGGGGTAGCAATCCGGGTGGTTTTACATCACCGAGCCACGCAATCCGAAATGGATTGCAGCCCCTGAGTTCCGATCCGGACCCCCCACGCGGCTTATGTCCTGGAAAGAGACGGGCCTGTCGTGGGGTGATGAAAAAGAGGTGACCGGACTGCAAACATGCATCCAGTCCCTGGTGAACAAGCCGATCAAGCTTGTCAATGTAGTCCAGGTTATGTTCGTCCGCCGGATCCTCCCGTGTCAACAACGGGACTTTACTCTTTGGGAGTTCAACCCGGCGCAGCACCAAACCCTCAACATGCTCTTCGACACAATGTATGAAGACCTCTGGAAGGTGCTAACCAAAGGTGCCGAGGCTCCCGCATCCGCCTCTGAGGACCGCGGATACAGCTCGCAGCGTCACGCTAGCGAGGTAAGCTATTTTCCCCTTTTACAAGATGTTTAAGTTTTTTCATAGTTTGACTCCATGCGGGATCTAAACTCCCGTACCTTTGACAGGCTTGGCAGGTGATATCCGGACCGATTAACCGTCCAGCTCCCTTGCCCGAAGACCCAGCCCCTGCTCTCCTAGTGAAGCTGCTGGCTCCGACGACTTATGTGGTGCCGGAGAAGAAGGCCACGGGGACTCAAAAGAGTGCCCGTAACGTGGTAGTGTCGGACTCATCATCCGATGAGTCCGAGTCACTCTCCTCCCGTGAGAACAAGGAGGAGGAGGAAGAAGCCTCTCCCCCTCCAGCGGGGGAGGAAAGAAAAGGAAGGCCGCCCCACCGGGGGAGGCCGAAGGGTCCAAGAAGAGGAAGACCCCTCCGCCGGACTACTCCCCCAACGCCGACGAGGACGACGAGGAGTGGCCGGACAGGGCCAAGCGTTCAGCGAAATCGTAAGTATTCGGATATCAGAGTAACTCATGACGTTCCTTTGTTGCACAGCTTTCCCTAATGTCGAACATAATTATGTAGCCCGCCCCAGGCCGGACTCGACGAGTCGTCGAGCTGCTCCCTGGATTCATCGGACGTGAACTCAGTTCCGCCCGTTGTCTCCCCCCGCATTGCGGACGACGCCGAAGTGGCATCGCGACCAGCTCCGGGGCAGGAGGAGGTGGTCCTGGAGGATCCGCAAGGCGACCTCCCGGACCCCAGGAGTAAAGGGGACAAAACCCCCCAGGGCTCCAGGTCCGGCTTCAAGTCGGACACCGCGCCGGAATCTTCAACGGTTTCGGACCGCGGCAGGCGAACTCCTTCCAAGAGGAGCAAGCCATCTGAGCTGGCGGCCTCCGTCCAACTGGAGGTGCCGGACAATCTGCTGGAGGTGCTTGACGGCACC
Organism: Aegilops umbellulata; assembly: GCA_032464435.1. NCBI lineage: Eukaryota > Viridiplantae > Streptophyta > Magnoliopsida > Poales > Poaceae > Aegilops > Aegilops umbellulata. The sequence goes on from CP136059.1 coordinate 347,348,430, forward strand.
TCCATCGACGAGGTGCACCGTACTATTATCAGTACGGTGATCCAGAAGGTTCAGTCCACGAAGAGCGGACTGAGTGAAGCTTGCGCTAGCCTTCTAACAGGCTTCGAGGTAAGTAAAAATATGTAAAAATATCACCGCATAGACAGTAGCCCCTGATGCTCTGTTGGGCGTTCGGAAGGAAAAGACGAATAGAGGATCTATTAAATTTCGCAGGAGTCTAACAAAAAAGATTCAATATGCATATGCAGGCTTCGCTGCTAGCCATCGTCGCACTGACTGCGGAGGTGGGTGTCCTGAAACAGGGCCTCGAGCGGACCGAGCAAGAGCTCGGCCTTGCCAAGCGGCAGCTCGAGGAAAAAGAAGGTAAGAGATACCTTACAGAGAAAGTGCCTATAAAAAGACGCGATTGCAAAAAATAACAGGATTGTACTGCTTATTGTAGGGGCCACGACTGAGGTCGCGACCCTCAAGCAGGCGCTGTCCGAGGCCGAGAAGAGAGCGGCCACAAAGCGCACCGAGCGAGAGAAATTTGAGGCGCAGGTCGGCGAGGCGCAGCAAGAGCTTCAGGCTCTCATGAAAAAACATGAGAGTTTGGAGCTTGACTCTAAAACGCAAGCGTCCGAGCTCGCCGCGGCCGTCAAGACTGCCGAGTCTGCCAAGGCCGAAGCCGAGAAGGCCCTCCAAGAGTTGGAGGCAATGAAAAAGATAGCGGCGGGTAAGGCATTCTTTATACAAAGTAGAAATATAAATGTAAACTACTTGTTACTTACCCGAATCCGGAGCTATCCAGGGGCATTCGCAGATCTTCCCCGCAGCGTATCCGATGCCGCCGCATTCTACTGATCCGAAGAGGGCAGCTCGACGGAGAAGGTGTTCTGGTCCCAGTATGGTGAGGCCGGACACCCTGTGCCCTTGAGCGACCAGCTGAAGCAGCTGGTCGAGCTCCACAAGGCGGCCGAACAGGCCATGACGGGCTTCATAGTTCGGTTGTGGCCTGGAGAGGCCCTGCCTGGGAGCTACTTCAGACTGGTGCGGCGACTGGTGGAGGCCTGTCCAAGGCTCGAGGTCATCAAGCGCTTCGTCTGCATTGAAGGTGCCCGTAGGGCCCTTGCCCGTGCAAAGGTGCACTGGGTTAAGCTGGACGGTGAAAAGCTTGTGAGGGACGGGCCGCCGCCGGGGAAGGAGCATCGCAAGCCCGAGAACTATTACAAGGATGTTCTTGCTGGTGCCCGCCTTGTGGTGGATGAATGTACCAAGGATGTAATGTTTGAATGAACTCGCTCGTGTTTATCCTGTGCGCTGAAAACTTGTTCATATGCGCTAAGCAATGCTTGTTGAATTTAAAATATTATTTTCTGTGCGGCCGTTTATCAAAAAATTGAGAGATGGACAGTCGTCGGCTTCCGCCCCCATGCCACTAGTGCTGGGGTGTTCGGGATAAACCTGAGCGCTATTTTCCCCATGTTTGAGTCCTTCGAGGGAGACGCTCAGCACAACGAACCAGGCAATCGGACTATATTGCTTGAACACTCTCACTTAGCCATAGAACTTTATAATTTTAAATTTCGGCGAAGCCCCTAGTTCGGAAGACTGAGTCCAGGGCGCTATCCACGCCTTGGACGGACAAAGCCGGCTCCTCGCTCGAAGCGGCATAAGTCTTTAGGGACTCGAATAACCTCTCGAACAGCGATCGGTCTCTCGCCTCATCATGACAGTCAGTTTTAGCTTTCTCCACTGAGGTGCTCATCCCAGCTCAACTGGGGCACAATCGCAGTGGTTCTCCTAGTGCTACCTTAGCCGATATAGAGGAACGTAAGGCACCAAAACATAGGAGCCGGGCAAACCCAACTATTGACCCAAATCATGATTCGGAGCCGATGCATATAGTGCTATAAGTTCGGGGTGCCGCACTTATGAAGTGTTCGGACTTCTTACACCATATTAAGGGGTACTGAAGCCCCTGGTGTATTTGCCATACCATAGTGTACGGGTGCCACATGTCATTAATGAACATATATATAAAAAGAGGATAATGCAAAAAATAGACAAAAAGCTATGCATTGTTTATAAAGAGGCTGCTATCAAAGCAGAATGACACAAATAGTGCGATAAGCAAAAGATATTGGACTTTTTAACATGTCCTTGCCAGGGGCAGGCCGCGGAATTGTATTCAAAACAGGTATACTGCTCGTAACAGAGACCACCTTGGGGTTCCATAGTGCCGCATGGCTTGTTTGCTTCCCTGGGTCTTGCGTCGTTTGTGCGGCAGTTGAATTGTCGAACAGGTCATCCGAAATATGGAGTCCTGAAAGTAAAAAAAATTCGGCAGCCCCTAGTATGTTTTAGGCCATATTTTGGGCTTGCCATTATTGTGCCCCTTCCCCTGCGCCCATGGTATTTCAAGAGCGTAGTTATCTATGCGAAGCACTGGTTTCGCTATGTCGCGAGGGCTGGGGTTGGGGCCGCACTACTACACCTGCTCAGAACGTGCCAGGCGGTCTTGTTGTAGGTTACTCCGGGCGCGCTTGGCAGTGTCTGGCTTTTTAACGGCCGGACTGGGGAATTGCCTAAGAAGGCTGCTTTGTACTTCTGCTGCAAGGGCCGCCGTGTGCTCCTCCGTTCGGAGGGAGCGCTCGGTGTTTCCGTTGACCGTAATTACTCCTCGAGGGCCTGGCATCTTGAGCTTGAGATATGCGTAGTGCGGCACCGCATTGAACTTTGCAAATGCGGTTCACCCGAGCAGGGCGTGATAGCAACTGCGAAACGGGACTATATCGAAGATTAACTCTTCGCTTCGGAAATTGTCCGGAGATCCGAAGACTACTTCAAGTCTTACTGAGCCTGTGCAGCTCGCATCTACACCTGGTATAACGCCTTTAATGGTCGTTTTTGTGGGCTTGATCCTCAAGGGATCGATGCCCATTTCCCACACTATATCCTGGTAAAGCAGGTTCAGGCTGCTGCCGCCGTCCATGAGGACTCTTGTGAGATGAAACCCGTCGATAATTGGGTCAAGAACCAATACAGCAAACCCGCCATGACGGATGCTAGTGGGATGGTCCCTTCGATCAAAGGTGACCGGGCAGGAGGACCATGGGTTGAACTTTGGAGCAACTGGCTCCAACGCGTATATGTCTCGTAGCGCACGCTTTCGCTCCCTCTTGGGAATGTGGGTTGTGTATATCATGTTCACCGTCCACACTTGTGGGGGAAAACTTTTCTGTCCACTGCTGTTCGGCGGCCTGGGCTCCTCCTCGTCATAGCTATGCAGCCCCTTGTCTCTGCTTTCGGCTCTTAACTTGCCTGCGTGCTTGAACACCCAACAATCCCTGTTGGTGTGATTTGCTGGCCTTTCGGGGGTGCCATGTATCTGGCACAAGCAGTCGAGTATTCGTCCCAAACTGGATGGGCCCTGAGTATTCTTTTTGAATGGCTTTTTCCGCTGACCGGATTTATAGCCTCTGAATCCGGCATTTACTGTCGTGTCCTCGTTGTTGTCGCTGTTAACGCGACGCTTTTACTTGTTCTGGTGCGACCTGCCACTTTTGTCCTTATTATCCGAATTGCCAAGGTTCTTGGTTAAGTTTTTGCTGCGAGCAAGCCAGCTATCTTCTCCCGCGCAAAAGCGGGTCATGAGTGTCATGAGGGCTGCCATAGATTTCGGCTTTTCCTGTCCTAGGTGCCGGGCAAGCCACTCGTCGCGGATATTATGCTTGAAGACTGCTAGGGCCTCAGCGTCCGGACAGTCAACTATTTGATTTTTCTTTGTTAGGAACCGTGTCCAGAATTGCCTGGCTGATTCCTCTGGCTTAGGTCATTGGCATCCGATGGTCGTACATAAGTGCCCTGGAAGTTGTCGAGGAATGCTGCTTCAAGGTCCTCCCAAGAACCGACTGAGTCTGCTGGCAAGCTGTTGAGCCAATGCCGGGCCGGTCCCTTAAGTTTGGGTGGGAGGTATTTGATGGCATGTAGATCATCACCGCGGGCTATGTGGATATGAAGGAGATAATCCTCAATCCATACCGCAGGACCTGTTGTGCCATCGTATGATTCAATGTTTACGGGTTTGAAGCCCTCAGGGATTTTATGATCCATTACTTCATCTGTGAAGCATAGTGGGTGTGCGGCGCCTCTATACTGGGCTATATCACGGCGCAGCTCAGAGGAGCTTTGTCCATTGTGTTCGGCCCGGCCGGATTTATCGTATCCGGAGTGACGATCAGCGTCACGTGCCGTGGGGCGCCCGCACGATCCGTAGATCGATCGTTTGCCTTGCCTTGTCCTCCAGTATATCTCGCAGGTCTGGCGCGTTTTCCCGTGCCTTAGCATGTTTTGAGCGGCGTCGGGGCATGGCTTGAGTTGGGGGCTTAGAGGCCTCTCTGTCGCGGCCACGAGGTGGCCGGTCGGCCATGTCATGTGCTGGTGATGTAGGTGCTTCCTCCTCTAATCGGGGTAGCAGCCTGCGCTTTGGGTAACGCTTGGAGGGGCGTTCGAGTTCATACTCTTCGGCCGCAAGGACTTCAGTCCATCTGTCAGCTAGCAAATCTTGATCAGCTCTAAGCTGTTTTTGCTTTTTCTTGAGGCTGCTTGCCGTGGCTAAAAGCCTGCGTTTGAAACGCTCTTGTTCGGCGGGGTCTGATGGTACGACGAATTCATCGTCGTCGAGGCTTGCCTCGTCTTCGGAGGGAGGCATATAGTTATCGTCCTCAACCTCTCGGTCTGCCACCCTCTCATGGGGGCTGGCTTCTCCATCTTCCTGTGTCGAATCTTGTTGGAGGGGGTGTTCCTCGGCGCTATCCGGAGTAGTATTATCTCCTGTGCCGGAATCACCGTTTTTTCTTTGGCGGGATTTAGAGCGGCGCTGCTGACGTCGGCGTTTGGGATGTTTCTTAGAAGTATCATGTCCCACTTTTCCATCACCATCTCCATCTTTTGGAGCGTCCACCATATATATGTCATACGATGAGGTGGCCTTCCAGCGCCCTACAGGTGCTAGTTCCTGTTCATCTCCCGCATCGTCGTCCATACCGTCGATGTCTTCGGAGTCGAAGTCGAGCATGTCGGTTAACTCGTCGACAGTGGCTACGAAGTGGGTTGTGGGTGGGCTTTGAATTTCTTCATCGTCTGTATCCCATCCTTGCTGACCATAGTACGGCCAGGGCTCTCCCGATAAAGAGAGAGACTTTAGCGAGTTCAGGATGTTGCTGAAGGGCGAGTGGTGAAAGATGTCCGCAGCGGTGAACTCCATGATCAGCGCCCAATCAGATTCGGTCGGCAGGGGCGCGGGGGGTTCGGACTCCGGAGAGGGATACAGATCCTCGGAGTCACGGGTCATGCAGAGTGCGGGGCTGGTGTTCAGCTTGATCGCCTTTGAGATCACAGCCCCCGAGGTGGCGTCTAGCTGCTCATCCTCGATTGGAGAAATAGGCTCCAAGTTAAGGGTCGGAACCGGTGCGCATGCGGCCTCCTGGGCACTGTTCGGCGGCAGAGCTAAATCATGCCCCTCGAGATAGTGCGGCGCGCTTGGCTGTGGCTCGAATCCGTCGAAGATCAAATCCCCGCGGATATCTGTCGTGTAGTTTAAGCTTCCAAACCTGACCTGATGGCCAGGGGCGTAGCTTTCGATCTGCTCCAGGTGGCCAAGCGAATTGGCCCGCAGTGCGAAGCCGCCGAAGACGAAGATCTGTCCGGGAAGAAAAGTCTCACCCTGGACCTCCTCGTCGTTGATGATCAAAGGAGCCATCGGTCCCAAAAGTGATGACATAGAGGAACTCTCAATGAAAGCACCAATGTCGGTGTCAAAACCGGCGGATCTCGGGTAGGGGGTCCCGAACTGTGCGTCTAGGCTGGCTGGTAACAGGAGACAAGGGACACGGAGTTTACCCAGGTTCGGGCCCTCTCGATGGAGGTAAAACCCTACTCCTGCTTGATTAATATTGATGATATGGGTAGTACAAGAGTAGATCTACCACGAGATCAAGGAGGCTAAACCCTAGAAGCTAGCCTATGGTATGATTGTTGTATGTTGAAGCTGTCCTACAGACTAGAACCCTCTGGTTTATATAGACACCGGATAGGGTTAGGGTTACACAAAGTCGGTTACAATGGTGGGAGATCTTGAATATCTGCATCGCCAAGCTTGCCTTCCACGCCAAGGAAAGTCCCATCCGGACACGGGATAAAGTCTTCAATAATGTATCTTCATAGTCCAGGAGTCCGCCTGAAGGTATAGTCCGGCTATCCAAACACCCCCTAATCCAGGACTCCCTCACCAGCCCTGACGCCTTGCAGCAAGAAAGCCCCGTCAAAGTACATAATCCAGTCGCGAGCTGTTTCCTTGCTGGGGGGAGTGGTCTCCTGGATTTCCTCGTCAAGCGTTCAGGTCCATTCTGCAATGAACTCTGCCAAGTCTCTGCTCTGGATCATCGAAGTACTTTCAAACTTCAAACCAAAGCTTGATAACTCCAAGGACCACTCCACAATCCTTCCAGTTGCGTCTGGGTTGTACAGTATCTGTTGCAACGGGAGGCACGTGACGACAATGATCTCGTGGGCTTGGAAGTAATGACGCAGCTTCCTCGAGGCCATAAGGAGGCCGAAGAGCAATTTCTGCACACCAGAGTACCATGACCTAGCCCCTGCAAGAGGGAGCTGACAGAGTAAACCGGGTGCTGCACCATCTTCCTCTTCGGCACCACTCCACTCTGATGTGCGGGCTTTGTCCTGATGGCATCAGACTCTGCCGGGGGCCTTGCCTTGCTGGCACCAGGCCCTGCTGGAGGAGTCTTTGACTTGCTGTCCGCCGGTCCTGTTGTTGCCACTGCCTCTTCGTCAACCTCCCTCTGCACCACTAGCACGGCACTGACCACTTGATTTGTCGCCGCCAGATACAACAGCAACGACTCTTGTGGTTTAGGCGCAACTAGTATCGGTGTAGAGGAAAGGTATCTCTTCAGGTCTTGCAACGCCGCCTCGGCCTGTGGGTTCCACTCCATTGGGCCCGCCTTCTACAAGATATTGAAAAAGGGAAGGGCGCGCTCGGCAGACTTGGAGATGAATCGGCTCATGGCGGCAACGCAACCAGTGAGCCGACGCACATCCTTGATCCGCTTGGGCGCCTCAATCTGCTCAATAGCCTTGATCTTGTCTGGGTTTGACTTGATCCCACGCTGCAACACAAAGAACCCGAGAAGTTTGCCGGACGGAACGCCGAAGACACACTTCTCAGGGTTCAGCTTGAGGTTGATCTTGTGCAGGTTGGCAAACGTCTCTTCTAAGTCTTGTACAAGAGTTGCCCTGTCCTTGGTTTTGACCACTATGTCATCCATATAGGCTTCCATATTTCTATGTAGCTGGGGTTCAAAACCAATTTTGACTGCCCTTGCAAATGTTGAACCAGCACTCTTCAACCCGAAAGGCATCCGTAAAAAGCAATATGTACCACATGGGGTGATGAATGCTGTCTTCTCTTCGTCTTCTCTTGTCGTGAAGATCTGGTGATAGCCCGAGTAGGCGTCGAGGAATGATAACGGATCACACCCAGCCGTGGAGTCAATAATATGGTCGATGCATGGCAACGGGAAGGGGTCCTTAGGACAAGCCTTATTGATATCTGTGTAGTCAATACACAGCCTCCACTTCCCGTTTGCCTTGCGCACCACCACCGGATTGGCCAACCACGTCGGATGGAGCACTCCCCTCACCAAGCCTGCTACTTCCAACTTCCTGATCTCCTCTGTGATGAATTCCTGCAGTTCCAAAGCTTGCTTCCTGACCTTCTGCTTGACGGGTCATGCATGGGGATAGAAAGCAACATGGTGCTCAATCACTTCCCTGGGAACACCGGGGATGTCAGATGCTTGCCATGCAAACACATCGACATTCGCCCGCAGGAAAGTGACGAACGCGCTTTCCTATTTGCTCTTGAGGGTGGAGCTTATGATGAAAGCCCCTCCCGTGCCATCCTCCCTGACGGACACCTTCTTGGTCTCTGGTGGCGCAGCTCTGGATTTCTTGCTCTTGCCGGTGGAGCTCTCTGGCACATCCTCGATGGTAGCACAACACTCCGAAGAGGTGCACTTGCCAGAGTGGGTACTAGAGGTCTTGCCGGTCTTCCTCTTCCCTCCCAGGCCTTCAACGGCAGGAGCAAGTGCCTTGGCGGTAGCTGCTGCAACTACTTCTCGGTAGAGTAGGTCGGCGTAGATCAGTGCGTCCTTCTTGTCGGAGGAGACGGTGATGATGTTCATCGGCCTAGGCATCTTCAGCCTGTTGTAGGCGTAGTGAGACGCTGCGATGAACTTGACTAGTACCGGGCGGCCGAGGATCCCAATGTAGGGTAAGGGGATCTCGGCTACATCGAAGAAAATCCTCTCCGCCATGTAGTTCAACTCGCCTCCAAACGTCACAGGCAATGTGACCTTCCCCTTCGGCTGACTCCTTCCCGGGTTGACCCCTTGAAACGTGCTCGTTTCCTCAAGGTCTCCATCAGGAATTTGCAGCCTTTTGATCACAACGGGCGAGATCAAGTTCAGACCGGCCCCGCCGTCAACCAACATCTTGTTCACCTTGAGGTTGTGTATCATTGGTGAAACCAACAACAGCAAACACCCGACCGTAGTTGTGCGGTCAGGGTGGTCCTCGGCATCAAAGATGAGGGGCGTGCTGGACCACTTCAGTGGCTTCTGAGCGTCGAAAGAGGGCTTCGCTGCTGTGATCCACACGCCCACTATTTGAGTTGGCAGTGAGAAGTATACGGTGAGGCACCATCGTCGACGCACATGGCCTCCGTAGCCTTTTGGAACTCATGCTCGCTGGACTCGTCGTCCTCGTCATGATCACCGTCTTCCTGCTTCTTGTCGCGGCCCCGAGCGGGCCTCTCTAGCTGGTTATCCTTGCCGCGGCGACCTCCTTGGCCGCCACGCTTCTTGCCGGATCCTTCGGCACCATCCTAACATTTCTCCTTGTCCCGCCTCTCATACTCGGCCTTTTCCTTCTCAGCAAGCAGCTTGACTTGCCGGCAGTTCTGGAGGTCGTGGCCCTTGGTGCGGTGGATCTTGCAGTACTGCTTTTCGGAGCCCCCTGGCTTGTCGGTAGCCGCCAAGGCCTGGCAAGCGGCGCACACGGCAATCTCCTTGCCGGGGTCATCTGCCTTGGCCTTCTTGGTGGCGCCGGTATCTTCGGATCCCTCGACGGCAAGCACGATCTTGCCCTTCTGCTTCCTGTTGCGACGCCGACCCTTCTGTTGGGGATCGTAGCAGAAATTCAAAATTTTCTACGGAACACCAAGATCAATCTATGGAGTAATCTAGCAAGGAGGGAAGGAGAGTGCATCTACATACACTTGTAGATCGCTAAGCGGAAGCGTTCAAGTGAACGGGGTTGATGGAGTCGTACTCGCCGTGATCCAAGTCACCGATGATCCTAGTGCCGAACGGACGGCACCTCCGCGTTCAACACACGTACAGCCCGGAGACGTCTCCTCCTTCTTGATCCAGCAAGGGAAGAGGAGAAGTTGAGGGAGAGCTCCGTCAGCACGACGGCGTGGTGGTGGTGGAGCTCGTGGTTCTCCGGCAGGGCTTCGCCAAGCACCATGTAGGAGGAGGAGAAGGTAGGAGGAGGGAGGGCTGCGCCAGGGAAGAGGTCACAGCTGCCCTCCCACCCCTCCACTATATATAGGGGCAAGGGGAGAGGGGGAGGTTCCCTAGGGTTTCCCCTAGGGGCGGCGGCTAGGCAGATTGGATCTCCCTAGGGAAAATCCTAGGGAGACTTGCCCCCCAAGCCAAGCAGGTGGAGGCTTGCCTCCCAAGCCAGGTGGAGGCGCCCCACCTCCCCAAGTAACGTGGGAAAGGGTGTGGGGGGCGCACCAACCCTTAGTGGGCTGGTTTGCCCCTTCCCCTTTGGCCCATGAGGCCCTCCAACACTTGTTGGGGCTCCCGAAACACCTTTCGGTCATGCTGGCAATAGCCTGGTACCTCCGGAACACTTCTGGACTCCAATACCCTTCGTCCAATATATCGATCTTCACCGCCGGACCATTCCGGAACTCCTCGTGACATCCGGGATCTCATCCGGGACTCCGAACTACCTTCGGTAACCACATACTATTTCCCATAACAACTCTAGCGCCACCGAACCTTAAGTGTGTAGACCCTACGGGTTCGGGAACCATGCAGACATGACCGAGACACCTCTCCGGCCAATAACCAACAGCGGGATCTGGATACCCATGTTGGCTCCCACATGTTCCACGATGATCTTATCGGATGAACCACGATGTCGAGGATTCAATCAATCCCGTATTCAATTCCCTTTGTCTAGCGGTATTGCACTTGCCCGAGATTCGATCGTTGGTATCTGATACCTTGTTCAATCTCGTTACCGGCAAGTCTCTTTACTCGTTCCGTAACACATCATCCCGTGATCAACTCCTTGGTCACATTGCGCATATGATGATGTCCTACTGAGTGGGCCCAGAGATACCTCTCCGTCACACGGAGTGACAAATCCCAGTCTCGATTCGTGCCAACCCAATAGACACTTTCGGAGATACCCGTAGTGTACCTTTATAGCCACCAAGTTACGTTGTGACGTTTGGTACACCCAAAGCATTCCTACGGTATCCAGGAGTTGCACAATCTCATGGTCTAAGGAAATGATACTTGACATTAGAAAAGCTTTAGCATACGAACTACACGATCTTTGTGCTAGGCTTAGGATTGGGTCTTGTCCATCACATGATTCTCCTAATGATGTGATCCCGTTATCAACGACATCCAATGTCCATGGTCAGGAAACTGTAACCATCTATTGATCAACGAGCTAGTCAACTACAGGCTTCCTAGGGACATGGTGTTGTCTATGTATCCACACATGTATCTGAGTTTCCTATCAATACAATTATAGCATGGATAATAAACGATTATCATGAACAAGGAAATATAATAATAACCATTTATTATTGCCTCTAGAGCATATTTCCAACAGTCTCCCACTTGCACTAGAGTCAATAATCTAGTTCACATCGCCATGTGATTAACATTCACAGGTCACATCGCCATGTGACCAACATCCAAAGAGTTTACTAGAGTTCAATAATCTAGTTCACATCACTATGTGATTAACACTCAATGAGTTCTGGGTTTGATCATGTTGCTTGTGAGAGAGGTTGTAGTCTACGGGTCTGTCACATTCAGATTCGTATGTACTTTGCAAATCTCTACGCTATATTTGGAGCCATTTCAAATTACTGTTCTACTTGGAGCTATTCCAAATTGTTGCTCCATTATATGTATCCGGTATCTCTACTCAGAGCTATCCGGATAGGTGTTAAGCTTGCATCGACGTAACTCTTTACGTCGAACTCTTTATCACCTCCATAACTGAGAAACATATCCTTATTCCTCTAAGGATAATTTTGACCGCTATCTGGTGATCTACTCCTAGATCACCTTTGTACCCTCTTGCCAGACATGTGGCAAGGCACACATCAGGTGCGGTACTCAACATGGCATACTGTATAGAGCCTATGAGAAAAGCATAGGGGACGACCTTCGTCCTTCCTCTTTCTTCTGCCGTGGTCGAGCTTTTAAGTCTTAACTTCATACCTTACAACTCAGGCAAGAACTCCTTCTTTGACTGATCCATCTTGAACACCTTCAAGATCATGTCAAGGTATGTGCTCATTTGAAAGTACCATTAAGAGTTTCGATCTATCCTTATAGATCTTGATGCTCAATGTTCAAGTAGCTTAATCCATGTTTTACATTGAAAAACACTTTTCAAATAACCCTATATGCTTTCCAGAAATTCCACATCATTTCGGATCAACAATATGTCATCCACATATACTTATCGGAAATGCCGTAGTGCTCCCACTCACTTTATTGTAAATACAAGTTTCTAACAAACTTTGTATAAACCCATAAACTTTGACTATTCCATCCAAGTGTATATTCCGACTCCGAGATGCTTACTCTAGTCCATGGAAGGATCGCTGGAGCTAGCATACCTTTAGCATCCTTAGGATAGACAAAACCTTGCTGATTGTATCACATACAACCTTTCCTTACGAAAACTGGTAAGGAAACTTGTTTTTACATCCATCTTCTAGATTTCATAAATGCAGCTTATGCTAACATGATTCTGACGGACTTAAGCATCGCTACGGGTGAGAAAATCTCATCGTAGTCAACTACTTGAACTTGTGAAAAACTCTTCGCCACAAGTCGAGCTTCATAGATGGTGACATTACCGTCCATGTCCGTCTTCTTCTTAAAATCCACATGTACCTAACAGCCTTACGACCATCAAGTAGTTCTTCTAAAGTCTACACCTTGTTTTCATACATGGATCCTCTCTCGGATTTTATGGCCTCGAGCCAATTTTCGGAATCCGGGCCCACCATCGCTTCTCCATAGCTCATAGGTTCATCGTTGTCCAACAATGTTATCTTTAAGACAGGGTTACCACTTAGAAGTTGTACACACCCTTGTCAACCTATGAGGTTCGATAGTAACTCGATCTGAAGCTTCATGATCATCATCATTAGCTTTCTCTTCAACTGAGGCAGGTGCCACAGAAACATTTTTCCTGTGCTTCGCTATTCTCTGGTTGAAGTAAAGGTTCAACAACCTTATCAAGTTCTATCTTCCTCCCACTCAATTCTTTCGAGAGAAACTTTTCCTCGAGAAAGGACCCAATTCGACAAACAATCCCTATTGCTTTCGGATCTGAGATAGGAGGTATACCCAACTGTTTTGGGTGTCCTATGAAGATGCATTTATCTGCTTTGGGTTCGAGCTTATCAGCTTGAAACTTTTTCACATAAGCGTCGCAGCCCCAAACTTTTAAGAAATGACAGCTTAGGTTTCTCTAAACCATAGTTCATACGGTGTCATCTCATCGGAATTACGTGGTGCCCTATTAAAGTGAATGTGGTTGTCTCTAATGCCTAACCCATAAACTATCGTCGTAATTCGATAAGAGACATCATGGTATACATCATATCCAATAGGGTGCAGTTATGATGTTGGGACACACCATCAAACTATGGTGTTCCAGGCTGTATTAGTTGTGAAACAATTTCCACAATGTCTTAATTTTGTGCCAAACTCGTAATTCAGATATTCATCTCTATGATCATATCATAGATATTTTATCCTCTTGTCACGACGATCTTTCAACTTCACTCTGAAATTACTTGAACCTTTCAATAATTCAGACTTGTGATTCATTAAGCAAATATACTCAGCATCTACTCAAATCATCTGTGAAGTAAGAATATAACGATATCCACTACATGCCTCAACACTCATTGGACTGCACACATCAAGATGTATTAGTTCCAACAAGTTGCTTTCTTGTTCCATCTTACTGAAAACGAGGCCTTTCAGTCATCTTGCTCATGTGGTATGATTTGCATGTCTCAAGTGATTCAAAATCAAGCTAGTCCAAAGATCCATCGACATGGAGCTTCTTCATGCGTTTTATACCATTGAGACTAAAATTGAAGCGCCACAAATATGTGGTACTATCATTACTATCTTATATCTTTTGGCATGAACATGTGTATCACTACAATTGGTTTTCAATAAACCATTCATTTCAGGTGCAAGACCATTGAAGGTGTTATTCAAATAAACAGAGTAATCATTATTCTCCTTAAATGAATAATCGTATTGCGATAAAAATAATCCAATCATGTCTATGCTCGACGCAAACGCCAACCCCGATGGCAGAGGGAGCGTGTGATGTTTGATCACATCAACCTTGGAAACACTTCCAACACCTATCGTCATCTCACCTTTGGCTAGTCTCGTTTATTCCGTAGCCTTTTATTTCGAGTTATTAACACTTAGCAACCGAATCGGTATCTAATACCCTGCTGCTACTAGGAGTACTAGTAAAGTACACATATAATGTATGTCCAATACATACTTCTGTCAACCTTGTCAGCCTTCTTCATCTACCAAGTATCTAGGGTGGTTCCGCTTCAGTGACCGTTCCCCTTATTACAGAAGCACTTAGTCTCGGGCTTGGGTTCAACTTTGGGTTTCTTCACTAGAGCAGCAACTGATTTGTTGTTTCATGAAGTATCCCTTTCTTACCCTTTCCCTTCTTGAAACTAGTGGTTTTACTAACCATCAACAATTGATGCTCCCTTTTGATTTCTACTTTTGCGGTGTCGCGAATAACTCAAGGATCATATCCATCCCTGATATGTTACAGTTCATCACGAAGCTCCAGTAGCTTAGTGACAGTGACTTTGGAGAACCATCACTATCTCATCTGGAAGATTAACTCCCACTCGATTCAAGCGATTGTTGTACTCATACAATCTGAGCACATGCTCAACGATTGAGCTTTTCTCCTTAGTTTGCAGGCTTAGGAAACTTGTCAGAGGTCTCATACCTCTTGACGCGGGCACTATCCTGAAATCCCAAGTTCTGTCCTTGGAACATCTCATATGTTCTGCGATGTTTCAAAAACATCTTTGGTGCCTCAATTCTAAACCATTTAGCATTACGCACTAAACTATCATGTAGTCATCAAAACGTGTATGTCAGATGTTCGCAACATCCATAACCGATGTTCGAGGTTCAGCTCACTGAGCGGTGCATTAAGGACATAATCCTTCTGCGCAACAATGAGGACAATCCTCAGTATACGGACCCAGTCCGCATAATTGCTACCATCAACTTTCAACTAAATTTTCTCTAGGAACATATCTAAAATAGTAGAACTAAAGCGTAAGCTACGACATAATTTGCAAAGTCCTTTTGACTATGTTCATGATAATTGAGTTCGTCTGATTATTTCATGAACTCCCACTCAGATAGATATCCCTCTAGTCATCTAAGTGATACATGATCCGAATCAACTAGGCCGTGTCCGATCATCACGTGAGACGGACTAGTCATCATCGGTGAACATCTCATGTTGATCGCATCTTCTATACGACTCATGTTCGACCTTTCGGTCCTCCGTGTTCCGAGGCCATGTCTGTACATGCTAGGCTCGTCAAGTCAACCTAAGTGTTTTTGCTGTGTAAATCTGGCTTACACCCGTTGTATGTGAACGTAAGAATCTATCACACTCGATCATCACGTGGTGCTTCAAAACGACGAACCTTCGCAATGGTGCACAGTTAGGGAGAACACTTTCTTGGAATTATTGCGAGGGATCATCTTATTTAAGCTACCGTCGTTCTAAGCAAATAAGATGTAAAACATGATAAACATCACATGCAATCAAATAGTGACATGATATGGCCATCATCACTTCGCTCCTTTTGATCTCCATCTTCGGGGCTGCATGATCACCATCGTCACCGGCATGACACCATGATCTCCATCATCATGATATCCATCATCGTGTCTTCATGAAGTTGTCTCGCCAACTATTACTTCTACTACTACAGCTAACGGTTAGCAATGAAGTAAAGTAATTACATGACGTTTATGTTGACACGCAGGTCATAATAAATTAAGACAACTCCTATCGCTCCTGCCGGTTGTCATACTCATCGACATGCAAGTCGTGATTCCTATTACAAGAACATGATCATCTCATACATCACATATATCATTCATCACATCCTTTGGCCATATCACATCACAAAACACTTGCTGCAAAAACAAGTTAGACGTCCTCTAATTGTTCTTGCAAGTTTTTACGTGGCTGCTATAGGTTGCTAACAAGAACGTTTCTTACCTACGCCAAAACCACAAGGTGAATTGCCAATTTCTATTTACCCTTCATAAGGACCCTGTTCATCGAATCCGATCCGACTAAAGTGGGAGAGACAGACACCCGCCAGCCACCTTATGCAACTAGTGCATGTCAGTCGGTGGAACCAGTCTCACCTAAGCGTACGTGTAAGGTTGGTCCGGGCCGCTTCATCCCACAATGCCGCCGAATCAACATAAGACTAGTAACGGCAAGATAGTTGACAATATCGACACCCACAACTGCTTTGTGTTCTACTCGTTCGTAGAAACTACGAATAGACCTAGCTCTGATACCACTGTTGGGGATCGTAGCAGAAATTAAAAAATTTCTACGGAACACCAAGATCAATCTATGGAGTAATCTAGCAAGGAGGGAAGGAGAGTGCATCTACATACCCTTGTAGATCGCTAAGCGGAAGCGTTCAAGTGAACGGGGTTGATGGAGTCGTACTCGCCGTGATCCAAATCACCGATGATCCTAGTGCCGAACGGACAACACCTCCGCGTTCAACACACATACAGCCCGGAGATGTCTCCTCCTTCTTGATCCAGCAAGGGGAGAGGAGAAGTTGAGGGAGAGCTCCGTCAGCACGACGGCGTGGTGGTGGTGGAGCTCGTGGTTCTCCGGCAGGGCTTCGCCAAGCACCATGGAGGAGGAGAAGGTAGGAGGAGGGAGGGATGCGCCTGGGAAGAGGTCACGGCTGCCCTCCCACCCCTCCACTATATATAGGGGCAAGGGGAGAGGGGGAGGCGCCCTAGGGTTTCCCCTATGGGCGGCGGCTAGGCATATTGGATCTCCCTAGGGAAAATCCTAGGGAGACTTGCCCCCCAAGCCAAGCAGGTGGAGGCTTGCCTCCCAAGCCAGGTGGAGGCGCCCCACCTCCCCAAGTAACATGGGAAAGGGTGTGGGGGGTGCACCAACCCTTAGTGGGCTGGTTTGCCCCTTCCCCTTTGGCCCATGAGGCCCTCCAACACTTGCCGGGGCTCCCGAAACACCTTTCGGTCATGCTGGCCATAGCCTGGTACCTCCGGAACACTTCTGGACTCCAATACCCTTCGTCCAATATATCGATCTTCACCGCCAGACCATTCCGGAACTCCTCGTGATGTCCGGGATCTCATCCGGGACTCCGAACTACCTTCGGTAACCACATACTATTTCCCATAACAACTCTAGCGTCA
The DNA here is from genome assembly GCA_032464435.1 of Aegilops umbellulata. Classification (NCBI taxonomy): domain Eukaryota; kingdom Viridiplantae; phylum Streptophyta; class Magnoliopsida; order Poales; family Poaceae; genus Aegilops; species Aegilops umbellulata. The sequence goes on from CP136059.1 coordinate 347,365,340, forward strand.
CCGAACCTTAAGTGTGTAGACCCTATGGGTTCGGGAACCATGTAGACATGACCGAGACACCTCTCCGGCCAATAACCAACAGCGGGAGCTGGATACCCATGTTGGCTCCCACATGTTCCACGATGATCTTATCGGATGAACCACGATGTCGAGGATTCAATCAATCCCGTATTCAATTCCCTTTGTCTAGCGGTATTGCACTTGCCCGAGATTCGATCGTCGGTATCTGATACCTTGTTCAATCTCGTTACCGGAAAGTCTCTTTACTCGTTCCGTAACACATCATCCCGTGATCAACTCCTTGGTCACATTGCGCATATGATGATGTCCTACCGAGTGGGCCCAGAGATACCTCTCCGTCACACGGAGTGACAAATCCCAGTCTCGATTCGTGCCAACCCAATAGACACTTTCGGAGATACCCGTAGTGTACCTTTATAGCCACCCAGTTACGTTGTGACGTTTGGTACACCCAAAGCATTCCTACGGTATCCGGGATTTGCACAATCTCATGGTCTAAGGAAATGATACTTGACATTAGAAAAGCTTTAGCATACGAACTACACGATCTTTGTGCTAGGCTTAGGATTGGGTCTTGTCCATCACATGATTCTCCTAATGATGTGATCCCGTTATCAACGACATCCAATGTCCATGGTCAGGAAACCGTAACCATCTATTGATCAACGAGCTAGTCAACTAGAGGCTCCCTAAGGACATGGTGTTGTCTATGTATCCACACATGTATCTGAGTTTCCTATCAATACAATTATAGCATGGATAATAAACGATTATTATGAACAAGGAAATATAATAATAACCAATTTATTATTGCCTCTAGAGCATATTTCCAACACCTTCTTCGTCGGGGCGGTAGTGTCTTTATCCGTAGAGTCGGTTTCCGCACCTGCGTCTTCGCCGGGGTACTTCCTCCCCTCTTCTGCCCGAGCGCATCTATCGGCCAGAACGTAAAGTTCGGCCACATCCTTGACCTTGTGCATTGCCAGCTCTTCATGCATCTTGTGGTTGCACACATTCTTATGGAATGCACTGATCACGGCGGCAGGGTGAACATCGGGGATGTTGTATTGCACTCGGTTGAACCTATGTATGTACTTGCGCATGTTTTCACCTTCCTTCTGGGGAATGATATGCAAATCACTCGCCTGGACATGAGCTTGGTGGACTCCAGTGAAGGAACCAACAAAGTCATAACACAGGTCCGACCAAGAAGAAATGGAATCCACCGGCAAGTGCATCAACCGAGACATGACATTGGGTTTCAGGGCCAACGGGAAGTAATTGGTGAGCACCTTATCGTCGCGAGCCCCAGCGGCCTGCATCATGATGGTGTAGATGCTGAGGAACTCCGATGTGTGGGTCTTGTCGTTGTACTTCTTACCGATGTCGGGCTTGAACATACGGTCGGACGACCACTGGAACTGCCGCAGCTCACGGGTAAAGGCTGGGCAACCCACCTCATAAGGTAGGCCGCTGGAGCCTCCCGGTGCTGGGTAGTCCATAGCGGGCCCCGCCCGCCTGTCTGACTGGTGGCGTGTATCGCGCTGGCGCTCGATGGTGGTTCGAGCGCCTTCATGGGCTCGCTCCCGAAGAACTTGGTGATGGTCACGGTGGGTCCGTGGGTCGGACGATGCTATGGCAATGTTATCACAAGCGTCATCACGATGGATCGACACCCGCGGTGGCTGGCATGGAGGAGGAGAGTGCACCATGGCCGCAGCACCCCCGGCCCCTCCATCGCTGGCATGCGGTGGTTCGACGGAGCGCCGGCCCGAGGGCCCCGCTGGCCGTGGCTTGTCTAGATTGGTGACGCCAACAAGGCTCCAGATGGTGGCCCTCCATTCGTCGAGCTTCTTCCCAGCAGGAGGGAAGTCGAGGAGTAGCTGCGCGCACGCCAAAGCTTCTGCTGGCTTGGGTGGCGGCGAAAGCTGCGTGGACCGCGGCGCGCTTCGACTTCTAAGCATGTTAGAAGGAGCTCTATCATGGCCCAGCGGCTGCGTGCCGCTTTTGCTAGCACTTCGGTGGGCATGCTGGCCTCCTTCGTCTCACAGATGATGCACAGGACTCTTCCCACGGCGGTGGCCGGGGTCTCCAGCGTGGTGGCGCTGCTTGTCGTGCGCACCCTGGGAAGAGCGCGCTGTGGGCGCTGGCGTGGGCGTCTTGGAGGTTGTTGCGCCGCCCGTGGGTGGCACAGTGACACTCCTAGAGGGCCCCGCGCCGCCTGCGGGGGGCCCAGCCCCGTCTTTGGATTTGGCGGTGTGCGGCCCGTCGCCTGGCGCATGAATGACGCCGCTCGCCAAGCTCTGACTGCCAGAGCGATGATGGTGCACGTGGGCTGCAGCCAGGGTCTTGTCCGCGACTGGCCCGCTACTCGCCCATACTGGCACGGGCCGTTCCGCTCCCGACGAGCCGATCGCCGTGATCATCTTCTTCTTGGGAGCCATGGCGATGAAGAACTACTAGGCTAACTGCTAGACCGGATTCTCACAACCGCACCCCCTATCTGGCGCGCCAAAGATGTCGGTGAGAACGACACCTATGGGATCACTAGGGTCCCTTCTACGGTCGACGGGCGCGGGATCGTGAGAAGAGCAGGTTTAGGAGCTAGCACATAGATCGTTTACCCAGGTTCAGGCCGCGAGGATGCGTAAAACCCTAGTCCTGCTTTGGTGGAGGTATTTCCGAGTGCCCTTGAGCTCTTCAACTAGCTACGGTGGCTGCCTCATTTCAAAGAGCCGAATCCCCCTCCTGGTCACCTCGGGCCTACTTTTATAGGAAAAAGGGGTTGCCACAGTGGCACACATGAGGTGGAAAGGCCTACAGTGCGTGAGCTTATCGCACGGCATTACGGGACAAAGTGCATTAAATGTGCTACTTAGGTGTCCATTAGCTTTATCGGGGGCGGGAACGAGGCCCGTCCCGTCCGTCGCTGCTCCGCCTCGCTTTGACATGCGCCCAGGCCAGCAGCGCATGCAGTGGTAGGTCCTTAATGAAGATCTGCATGCCACCACGCAGGTGCTTGCTAGGTCGGTGTAGAGGCCGCCCGTCGCCACGTAGGTGCCTGTCCAGTTGGTTGAGCTAGCAGCTGCTTGGGGACGACGGTGGCACCTTGGCAGACGCGGGCCAGGTTGCGGCCCCACTGGTGTCCTAAGCAAGGGCCTTGCCGGAAGGCCCGGCAAGGGTCTTGCCGTGGTGTTGCAGTCGTCCCCGGCAAGGCGCTTGCCGGGGGTCATGTGGATTCCCTCGGCTAGGATCCCGCCGAGGGTCGTCGTCTTCTAGTTCTCATCCGATCTCATGTATTCATGATCTTGACGAAGATCTGCATGCCATCACGGAGGTGCCTCTCGAGCCATGGTTCCAGAAGATGTCGGTGAGAACGACACCTATGGGATCACTGGGACCCCTTCTACGGTCGGCGGGCGCGGGGTCGTGAGAAGAGCAGGTTTAGGAGCTAGCGCACAGATCCTTTACCCAGGTTCGGGCCGCGATGATGCGTAAAACCCTAGTCCTGCTTTGGTGGATGTATTTCAGAGTGTCCTTGAGCTCTTCAACTAGCTACGGTGGCTGCCTCGTTTCAAAGAGCAGAATCCCCCTCCTGGTCGCCTCAGGCCTCCTTTTATAGGAAAAAGGGGTTGCCACAGTGGCACACATGAGGTGTAAAGGCCTACAACGCGCGAGCTTATCGCACGGCATTACGGGACAAAGTGCATTAAATGATTGACGGCGTCCAGAACCCCTGGGCTCAAGGGTGGCTCGCTCCACTGGTTTTTGGCGAGCTACCCCAGCAAGGCTCTTGCCGCAGCTACTCAGGCTACCCCGGCAAGAGCCGAGGCTGCCCCGGCAAGGGTCTTGTCGGGGGAGTCCACCTCGCCCCTTTTCTCTCTTGTGTTTCTGGTCTTGGCGTTGCATCGTCTGTCTTATGCTTTGGCTTTTCTCCGGCTTCCCTCCTCTGCTTTGCTAATGGCCGCGGCGCATGGCTCTGACTGCCCGTGCACAAGTAAAGGGGTCAAAAGGAGATCCCCTACTTTTTTACACCGACAAGAGGCCATGATATACTTATTTCAAGAAATGCTCCTTGACTCTTCCTTTTGATCTTCACATCATTTTTTATATTCTTATCTCGCGTAATAACTCTTAGGATCACCGCATATACATTGGAGTAATTCATGATGATTCGGTAGCTAAACATTAGATATGTGACTTGTGAGAGGAATAAAAGTAGATGTACAAATATCTAATACTGTATCATCAAATTCAAATGTTGATGCACCTACAACCTTTTTCAGACTACATCTCCATAATAGAAAGATCATAAATCAATCGTAAAACTTGATATGACATTAAAATGTTATGGGACATGTTTTTTTCTTATTGGCTTTATGTTTCCACCAAAATTATCAATTTCTTCCCCATATTTTCAGAAGTATTTAACCAGGAATTCTTAACAACAGCTGAAAGATCATCTATTATCCAAGTATATGTGGTCTTCATATTTGAGGCGCGAGGAGATGTGTTGACGAGATACTCAAGTCAAAATGGTATCTAGCTGAATATCAACACATGAAAATCTTAGTCAATCAGGCCAGTTTCTTTCACGACACAACTTGTTATATATGCTGATATGGCAATTTGTTTCTTTGCGATGACACTAGATAAGAAGGGGCAGGGTTTGCATCCCAACATCACGAGAATTTCATGGAATATGCCTTCACTTAGTTAAGGAAACACGAGGTCTTCTTTTTGTAGAAGCCCAAGAAGACAATGGCACATTATCAATAGTGCCATTGGCTTGGAAGACTACAACATTGGTGAAAATATAAGGGTGATGCATTCTCGTCATATTATGTCATTCTCACATTTCATCATCAGTTTGTAAAAATGTTGGTCATGTCTTACTTTGGGATTGAGGAACTCTAATAATAGGTAAAGATAGCCATTGGTGGCTTATGTTTGAAAGTCGTTGCTGTCAGAAATTCAGAAATGAAGTGGTTTTAGATCATATGAAGGTAATGGTTATCTTAGCAGATAGGAAAGAGTTGCTCTTTTCTTCTTGCTTTGATCTTTTGCTTCCCTTTTGCAAGATACCTAACAATTAGTATATTGATTTGTTTTGTGTGTGCGTTCTTTCTTCTTCATTAGAATTTGACTTGGTGGGTTATCATACTATGATTTATGTAAGGTTTGTTCGTTGGTGGGATACTTTTAGGTGTAATTGCTTAATAAGTTGCATATGTATGGTTGACAAGGCCATCTCTAGAAATTGGAGGCAAGGGAGTGAAATGCAAAATTGGGTCCTAGAATTAGAAGATTTTAGAAATGGTTGCTAGAATTAAACTATTCCAGTTTATAACCAAGCAAAAGTAATGATTCATATTGAACATGGATATTTGGCCTAGAAAAGATAAAGAAAATAAATAATTTGGGTGGTTAAGGCTCGCGTGACCTGAAAAATGGCAAGAGAAAGTTAATTGGAATAATAGTTATTGTTTATTACTTTCTAGTGGTACAATATCGAAGCCACAAAACAACATCACACATTGGAGCTATATGCTCAATGAAGGGAGGCAGCCACAAACCAAACATGTGCACGCTAAAAGGGCAAGAGGAAAGGAGAAAAAAATTGTTGTTCGTCATGCTTTGGATTTTATTTCCATTCATGGCTTTGTCAAGGTCAAAAACACAATGGGTTTCTTTCATCTTGAAAAGAGAGGTGAATTTCCTGACATGTGACAACCACTTCACTAGCCAATAATCGTTTGTTGAGCAACACATCCCGTGACAGCTATGGCTGGCCCAAATTATTTTGGCATGAATAAAATAATATTATTGCCATTTCGATCTGTCAATAAACTATACAATAGCTACAAGAAAATGTTAAGAAAATGCCAAAAGTTGGTGTGCGATACAAGTAACGGCTTAATAAAATACCTACAACTATTGGCAATATAGTCTGTCAATTCTGAACGCCCCTGCTCTCCGTGGCATCTCCCCCTCCAACCCATGGCCACGGTCCAATCCCCGGCGATACCCAAGCCTTTGATGTTGGTGACTTCTACACCTCCCCGCCTCCCGACGACCAGGGCACTAAGGATTTTATGGTAAGTTGTAACCCCGCCTTAGCTCCTCTATCTGATTATCCTTAATCGGGACTTCAGTTGGTTGGGGAAATCGATTCTTTACCTAATAGATCGTTCCTTTTGGTAGATCAGTATTGTCTATGTAAGAACATGCAAATATGTAAATGTTTATGCATGTTCTTGGGGGTAGGGGTACTATTTGATCTTCTTCCAGATTGCAATATTGCCTAGCCAGTTTTTTAGTTCTTTATAGATTGGTAATTTATCAGTTGCCAGGAAATCACAATTGGGCCAGTCTATTTCATGTTGGATGGGTGGGGTATTTCCCCCTTCGAGGCCGATCTATGACCTCGATGGAGACGATGACGATGGTTGATTGGTGCGGGTGGGGGAGGCCTTTTGCTTCCACTTTGATTAGGTAAGTGTGGATCTCGAGAAGGAAGGGGTTGGATAGGACCTTGCTGGTTGCGCGACATGGGAGATAAACATGGGCGGCGGGGCAGGGGGAGGAGTCGTGCACTCTGTTCGCCTGATCCATAAAATGGCTGAAGGTAGACGAAACAATCTAGTTGTTCATTTCTGATCCGATGCCTCAAATCCAATGGTATCAAATGAGTTTTTAACTCGACCATTGGCCGGCCCAATTTATATATATGAAGAAGGTTGTTTTTAACTTATTTCTCTAATTGATCAAATTTTTGTAATGTAGCTTCTTATAAGCTTGCAAATGTGGGACCTTGAGAGTACCCTGCGACCCTCCTTAGTTCAACCAAATGAACTAAGTTTTTATATTCACATTACCTTTGAATTTTTAGTTCATTTGATTGGACTAAAGGTATTAAATTTGCATGACTAGTTTCTTACACGATCTAAAAACTACAAATGTTTGAAAACAGTTGGCTCTAATGTTGACCTCTACATGTTTTTTCCCATTAAAATCACCTTAGTATTTTCTTTAAAATTATTGTTGGTACTTCTTTCTTCGGCTTTACCTAACCATTGTTTTTTTTAGCTGAGCCAATTTTCATACTAGAGTTCTTAGGTGTTGTGAAAAATACAAATCTTCGGTAATATGTACATACTTAATTCTGATCCCAACTTGCCATTGCTTGACCATGTACATGAAAAAATGTCACTTTATCTACATATTTTATTTCACATAACACTCACTAGCTTTCTCATCTAAAAGAAAGAGGACGGACTATAGTGAGTAGCTCATTCAGGTTAGACAATTGCACAAGAAAATTATAGGACTGTCACTCCTTACTAGTTCTACATGGACGTGATCATATTTTCTCTCTTTGGCATGCACCTTCTTTTAAAAAAACATGTTTTTTGAAACTTTTTAGAAAACATGTTAGCTTAATTAGTTCTAGTTACAACAAATAGATGGTACTGACTTTACTGCATGGTTTTGTTGCTGTCACCAAGTTCAAGAAGCGTAATATATATTTGATTAATATGAAGTGTGAGGCTAGATAATATTGTCTACTAGTTTATTTCCGATCTAATGGGTTGTTTTACTAGTTTCCTGCTCAAATCTAATGATTTGTGGTTGCCTTTGGTATAATAGTAGTTCCGGGAGCATGATCATTACAATTTTATATACTCTGCTTAACTATTAACCAGATGTCTTGTCTTCTCTTGTAGACTTGCATGATGGAGGTTGCACAATTTGGACCTTGGTCAGATCTTCCGCTAGAACTCTTGGGCCTTGTCCTTAAGCGCCTCCCTTCTTTAGCCGATCGTGTTCGCTTTAGAGCAGTTTGTCACCCATGGCGCTCCAATAGTATATTGCACACCCTTACCCTCCCATTCCCCTGGCTCACCCTCCCCGATGGAACCTTCCTCAGCATCTCAGGAAACAAGGTTCACTGCATGCCACTACCGCATGGTAGTCGATGGCATGGCTCAATTGACAAGAAATTATTACTCATGAGCAGTGATGAAGTATGTTCATTGTTGGACCCTTCATCAAAGACGACACTGGAGCTTCCTAATCTGGTCACCATTTGGCAGAGCGAGATAGATGATCGTACTGAACAGACTCATGTACCAGTTTCCTATAAGTTTGTGGAGCCCTCACACTTGGACTCATCATAGAAGTTCGTTGTTGCTGCACTGATCACTGACAAAGGTTATTCCCCTAATCTTTCTATCATCCAATCGCCTGCTACATCTTACACATTCAAGGGTGTACGTGACTGGGACAACCATATATTACTTGACTTTGCATTCTTCCATGGAAGGTTCTATGTGGTATCTGAGTTTTACAAGCTTTTCACCATTGATTTTGGCGAGAACCTTTGTGGTGGTCCAAACTTCAAATGCGTAATTGACACTATTGGCGATTATCTTCGATCACCTCTGTACTTTTGTCAGAAGAATGTGTGTGGATTACTGTTGTATTTAGTTGAATGTGGTAATAAACTACTGATGGTGCAACGATTTACACACTGCTCACAGTCCTCACAAGGTTTCAGTAATGACCACACTGGTGGATTTACGGTCCTTGAGGCGGACTTGTGCACCAACCCTGCTCAGTGGAGAATGGTAAGTGATCTAGGTGGTCATGCACTCTTTCTGGGCAAGCAAAGCTCCAAGGCTGTGCCTGCAGGAGAATGCAGTGGATCCCAAGAGGATTGCATCTACTTCATCTGCGACTATCCTTGTCCGAAGTCTTCTACAAATCCTCTTCATGATGCTGGCATATACAACATGAGAAATGGGATGATCATGCCATTGCATTCAGGGAGTGCTGTAGTACCGCAATGCCAAGCTGGCCAGTGGGGTCCCACATGGTTTTTTCCTCCTAAAGTTGTATGATCAAGCCCAACATTGCATTTTGATCTTTGTGATCAACCAACCTGCCTGGGTTCTTCTCCTATACCTTGCTATAGTACTTATGATGGTGTGCACTCTCAACTTTCAAGTCTTGTGGTGATCTTAATGAGATTGTGTCATCGAATGCTTAAGGCTTTCGTTGTGGAAACTTTGAAGTTTTCTCTTTGTGGCATGTATGTGTTTGTCGGTGTACTAAAGTAGGGGTACCTTAGTACCCCGAACTTGTGCACGGACAGTCGCAGCCCCCCCCCCCGCGGCAAGGCTGGCCAGGGGAACGCCAGAACCTTCCATGGCCCTCTTTTGGCCATTCAAGAACAAAGTACGAAGGCAAGACCCCGGCAAGAGGCGCTTGCCGGGCCAGAGAGACAAGGCCCCGGCAAGAGGAGCTTGCCGGGACGACCAAGCAGAAGCACAAGAGACCCCCGCGGGAGGAGCTCGCCGGGGAGGCCCACCAGGGCAACTGAGGGAAAACTCGCCCCGGTGCACCGTGCGCCCCGGCAAGGCCCGGCGAACGGCAAGTACCCAGGCGCGGCAAGACAGCAGCCGCGGCAAGCCATTTGCCGCGACAAGCCACCACCTCAGGACTGCGCTTCAGCTCACCCGCCCACGCGTCGCTTTGGGGCATCCCCAGAGGCACGTGGCGGGGCACCGCGCAGCCAGAGCCATGCGATGGCATGCAACGCTGACAAGGCCACTCTCGTGGCAAACGGGGGCGCCCCTAACGGTCCGCCTCAGCACTGTTCGGGCGACCCAGACGGGCATTTAAAGCCCTTGTCCCCCGTCGTCAAAGTTAGGTGCGATAGCACTGTGCAACCACTGTGCACATAGCTCTTTTCCATTTTTACCCTCACCTACGCTGCCACCTGTGGGCAATCCCTTGGCATATAAAAGGAGACCCGATGCGCACGTAGGGAAAAAAGAAGAAGGAGGAGGAGGGGGAACCCATTCGTGTCCATCCTCGCAAGCAGCTCGAGTGTACTGTAGCATCTCGCGCTTTCGAGCAAGAACCCAAATCAACCAGACAAGCAGCAGTAGGGTTTTACGCACCAGTGTGGCCCGAAGCTGGGTAAAATCGTTGTGTGCGTGTGTCGCCTCGATCTGCTCTTTGCGCAGCCCCCGCTCCCCGCCGAACCGAGAAGGGGCTCTGTCCCCATAGGTGTTCGAGGAGGCCGATTCCCCCCGACATCTATGGCGCGCCAGGTAGGGGGCGTCGAGGTTGTGCGAACCTGATCCGGCGTCCGCACAGGCTAGATCTCCATCGCCTTCATCGACATGCCACCGAAGAAGAAAGCTCCGGAGGTGGCTGGCCCGTCCGCGCCGAACCCACAACCCTTGGAGCGGATGGGTGGTGGGGAAGGCGCCGGCGGAGGAACGGGCGTCGTTGAACCAGTTCGTGGTACCACGGCATCCGAAATCGCTCCGCGCTCCCCCCAGGAGGCGCGGAATCAGCAGTGTCTTGGTACCCATGGTGCCATACGCTCGCTGGACCCAGATCGAGCTGCCGAACCCCAGGAAGCTCAGGGCCAGTAGGCGCACCAGCCTGTTGGCACGAGCGTAGCACGGCTGCCTGGACCGGGTGCTGCTCCTTCTAACGTGGTTAGGAGTTCGAGCACATCCTGCTCCACGCGCCGTTCGCCGCCATTGCCCGCCACTCCAGCAGAAGCTCTTGCACGAGCCCAATTGCTCCTGGATTACCCTCCGGCGTCGGACAAGCTCGATGATTGGAGGGCCACCATCCAGAGTCTCATCGGTTTTGCCAAGGGCGACATGCCGCAGCAGCCTGGTGCGTCGCAGCCGCGGCAGGTCGCCCAGGCGAGAACCGATGGCTCCAAGACTGGTGGAGGTGCGAGCACCGTGCACTCCCCACACCAGAGGCAACGGTCGTCGACCCGCCGGACCCACCACGACGACGCCTCTACCGCGTCGTCGAATCCGCGGACCCGTCGCGACCAGCGCCAAGTCCTCCACGAGCGAAAGGAGGAAAACGCTCGAACTCGCATCGAGCGCAGAAGAGAAGCGTGGCGTCAATCAGACCAGCGCGCTGAGCCCGCTGGCGACATGCACGCACCGGGGGAACCAGGCGACTTGCCGTATTCGGTAGGCTGCCCTGCGTTCACCCGCGAGCTGCGGCAAGTCCAATGGCCCAGCACAAAGAACTTCAAGCCTGACGTACCCGAGAAGTACGACGGCAAGTCGCATCCGTCAGAGTTCCTCAGCATCTACACCATTGCGGTGCAAGCTGCCGGGGGACGAGACGACAAGATCCTTGCCAACTACTTCCCGCTGGTACTCAAACCCAACGTCAGATCCTGGCTCATGCACTTGCCGGACAACTCCATGTCCTCCTGGCCAGACCTGTGCCATCAGTTTGTCGGCGCCTTCACGGGCGGCCACAAACCCCACGGCCAGGCGAGTGACCTTCACTTTCTCGTTCAGAAGGAAGGAGAGACTCTGCGCAAGTTCATCCAAAGATTCAGCCGCGTGCACTACAACATCCCAGATGTCCACCCCGCTGCGGTCATTAGTGCGTTCCATCAGAACGTGCGAAACCGCAGAATGAGGGAGGAGATGGCGATGTGCAAAATCAAGGACGTCAGCGAGCTATACGCCCTGGCCGACAAGTGTGCGCGCGCTGAGGAGGGGAGGAAACTCCTCGGAGAAAGCATCGGAGCAGGAGGATCTGACAGTGACGACACCACCCCGGCGAGGAAAAGCCGGCGGCGGAATAACAAGAAGAAAAAGAGCCAAGGAGTGATGGTTGTTGAGCAGTCCGGCAGTGAGGGCACCGCCAAGAAAGCGCAGGCCGGTGGCTCCGGCAAGGATGTTGCCGGGTGCCCCAACTGCCAGGCAGTGGCGGTCGCCGACAAACGGGACGGCACCGACAAGAAGTATTGCAAGATCCACTGCACCAAGGGCCACGACCTCCAGAATTGCAAGCAGGTCGAGCGGCTCGTCGAGCTGCAGAAGGCCGAGTACGAGCGGCGCGACAAGGAGAGAGCCCAAGCAGGCGGCGGGGGATCCGACATGAAGCGTCCCGGCCGGGGGGAACGCCGCGGCAAGGACAAGCAGCGGCAAGCAGACAGACCTCCCAGAGGCCGCGACAAGGATGAAGACGACGACGACGACGAAGACATGGAAGACCCCGAGACCAGCGAGCAGGAGTTTCAGAAAGCCACAGAGGTCTTGTGTGTGGACGGTAGTGCCTCTCTGCACACTTCTCGCCGCCAGCTTAAACAGTGGGCGCGGGAAGTCAATGCAGCGGAACCGCCCGTCGAGTCGCGCAGGCCTCTGAAGTGGTCCAGCACGCCTATCATCTTTGATATTGAGGACCACCCTGATCGCACAACCGCGGTCGGGTGCTTGCCGATGTTGGTTTCCCCAACGGTCCGCAACCTCAAGGTCACTAAGATGCTAGTTGACAGCGGGGCCGTCTTGAACCTGATCTCCTCCGCTGTTCTCCGAAGACTCCAAGTTCTCGACAGCGAGCTCGAAGAGACCGGCACGTTCCAAGGAATCAACCCGGGAAGGAGCAAGCCGAAGGGGAAGATCACACTGCCAGTGACGTTTGGCAGCGAGTTGAATTTCAGGACCGAGAGGATCACCTTTGATGTCGCCGATTTTCCATTACCTTACAATGGAATCCTCGGCCGTCCAGCGCTCGCCAAGTTCATGGCGGCCTCTCACTATGCGTACAACGTGCTCAAGATGCCAGGCCCGATAAGCGTCATCTCTGTCCCTGGCGACAAGAAGGATGCCCTTATCTGTGCCGACGAGATCTACCGGGACGCAGCAGCAGCAACGGCCCACGGTCCACTTGCCGCTGAAGCTCCCGGGGGAAGGAAGAAGGCCAAGCCCGAAGAATGCTCTGGTGCCCACTCCGGCAAGCGCCTCCTTGGAGTGCTGCGCTACCGTCGAGGACGCACCATCGAGCTCCACCGGCAAGAAGACCAAACCCGGCAAGTGCTCTGATGCCCAGTCCGGCAAGCGCGCCTCTTCGGAGTGCTGCGCTGCCGTCGAGGACGCACCATCGAGCTCGGCCGGCAAGTGCAAGAGGACGATGGCAGCTCCACCAGCGACCACGAAAGTGCCCGCCAAGGAGGACGGCACTGGTGGTACCTTCACCATCAGTGCCACGTTGGACCCCAAATAGGAAAGCGCGCTCGTTAATTTTCTGCGGGCGAATGTCGATGTGTTTTCCTGGCAACCATCTGACATCCCCGGTGTTCCCAGGAAAGTGATTGAGCACCACCTTGCCGTCTGTCCTCATGCGCGGCTCGTCAAGCAGAGGGTTAGGAAGCAAGCGGTGGAGCGCCAAGAGTTCATCGCGGAAGAGATCAAGAAGTTGGAAGCGGCAGGCCTCGTTCGAGGCATGCTCCATCCGATGTGGTTGGCCAATCCTGTTGTCGTGCGTAAAGCAAATGGGAAATGGAGGCTTTGCATCGATTTTACCGATGTCAATAAGGCTTGCCCCAAAGACCCATTTCCCTTGCCGCGCATTGACCAGACTGTTGACTCCACGGCCGGATGCGACCTGCTTTCATTCCTTGACGTCTACTCCGGATACCACCAGATCTTTATGGCTGAAGAAGACGAAGAGAAGACCGCATTCATCACTCCATGTGGCACGTACTGTTTTGTACGAATGCCTTTCGGACTGAAAAATGCTGGTTCAACATTTGCAAGGGTTGACCACACCGCTTTTGGGCCGCAGATCCACAGAAGTGTGGAGGCCTACATGGATGATATAGTGGTTAAAAGCCGGGACAGGGCAGCCCTGATCCAAGACTTAGAAGAGACCGTTGCAAATCTGCGCAAGATCGGCCTCAAGCTCAAACCCGAGAAGTGCGTGTTTGGAGTCCCTTCCGGCAAGCTTCTCGGGTTCTTCGTGTCTCAGCGGGGAATCGAAGCAAACCCTGACAAGATCAAGGCCATTGAGCAGATTGAAGCACCAACGCGTGTCAAGGATGTGCGAAGGCTTGCCGGCTGCGTAGCGGCTCTCAGCAGGTTCATTTCCAAGTCTGCGGAACGCGCCCTGCCATTTTTCAAAATTTTGAAGAAGGCAGGTCCAGTAAAATGGACTCCGGAAGCGGAGGCTGCGCTGCAGGACCTGAAGAAATATCTGTCCTCCGCTCCAATACTTGTCGCGCCGAAGCCACAAGAGAGGTTGCTGCTGTACCTGGCGGCAACCAATCAAGTGGTTACCGCTGCATTAGTAGCGGAGAGGGAGGCAGATGACGAGCCAGCGACCGCGGCGAGCACATCCGACGGCAAGCAGGGGGCTCCCCCGACAGGCTCTGGCCCCGGCGAAGATGGATCTGCGCAGATGCAAGGGGAGGTGCAAAAGAAGAAAATGGTGCAGCGCCCAGTTTACTTTGTCAGTTCCCTCTTGCAGGGGGCTAGGTAAAGGTACTCTGGAGTGCAGAAATTGCTTTTCGGTCTCCTTATGGCCTCGAGAAAGCTGCGCCACTACTTCCAAGCACACGAGATCACAGTTGTCACTCACTTTCCGCTGAAGAGGATACTGCAGAATCCCGAAGCAACAGGCAGGATCGTCGAGTGGGCACTGGAACTGTCAAGCTTTGGCCTCAAGTTCGAGAGCACTTCAACGATCCAAAGCAAAGCATTGGCAGAGTTCATAGCAGAATGGACGCCGACACCATACGAAGAGATTCCAGAGACGAGCATCCCCGGCAAGGAAGCAAACAAAGAGTGGCTGATGTACTTCGATGGGGCTTTCTCGCTGCAAGACGCCGGTGCTGGCGTACTGCTTGTCGCGCCCACCGGAGAGCACCTCAAGTACGTCGTCCAAATGCACTTTCCCAAGGAGCAGGCAACCAACAACACAGCAGAGTATGAAGGTTTGCTTGCCGGTCTCAGGATCGCGGCAGAACTTGGGATCAAGAAGCTTATTGTCAGGGGTGACTGGCAACTCGTCGTCCGCCAAGTGAACAAGGATTACCAGAGCCCGTTGATGGAGGCTTACGTTCATGAAGTGAGGAAGCTAGAAGAGCGCTTTGACGGCCTACAAATGGAGCACGTTCCAAGAGCTGAGAACGACGTTGCCGACGGCCTGTCAAAGTGCGCCGCACTAAAGTTACCTGTGGAACCAGGAACCTTTGTGCTCAAGCTGACTCAGCCATCCGTGACACCGTCAACTAGGCAGAACAAGAAGAGGAAGTTGGTCTCCGGCGACTATCTCCCGGCAGAGCTTCCCGAAGCCGCTGTCAAGAGAGTCCCTAAGATCGACGCCAAGAGTGCTGAGGAGCGACCCGCTCCGGCAAGCCCTAGGGTTTGTTCCGTTGAAGCAGGTGCTCCCGACAAGCTCTGCTCCGGCAGGCTTGCCGGGGAACGACAAGCTCCGGCCGAGCCCCAGACTCTCGCCGTAGAAGCTAATGTTCCCACAGCCGCAGACATGCCTTTGGTCCTTGTCGTCGAGCCACGAGCTCCGACATGGGCGCAGCAGATCGTCTGTTTCCTTCAGACAGGAGAACTTCCCGAAGAGCAAGAGGAAGCGGAAAGAGTAGCCCGGCAGTCCAGTATGTACCAGTTTGTTGACAGCACACTGTACAGAAGAGGACGCAATGGGGTGAAATTGAAGTGCATCCACCGGGAAGACGGACAGAAGCTGTTGGCGGAGATACATGGAGGCATATGCGGTCACCACATTGGCGCAAGAGCACTTGCCGGCAAAGCGTTCCGGCAGGGTTTCTTCTGGCCGACAGCCCTCCAGGATGCAACTGCACAAGTAACCAAGTGTGAAGCGTGCCAGTTCCACTCCAAGCAGATACACCAACCAGCTCAAAGCTCTCCAGACAATCCCTTTATCCTGGCCCTTTTCGGTCTGGGGGCTCGATATCCTCGGCCCCTTCCCCCGAGCTGTCGGGGGCTTTGAGTACTTGTACGTCGCCATCGACAAGTTCACAAAGTGGCCGGAAGTGGAACCAGTGAGGAAGGTGACGGCCCAGTCCGCGATCAAATTCTTCAGGTCGATTGTTTGCCGCTTCGGGATCCCTAACAGGATCATCACCGACAACGGTACGCAATTCACGAGCCACGCCTTCATGCAGTACATCCAAGACCTCGGCGCCAAGGTCTGCTTCGCTTCTGTTGCTCATCCTAAGAGCAACGGTCAAGCGGAAAGGGCCAACGCCGAGGTGCTGCGCGGGCTCAAGACCAGAAGTTTTGACAGGCTGCACAAGCGCGGACAGAACTGGATCGAGGAGCTGCCAGCGGTTCTTTGGTCGATCAGAACGACGCCAAATCGAGCCACTGGCCAGACACCATTTATCTAGTCTATGGAGCAGAAGCAGTTACCCCCACGGAACTCGTATACGTGTCACCTCGAGTGCTCGCTTATGATGATCTTGAGCAAGAGCGGTCGCGTGAAGATGACGCGCTGCTCCTCGAGGAAGATCGTCTCCAGGCTGCTGTGCGAGCCGCTCGCTACCAGCAAGCTTTGCGTCACTACCATAGCCGCAGAGTCAAAGCCAGGAGCTTCGAGGAAGGCGACCTTGTTCTTCGGCACGTTCAGTCGGCCAAGAATCACAACAAGTTGACGCCGAAGTGGGAAGGCCCTTACCGGGTGAAACGAGTCACGAGGCCCGGCGCTGTCCGCCTCGAGACCGAAGATGGAACTCCGGTGAGCAACTCCTGGAATATTGAGCATCTTCGTAAGTTTTACCCGTAAGGCGCGGTTGTCGGACCCCGTTCGGCAACCAACCTTTTGTACAAGTCTTGCCGCAGCTGCATGTAATCCTTTGTACAAAGCCAGGCGCAGACCCTGGCAGCAGATAATGAAGCGTTGGCGCCCTAAGTTTTAGCATGCATGCTGAGTCGAGTCTCGTCCTTGGTTAGGGTTGATAGTGCCTAGCTGTCGCTAACCCCTAGCTTAGAGGTCGAGTCTGCGTCCCTTTTTCCTGTTCTTTCCTTTGGTTCGCAGGGATTACATGTCCCAGCCGGGCCGCTCAAGGACGAAGAGGGGGAGAAGGACGAACCAACGCCTACACCCCGGCAAGCCAAAGTTGCCGGGGACTGCAAGTACGAGGATCCACCCGCGGCAAGCCTGAGATGCCGGGGGCTATAACCTCAGATAAGTTTTTGCATCCCTTATCATGCATTCTCTTATGGACTGTGGGATACGAAAACCTCGCTTCCTCCTAAGAGCTGCCGTGCTCTCTTAAACGACAAGCCCTAGAGCGCGTTCCTGGGGCCCGTTTTTGATAGTAGCCGCGGCGGCAAAAGAAGGAAACGAGGGGCCTCAACCCGCCTTCTCCCTGCCTCCGCCAAGAGCGCGAGAAAGGTCGAGGGGCGCGGGAAGACGGCAGGGCCTGTTGCCGGGTGAGGAAGTGTCTATCTTAACGATGTAAAGGATTCGCTCCTTGCCGCGAGTGGTACCCGTGAGACAAATGATCCGGCAAACATCCCCTTTTCATTAAAAACATTCCGCTCAGGTACAGTTCAGAGAGAATGAAAAACATGAAAAGATGGGATTACAAGATTTAAATGCAGCTAAGGCCCGAAGGCTTACAAGTTAAAAAGAGATAAGGTGCCTGTAATCCCTTTCTTGTCTCTTGCCTCAGGAGGTAGGGCAAGGAGACGAGAAGGGCAAAAGGGGCGCCTAGACGAGCTACGGGTGGCAGAAGACACCAAGAGAACATCCGGGGCTCCGTCCGGGGGCTCCGGAGGCTGGATGGTGACGGCGGCGCCGGAAGCGGAGCTCGAAGATGGGGCAGCGGGACGTCAACATGCTGTCGAGGGCATATGGCCCTCGTACTCCGAGTTGACGGCCTTGCCGCCAGCCTCTTCCCCTTCCGCAGCCTCGCCACTCCAGCCGCCCGGGAAGACAAAGCCCCGGCAAGAGGAGCTTGCCGGTCCGGAGAGAAGACCCCGGTGGTCGTGGCCGAGAGCAAGGGTGATGACGGCGTCTGGGGCGAAGCTGGAAGATGAGGCGGCGGGATGCCGGCAAGCTGGCGAAGATGGCACGTACTCCGACTTCGCGGCCTTGCCGCCCGCCCTCTTCCTCTTCCGCAGCCTCCCTACGCCAGTCGCCCAAGGAGACGACCCCGGGGAGTTCATGGAGCCAGCGACGCGGATGATGGGGTCGCCGGTGCCACCCGGGGCTGCGACCGGCACCTAGTTGGACCCGTCATCCCGGCGACTACTACCCTCGTCGTCGCTGTCGCTCCCCTCCTCATCACTCTCGCTCGAGGAGGAGCCTTCGCTGTCGGAGGAGCTATCCACGCAGCACGAAGCCCGGGTGCCGAAGTCCCCGAAGGCCTTGACAGAGAGAAGGTCGCCCTCCATCAACTTGAAATGGAGGGTGAACCCCCTCCATCAGGCAGTGGATGCGGGCGAACGACTTCCACCCTCGGCCAAGATACATCACGCCAGGGGCTCGGGACTCGACGTGGACTCGCGTACCACTGATCCCGCAGCCCCTCATCCGCAGTCTCAGCGTCTCGGGTCGCTCCACCTCCAACACGCTCACGAAGGGAGCCAGGAGGCGGAGGCGACGGCGAGGCGCCTGGCGCAGCTTGATGATGAACTCACAGGGGTCGTCCCCGAGGTGGACCGCCGTGAGAAGAGGAGCCGCTGGCGAGGGAGAGGCCGGCGCGTCACCCCGTCCGCCTCGTCCCCGGGCGCCTCGGCCACGTCCGCGACCCCGTCCACGACCTCGCCCCCTCCCCCTTCCCCTCACGGCCGGCTCCGCCGCCGCAGGCGCAAGGGGAGGAGGGGCGCGCTGCCTAGCAGCGACCCTCGCCGCCACCGACGAAGGACCAGGATTCCCTGCCTCCATGACAAATGGGGGGGGGAATCAGAAGCCGAAGAGGAGAAGAGATGATGGAGCGCGGATTTCCGTTCCCCCCATCGCCCTTTTTAAAGGAGCGGAGTGGGGGCTCGGCCGCCCCACCTAGCCAATTAAGGCGGAAGAGGAGCAGTCGGCTGGGGCCGACCCGCTGTCTCGGCCCGCGACGGCCCGGCCTCCTGCCTCCACCGCCACGACCCCGAGTGCATGGAGACTGCGTGGCAGGCGCGCAGAGCCGAGGCGACGGGTGAGGCGACCTATCCCTACCCCGTGATTGTGGGGAGCGGGCGCCTCGAAAACCGCGCCTCCACATCTCCCCCCACTTGTGGAGAGGGCACGAATCGTCCCCTTTATTGCGAAGTGACGCATGCCTGCGGGGCACAGCCCCGCGCACGCCGCCACGTCCCGGACGCCTCTCCCGCACAGCGCCCCGTTCGACGCGTGCCATCTGGGGAAGGTGCGTGGGGCTCGGAGTTAAGATGCAACCTGACCCAGGCCACGGGCGTCCGTGCACTGTCTTGGGCCTGGCCCAACAGCGCTCGGCACCGTGTATGGCCCAGGCCCGGGGGCTCCTGTTGGTGTACTAAAGTAGGGGTACCTTAGTACCCCGAACTTGTGTACGGACAGTCGCAGCCCCCCCCCCCCCCCGCGGCAAGGCTGGCCAGGGGAACGCCAGAACCTTCCATGGCCCTCTTTTGGCCATTCAAGAACAAAGTACGAAGGCAAGACCCCGGCAAGAGGCGCTTGCCGGGCCAGAGAGACAAGGCCCCGGCAAGAGGAGCTTGCCGGGACGACCAAGCAGAAGCACAAGAGACCCTCACGGGAGGAGCTCGCCGGGGAGGCCCACCAGGGCAACTCAGGGAAAACTCGCCCCGTTGCACCGTGCGCCCCGGCAAGGCCCGGCGAACGGCAAGTACCCGGGCACGGCAAGATAGCAGCCGCGGCAAGCCATTTGCTGCGACAAGCCACCACCTCAGGACTGCGCTCCAGCTCACCCGCCCACGCGTCGCTTTGGGGCTTCCCCAGAGGCACATGGCGGGGCACCGCGCAGCCAGAGGCATGCGATGGCATGCAACGCTGACAAGGCCGCTCTCGTGGCAAACGGGGGCGCCCCTAACGGTCCGCCTCAGCACTGTTCGGGCGACCCAGACGAGCATTTAATGCCCTTGTCCCCCGCCGTCAGAGTTAGGTGCGATAGCACTGTGCAGCCACTGTGCACATAGCTCTTTTCCATTTTTACCCTCACCTACGCTGCCACCTGTGGGCAATCCCTTGGCATATAAAAGGAGACCCCATGCGCACGTAGGGAAAAAAGAAGAAGGAGGAGGAGGGGGAAACCATTCGCGTCCAGCCTCGCAAGCAGCTCGAGTGTACTGTAGCATCTCGCGCTTTCGAGCAAGAACCCAAATCAACCAGACAAGCAGCAGTAGGGTTTTACGCACCAGTGCGGCCCGAAGCTGGGTAAAATCGTTGTGTGCGTGTGTCGCCTCGATCTGCTCTTTGCGCAGCCCCCGCTCCCCGCCGAACCGAGAAGGGGCTCTGTCCCCATAGGTGTTCGAGGAGGCCGATTCCCCCCGACAGTGTTTAAGTCTTCCGTGGTGGTAACTTCTTTTATGACCAACCCAGGATGGTTTTTTAAGCTTTCTAATCAGCCAACATGTATGGGTCCTGCCTATGTTTTATCATACTGATATGTTGTTGTATGATCTCAGTTAGTACTAGATCATGATTGGCGCGTGTTGGGGCGCTGGTCTATTTTGGAAATAAAATGGTAGGAGTTTCTATAAATGCAAGAAGAAAATAAATTGAATCATAAAATATTGAGAAGATGAAATAGTCAAACAAAAGTTGTTTCATAGAAATTTGTGTATACTATGTACATGTCCATTTGTAGCTTATGGTAATTTCAAATGAAAAGGTCAAAAAAATTGACCACCACCGGACTACTCTGAACATACTTATGGCAATAGCTCTCAATTTAACATAATGAACACCACCTGACTACTATGAACATACTTTAAAATACATCTAAATGCTAAATAGGCTTGATCAAGGAGCAACAGCTAGCCTTCACTCAGTCGAATAATTGCATTAACCTGGACAATAATATGCAAGAAACCGTAAGCGTTATACCTCGGGAATTAGCTAAACATCAATGTACGAATTAACTCTATGAAAGGCGCTCCATAGGATGCTTTCTGTGAGTTGCATAGTACACACTTCATGACATGTCAAATAGCTGCCGTATTTAATTTCCAACCGCGAATAACTTTATAAAAAGAAAACCATGGATGTGTGCACCTTTGATGAGTGATCATCATAATTATTTTTAAGTTTCAGAAAATCATACATGATTATTCTTATGTTTCAGAAAATCAAAGGTATATTTAAATGCTTCATCTTTGGTTTCTGATGTCTAGATTGACTTATGTATTCACCTGTCTCTTGAAATAGTCCATGTGAAGATGTGTACAACATATTAGCTAAAATCATTTGTACAATCTAAAAGACAAATAAATTATTAAATAGAGAGCAAAACTTACATGTAATTAAACTGCAAAAAGTTACAGAAATAAAGTAGACAATATGTGCAAGAATCCATGCAATGTTTTCGAGGCAAATCTAAACTGAAAAGGAAATACATAAGCATTGCATGACGAGTCGGCATATCAACACATATATTATATTCGTTACAATCCTGCTTGGATTGGTATTT
Source organism: Aegilops umbellulata (assembly GCA_032464435.1). NCBI lineage: Eukaryota > Viridiplantae > Streptophyta > Magnoliopsida > Poales > Poaceae > Aegilops > Aegilops umbellulata. The sequence goes on from CP136059.1 coordinate 347,386,803, forward strand.
TGTTCAACACCTACAGGGTTGCAAGCTTCATTTATTCTACGGATGATTCATAAGCATATGAACATTAGACGAAGAGAAACAGGCATATGGTGCAAGCATACACATATAGTATCTTCTGAAGGGCCTTTTTTGGCAAGAAAGCTTCTGAACAGCCTTAGTTTTTCTAAATCTCTAATAATGGGTAGACATGACATTTACACTTTATAGATTGGTTATTTATCAGTTGCTAGGAAATCACAATTGGGCCAGTCTATTTCATGTTGGATGGGTGGGGGATTTCCCCCATCAAGGTCGATCTATGACCTCGATGGAGACGATGACGACGGTTGATTGGTGTGGGTGGGGGAGGCCTTTTGCTTACACTTTGATTACGTAAGTGTGGATCTCGAGAAGGAAGGGGTTGGATAGGACCTTGCTGGTTGCGCGACATGGGAGAGAAACATGGGCCGCGGGGCAGGGGGAGGAGTCGTGCACTCTGTTCGCCTGATCCATAAAACTGTTGAAGGTGGACGAAACAATCTAGTTGTTCATTTCTGATCCGATGCCTCAAATCCAATGGGATCAAATGTTTTTTAACTCGACCATAGGCCAGCCCAATTTATATATATGAAGAAGGTTGTTTTGAACTTATTTCTCTAATTGATCAAATTTTTGTAATGTAGCTTATTATAGGCTTGCAAATGTGGGACCTTGAGAGTACACTGCGACCCTCCTTAGTTCAACCAAATGAACTAAGTTTTTATATTCACATTACTTTTGAATTTTTAGTTCATTTGATTGGACTAAAGGTATTAAATTTGCATGACTAGTTTCTTACACAATCTAAAAACTACAAATGATTGAAAACAGTTGGCTCTGATGTTGACCTCTACATGTATTTTCTCTTTAAAATCACCTTAGTATTTTATTTAAAATTATTGTTGGTACTTCTTTCTTCGGCTTTATCTAACCATTGTTTTTTCTAGCTGGGCCAATTTTCATACTAGAGTTCTAAGGTGCTGTGAAAATACAAATCTTCGGTAATATGCACATACTTAATTCTGATCCCAACCTGCCATTGCTTGCTCATGTGCATGAAAAAATGTCAGTTTATCAAAATATTTTATTTCACATAACACTCACCGGCTTTCTCATCTAAAAGAAAGAGGACGGACTATAGTGAGTAGCTCATTCAAGTTAGGCAATTGCACAAGAAAATTATAAGACCATTATTCCTTACTAGTTCTACATGGACTTGATCATATTTTCTCTCTTTGGCATGCGCCTTCTTTTAATAGGACGACTATATCTGCATGCCATCACGGAGGTGCCTCCCGAGCCCTGGTTCCAGCGTAGCTGTTGACGGCGTCCGGAACCCCTGGGCTCAAGGGTGGCTCGCTCCGCTGGTGTTGGGCGAGCTGCCCCGGCAAGGTTCTTGTCGGGGCTGCTGAGGCTGCCCCGGAGTCCACCTCGCCCCTTTGTTGTCTTGTGTTTCTGGTCTTGGCGTTGCATCGGCTATCTTGTGCTTCGGCTTTTCTCTGGCTTCCCTCATCTTCTTTGTTAAGTGTGGCCGCGGCGCGTGGCTCTGACTGCCTGTGCACAAGTAAAGGGGTCAAAAGGAGAGCCCCTACTTTTGTACACCGACAGGAACCCCGGGCCTGGGCCACACATAAGCGCATCGTGTTGTTGGGCCAGGCCCGGAACGATGCGCGGGCAAGTGGGCGGATTTTTACCGTAGTAACTGTTCGTCCACTGTGCTTCCCCATGACCCGCGTTGAATGCACGACGTGGAGGGTCGTGCATGACATGGGGGTCATGCGTGGGGTGGTTTCCGCACGCATGCGTCACATCGTGGGTAAAGAGGTGGCTCGCGCCTTCCCCATAAAAAGATGGAGGCGCGGCTCATTTACTGAGTGGACTCGGGTCGCGGTCTTCAAGGCGCCCATGCCCCGTGATCACGGGGTGGGGAACGGTCGCCTCACCCGTCCTCTCGATCCTGCTCGCTCGCCATGCGTCCTCCATGGAGGTGGCAGGCGGTGGAGGCGAGAAACCGAGCCGTCGCTGTTTGGGGCAGCAGGTCGGTCCCGATTCCCTGCGCCTCCGATGGCTAGATTGGTCGAGTGGGGCGGTCGAGCCTCGACCTCGCCCCTTTATAAGGAGGGGGAGGGGGCGTCGTCCCACGTTCTCCCAGTATCCATCTTCTTCCACTTCTGCCCCTTTCTTCCACCTGTCATAGCGAGAGGGGGTGCAGGCCCTTCAACGGTGGGGGCGAGGGTCGCCGCTCGACAGCACGTCCCTCCTTCCCATGAGCCCGCGGTGGCGGATCCGGCCATGAGAGGAAGGGGGAGGGGTGAGGCCGAGGTCGCCGCGGCGGTCGGGGGAGAGGGGGACGAGGCGGCGCGGTCGTCGTGCCTCCGCCAGCGATGCCTCCCGCGATGGAGGGCCACGTCGGGGACCATCCCCGCGAGTTCTTCATCAGGCTGCCGGCCACCGCGCCGTCGCCTCCGCCTCCCCACCCCCTTTGTTCGGAAGATGGAGCTCGATCCGCCCCAGACCCTTAGGCTGCACATGAGGGGCTGCGGGAACGACGGTATGCGGGTCGACATTGACTTCCCCGCTCCTCACGTCATGTACCTCTGTCGCGGGTGGAAGACTTTTGCTCGCATCCACAGCCTAACGGCGGGGCTCGTCCTCTACTTCAAGTTAATGGAGGGCGGCCTGCTCTATGTCAAGTTCTTTGGAGATCTTGGAACTCGCCTGAAGTGCTGCGTGGAGAGCTCCTCCGACGATGAAGATTCTTCCTCAAGCGGGAGTGACGAGGAGGACAGCGAGAGCGACGACGAGGGCATCGAGCGGCGGGACGCCGACCCCGACTCCTGCTGACCGTGTCGCCCCTCCCTCAGCCACGCGCCCTGCCAAGGGCCTTCCTCGTCAAGCTCTCCATCGGCGCGTTCCCCATCGCCTCCTTGGGTGGCTCTCGTAGGAGGGCTGGAGAAGGCGAAGAAGGAGGGCGGCGGCCGTCAAATCGCAGTACGCGGGCACCGACGCCTTCGTCGCGTATTGTCAGGCCGCTGCCTCATCTTCCAGCTCCTTCCCCTGCACCGGGACGCTCTCTTGGTGCCTTTTGTTTCTCGCACCTCACCTAGGCGCTCCTTTCGCCCCCCTGCTATCTTGTTCCACCTTCTGAGGAGAGGGACAAGAAAGGGATTACGGGCACCATATCTCTTTTTTGTTTGTAAGCCTGCGGGCACTTGTTAATTTTAGGACTTGTAATCCCCTTGCTCATGTTTTTTATTATGTATGAACTGTACCTATATGGGATGTTTTTAATGAAAAAGGGTGCTTGCCGGGTTCTTTGTGCGTGAGCTAGGCCCATGCCAAGGAACAAATCCTTGTTATTTTTAAGATTAAAATTGTCGCCCGGCAACAGGCCTTGCCGTCTCCCCACTTCAGTCGACCATTCTCGCGCTCTTGGCGGAGGCAGGGGCAAAGTAGAGTTAGGCCCCTCCTATATTTCCTGGCCACCGTGTCTATGACCCGATCCTGTCCCAGTGGCTTGGGTACAAGAAGAAGGGGGAGCACGGTGGTTTTGGAGTGAAACGAGGTCTCATTTGTCCCTGTTCCATACGGAAATGCATAACAGGGGATGAAAAACATATCTGAATCCGCAGCCCCCGGCAACCTTGGCTTGCCGTGGTTGGATCCTTGTGTCTTCAGCCCCTGGCAGTCTTGGCTTGCCGGGGCCGGAGCGCCGGTCCATTCTATTTCTTCCAAGTGTCTCAGCAGAAGTGTCCATGTGCCCTGCGAACCAAAGTGGACAGAAGGACGCACACTCGACCTCTATGCTAGGGGTTAGTCATCACTAAGCACTATCAACCCTAACCGAGGGGGAGACTCAACCTAGCATGCATGCTATAACTTAGGGCACGAGCGCTTCATTTATTTGTGCTCAGGGTCAGCGCCTGGCTTTGTACAGAGGGTTACATGCCTTGCCGGCAAGGCTTGTACAAAAGGTGGTTTGCCGGGGGGCCGGCAACCGCGCCTCATGGGTAAAACTTGCGAAGATGTTCGATTTTGTAGGAGTTGCACCCTGGAATAGCATCTTCGATCCCCAGGCGGACTGCACCAGGCCTGGTGACTCATATTACCCGATAAGGCCATTCCCACTTTGGCGTCAACTTGTTGGAATTCTTGGCCGACTGAACGCGCCTAAGAACAAGGTCGCCTTCCTCAAAGCTTTGGGCTTGAACCTTGTGGCTATGGTAGCAGCGCAAGGCTTGCCGATAGCATACTGCTCTCACAGCCTCCCAAAGACGATCTTCCTCAAGGAGCGTTGTGTCATCTTGCCGCAATTGCTCTTGCTTCATCTTGTCGCTTCCTGTACATGACGTCATCGACGAACTAATACATAGTAGACCGACGGGCTACTTTCTCCGCTTCTTCCTGCTCCTCAGGAAGTTCCCCTGTTTCGAGGAATCAGACGGTATGATGTGCCCATGCAGGAGCCTGGGGCTCGACGGAAAGGACCAAAGGCATTTCTTCTGCCATGGGAGCAGCCGTCTCTACGGCCAGGGCTTGACAGCCTGCCGGAGTCAGTCGCTCCTTGGTAGGCTCAGGATCCACGGCAACACCCTCGCCGGCGGCCCTTGGGGGCTCAGCGGGGAAGTACTTGCCGGGGCCTGATTTCCTCCGTTTGTTCTGCTCCGTTGACGGTTCAACCGATGGTTTAGTTAACCGAAGCAAAAAACTACCTGGTTCCCCAGGTAGCTTGAATGCAGCGCGCTTCGACAGGTAATCGGCGATGTCGTTCTCTGCTCGGGGAACGTGCTCCGGTTGTATACCATCAAAGCACTCCTCCAGCAGCTTCCTCACCTCATCTACGTAGGCCTCCATCAACGGGCTCTGAGAATCGTTGTTGACTTGTCTGACGACAAGCTGCGAATCACCCCTGACGATGAGCTTCATAACCCCGAGGTCTGCCGCAATATCCTGATACTGGCAAGCAACCCCTCGTACTCAGCACTGTTGTTGGTGGACATCTCCCTGGGAAAGTGCATCTGGATTACATACTTGAGGTGCTCTCCAATGGGTGCGACGAGCAGCACACCAGCCCCGACGCGTTGCAGTGAGAAAGCCCCGTCAAAGTACATAATCCAGTCGCGAGCTATTTCCTTGCCGGGGAGAGTGGTCTCCTGGATTTCCTCGTCAGGCGTTGAGGTCCATTCTGCAATGAACTCTGCCAAGACTCTTCTCTCGATCGTCGAAGTACTTTCAAACTTCAAACCAAAGCTTGATAACTCCAAGGCCCACTCCACAATCCTTCCGGTTGCGTCTGAGTTGTGCAGTATCGGTTGCAACGGGAGGCAGGTGACAACAGTGATCTCGTGGGCTTGGAAGTAATAACGCATCTTCCTCGAGGCCATAAGGAGGCCGAAGAGAAATTTCTGCACACCGAAGTACCTTGACCTAGCCCCCTGCAAGAGGGAGCTGACAAAGTAAACCAAGTGATGCACCATCTTCCTCTTCGACACCACTCCACTTGGCTGCGCGGGCTTTGTCCTAATGGCGTTAGACTCTGCCGGGGGCCTTGCCTTGCCGGCACCAGGCCCTGTCGGGGGTGTCTCTGACTTGCTGTCCACCGGTCCTGCCGTTGCCACTGCCTCTTCGTCAACCTCCCTCTGCGCCACTAGCGTGGCACTGACCACTTGATTCGTCGCCGCCAGATACAGCAGCAACGACTCTTGTGGTTTAGGCGCAACTAGTATCTGTGTAGAAGAAAGGTATCTCTTCAGGTCTTGCAACGCCGCCTCGGCCTCTGGGGTCCACTCCATTGGGCCCGCCTTCTTCAAGATAATAAAAAGGGAAGGGCGTGCTCGGCAGACTTGGAGATGAATCGGCTCATGGCGGCAACGCAGCCAGTGAGCCGATGCACATCCTTGATCCGGTTGGGCGCCTCAATCTGCTCGATAGCCTTGATCTTGTCTGGGTTTGCCTCGATCCCACGCTGTGACACAAAGAACCCGAGAAGTTTGCCGTACGGAACACCGAAGACACACTTCTCGGGGTTCAGCTTGAGGTTGATCTTGCGCAGGTTGGCAAACGTCTCTTCTAAGTCTTGTACAAGAGTTGCCCTGTCCTTGGTTTTGACCACTATGTCATCCATATAGGCTTCCATATTTCTATGTTGCTGGGGTTCAAAACCAATTTTGACTACCCTTGCAAATGTTGAACCAGCACTCTTCAACCCGAAAGGCATCCGTAAAAAGCAATACGTACCACATGGGGTGATGAATGTTGTCTTCTCTTTGTCTTCTCTTGTCATGAAGATCTGGTGGTAGCCCTAGTAGGCGTCGAGGAATGATAACAGATCACACCCGACCGTGGAGTCAACAATCTGGTCGATGCGCGGCAACGGGAAGGGGTCCTTAGGAAAAGCCTTATTGATATCTATGTAGTCAATACACAGCCTCCACTTCTCGTTTGCCTTGCGCACCACCACCGGATTGGCCAACCACGTCGGATGGAGCACTCCCCTCACCAAGCCTGCTACTTCCAACTTCCTGATCTCCTCTGTGGTGAATTCCTGCCGTTCCAAAGCTTGCTTCCTAACCTTCTGCTTGACGGGTCGCGCATGGGGACCGACAGCAAGATGGTGCTCAATCACTTCCCTGGGAACGTCGTGGATGTCAGATGCTTGCCATGAAAACACATCGACATTCGCCCGTAGGAAAGTGACGAGCGCGCTTTCCTATTTATTCGCCCGTAGGAAAGTGAAAGCCCCTCCCGTGCCATCTGATACGTCTCCAATGTATCTATAATTTTTGATTGCTACATGCTATATTATCTACTGTTTTGGACCACATTGGGCTTTATTTTCCACTTTTATATCACTTTTGGGACTAACCTATTAACCGGAGGCCAAGCCCAGAATTGCCGTTTTTTGCCAATTTCAGTGTTTCGAAGAAACGTAATATCAAACGGAGTCCAAACGGAATGAAACCTTCGGGAACGTGATTTTCTCAACAAATAAGATCCAGGAGACTTGGACCCTCCGTCAAGAAAGGAGGGAGGCGGTCACGTGGGTGGAGGGTGCCCCGCCCCCCTAGAGCGTGCCCCCTGCCTCGTGGGCCCCCCTTTGCTCCACAGACGTACTCCTTCCTCCTATATATACCTACGTACCCCCAAACGATCAGATACGGAGACAAAAACCTAATTCCACCGCCGCAACCTTCTGTACCCATGAGATCCCATCTTGGGGCCTGTTTCGGAGCTCCGCCGGAAGGGGAATCCACCATGGAGGGCTTCTACATCATCACTATAGCCCCTCCGATGAAGTGTGAGTAGTTTACCTCAGACCTTCAGGTCCATACTTAGTAGCTAGATGGCTTCTTCTCTCTCTTTGGATCTCAATACAATGTTCTCCCCCTCTCTCGTGGAGATCTATTCGATGTAATCTTCTTCTTGCGGTGTGTTTGTTGAGACCGATGAATTGTGGGTTTATGATCAAGTTTATCTATGAACAATATTTGAATCTTCTCTGAATTCTTTTATGTATGATTGGTTATCTTTGCAAGTCTCTTCGAATTATCAGTTTGGTTTGGCCTACTAGATTGGTTTTTTTTCAATGGGAGAAGTGCCTAGCTTTGGGTTCAATTTTGCGGTGTCCTTTCCCAGTGACAGTAGGGGCAGCAAGGCACGTATTGTATTGTTGCCATCGAGGATAACAAGATGGGGTTTTTATCATATTGCATGAATTTATCCCTCTACATCATGTCATCTTGCTTAAGGCGTTACTTTGTTTTCTTGAACTTAATACTCTAGATGCATGTTGGATAGCGGTCGATGAGTGGAGTAATAGTAGTAGATGCAGGCAGGAGTAGGTCTACTTCTCTCAGACGTGATGCCTATATACATGATCATACCTAGATATTCTCATAACTATGCTCAATTCTGTCAATTGCTCAACAGTAATTTGTTCACCCACCGTAGAATACTTATGCTCTTGAGAGAAGCCACTACTGAAATCTATGGCCCCCGGGTCTATTCTCATCATATCAATCTTCCATCACTTTATTATTGCTTTGCTTTCTAATTTACCTTTTCTTTTACTTTCCATCTTTATATAAAAAATATTAAAAATATTATATATCATCTCTATCAGATCTCACTCTAGTAAGTGACCATGAAGGGATTCACAACCCCTAATCGCATTGGTTGCGTTGAGCTATTTGTTTTGTGTAGGTACGAGGGACTCGCGCGTAGCCTCCTACTGGATTGATACCTTGGTTCTCAAAAACTGAGGGAAATACTTACTCTACTCTGCTGCATCACCCTTTGTTCTTCAAGGAAATCCAAGGCAGTGCTCAAGAGGTAGCACCATCCTCCCTGACGGACACCTTCTTGGTCTCTGGTGGCACAGCTCTGGATTTCTTGCTCTTGCCGGTGGAGCTCTCTGGCACATCCTCGAAGGTAGCACAACACTCTGAAGAGGTGCGCTTGCCGGTGTGGGTGCGAGAGTTCTTGCCCGTCTTCCTCTTCCCTCCCGGGGCTTCGGCGGCAGGAGCAAGTGCCTTGGCGGCAGCTGCTGCAACTGCTTCCCGGTAGAGTAGGTCGGCGCAGATTAGTGTGTCCTTCTTGTCGGAGGGAACGGTGATGATGTTCATCGGCCCAGGCATCTTCTACGTGTTGTTGGCGTAGTGCGACGCTGCCATGAACTTGGCTAGTGTCGGGCGGCCGAGGATCCCGTTGTAGGGCAAGGGGCTCTCGGCTACATTGAAGACAATCCTCTTAGTCTTGTAGTTCAACTCGCCTCCAAACGTCACAGGCAATGTGACCTTCCCCTTCGGATGGCTCCTTCCCGGGTTGACCCCTTGAAACGTGCCTGTTTCCTCGAGGTCTCCATTAGGAATTTGCACCCTTTTGATCACAACGGGCGAGATCAAGTTCAGACCGGCCCCGCCGTCAACCAACATCTTGTTCACCTTGAGGTAGCGTACCATTAGTGAAACCAACAACGGCAAACACCGGACCGCAGTTGTGCGGTCAGGGTGGTCCTCGGCGTCAAAGATGAGGGGCGTGCTGGACCACTTCAGTGGCTTCTGAGCGTCGAACGAGGGCTCCTCTGCTGTGATCCACGTGCCCACTGTTTGAGTTGGCGGTGAGAAGTATGCAGTGAGGCGCCACCGTCGACGCACATGGCCTTCGTAGCCTTCTGGAATTCATGCTCGCCGGACTCATCGTCCTCGTCATGATCATCGCCTTCCTGCTTCTTGTCGCGAAGCGGGCATCTCTAGCTGGTTATCCTTGCCGCGGCGACCTCCTTGGCCGCCACGCTTCTTGCCGGATCCTTCGGCACCATCCTGACCCTTCTCCTTGTCCCGCCTCTCATACTCGGCCTTTTGCTTCTCAGCAAGCAGCTCGACTTGCCGGCAGTTCTGGAGGTTGTGGCCCTTGGTGCGGTGGATATTGCAGTACTGCTTGTCGGAGCCCCCTTATACGTCTCCAACGTATCTATAATTTTTGATTGCTCCATGCTATATTATCTACTGTTTTGGACTATATTGGGCTTTATTTTCCACTTTTATATTGTTTTTGAGACTAACCTATTAACCGGAGGCCGAGCCCAGAATTGTTGTTTTTTTTCCTATTTCAGTGTTTCGGAGAAACAGAATACCAAACGGAGTCCAAACGGAATAAAATCTTCGGGAACGTGATTTTCTCACCGAACGTGATCCAAGGGACTTGGACCCTACGCCAAGGCATCAGAGAGGCGGTCACGAGGGTGGGGGGCGCCCCCCCTTAGGGCGCACCCCCTGCCTCGTGGGCCCCTCGGAGCTCCTCTGATGTACTCCTTCCTCCTATATATACCTACGTACCCCCAAACGATCAGAACAGGAGCCAAAAACCTAATTCCACCGCCGCAACCTTCTGTATCCGCGAGATCCCATGTTGGGGCATGTTCTGGAGCTCCGCCGGAGAGGGTCGTCATCACAGAGGGCTTCTACATCATCATAGCCCCTCCGATGAAGTGTGAGTAGTTTACCTCAAACCTTCGAGTCCATAGTTAGTAGCTAGATGGCTTCTTCTCTCTTTTTGGATCTCAATACAATGTTCTCCCCCTCTCTTGTGGAGATCTATTCGATGTAATCTTTTTTTGCGGTGTGTTTGTTGAGACCGATGAATTGTGGGTTTATGATCAAGTCTATCTATGAATAATATTTGAATCTTGTCTGAATTATTTTATGTATGATTGGTTATCTTTGCAAGTCTCTTCGAATTATCAGTTTGGTTTGGCCTACTAGATTGGTTTTTCTTGCCATGGTAGAAGTGCTTAACATTGGGTTCGATCTTGTGGTGTCCTTTCCCAGTGACAGAAGGGGCAGCAAGGCACGTATTGCATCGTTGCCATCGAGGATAACAAGATGGGGTTTATTTCATATTGCATGAATTTATCTCACTACATCATGTCATCTTGCTTAAAGCGTTACTCTGTTTTTAACTTAATACTCTAGATGCATGCTGGATAGCGGTCGATGAGTGGAGTAATAGTAGTAGATGCAGGTAGGAGTCGGTCTACTTGTCACGGGCGTGATGCCTATATAGATGATCATACCTTAGATATTCTCATAACTATGCTCAATTTTGTCAATTGCTCAACAGTAATTTGTTCACCCACCGTAGAATACTTATGCTCTTGAGAGAAGCCACTAGTGAAACCTATGGCCCCCGGGTCTATTCTCATCATATCAATCTCCATCACTTTAATCTTGCTTTGCTTTTTACTTTGCCTTTTACTTTTCACTTTGCATCTTTATACCAAAAATACCAAAAACATTATCTATCAGTTCTCACTCTCGTAAGTGACCGTGAAGGGATTGACAACCCCTAATCGCGTTCGTTGCGAGTAGCTATCTTTTTGTGCAGGTACGAGGGACTTGAGCGTGGCCTCCTACTGGATTGATACCTTGGTTCTCAAAAGCTGAGGGAAATACTTACACTACTCTGCTGCATCATCCTCTCCTCTTCAGGGAAAACCAACGAAAGCTCAATAGGTAGCAAGAAGAATTTCTGGTGCCGTTGCCGGGGAGCCTACGCAAAAAGTCAACATACTAAGTACCCATCACAATCCCTATCTCTTGCATTACATTAGTTGCCATTTGCCTCTCGTTTTCCTCTCCCCCACTTCACCCTTGCCGTTTTATTCGCCCTCTCTTTCCCAATCTCCTTCTCCTTCTCTTTTCCCGTTTTCCTTTTCTCACTTGCCTTTTGTTTGCTCATGTGTTGGATTGCTTGCTTGTCGCGATGGCTCTACCGAAATTTGGTGATCTTCACCTTAAAAGGTTAGAGGAGATCGAAAACAACGTCAGGAAGTTTATGATTTTGCAATATGAGCATAATAATTTCTTTAGAAACGAGCTAAAGGAACAAAACAGTTTTATGAGTTATATGAATAAAGAGATGATATGTCTAAAGAATTTGATGGTATAAGATCCCAAATTGCTCGTCTTGAAAAAATGACCGCTGAAATTTCGGATATGCAAGCTACCTTAGTCAATAAGATGGCCGCTAAACCGAATTCCTATGAAAATCAAGATGAAGATCTAAAAGTTATTGAGGTGTCCCCTATCAAATCTTTGTTTTTCAATATAAATCTTGAGGAAACTCAATATGATCTTCCTTTACCTAGAAGGCGTTCCAAAAATTCGGAGTATTTAGATCTTTATGATGAAATTGATGAAAGTGGGATCGAAAGAAATAAAATCTAGATGTTGCTAAACCCGCTATATTGGATTTCAAGGAATTTAATTATGAAAGTTGCTCTTTAATTGATTGTATTTCCTTGTTGCAATCCGTGCTAAATTCTCCTCATGCTTATAGTCAAAAGAAAGCCTTTACCGAACATATTGTTGATGCTTTGATGCAATCCTATGAAGAAAAACTTGCGTTGAAAGTCTCTATCCCTAGAAACTCTATGATGAGTGGGAACCAACCATTAAAATGAAAATTAAAGATCATGAGTTTTATGCTTTGTGTGATTTGGGTGCTAGTGTCTCCACTATCCCCAAAACTTTGTGTGATTTGCTAGATTTCCATGACTTTGATGATTGCTCTCTAAACTTGCATCTTGCGGATTCCACTATTAAAAAACCTACAGGAAGAATTAATGATGTTCTTATTGTTGCAAATAGGAATTATGTGCCCGTAGATTTTATCGTTCTTGATATATATTGCAATCCTTGTTGCCCCATTATTCTTGGTAGACCTTTCCTTAGAACGGTTGGTGCGATTATTGATATGAAGGAAGGGAATATTAGATTTCAATTTCCATTAAAGAAAGGCATGGAACACTTTACTAGAAATAAAATAACATTGCCATATGAAACTATCATGAGAGCTACCTATGGATTGCCTACCAAAGATGGCAATACCTAAATCTATCCTCGCTTTTATGCCTAGCTAGGGGCGTTAAACGATAGCGCTTGTTGGGAGGCAACCCAATTTTATTTTGAGTTTTTTGTTTTTTCTTCTATTTAGGAATAAATAACCAATCTACCCTCTTTTTAGATGTGGTTTTGTGTTTTAATTAGTGTTTGTGCCAAGGTAGACCTATTGGATCTTCGTGGATGATAGTTATTTGATCTTACTGTAATTTCCAGAAACTTAGCGTTTAGTGCCCGAATTATTAAACATCATCAGAACGTGATAAAATACTGATTCCAATTGCTGATGATCAATAAACAAATTGTCTAGGTCATCTAATTTTGGTAGATTTTTTGGAGTTCCAGAAATTTGCGTTAGTTACAGATTACTACAGACTGTTCTGTTTTTGACAGATTCTGTTTTTCATGTGTTGTTTGCTTATTTTGATGAATCTATGGCTAATAAAATAGTTTATAATCCATAGAGAAGTTGGAATACAGTAGGTTTAACGCCAATATAAATAAAGAATGAGTTCATTACTGTACCTTGAAGTGGTTTATGTTTTGTTTCTCTAACGGAGCTCACGAGATTTCTATTGAGTTTTGTGTTGTGAAGTTTTGAAGTTTTGGGTGAAATCTTTTGATGGATTATGGAACAAGGAGTGACAAGAGCCTAGGCTTGGGGATGCCCATGGCACCCCAAAGATAATCCAAGGACACCAAAAAGTCAAAGCTTGGGGATGCCCCGGAAGGCATCCCGTCTTTCGTCTACTTCCATCGGTATTTTACTTGGAGCTATATTTTTATTCACCAACATGATATGTGTTTTGCTTGGAGCGTCTTGTATTATTTGTGTCTTTTTTTTTGGTGTGTCACAATCATCCTTGCTGTACACACCTTTGAGAGATCCATTTACGAATTAAAATTTGTTAGAATACTCTTTGAGATTCACTTATATCTTTTGAGCTATGTAGTTTTGCTCTATGTGCTTCACTTATATCTTTTGAGCGTGATAATTTTGCTCTATGTGCTTCACTTAGATATTTTAGAGCACGGTGGTGGATTTGTTTTAAAGAAACTATTAATCTCTCATGCTTCACTTAGATCATTTAGAGAGTCTTAATAGCATGGTAAATTGCTTAATGATAATATGCTTGGTATTCAAGATTTGTGAAATTTTCTTTTGAGTGAATTGAATACTAAGAAAAGATTGAAGCATGATAATTGTTTTGAGATATGGAGGTGATAATATTAGAGTCATGCTAGTTGAGTAGTTGTGAATATAAAGAATACTTGCATTGAAGTTTGTGATTCCCGCGGCATGCACGTATGGTGAACCGTTATGTAACGAAGTCGGAGCATGAGGTGTTTATTGATTGTCCACCTTATGAGTGGCGGTCGGGGACGAGCGATGGTTTTTTCCTACCAATCTATCCCCCTAGGAGCATGCGTGTAATACTTTTCTTTGATAACTTCTAGATTTTTGCAATAAGTATATGAGTTCTTTATGACTAATGTTGAGTCCATGGATTATACGCATTTTTCCCTTCCTTCCACCATTGCTAGCCTCTCTAATACCGCGCACTTTTCGCCGGTATCATACACCCACCATATACCTTCCTCAAAACAGCCACTATACCTACCTATCATGGCATTTCCATAGCCATTCCGAGATATATTTCCATGCAACTTTCCACCGTTCCGTTTATTATGAGACGCTCCATCATTGTCTTATTGCTAGCATGATCATGTAGTGGACATCGTATTTTGTGGCAAAGCCACTATTCATAATTCTTTCATACATGTCACTCTTGATTCATTGCATATCCCGGTACACCGCCGGAGGCATTCATATAGAGTCATATCTTGTTCTAAGAATCGAGTTGTAATTGTTGAGTTGTAAGAAAAATAAAAGTGTGATGATCATCATTTTTAGAGGATTGTCCCAAGTGAGGAAAGGATGATGGATACTATGATTCCCCACAAGTCTGGATGAGACTCCGGATGAAAAAAAAATTAAAAAAAAAGAGGCCATAGAAAAAAGAAAAGGCCCAAATAAAAAAATAAAAAATGAGAGAAAAAGAGAGAAGGGACAATGTTACTATGCTTTTACCACACTTGTGCTTCAAAGTAGCACCAAGATCTTCATGATAGAGAGTCTCCTATGTTGTCACTTTCATATACTAGTGGGAATTTTTTTTGTTATAGAACTTCGCTTGTATATTCCAATGATGGGCTTCCTCAAAATGCCCTAGGTCTTCGTGAGCAAGCAAGTTGGATGCACACCCACTTAGTTTCTTTTGTTGAGCTTTCATATACTTATAGCTCTAGTGCATCTGTTGCATGGCAATCCCTACTCACTCACATTGACATCTATTAATGGGCATCTCCATAGCCCGTCGATACACCTAGTCGATGTGAGACTATCTCCCCCTCTTTTTGTCTTCTCCACAACCACCATTCTATTCCACATATAGTGCTATATCCATGGCTCACGCTCATGTATTGCATGAGGATTGAAAAAGTTTTGAAAATGTTAAAGTATGAAACAATTGCTTGGCTTGTCATCGGGGTTGCGCATGATTTAAATACTTTGTGTGGTGAAGATGGAGCATAGCCAGACTATATGATTTTGTAGGGATAACTTTCTTTGGCCATGTTATTTTGAGAAGACATAATTGCTTTATTAGTATGCTTGAAGTATTATTATTTTTATGTCAATATGAACTTTTGTCTTGAATCTTTCGAATCTAAATATTCATATCACAATTAAGAAGTTTTACATTGAAATTTTGCAAAGTAGCACTCCGCATCAAAAATACTTTTTTTATCATTTATCTACTCGAGGACGAGCAGGAATTAAGCTTGGGGATGCCTGATACGTCTCCAACGTATCTATAATTTTTTATTGCTCCATGCTATATTATCTACTGTTTTGGACTATATTGGGCTTTATTTTCCACTTTAATATTATTTTTAGGACTAACCTATTAACCGGATGCCCAGCCCAGAATTGCTGTTTTTTTGCCTATTTCAGTGTTTCGGAGAAACAGAATCTCAAACGGAGTCCAAACGAAATAAAATCTTTGGGAACGTGATTTTCTCACCGAACGTGATCCAGGGGACTTGGACCCTACGCCAAGGCATCAGAGAGGCGGTCACGAGGGTGGGGGCGCCCCCCCCCCTTAGGGCGCGCCCCCGACGTACTCCTTCCTCCTATATATACCTACGTACCCCCAAACAATCAGAACATGAGCCAAAAACCTAATTCCACCGCCGCAACCTTCTATATCCACGAGATCCCATCTTGGGGCCTGTTCCGGAGCTCCGCCGGAGAGGGCCGTCATCACGGAGGGCTTCTACATCATCATAGCCCCTCCGATGAAGTGTGAGTAGCTTACCTCAGACCTTCGGGTCCATAGTTAGTAGCTAGATGGCTTCTTCTCTCTTTTTGGATCTCAATACATTGTTCTGCCCCTCTCTTGTGGAGATCTATTCGATGTAATCTTCTTTTTGCGGTGTGTTTGTTGAGACCAATGAATTGTGAGTTTATGATCAAGTCTATCTATGAATAATATTTGAATCTTCTCTGTGTTCTTTTATGTATGATTGGTTATCTTTGCATGTCTCTTCGAATTATCAGTTTGGTTTGGCCTACTGGATTGGTTTTTCTTGCCATGGGAGAAGTGCTTAGCTTTGGGTTCGATCTTGCGGTGTCCTTTCCCAGTGACAGTAGGGGCAGCAGGGAACGTATTGCATCGTTGCCATCGAGAATAACAAGATGGGGTTTATTTCATACTGCATGAATTTATTTCTCTACATCATGTCATCTTGCTTAAAGCGTTACTCTGTTTTTAACATAATACTCTAGATACATGCTGGATAGCGGTCGGTGAGTGGAGTAATAGTAGTAGATGCAGGCAGGAGTCGGTCTACTTGTCACGGACGTGATGCCTATATACATCATCATGCCTTAGATATTCTCATAACTATGCTCAATTTTTTCAATTGCTCAACAGAAATTTGTTCACCCACCGTAGAATACTTATGCTCTTGAGAGAAGCCACTAGTGAAACCTATGGCCCCCGGGTCTATTCTCATCATATCAATCTCCATCACTTTAATCTTGCTTTGCTTTTTAGTTTGCATTTTACTTTTCACTTTGCATCTTTATATCAAAAATACCAAAAACATTATCTATCAGTTCTCACTCTCATAAGTGACCGTGAAGGGATTGACAATCCCTAATCGCGTTGGTTGCGAGTAGCTATCGTTCTGTGCAGGTACGAGGGACTTGAGCGTGGCCTCATACTGGATTGATACCTTGGTTCTCAAAAACTGAGGGAAATACTTACGCTACTCTGCTGCATCATCCTCTACTCTTCGGGGAAAACCAACGCAAGCTCAAGAGGTAGCACCCCCTGGCTTGTCGGTAGTCGCCAAGGCCCTGCAGGCGGCGCACCCGACAATCTCCTTGCTGGGGTCGTATGTCTTGGCCTTCTTGGTGGCGCCAGTGTCGTCGGATCCCTCGACGGCAAGCACGATTGTCAGTGTCAAAACCGGCGGATCTCGGGTAGTGGGTCCCGAACTGTGCGTCAAGGTCGGATGGTAACAGGAGACAAGGGACACGAAGTTTACCCAGGTTCGGGCCCTCTCGATTGAGGTAAAACCCTACTCCTGCTTGATTAATATTGATGATATGGGTAGTACAAGAGTAGATCTACCACGAGATCAAGGAGGCTAAACCCTAGAAGCTAGCCTATGGTATGATTGTGTATGATGATGATTCTCCCCTACGGACTACAACCCTCCGGTTTATATAGACACCGGATAGGGTTAGGGTTACACAGAGTCAGCTACAATGGTAGGAGATCTTGAGTATCCGCATCGCCTAGCTTGCCTTCCACGCCAAGGAAAGTCCCATCCGGACACGGGACGAAGTCTTCAATCTTGTATCTTCATAGTCCAGGAGTCCGGCGAAGGTATAGTCCCGCTACCCGAACACCCCCTAATCCAGGACTCCCTCAGTAGCCCCTGAACCAGGCTTCAATGACGACGAGTCCGGCGCGTAGATTGTCTTCGGCATTGCAAGGCGGGTTCCTCCTCCAAGTCCTTCATAGAAGATTGTTAACACCAAAAATAGTGTCCGGCTCTGCAAAATAAGTTTCCACATATTGCCATAGAGAGAATAATATTAACACAAATCAAATCTGCTGACGTATTCCGCAGTGCATCATCATACTGCGGCCAAGCTCTTTATACAAATTGTTTTTACTTTTCCACCTCAGCACGTTTAGCGAGGCAGTTTCCTTGGCACGTCTTGTCAAAGCAGAGATCGTGTGCCCCTTTTAACGGGATTCTTATCAATACGGACGTGGGTAACCCAATCGTGCCGGTTAGCACGTTCCCTCGATTAAAGGCGAGTCCAAAATGGTTACGGGGAGGGCTCTTGGTATTCAACCTCTTATAAATAGACCAAGGCCTCGCTCCTTTTCTTAATCTCAAACGAGTTCGCCTATCGCCTCGAGTTCCAACACCCCAAGCTCCAGATTCCAGGCGCTTCGGACCTTCGACAATGTCCGGTTCTGACCTTCAAGGTCGATGGACGCCTTCCTTCGTCACGAAGGAGGACGTATTAAGGTTAAGGGAGGCTAAGTTCCTGACCGGCGAGATTTCGCATAGGTTGCCTGTTCAAGGACAGGTTATTCCCAGTCCCCAGCCCAGCGAGAGCGTGGTGTTCACGTCTCACTTCCTCCGAGGGTTAGGCTTCCCCATGGATCCCTTTGTGAGGGGACTGTTGTTTTATTACGGGCTGGATTTTCATGATTTAGCTCCGGAGTCCATCCTCCATATCTCCTCATGTATCGTCGTGTGTGAAGCTTTCCTCCATGTTACCCCTCACTTCGGATTATGGATCAAGACCTTCAAAGTGGAGCCGAAGATGATCGAGGGGCGACACGCAGAGTGCGGAGGCGCTGTCATAAGAAAAAATGCCGATGCTCCATGGCCCGAGGGCTCTTTTCAAGAGGAGCTAGGCTTGTGGCAACGAGAGTGGTTTTATATCACCACTCCCCGGGGCACCACATGGGTGGCGCCTCCTGCCTTTCGCTCGGGTCCCCCACCACGGCTAGCGTCGTGGATCAACAGAGGGTTAGATTGGGGCCTGCCCAAAGACGTACCCTTGCTGCAGGGCCGCATTAAGGATCTCTTGGAAGGAGACCTCAACCTGGTCAAGGTGACACAGGTCATGCTGATTCGCCGGACACTGCCCGGCAAACGTCGCCCCCTTCGCCTGTGGGAGTTCAATCCAGAGGGACCACGAGCTCTCCGGGATTTTATGAGCGCGACGCCCGCGGAGATGTATAAACTGTTTTTCGGATCACAAGAAGTGAGTCCGGTTTTGACCGAGGACGCAGGCCTAAGCCGCAATCGCCCGGATACTCAAGTAAGTAACCTTGTGCCCGGACCTTCTATCGGCATAATTATCATAAACTTGCCCTTAAAAGAGCTCCCCTTTTAAACAGGAGTGGATAGCGAAGGCGAAGCTGATCAGGTGTCCGGCTCCCCTTCCCGAAACCAGGCCGGATCCCGTGCTAGTCAGGATGCTGGAGGTAGTGCCTTTGGAGGGAAGCAAGGGGGAGGACAAGGAAACTATGGCCTCCTCGAAGGAGGCTGCTCCGAAGGGAGGAATCGACGATTCCTCTCCTAGGGGAAAGAAGAGAGCTGCCTCTGACGATCCAAAGACTGTGGTCTCGAAGCAGGGGAAAAGATCCTCGTCAGAGGGTGCGGCGCCGGGGAGTTCCTTGGCCGGACTACGTACTCAGGGAGATCAGCCCTCCAGCGAGCCGTAAGTAGAGAAAGCTTTTCCTTTCGAGGGATGAGAGAAATCCATGATTTATATCTGAGAAATTTAACCGAATTTTTACCTTGTAGTTCGGACCTCAGCCCTTCTCAGCAGAGCTCGTCTTCGGGGGATATTCATCCGGAGATGATGGAGAGCGGGACGCCTCCTTCTGCTGGGCCGCCTAACGTGGCGGGCGACCCTGAGGTGTCGTCACGGAGGGTTTCTCCGAGTCCGGCAGGGGCGGAAGATAGCGATGGCGCCCCTCGAAATTCTGCGCGTCCGGCCTTCGAAAGAGGTCATGGGACGAGTCCGGCAACTTCTGGTGTTCGGCCAGAGGAGCTAAAGGTTCTGCTAGGGCGAGCTTCTATCTCAGAGGAGCACCATGCATTAATGGGCACGGTAATTGAAAAGATTCTGTCCGCAGAGAGCGGATTGCGTGTGGCCGTCAAAAGTTTATTGACGGGTTTTGAGGTACATTAGATAATGTGTACTTTTGTTAGTTGCACGTAAATAAGATGCGCCCTATGTCGATAGTAGCCCCTGAGACTTTGCATGTCGTCAAGAAATGACGGCACGCGGAGGATCATAATCCCAGGTCTAAAATGTCGCCTTTTAATGTAGGCTATAGGGTGTCCGGAATCAAGCCGAACTGCTGGTTTTGCCGCACTAAAGCGGCAACTGGACGTGGCAGATGCCGACATCGCGCTTGTCAACAAGCGGTTGGATGAGGCTCAAGGTATGTGATTCCTCGGGCAGCATTACGTAAGAAGAGTGTTATGCCAGTGTCTTACGATATGTGTGCTTGACGCAAATGGTGCGGCCGCCGTGGAGAGTCTTAGGGCAGAACTTGCCTGAGCTAAAGATGAAACCAGGAGAAGTGATGCGGCTGCCAAGAAGGCCCTTGAAGAGCTTAGAGCCGAATAGGCTGCTCATTGCCGAAGCAAGGAAGAGATGGCCACTATGGCCGAAAAGTTAAAGAGCACTGCAGACCGTTGCAGACTTCTTGAGAAAGAAGACCAGGCGAGATAGGCGGTCCTAGAAAAGGCCATTGCTGAAGCCAAGGACGCGCGCTCTGCAATGAGAGCTACGAAGGAGGAGCTGCGTCAGGCCGAACATATTGCGGCTGGAAAGCCCTTCATGCTGCGGAGAAAATTTTGCGATCCGAAGTTTGCTCCGTTGGACCGGATGTGGAGTGTGGAGGACACCTATCTAGATTTGGCAGCGAGTGTTGCTGACGCGACCGAACACTTCCAAGATCTGGAAGATCGTGAAGTGGAAAAACTGTTCTGGTCGCAATTTCACAATCCAGAGCGTCCACTAGAAGTGGACGATCGTTTTGCTCAATGGGCCGAACTTAATAGGTTGTCCGGACTCGCCATGAAGTATGTCATGGGTCATCTATGGCCGGGGAGGTCGGAGCCGAAGAGTCATTTTAGCTTGGTGCAGCAATTCCTTGACGCAGTGCCGCGCATTAATGCAATGAAGAGGTCGGCGTGTATAGAGGGTGCAAGGATGGCTCTTGCCCGTGTCAAGACATACTGGGCAGAGATGGAGACCATCGTTATTGCTTCCCGAGATTCGGAGAAAAGCCGAGTATGCTCCGAGCACTATTTTCAGGAAGTCCTTGAAGGCGCTCGTGTAATAGAGTCGCAGTGCTCGAAGGATGCTATGTTATTATAGCATATGTAATGATGAAGTAATACTTTTATAAACTGTAGTGGCCTTTTTATACTTGTGCCTTCAAGTATTGTGAACACCTCCTGTGCGGCCGTTTAAAATATATGTATAAAATCTGAAAGATTGCAGTCATTGGCTTCAACCCCCACGCACATAGTGCGGGGGTGCTCGCAGAAGACGCATTTTCACACTTAACCCAACGTCTTGGTCCTACAAAGGAGGTGATAGCGTAACGGGCCAGGCAACCGGACTATAATGCTTTAAAACTTTCACTTAGCCATAGGAGCTTGACAGTGGGACTATTAAGGTAGACCATTGGTGGAGACTGCACTCGCCTGAGTTCGGGGCGCGTATGTGCCTGACCGGGAAGCGGCCCTTCGTTAACGCGGAGGAATCCGATCGATTCCAATAGGTCATCGAGTGGCTGACCAGTCTCACGCTACATCATGACAGTCAGTTTTTGGCTTTCTCTACTGAGGTGCTCGCCCGGCCGAACCGGGGCACAATCGCAGTAGTTCTCCTGGTGCTACCTTAGCCGATAGAGCGGAACGTAAGGTAGCCGAACTCAGGAGCCGGACAACCCAACATTTGACCAAAGACATGATTCGGAGCTGGTGCATATAATGCCAAAACTCGCGACGCCGAACGCTCCCTAAGGTGTTCGGTCTTTATGAGTGCGGGCTAAACAACACTCTTTGCTAAAAAAGCCCCTAGTGTCCAGGTACGTGCAAAAAATTCTGACGTGGCCACATGCCAAGACGCCAGCCTCCTCCTTAGTTATATCGGAAAGAACCAGGGGATGTATTGCAACAAGAGACAGTAAAAAAGGTTTACGCAGGGTCTTAATCTGAAAAGAATCCTTTAGGACGGGTCCCTACTGCACGTCTGCGCCAGTGTCTCCGTTGTGTCGTATCCTGGACGGGCGCCGCATGACATTCATCTATAAAAGAGAGGAACTAAACTGAAAACGGGTCGTGCCGAACAAAAGGTTTTAAAATAAATGAAGTATAAAGTGAAATGTAAAATTGAGCTTTATTGTCTCTGCGTATAGCCCCTAGTACGGGGGTATATGGCCTCTAAGCCTGCGTTGATGATGGACTTGTGCCGAACTCGTCTATTCCAGGTCCGTGGCCTTTAATGACCTATGTCAAAAAGTTTTTTGGCTGGTGAGGCCATTTTATTGTGCGGCTGTCTAAGCAGCCGCACAGTCCTCCGCTTGGGGAGGCGCACTCTAGTGCTTCCCCTTCAAAGAGATGATGCCTCGTGGATCGGGCATCTTAAGCGTGAGAGATGCATAGTGCGGTATTGCATTAAAGCGAGCGAAAGCTTCGCGTCCCAGTAGTGCTTGATAGCGACTTGAAAACGAGACGACATGGAAGGTCAGCTTTTCGCGACGGAAGTTATCGGCAGAGCCGAATACAACTTCGAGCCGGAGAAAACCCATACAATGGGTGTCCGGACCAGGTGCTACCCCTTGAAAGGAGGTTTTGCTGCGGCGGATTCTTGATGGGTTTATCCCCATGTGATGGATTGTATCCTGATATTTCAGGTTTAGTCCACTGTCGCCGTCCATAAGGACATTTGTAAACTGGAATCCGCCAATTATTGGGTCGAGTATCAGGGCAGTCCAGCCTGCATTTTTGATATTTCTAGAATAGTCTAGCTGATCAAAGGTGATTGGTTTTAATAACGAGTGGCGGGACCCCTGGGGATAGGTCGTATTGTGCGTACCTTTATGGGTGCCACATGTTTCCTTACGTGAAGTAAGTTCACTGTTTTTACTTCTTGTGGGAAGTTCTTTTGTCTCCTGGTGCTCTGCTTCTGGGGTTTGTCCTCGTCTTCGCTTGGTGTGTCGAGCCCCTTGTGTTCGGCATTGAGTGTGCCGGATTGTTTGAAAACCCAACAATCTCTGTGGGTATGGTTAGCAGGCTTCCTCGGAGTACTGTGTATCTGACATATCCTATCCAGGATTCTATTCAAGTTGGACGGATCATCCCTATTATCCTAGAGGGGTGGTTTTGACTGATTTTGTTGCGAACCTTTGAATCCGGCATTGACTGTCATGCTCTTCCGACTTTTTTCTTTAGTTCGGCGACGATCCTTGTTGCGTCGCAGTTTTCCGTTTCCATCCCTAGTTTTGGATGTACTTGGGTCGCTGGGGCTGCATCTTGCCAACCAGCTCTCCTCTCCTGCGCAAAAGCGGGTCATGAGGCTTGTGAGTGCGGCCATTGTTCTTGGCTTTTCCTGGCCGAGGTGTCTGGCGAGCCATTCGTCTCGGGCATTATGCCTGAAAGCTGCTAAGGCTTCTGCGTCCGGGCAGTCGACTATCTGATTCTTTTTAGTAAGGAATCTATTCCAGAACTGCCGAGCTGATTCTCCGGGCTGCTGAGTTATGTGACTAAGATCGTCTGCATCCGGAGGGCGGACATAGGTCCCTTGAAAATTTGCTCGGAAAGCATCCTCGAGCTCTTCCCAACTTCCAATTGTGTTTTCGGGAAGGCTTTTAAGCCAGTGCCGGGCTGGCCCTTTAAGCTTAAGGGGTAAATATTTAATGGCGTGAAGATCATCTCCTCTAGCCATATGTATGTGCAGGATATAATCCTCGATCCAGACCCCGGGGTCTGTTGTTCCATCATACGCCTCTATGTTGACGGGTTTGAATCTCTCTGGAAATTCATAGTCCAGAACCTCATCGGTGAAGCATAGGGGGTGTGCGGCGCCCCTGTATTTGGGTGTGCCGGATTCTGATGATGGCTTTTTTGCATTGCCTACAAGAGCTTGCTTTCTTGGCCCATAAATGGACCTGGCTGGGCCATGATGCGAATCCTTAGGTGGGTCGCATACCGATTTGAGTGCGGTGCCACTTGCCGCCTTATTAGGTCGTCTATCCGACCGTATGGATTTTTTATTTTTTGAGTGCGAGGGCTCTAGGGCCTCTTCGTCGAATTCGGGCAGTAGCTTTCTCTTTGGATAGCTTTTAGTACGGCGACCGTCGCCGTATCTGTCTGCGGTGTTGATTACTTTGTTCCATTTAATACGGAGTGCATATTCCACTGTCTTTAGCTTCCGCTTCTGCTTTTTCAGGCTTCGTGCAGTTGCGACGAGCCTCTTGTGGAGACTTTTCTGCTCCATGGATTTATCCAGCGTAAGGTTGTCCGGAATGCCGTTTTTGCCGGGGGAGGGAGTTTCGGTTTCTCTATCCGTGTTGCCCTATTCGGACGGCTGCTCTAAGGCTTGCTCGTCATCTACCGGCTTGTCCTGCTCTATGGCTGGGTTTTTATCGAGGCAGGGCTTGGGTCGACGTTTATGCCGACGCTTTGATTGCTTTCCTGGGGGTCTATCTCCCGTTCCATCCCCTTTTTCCTTGTTATCATTTCCCTTAGGGGTATCCACCATGTACACATCATGAGATGCGGTGGATTTCCAATGCCCTATGAGCGTTGGTTCATCGGTATCTCCTGCATCGTCATCCATGCTGTCGATGTCTGCGGAGTCAAAGTTGACCACGTTGTTTAGGTTGTCGACGGTGGCTACAAAGTGGGTGGTAGGTGGGCTTTGAATTTCCTCATCGTCCGTATCCCATCCTCGCTGACCGTAATACGGCCAGGGCTCTCCTGATACAGAGAGAGACTTGAGAGAGTTCAAGATGTCGCCAAGAGGCGAGTGCTGAAAGATGTCCGCGGCGGTGAACTCCATTATGGGTGCCCAATCGGATTCGATTGGCAGGGGCACGGGGGGTTCGGAGTCCGGATAGGAGTTCAAACCATCGGAGTCACGGGTCATGGGGCTGGCGTTCGGCTCAATTGCCTTTGAGGTTGCAGCCCCCAAGGTGGCGTCCAACCGCTCATCCTCGATTGGTGTAATAGGCTCCGAGTCTAGGGTCAGAACCGGTGCATGTGCAGCCTCCAGGACACAGTTCGGAGGCAGAGCTAGATCGTGCCCCTCGAGATAGTGCGGCGCGCTAGGCTGTGGCTCGAACCCGTCGAAGAACAAGTCTCCGCGGATATCAGCCATGTAGTTTAAGCTTCCAAACCTGACTTGATGGACAGGGGCGTAGCTTTCGATCTGCTCCAGATGACCAAGCGAATTGGCCCGCAGAGCGAAGCCGCCGAAGACGAAGATCTGTCCGGGGAGAAAAGTCTCACCCTGGACCTAATCGTTGTTGATGATCAAAGGAGCCATCGGGCCTAAAGGCGACGACACAGAGGAACTCTCAATGAAAGCACCAATGTCAGTGTCAAAACTGGCGGATCTCCGGTAGGGGGTCCCGAACTGTGCGTCAAGGTCGGATGGTAACAGGAGACAAGGGAGACGAAGTTTACCCAGGTTCGGGCCCTCTCGATGGAGGTAAAACCCTCCTGCTTGATTAATATTGATGATATGGGTAGTACAAGAGTAGATCTACCACGAGATCAAGGAGGCTAAACCCTAGAAGCTAGCCTATGGTATGATTGTGTATGATGATGATTCTCCCCTACGGACTACAACCCTCCGGTTTATATAGACACCAGATAGGGTTAGGGTTACACAGAGTCGGTTACAATGGTAGGAGATCTCGAGTATCCGCATCGCCTAGCTTGCCTTCCACGCCAAGGAAAGTCCCATCCGGACACGGGACAAAGTATTTAATCTTGTATCTCCATAGTCCAGGAGTCCGGCGAAGGTATAGTCCGGCTACCCGAACACCCCCTAATCCAGGACTCCCTCAACGATCTTGCCCTTGCGCTTCCTATTGCGACGCCGACCTTTCTTCTTCGGGGCGGCAGTGTCTTTATCCGTAGAGTCAGTTTCCGCGCCGGCGTCTTCACCGGTGTACTTCCTCCCCTCTTCTGCCCGAGCGCATCTATCGGCCAGAACGTAAAGTTCGGCCACATCCTTGACCTTGTTCATTGCCAACTCTTCACGCATCTTGCGGTTGCGCACATTCTGATGGAATGCGCTGATCACGGCGGCAGGGTGACATCTGGGATGGTGTATTGCACTCGGCTGGACCTCTGTATGTACTTGTGCAGGTTTTCACCTTCCTTCTGGGGAATGATATGCAAATCACTCACCTGGCCATGAGCTTGGTGGCCTCCAGTGAAGGCACCAACGAACTCATGACACAGGTCCGACCAAGAAGAAATGGAATCCACCGGCAAGTGCATCAACCAAGACATGACATTGCGTTTCAGGGCCAACGGGAAGTAATTGGCGAGCACCTTATCGTCGCGAGCCCCAGCGGCCTGCATCGCGATGGTGCAGATGCTGAGGAATTCCGACGGGTGGGTCTTGCCGTTGTACTTCTCGCCGACGTCGGGCTTGAACGTACGGTGGGACGACCACTGGAACTGCCGCAACTCATGGGTAAAGGCTGGGCAACCCACCTCATAAGGTAGGCCGCCGGAGCCTCCCGGAGCTGGGTAGTCCATAGAAGGCCCCGCCCGCCTGTCTGACTGGTGGTGTGTATCGCGCCGGCGCTCGATGGTGGTTCGAGTGTCTTCATGGGCTCGCTCTCGAAGAACTTGGCGATGGTCGCGGTGGGTCCGTGGGTCAAACGACGCTATGGAAATGTAATCACAAGCGTCATCACGACGGATCGACACCCGTGGTGGCTGGCGTGGAGGAGGATAGTGCACCGTGGCCGCAGCATCCCCGGCCCCTCGACCGCTGGCATGCGGTGGTTCGAGAAAGCGACGGCCCGCGGGCCCCGCTGGCCGTGGCTTGTCTAGATTGGCGACGCCGACAAGGCTCCGGATGGTGTCCCTCCATTCTTTGAGCTTCTCCGCAGCAGGAGGGAAGTCGAGGAGTAGTTGCGCGCGCGCCAAAGCTTCTGCTGGCGTGGGTGGCGGCGAAAGCTGCGTGGACCGTGGCGCGCTTCGACTTCTAACAACGTTAGAAGGAGCTCTATCACAGCCCAGTGGTTGTGTGCCGTTTTCGCCAGCACTTCGGCGGGCATGCTGGCCTCCTTCGCCTCACAGATGATGCACAGGACTCTTCCCACGGCGGCGGTCGGGGTCTCCAGCATGGTGGCGCTGCTCGTCGCGCGCACCCTGGGAAGAGCGTGTTGTGGGCACCGGCGTGGGCATCTTGGAGGTTGTTGCGCCGCCCGTGGGTGGCACAGCGACACTCCTAGAGGGCTCCGCGCCGCCTGCGGGGGGCCCAGCCCCATCTTTGGATTTGGCAGTGTGCGGCCCATCGCCTGGTGCACGAACGACGCCGCTCGCCAGGCTCAGACTGCCAGAGCGATGCTGGTGCTCGTGGGCTGTGGCCCGGGTCCTGTCTTACCCAGGTTCGGGCTGCGAGGATGCGTAAAACCCTAATCCTGCTTTGGTGGATGTATTTCAGAGTGTCCTTGAGCTCTTCAACTAGCTACGGTGGCTGCCTCATTTCAAAGAGCTGAATCCCCCTCCTGGTCGCCTTGGGCCTCCTCTTATACAAAAAAGGGGTTGCCACAGTGGCACAGAGGAGGTGGAAAGGCCTACAGTGCGCGAGCTTATTGCACGGCATTACGGGACAAAGTGCATTAAATGTGCTACTTAGGTGTCCATTAGCTTTATCGGGGGTGGGAACGAGGCCCGTCCCGTCCGTCGCCGCTCCGCCTCTCTTCGACATGCGCCCAGGCCAGCGGCGCATTCAGCGCCATGTAGGCAGGCAGGCTACTGAGGTGGCACAGTGGTAGGGCCTTCACGAAGATCTGCATGCCACCACGTAGGTGCTTGCTGGGTCAGTGTAGAGGCCGCCCGTCGCCACATAGGTGCCTGCCCAATTGGTTGAGCTAGCAGCTGCTTGGGGACGGCGGTGGCACCTTGGCAGACACGGGCTTGGTTGCAGCCCCGCTGGTGTACTAAGCAAGGGCCTTGCCGAATGGCCCGGCAAGGGTCTTGCCATGGTGTTGCGGTCATCCCCGGCAAGGCACTTGCCGGGGGTCTTGTGGATTCCCTCAGCTAGGATCCTGCCAAGGGTCGTCGTCTTCTAGTTCTCATATGATTTCATGTATTCATGATCTTGATGAAGATCTGCATGCCATCACGGAGGTGCCTCCCGAGCCCTGGTTCCAGAAGATGTCGGTGAGAATGACACCTATGAGATCACTGGGATCCCTTCTACGGTCGGCGGGCACGGGGTAGTGAGAAGAGCAGGTTTAGGAGCTAGCACACAGATCCTTTACCCAGGTTTGGGCCGCGAGGATGCGTAAAACCCTAGTCCTGCTTTGGTGGATGTATTTCAGAGTGTCCTTGAGCTCTTCAACTAGCTACGGTGGCTGCCTCGTTCCGAAGAGCCGAATCCCCCTCCTGGTCGCCTCGGGCCTCCTTTTCTAGAAAAAGGGGTTGCCACAGTGGCACACATGAGGTGGAAAGGCCTACAGTGCGCGAGCTTTTCGCACTGCATTACGAGACAAAGTGCATTAAATGATTGACGGCGTCCGGAACCTCTGGGATCAAGGGTGGCTCGGTACGCTGGTGTTGGGCGATCTGCCCCGGCAAGGCTCTTACCGGGGCTGCTAAGGCTACGCACGCAAGAGTCTTGTCGGGGGAGTCCACCTCGCCCCTTTGCTGTCTTGTGTTTCTGGTCTTGGCATTGCATCATCTGTCTTGTGCTTTGGCTTTTCTCCGGCTTCCCTCCTCTACTTTGCTAAGTGTGGCCGCGGCGCGTGGCTCTGACTGACCGTGCAAAAGTAAAGGGGTCAAAAGGAGAGCCCCTACTTTTGTACACCGACAAGAGGCCATGATATACTTATTTCAAGAAATGCTCCTTGACTCTTCCTTTTGATCTTCACATCATATTTTTTTTCTTCTTATGTCGCGTAATAACTCTTAGGATCACCGCATATACATTGGAGTAATTCATGATGATTTGGTACCTAAACATTAGAGATGTGACTTGTGAGAGGAATAAAAGTAGATGTACAAATATCTAATACTGCATCATCAAATTCAAATGTTGATGCACCTACAACCTTTTTCAGACTACATCTCGGTAAGAGAAAGATCATAAATCAATCGTACAACTTGATATGACATTAAAATGTTATGGGACATGTTTTTTCTCATTGGCTTTATGTTTCCTCCAAAATTATCAATTTCTTCCCCATATTTTCAGAAGTATTTAACCAGGAAGTGTTAACAACAGCTGAAAGATCATCTATTATCCAAGTATATGTGGTCTTCATATTTTTGGCGCCAGGAGATGTGTTGACGAGATACTCAAGTCAAAATGGTATCTAGCTGAATATCAACACATGAAAATCTTGGTCAATCATGCCAGTTTCTTTCACGACACAACTTGTTATATATGCTGATATGGCAATTTGTTTCTTTGCGATGACACTAGATAAGAAGGGGCAGGGTTTGCATCCCAACATCACGAGAATTTCATGGAATGCACCTTCACTTAGTTAAGGAAACACGAGGTCTTGTTTTTTTAGAAGCCCAAGAAGACAATGGCACATTGTCAATAGTGCCATTGTCTTGGAAGACTATAACATTGGTGAAAATATAAGGGTGATGCATTGTCATCATATTATGTCATTCTCACATTTCATCATCAGTTTGTAAAAATGTTGGTCATGTCTTACTTTGTGATTGAGGAACTCTAATAATAGGTAAAGATAGCCATTGGTGGCTTATGTTTGAAAGTTGTTGTTGTCAGAAATTCAGAAATGAAGTGGTTTTAGATCATATGAAGGTAATGGTTATCTTAGAAGATAGGAAAGAGTTGCTCTTTTCTTCTTGCTTTGATCTTTTGCTTCCCTTCTTCAAGATACCTAACAATTAGTATATTGATTTTTTTGTGTGTGCGTTCTTTCTTCATTAGAATTTGACTTGGTGGGTTATCATACTATGATTTGTGTAAGGTTTGTTCATTGGTGGGATACTTTTAGGTGTAATTGCTTAATAAGTTTCATATGTATGGTTGACAAGGCCATCTCTAGAAATTGGAGGCAAGGGAGTGAATGCAAAATTGGGTCCTAGAATTGGAAGATTTTAATCGAATTGGTTACTAAAATTAAACTATTACAGTTTATAACCAAGCAAAAGTAATGAAAATATAAAGAAAAGAAATAATTTGGGTGGTTAAGGCTTGTGTGAACTGAAAAATGGCAAGAGAAAGTTAATTGGGATAATAGTTATTGTTTATTACTTTCTAGTGGTACAATATCGAAGCCACAAAACAACATCACACATTGGAGCTATAGGCAATGAAGGGAGGCAGTCACAAACCAAACATATGCACTTTAAAAGGGCAAGAGGAAAGGAGAAAAAAATTGGTGTTCGTCGTGCTTTGGACTTTATTTCCATTCATGGCTTTGTCAAGGACAAAAACACAATGAGTTTCTTTCATCTTGAAAAGATAGGGGAATTGTCTGACATGTGGCAACCACTTCACTAGCCAATAATCGTGTGTTGAGCAACACATCTCGTGACGGCTGTGACTGGCCCAAATTATTTTGGCATGAATAAAATAATATTATTGCCTTTTCGATCTGTCAATAAACTATACAATAGCTACTAGAAAATGTTAAGAAAATGCCAAAATTTGGTGTGCGATACAAGTAACGGCTTAATAAAATACCTACAACTATTGGCAATATAGTCCCTCAATTCCAAACGCCCCTGCTCTCCATGGCATCTCCCCCTCCCACCCATGGCCATGGTCCAATCCCCGGCGATACCCAAGCCTTTGATGTTGGTGACTTCTACACCTCCCCGCCTCCCGACGACCAGGGCACTAAGGACCTTATGGTAAGTTGTAACCCCAACTTAGCTCCTCTATTTGATTAACCTTAATCGGGACTTCAGTTGGTTGGGGAAATCGATTCTTTACCTAATAGATTGTTCCTTTTGGTAGATCTGTACTGTCTATGTTAGAACATGCAAATATGTAAATGTTTATGCATGTTCTTGGGGGTAGGGGTACTATTTGATCTTCTTCCAGATTGCAATTTTGCCTAGCCAGTTTTTTAGTTCTTTATAGATTGGTAATTTATCAGTTGCCAGGAAATCACAATTGGGCCAGTCTATTTCATGTTGGATGGGTGGGGGATTTCCCCCATCGAGGCCGATCTATGACCTCGATGGAGACGATGACGACGGTTGATTGGTGTGGGTGGGGGAGGCCTTTTGCTTCCACTTTGATTAGCTAGGTAAGTGTGGATCTCGAGAAGGAAGGGGATGGATAGGACCTTGCTGGTTGCACGACATGGAGAGAAACATGGGCGGTGGGACAGGGTGAGGAGTCGTGCACTCTGCTCGCCTGATACATAAAACGGCTGAACGTAGACGAAACAATCTATGTGTTCATTTCTGATCCGATGCCTCAAAACCAATGGGATCAATTGATTTTTTAACTCGACCATAGGCCGGCCCAATTTATATATATGAAGAAGGTTGTTTTGAACTTATTTCTCTAATTGATCAAAAAAAATTAATGTAGCTTATTATAGGCTTGCAAATGTGGGACCTTGAGAGTACCCTGCGACCGTCCTTAGTTCAACCAAATGAACTAAGTTTTTATATTCACATTACTTTTGAATTTTTAGTTCATTTGATTGGACTAAAGGTATTAAATTTGCATGACTAGTTTCTTACACGATCTAAAAACTACAAATGTTTGAAAACAGTTGCCTCTGATGTTGACCTCTACATGTTTTTCTCTTTAAAATCACCTTAGTATTTTCTTTAAAATTATTGTAGGTACTTCTTTCTTCGGCTTTACCTAACCATTGTTTTTTCTAGCTGGGCCAATTTTCATACTAGAGTTCTAAGGTGTTGTGAAAAATACAAATCTTCGGTAATATGTACATACTTAAGTCTGATCCCAACCTGCCATTGCTTGATCATGTACATGAAAAAATGTCACTTTATCAACACATTTTATTTCACATAACACTCACTGGCTTTCTCATCTAAAAGAAAGAGGACGGACTATAGTGAGAAGCTCATTCAAGTTAGGCAATTGCACAAGAAAATTATAAGACCGTTATTCCTTACTAGTTCTACATGGACTTGATCATATTTTCTCTCTTTGACATGCACCTTCTTTTAAAAAACATGTTTTTTGAAACTTTTTAAAAAACATGTTAGCTTAATTAGTTCTAGTTACAACAAATAGATGGTAGTGACTTTACTGCATGGTTTTGCTGCTGTCGCCAAGTTCAAGAAGCGTAATATATATTTGATTAATATGAACTGTGAGGCTAGATAATATTGTCTACTAGTTTATTTCTGATCTAATGGGTTGTTTTACTAGTTTCCGGCTCAAATCTAACGATTTGTTGTTGCCTTTTGGTATAATAGTAGTTCCGGGAGCATGATCATTATAATTTTATATACTCTGCTAAACTATTAATCAGATGTCTTGTCTTCTCTTGTTGACTTACATGATGGAGGTTGCACAATTTGGACCTTGGTCAGATCTTTCGCCAGAACTCTTGGGCCTTGTCCTTAAGCGCCTCCCTTCTTTAGCCGACTGTGTTCGCTTTAGAGCAGTTTGTCACCCATGGCGCTCCAATAGTATATTGCACACCCTTACCTTCCCATTCCCCTAGCTCCACTAGTAGAAAAGCGGGCAACGGTTTAGGCCGGGGCAGCCCATTAGTCCCGGTTCAGACAAGAACCGGGACCAATGGGGGCATTGGTCCCGGTTCGTGAGCCCAGGGGGCCAACCGGGCCACGTGGGCCGTTGGTCCCGGTTCGTTTGGACCTTTTGGTCCCGGTTGGTGGGACGAACCGGAACCAATGGGCCTGGCTCCTGGCCCACCACCATTGGTCCCGGTTGGTGGCCTGAACCAGGACCAAAGGATCCCCTTTAGTCCCGGTTCATGCCACGAACCGGGACCAATAGTGCTGCCTATATATACCCTCGCCCGCGAGCAGAGCACTCAGTGCTCTATTTTTCTGGGCCGGCGAGGGGAGGTGTTTGTGGTGCTCTAGCGCACCTCCTATGCACATGAGGTGTTCGATGAAATGCCCGAGCCACACTAGTTAAGCTTTCTCCTCTCGAAGCTCGACCTCAAAGCTCCATTTTCCTCACGCCCCACCCCCGTCTTCACCGCCATCGATCACCCGCGCCGATCTCATCACCGACACCACCGTGGTGAGCCTCTTGTTCTTATCTTCTTTCTGAAAGGAAAAATATTGTTACTTGTATGTTTAGATAGATACTTGTATCATTTTCTTACTATTATTATTGCATCTTATATAGTGCGATGGTTTTGGTATCCGCCCCCATCGGCCCTCGTCCTGTCTATGATTCGGATGTGGTATATACATTAATCTTTATAACTATTGGTTCATTTATTGTTTATGAAAATTATGCGGACCAACGTGACATAGATTTTATTTGTCTAGGATGTATGTGAACCGGAAATTCCAACCGACCCTATTGTCGAGAGCTTAAATTTAGTTGAAGAAGACAACAATTTCTTGAAGAAAAAAATAAAAAAATTGAGGAGGAGAAGATGATATTGGAGTTGCATGTTGCGGATGTCGTCGATGATCACAAGATCAAGATGGATGAATGCGCTTGAAGATTAGAAAGATTAGAAATATGCCATTCATACCGAGGCTTGGTATCATTATGCCGTTGGATCAATTGTTACCTTGGTTGCGATTATGATCGCCTTTGTTTTCGCATTAAAATGTTTTACATACTTTCAATGTATGGTTTAATTAATTAGATGCTCTGGAGAGATATATGTTGTTAGATGAGAACTATGTATGTACTTTGCTTTTAATGCATGTCATGATGAACTTCTATTAATTTGGACACTTAATTATATATAATGCACGCAGATGAACCGGCAATGGATGTACGGTGACAGACACACCTCCGAGTACATTAAGGGCGTGCATGAGTTTCTCGATGCGGCTGAGGCAAACAAGCAGAATGGTTTTATGTGTTGTCCATGCCCTGATTGTGGGAATACGAAGTCTTACTCTGACCGGAAAATCCTTCACACCCACCTGCTTTACAAGGGTTTCATGCCACACTATAATGTTTGGACGAGGCACGGAGAAATAGGGGTTATGATGGAAGACGACGAAGAAGAAGAGTACGATGACAACTACGTGCCCCCTAAATACCGTGATGCTGCAACGGGGGGAGCTGGTGAAGATCAAGAGGAACCATACGATGTGCCCAATGATGCTGCAACGGGTGAAGGTGCTGAAGCCCAAGAGGAACCAGACGATGTGCCCGATGATGATGATCTCCGCCGGGTCATTGTCGATGCAAGGAAGCAATGCGAAAGTCAAAAGGAGAAGCTGAAGTTCGATCGCATGTTAGAGGATCACAAAAAAGGGTTGTACCCCAATTGCGAAGATGGCAACACAAAGCTCGGTACCGTACTGGAATTGCTGCAGTGGAAGGCAGAGAATGCTGTGCCTGACAAAGGATTTGAGAAGCTACTGAAAATATTGAAGAAGAAGCTTCCAAAGGATAACGAATTGCCCGACAGTACATACGCAGCAAAGAAGGTCGTATGCCCTCTAGGATTGGAGGTGGAGAAGATACATGCATGCCCTAATGACTGCATCCTATACCGCGGTGCATACAAGGATCTGAACGCATGCCCGGTATTTGTGCATTGCGGTATAAGATCAGACGAGATGACCCTGGTGATGTTCACGGCGAGCCCCGCAGGAAGAGGGTTCCTGCGAAGGTGATGTGGTATGCTCCTATAATACCACGGTTGAAACGTCTGTTTAGAAACGGAAAGCATGCCAAGTTGATGCGATGGCACAGTGAGGACCGTAAGAAAGACGGGAAGTTGAGAGCACCCGCTAACGGGTCGCAGTGGATAAAAATCGTGAGAAAGTACTGGAATGAGTTTGCAAAGGACCCAAGGAACGTATGGTTTGCTTTAAGCGCGGATGGCATTAATCCTTTCGGGGAGCAGAGCAGCAATCACAGCACCTGGCCGGTCACTCTATGTATGTAAAACCTTCCTCCTTGGATGTGCATGAAGCGGAAGTTCATTATGATGCCAATTCTCATCCAAGGCCCTAAGCAACCCGGCAATGACATTGATGTGTACCTAAGGCCATTAGTTGAAGAACTTTTACAGCTGTGGAATGGAAATGGTGTACGTACGTGGGATGAGCACGGATAGGAGGAATTTAACCTAAAGGTGTTGCTGTTCGTGACCATCAACGATTGGCCCGCTCTCAGTAACCTTTCAGGACATACAAACAAAGGATACCACGCATGCACACACTGCTTAGATGACACTGAAAGTATA
This sequence comes from Aegilops umbellulata, assembly GCA_032464435.1. Lineage (NCBI taxonomy): Eukaryota > Viridiplantae > Streptophyta > Magnoliopsida > Poales > Poaceae > Aegilops > Aegilops umbellulata. Next base: position 347,421,946 of record CP136059.1, read on the forward strand.
TACCTGGACAAATGCAGGAAGAATGTGTACCTGGGCCATCGTCGATTTCTTCCGACCAACCATCAATGTTGAAAGAAAGGAAAGCATTTCAAAGGCAAGGTAGATCACCGGAAGAAGCCCGCCATGCGTACCGGTGATCACGTACTTGCTATGGTCAATGATTTACACGTAATCTTTGGAAAGGGTCCCAGCGCAGAAGCTGTTCCTAATGACGCTGAGGAACACGCACCCATGTGGAAGAAGAAATCTATATTTTGGGACCAACCCTACTAGAAAGACCTAGAGGTCCACTCTTCAATCGACGTGATGCACATGATGAAGAACCTTTGCGTGAACCTGCTAGGCTTCTTGGGCGTGTATGGAAAGAAAAAAGATACACCTGAGGCAAGGGAGGACCTGCAACGTTTGCACGAAAAAGACGGCATGCCTCAGAAGCAGTATGAAGGTCCTGCCAGCTACGCTCTTACGAAAGATGAGAAAGAAATCTTCTTTGAATGCCTGCTCAGTATGAAGGTCCCGACTGGCTTCTCGTCGAATATAAAGGGAATAATAAATATCCCAGAGAAAAAGTTCCAGAACCTAAAGTCTCATGACTGCCATGTGATTATGACGCAACTGCTTCCGGTTGCATTGAGGGGGCTTCTACCGGAAAACGTCCGATTAGCCATTGTGAAGCTATGTGCATTTCTCAATGCAATCTCTCAGAAGGTGATCGATCCAGAAATGGTACCAAGGCTAAGGTGTGATGTGGCGCAATGTCTTGTCAGTTTCGAGCTGGTGTTCCCACCATCCTTCTTCAATATCATGACGCATGTCCTAGTTCATCTAGTCGACGAGATTGTCGTTCTGGGGCCCGTATTTCTACACAATATGTTCCCCTTTGAGAGGTTCATGGGAGTCCTAAAGAAATATGTCCGTAACCGTGCTAGGCCAGAAGGAAGCATCTCCATGGGCCATCAAACAGAGGATGTCATCGGGTTTTGTGTTGACTTCATTCCTGGCCTTAAGAAGATAGGTCTCCCTAAATCGCGGTATGAGGGGAGACTGACTGGAAAAGGCACGCTAGGAGCGGACGCAATAATTTGCAGGGACGTGCATTCTTGGTCTCAAGCACACTACACAGTTCTACAGAACTCTACCTTGGTGACCCCGTATGTCGATGAACACAAGAACAGTCTGCACTCCAAACACCCGGAGCAGTGCGACGACTGGATTACATGTGAACACATTAGGACTTTCAGCAGTTGGTTGGAAGCACGTCTCAGAGGTGACAACACTGTTTGTGATGAGTTGGACTTGTTGTCCAGGGGACCATCTTTGACTGTATTGATTTACAAAGGATATGAGATAAATGGGAATACATTTTACACGATTGACCAAGATCAAAAGAGCACCAACCAAAACAGCGGTGTCCGCTTTGATGCAACAACCGAGAAGGGAAAGGACACATATTATGGTTACATAGTGGACATATGGGAACTTGACTACGGACAAGATTTTAAGGTCCCTTTGTTTAAGTGAAAATGGGTCAATCTGTCAGGAGGCGGGTACATGTAGACCCATAGTACGGAATGACAACAGTGGATCTGAAAAATCTTGGGTACACTGACAAACCGTTCGTCTTAGCCAATGATGTGGCACAGGTTATCTATGTGAAGGACATGTCTACCAGACCGAGAAAAAGAAAGATAAGGAAACGAATACATCATACGATGAGCCAAAGCTCCACATAGTTCTTTCAGGAAAAAGGGATATCCTGGGAGTGGAGGGCAAGACAGACATGTCTGAAGATTATGAAAGGTTTCATGAAATTCCTCCCTTCAATGTCAAGGCTGACCCAAGCATCCTGATAAACGATGAAGATTATCCATGGTTACGGCTCAATAAGCAAATGGCAAAAGCGAAGAAAAAGTGAAGACTTTCTCCCACAACTATTATGATGATACCATGCCAAATTTTTAACAGACGAGCATGCTATGCCAACTTTTTGAGAGTTCATTTGAAAACTATGAATTTAGGTCGAATTTTCTCTATAGGTGCATCTATGTTCAGTTTTTTTAGTAAAGTTAATCACAAACTTGTGATTCACACAAATTTCAAAGAATTCAAATTTTAACTATTCAAATTTGCGTTTATAATTTTCTAAAACTAATGGCACTAACAGAAAGTTTATAATTTTGCTGACCTAAAAGCAAAAAGAATAAAAAAATAAAGCAAAAAACAAAACAAAAATGCCTATAATATTTGTTATGACTAACTAAAATTACCAAATTGAGTATAATGATAAAACACAGTAATATTAAATAGCAGGAAAAACAATGACTCAAAAATCAATTTTTATTGTAAAGTTATTCAAACTAGTGACATAAGATAAAAAAGAAATCACTACAAAACTATAAGTATTTAGTTCTAAGTAGAAATGAAAAAATAGCAAAAAATGCCACCAACTGGGCCACCACGGCCGGAATACGACTAGAAACCCAACCATGGGCCAGGATTCAGGCCCGCAGCAGGCCCAGTAGGCCCACAGGCATTGCAGTGACAGATTAGGCCCGAAAGCCTGCAGTTGAGAGGAGATCGAGAGGGTGGGCGCAGCAGCGCTTATAAACCACTCCCGAGCCCTCTCAACTAGCGAGGTGGGACTAAACTTTTGGGCGCGGGGCAGCACAAGGCCATTGGTCCCGGTTGGTGGGACGAACCGGGACCAAAGGGGTGCATTGGTACCGGTTCGTGACACCAACCGGGACCAATGCCCCTCTTTAGTCCCGGTTGGTGCCACCAACTGGGACCAAAGGCCGCCGCTTCCCGCCCTTTGGGCTGCTAAAAAGAGGCCTTTGGTCCCGGTTGGTGGCACCAACCGGGACTAAAGGGGGGCATTAGTCCCGGTTTAGGCCACCAACCGGGACTAAAGCTTAGACTGTATAACAAACACTTGTGAAAATTTTCAGTTTGCATCGCCAGTTCCCCCCTCCCCCGCCGACGACGCCGTGAGGCTGCTCCACCTCGCCGTCTACGCCGCCGCCGCCAACATCGTCACCTCCCCGAGCCCGCGCCGTCCTCATCGCCGGCATCCCCGAGCCCGCCGTCCTCGTCGTCCCCGTGGTTGCGTGCCTCCCCGAGCCCACCCCTCCTCGTCCCTGTCGCCGGCCGCGCGCCGTCCCGAGACTGCCGTCCCCGTCACCGCGTGCCACCCCGAGCCCGCCGTCCTCGTCGCCGGACTCCTGCCATCGCCGCCCCCCTCGAAGTGAGCCCCCCCCTTTCCCATGCATGCATGGTCCCGATCGAGTTCAGCCCTTGCTCTCTGCCCCTGCTCCATGGTCGCCGCCGGCCCCGACGCATTGAAGAGCAGAAGGAGAGGAGAAGGAGAGGAGAGGAGAAGGATCGAGTGGAGCAGCAGCAAACTTTTCTGAAATTTCTGAATTTTTTTTACAGATATGAACAGTGCATATAGAGGGTGTTTGATCAAATGCTAGATGGCTTTGGGCATTTTTAGGATTTATGATATTTTTTGTGGTGAGGTACTGATGCAAGACAAATGAAGTGTGGGTACTGTCATGAAGTTCGAGTAATTTTTGTGGTTGTAAAAGAGTTAGGAAAATTTAGAATGTGCTAAATATGTCAAAAATGTTTTTTTGTTCATACAAAGTTTTTTGTTCATAGAAAGTTTTTTTTTCATTGGCAGAAAGTTTTTATATATGACTATGGATATATGAGCAATGATGATCCATGGATGTATGCATTGATATATATGAGAAACGATGTTTCATAGAATATTTACCAAGTATATATGTATTTTTGTTCATACCATTTTTTCCATTTATATATGTATGTGGCTATAGATGGATATATATGAGAAATGATGATCCATGGAAAAGTTTTATATATGCAAAAATTACATTTTTAGAAAAGTTTTATATATCTAGCTAGGAAAGGAAGAAGAAAGAAAAAGGAGAGGAAAACAAAAATAAGAAGAGGAAGAAAGGAGAAGAAGAGGAGAGGAAGAAGAGGAGAAATAAATAAGAAGAGGAAAAAAGAAGAAAAAGAAGAGGAGAAGAAGAAAGGAATAGAGGAGAAGAAGGAAAAATAGAAATTTCTATTTTTTTCTTCTTCTCCTCTATTCCTTTCTTCTTCTCCCCTTTTTTTTCTTCTTTTTTTTCTTCGATCTTCTCATATATTCCTTTCTTCTTCTCCTCTCTATTCCCTCTCCCGATAACTTCAACACGAGGGGGGGGGGTCAATATACCCCTCGGATAACTTCGACATGAGGGGCGGTCGATATATATACCCCCTCTCGACTGTGATAATAACTTATACCGCGGGAGCACCCACCGACCCTCTCGCTCGACCAAAACTCTCGAGGACACCCAAACCCTAGAAAAAAATGATGTCGGTCACCTACCCCCTCCCGCCGCGCCCCTACCCGACAAACTCTCTCGAGGCCACCCCAAACCCTTGAAGCATTGTCGAGGCTACCCCAAACCCTAGAGAAGCAGTGTCGAGGCCACTAATTAATATATATGATTCCTTACTATGCTTAGCTAGCTAGTTCTACGTTTGCCACTAATATATCCATTTTTCATGTTTGAATAATAATTGCCATGTTGTAAATATTTGTAGAAACTATGGACACCACCCAAGACGAAGCAAACGAAGCGATGTTGAGGGACATAATCGCAGAAGGAAGTGATGTCGTCTCGTTGTATCTCAACGACACCGATGGTACTCTGGAAGGAGAGGGTGAAGAAACTGGCTCTCGTGACCTAATGCCGGTGCAAGAAGAAGAACGTGAGGACGGCTCCGGTGACCCAATGCTGGTGCAAGAAGGAGACCGTGATGACGGCTCCGGTGACCGAACCGAGTCCGGCCAGGTATATATATATATATTAGTTAAGCCTGTGCTGACTAGCTAATTGATGCATTCATTGTTTTGGTATGTACACATATTAATTAAGTCTTTGCTCATTTTTCTAGCCCTCCGGATCGAGCACAACTGAGGTAAAGAGACGAGGCCCAAAGAAAAAGTTGAGCTCGGATGAAAGGTTTGAGATCATAGCAATCGCGCCCGACGGCCAACCTATTGAGCCCATCCGAACAAAGAAGGCATTTGTTGCTCAGTGCGGGGTTCTTGTTAGGGACAAGATCCCGATCAGCATCCAGCAATGGTTCAAGCTGGCTACAGAAGACCCTGAGGTGTCTTACGTCAATGATATGCAGAAAAATGATCTTTGGACTGAGCTGAAGACAAATTTCACCCTACCGCCAGAGGATGATCCGGAGAAGCCAGTTGAGCAATTAATCAAGTCTTTTGCTCTTAACAGGATGGCAGACCTATTCAGGAGGTGGAAGAATGACCTGAATAGGTTTGTCGAGAAAAAAGAGACACCAGAATTCAAGGGCATATATGAGAAGATCAGAGATGACTGGCCTGCATTTGTGGCCTACAAGACATCGGAAAAGAGTAAGAAGATGTCGGTGACAAACAAGAAAAATGCTGCGAAGAAGAAGCTTCACCATCGCACGGGGTCAGGTGGATACCTCGTAGCCCGGCCTAAGTGGGCCAAGGCTGAGAATGATCTGCTTGCAAAAGGGATCGAACCAGAGACAATGAGCTGGCCAGACCGTTGCCGGACTTGGTTCTTCGAGGCTGGCGGAACCTTGGACCCTGTAATAGGGAAGTGCATTTGGACGGATGACTAACTTGACATACCCTTGAAGAAGCTTCGGTACTATATCGCTACAGCGCAGAAAGGGACGTTCCTTCCAGATAGAGAGAACGGCGAGCTCACAAAGGCCCTCGAAAATCCTGAGCACCCTGGACGGACACGAGGCACGCCAGGCTCCATTCCGTGGAAGGATGGGTTTCCGGACGCAGGCGGTTACAAAAGCCAGGAGAGGAGGAAGAAAGTGCAGCAGTCCAAACTGCAGGCGCTTAAAGAAAGGGTACTCGGGATAGAGGAACGAGAAGCAAATTGCAGCAAACGAACTGCCGAAGCTTCCCGTAAAGCTACCCCGCCATCTCAGCGGAGAAGCAGCGTGGCTTCCACCGAGCTGCTTCAGCCGGAGCTTGTCTTGACGGCTCCTGCCAGCTATCCCGTGGATGCTATCACGGAGGCTCAAATTTGCCACCTTATGACGCAATGGATGAATATGAAGGTCAAGGCGGCTGTTGGCTCTGTTTTTCCTAATGAACCTGACGCAACTTTTCACTGCCAGCCAATTCCTGAAGGATATGCTAAGGTGATGGTGGATGAAATAACGGAGGGATTTGAGGACCTCCCGCTTGACCACCCTACCGGAGAAGGGGAGACTCGACTGGGTTCTGCTCTGAAGACTCCATGCCTATGGCGGAAGGAGCTCATCAACCTTCCAAACTGGACGCCTCCTCCTCCTCCTCCTCCTCCTCCTCCTCCGGTGAGTCAGGGCACTCCGCCTCCTCCACCGCCTCCTCCTCCAGCGAGTGACGATCAGGGCCCTCGGCCGACTCCTTCTCGGGCGCATCTCCTTCTTCGCCTGCGCCGGCGCTCCCGAGCAGCTAGCCTACTCCTTCTCCGCCTCATCAGCCACGGCGGAAGAGACCCGCCGCCGCTCCGACAGCTGCTCCGGCGCGTCGTAGTCCTTCTCCTCCGCCGCGTAAGCAAGTCAAGAAGACTGCCGCTCCGTCTGCTCTGCCGGCGTCTAGCAGTACAGCCAGAGGCAGGAGAAAATACAAATTCGGTCCTTCTCTCAAGACTCTAGAGAAGTTACCATACGAGATGAGTCCGGAGGAGAACGCGAGGATCGCGCGAACCGAGAAGGTGACTGGTTTCAAGGGTTGAAAGCATGGAGACATCCACCTCTGAAGGAGAAGGTAGATTCGGTGAAAGTGAAGCGCACTTTGGCTGCCCTGGCAAAACCACCCAAGTCTCCGCCGAAAGGCAACTATGAGCGCATTATTGCAAAGACATGGGCCGAAGCGTCGCGGTCGGGAAGTACAATCAGTGATCAAAGGCTGAAAGAACGACGAGTAGCTGGGAAACAAATTGCCCAGCTCGGCGAACAAGCAAAGCAATCGTGCCCCCCGCTCAAGGTGCCTAGCGCCGATCCGAGGATGGCGCCCGGTTATACCAATCTTGACGATTACCTGCCCGACGATGTAGATTATGATTTCCTGGACGTGCAGATACACAGATACGAGTACGGGAAGCCTCTCGTCAAAGATGAAAGATCTCTAACAACGATGATGCGAAGATTGCATGATTGGTACATGAAAACCTGCAGAGAGTCTGGGGGGAGGAATACTTTGTATATGAGAGTTAAACCGGAGCATGACCTCGTTGGAATTGAACTGTTGCATGTTCCATTTGAGGAGTTCTATCAGTTTTTCAATCAATTGGCCCTCGATAAAGCAACGGTCACCTGCTACTGTCTGTAAGTACTACTACTTCTGTCATTAAGTCTCTCTATATAGCTCAGCTCTTTCATTGCATGTATTTATAATTATCCTCACTATATTATGCAGATTGAAGATCGCCGAATTGAAGAAAAGACAAATCGGTGATATTGGATTCATTAACACAAATCTCATAGATGGAGTTCAGGTTAAAGATCATGCCGCAGAAACCGAGGCCAACTTGCTACGATCATTCAAAATAAATGAACACAAAGATATAATACTCTTTCCTTACAACTTCAAGTGAGTGTTGTCTTGTGCATATTCGGTGTCCCTTATATATTAGTCCAGGTTATAGTAATGTAATTGATGAGTTATGCATGCGTGCGCAGTTTCCACTATATTCTCCTGGAGATTAGGCTTGAGAAGGGAGTAGTAACTGTCTTGGACTCGAGACGAAAAGATCCCCAGGAGTATGAGGACATGACTGAAATCCTCAAGAAGTAAGTTAAATCGATCATTATCCACCATATCAGAAAATTTGTTCATTTCCTGATATCAAGTAATTGTTTTCTTTTGTCTGGCAGTGTTTGGAGAAAATTCAGCACAAAATCCCCGGGACTCCCGAAGGAGCTGGAATTTAGATACCCGAAAGTAAGTACTATAGTACCATGTTCCGCGCGTCTCCTAGCTATTGATTCAAGCACTAGTTTCATCAATACCATTTGGAATTCTTGCTTATCTGTTTGATTGACCTCTATTTCTTGTAAAGTGGTTGTGGCAGGAACAAGGGAATGATTTCTGTGGATACTACGTCTGCGAGTCCATCCGCCACACGACCTGTGAGCGGGGCGGGTACTCTAAGAAACAATATGAAGTGCGTAAGAAATAATATTCACAATTTTTGTTTATTACCATCATTTGTGTTGAGTTTCATTCATTCATATATATATATATATATATATATATATATATATATATATATATATATATATATATATATATATATGTATGTATGCATGTATTGACCCCCTTCTTCAAATTAGATGTTTCGACAGCGGGATGAACTCCTAGAACCAGATCGCATGCGAGCAATTCAAGAGGAATTGGCGGCATTCTTTCTTGACCACATGATCACTGAAGACGGAGAATACTATGTGGACCATGCGTCCATAATTTAAGAGATTATATTTGTAAAAGATAATTATTGTATATATGTAGCCGGTAGTGTCGGATGATAGATATACGAGAACTTGTTGTTCGACCAATCTCTCGGAGAAGGAGAGGTGGTCGATATCACTTCTCTCTGTATGCATATATGTTCATGACGATCTTTTGTTTCCTTCATTTGCTTACTAGCTAGTTAGCGTGCCTAGTCCTCTCTATACGTATGTATAGTACATAGCGTCGACCAAGCACGGACATAAGAGAGGACACTTCTCTCTATTAATTAGCTATCTAACACAATATATGAAATACCTAAATTAACCCCCCAAAACCCCCAACCCCCCCCCTTTAAAAAAAACCAAAAACCCCAGCCACAGAAATGCTGACGCGTGGAGGTCTATTGGTCCCGGTTGGTGCCACCAACCGGGACCAAAGGCCCTCCTGCCTGGGCTCGGCGCGCAGGCTACGTGGAGGCCCATCTGTCCCGGTTCTGGTTTGAACTGGGACTAAAGGGTGAGGGTATTAGTAACGACCCTTTAGTCCCGGTTCGGGAACCGGGACTAAAGGCCCTTACGAACCGGGACAAAAGGCTGGTTTTCTACTAGTGTCTCACCCTCCCCGATGGAACCTTCCTCAGCATCTCAGGAAACGAGGTTCACCGCATGCCTCTACCGCATGGTAGTCGATGGCATGGCTCAATTGACAAGAAATTATTACTCATGAGCAGTGATGAAGTATGTTCATTGTTGGACCCTTTCTCAAAGACGACACTGGAGCTTCATAATCTGGTCACCATTTGGCAGAGCGAGATAGATGATCGTACTGAACAGACTCATGTACCAGTTTCCCATAAGTTGGTGGAGCCCTCACACTTGGACTCATCACAAAAGTTCGTTGTTGCTGCACTGATCCCTGACAAAGGTTATTCCCCTAATCTTTCTATCATCCAACAACCTGCTGCATCTTACACATTCAAGGGTGTACGTGATTGGGACCAACATATATTACTGGACTTTTACATTCTTCCATGGAAGGTTCTGTGTGGTATCTGAGTTTTACAAGCTTATCACCATTGATTTTGGCGAGAACCTTTGTGGTGGTCCAAACATCAAATGCGTAATTGACACTATTGGCGATTATCTTTGATCACCTTTGTACTTTTGTCAAGTCTGTGAACCCGTTATTAATTGCAATCTTGCCATGTCCTTTTGAGCTTGTTCTAGTGATTTCTGGAGATAGCTCAGTGTTCATGTTTTGTCATGATCTACCTGTACATCATGTCCATGCCTTTTTTTCATGTTGAGATCCTGTAGCTTGTTGTTTTGATGCTTGCTTTATGCCTAGTTGTTGTTTTGGACAGCTTGTCCTTTAAACTTGTATAGAGTGTATGTGTTGAACCGTTGCTCCGTTTTGAGTGTGCTCTATATGAAACTTGCTTAGTTTTGTGTGTAGCTTCATGTTACCTTGTTGCTTCCATGTTTTGAGGTGTTTTCTTGATGTTTGAACGCATTTTGCATCAATGCCATGCTTATCTTGTTTTGCTCATATCTTCTAGGCCGTAGCTCCGAATCTAATGAACTTTATATGTAACTTGACTAGAATTTCGTGTAGATCATCATGGTGCATCTTAAATTGCTGTTTAATAACTTGAACATAAGGTTTATTCAGGTCTGGACCAATTTCGAAATTTGCATATGAGGACTTACCGGAATTGTTATATGTTGTTTCCGGTCTCATTTGAACTTGCTTGATGTGTTGTTCTTGTATGCATCATCTCTTGCCATGAGTAGCTTCATGTAGCCTTGCCATGCATCATACATGGTTGAGCATCATGCCTTGTTCATGTGTGGGGTGTTTACCATGTTGTGTGCTTCTTCTCGATAGTTCTCGTTTTGTTGCGATCGTGAGAATTCGTTCGACTAGCTTGGTTCGTCTTCGTGGCTTCATCTTGTTCATGGACTCGTTATTCTTCCTTGCGGGATTTCAGGCAAGATGACCGTCACCTTGGATCTCATTACTATCATTGCTATGCTAGTTGCTTCGTTCTATCGCTATGCCGCGTTACCTATCACTTGCTTATCAAGCCTCCCAAATTGCCATGAACCTCTAACCTTGTCACCCTTCCTAGCAAACCATTGTTTGTCTATGTTACCGCTTTTGCTCAGCCCCTCTTATAGCGTTGCTAGTTGCAGGTGAAGATGAAGATTGCTCCATGTTGGATTATGTTTATATTTATGTTGGGATATCACAATATCTCTTATATTATTAATGCATCTATATATTTGGTAAAGGGTGGAAGACTCGGCCTTATGCCTGGTGTTTTGTTCCACTCTTGCCGCCATAGTTTCCGTCATATCGGTATTATGTTCCCGGGTTTTGCGTCCCTAACGCGGTTGGGTGATTTATGGGACCCCCTTGACAGTTTGCTTTGAATAAAACTCCTCCAGCAAGGCCCAACATTGGTTTTACCATTTGCCTCACATATGCCCTTTTTTCCCTTGGGTTTCCAGAGCCCAAGGGTCATCTTTATTTTAGCCCCCCCTCCCGGGCCAGTGCTTCTTCGAGTGTTGGTCCGAACCGAGCAACCTGTGGGGCCACCACGGGGAAACTCGAGGCCTGGTTTTACTCGTAGCTTGACTTATCCGGTGTGCCCTGAGAACGAGGTACATGCGACTCCTATCGGGATTTGTCGGCACATCCGAGCGGCTTTGCTGGTCTTGTTTTACAATTGTCGAAATGTCTTGTAAACGGGATTCCGAGACAGATCTGGTCTTCCCGGGAATAGGAATATCCTTCGTTGATCGTGAGAGCTTATAATGGGCTAAGTTGGGACACCCCTGCAGGGTTTGAACTTTTGAAAGCCGTGCCCGCAGTTATGGGCAGATGGGAATTTGTTGATATCCGGTTGTCGTAAACTTGAAGCAAACTCTTCTAAAATACACCAACCATGTGCGTAACCATGACGGTCTCTTTTCAGGGTTGTTCAAGAGGAGAGCACGATTTCTGGGTTATGTCTGACGTAAGTAGGAGTTCAGGATCACTTCTTGATCATTACTAGTTGACGACCGCTTGCTTTGCTTCTCTCCTCGCCCTTATTTGCGTAAGCTAGCCACCATACATGCTTAGTCGCTGTTGCAACCTCACCACTTTACCCCTTCCTTACCCATAAAGCTTTGCTAGTCTTAATGCCCATGGTAATGGGATTGCTGAGTCCTCGTGGCTCACAGATTACTACACAACAGTTGCAGGTACAGGTTATGCGATGATCTTGACGCGAGAGCGATGTTTAGTTGTGTTGGAGTTCTTCTTCTTCTTCGTCGATCACGGGATAGGTTCCAGGTCGACAGCCTGGGCTAGCAGGATGGTTGTCGTTTGAGTTTCTATTTATGTTTCATCTGTAGTCGGATGTGGATCTTGTATATGATGTATTGATGTATCCTTGCGGCATTTGTACGCCTTGTATGTATCCCCGCTATTATGTAATGTTGATGTAATGATATCCACCTTGCAAAAGCGTCTTCAAGATGCGCTTCTATCCTTGGTGGGACCTTCGAGTTCCTTTAGGATAGGGTCGCATCTTGGGCGTGACAAGTTGGTATCAGAGCCTCGACCAACCATAGGAGCCCCCTTGATTGATCGTGTAGTTTTGGGTGTTGTTGAGTCTAGAATAAAACTTTTTCGGAGTCTAGTTATATTGGAGAGTAGAACTTCTTTCTACTCCTCTGCCCTTTTGTCGCTCTGGTAAGGAATATTGGCGTAGGTGTTTTGAACTACTCCTGTCGGGGATATACCCCGTGGCATAAACCGGTCGGAAGTTTAACCCGGCCGGACTGGACGACTCACTGGTAACCCGACCGGAGCTTGGCGGATCACGGGATACCTGCCCTGTCTTGGCGGTTCATTAGTAACCCGGCAGGCAGGTCAGATGGATGACGAGGCCCATGGCCCAGAAGGCCGGTTCACGTTTAATGGTGGGCCGGTTTATGAGAAAAGCATAAGGACTATTCTCCTACAAAGGAAGCAAGACTAGGACTCCACTTATAATAGAGTAATCCTAATCCAATTAGGACTAGTCATGTAAAACGCCCCTTCAACATATATAAAGAGGGGGCAGGGCTCCCCAAAGAGGGACAAGCTACAAGTAAGAAGAAACAATCTTAGGGCTAGACACAAAGAGGAGAGCCGGTTTACGGCGACTCCCTCGTGATCATAATGAGACCTAGCCTCAAACAGCATGTAGGGTTGTTATCGGATGATGTTTTCCGGGGCCCGAAGCTGTCTAAATCCTTGTATTGTGTTGCGTCTCTCCATTCCGCTCAACCCCTCTCAAGCTACCACATAGATGCGTTGGCCTCGCGACTAAGTCCTGACACTAAGGACATCTGCCGTGACAATTCCACGACAGTTGACGCCCACCGTGGGGCCTGCGCACGGTGGTGTTGAGTTATTGGAGGGATCTCAGGGATCGAGAAGCTCATGTTCGGTCAGATGAGAAAGAAGCAGGCGCAGAAGACCTATATCAACTCTAAATTACAAGATTGGGGCTTGAGTTCAAGAAAAGTCCGAATTGCTGTGTCTATGCGCGTCCGCCGCAGCTGTGTACGATCCGCCGAGGCTGACGGCGATCCAGCAAGCTGTCAAGTCGCCGAATTTTTTAATGGAAAAAGTTTCATCATCTGAATCCAGATAGCCTGGTCAAATCCGTTCTGGTTTCAATATCATCCGGGTGCACGTAATCAAAGTGCCGTGGCTAATTAGTATGCATTAGTTGCAGCTCGTGGTTTGAGATCTAATTAATTTTGTGGAGCTGCTTCTTCACGGGATAAAGCCAATACCATCATCTGGGGTTTCCTAAACTACTACTAGCAGTTGAAGGTGTTAAGATTAATTAAAATAGTAATTAAGGGATTAATCCCTGCTTGTATTAACCTTTGGCGGTTACTTCTCCAAGCGTTGCGTTGGTTCTGTCTGAACTGACACCCCTTTTGTAAATGCCTGTTCCAGTGCTATATATAGCACTTCATCTAATGCAAAGAGATAGTTCGATCATTTGTTCTGTCGATCTCAAACACGTTATCAGCACGCTCCCGAGAGTGACTTGGTCGAGAGAAAAAGGGACGGCGTGACCGCTCCCCGGCCATGGCCTCTCCTGCAGAGTCATGATAGCGGCCACCGGCCGGCGTCGCCTCCCTCCGGCCGTCGTTGCGGGTCCCCTTCCCCCGAACGGCACTCGCGCCCGGAATAGCCAGGCTACGCCCGCCCGCGTCGAGGTTTCGCCCTCGCACGCTGCGCCACACCCCGCGCCAGGCCATGGCCACGCGTCGCCTGCGCCGAGGCTTCGCCCTCGCCCGCCTGGCCGTGCGCTGCGCCTGCCTGCGCTGCGGCGCGCCTGGGTCGGGGCTGCCCCTGGCCGCGTGCCCATCCACCCAGTCTCTGCGTCGGCCGCGCCAGGCCGTGGCCGCCCCTGGCCGCGCCCACCCGGGTCGGAACTGCCCCTGGCCGCGCGCCCGTCCACCCGGCCTCCGCGCCGCGCCGCGCCCCAGGCCACGGCCTCCGTGTCGCCTGACCAGCGCCCTGTGCCCGGCCTCCGCGCCGCGCCACGCCCCAGGCCACGGCCTCCGTCCGGCCGTGTGCCATGCCGCATCGCGTGCCCGTCCGCCACCCGCGGCGCACCAGCATCTTCTAGCGCTACGGCAGCATGAATACGTGCGGCAGTGCCCTCCCATCGGCAGCGAACGGTGGTGCGTAGCACGGCGGCGTGATCCAAAACGAATCCTTCGATTCGTAACCGCACATGGAAATTGGAAAGGCCATGGAGCCTTATCCCTTCGCGATTATACACTTTAGCCCATGCGGCTTTACCTATTTTCATAATAGGCTTGCGTGTATAAATCTTGGAGTAATTCCTGTATGTCTCAGGATAACTCAACATGGTCCAACTACTCGTACTATTCATTAGCACTTGTCATCTTTATTAGACCATGTATGTATAGATATGCATTTCAACCCATTTTCTGTTGAGTTTTACAATTCCAGAAATATGTGTATATTTACATTTGACATGTTCAATGTGTTTACCACATTCTCTAGAACATGTTTTTCGCGATTGAGATTAAATTTTCTCGCACAACAATATTGATTTGCAATTGAGAAATATATTTTTTCTCGGAAAACAATCTCATAGCGATTGAGATTAATTTTCTCTCGCAAAATATTAATTCACCCAGCTGAATTATCTTGCAACTTGATACAGGATCATCTCATTTAATTTGAGATCTGTACAATTCAAGTTTTTCACTTGAACATCAAGTGTGCAACATCATTACTATTCATTATAATAGTGGTGTATTTCTGTTGAGTACGATGTATTCCGGAATGTATGTATCTCCATGTTCGCTACATGTTGAGATTAATACGTCTATTTGCAATTGAGATTTTTAATTTCTTGTAAATAAGAATGCAAAATTCAAAGTGATTTCTTCAAATTGATGTATTGGGATCACAAGGTAGTCATATAGATTTACTGCCTTCGCAGATTATCAATGACTACTGTTAAAGCCTATATTTTGTCATTTTGACATTATAATTGCTTTACAAAATGCTCTCCCACACATTTTACTAAGTCATGACATAAGGCATTATGAATGAGTATCTACTGATTTCATCAGATTATACTCCCTAGTGCTGCGAGATCTAATCCATTTTGGAGATTATCTTCAAGATGTCATACTTAGCAATTTGATATTCACATTAATGGTTTCAAGATAACTTCTTGAAATACCCATTGATTTTTCTAAATTCATTACAACATCAACAATGATGGTCTTTAATTTACTAGTTGTAAATTAATTATATCTGGTTTACCCATAGAGGTAACATATGGCTATAGAGTTTGAGGCATTCACCCTCAATGGCCACCACTACCCTATCTGGGCCATGGACATCATGATCGCTCTTGTCTCTCGTGGGATAATGTGTGCAATCCTGGATTCACCTCTAGTCAGGATCACATCGCTAACAGAAAAATGATGTCTTATATATCATAAGGCATTAGATTCAGATCTCAGTATCTGATTATTCAGTATCAGCAATCCTGGGATACAATGAACCTCAAGGGCAAAGGTTTGAATCTTACTACACCCTTTAACCCGACATCACCAGCGGTGACGGGACCCTATGGGCACGGAGAACGTGAAGGTTGAATATGCCTCAACTAACATGTTTGAAGACTTCGTCTAGTCTCTCAATCTCCTGAGTGGTCAGTATTATTTATGTCCATTTCTTATGTTCTAATAAGAAGATAAGTATTTTTGTCATCATATATTGTATCAGCACTTTGGTAAAAATTCATATGTATCTATTCTATATATCCGACAGTGATTTTCTTGAGAATCTTCATGTCTATATATAGATTTCTACGGGAGTTAATCCGATGAAAAATGATATGTGCCTTGTGGACATATGCACCACAAACTCTATACTCAGGGAAGTCCAATGTTTCTACTCTCATTGAGAGAAATGAGATATTTTAAAATCGCTAGACGCGATGAGGTATTTGTTGGCTCAACTCGAGTCATATTTAGTATCTCTGTGGGTACTCGAGTAACGTTGGGATGCTTCATTGTTTCCCAAGTTAACTCGTACCCTAGTAAGCTATAGAGATATTCGTCAAAATGATTTCCATAGCGAAACTTATACTGACAAGAAAGAGAAATACATTCTCTTTACCATATGCAAGGGATATGGCAAGCACATTCTCTATGTATCATCTGGATTGTACTACACATACTACAAAACCCGTAGCACATATTACGCCCAAGATAGTTTTCCAAAATGTCTTGTACATGAAAATCTTGGCATACTCGCCTTGGTCATCGAGACACTGGGTTGAAACCGAAACTATCAACAATTCCAATAGTTTATGATTATTATGATGCTAAATTCTAACACCATTTGGATTTTATGTGCACTATAAGTGACACAGGGAAGCTAATTTTAAGGCTCGCACACCTTAAAGTCTATGCTGAACCACTCAGACTCCTTGAATGAATCAAGTTGAGGTAAGTGGCTCTTCCCATCCATTGACTAGACTATTCAGGTGTTCCATGGTTCTAAAAGACACATCTATATGATGGTCTCAAGTATGGTTTATCCACACGAAACCATTGACTCATTATCCTGACATCGATTTCAAGCAAATCGAATGGATAACATTGCAGAATTCTTCTTGAGTGCCTTCCTATGGCCCTCGGATTGAAGTTTAGCAATTTGTCCTAATGTCTAGACTCAAAATGGTTTGGTAGAATACTTTATCCAAAGAGTTAAGCTCATTGCATTATCTTTACTTTGGAATTGCAACTTACCAACTTTACGTTCGAGTCATGCAGTTTTACACGCTCATGACCAAACTGCATAATATTATTCCCCTCTATCTTTGATACGTGGAAATCTACCAAGTATTTCCTATCTGCGGTAATTCGGTTACACACCGATATCATCACCCCGACATACATCATTGGCCCCTCAACATATAGTTGGGATCTATGTGAGGAATAACTGTATTACCGTAAATACCTCAAGCCTCTCACATGGGGAGTTATTCAAGGCCAGTATGTTGATTCAATGAGGAATATTTCCGGGCATTAGGGGGAGAATTCAAGTACCATAAAGAATGCCAGAAAATTAGTGGAATGTTCAACATATTTCTGCCTCATATCCACGTACTCAAAGAGCTGAACCATGCGTTCAGAAGATTTGCAACATATTGCAAATAACCTGCCAGATTCATTTACTGACTATAAAGGTGTCACACAATCCTACAATCCTGTAAAAGTACGCCTGAAAGAGTGGAGGTACCAACAAAATCCACACCACTCCCCGTTCAAAGCAACAGGGGGAGATGTATGGCAGAAGTACATCAGGATTCAGCTTCTCGCAAGTAAGGATATCAAGGCTTGTGAATCAGTAAATGCAAGTCAACTTCACGTTGACAGACACCTAATGGGTAGTATACACCCAGTGGACGGTAAACCTCCACCAACCCAGGTCATAGTGCACACAATGACCGGGACATCGGAATACCCGACTCAATCGCATTGGGAAATCACAAGCAGTCACCGTGGGTAATAATATTTCCATCAACTATATATTGATATATAGATTCTGGAGAAACATATAACTGGAAGTCTACAATTGTCGACATACATTTCTCAACTAGATTGAAAAAACCTTTCAAGTGATTCAGATCCAAAGACCATGGCCATGGCAAAGTGTGAACAACACTCGGACTGAACTCAAGCAAAGGGTATAATCTAGGTAGAAATAATCTTGCTCAATAATGGGAAGGTATTCATAAGCAATACCTACACCAGTTTTCTTCTGGAAATGGAATTGAGAACAATGAGGTGGTGAAACATAGAGCAAGTATTGTAGCACAAGGGTTCACGCAGATACCCAACTATTCTCCAGAGGTGAAATCTCTTTCCGATAACTTATATCATTTGCAGTTCAAAATCATCTATCTCTGCAGTTGATAGATGTAGTGATTACATATCCATGAGGATCACTAGATTCAGACATTTATGATTGATTCCTGATGGAATCTCAATTCTGAATCGAAGTACAAAATGCAACATACATCGTGTAAAATCAATAAGTCACCATATGACTTATTATTATCGTCGGTACATTTGGTACAACCGACGTAGTGAGTTCCTTATTCACAAGGATTACTCGTACAATGATGATTATCCATGTTTGTGTGTCTGCAATGACGACACATGTAATTATCTAAATGGCAGAGTTTAAAATGAAGGATTTGGGTAAACCAAAATACCGCTCGTTACTACAAATTGAGCACCTTCATTCATACATTATGGTATACTATGTTGTCTACATCCATAATATATTGGAGAAACTCATTGTCGACAAATCTTATCCATCCATAACTCTCATGGTAGTTCATTCTCTAGACGTGGAGAACGAACTATTTAGACCAAGAGATGATCGAAATGAGATATTGAGACTCAACGTTTCATAATGCCATTGGATTCACCAAACACAATTGGTTGGCACTCAAGAATATCTTTCGATATCTCCAAGGCATCAAACATCTTGTCCTGGTTTTTCAGTTTCACATAAATGTGAACACCGATATCATTGGATACATCGATCAGATCTCAACTATGTCAGATCGTAGACAAGCTTAGTGTTCCTATTAGGTGTGTTAGCCCTCTCATGAAGAGTCTTCGAAGAAGACCTCATGGCTACATCCACCAACCATTATCTCAACGATAATGTTTCTTGTGTTGCCCGGATGCAAACAGATATATGTTCTTGGGATTGGTATGTGACGGCTTTGAAATTTGCAAGAATCAGGGGGAGTATCTTCCTGAATTGTTCCTGTTCAATGCATCATATTATACTCTTTTTTCTTTCGTGAGTTTACTATACATGTTCTCATAAAGGTTTTTAATGAGGTAATATCAACATGAGATCATATGTCATACTTTCTGTTTTCCCCACCGGGATTTTTAGGAAAGTATATACGACATATTTATTGTCCTCTAAATTCTATGAGTTTCTCATATTGAGTTGAAAGAGACAATAACCATTATATGTTGCATCATCTTTCTCCTTCTTTTCCCACAGGGTTTGAAGGAGTTTTTAGCAACATATCAAACACTTTTCTCCTCATATTTTTCCCACAGGGTTTTTGGAGGAGTCTCTTTCAAGATGATGATGCTACCTGAACAAGCATGGATTAGAGGGAGTGTTAAGATTAATTAAAATAGTAATTAAGGGATTAATCCCTGCTTGTATTAACCTTTGGCGGTTACTTCTCCAAGCGTGCGTTGGTTCTGTCTGAACCGACACCCCTTTTGTAAATGCCTGTTCCAGTGCTATATATAGCACTTCATCTAATGCAAAGAGATAGTTCGATCATTTGTTCTGTCGATCTCAAACAGAAGGAAGAGAAGATTATGATCCGGATTCCCCGCTCCGAGCCGGCCACGGCATCTCCTCACCTTGTTAACCCGCCTGTTTCTCTCTTTACCGCGGGTCAGCCCGACCGTAAGTCGCCCGGCCAGCTCGCCGCCGTGCAAAAACTGCCCCGGACCGATCTGTTCACCGAAAGTTGCAATTCCTGCATCCAATGGTCGCTACTACTCCCGAGAAGAAAAATTGCAGCAGTGCACGCCTGACTACTACTGGGGTGCTTTCCGTGTCATCACATAAAGGCATTAACCAAAGCCAAACAACCAAAGCAAGCTACACATCAGCTCGATAGAACCACGCCAAAGCCACCACCGCCGATGGCCGCAGCACTGCTGTCGTCCGCCAGAGACGCCGCCACTCCTGCGGTCACGGCCGCAACGCCCGGCCGCCTCCGCGTATGCTGTTCTCGGTCAGGAGTGAGCGCCGAATTGAGTCCACTGCCATGATTAACGGAGCGCGCCTCGAACTGGCCCTTCCCTCGCCCGTGTCGCCTCTGAGATGCCTCAGTCCGCTTCAAGACACTGATGTTGGGCCGGGTCTGACCCGCAGTGGCCTCGCCTCCGCGATCTCAAGCTCACCGCCACTACTGCAGGATATGGTCTTCCTTTCTGAAGCAGTACGGATACGACACAAAGAAAAATTCGGACTATATTTCCGAGACTGTCGGCTGTACGCCTCGGCTACGGAGCCATGGTTTCGCTCCAATCCGTCGTCCCTACGGTCGTCGAACCACCGGCTCGCGCTTGAACCGCCGGACTCCGCCTCCATGGCTTTGTCGGCCTCAACCTGCTGGACTCCGTTCCCGCCACGAGCCGCCTGGATCCACCGCAGGAGTGGAGCCGAGCCGCCCATACGGGCTGCCCGCGCGCTTCGCGCCTCTTCCTCGACCGCCACCAGCCTCCGCCGACGCGCCCCCGCTGTGGCCGGCCTCGCCTTCCGCTGTGGTCGCCATCACCGGCGCGGCCTGGATTCGCTGTCTTCGGTCAAACCGCCGGGAGCTGACCCGCCGCTCGCCCTACTTCAGTCAAACCGTTGCCTGGTCAGCCCACATCTACAGCCCGGACGTTCGATTGCCGGACGTTCCTCACCGGTTCGTCAACACTGGACTTTTATTCCACTGAACCGCCGCCGCCTCTGCCTGTTTCCAAACCGCCGAGGTCGTTGACCCGCCGACTTCAACTCTGTTGAGCTGACTCGTTGCACCTGCTCCTACCGTCTCCGCCAAGGTCTTACCTGCACGCGGACGCTTAGGCCCCGGCATCCATCGCGCCGATTTGCTACTGCTGCACCCCGCGCGCCGATTCACCACTGCTACGAGCTGCTGCCATCCTCGCGGGCTGGTTCATTAGCCGTGACCGCACCCTTGTGCTGCCTCTGTCTTGTCTCCGGTTCAAGTCGCCCCCGGGCCTCGCCTCGTTTTCGGTTCAAGTTGCCGGACAAGCCTGAGAGTCACGATTGACTCGCCATCCCTGGATATTTCCACGGCGCCTCATTCCAGCCGGTTCAAGTTACTGTAGGGCGGGTCACCTTTATGGCGTTGAACCGGCCAGGGCTCCACCAACACCTCCGTGAGTGGATCAAGATCGACTATGGCAGACGTGCATCACCCATTGCTGCTGCGCCAAGTACTCACTGTAATGAGAACCGCCGGCCACGTCCCCAACTCTGCTCCGTCCGCGGCCTGCGTTAAGACAGCCGGCTGCTGCCGTTACTTCTGCGGACTTGTTGTTACTATAACCTGGGCAAATTTGACTATTCTGACCTGTGGACGAAATCAATTCACAAAATGAACTGCTCGTGAAACAATTTCACAGCCCTAACCTTTTTGTGTGGCGCCCGCCACGACGGCGCCACACCGTACGGTGCAGCGCCCAGCCCGGAGGCGTTGCACTTCAGTCCACCGTGGCAGCCCCTGGGCCCGCACCCAGCAGTGCAGCGCCTCTGAGCTAGGCGCCACACTTGTCGTGGAATTGTCACGGCAGATGTCCTAGCAAAAGGACTTAGTCGTGGAGCCATCGCAACGGGTTAACTTGAAGGGGTTAAAAACGGACGCAAGGACACAGTGTTATACTAGTTCGGCCCCTTCGATGAAGGTAAAAGCCTACGTCTAGTTGTGATGGGATTGATGTGTTTCGAGGGCTAGGGAGCAGTAAGCTTCGCCTAAACCTCGAGTTGTTGTTGCCTGTCCCTAAACCGTCGTCGGGTCGTCCCCTTATATACACGGGTGACGCTCGTCGATCTACAAAATCCCAACCTCCGGTTCATAAACGTGCCCGGGTTGGTCTCTCTATTCCTAACTTACAATGCAAGTTTACCTCAGGCCGGTTTATGGCCATAAACCTTTAAACCGATTATAGGCCTTGGGCCCTTCTATTTCTCCTTGGGCTTTAACATCTTGGGTCCATTGACGGAGCTAACCCGGGCCCTGTAGGCCGGTTTACCCCAAATAGCAATATCCCCAACATTAGGCCCCAGATTGATTTGAAAAGGTTCATGTCAATCCTTAATAAGAATTTCTGTCTTCAAATGTCTTCCAGTACTGTTAAACCGCCGTTTTGTCGTCTCCTCTTGCTGCTGTAAACCGATATGACGTCAGCACAAAGTTACCGTTTCTTTTTGCTAAATCCGCAATAATCAAGGCGACAGCTGGGCTCCCGAAATCACCGGCTCCTGGATTCGCGCGCCTGGCACGCGCGCCGCGCCTTATAAATAGGACTAGAAGGCCATCTTCCTTTCCTCCCTTTCGTCCCCTTCTTCGTCTTCCTCGCGACTCAGACTTCGGAGCTCCGCCGCCGCCGTCAGCTACTGCATCAACTCAGGCCGCTGCATCAACCTGACCGGACCAGAGTACCGCGGCGACCCTCCGCATCCGTTTGGATCCCGGTAAGGCTCCTGTTCTTCTTGCTTTAGATCTGTTCTAGGGTTCGTCATCCTTATCCTGCCACTGTTTATTGTTCATCTCCATAGCAAGTTTTTGTGAACAGATTATGATACTTATATTGTGATTTGTAGTCACTCTCAGTATTCGCCATAAATCTGTACTCATCTCCTTAGATCCCACTCATTTCCCTGCTTGTCAAACTTGTGCTGTTCTGCTGCGAGCCAAACCTCATATTTTTACTTCTTTTTTGCCCTAGCTGTAGATCCATTGTTTTGAAAGAATCCGTACGGGATCTGTTTCTGCTTTCATATTCATAACTGTTAGATCTGGTCGGTTTAACTTTTAGCAGAGCGAACAACCCAAACTATATATCCATTAGTCCCCTTGATGAACCGCCAGATGATATCATTCTAGATAACTCCAGTCTATATAAGAGCATCTTCGGTTTACAATCACACCTGTTCTCAAACCGGAATACCTTTGTCTTGTAGATTTCCTCATGGCAAAACAGGTATACGAATGCAACTGGGTTCCCTCTCGCATCACCGAGACCCAATTAAACAACTTAGTTCTGACTGGCGCCTTGAGTAGCAAAAATGCCATCCATTGGAGGGTTCCAGGGAATGAATGTCCTCCTACCCCACAGGAAGGAGAAGTTGTTGTGTTTGCGGATCACCTGGCCCGGGGCTTTAACCCACCCGGTTCAAAATTTTACCGGGACGTCCTGGCTAATTTTAAGTTGCGCCCACAAGATGTTGGTCCAAACTCAGTCACGAATATCTGCCATTTTCAAGTGCTTTGTGAGGTGTACTTCCAGGAGGAACCTACTGTAGAGTTGTTCCGAGACTGTTTTCATTTGAACCGACGTACTGAATTCACCGACGGCCCTAATATGGAACTGGGTGGTATGGCGATTCAAAAGAGGAAAGAAGTGACTTATCCTCACGCCAAGCTACATAGTCATCCGCAAGAATGGAATCACACTTGGTTCTATTGCAAGGATACTTCCCCTGCTGAAGAAAATCCTCTGCCTGGCTTCCGTCCAGAGAGACTTAGCAATACACACCCCTTCCCCCCAAGGCTAACCGCCAAAGATAGGAGTAAGTATGCCCCTCAACTGTCCAAGCTCAGAGCCTTCATGGCTAACGGTTTAACAGGAGTAGATCTTGCCCGTTGTTGGATTTCATGGAGCATCCTGCCCCTTAGTATCCGCTCCGGTTTAATGTGCAAATACACGGGCCGGGTTAATGATCCTTTGAGGCACTGCAACATTCAGCTGACGGAAGATGAAGTTACTGAAGCTGTGAAAAAGATGCTGAATGAACCGGAATTTGCGCCCGAACCGGCCTGCTTCCCTTTTGTGCTACAAATAAACCACCTGCTGTAAGCATCTCACCTCTGTTTGTTATAGAATTTATGACCTCCTTATATGTATACTGTTAACTCCAATCCTTTCTGAAACAGGGAGATGATCCGTTTTGGAGCAAGAAGCTTCAAGAGCCAACAGAAAAGGTAACCCGACCCAAAACAAGGGTGAAGAAGCCTGCTCAGAAGAAAAGGAACACCGCTTCCTCTACCCCGGAATTAGATGAGGATGATGTGGGTAACCCGGACCTTGAGGTAGACCTCGATTCAGTTGGCTTACTTTTTATACGTCTTATTGATGATGATATTTGTCAGGACGACGCTGAAGCGAGTAATGCTGAAGGCCCAGAGGTAACTATTCTTTCTTCTGATACAGTTCCTTTGCCTTTGAAAAAACCTCGCCAAGCAAACCGGAAAGTTAAATTCTCTCATCCTCTTGCTTACTTGGATCCCAAATTTCTTGTGAAGACCCAGCAACATGAAGCTCGTCGCACCACCCGGCATAGTGGCCAGGTAGTTACCTCCGCCGGTTTACCGAACAGCCCGGTTCGGAAACGCCGCTCAGAGGTCTCCGATTTATGCGCTAGCTTTCCTCCTAAAGCAGGTTTAATTCGTCAGCCTCTTAATCCATCTGACTCCGATTATCAGGTCACTTCCCATTCGTCTTCTGGTGAATCTTCAGCCACTCAACTGCCACCGCTAAAGACAGTTATTGGGTAAGTTTGACCGATCACAACATATTTCCATATGGGTTTCTTAATCCATCTTACACCGTTCTTTCAATCTTTGGGTCTCTCCCAGGGCTAAACCTAGACCGAGCAAGAAGGCTCGTCTGGATAATCCGGCCGAAGGAACTGCCGCTCCTGAACCGGAGAAAACTCCTGGTGCTGATGCTCTAGTTCGTGAAGACATTCAGAATTATCTACCTCCACAAGATGACGCCTACGCTGAAGAAAGGCCTACCGATCCTGCCAGCCATACCGATCAGCCTGCCAGTCCTGTTCGGGTTGAGGAATCCATCCACCCTTCTGGAACTGTTGATAAACCGACAGTGCCAATGCAGAGCAGCAATTCCAAAGATGATGATGTTGTGATTACCGGCATTGGTCGCTCTGAACCGGGAAACTCTGCTACCTTAGCCAAGCATACTGCTAAGGAAGAAATCTCGGCCATAAAGGGCAAATGGGACGTTGATTCCTCAACGTATGCCGCTTTAAGCGCCCAAGATCTTTATTCTGGGTACCTGAACCGACTGTACACCAGTCGCGATTATGAAGCTGGCATGATCAGGATGATGAAAGAAAAACTTGAGGTAACTCTCTTGTGCTTCATTCTATTGCAACTTAGCTTCTCAATTTCTTCCAATCTGAGATGGTAATCCGAATCATGCTGCCTTGACAACCAAGGTCCGGTTTGAAAAAAACAGGGCTTCAACATAGGTCGTAACCAGAAAACATCATCAAATAACCATTAGCCCCCAAGTGCCAAGTGTAAATACTTGTATTAATCTTGGGACTTCTGTAATGTAAAACATGCGTTAAGATCAAGTACTCATTAGCCCCCAAGTATCGAGCACATAACTTGCTTGTGTGGTTGATACTTCCAAACCGTGCAATATTTTCTGAACATTGCTGATGACCTGCTGCAGGGGGATCTGAAGACCAAAGAGAAACAAGTCTCGGACCTTCAGGAAATCCTAAAAACCCAGCAGGCTGAAACTGCAAAAGTGAAGGAAGAATTGACCAATGCCTTAAACGTTATGGAACAGCTGAAAGAAAACTGCAAAAAGGAACAAGCTGATTGGGCTACTGAAAAGGCTCTTTTGATTAAAAGGGCTGAAAATGCCGAAGCTGCTCTCAAACCGGTGGTTGATGAATTATCCACCGTAAAGCGACAAATACACTCCATGACCTCTGCCGTCTTTGGTAAATTTCTTTCGATGCCCTTCCTCCAATTTGCACCTTGTCTGCTATATCCTATGTCCGGTTTATAATCCATCTTGAAACACTGCAGGCACACGTATTGGACACTTGGGTTCTGATGTGCGGATGAAACTCAAAGATGCTTATACTTTGATTGAACAGTTGTATACCGGAGCACAGAGAGCTATCACCACTGCATCGCATAACAACCCCGCACCGTCTCTGATTCAAGACACGTTAAAAAGGTTATCCATGCTTCCTGCCCGGATTGAAGAGTTAAAAAGATCAGCTGCTCGAACCGGAGCCATCACTGCCTTGATCCGGGCCAAAGCGTGGGTACCAGACTTTGATCTTGTCGAAGCGGCACAAGGATATCCCAGCTTGAAAGAAGACGGTTCAGATTTCGGCAAAAATGACTTGAGGGCGATAAACCGGGCGGTGCGCCCCCTAGCTTGTCAATTGGCTGAAGAAGCAGATCTGACACATTATCAGGCCCAATATGATAACCAGAACAAGCGAGTAGCTGCCACGATCCCTGAAGCGGAAAACCTTATTCCTCCAATCCGTAAGCATACCTACGGCCCTAACATTGAACCGTCTTTGCTGATTCATGAAGAAGCTGTTTTTCAAGCGTTAAGGGGAATCGACTGGACCACTGCTGATTTCCAGCCAATGGGTAGCCATGAGAAGGCTGAAGCGGCGCAAGATGATCCACAACCTTCGAACCGAGGCGGCGAACAGGCGTAATCAAAGCTCTGGTTCACCTTAATTGGTCACGTTAATCCGTCAAGAAACAATATATTCAGGCACTATGCTGCCTTGTAATAAGATAGTTAATACCTCTGCCTTTGAATGCGCCTTTGTGCACGGGTACTGATGCCCTTGCCATGACTTTCTCCAACTTGTGTTTCCTGTCTTTACTGGGTACAAAGGACGGTCTTTCGACCATACAAACCGTGCTGCGCCTTTGCCAAACCGGGCAACTTGCCTCCGGGTTAAAAAATGGACCAGGCTGTGTCAGCTGAATCGGTTTAAAAGTATTTGTCGTTCCAAAGAACAAAAACACCACAAGAAGGAAGATAACAAACAACCAAATACGAGAGGAAAACGCAATAGTAAAACGCATGCAAATGGTGGTTGCTATGAACCGTTCAGAAGGCGTTACCATCGTCAAGACAAAAAAACCAAGCCCCCAAGGGGTGTAGGTACGGTTTAAGTCGACTAGGTTCCTAACTGAATCGTGGAAAATATGCCGGTCAAATGGCATTGCATTGGTTCGGATTCGACCAAGCCCCCAAGTGACTCAGTGGCCTAGGGCCGATCAAGTGGCATTGCATTGGTTCGGACACGACCAAGCCCCCAAATGACTTATTGGCTGTTTAAAAGCCGATCAGAAGGCATTACCATCATCAAGACATGACCGAGCTCCCATAAGGTGTAACTACGGTTCAAGTCGATTAGGTCCCCAACTGACTTAGTGGCAAATGTGCCAGCCAGAAGGCATTACCGTCGTCAAGACATGACCAAGCTCCCCGGAGGTGTAGCTACGGTTCAGGTCGACTAGGTCCCCAACTGACTTTGTTGATCTTCTGTGAAGCGACCTCAAGGGGTAAACCGGAGGTTGCCCTAAAGCGAACCAACTCCGTGTAACCACGCATGATGTGAAGAAAAACAGAGACCCCGCTTTACTCGAGGCTCCGGTTAATTATATTGATCATAATATAAACATGGTCATGATATGTACATAAACAGAGCCCAAGGCTCATGTATAGTAAGGTCGAAGATGAGCTATGTTCCATGGCCTGCTGGTCTCCTCCTCTGATGTGCGTGAATCTTTGCGCTCTCGAATATCAATCAGGTAGTATGACCCATTATTCAGATTCTTGCTGACCACAAAAGGTCCTTCCCAAGGCGGGGATAATTTATGCATATCAGACTGATCCTGGATGAGCCGGAGCACCAAATCCCCCTCCTGAAAGGTTCTGGTTCTAACCCGACGGCTGTGGTAACGGCGAAGATCTTGCTGGTAAATCGCTGAACGGGCAGCTGCTAAGTCACGTTCCTCATCCAACAAGTCAAGAGCGTTCTGCCGTGCCTGCTCGTTGTCCGCTTCAACATAAGCTGCCACACGAGGTGAATCATGTCGTATATCACTTGGGAGAACCGCCTCTGCTCCATAGACCATAAAAAACGGCGTAAACCCCGTGGATCTGTTAGGCGTGGTGTTGATGCTCCATAATACAGACGGTAGCTCCTCAACCCAACAACCCGGCGTCCTCTGCAAAGGGACCAGAAGCCGGGGTTTGATACCTCTCAAGATCTCTTGATTCG
This sequence comes from Aegilops umbellulata, assembly GCA_032464435.1. NCBI lineage: Eukaryota > Viridiplantae > Streptophyta > Magnoliopsida > Poales > Poaceae > Aegilops > Aegilops umbellulata. Next base: position 347,449,979 of record CP136059.1, read on the forward strand.
CTCGTTCTGCTTGACCATTAGATTGTGGGTGAGCTACCGAAGAAACATCAAGCCGTATATGCTCACGTGCGCAGAACTCTTTCATGGCACCTTTGGATAGATTTGTACCATTATCTGTGATGATGCTGTGTGGAAAACCAAACCGGAAGATCACCTTCTTTATAAACCGAACCGCCGTGGCCGCATCACATTTACTGACAGGTTCTGCCTCCACCCACTTTGTAAATTTGTCAACCGCCACCAATAGGTGGGTCTTCTTATCTTTGGAACGTTTAAAAGGCCCAACCATATCGAGCCCCCAAGTCGCAAACGGCCAAGTAATTGGAATCATCCTCAATTCTTGAGCCGGTATGTGCGCTCGTCTAGAAAATTTCTGGCAACCATCACATAGCCTGACCAGGTCTTCTGCATCAGCATGAGCAGTTAACCAGTAGAAACCGTGGCGGAACGCTTTAGCCACCAATGATTTTGAACCGGCGTGGTGGCCGCAATCCCCTTCATGTATTTCACGTAATATTTCGCACCCCTCCTCAGGGGATACGCACCGTTGCAGCGCTCCTGACACGCTGCGATGATGTAGCTCCCCTTTGAGAATGGTCATAGACTTGGACCGCCGTACTATCTGCCGAGCCAAGGTTTCGTCTTCTGGCAACTCACCCCGGTTCATATATGACAGATAAGGAAGCGTCCAATCCGGGGTGACGTGAAGAGCCGCCACTAATTGAGCCTCCGGATCAGGAATAGCCAACTCCAGCTCACCGGGTAGCTGTACCGATGGGTGATACAATACATCCAAGAAAACATTGGGTGGGACCGGTTTACGCTGAGAGCCCAAGCGGCTTAAAGCGTCCGCTGCCTCATTCTTTCTGCGGTCCACATGGTCCACCTGATAGCCTTTGAAATGCCCTGCCACCATGTCTACTTCACGACGGTATGCAGCCATGAGCGGATCCTTAGAATCCCAGGTGCCAGATACTTGCTGAGCTACTAGGTCCGAATCACCAAAGCACCTAACGCGGCTCAGATTCATCTCTTTAGCCATCCGAAGACCATGAAGCAAAGCTTCATACTCAGCCGCATTGTTTGTACAGGGGAACATTAAACGGAGGACATAACAAAACTTATCTCCTCGTGGGGAAGTTAAAATGACTCCAGCTCCCGAGCCTTCCAATTGTCTGGATCCGTCAAAATGAATAGTCCAATATGTGTTATCCGGCTTCTCCTCAGGTGCTTTTAACTCTGTCCAATCGTTTATGAAGTCGACAAGTGCTTGTGACTTTATGGCCGTCCGGGGTACGTATCTTAAACCGTGCGGCCCAAGCTCGATAGCCCACTTGGCAATCCGACCGGTCGCCTCCCGGTTCTGTATGATGTCACCCAAAGGAGCAGAACTGACCACCGTGATGGGGTGCCCTTGAAAATATTGCTTCAGCTTCCGGCTTGCCATAAAAACACCATATACCAGCTTCTGCCAATGCGGATACCTTTGCTTGGACTCGATAAGCACTTCGCTGATATAGTAAACCGGACGCTGAACCGAATGCTCCTTCCCAGCCTCCTTGCGTTCTACCACAATCGCCACACTGACCGCTCTGGCGTTCGCAGCAACATATAACAGGAGTGGCTCTTTATCTACGGGGGCTGCCAACACTGGCGGATTGACTAACTGTCGCTTCAAGTCCTCAAACGCTTTATCAGCCTCCGGACTCCAGACAAATTGATCTGTCTTCTTGAGCATTTGATACAAGGGGATCGCCTTTTCATCGAGGCGGCTGATAAACCGGCTTAACGCAGCAATCCGCCCGGCCACGCGCTGAACATCATTGACGCATTTCGGTTTGGCCAGGGAGGTGATGGCCGTGATCTTTTCCGGATTGGCCTCAATTCCTCTATGGGACACTAAGAATCCCAACAATTTGCCTGCAGGTACACCGAAAACACATTTAGCTGGGTTGAGCATCATTTGGTACACTCTCAAGTTATCGAAGGTTTCCTTCAAATCGTCAACCAGGGTCTCCTTCTTTCGTGACTTGACCACAATGTCATCCACATAGGCATGTACATTACGACCAATCTGTTCGTGGAGGCAATTTTGCACACACTGTTGATAAGTAGCCTGCGCACTCTTAAGCCCGAAGGGCATAGAAACATAGCAGAAGGCTCCAAAGGGAGTAATGAACACCGTCTTCTCCTGGTCCTTAACTGCCATCTTGATCTGATGATAACCCGAATAGGCATCCAAAAAACTCAAACGCTCGCAACCTGCCGTAGCATCAATGATTTGATCAATACGGGGGAGAGCAAAAGGATCCGCTGGACAAGCTTTATTCAAGTCTGTGTAATCCACACACATGCGCCAGGTGCCGTTTTTCTTAAGAACTAGCACCGGATTAGCAAGCCACTCGGGATGAAAAACCTCAATAATAAAACCAGCTGCCAGGAGCCTGGCTACTTCCTCACCAATCGCTTTACGTCTTTCTTCGTTAAACCGGCGTAGGAACTGTTTTACCGGTTTATACTTAGGATCCACATTAAGAGTGTGCTCAGCGAGTCGCCTCGGTACACCAGGCATGTCGGATGGCTTCCATGCAAAGATGTCCCGATTCTCACGGATGAACTCGATGAGCGCGCCTTCCTATTTTGGATCCAAGTTTGCACTGATGCTGAACTGCTTGGACGAATCGCCAGGTACGAAGTCAACAAGCTTAGTTTCAGCAGCTGATTTGAACTTCAAGGCTGGATCGTGGTCCGTAGTTGGCTTCTTTAATGAAGTCATGTCCTTCGGATCAACATTGTCTTTGTACTGCTTTAGCTCCTCCGTAGCACAAACCGATTCTGCATAAGTCGCATCTCCTTCCTCGCATTCCAAAGCGATGCGACGGCTCCCATGAACCGTTATAGTGCCCTTGTAACCCGGCATCTTGAGTTGCAGATATACATAGCAGGGCCGTGCCATAAATTTTGCATAGGCCGGTCGTCCGAACAAAGCGTGGTATGGACTTTGGATTTTAACCACTTCAAACGTCAGCGTCTCTGATCTGGAATCATGACTATCGCCGAAGACCACTTCAAGGGCTATCTTACCAACAGGGTACGCAGACTTGCCAGGCACCACCCCGTGGAACACCGTATTGGTCGGTTTGAGATCCTTATCCACCAGTCCCATGCGACGGAAGGTCTCATAATACAAGATGTTAATGCTGCTCCCTCCGTCCATGAGTACCTTGGTGAGCTTATAACCTCCCACCTTAGGCGCCACCACCAATGCCAACTGACCCGGATTATAAACCCTGGGAGGATGATCTTCTCGGCTCCATATGATTGGTTGTTCCGACCAGCGCAGATAGTGAGGCGTGGCCGGTTCAACAGCACTAACTGCCCGCCTCTGAAGCTTTCTATCCCGTTTATCCAAGCTTGTAGTAAAAACATGGTACTGTCCACCACTCAACTGTTTCGGGTTGCTCTGATAACCTGATTGCTGCTGTTGCTGCTGGCTGTAACCACTTTGATTACCTTGATTATTTTGGCTGTTCTGTCCGCCCGGATTACCATGGAACCCTGGACCGGAATTTCCGCCGCCGTACCCTGATCCGGAACCTGAACCGCCGCCAGAGCCGTGATCATATTGGAAAATGTTTGAGCTTTTGAATTCCTTCATGATGTAACAATCCTTCCAAAGATGGGTTGCTGGCTCCTCTTTTGTTCCGTGCTTCGGACAGGGCTGGTTTAAGAAAAAGTTCAAACGCTCCGGATTAGGACCGGGGTGTCCGCGAAAACCTGGCTGTTTCCCCTTACGTCGCTGGCCCTTATTCTGTGCACTGGTGTTGGCCACAAAATCCACGCTCCCATCCGGTTTACGCTTACCTCCGCCTCCATTGCCTGTTGGTTGATGCTGCTGGCCTTTGGTGTTGCTATTCTTCTTTCCCTTCCCTGCTTTGTCGTCACCAGAGTCAGGATCCTTGGTACTGTCAGAATCCGCATACTTCACTAAAGCGGTCATGAGCGTTCCCATATCCGTGCAATCACGCTTCATCCGGCCTAACTTTAGCTTCAAAGGGCCAAACCGACAGTTGCCTTCCAACAGCACCACGGCGGTGTCTGCGTTGATGCGATCTGGCGAGTGCAAAACTTCTGATACCCGGCGTACCCAATGGGTAGTTGACTCCCCTTCTTGCTGAACGCAAGCTGCTAGGTCGACTATCGACATTGGCTGTTTGCACGTGTCCTTGAAATTCTTGATAAACCGGGCTCGCAACTGGGCCCACGAATTGATGGAATTAGGCGGTAGGCTCTTTAGCCAAGTCCGGGCCGTCCCTTCTAACATCATGGTAAAATACTTCGCACACGCCGTGTCATCTACATCCAGCATCTCCATAGCCATCTCATAGCTCTCCACCCATGTCTCCGGAGGCTGATCTGCCGTGTAATTTGGTACCTTGCGGGGGCCTTTGAAGTCTTTAGGCAGGCGTACGTTGCGCAAAGCGGGAACGAGGCACGGTACTCCCAAAGAACTAGAAACCACCCCGGGTTCAATCGTAGCATTTGGGAAGATAGGTGTAAGCTGACGAGCCTGATGCTGCGCCGCTAATCAGGCCTCCTGCGCACGGGCGCGATCCACCATCTCCTGAGCATTGTCGACGCCAGCCGGATTGTTGCCGCGGAGCGCTTCACGCCTGGCATTACTTGAAACAGTCGGCTCCTCCATGCGCCTACTATGGCTCCTGCTGGGGCGAGGGGTGGAGTGAATCCGATCACGGCTTTGCGAATATGCTTCTTGTTGGGCCAAAGCGGTCCTAAGGAGCTCCTTGACTCGGCGTGTTTCTACATCCTGCGGTGAATCGCCTTTGATCGGAATGGCTTCCAACCGAGCCGCCGCCGCAACGAGGTTATCCATCGGGTTCGAATAATGGCCCGATGGCGTTGGCACGGCCTGTGGTGTACCAGTGTTGTGACGAGGCAGGTTTATTATACGGTGCTGAACCGGAGCGCCAACTGTTGCCTCCGCACGGTTTACCCCCGGCGGATTATTGGCCCCCGCCCCAGGGGTGTTGAAGAGATTTCTGGCATCGAGGGCTGCGGGCAATCGAGATCGGAATTTCCTCTTCAGGACTTCCTGAGATGCATTCTGGTCCATCATGAGCTTGTAAGCCTGTGCATCTAAAGCGGCATGCTCTGCCGTCATCCTGGCCTCTTCTGCTGCCAGCCCCGCTTTAGCTTGAGTGATCTGTTCTCTCACTTTGGCAATCTCGGCATTGTGAACCTCCTGATCCACCGGGTTGGCTTCCGCCATAAGCACCGCCAGTGCGTCAAACAGATCTGACAATACTTGGGCTGGTGAGTCCGCAGGGCCCCCTGCCCGCGCAGCTGTTGCCGCTGCCGATCCGGAGATCACTGCCGCCGCAGTTGATGAATGTGGCGCCGCCTGTGTTCCAGCCATGAAGATCCCAACTCGATTGGGCAGACCAGAGGGGTCCGGAATACTGTCGCCATCGGAGCTGCCCCCAATCCGATCATCTTGCAGCTGGTATAGAGACTCGGTTTCCCCGGTTGACGTTTCATCGCCGGAGTAGATGGCGGTTTCGCCACCGGACTCGGATCCTTCCTCGTAGCTTCCTCCGTGGATGACTCCCACGAAGGCGCGCTTCCTGGTCGGTTTAACCAGGGTCGACCTCGTGCACTGAGCTGTCTCGACGAGGTCGGTGCAGACGCCCAGCTCGGGGCCCGGTTCACCGATCTTGCCGATGAAGACATGGATGCCGCCAAAAGGGACCCGGTACCCGTACTCGATCGAGCCGGCGCGGGGGCCCCAGCCTGTGCTGTCGATGTAGAGTTTTCCGCGACGACTTTTGGTCATCCGGCCCACAGCGTAGCCCTCGAGTCCTTTAAAGCGGCCCTCCAAGAACTTGAAACCATCTCGCGATAGCCCCACGGTGGGCGCCAACTGTCGTGGATTTGTCACGGCAGATGTCCTAGCAAAAGGACTTAGTCGTGGAGCCATCGCAACGGGTTAACTTGAAGGGGTTAAAAACGGACGCAAGGACACAGTGTTATACTAGTTCGGCCCCTTCGATGAAGGTAAAAGCCTACGTCTAGTTGTGATGGGATTGATGTGTTTCGAGGGCTAGGGAGCAGTAAGCTTCGCCTAAACCTCGAGTTGTTGTTGCCTGTCCCTAAACCGTCGTCGGGTCGTCCCCTTATATACACGGGTGACGCTCGTCGGTCTACAAAATCCCAACCTCCGGTTCATAAACGTGCCCGGGTTGGTCTCTCTATTCCTAACTTACAATGCAAGTTTACCTCAGGCCGGTTTACGGCCATAAACCTTTAAACCGATTATAGGCCTTGGGCCCTTCTATTTCTCCTTGGGCTTTAACATCTTGGGTCCATTGACGGAGCTAACCCGGGCCCTGTAGGCCGGTTTACCCCAAATAGCAATATCCCCAACAACACTTGTAATGTGCAGCGCCTTTGAGGTAGGCGCCACACATTTAAAGTGCAACGCCCAGCTCGGGGGCGCTGCACTGTGACTTATCCACCCACTCGGCTGGCCCCTCTCCCCCACCCCCCACACCACACACCCAACCCGAGCTTTCCCCCCTCTCCCACTCTCTCCCCCTCTCAAATCCTCTCCCAAATCTTGCATATTCGAAGAATTTGTCCGTGGATTTCGAAGTCAAACCCTCCCTCAAGGTAATCTTCTCCGATCCCCTTGTTTTGATCCAAGTAAAGTTGTCCCATTGCTCATTTCTTGCTAGTTTGGGGGAACCCTAGTTTTGTTTGGATCTAAAGATTTGCATGGAGATGTGAGATGTTTGTTTGCCAATTTCTATGATTAGGCTTTGTTAGTATGCTAGGGTTATTCTTATGGGTGTTCTTATGTTGGTGCTAGGGTTAGGTTTAGGGCTAGGGTTATGGTTATGGTTATGGTTAGGGTTAGGGTTATGATTAGGGTTAGGGTTGTTGTTTCATATATATATATTAGGGTTTCTATTCCGTGTTAATCCTTGGATTAGTACTCATGGAAGCAATGTTACCTTGTGTTTCTTGGAATGCTTATAGGGATGGGAAGAACATGTGTGTTTATTCATCATGGGGACAAAGACGCCTTTTTGAGAGGTAATATAGAACCGGACCCGGATGAGCTTGACATGGTGTTTGATAGTAGTCCTAGCTATGCGGAGCTTTTGCAACAAGTTAGGAAAGATTTGAATTGGATGGACCCTAATGATATCATTGAATTGGAGGGAAGGCATAATGTTGGTCTTGGAATGCACGTCCGTTGGAAGACAATGCGTGTCAACTCGGAGCAACGTTGGGTTGCATACAAGGAGACGGTGGCCGAATCACTAGACAAGGCTCTTGAGTTATTTGCAACGAAGAAGGTTGATTCAAGATTGCATTTGGACTTGAACCGGAACCCCTCCCCTTTGGTTGCTAGTAGCCCCCCACCCTTGAAGCGAGATGAAATTGTTGAACCTCTTTTGACCCAAGAAATGAGGCCAACATTGAGCCCGTTTACAAACAACCAAGATGAAGTTTTGCAAGAGGACAATGATGAGTATGCGGACGATGACAATGAAGTTGATCTCCATGACAACAATGTGGGCGATCTCGACAAATATCATTTGCAAGAGACAATGGACCAATCCATCCCTTTTTCCCGTGCATATGCATCGGACTCGGATGACGATGGTCCCGATGAACAAGTTGATGAGGATGGGTTCACGGTGAAGGAGGCCGAAGCTTTTGAGAAGGTATTTCGTCGGGATCATCGGACTACATTGTTCAAGGATGTTAGTCTCGCGGATGAAGCCGTGGTAGATGGTGGCCAATGTGCACCTCTTGGGGTTAGGCCAAGCTCTCACCGTGATTTGGGAGACGAAAAGTACCGGATTGCTAAAGGTTCTAAGTTCGACACCTTGTTGGAATTGAAAATGTGGCTCGACAACTACTCGGTTACGCATTATCGTCCACACAAGGTGGTGCACTCGGACGTCAATGTGCGCTACACGGTTGCATGTGCATGTGAAGAAGATGAAATATGTCCGTGGATTATGCGTGCAAGACCATGGAAAGGAGGTCCAAGTTGGCATGTAGTGAGTTGTGTGCCAACTCACATGTGCCAAGGCAAGAGGGTGGATGGCAAGATCGTGTCTCAAAACCACAAACAACTCACGTCCGAGTTCATCGCTTACAGGCTCTCCAACTCAATATCCACACTTCCAACAATGAGCGTCCAACATGTCATTGACCTTGTGAAAGCCATCTTTCATTACAAGGTGAAGTACGGCAAGGCATGGAAAGCGAAGCAAGCCGCATTTAAGATGTTGTATGGTACATGGGAGGAAGCATACAACCGAATCCCTAGGTTGTTGCTAGCCATGGCCGCGACAAACCCGGGCATGGTTCATGTGGTCGAGCCTCATGGGCACCAAACAACGGTTCACGAAGGAAGAAGAGTCAGAGTATTTGGCCGTGCTTTTTGGGCGTTCGAGCAATGTGTGAGGGCTTTCGAACATTGTAGACCGGTCATCGCAATTGATGGCACGTTCTTGACCGGACAATACAAGGGCACCTTGTTGGTTGCGATAGCAAGTGATGCCAATTACTGTGTGTTGCCATTGGCATTTGCTTTGGTTGAGGTGGAAAACAATGACAACTGGGAGTGGTTTCTTTATCTTTTGAGGACGAAGGTGTTACCCCCTCAAAGGGAAATTTGTGTCATATCGGATCGGAATCAAGGAATTCTTAACACGGTGGAGATTGACATTCCCGGGCATGCTCCGTTGCGTCATCGATAGTGCATGAGGCACTTTTGTTCGAACTTCTATAGGGCATGTGGCGTTAAGGAGTTGGCCGACGATCTTCAAGATTGTTGTCTCGCTTTCTCCGAAAGGCGCTTCGCCACTTTGTACAACAAATTTCTCGCACACAAAAAGCTTGATGCTGGGGGTCAAGACTTTCTCAATAGGCACCTTCAATACCGGGACAAGTGGTCACATGCTTTTGATGAAGATGGCCGGAGATACGGTCAAATGACAAGCAATATGGCCGAATGCTTCAATAGGGTGCTCAAAGGTGCATGTGGATTACCCGTGACGGCAATAGTTCAATACACATTTGACAAGATGAATGCGTACTTTGTAAAGTACTCGATGGAAACCGATGTGCAGATAGCGGGTGAGAACCCACGGAAGTACAAGTATAAGTTCCCACCCAAAGTAGATGAATGGTTGGTATTTCAATCGCGGAAGGCGGACTCAGAAGAAGCTATATTGTATGACAACGAAGAGTGGAAGTACGAAGTGAAAGAGCCAGGAGGAACCACAAATGATGGCCGGCAACATGGAGGGAAGGCTTTCAAGGTGTCGTTAACACAGTGTGATTGCACTTTCGGGAGGCCATTGTTGCTTCATCTCCCGTGCTCACACTTGTATACGGCCGGTCGCGTTAGGAATGTGGACATCAATCACCCACGCACCATGAGGGAGTCGGAGTTCTCAATTATGACGGTCAAGAAAACATGGGCTCCCCGCTTTCACCCGTACTTTGACCAATCACAATGGCCGGAGTATCATGGAGTTCAACTATGGCCGGATCCGGAGTTGAAGGTTGTTAAACAGGGTAGACATAAGACAAAGCGTCTTAGAGGCGACATGGACGGATGGGGCCATGGTGGCCGCCGCGAAGCGGGCAATGACCAATTCCAAGAGCCTCATGAGGGGTCCCATTGTGGGGAATGGAAAGGTCAAGGACACAACAAAAGGAAATGTACGAAACCAAGGAAAAGGTCCAAGACAAATGATGCAAGCACAAGCCAACAAGGGGGTACACAAGGGAGTCAACCAAGTGGTAGCCAACAAGTGCCAAGCCAACCAAGTGGTAGCCAACAAGTGCCAAGCCAACCAAGAGGTAGCCACCAAGTGCGAAGGCAACCACGCGGTAGCCATCAAGTGCCAAGGCAACCAAGTGGTAGCCAACAAGTGCCAAGGCAACCAAGTGGTAGCCAACCTAGTGGTAGCCAACAAGTACCAAGCTAACCAAGTGGTAGCCAACAAGTGCCAAGGCAACCAAGTGGTAGCCAACCAAGCATTGGCCAAAGAGGATCTAGGCAACAAAGAGGTCGGCAACTAGGACTTATAAGAGGCCGTGGTGGTGGTAGAGCTCGTGGTGGTGGTCTAGGCCGTGGTGGTGGAAGAGCTCGTGGAGGTGGTAATGGCCGTGGTGATGGTCTAGGCCTTGGTGATGGTCTTGGCCTTTGTGGTGGACTTGGCCGCGGTGATGGACAAGGGCAAGGTCGTTATAGAGGAATGGTTGGATACCTAGATGGACCGTTTCCGTATGTTCCTCACTAACTATAATGTATCATATGCTTTTGTTTTTTCATATGTTCTTGTTTTTTCATATGTTATTCTTTTTCATATGTGCTTCCATTTGTTCTTATTGTCCGTACTAACCATTATGTTTCACTCATTGTAGGTATGGAGGCTTCCCAACCCAACAAACCAACGATGAAGGAGGATGGCGAAGATGAGATGGCGGGATGGTGGGAGAAGGCTGCCAAGAAGCTTAGAGAGGAGGATGCAGCCAAGCTAAAAAAGAAGAAGGAAGAGGAGCTTGAGACGGAGAGGAAGAGAAGAGAGAGAGGAAGACAAGCGATGTTCGCTAGGGAGCAAGCGTTGGTGAGGAAATGTGAGGAGGCACAGAAGAAGCGTTTAAAGGATTTTCAAGAGAAAACGATGAAGCTTTGGGCAATTGCAGCTGAAAAAGAAGAGAGTGAGAATCAGATATTCATGGAGAGGGTGGTTAAGGAGGCTCGCCTCATAAGGAAAAGGGAGGAGGAAGAGGAAGAAGAGAGGAAGAAGAAGAAGGGAAAGGGGCCTTGCTCTATGCAATAGAGCTACTATGTATCATGAACTATGTCTCCTTCTCAATGTGTCGTGAACCATTATGTCTCCTCCTCGTCGATTTGGTTGTAAGAACTACTATGTGTCGCGAACTACTATGTCTCCTCCTCGTCGATTAGGTTGTAAGAACTATTATGTGTCATGAAGAACTATGTGTCGTGAAGTACTATGTGTTGTGAAGTACTATGTGTCGTGAAGAACTTGCTATGTATCAATCCTACCTCACATCATCTTAGTTATGTATCAATCCTACCTCACGTCATCTTACTATGTTTGCATATGCAAAAAAAATCACTAAGTACAAGTGCAACGCCCACGCGCCAGGCGCTGCACTATGGAGTGTGGCACCTCCAGGCTAGGCGCCACACTGGTCTGTAGCCTGTCCAAACTTTTGTTGCTCTCTGGATAGGTACAGACATGTGCAGCGCCTAGCAGGGAGGCGCCACACCCCATAGTGCAACGCCCAACGGCCAGGCGCTGCACTATGGAGTGTGGCGCCTCCAGGCTAGGCGCCACACTGGTCTGTAGCTATCCAGAGAGCAACAGAAGTTTGGACAAGCTACAGACCAGTGTGGCGCCTAGCCTCGAGGCGCCACACTCCATAGTGCAACGCCTGGGGCATGGGCTCTGCACTGTGGAGTGTGGCGCCTCCCAGCTAGGCGTTGCACATGTCTGTAACCTGTCCAAACTTCAGTTGCCCTCTAGATATGTACAGACATGTGCAACGCCTAGCTGGGAGGCGCCACACACCATAGTGCAACGCCCACGCTTCCGGCGCTGCACTATGGAGTGTGGCGCCTCCAGGCTAGGCGCCACACTGGTCTGTAGCTATTCTGGATAGCTACAGACCAGTGTGGCGCCTAGCCTGGAGGCGCCACACACCATAGTGCAATGCCCGAGGGCCAGGCGCTGCACTATGGGGTGTGGCGCCTCCGGGCTAGGCGCCACACTGGTCTGTAGCTATCCAGAGAGCAATAGAAGTATGGACAGGCTACAGACCAGTGTGGCGCCTAGCCTGGAGGCGCCACACTCCATAGTGCAGCGCCCAAAGCGTGGGCGTTGCACTATGGTGTGTGGCTCCTCCCAGCTAGGCGCTGCACTAACACTTAGTGTTTTTTTGCCATTAAAACTGTCATTTTCAGCCACAATTCAACATTACCAAAGACTGTCATTTTCAGTAAGGTTCGAATAGTGTTGAACCAAGACATCATTACCAAATAGTGTTCAAATAGTGTCATTTTCAGCCACAATTCAACATTACCAAAGACTGGGCGTTACACTGTTGAACGACCATCACAATAAATTCAAGTTTAACATAAAGCTACCATAACATAGAGCTACAATAAGTTCAAGTCCATCACTCTAACTTCAACGACATAACAAGTTCCACATTACTAAGAGCTACCATCACTCTGGGTTGAACATTACTAAGGATGGCTAGTGCTTTCCGCGCTTGCTGGTTCCCCCCCCCCCTCTTGACAGTAATCTTCTTCACCTTCCTAGGATGAGGAACCCGCTCCGGCTCCGGCTCCGGCTCCGGTACCTCCACGTCGTCCATTTCGTCCTCCAAATAGTCATCCAAAACTTGCATCCGCGAGGTGCCGACCGTCCTTTTGCCTCTTTGAGTGAAGTCCTCAGGTGTGTATTTGTTGATTCCCTTCCTAGGCTTTAACTCGTATGCAGACCGAGCCTTGTAGGTCCCCAAGACCATATCATCAGGAACCTACGCATGCACAAAAGATATGGAAAGACCGTGTGTGAGGATATAGTTAGCAATGCATCAACAATTGGATATATCCTCATGCCATACCTCTTGGGTGACCACACCCACATCCTCATCATCCAAAGGATTAGCGTTGCCAGAAGTTGGATCTGATGGTGTCGCCGACCTAGAACGTTCTGGTGATACATACTCGGGGTCACGACAACCAAAAAGGTTTGATAGCCGCCTTAACTTTTGGCCCTGGCGCTGCAACATGAACAAGTGAATGAGACATCGAAAGTGCCAACACATGTTAAGTGCTAGTTTGGAGGAGATGTGAACCTTAATGAAAGCTCGAAGTGCACCTTCCCCATCGCTTTTGCCAGCCGGGGTCGTTTGCAGAATAGTGTCGGTCTCATCAGCTGCTTTCTTGATCTGGGCACGCTATGAACAGAAACGGTGTTAACGTGTTAGGCAAGTGAACATGTGAGTAGTGCGAATGGAAAAGCAAAAAGGGAAAATACCACAAAGTTCATCATTGGAGCTGAAGGGATAACTGAGTTGCCTTTCCTGATCAATGAGTTGTACTGGTGCTGGGCAACCTCATCAAAAACGGTGAGTTCTTCCAAAATCTCTTCGGCGTACGCCGGCTTGCATACCTCCACACGGGTGCTTGCAAGAAACCAGGTGAGATAGTTGTTGAACGCGATCGGGCAGTGCTCACGAAGCTGGGCTCGTTTTCCAGCCCGAGCTTGCTCCATAACATACTTGAACTGTATGATGTACTTGATGTGATGCTTGGACCAATCCTTGATCTTCTGCTGCTTTTTCTTATCCAACCTGCAAGTTAGAAACAGAATATTAGCATCATCGAAACCGCCGAGAAGCCGCTAAGTGCTCAGGGTTGATTATATCTTACGCGTGTAGCGTTATGTCCGTGTCATCCCACTCTGGCGGGTGTGGCTGGAACAAACCAAACTGGCGGAACACCCGATGTGGCTGGTGAATCTCAACCGCCCAGTTGCATATGAGTGGACACCGCATGTGCCAGAGATCCCTATCTCTAAGGCACATCAGATTCAGCTTGAACTCTAGAGGGTTCCCAAAGCTATCTCCTTTTCCATACGGTTCCCATTCAACCTACAAAATGGGATAGAATGCAAAATTGATATCGAGTTACGATAGAAGCATCAAAATCACTTATGGAATGTCGATTCACCTGCTCAGGCGTGATCGCGTTCATCTCGCTCCTGTACAGCTTGTACATGACCGAGGGATCATCCGTCATCTCATTTAACACATCCCACTTGTAAGCCCAAGTGGGGAGCCGTAGTGGGTCGCCTTTGTCGTCCCAATCCTCGAACTTCACGATCTTGGGTCGTCCAACCGGCAAACGCTCCCAGCTCCATATGGAGGGTGCGAGCAAACAACCACCAATACCTCCAGATAGCCTACAAGAGGCTTCGTCCAACTGCACATACAAAAGAACTTGTTTGAATTAACAGCAAGATTGGATTCATATGTACCAATGAAGTGAAACATAAACAACTTCATACTTGTCTATACAAGTAAGCCAGTGTCGCCGAACCCCAACTCCATTTGCTATCGAAGACGGTCAACACCTTGAGCCACATCCATGGAGCATTATTGCCTGAGCCATCAGCAAACATAGTCCTGGATATCATGTACCACATGTACACACGAGCATATGTCTTCACCGTGTCCTCATCAGCATCCTCAGGGCAAATACTGAAGTTCGATACAATCCACGTGAAAGTAGCACCGGCGGGGACTCTAGCCTTCTTCTTGCCTTCTTCTTCTGGTTGGCGAGGCTCCGGAGGAACATTACCAATAAGAGCAAACATCTGCTCGCACCACTCATCAGAATCGGTGCTCATACATAGAGGATTCCCCTCAATAGGAAGACAGGTGATCATAGCTATATCCTGGAGCGTCACGGTCATCTCCCCGGTCCGAAGATGGAAAGTGTGTGTCTCCGGCCTCCAATGATCAATAAGCGCGGTGAGTGCTAGAGCATTGTTGGGTGGCGTCGACCGGCTGACCAACTGAATGAAAGGGAGAAGTCATGTCTCCCTAACATACGGTGTGTACCGCTCGTCATAGCGCATCCCCCCCAGGTTGACCCCGTGAGCCCGAAGCTTCAGAGGTGCAAGCTCCTACAAACAAGCAAACAAATCATTACATATGGGGGGTATGTGTTTGAAAAAAAACACGAAATTCATAACACCGGCAACTTTCATTATTACCCGCTGCTCCACCGACATAGCGTACGACCGGTGTTGTTTGTCCCAGTGATCATTGATTAGCCAAACCATCATAACAATTTGAAAGAAAGCTTTCTTGTCAACACGATTATCTTTTGAATACAGAAAAAGTAAAGTACTAAAACTAGATGCAAAATACAAAGCATATGTATCCGAAACATTCTTGCCAATAGAAATGTAATTTCAATAAACTAAACTAAGCCTACCTCATGCAAGATTCAATACAAATATATTTCCATATAAATAAAATGTCAACCTATATATCCAAACTATATAAATAACATGTCAACCTATGTATCCTAACCACATCCTAATCTAACAAAGGTTCACCAAATCTAATACATGCAAGATTTAAACAATAGTTCTCCAAATCTAATACATGCAAGATTCAAAAAGGGTTCCTCAAATCTTCAAAATACCATATTTTCTATGGATAGAAAGAAGGGGATCGGAAGAGAGTACCTTCTAGGATGAATTGGAGAAGAAATGCACGGACCAAATCATCGGATCTGAAGGATTTGGGAGAGGGGATTGAGAAGGGGAGAGGAGGAAGCCGCCGGCGCGCCCTATAACTGCTGGAACGAATGGGTGGGGTGGGGGGAGGGGGAGCGGGCGCTTGGGATCTAAGTCACAGTGCAGCGCCTACGAGCCGGGCGCTGCACATTATACATGTGTGGCGCCTAGCTCGGGGGCGTTGCACATTACATGTGTGGCGCCTAACTCGGGGGCGCTGCACTGCTGGGTGCGGGCCCAGGAGCTGCCACGGTGGACTGAGGTGCAACGCCCCCGTTCTAGGCGCTGCATAGTAGGGTGTGGCGACGTCATGGCGGGCGCCACACAAAAAGGTTACGGCTGTGAAATTTTTTCGCCGGCAGTTCATTTTGTGAATTGATTTCGTCCACAGGTCAAAATAGTCAAATTTGCCTATAACCTGCCATGATGCTTTGAAACCGCCCTCACCGGTGTGTCAGGCCGCCGCCAACTTCCGCAGCCATCTCCGCGAGCAGTTTTTAAGTCAGCTACTACTAAACTGGCGTCCGCCTGCAAGCGGTCTTCAGCCCACCTTACTCTCTGTGGCCATGACCACATCGAATCTGTACTAGTATCGCATGGAGCGGAACAAAGTGAGCAACAATTCAAAGTAATAGGGGCAGTGCCTCGCAAGTGCAGAGTGCTATATGCCATGCAAATCCATGGCGTGAGGATAAATAGGAAGAAAAAGAGCAGACCGTGGGAGTTGAACCGGTGACCTGAAGGTCGAATCCTAGTGCTAACAATCACCAGGCAATAGCATGTGTTCTGGCCGGTTTACAGTGGGAGCTGGTCCGGCCGTTTTTAACTCCGGCTATGGAAGTTGTTACGCATTACATCAAAATATCAAACCAGATCAGTATTAAGTGCTAGTACGTACTAAGCACTAGAAACCGTTTTACGGCTCACGTGAAGGGTGATATTTGACAATCGTACTAAGCACTAGCGGCCGTTTTACGGCTCACGTGAAGGGTGATATTTGACAATCGAGAAACAGGGGGTACGTGCAGACAAAAAAACATGCTACTACTCGCTGGTGGCACGGCCAATTAAATTTCCAGGTGCTATCTTTTCCATCTGTTTCTTTTTTGTACATATTGTTTTTTCGAGAACGATTACTCGACAAAGACAAAGTGCTCACTATAAAAGTGATGCCCTACTACGGACGACGCGCGCTGGCTGTTCTACGCCGGTATTTGTGCATATCACACTGGTGAACCGGAACACAAGCCGCCACCCCTACAGTCCGGACTACATCAACAATGCCGCGGTCGACTCTTTATCCGTACTGGCGTATAACCCCGCGATGGGTATCAACTGGCCTGACATATCAGGTGAAATCCATCCAATATACTTTTATATTATATATTGCTTTCTTTGAAAAAGCAATTACTCCGGCTTGCAAAAGTCATCTAATGCAGGACCCTAAACTGCCATATTGGTGCAAATTTAAAGGCCGTCAGAAAATTTCCGGCTTAAAAAGAAGGTTTCCGGTTTAAAATCCGGTTCAAGGGAAAGCTATCTCCCACAAAACTTTGAAGCTCTCAATATCCGGTTCAAAATCCGGTTCAAGAAGGATTTATCTCTTGCAATAAGTTAAAAGGTGCCAAAGAGGACCTGATGCCATGATGTGCGGTTCAAACATGGGTATCATGCCTTATTGGCTTATCATATCATTGATCACTTGGGGCTTTGGTCGTATCTGAACCATAGCTACACCTCTTGATCGGCGCAATGCCACAATATCACTTGGGGGCTTGGTCGCGTCCGAACCATAGCAACGCCATTTGGTAGGCGAAAAGCCACAACATCACTTGGGGACTTGGTCACGTCTGAACCATACTCACACCTCTTGATCGGCCTAGTGCCACAACATCACTTGGGGGCTTGGTCGAACCCGAACCATAGCTACACCTCTTGATCGGCGTAATGCCAAAGCATCACTTGGGTACTTGTGGTCACGTCTGAACCATAGTCACGCCTCTTGATCGGCCTAGTGCCACAGCATCACTTGGGGGCTTGGTCGAACCCGAACCATAGCTACACCTCTTGATCGGCGTAATGCCAAAGCATCATTTGGGGACCTGGCTGACTCGAACCATAGCTACGCCTTTTTGGGGGCTTGGTTGTGTCCGACCATGGTAATGCCTCTTGATCGGCTCAAAGCCTCATTTGCAATGGTTTTATTTTTGCCTTTGCTTGAATTCTGTTCTTTTTTGCTAAAGAACTTTTTTACTTCTGTTGCGTTTTTAAACCGACGTTGTTAATCCGGTTCGACTGTCAATTACAAATTGGCAGAACACGGTCAAATCTTAATCCGGAGACTATCTGCCCGGTTTGATTTTATGTTACCATCTTATTATGGAGTAAACCGGTGTTCATTAACCCGGCTTGAATTTCAACTACAAGTTGTCAGTACATGACTAATTATGATCCGACGATTATTAACCCGGTCTGGTTTCGACTATAAGTCGCCAGCATTATATATGGTTAATCCGGTGTTTATCACAACCCGGTACGGTTTATCATAAACCGACACAATATGGAAGGAGTTATCAGTACTCAAAATTTGGGTTATTACCTCTACTATAAAAAGTTGGTAAACCAACGATGTGATTCAATGTCACAGGTATGATATATTTCATATTTGATTATTCTTAAGTGCAGCCTTGGTTATAAACCTGGGTTATATGTTGGGCATTATGTCCCGTCCGGCGGTGAACCGCCAGGACACTTTAAACTTGTTGTATGCAGAAATAGGTTGAATAAAGCATGATTATAAATCACCGGCGTTTATTAAACCGGCCTGGCTTTAAGACGATAAGTCGCCAGTATATGATGAGAAATTATCCGGTGTTTATTAAACCGTCCTGGCTTTAAGATGATAAGTCGCCAGTATATGATGAGAAATTATCTGGTGTTTATTAAACCGGCCTGGCTTTAAGACGATAAATCGCCAGTCTATGATGAGAAATTGTCCGGTGTTTATTAAACTGGCCTGGCTTTGGACTATAAGTCGCCAGTATATATTTGGATTGCGCCATTGGAATCATGCGCTTATAAATCATTGGATTATATTATTCAAATAGCCAACATGGCTGGATTTTTATTATGGTTATTAATATTATGATTGAGGTTTTCAAAGTCGCTTTAGTGCAATGGATATGAATATGATTTATTCTGCAATGGAAGGAATAGTCCCAAGTCGCTGCAGGCTCACGACCCGGCACTTGGGGGCTACATTATTCAAAGTTGAGTTTATATCAAATATGCAAGTCTCATGTCACTGCGAGCATGCACCATGACACTTGGGGGCTAATGCAAAGTCATTTTTTGCTCATCTTATTGAAGACCCGACTCATCATATCATAATGAGCCAGCCCTTGGGGGCCACCAATTGCTCCTGTCAACAATTCAAATCTACATGATCATATCTACATAGTCTATGCTCATTATTGCATAATGACCTGGCCCTTGGGGGCTACATTGGTTGAAGTTTTTATGAGTATAAGGCAATTACAAGTCCCAGGTTGCTGCAAGCATAACAACCCGGCACTTGGGGGCTACATATGTGGAATATTCAGTTGTGACTAGTAACTGAGATGAACAATCTGGATTTCTTGAAGGTTGCAACATTTATATTGACACAAGTCTTAAGCTATCATTATGTTCTCCTCTTAAGACTTGGGGGCTGCATGTAATATGCATATAAAGGAGGAACATCTTCAAATTCTTAGTTTTTGGCAAATCAGGAAGATTAATTGTGTGATCCGGCGTTGGCAACAATCATAACCCGGCGTCTATAAACGGTCGTAATCCGGGATCATAAGTTTTTATAACCCGGCAATTTTTGGCAATGATAAACCGGCAAGTTCGGCATCTTCAAACCAGTTGAATATCAGATGAATATTTCAAGACCAAAATTTCTTAAACCGGCGCTTTGGAAGCCGACTCAAGTGGTTTATTCTTCACAATATTTTTCTGTGAGAAACCAACGTCAGCAAATTGAGTATGACGCTGGCTTATTAACCTGGATTTTCTAGAAGGAGGAAATGACAAGGACTTAAGGATGATCAGGTGCCGGTTTACAAGAATTCTTAACCCGGAGCACAACCTGTCAAGTTTGTTCTTGTTTTTATTTTACAGGATTAGTTTAACATGGATAAATCCAAATTAAACTGGGGGCTAATGTCGGGGATATACCCCGTGGCATAAACCGGCCGGAAGTTTAACCCGGCCGGACTGGACGACTCACTTGTAACCCGACTGGAGCTTGGCGGATCACGGGATACCTGCCCTGTCTTGGCGGTTCATTAGTAACCCGGCGGGCAAGTCAGATGGATGACGAGGCCCATGGCCCAGAAGGCCGGTTCACGTTTAATGGTGGGCCGGTTTATGAGGAAAGCATAAGGACTATTCTCCTACAAAGGAAGCAAGACTAGGACTCCACTTGTAATAGAGTAATCCTAATCCAACTAGGACTAGTCATGTAAACCTCCCCTTCAACATATATAAAGAGGGGCAGGGCTCCCCAAAGAGGGAGAAGCTACAAGCAAGAAGAAACAATCTTAGGGCTAGACACAAAGAGGAGAGCCGGTTTACGGCGACTCCCTCGTGATCATAATGAGACCTAGCCTCAAACAGCATGTAGGGTTGTTACCGGATGATGTTTCCCGGGGCCCGAAGCTATCTAAATCCTTGTCTTGTGTTGCGTCTCTCGATTCCGCTCAACCCCTCTCAAGCTACCACATAGATGCGTTGGCCTCACGACTAAGTCCTGACACTAAGGACATCTGCCGTGACAATTCCACGACAACTCCTCTTCCCCTTCAAATTTTTCTTTTGGATCACGCGGTTAGTTTTCGTTCGTTGTCCATCCTCTTTTATCCGGTGCATCTCTCGTTAAGTCGACTCAAACCTCGTTGTCTTTCGCGAGATCAATCCTCAACTCTTTTCAACCAATGCAGTTTCCCTGTCCGAAGTTGTCCTTGTTTTTTTCCCACCCTCCCACCCCTTTTCTTCTCGGAACCGGAGTCCGTAATCGAGTATCCATCCTACTTGTGGGGAGCCTTTGCATTCTCTCCTCAATTATTTCAACTGGTGTTTTCTCTTCAAGTTGTTCGTCGGTTCCCCATTCAAGTTGCCTATTTTTTTCCCTCCCTCCCACCCCTTATATTCTCGGAGTCGGAGCCTCTATTCGAGCATCAATTTCATTCATGCGGAGTATCTTCAGTCTTTCCTCAATTGTCTCAACCGGTGAATTCTAGCCTAGTTAATCTTTGTTCGTCGCATTTTCTTTCTGGTGGATTCAAATTCAAGTTTTCTTTCGTTGTCGATCGTATTCTTTCCCTCGGCTCAAATATTTCCCTCTGATCGTTCGCCTCTCGCCATTTAATCCTTCCGGAGTGCTGAAGAAATCTCAGAAGATTCATGTTTGCATTCTATTAATTCGAGGTTGTCACCTTATTCAAATCTTTCAATCGTTCTGGTGTATCATTTCTCTTTCAACAATCCTTTCCAACGGTGTTTCTTTTCAGTGGGCCCTAACCCACAGGTCTTTCCCAGAATCTTACCTGACTCTTCTAAGTTTCCTGGAGTTATTCTCAATTTTTTTTTCAAAGTTTGACGTAAGTATGGATTCCATCAGTCAGATGCCTTCTCCAAGATAGCTTCCAAATTCTTTTACGTTCGGTTCAATCTTTCCTCTTTTATACTTTTGGAGTGTTTTGAACAAATTTCTTCGAGGTGTTTCTCGTCGTCTTTTTCAACATTTGAAGACCGAAGTAGAGTTTTCTCTAAATCTTGCTCGTTCTCCCGGAGATTCATGGTGCTAGATCGATGTTATCCTCTAAAGTTGTTTCCAGTCGTGCAATTCTTTTCATCCATCCGGAGTATTTCAGGAGTTGTTGTCTCTCTCGATCTTCCAGAGGCCATCTTTTCAGAATATTTCTTCGTTCTAAGTTTTCAGCTTCTTTCTTCAATTATTCTATATCCATGCCTTCTCGTTCGTCTCCATATTCTTCCGGTGCTTCGTTCAAGTATTCTTCAATCAGTTCGCGATCTCTTCGTTCTGTTGTCCCTAAATTCCCTCAAGTATCTTTGTGCTTGCTCTAATTTTTCCCGGTGATTCATTCTCCTTCGCCATTCAAGTTTGAATTCTCACGGTGGTTCGTTGAAGCTTCCTTTTTCATTCTCATCATATTAATTCATTCGTTCTTTCCAATCCTACCGGTGGTTCACGAAGACTTCCTCAAGTTTTGTGCTATATCCCCCCCTTAATTTTTTTCCTAATGTGAATAAGTTGTATGCAATCCATTGCTTCTCATCAATTTAATTGATGAAGGATAAGCATAACGTAATTCTTATTCTTCTTTCATCAAGTTGATTAATTCTTTTCTTCGGAGATTGTTCATGTTCAATGATTTCTCGGTTCTAAGTTGTTCTTCTTTTCTTCTCCGGAGTTCCAAGTCTTCTCGCTTGTTCCGTCGCGAAGCTCCATCTTAATCATCGCAAGGCTTTAATCTTATCTCTTTCATCCTTCAATTTTATCTCATAATCCTTTGGTTACCGGAGTTCTTCACGGTGGTTCATCATGATTTAATTCATTCCACAAGTGTTCTTCAAGATTCTTGTTGAAGGAGCTCAAGTATCTTCTTCGTCTTGCATCTCGAAGAGCAATTAATTCTCCGCATTCTTTTGAAGTGGAGTTTTGCATTTATTCATTCTTCTCAACTATTCAATCATTTCCACTTGTGGTCGGTTATCACCTCATAATTTTTGAGATGTTATCCATAAGTCCACGACATGCTTATTCTTTTTGTTGTTGATTTTCTCAACAACTCCGTGCAATCCTTTCTTCTAAGGTTGCTTTCTATTTCATTCGTGGTAGAAGATGGCGTCTCCTTCTCCGTTCTTTTCTTTCAACTCTTTCAAGTCTTCCGGAGGCGTTGTGTTGTTCCTCTCGTCAAGTATCATTCCATCTTCTCAAGATCATGTTCTAATCTTACCTTGTTCAGTCATAGTTCTACCTAAATTCTTTTGTTCTTATTTCTCTTCTATCTTGTTTTAACCGGAGTGGTTTCAAATCCATTTTTGTTTCGGAGCTTTTGACTCTCGTCTAGTCATCGTTCTCTCTTCTTCTCGAGTGCTCTCGACTTTGTTCATCCTCTCTCTTTTGTTCTTATTTCATCTCATCCCTTTTCCCTTCCGTCTCGGTCCTAAGATCTCGGGACGAGATCTCTTGTTAGTAGAGGAGAGTTGTAACGCCCCGGATTCGATGCGCCAGGTGTCTGCCAGTTATTCGCCGTCTTGCCATGTCATGTGCTTGCGTGTTGCATTTTGCCATGTCATCATGTGCACCTCATTTTGCATATGTGTTCATCTCTTGCATCCGAGCATTTTCCCCGTTGTCCATTTTGCAATCCGGCACTCCTATGTCCTCCGGCGCCCCCTTTTACCTCTTTTCGCGAGCGGGTGTTAAACTTTCTCGGAATGGAACGAGGTTTGCCAAGCGGCCTTGGTATACCACCGGTAGACCGCCTGTCAAGTTTCATGTCATTTGGAGTTTGTTTGATACTCCAACGGTCAACTGGGTAGCCGCAAAGGCCTCTTTTGTGTGCAGCCCAACACCCTTTCAAAGTGGCCCAATAACCCATCCAAGTCACTTGCATCCTCTTGGTCGTTTGATCACGATCGTGTGGGCGAAATCCGCACCCCATTTGGATACTCCTACCTCCTTCTATCTATAAATATGCCCTCCCCTCCAAATCCGGGTCCAAAACCCTAGCCCCGCTCCTCCTCCCCGCCGGACGCGTCCGGACCGCACCGGACACGTCCACCGCCGCCGCCCCGAGCGAACCAGAGAGCGCCACGTGCCCCTGCGCCGCCCCCCAGCCGCCGCCGCCGCCCGCGAGGCCGCGCCCTCCACGCGCACACGCCGTCGTGAGCACCCGCGCCTCGCCACCTCGTCGCCGCCTGCAGCCCTCGCCGGCACGCCCCGCGGCCGCCGCCTCCGCCGCCCTCCCGCGCCTGCACCTCCGCCGCACACCGCCCCGCCCCCGCGCGCCCGCGCCGCTCCTCATCCCCAGCGCCGCCTCCGCCGACGTGCTCCGCCCCGCGCCCGCGCCTCCACGCTCCCCGCCGGCGCCGCCCCACTCCTCCGCTGCCCGGACCCCGCGCGCCGCTGCCGCCAGTCCCGCGCGCCGCGCGCCCGTCCGTCGCCGCCTCCCTCCGCCTCCTCGTCGCCGGCCGTCGTCGCGTCGTCTCCGGTCATCGTCTCCGGCGAGCTCCTCGTCGCGGATCTGGAGGTGGACCAGATCCACCAACGCGACGAACCAAACACGCACGCGCCCGTCCCGGATCCCCTCCGTCCCAGAACGTCCCCGTCTCGTTTCTGCGAGGGTAAATTTTCTCCAAGTCCCTGTTTTCCTATATTCTGGTGCCCACTTTGACATGCCATATCTCCTTGCCTATAGCTCCGATTCATGCATATGATATACGTAAATGTTCATATGGTTTTGCTATCCATTTTGTTCCATTGTGCCATGTTCATTTGAGTTCAGCTTGTTGCCCTAATCATCGTTGCAAGAGTGCTATATAATGTTGTCTGCTGTCTGTTAACAGATCATGCGCATTTGTTATTTTTTCATCTTTTCGTGTGATTTTCTTTTGAGCATGAGTTCTACCTGTGTTATGAGAAACAACATGCCTTCTTCGATATGGTGCAACCCATTCTTCATGATATGCCATGTATCAATTGTTTAAAGCTTGCAAAGTAGCCTCCATGATGTTGCTGATTTCAGGGACTTACAATTTCACCAAGTCCTTGGTCTGCTGTTATTTTTATGCCATGTATTCATGTTGCTACAGTGAGATCCATGACTCTTTTGAGTATATTCAGGAAGGATGTTTTGTTCATATGGTTATTCTCTATCCATCCTTGCCTCTGTTTGCATTTATAGAGTGCTCTAGCATGTCTTAATCTTGCTCCACTTTTGCTAAAAAATGTTCCTGACAGATTGTTTACATGTTATTCAATTTTGCCATGGTTGTTGTTAGTAATCCAAGCATGCTATGAACTTGCTATTGCCATTCTTAGCTTCATCAACATGTCTTGTTACTGGTTATATGCTTATATTGTCATGCAATGCCTTGTGGTGAGTGAATTGAGCCCGCAAAGTTGCCTTCATGCTGCTGTTTATGCCATGCTCTGTTTTTCTGCCAAGTCTGAACCTGATAATAAAACTTGCTATGTTTACATGGGATCCATCATATCTTATTATCCTTTTTGGCTCATGATCAGTAAGGTACTTTTGTTTTATGCTTTGATTAGATTCATTCCATGGTCTAGTTTGACATGATAGCTTGCGGTAACATGTTGTTTGATAGCTCTAAACATTGCAACCTGATGTTATTTCTGCCATGTACTGTGAATTCTGCTAAGTCTGTGAACCTGTTATTAATTGCAATCTTGTCATGTCCTTTTGAGCTTCTTCTAGTGATTTCTGGAGATAGCTCAGTGTTCATGTTTTGTTATGCTCTACCTGTACATCATGTCCATGCCTTTTTTTCATGTTGAGAGCCTGTAACTTGTTGTTTTGATGCTTGATTTATGCCTAGTTGCTGTTTTGGACAGCTTGTCCTTTAAACTTGTATAGAGTGTATGTGTTGAACCGTTGCTCCGTTTTGAGTGTGCTCTATATGAAACTTGCTTAGTTTTGTGTGTAGCTTCATGTTACCTTGTTGCTTCCATGTTTTGAGGTGTTTTCTTGATGTTTGAACGCATTTTGCATCAATGCCATGCTTATCTTGTTTTGCTCATATCTTCTAGGCCGTAGCTCCGAATCTAATGAAATTTATATGTAACTTGACTAGAATTTCGTGTAGATCATCGTGGTGCATCTTAACTTGCTGTTTAACAACTTGAACATAAGGTTTATTCAGGTCTGGACCAATTTCGAAATTTGCATATGAGGACTTACCGGAATTGTTATATGTTGTTTCCGGCCTCATTTAAACTTGCTTGATGTGTTGTTCTTGTATGCATCATCTCTTGCCATGAGTAGCTTCATGTAGCCTTGCCATGCATCATACTTGGTTGAGCATCATGCCTTGTTCATGTGTGGGGTGTTTACCATGTTGTGTGCTTCTTCTCGATAGTTCTCGTTTCATTGCGATCGTGAGGATTCGTTCGACTACGCTTGGTTCGTCTTCATGGCTTCATCTTATTCATGGACTCGTTCTTCTTCCTTGCGGGATTTCAGGCAAGATGACCATCACCTTGGATCTCATTACTATCATTGCTATGCTAGTTGCTTCGTTCTATCGCTATGCCGCGTTACCTACCACTTGCTTATCAAGCCTCCCAAATTGCCATGAACCTCTAACCTTGTCACCCTTCCTAGCAAACCATTGTTTGGCTATGTTACCGCTTTTGCTCAGCCCCTCTTATAGTGTTGCTAGTTGAAGGTGAAGATGAAGATTGCTCCATGTTGGATTATGTTTATGTTTATGTTGGGATATCACAATATCTCTTATATTATTAATGCATCTATATATTTGGTAAAGGGTGAAAGGCTCGGCCTTATGCCTGGTGTTTTGTCCACTCTTGCCGCCATAGTTTCCGTCATATCGGTATTATGTTCCCGGATTTTGCGTCCCTAACGCGGTTGGGTGATATATGGGACCCCCTTGACAGTTCGCTTTGAATAAAACTCCTCCAGCAAGGCCCAACATTGGTTTTACCATTTGCCTCACCTATGCCCTTTTTTCCTTGGGTTTCTGGAGCCCAAGGGTCATCTTTATTTTAGCCTCCCCCCCCTCCCCGGCCAGTGCTCCTTCGAGTGTTGGCCCGAACCGAGCAACCTGCGGGGCCACCACGGGGAAACTCGAGGCCTGGTTTTACTCGTAGCTTGACTTACCCGGTGTGCCCTAAGAACGAGGTACGTGCGACTCCTATCGGGATTTGTCGGCACATCCGGGCGGCTTTGCTGGTCTTGTTTTACCATTGTCGAAATGTCTTGTAAACGGGATTTCGAGACTGATCGGGTCTTCCCAGGAGAAGGAATATCCTTCGTTGATCGCGAGAGCTTATAATGGGCTAAGTTGGGACACCCCTGCAGAGTTTGAACTTTTGAAAGCCGTGCCCGCGGTTATGGGCAGATGGGAATTTGTTGATATCCGGTTGTCGTAAACTTGAAGCAAACTCTTCTAAAATACACCAACCGTGTGCGTAACCGTGATGGTCTCTTTTCGGGGTTGTTCGAGAGGAGAACACGGTTTTTGGGTTATGTCTGACGTAAGTAGCAGTTCAGGATCACTTCTTGATCATTACTAGTTGACCACCGCTTGCTTTGCTTCTCTCCTCGCCCTTAGTTGCGTAAGCTAGCCACCATACATGCTTAGTCGCTGTTGCAACCTCACCACTTTACCCCTTCCTTACCCATAAAGCTTTGCTAGTCTTGATACCCATGGTAATGGGATTGCTGAGTCCTTGTGGCTCACAGATTACTACACCAACAGTTGCAGGTACAGGTTATGCGATGATCTTGACGCGAGAGCGATGTTTACTTGTGTTGGAGTTCTTCTTCTTCTTCGTCGATCAGGGGATAGGTTCCAGGTCGGCAGCCTGGGCTAGCAGGATGGTTGTCGTTTGAGTTTCTATTTATGTTTCATCCGTAGTCGGATGTGGATGTTGTATATGATGTATTGATGTATCCTTGCGGCATTTGTATGCCTTGTATGTATCCCCACTATTATGTAATGTTGATGTAATGATATCCACCTTGCAAAAGCGTCTTCAAGATGCGCTTCTATCCTTGGTGGGACCTTCGAGTTCCTTTAGGATAGGGTCGCATCTTGGGCGTGACACAAAGGGTGCCATAAGTTCCGCTCCAAGCCGCATCAGCCGGCATCTGCACTCAGGACCATCCCCATTGCCTGGACCTTTGCTGTCTGGGGGCTGGACATGGTGGGACCATTCAAGACAGCATGCGGTGGCA
Organism: Aegilops umbellulata; assembly: GCA_032464435.1. Classification (NCBI taxonomy): domain Eukaryota; kingdom Viridiplantae; phylum Streptophyta; class Magnoliopsida; order Poales; family Poaceae; genus Aegilops; species Aegilops umbellulata. The sequence goes on from CP136059.1 coordinate 347,477,403, forward strand.
TGACTCATCTGCTTGTCACGGTGGACAAGTTCACCAAGTGGATAGAAGCAAATCCAATTAAGAAGTTGAATGATCCGACTGTTGTGACTTTCATCTCCGACATCACCATCCGGTATGGCATACCACATAGCATCATCACCGACAACGGCACAAACTTTGCCAAAGGCGCTTTGGCCCGTTTCTGCACGACGCAAGGCATCCGACTGGACCTAGCGTCTGTTGCCCATCCGCAATCAAATGGCCAGGTGGAGCGAGCAAACGGCCTCATTTAGTCCGGCATCAAGCCCTGACTAGTCAAACCTCTGGAGCGTTCGGCCGGTTGTTGGCTTGACGAGCTGTTGGCCGTCCTCTGGAGCCTGTGCACAACTCTGAACAAGCCAACTGGCTTCACGCCTTTCTTCCTCGTCTACGGTGCTGAAGCCGTCATCCCGACGGACATAGAACTTGACTCCCCTCGAGTCACCATGTACACCGAAGAGGACGCAAGAGAGGCATGAGAAGACGGCGTTGATCTGCTGGAAGAGGGCCGGCTGTTGGCACTCAGTCGATCCACCATCTACCAGCAGAGCATGCGCCGATTCTACAATCGGAAGGTCAAGCCAAGATCCTTCCAAGAGGGAGACCTTGTGCTCTAGCTGATCCAGCGAACAGCTGGCCAACACAAGCTCTCGGCACCTTGGGAAGGTCCCTTCATCATTAGCAAGGTGTTGGGCAATGACTTCTACTACCTGATCGATGCTCAGAAGCCTCGAGCACGCAAAAGAGACGACTCCGGCAAAGAGACAGAGAGGCATGGAATGCAAATCTCCTTCGAAGGTTTTACAGTTGATGTGGTATGTACCATGCTAACTTTTGTATTAAGTACGAAGACTCCGGGTGCCCCGAGAAGAGCTCGGGGACTGCCCTCTTTTACCTATATGATAAGTATGCCTATGAATGTGTTATTTCATTATTCCGCCTGGCACCGGGTTCGACCAGTCGGCTCGGGGGGCTCACCGCCTTGTACTATGTAATGCTCCCTGCAGTCGGACAAGTAATGTGTTGGCACCTAAGCCCTCTCCTGCCAAAGCCGCCGCTCGCAGAGCAACTGCCCGGTAGGCAGGAGTCAAAGGTAGAAAGGGTGTCCACATGAAAAATAACTAAGGACCCAAAAGCACGTACATAGTTCAAGCCGGCTTCCCGCCTTGCAGACCGGCTGCTGAGCAGCTGGCTGGCCAGTTTCCACTTAAATTGCTAAAGGCTCTGAGCGGCTAAGTACTTACCCTCCCAAAGTAGCCAAGTAGTTGACCCAGCCGCAGTTCGCAGAGCGACTGTTTGGCTGACAAGACGGCAGCCCAGGGGGCGGCAAAGGAAAAAAGCGAAGGAGCAGAAAGCAAGGAAAGATAGAACTCGACAAACGTATTTACATATCAAAAGGCCCTTGGCCAACATTCAATAGAAGTTTGAAATACACACCGCGGGTGGAATTGTGGTAAGTTAACAAAGTTTGTCGAGACCGATAAACAGGTTAAAAAAAAGATAAATTGGCAGCCTAGGGAGCAGCAAACAGGTTCGGCGGAACGGTGAAGTCAGTGGTGCCGGTTGGTGGAGCGATCGGCTGGTCAGTCTCCGCTTGCTCGCCTTCAGCAGCAGTTGGCTCTCTCGGGCGTGGCTCGTTGCTGCAGGCGCGGTCGAGCTGAGGCTGGTCATCCGCTTCAACCTCTGGCGCTTCCTCTTCACCTTCCTCGTCCTCCTCCTCTTCTCCCTCGTCGCTGGAGTTGATCACTTCGGCCGAGTCCTCGCCATCCTCCGGGTTCAGCCCGAACCACTCTGGTGGCGCCTCGGCACCATTCTCAGCCATCTGCGGGACGAAGATGCTGGTGTTGGTGTACTCGGCGATCACCGCCGCCCGCTTGATAAGATCACGCTCCACCGCCACCAGCTCCTCCTAGGCCTCCTGTCGAAACATGGTCAACTGGACTAGATTTAGACCAGGGTACCACGCCTTGACGAACTCCAAGGCCCGGCGTGCTCCAGCCCGGGCCGAGGAACCCTTCCAAGCCTCAAGACGGCCGGCCGCCACCTCCAGCTAGTCGGCAGTCCGACTGGGAGTGCGCGGAGCCAACATGTCTGGCCACAAAGCGGAGATCGCCTGGGCGCCGACACGCTGAAGACGGCGCAGCATCCGATGAGCCGGCCGAAGACGGTCCTAGTGCTGAGAAGCTGTTCGCTAAGGGTCAGGGGGCGTTGGCAGCAATCTGCGCACCTTCCGCCCTCCACTCTTCGCGATCAGCCTCGATGGCCTGATTGGCAGCGCCAGAGTGACCAAGGAAGAAGTCTGCTCAAACAGAAAGCAGAAAATCCAAAGTTAGAAGCAAAAAGCCGGCTCAATCAGCAGACGGCGACTCGAGGAAATAAAAAAGCTTACCGTCAACCATGTCTTCAATCTTGCCGAAGCCGGTAGTCAGCAATGCCTCCTTGTCGGTCCTGGCGGAGCGCTCGGTCTCGAACTCGGCGAGAAGATTGGACTCCCTTACCTCCGCCTCCTTCTGGGCTTTCTTGAGAAGCTCCTCCTGTTGCATGGTCAGCCGACCACGCTCCTGGGCCAGCTTGTTGCACTCCACCTCCTTGGCGCGCAAGGCGGTGTTGGCTTCACCCAGCTGCTGCTACAGGATGGCGTTGGCCTATGCAAAAGTAGAGGAAGGAGAGACATCAACAATGAACAAGGAAAAAGTGCAGTTGTCGGGGAGATCCGGCCCGACTGCTCAGCAGTCGGCCCGAATCTCGGGGACTACAGCCCGCGGGTGCGCCAGCGCGCCCCCGCATAGAAAGAAAACAAAGACTTACTCCGGATTTCTGACAAGTCAGCAGCCCGTCGGTCCAGCTCTCGGATGTTAGAGTTGAAGGCGACTGCGCAGAGGTTATGATAGTCCTATGATGAAGATAGCAGATGAAGTTAGTACTCGGAGCTTGCCAGTTCAAGTTTCGAGCCGCTTGCTCAGCAGCCGGCCCGAAACTCGGGGACTACACCCAGTGGGTGCGCTGGCGCACCCCCACAAAGAAGTACCAAAAACCAAAAATTAAGAAGTGAGAAGCATACCTGGATGGCTGCACACGATTTCAAGAAGGCCATGTTGCACCGCTTCAGAGCGTCGGCCTCGGCTCGGAGCTTGCCTTGGACGTCCAGGATTGCCTGATTCAAAGGGCCCGTCCCGCCTCCCCGCACCTAGTCAGCAGGCGCGGCGCTGGTCGCTTCGGCATCAGGGATTGATGAGCTCACGGCGCTGGCTTCCAGCGGTCATGGCTCTAAGGCCGCCTTCTCGGCGCGTTGGTGTGAGGGCCCTAGGAGTCGGGCCCGTCACCATCTTGTCTCCGGCTGGTGGCACCAGCGGGTCAGCCAGCTGCTTGTCCCGCGCTCCTTCAAACGGCGGTGGTGGAGGCACGACTACGTCCGGCATGACAACGTCGCCGCCTTCCCTCTCCATGATCGGGTGCTCGTCGCCGGCTCCCCCGGTCGGCGCCACAAATTCTGGTGGTGGCGGCGCAAAGTTCAGGGGGACGAAGAATAGCACCGACTGACGGTGCGCGGCTTCTTCAAGACGCTTCTTCACGGCGGCGTCAGCCTCGGCCTCCGCCAGCTTCTTCAGTGCGGCGGCCTCCGCCTTGTCTGCCTCCGCCTTCTCCAGATGGGCGGCTTCCTGCTCCTCGCGCGCCTCCCGCGCGTTTTGCTCCTGCGCCTCCCGGAGGTCGTGGCTGGATCGATTCGTCGGGTGGTGGTGGAGGTCTCCGCCGACCCAATGACGGAAGCAGCGGCCGACTTATCAAGAGAGAGCAGGGCCCTAAGTCAAGAAAAGTAAAGCGAAGAAACTCAGACAGAATCAGCAAGGAAGAAAAGCACAAGAAAAAGATACTTACGCCGACACCATGGGAGGCGCCTTCGGGAGCTTCTGAAATTTGGCCGACTTCGCGGCGGCTTCCTTCCGCCTGGTCGCAGCGGTCGGGTCCTTGACCTTCTTCGGCGTGCTGCCTGATACGTCTCCAACGTATCCATAATTTTTGATTGCTCCATGCTATATTATCTATTGTTTTGGACATTATTGGGCTTTATTATTCACTTTTATATTATTTTTGGGACTAACCTATTAACCGGAGGCCCAACCCAGAATTGCAGTTTTTTTGCCTATTTCAGAGTTTCGCAGAAAAGGAATATCAAACGGAGTCCAAACGGAATGAAACCTTCGGGAATGTGATTTTTAGGAAGATTATGATCCGGGAGACTTGGACCCTACGTCAAGAAACAAAAGAGAAGGCCACGAGGTAGGGGCGCGCCCGACCCCCTCCCCCCCCCAGGGCGCGCCCTCCACCCTTGTGAGCCCCCTGTTGCTCCACCGACATACTCCTTCCTCCTATATATAGCTAAGTACCCCCAAATGATCAGATACGGAGCCAAAAACCTAATTCCACCATCGCAACCTTCTGTACCCACGAGATCCCATCTTGGGGCCTGTTCCGGAGCTCCACCGGAGGGGGCATCCATCACAGAGGGCTTCTACATCAACACCATAACCTCTCCGATGAAGTGTGAGTAGTTTACCTCAGACCTTCTGGTCCATAGTTAGTAGCTAGATGGCTTCTTCTCTCTTTTTGGATCTCAATACAATGTTCTCCCCCTCTCTCATGGAGATCTATTCGATGTAATCTTCTTTTTGCGGTGTGTTTGTTGAGACCAGTGAATTGTGGGTTTATGATCAAGATTATCTATGAACAATATTTGAATCTTCTCTGAATTCTTTTATGTATGATTGGTTGTCTTTGCAAGTCTCTTCGAATTATCAGTTTGGTTTGGCCTACTAGATTGATCTTTCTTGCAATGGGAGAAGTGCTTAGCTTTGGGTTCAATCTTGCGGTGTCCTTTCCAAGTGATAGTAGGGGCAGTAAGGCACGTATTGTATTGTTGCCATCGAGGATAACAAGATGGGGTTTTTATCATATTGCATGAATTTATCCCTCTACATCATGTCATCTTGCTTAAGGCGTTACTCTGTTTTCATGAACTTAATACTCTAGATGCATGCTGGATAGCGGTCGATGAGTGGAGTAATAGTAGTAGATGCAGCCAGCAGTCGGTCTACTTGTCTCGGACATGATGCCTATATACATGATCATACCTAGATATTCTCATAACTATGCTCAATTATGTCAATTGCTCAACAGTAATTCGTTCACCCACCGTAAAATACTTATGCTCTTGAGAGAAGCCACTAGTGAAACCTATGGCCCACGGGTCTATCTTCATCATATTAATCTTCCAATACTTAGTTATTTCCTTTGCTTTTTACTTTGCTTTTATTTTACTTTGCATCTTTATCACGAAAATACAAAAAAAATTATCCTATCATATCTATCAAATCTCACTCTCGTAAGTGACCGTGAAGGGATTGACAACCCCTTATCGCGTTGGTTGCGAGGATTTATTTGTATTGTGCAGGTACGAGGGACTCACGAGTAGCCTCCTACTGGATTGATACCTTGGTTCTCAAAAACTGAGGGAAATACTTACGCTACTTTGCTGCATCACCCTTTCCTCTTCAAGGGAAAACCAACGCAGTGCTCAAGAGGTAGCACTGTCGAACAAGACGGCACCCTATTTATGCTTTCGCGTACCGCCTCGGGCCGTCGGCTTAGCGAAGGGGCCCACGTCTGCCTTGACGGCGCCTCGTGAAGGACGCAGCTCCTCCTCCTCCTCGAAGTCGTTCGGCCACGTCTCGACGCCGCCCCCTTCTTCGGAGCCGCCTGCTCCGTAGACGCTGCCTGTGGCATCATCTTCCAAGGCGGCCGCCCCCAAGTCGAGGTCGTCCACGTCGCTCACAGCTCGGTCCGGTTCGTAGGGGCCACCCACCCCCACAATGCCGGTCGTCGCCTCAGACATATAGATCTGTTTCAAAAAGCAAGAGGTCGACTGTTCAATACCACAAGACAGAATCAAGATGAAGTTCTGAAGGGAGAAAAGATTGAAGAACTTACGGCAGGCGGCGGGTCCGCGCAGGAGTACGACTGCTTGCCAAACTGCCAGGACCCCTCCAACTTGAGGTCGGAGATCTCGCTCACTAAGGTCGCCACTTCAGCAGATGGCATCTCCTTGGTGCTCAGCCGGCACGGGTCGCGATGCCCGCTCATCCGGCTGATCAAGTGAGGCCGGCCTTGGAGCGGGAGAACCCGGCGCGCGACAAAGGCAACCAGCAAGTCGGACGCTTTGAGGCCTTCGACTTCGTTCAGCACCCGAAGTCGGTTGATGGCGGCGGCGCCGTCTGCTGACACAGGCTTCGGCTTGTAGCCCCAGTTGGCCTGAGGCTCAGCCGGTGGGCCGGCTTCATAGGCCGGCAGGTTGATGAAGTCGACGGCCGGGTCGACATTCTGCACATAGAAGTAAGATTGCTGCCACATCTTGATCGACTGTGGCAGCTTGATGGCGGGGAAGACATTCTTCGGCGATGGCCGGCGCACCGCGACGAAGGCACTGCACTAAGCCGCCTTCTCCTTACCGGAGATGCCCAGTTTGGTGTAGAAGAAGGCTCCCCACAACTCGATGGTGGGTAGGATGCCGAGGTAGCCCTCGCACGCCGTGACGAAGGCGGACATAAGCATCACGGTGTTGGGCGTGATATGATGCGGTTGGAGATGATAAAACTCGAGGAAGGAGAGGAGAAAACCGCTCGCCGGCAGGCCGAGGCCACAGATGAAGTCCGAGCGGAAGACGACCCGCTCACCCTCCCCCAGCGCCAGCGAAATCTCCCCCGTAGGAGGCACGCGCTCCTTCACGAAGCCCGCATCAGGAAGGTGCCGTGTGTCACGAAGAAAGGCGATGTGGTCCTCGTTGACATTCGACCCGTCCCAGTCTACTCCCCGCTCACGCGCCATGAAGAGCTCGACGAGGAAAATGGCGTGGCGGGGGAACTGAGGATTGGAGCAGGGTCAAGAGGGCTCGGGCGGAAGAGCTCGACGGAGACAAGCAGCGGCAGCGCTTCGGCGGAGCTCGGGGGCGCTGCGGCGAGAGTAGGAAGAAGGAGACAAGAATGGGGCAGAAGGGCGCGCGTGCTCCGCCGCTTCCCCTCCTCCCTCTACTTATAGCTGACGAGCTATGAAGCCGAGGGGGCGGGCATGGGATCGTGGGATTAACTGTGCCCACGACCCCTTGTCCCCACGGTTATTGCACGAGTTACTGCGCGCAGTAAATCCGCGAAGAAGCTCAACCAGCTGCCTCGGCCGCAGTGGATCCGCTCGCGTGCCTAGGCCCGGTAATGATGGGCCCAACCTGCTGTCGCATCCCATCACACGCGTGGGCTGGCAGGCTGGCCCGGCGGGCTAACGCCACGTGCCGTGCCCACAGCGGGTGGCGGGCCAGGAGGCTTACCCAGCACGCCACCTGGTTCCCGCCGTTGCGTTCGAAGTTTCAAGGCAAGTCCGTCTGGTCATGGCCGACTCCCTCCAGGCTGCATGCCGGGAGTTGGATGAAGCTTCCATCCAGAACACTTAGAGGAGTGATACGTCTCCGTCGTATCTACTTTTCCAAACACTTTTTCCCTTGTTTTGGACTCTAACTTGCATTATTTGAATAGAACTAACCCGGACTGATGTTGTTTTCAGCAGACTTTCCATGGTGTTATTTATGTGCAGAAACAAAAGTTCTCGGAATGACCTGAAACTTCACGGAACGTCTATTTGGAAATAATAAAAAAAATCCTTGCAAAAGATGAAGACCAGGGGGCCCACACCCTGTCCACGAGGGTGGGGGCGCGCCCTCCCCCCTAGGGCGTGCCCCCCTACCTCGTGGGCCCCCTGGAGCTCCTCCGACCTCAACTCCAACTCTATATATTTGCTTTCGAGGAGAAAAAATAGAGAGAAGAATTCATCGCGTTTTACGATACGGAGCCGCCGCCAAGCCCTAAAACCTCTCGGGGGGCTGATCTGGAGTCCGTTCGGGGCTCCAAAGAGGGGGATTCATCGTCGTCGTCATCATCAACCATCCTCCATCAACAATTTCATGATGCTCACCGCCGTGCGTGCGTAATTCCGTCGTAGGCTTGCTGGACGGTGATGGGTTGGATGAGATTTATCATGTAATCGAGTTAGTTTTGTTAGTGTTTGATCCCTAGTATCCACTATGTTCTGAGATTGATGTTGCTATGACTTTTCTATTCTTAATGCTTGTCACTAGGGCCCGAGTGCCATGATTTCATATCTGAACCTATTATGTTTTCAAGAATATATGTGTGTTCTTGATCCTATCTTGCAAGTCTATAGTCACCTACTATGTGTTATGATCCGACAACCCCGAAGTGACAATAATCGGGACCACTCCCGATGATGACCATAGTTTGTGGAGTTAATGTATTCACTATGTGCTAATGCTTTGTTCCGGTTCTCTATTAAAAGGAGGCCTTAATATCCCTTAGTTTCCATTAGGACCCCGCTGCCACGGGAGGGTAGGACAAAAGATGTCATGCAAGTTCTTTTCCATAAGCATGTATGACTATATTCAGAATACATGCCTACATTACATTGATGAATTGGAGCTAGTTCTATGTCACCCTATGTTATGATTGTTACATGATGAACCGCATCTGGCATAATTCGCCATCACCGATCCAATGCCTACGAGCTTTTCACATATTGTTCTTCGCTTATTTACTTTTCCGTTGCTGCTGTTACAATCACTACAAAACACCAAAAATATTGCTTTTGCTGTCGTTACTTTTGTTACCGTTACCACTACTATCATATTACTTTGCTACTAAATACTTTGCTGCAGATATTAAGTTATCCAGGTGTGGTTGAATTGACAACTCAACTGCTAATACTTGAGAATATTCTTTGGCTCCCCTTGTGTCGAATCAATAAATTTGGGTTGAATACTCTACCCTCGAAAACTGTTGCGATCCCCTATACTTGTGGGTTATCAAGACTATTTTCTGGCGCCATTGCCGGGGAGCATAGCTCTATTCTTTGAGTCACTTGGGATTTATATCTGATGGTCACTATGAAGAACTTGAAAGACGCTAAGACAACAATTTATCCCTCAACTACGAGGGGAGGTAAGGAACTGCCATCTAGCTCTGCACTTGATTGACCTTCTGTTTTGAGTAAGCTTGCGACACCTAAACCTGCTTCTGCTATTCGTTCTGATATGTCGCATGTTATTGATGATGCCACTTCTGCTATGCATGATACTTATGATGAAACTACTTCTATGCTTGATACTACTGTGCCCTTTAGTGAATTTCTTGATGAACAAATTGCTAGGGCTAGAGAGAAAGAAATTATTGAAACTGATTATATTGATGAAAGTGATGATGAAGACTTGCCTGTTATTCCTGAGGGTTATGTTTTTGATAAAGAAGCTTCTTTAGCTATTTTAGCTTGCAAAGATAGATATGAGCTCAAGAGATTATTAGCTAAATGGAATCAGCAATCTCTTATTGATAGAATGAAACCTAACCCTGCTTTTGCTACTTCACCTGTCTATGTTACCGATAAGGATTATGAATTCTCTGTTGATCCTCAATTACTTTGGTTGAATCTAGTCCTTTTCATGGCAATGAATCTGAAACTGTTGTGGCATATCTTACTAGATTAAATGATTAGCCACCCTATTCACTAATGATGAGAAATCTCGCTACCTCTATATCCTTAAAATATTTCCGTTCTCATTAAAGGGTGATGCTAAGATATGGTATAATTCTCTTGATCCTGGTTGTGTGAGTAGTCCCCAGGATATGATTTATTACTTCTATGCTAAATATTTCCCTCCTCATAAGAAACAAGCTGCTTTGAGGGAAATATACAATTTTGTGCAAATAGAAGAAGAGAGTCTCCCACAAGCTTGGGGAGGCTTCTCAAGTTACTTAATGCTTTGCCTGATCATCCTCTTAAGAAAAATGAAATACTTGATATCTTTTATAATGGACTAACCGATGCTTACAGAGATTACCTGGATAGTTGTGCTGGTTCTGGTTTTAGGGAAAGAACACCGGATGAAGCTGAAATTCTATTGAATAATATGTTGACAAATGAAAATAATTGGACACTTCCCGAGCCAGCTCCTGAGCCAATTCCTGAGCCTATTCCTAAACCAACTCCGAAGAAGAGAGGTGTTCTATTTCTCAGTCCTGAAGATATGCAAGAGGCAAAGAAATCTATGAAAGAAAAGGGTATTAAAGCTGAAGATGTTAAGAATTTACCTCCTATTGAAGAAATACATTGTCTTAATCTACCGCCTGTTGAAGAAACATATGATCTTAATCCATTACCTATTGAAGAACCTCATGTTCTTGATAACCCGACACGGGTAGTAAAGGTAAATTCTCTCTATAGATTTGATGAAGGCGATATTCCTCACTATAAGTCTGCTAGACAATGCTTGGAAGAGTTTGATAATTTTATTGGCAAACAAGAAAACTTCAATGCTTATTTTGGTAGACAATTGAAATACAATTCTGATACGCTTGAACACTTGAGTAATTATATGTATAGAGTTAAAGGTGAACTTAAACTCATTACTACACATGCTTCTATGGTTACCACTCAAGTAGAACAAGCGCTTAAAGCTCAAAATGATTTGCTCAATGAAATGAATAGTAAGAAAAATGATTATGCTGTTAGAGTGGCTACTAGAACTGGTAGAATGACACAGGAACCTTTGTATCCTGAAGGCCATCCTAAGAGAATTGAGCAAGATTCTCAAAGAAATAATATTGATGCACCTAGTCCTTCTAAAAGGAAGAAAAAGAAAAATAATAGGACTTTGCATGCTTCTAGTGAACCTATTGATGAACCACCTGAGAATCCAAATGATATCTCTATTTCTGATGCTGAAACACAATCTAGTAATGAACATGAACCTAGTGAAAATGTTAATTATGATGTTCATGATGATGCTCAACCTAGTAATGATAATGATGTAGAAATTGAACCTGTTGTTGATCTTGATAACGCACAATCAAAGAATCAACGTTATGATCAGAGAGACTTTGTTGCTAGGAAACAAGGTAAAGAAAGGGAACCTTGGGTTTAGAAACCCATGCATTTTCCTCCCAAACCATCCAAGAAAAAGGATAATGAGGATTTTGAGCATTTTGTTGAAATGATTAGACCTATCTTTTTGCGTATGCGATTAACTGATATGCTCAAAATGAATCCTTATGCTAAGTATATGAAAGATTTTGTTACAAATAAGAGAAAGATAACTGAAGCTGAGATTTCCACCATGCTTGCTAATTATACTTTTAAGGGTGGAATACCAAAGAAACTTGGAGATCCAGTAGTACCTACTATACCATGCTCCATTAAAAGAAATTATGTTAAAACTGCTTTATGTGATCTTGGAGCCGGTGTTAGTGTTATGCCTCTCTCTTTATATCGTAGACTTGATTTGAATAAGTTGACACCTACTGAAATATCTTTGCAAATGGCTGATAAATCAACTGTTATACCTGTTGGTATTTGTGAGGATGTGCTTGTTGTGGTTGCAAACGTTACTATTTTAACGGACTTTGTTATTCTTGATATTCCCAAGGATGATAGTATGTCTATTGTTCTTGGAAGACCTTTTCTGAATACTGCAGGGGCTGTTATTGATTGGAACAAAGGCAATGTCACTTTTCATGTTAATGGTAATGAGCATACGGTACACTTTCCAAGGAAACAACCTCAAGTTCATAGTATTAATTCTATTGGAAAAATTCCATAGATTATATTTGGAGGTTTTGAATTTCCTCTTCCTACCATCAAGAAGAAATATGATATTCTTATTATTGGGGATGTGCATATCCCCGTTGAGGTAACATAGTGTTATTCAAAATTTCTCCGGTTTCATGTTATTCGGAATGAGTTTGTTAACAAGACTTGATCAACCTTGTTAGTGGATTCCTTTTGATCAGCATGAGATGGATGAAACTAGAAGGCACAACCTTCTGTCCTTTCCTTCTACTTTCTGTTATTTATTTGAAATAAAGTAAAATTAGTATTTCCCTGTCTATTTTCTGATTGATCTGTGCAATATAAAAATACCCCGAAAATAAAAGTTCTCCAAATGCCCTGAAAATGGAATATGATTTTTTCTAGAATATTTGAGAATATCTGGCACTGAGAACACAGCAGAAGAGGCAAGCACCTGGCCACGAGGGTGGAGGGCGCGCCCCCTGCCTCGTGGGCCCACGGTGGCCCTCCTCCACTCATTCCTGCACTCATACACTCCTTCTTCCTCCCACAAACACCAATATTCAGCTCAAGCACGAGTTCTAGCTCATTTTGCTGCGATTTTCGATCTCCTTGCTCAAAGCACCTCTCACAAAACTGCTTGGGGAGATTGTTCCTTGGTATGTGACTCCTCCATTGGTCCAATTAGTTTTTGTTCTAATGCTTTATTCATTGCAAATTTGTGCTGCCTAGGTGACCATGTTCTTGAACTTGCATGTCAAATTTATATGGTTCCAAGTAGTTCTAATGCATGATATAGTCTCTAGGCACTTGTAGGAGTAGTTGCTATCAATTTTATTGAGTTTGGTTCACTTTTGTTTGAAGTTACTAAAAATTTCAGAAATTTTTCAGAGGAAGAAATATGTTTAGGAAAATGTTCCAAGGTGGTTCTTCAAGGAAGCAAGGACCCAGGCTTGCAATGCGTGATGCTGATGAGGAGCCACCAAGGGACGCTCCAGTGCGGCCTTGTGAATGGCCTTCAGAAAATTTTATGGATCGAGCGGGAATCAAGGAAAAATTTAACGCATATTTGCGTAACGCTGATCTTGTGAGCTTTGAGGCAGACAAATGCCGCCAGTACCACTAACTCACTAGTACATTTGTGAGGAGGTTTGAATTTTCATCTTCACATAACTCTCCAACTGTCCTGTTTGATCTTTATGAAAAATCGTATGCCATGGACTTAGAGGATTTTACTTCTGCTTGCAAACTTCCACAATGGGGTATTGTTAGCAAACCCCGTAAATCTGAATTTAGAAACTTTCTTGCTGGTATAACCGTGGGGGAATCTAGAGATATAGCACAAGCTACCATAGGGAGCATTCATTTTCCTGCTATACATTATTTTGCTCTCTTAATAGGTAGGTGCATAAATGGTAAAGATGAAGCATGTCATGTGTGTGTTCCTGACCTTAGTATTCTTAGGAGTGCTGTGTTAGGAGACCAAACTTATAATTTGGGAGCCATTGTTGCACGTAGGTTGCATAATAATAGATTTAATGGAGATTTCTTTGGTGGAATTTATGCAACCCGCTTAGCTGACTTTCTTGGTGTGGACGTTCGTGAGGATGACATTGAGTTGCCTCCTACTTATTTAGACTATAATTCTATAGTCTATCACCAGTTTGTCGGTGTACAAAAAGGAGGGTACACTTTTTGTACCCCTATGACTATGCACGGGCAGTCTGAGCCACGGGCGCCGCCGCACCGAGCCCGGCAAGGGAGGTAGAACCAAGGTAAGGCCGAAGCCAAAGAGGAGCAGAACGACGCCAAGACCAAGACCACAAAGAGCAAAGGGGACGAAGCGCCCCCCCCCCCCGGCAAGATCCTTGCCGGGAGGCGGTTTTAGCAAACCCGGCAAGACCCTTGTCGTGGCAGCCTCGCCCCACACCTACGGAGCGGGTCACCCTTGAGTCCACTGCCCCCATGGGGCAAGGATTCGGGAGGCATCCCCGTGGTGGTATGCAGATCTTTGTGAAGACATTCAAGATCAGATGCACACTTTAGAAGATGACGGTCCTTGGCGGGATCCCAGCCAAGGAAAACCACAAGGCCCCCGGCAAGAGCCTTGCCGGGGATGACAACAGGCACCGTGGCAAGACCCTTGTCGGACCCCGACAAGACCCTTGTCGGGGCCGCGGCATGGCCCTTGCCGAGGACACCCGCGGGGCCACCATCGGACCCGCTCCAGTCGCGCCTCCACCACCGTTCGCATGCGGCTGCCGACCCAACCAGCTGGGCAGGCACCTGCGTGGCGGCATGCAGATCCTCGTGGAGACCTACCATTGCGCCACCTCAGCTGCCTGCCCGCCTACATGACATCGCAGGCACCGCTGGCCAGGGCACGTGTCAACGCAGGAGAGAGCGGCGACGGACGAGACGGTGCTCTCCCCCGCCCCCGATGAAGCAAGGACACCTAGGCAAGGCGCATTAAATGCGCCTTGTCATGTAATGCGAGGGATAACCTCGCATCACTGTACCCTTTTCACCTCCTGTGTGCCACTGTGGCAGCCCCCTTCCCTATAAAAGGAGGCCCCAGGCGACCAGGAAGAGGATTCTGCTTTTTGGAGCTCCTCACGCCCCATAGCTAGCTCAAGAACACCAACATATAATCCACCAAAGCAGGAGTACGGTTTTACGCATCTTCACAGCCCGAACCTGGGTAAAAGAATCATGTACTGCCTGCTCGATCCGCTCTTCTCACGACCCCCACGCCCCGCAACCACAGAAAGGGATTCTCGTGATCCCATAGGTGTCGTTTCCCACCGACATCTTTGGCGCGCCAGGCAGGGGTTGTGCGGTTGTTAGAATCGGCTTTAGCAGTTAGTTCGACGCTTATTCATCGTCATGGCGCCCAAGAAGAAGACGACGGTGGCGGTTGGCCCGTCGGACGCCGGGCATCCCGTCCCGACGCGGGCGAGCAGCGGACCGGTCGCCGAAAGGACCCGGGGCGCTGTTCGCGAACACCAACACCGTCCCAGCAGCCGGAGTTTGGGAGGCGGTGATGTTCGTGCGCCCGGTAATGGGCCGCACGCCGCCAAATCAAAAGACGGAGCCGGGTCCTCCGCAGGTGGTGCGGGACCTTCCAAGGTCGCTGTTGCCCCACCCGCTGGCGGCGCGAGGGCCTCCAGGACTCCCACTCCGGCGCCGACGCCGCGTTCCTCTCAAGCGACGCGCGACGAGTGGCGTGATCACCTGGAAGACCCCGGGCGTTGCCGCGGGAAAAGCCCCGAGCGCCACTCCCGGGATGTAGAAGACCTGCCCGCTCGCCGAGGTGCTGGTGAAGGCGGCGTGCGATCGCGCGGTCGTGATAGAGCTCCTTCTGACATGGTCAGAAGTCGAAGCGTGTCGCCAGCAGAAGCCCTGGCGCGCGCAGTTGCTCCTCGACTTTCCTCCCACTACGGGGAAACTCGACGAATGGAGAGCCACCATCCGAAGCCTTGTTGCGGTGGCCAACAAAGATGAGTCGGCCCCGACAGAGCCCCCGGGTCGACGTTCCGACGGAGTCCCGCGTACCAGTGGCAGGAAGGCTGGAGGCGCCGCGACCACAATGCACTCGCCTCCTCCTCGCCCGGTGCCACGGACACCTGCCCGTCGCGACGTTGCGGGCGACGAAATCTCCATAGCGTCGTCCGACCCGCGGACCCACCAAGACCAATGCCAGGTCCTTCGGGATCGGGAACATGAGGACGCTCGGACCACCATCGAGCGCCGGCGCGGAGCGCGCCACCAGTCAGATAGGTGAGCGGGGCCTGCTGTGGACCACCCGGCACCGGAGAGCCCTGGGGGCCTGCCTTACGAGGTAGGTTGCCAGGCTTTTACCCGTGAGCTGCGGCAGTTCTAGTGGCCCACTCACCGCACTTTCAAACCTGACATGGGCGAGAAGTACGGCGGCAAGACCCACCCATCCGAGTTCCTCAGCATCTACACCATCGCGATGCAGGCTGCCGGAGCTCGTGACGATAAGGTGCTTGCAAATTACTTCCCGTTGGCTCTTAAACCCAACGCCATGTCATGGTTTATGCACTTGCCGGTAGACTCCATTTCCTCCTGGTCGGATTTGTGCCATGAGTTCGTGGGCGCCTTCACTGGCGGTCACCAAGCTCATGGCCAAGCGAGTGATCTCCACGTCATTCCCCAGAAGGGAGGCGAGAGCCTCCGCAAGTACATCCAGAGGTTCAGCCGGGTACAGTACAACATCCCAGATGTTCACCCCGCCGCCATCATCCGCGCGTTCCATCAGAATGTTCGGAACCGCAAGATGCGCGAAGAGCTGGCGATGAACAAGGTCAAAGATGTCGCGGAGCTCTATGTTCTCGCGGACAAATGTGCCCGGGCCGAAGAGGGGAGGAAGTACCCCAGCGAAAATGCCGGCGTGGAAACCGACTCCTCTGAAGAGGATACCGCCGCCCCGGCGAAGAAAGGCCGGCACCGCAACAGGAAGTGCAAAGGGAAAGCCGTGCTTGCCGTCGAGGGGTCTGACGACACCGGCTCCACCAAGAAGACCAAGGCAGGTGACCCCGGCAAGGAAATTGCCGGATGTGTCGCCTGCCAGGCCTTGGCGGTTGCCGATAAGCCAAGCAACTCCGACAAGCGATACTGCAAGATTCATCGCACCAAAGGCCATGCTCTCCAAGACTGCCGGCAGGTTGAGCTCCTCGCTGAGAAGCAGAGAGCTGAATACGAGAGGCGGGACAAGGAGAAGGGCCAAGATGGTGCTGAGGGATCCGGCAAGAAACGCGACGGCCAGGCGGGCTGTCGCGGCAAGGATAAGCAACAAGAGAGACCCGCCCGGGGCCGTGACAGGAAGCCAGAAGATGACGATCATGAAGAGGACGACGAGTCCGGCGACCAAGAGTTTCAGAAAGCTACGGAGGCCATGTGCGTTGACGGCGGCGCTTCGTTGCATGCCTCTCGGCGCCGGCTTAAATAGTGGGCGGGAGAGATTACAGCAGCAGAGCCGTCGCTCGATGCCCAGAGGCTGCTGAAGTGGTCCAGCACACCTATCATTTTTTACTCTGAGGACCACCCTGATCGCACTACTGCGGTCGGGTGCTTGCCGTTGTTGGTTTCACCGACAATACGCAACCTCAAGGTGACAAAAATGTTAGTAGATGGCGGGGCCGGTCTGAACTTGATCTCGCCTGCCGTGATCGAGAAGCTGGAGATCCCTGATGGAGACCTCGAAGAAACGGGCACGTTTCAAGGGGTCAGCCCGGGGAGAAGCCAACCCAAGGGAAAGGTCACGTTGCCCGTAACTTTCGGGAGCGACCTGAACTTCAGGACGGAGAGGATTGTGTTCTATGTTGCCAAGATCCCCTTTCCCTACAACGGGATCCTTGGCCGCCCAGCGCTGGCCAAGTTCATGGCGGCGTCACACTACGCCTACAATACCCTGAAGATGCCAGGGCCCGTGACGATCATCACCATCCCCTCCGACAAGAAGGATGCGCTGATTTGCGCTGATCAAGTGTACCAGCAAGCAGTCGCAGCAGCTGCCGCCGCTGGGGCACTCGCTCCTGCTGCCGGGACCCCAGGGGGGAAAAGAAGAACAAAGCCGGTGAGACCTCGGACACCCACTCCGGCAAGCGCACCTCTTCGGAGTGTAGCGCTGCCCTCGAGGACGTGCCAGAGAGCTCCGCCGGCAGAAGTAAGAAGTCCAGGGCCACGCCGCCGGGAACCAAGAAGGTTTCCGTCAACAAGGATGGCACGGGAGGATCTTTCACCATAAGCTCCACCCTTGACGACAAATAGGAAGACGCGCTCGTCACCTTCCTGCGGGTGAATGTCGATGTGTTTGCATGGAAAGCTTCCGACATCCCCGACGTTCCCAGGGAGGTGATTGAGCACCACCTTGCTGTCTGTCCTCATGCGCGGCCCGTCAAACAGAAGGTCAGAAAGCAAGCTTTGGAACGACAAGAGTTTATCACTGAAGAAATATGGAAACTAGAGGCAGCGGGTTTGGTAAGAGGAGTGCTCCATCCGACGTGGTTGGCCAATCCGGTCGTGGTGCGCAAGGCAAATGGGAAGTGGAGGCTGTGTATTGATTACACAGATATCAATAAGGCTTGTCCTAAAGACCCCTTCCTGTTGCCGCGCATCGACCAGATTGTTGACTCCACGGCTGGGTGTGATCTGTTGTCATTCCTCGATGCCTACTCCGGCTACCACCAGATCTTCATGATGAAAGAAGACGAAGAGAAAACAGCATTCATCACCCCATGTGGTACGTATTGTTTTATACGGATGCCTTTCGGGTTGAAGAGTGCTGGATCGACGTTCGCGAGGGCGGTCCAGATTGGTTTTGAGCCTCAGCTCCATAGAAATATGGAGGCCTATATGGACGACATAGTGGTCAAAACCAAGGACAGTGCCACCCTCATATCAGATTTACGGGAGAGGTTTGCAAATCTGCGCAAGATCAACCTCAAGCTGAACCCTGAGAAGTGCGTCTTCGGCGTCCCGTCCGGCAAGCTTCTCGGGTTCTTTGTATCGCAGTGGGGGATAGAGGCCAACCCGGACAAGATCAAAGCTATAGAGTAGATTGAAGCACCCAAGCGAATCAAGGATGTGCGCCGGCTTGCTGGTTGCGTCGCTGCCCTGGGCAGATTCATATCCAAGTCCGCCGAGCGCGCCCTTCCCTTTTTCAAGATCCTGAAAAAGGCGGGGCCGGTGGAGTGGACGCCAGAAGCCGAAGCGGCATTGCAAGATTTGAAGGAGCCGTTGCTGCTATACTTAGCGGCAACGAACCAGGTGGTCAGCGTCGCACTAGTGTCACAGAGGGAGGTCGACGACGAGGAAATGGCAGCAATAGAGCCCGACGCCACCAGTGCGGAGGCGACACAGTTGGTCGAGGTGCCGCCAAAGAAGAAAGTGATGCAGCGCCCGGTCTACTTCATTAGCTCCCTCTTGCAGGGGGCTAGGTCGAGGTACTCCGGTGTGCAGAAACTGCTCTTCGGCCTCCTCATGGCCTCGAGGAAGCTGCGTCACTACTTCCAGGCACACGAGATCACTGTCGTCACTCGCCTCCCTCTGCAGTGGATATTGCACAACCCAGATGCGACGGGGAGCATTGTGGAATGGGCACTGGAGCTGTCCAGCTTTGGCCTCAAGTTTGAAAGTACTTCGATGATCCAGAGCCGAGTCCTGGCAGAGTTCATTGCGGAATGGACCGCCACACCTGACGAAGAAGCCCAAGAGACTGCTCTCCCCGGCAAGGAGGCAAGTTGCGATTGGATTATGTACTTTGATGGGGCTTTCTCCCTCCAGGGTGCCGGGGCTAGCGTACTGCTCGTCGCCCCCACCGGAGAGCACCTCAAGTACGTGATCCAGATGCACTTACCCAGGGAGGCGTCAACAAACAACACGGCAGAATACGAAGGGCTGCTTGCCGGTCTTAGGATCACGGCGGATCTTGAAATCAAAAAGCTCATCGTCAGGGGCGACTCGCAGCTTGTCGTCAAGCAAGTCAATAAGGATTACCACAGCCCGTTGATGAAGGCCTACGTTGATGAAGTGAGAAAGCTGGAAGAGCGTTTCGACGGTATCCAGGCTGAATACGTTCCCCGAACGGAGAACGATATCGCCGATTACCTGTCGAAGCGCGCTGCCCTCAAGCTACCTGTGGAACCAGGTACCTTTGTGCTTCAGCTAACTCAGCCATCCGTTGATCCATCAACAGAGCAGAACAAGAGAAGGAAATCAGGACCCGGCAAGTACTTTCCCGCCGAGCTCCCCGGAGCCGCCGGCAAGGATGTTGCCGAGGACACTGAACCTGCCACGGGGTGGCTAGCTCCGGCAGGGCGCCAAGCTCTTGCCGTCGAGACGGCCGCCCCTATAGCGGAGGAAAGGCCTTTAGTCCTCGCCGTCGAGCCTCAGGCTCCAGCGTGGGCACAGCATACCGTCCAATTCCTCCAGACAGGGGAGCTTCCTGAGGAGCAGGAAGAAGCGGAAAAAGTAGCCCGTCGCTCTGCCATGTACCGGTTCGTCGATGACGTCTTGTACAGGAAGAGACCGAACGGTGTGAAATTGAAGTGCATCCCTCGAGAGGAAGGACTGGAGCTGTTGGCAGAGATACATGGAGGCATATGTGGATCCCACATTGGGTCGAGAGCCCTTGCCGGCAAGGCATTCCGGCAAGGTTTCTTCTGGCCCACCGCCCTCCAGGATGCAACGACACTCGTCACCAGGTGTGAGGCATGTCAGTTCCATTCAAGAAAGCTTCATCAACCAGCTCAAGCCCTTCAAACCATTCCTCTCTCCTGGCCCTTCTCGGTATGGGGGCTCGACATACTAGGCCCCTTCCCCCGTGCTGTTGGGGGCTTTGAGTACTTGTACGTAGCCATCGACAAGTTCACAAAGTGGCCTGAAGTGGAGGCAGTGAGGAAGGTCGACACAGCTCAGTCAGCCGTCAAGTTCTTCAAGGGGCTAGTGTGCCATTACGGTGAACCCAACCGGATCATCACCGACAACGGTACGCAGTTCACAAGCCGCACCTTCATGCAATATACTCAGGACCTCGGCAGCAAAGTCTGTTTCGCTTCCGTCGCTCACCCGTGGAGCAACGGGCAAGCTGAGAGGGCAAATGCAGAAGTGTTGCGAGGCTTAAGGACCAAGACCTTTGACAGACTGCACAAGAGCGGAAGGCGCTGGATTGATGAGTTGCCGGCGGTTCTTTGGTCAATCAGGACGACACCAAATCGAGCCACCGGCCAGACACCCTTTGCCCTGGTATACGGGGCAGAAGCAGTTATCCTCACTGAACTCATATATGGGTCACCTCGAGTGCTCGCTTATGATGAGCTTGAGCAAGAGCAACTGCAGCAAGACGACGCACTGCTCCTTGAGGAAGATCGTCTTCGGGCGGCTGTGAGAGCAGCACGCTACCAGCTAGCCTTGCGCCGCTACCATAGCCGCAAGGTTCATTCCCGGAGCCTTGAGGAAGGCGACCTTGTTCTTCGGCGCGTTCAATCGGCCAAGAATTCCAACAAGTTGATGCCAAAGTGGGAAGGCCCTTATCGGGTAATACGAGTCACCAGGCCCGGCGCAGTCCGCCTGGAGACCGAAGATGTCGTTCCGGTGAGCAACTCCTGGAACATCGAGCATCTTCGCAAGTTTTACCCATAAGGCGCGGCTTGTCGGGCCTCCCGGCAAGCCACCCTTTTGTACAGGCATTGCCGATGATGCATGTAACCCTTTGTACAAAACCAGGCGCAGACCCTGAGCATAAATGAAGCGCTGGCGCCCTAAGTTATAGCATGCATGCTAGATCAAGTCTCGTCCTTGGTTAGGGTCGATAGTGCTTAGCGGCGGCTAACCCCTAGCTTAGAGGTCGAGTGTGCGTCTCTTTGCCGTTCTTTTGTCTCCTTTGGTTCGCAAGGCTCGGATATCCTTGCCGGATCACTTGAGGATGAAAAAAAGAAGAGAAGAGGGACGGACCAGCATCTAGACCCCAGCAAGCCAGTGTTGCCGGGGGCTGCAAGTACAAAGATTCACCCACGGCGAACCAGAGTTGCCGGGGGCTGCAGTCTCAGATAAGTTCTTCATCCCTTATCATGCATTCTCTTATGGACTGAGGTATGTGAAACCTCGTTTCTTCCTAAGGCTACCGTGCTGCCCTAAGTCTAGGCCCTAGGGCTTGTTCCTCGGGCAAGGTTTGGTCATAGTCATGGCAGCAAAGGGACAAAACGAGGAGCCTGAACCCGCCTCATCCCTGCCTCCGCCAAAAGCGTGAGAAAGGTCGAGCGGGATGGGAAGACGGCAAGGCCTGCTGTCGGGCAAGGAAATGTCTATCTTAAAGATATCATGGATTTACCCCTTGGCGTGGGTTCTACCCGCAAGACAAGTGACCCGGCAAGCATCCCTTTTTCATTAAAAACATTCCACTCAGGTACAGTTCATGGAGAATGAAAAACACGAATGATGGGATTACAAGCTTTAAATTCAGCTAAGGCCCGAAGGCTTACAAACTAAAAAGAGATAAGGTGCCCGTAATCCCTTCCTTGTCCCTCTCTTCAGGAGGCAGGTCAAGGAGGCGAAAAGGGCAAAAGGGGCGCCTAGACGAGCTACGGGTGGCAGAAGACACCAAGAGAACGTCTCGGTGGTCGTCCAAAGGCTGGATGGTGATGGCGGCGCCGGAGGCAGAGCTCGAAGACGAGGCGGCAGGACGTCAGCACGCGTCGAAGGCGTCGTGCCTACGTACTCCGAGTTGACGGCCTTGCCGCCCGCCCTCTTCCTCTTCCGCAGCCTCCCAACGCCAGCCGCCCAAGGAGACGACCCCGAGAAGTTCAAGGAGCCGGCGACGCAAATGATGGGGTCGCCGGTGCCGCACAGAGCGGCGCCCGACACCTAGTCGGACCCGTCATCCTGCCGCCTACTACCCTCGTCGTCGCTGCCGCTGTCCTCCTTGTCACTCCCGCTCGAGGAGGAGTCTTCGCTATCGAAGACCTTGACGGAGAGGAGACCGCCCTCCATCAGCTTAAAATGGAGGGTGAGCCCCTCCGTCAGGCGGTGGATACGGGCGAACGTCTTCCACCCTCGACCAAGATACATCACAATGGGGGCTAGGAAGTCGACGCGGACTCGCGTCCCGCTGATTCCACAGCCCCTCATGTGCAGCCTCAGTGTCTCAGGCGGGTCCAGCTCCATCTCGCTCGCGAATGGAGTCGGGAGACGAAGACGACGGCGAGGCGGCCAGCGCAGCCTGACGAAGAACTCACAAGGGTCATCCCCAACGTGGCCCTCCATGGGGAGAGGAACTGCTGGCGGAGGCGAAGCCGGCGCGCCGCCCCGTCCTCCTCTTCCCCGAGTGCCTCGGCCTCGCCCACGGCCTCGCCCTCTCCCCCTTCCCCTCGCGGCTGGCTCTGCCGCCGCAGGTGCAGGAGGAGGAGGGACGCATTGTCGAGCGGCGACCCTCGTCGCCACCGTCGAAGGACCAGGGTTCCCTTTCTCCATGGCGAATGGGAGGGAGGGGAGCAGAAGCTGAAAAAGTGAGATGGAGGAATGCAGGGCACCGACCCCCCCCCCCCCCCCCGCTATTTATAAAGGAGCAGGGTGGGGGCTCGACCGCCCCATTCCGCCAATGAGGACGTGAATGGTGCAGGAGACCGGGGCCGATCCGCCGCCCCAGCCCGCGACGGCCCGGCTTCCTGCCTTCACCAACTGCCACCCCAGGCGCATGAGCGCCGCATGGCGAACGTGCAGGACCGAAGCGACGGGTGAGGTGACTTCTCCCCGTCCCGTGATTAAAGGGAGTGGGCGCCTTGAAAGACCACGCCTCGGCCCCCGTCCAGTAAATGGGCCGCGCCTCCACGCCTCCCTCCGTTTATGGGGAAGGCGCGAGCCGCCCCCTTTTACTATGACGTGACGCATGCGTGCAGGGATCAGCCTCACGCATGCCGCCCACGTCACGCACGCCTCCCCACGACGTGTCACGTGCGGGAAGCATGGGAGACGCAGCGCGCGAAGAAACTTACCGCGGTAAAAACCGCCATGCCTGCCCGCGCACCGTTCTTGGGCCTGGCCCAACAACGCGTAGCGCTTATGTGTGGCCCAGGACCGGGGGGTCCTGTCGGTGTACAAAAAGGGGGGTACACTTTTTGTAACCCTATGACTGTGCACGGGCAGTCTGAGCCACGGGCGCCGCCGCACCGAGCCCGGCAAGGGAGATAGAACCAAGGTAAGGCCGAAGCCAAAGAGGAGCAGAACGACGCCAAGACCAAGACCACAAAGAGCAAAGGGGACGAAGCGCCCCCCCCCCCCCCCCGGCAAGATCCTTGCCGGGAGGCGGTTTTAGCAAACCCGGCAAGACCCTTGCCGTGGCAGCCTCGCCCCACACCTATGGAGCGGGTCACCTTTGAGTCCACAGCCCCCATGGGGCAAGGATTCGGGAGGCATCCCCGTGGTGGTATGCAGATCTTTGGGAAGACATTCAAGATCAGATGCACACTTTAGAAGATGACGGTCCTTGGTGGGATCCCAGCCAAGGAAAACCACAAGGCCCCCGGCAAGAGCCTTGTCGGGGATGACAACAGGCACCGCGGCAAGACCCTTGTCGGGACCCCGACAAGACCCTTGCTGGGCCGCGGCAAGGCCCTTGCCTAGGACACCCGCGGGGCCACCATCGGACCCGCTCCAGTCGCGCCTCCACCACCGTTCGCATGCGGCTGCCGACCCAACCAGCTGGGCAGGCACTTGCGTAGCGGCATGCAGATCCTCGTGGAGACCTACCACTGCGCCACCTCAGCTGCCTGCCCGCCTACATGGCATCACAGGCACCGCTGGCCAGGGCGCGTGTCGACGTAGGAGAGAGCGGCGACGGACGAGACGGGGCTCTCCCCCGCCCCCGATAAAGCAAGGACACCTAGGCAAGGCGCATTAAATGCGCCTTGTCATGTAATGCGAGGGATAACCTCGCATCACTATACCCTTTCCACCTCCTATGTGCCACTGTGGCAGCCCCTTTCCCTATAAAAGGAGGCCCCAGGCGACCAGGAAGAGGATTCGGCTTTTTGGAGCTCCTCACGCCCCATAGCTAGCTCAAGAACACCAACATATGATCCACCAAAGCAGGAGTAGGGTTTTACGCATCTTCACGGCCCGAACTTGGGTAAAAGAATTGTGTACTGCCTGCTCGATCCGCTCTTCTCACGAACCCCGCGCCCTGCAACCACAGAAAGGGATTCTCGTGATCCCATAGGTGTCGTTTCCCACCGACACAGTTTGTCGAGAGGAATGAATAACCTCTCCGGTATCGCTTAATCTTTGACAGACGTCATGCTTTCCGTATTACTCTCCCTGCTCCTGCCTTCTTTGATTATCAGGCAAAAGGAAGACATTTTATCACCAGAGAGGAGGTAGATGAGTACGAGAGGAGGGCGGAGGCAGCTCGCCACCATGCTGCATCTCAGAAAGCGATAACAGATGCATCTCAGTACGACCCCAGCTACACTTATGGATATCCGCCAGGCCATCCTTGGCAATGAACCAACTTAGGCCAAAAGCCTAAGCTTGGGGGAATACGTATTTCCCATCAACATTACATTTATGTTCACACACACTCATTGCTAGATGTCGGTGCTCATACTTTTTCGCTGTAATATCCATGCTAGTTTATTTTCTTTTTCCTACCTTCTTCTTGTGTGTTTAATAAACTTTAAGAAAAACAAAAAAAATAGTGTAGTTTTTAGTTAGTTTACTTTTCTTCCTGTAGTAGTAATAATTAAAAAGAAAACCCAAAAATATTTCCCGTTCTTCTTTTGCTTGTTGGGAGCTTTCCCGTGTAAATAGTTTCATTTATTTTCTTTTGGGGGGGTCGATAGGAGAAGACCATGTTTCAATTGTTGAAGTGGCTCTTATATGCATTATTGTTGATTTAACCAAGAGCCCATATTGCCTTGTCTTCTCCTGTTTATTGAATGCTCGCAGATTCCAGCTTAGTCCAATGCATGTGCACTCTTATTATTTTCACTTCGTTCGGTCGTGCAAGTGAAAGGCAATTATGATGATATATGATGGACTGACTAAGACGAGAAAAGCTGGTATGAACTCGACCTCTCTAGTTTTTGTAAATATGATTAGTTCATCGTTCCTGATTCAGCCTATTATGAATTAACATGTTTGCAATGACAATTAGAGATCATAGTTGCTCATGCCATGCTTGATTAGCTATGAGTTATAACAGTTTACCTTGCATGCCAACATGCTATTAAGATGGTTGTGATGTGGTGCGATGGGGTGGTATCCTCCTTTGAATGATTTAAGATACTTGACTTGGCACATGTTCACACATGCAGTTGAAACAAAATCAACATATCCTTCACGATATTTATGTTCATGGTGGATTATATCCTACTCATGCTTGCATCCAATGTTTATTAATTTTAATGCATGTTGATGACTGTTGTCGCTCTCTAGTTGGTCGCTTCCCAGTCTTTTGCTAGCCTTCACTTGTACTAAGTGGGAATACTGCTTGTGCATCCAATCCCTTAAACCCCAAAGTTATTCCATATGAGTCCACTATACCTTCCTATATGCGGTATCTACCTGCCGTTCCAAGTAAATTTGTATGTGCCAAACTCTAAACCTTCAAATAAACATTCTGTTTTATATGCTCGAATAGCTCATGTATCAACTAGGGCTGCCCTTATCTTCCATGTTAGGCGGGTTATTCTCAAGAGGGATGGACTCCGCTCCTCATTCATGAGAAAATGGCTGGTCACCGGGATGCCCAGTCCCATGCTTTATGCAAACTAAATCAAAATAATTGTAAACAAAACTTCCCCTGGGACTGTTGCTAGTTGGAGACACTCGTTGTTTCGAGCAAGTCATGGATTGATGCTTGTTGGTTGAGAGGGAGTATAAACTTTACCATTCTATTTGGGAACTGCCTATAATGGGTGTAGCATGGAAGATATCGCTATCTCTTAGTTGTTATGTTGACAATGAAAGTATGCCGCTCAAAATATTATTTATCTCTATTTCAAAACCGAGCTCTGGCACCTCTACAAATCCCTGCTTCCCTCTGCGAAGGGCCTATCTATTTACTTTTATGTTGAGTCATCACCCTCTTATTAAAAAGCACTAGCTGGAGAGCACAGCTGTCATTTGCATCCATTACTATTAATTTATATTGGGTATGACTATGACTGGATCTCTTTTACCATGAATTACATTGTCTAGTCAGTCCTTGATATTTAAAGGTGCTCTGCATTTATGTTTTGCAGTCTCAGAAAGGGCTAGCGAGATACCATCTTGTTATATCATATCATGATTGTTTTGCGAAAGAGTTGTCATCCGATATTTATTATTATCGCTCGCTAGTTGATCATGCCATTGATATGAGTAAACATGAGACCGAAGAGTTATTGCCAATGTGGTTAGTCATAATCTTTGCTAAAAACTTGAATGCTGGCTTTACATATTTACAACAACAAGAGCAAACAGAGTTTGTAAAATTTTTCTTTATCACTTTCAGTTTATCAATTGAATTTCTTGAGGACAAGCAAAGGTTTAAGCTTGGGGGAGTTGATACGTCTCCGCCGTATCTACTTTTCCAAACACTTTTGCCCTTGTTTTGGACTCTAACTTGCATGATTTGAATGGAACTAAGCCGGACTGACATTGTTTTTAGCAGACTTTCCATGGTGTTATTTATGTGCAGAAACAAAAGTTCTCGGAATGACCTGAAACTCCACGGAACGTCTATTTGGAAATAATAAAAAATCCTTGCAAAAGATGAAGACCAGGGGGCCACACCCTGTCCACGAGGATGGGGACGCGCCCTCCCCCCTAGGGCGCGCCCCCTACCTCGTGGGCCCCCTGGAGCTCCTCCGACCTCAACTCCAACTCTATATATTTGCTTTCGGGGAGAAAAAAATTAGAGAGAAGAATTCATCGTGTTTTACGATACGGAGCCGCCGCCAAGCCCTAAAACCTCTTAGGAGGGCGGATTTGGAGTCCGTTCGGGGCTCCAGAGAGGGGGATTCGTCGCCGTCGTCATCATCAACCATCCTCCATCAACAATTTCATGATGCTCACCGCCGTGCGTGAGTAATTCCATCGTAGGCTTGCTGGACAGTGATGGGTTGGATGAGATTTATCATGTAATCGAGTTAGTTTTGTTAGTGTTTGATCCCTAGTATCCACTATGTTCTGAGATTGATGTTGCTATGACTTTGCTATGCTTAATGCTTGTCACTAGGGCCCGAGTGCCATGATTTCAGATCTGAACCTATTATGTGTTCATGAATATATGTGTGTTCTTGATCCTATCTTGCAAGTCTATAGTCACCTACTATGTGTTATGATCCGGCAACCCCGAAGTGACAATAATCGGGACCACTCCCGGTGATGACCATAGTTTGAGGAGCTCATGTATTAACTATGTGCTAATGGTTTGTTCCGGTTCTCTATTAAAAGGAGGCCTTAATATCCCTTAGTTTCCATTAGGACCCCGCTGCCACGGGAGGGTAGGACAAAAGATGTCATGCAAGTTCTTTTCCATAAGCACGTATGACTATATTCAGAATACATGCCTACATTACATTGATGAATTGGAGCTAGTTCTATGTCACCCTATGTTATGATTGTTACATGATGAACCGCATCCGGCATAATTCGCCATCACCGATCCAATGCCTACGAGCTTTTCACATATTGTTCTTCGCTTATTTACTTTTCTGTTGCTGTTGTTACAATCACTACAAAACACCAAAAATATTACTTTTGCTGTCGTTACTTTTGTTACCGGCACCACTACTATCATATTACTTTGCTACTAAATACTTTGCTGCAGATATTAAGTTATCTAGGTGTGGTTGAATTGACAACTCAACTGCTAATACTTGAGAATATTCTTTGGCTCCCCTTGTGTCGAATCAATAAATTTGGGTTGAATACTCTACCCTCGAAAACTGTTGTGATCCCTTATACTTGTGGGTTATCAAGGAGGAAACTGTTGAGGCTGCTTGGCTCATCAACCGCGACGCCTCACCAGCTTCGGGGACTACTATTGGAGTAATGAGCCACGGGTAGCCTAACCCGAGTCCATGAACCTTTCAAGACATCGGGGCTGGCTGCGCCCCTCAAGACATCAAGACGAAGCGCCACCTTCCGGTGGTCGGCTGTCCCAAGCGGCCGGCTGCCAGAAGGCGGCTGAGCTCCAGAAGGCGGCACCAAGACGGGCTGACTCCTTGCAGGCGGCCTCCAGGGAGGCCGGCTCCTAGCAGGCGGCCTCCAGGGAGACCGGCTCCTAGCAGGCGGCCCATGGCACCCTCAGAGTCTGCGCCCCCATTAAGAAGACAAGACAGGGTGAGGCTACAGTGTAGCCCATCACCCCCGTATCCAGGGCCGGGCGTGGCCCCAGTGCTCCGTACAGGCGGGGATCTCCGCCCGACGCGGCACTGTTGCCACTCCACCCCTGACGTCACTGCTGGCAGGCGAAGACCTGTTCCCACGACGGCATGTCGGTACGGCCTGCAGGTGGCGGGCCCTACCAGACAGCGAGAGCCCGGAAGACGGCGGAAGCCTGACCAGTCAGACCCGAGGGAGGTCGACCTCCTGCAGGCGGCCCCCTCCTCGCTCGGGGTCCATGCGCCAATAATTAGATGAGACACGGTGTGGCTACAGTGATCTCCCACCAGGCGGCGAGACTGTAGCCACGCTTCCCTAACCAAGCACGCGTCATTAGCATCGCGGCTACAGTAATCAGCAGCCGGCAAGACCCCGAGCACGGGAGCGACCTATCGCCTCTGTACCAGACCAGTCGGCGGGGCCCACCAGGCGACGGGCCCCAGCAGCCGGCGCAGAAGCCGACGACCAGAGACACTGACAGCTGGGTCCTACACCCGGCCAGATTACCATTGTACCCCTGGTGGGTAGGCCTATATAAACCCCCCAGGGCACCCTTGCAAAGGGTTCCCAACCTGTTAGAACTAGACTCATACATAGAGAGAGGAGAGGGCGAGCCCTGCCTTCTTCCACCTCTAGCATACAGCTCGAGGAGCACGGTTTGTACTCACTAGTGCCTTAGTGATCATGCGGAGACCCCGCAGAGCAGGACTAGGGGTGTTATCTCCTAGGAGAGCCCCGAACCTGGGTAAAGTGCGCCGGCGTTTGTGTCTACGCGTCATCCCACTTCCAGGCACCGGCAATGTTCTACTCGCTCCCACCATGATAAGCCATCCTATGGCATATGTCGCACCCAACCCCCGACAACATGGTTAGAGAACAACTTACAATACTGCTCGCAGCACCATGGGAGGGCACAACTGATGTAGAGGTAGGTTGAAAGCATGGTGACCGTCTTGGACATTAGTGATCCATGGGATGGTGCAAACAACGCTGCCACCAGGCGATTCAATGAGTCGTGGCAGGCACCACTGCTCGGTCAGGGTCGAAAGAGAGGCGATAGCACACGGGGTGAGCTGATAAACCATGGAAAGCATTGTCGCGCGAGTTCAGGTTTGGAGGGGGGCGGCACTGCATGTGGCAAACTGAAGGGTCGCATTAGGCGTCGTCGCATGAGGTCGCGACGGGCGGTGAGTAGGGGCCACCGGAAATGCATGTTGTATAGATGAGAGAATCTAATAGAACTTTTAGACTCAGTACACCATGCGAGAGTAGTGCTAGCCTCCTTTATGAATATGTGCATGTGTTTCCAATTACCATCTATTTGTCTTAAGAAAATATATCTATGCGAAGCTTAGAAGGAACAATCATGTTAGAGAAAATGCCAGAATGGCTGCTTTGCAATATCCATGGTTCAAGGAGTCTAAGTGGTGGTGTGGTTTTTCTTGTGTTAGTGCATATATAGATGAGTACAACTTTATCCACCATCAATACAAAAATCTAGGTGTCACCTCAAGAACCCATATATGGTAAAACCAACTACAATAATTCTTTGAAATGATCATGTGAGCTCAGCTACTCGTATATTTCTCTAAAACAATATGGATATTCATTTATCATTGAAAATTACCTTTGCTTTCTTAGAAAGGATGCATGCTACCCAGACAACTCAATGTGTCCTGGACAGCTCCATCTGTGTGCTCCCAAGACAGAATAGAAAAGGGGAAGATAGGTACATCGAGTCATTCTTTGTCGGTGTACTAGAGTAGGGGTACCCTAGTATCCCGAACTTGTGCACGGGCAGCCGCAGCACCCCGCGGCAAGGCTTGCCGGGTGACCGCCAAGGTCCTCCGTGGTTCCTTTGGAGCCATTCAAGAACAAAGTATTCAAGCCAAGGAGACAAGGCCACGGCAAGAGGAGCTTGCCAGGAAGGCCACTCAAGGCACAAGACCCCGGCAAGAGGCGCTTGCCGGGAAGGCCAACCAAGGCATCTCAAGGAACTTGCCGCGACGCGCCACGCGTCCCGGCAAGGCCCGGTGAGCGGCAAGCTCCCGGACGCGACAAGACAACGACTGCGGCAAGGCATTTGCCGCGGCAAGCTACCACTCCGTACCCACGCTCCAGCACATCCACCAACGTGTCGCTCTGGGACCCTTCCAGGCGTACGTGGCGGGAGGCTGTGCAGCCAGCGGTACGCGGTGGCAAGCGGCACTGACAAGATTGCCGTCGTGGCGAACGGTGGCATCCCTGACGGTCCCTTTTTGCACTGTTTGGGCGATGCAGATGGGCATTTAATGCCCTTGTCCCCTGCCGTCAGGGTTAGGTATGATACACTGTACAGGTAGCTGTACCAACCGCAACACCTTTCCATTTTTACCCCTGTCTACGTTGCCACCTGTCGGTGACCCCTTGAGCATATAAAAGGAGGCCCATGCGCAACGTAGAGGGGGGGACGGAGAGAAGAACACTCACGCTCGGTCTCGTTAGCTGTTGTTGTGTACTGTAGCACTCAGCGCTCCCGAGCAAGAACTCAATACAAACCACAAAGCAGGAGTAGGGTTTTACGCATCCGTGCGGCCCGAACCTGGGTAAACTGCTCGTGTGCTTCGCCTCGACCTGCTCTTCGTGCGATCTCCGCCCCCGCCGAACCGAAAGGGGCTCGGTCCGCCGGTCCCCATAGGTGCTCGTGGATCAGTTTCCCCGACATCTTTGGCGCGGCAGGTAGGGGGCGTCGAGGTTGTGTGAACCTGATCTGGTGTTCACACGAGCTAGATCTTCATCAAATTCATCGACATGCCGCCGAAGAAGAAGGCTTCGAAGGCGGCTGCTCCGTCCGCGACAAACCCACCACCGCCGGAGCAAACGGCTGGTGGGGTAGACGTCGACGAAAGAACGGGCGTCGACGAGGGAGCTCACGGTGCCGCCAGGTCCAAGGACAAGGCTGCGCTGCCCATCGGCGGCGTAGCCGGCTCCCACAACGACCGGGCGCACTCCAAGACCTCGGCATCCGTACATGCACCGCGTCCATCTCAGGAGGCGCGGGACCGGCAGCGTCATGGTACTCACAGTACCATACGCTTGCTGGACCCAGATCGAGCTGGTGGATCTCGGAATGCTCAAGACCAGCATGCGCGCCAACATGCTGGCGCGAGCGAGGCAGGGTCGCCTGGACGGGATACTGCTCCTTCTAACATAGTTAGAAGTCCGAGCATATCCCGCTCCTCACATCGTTCGCCACCGCTACCCGCCACTCCAGCAGAAGCTTTGGTGCGAGCTCAACTGCTCCTAGATTACCCTCCAACGGCGGACAAGATCGACGACTGGAGGGCCACCATTCAGAGTCTCATCGGCTTTGCCAACGGCGACGCTCCACGGCAGACGAGTACATCGCAGCCGCGACAAGTCAGCCAGGCACGAGCCGGTGGCGACATGACCGGTGGGGGTGCAACCACCGCGCACTCCCCGCCGCGAAGGCCAAGATCGCCGCCTCGCCGGATCCACCTCGACAGCGACTCCACCGCGTCATCGGATCCACGAGCTCGTCGCGATCAATGCCAAGTTCTTCACGAACGACAGCAAGAAGACGCTCGAACTCGCATCGAGCGCCGAAGAGAAGCGCGGCATCAATCGGACCAGCACTGGGCCCTCTGTCAACATGCATGCGCCAGGGGAACCTTTTCGCCGGTATCATACACCCACCATATACCTTCCTCAGAACAGCCACCATACCTACCTATCATGGCATTTCCATAGCCATTCCGAGATATATTGCCATGCAACTTACCAACGTTTCGTTTATTATGACACGCTTCATCATTGTCATAATTGCTTTGCATGATCATGTAGTTGACATTGTATTTGTGGCAAAGCCACCGTTCATGATTCTTTCATACATGTCACTCTTGATTCATTGCATATCCCGGTACACCGCCGGAGGTATCCACATAGAGTCATATTTTGTTCTAAGTATTGAGTTGTAATTCTTGAGTTGTAAGTAAATAAAAGTGTGATGATCATCATTATTAGAGCATTGTCCCAAGTGAGGAAAGGATGATGGAGACTATGATTCCCCCACAAGTCGGGATGAGACTCCGGACGAAAAATAAAAAAATAAAAAAAGAAGAGGCCATAAAAAAGAGAAAAGGCCCAAATAAAAAAAGAGAGAAAAAGAGAGAAGGGACAATGCTACTATCCTTTTTCCACACTTGTGCTTCAAAGTAGCACCATGATCTTCATGATAGAGAGTCTCCTATGATATCACTTTCATATACTAGTGGGAATTTTTCAATATAGAACTTGGCTTGTATATTCCAATGATGGGCTTCGTCAAAATGCCCTAGGTCTTCATGAGAAAGTGAGTTGGATGCACACCCACTTAGTTTCTTTTGTTGAGCTTTCATATACTTATAGCTCTAGTGCATCCGTTGCATGACAATCCCTACTCACACACATTGATATCTATTGATGGGCATCTCCATAGCCCGTTGATACGCCTAGTTGATGTGAGACTATCTTCTCCTTTTTTTTGTCTTCTCCACAACCACCATTCTATTCCACATATAGTGCTATGTCCATGGCTCACGCTCATGTATTGCGTGAAGATTGAAAAAGTTTGAGAACACTAAAAGTATGAAACAATTTCTTGGCTTGTCATCGGGGTTGTGCATGATTTAAATATTTTGTGTGGTGAAGGTAGAGCATAGCCAGACTATATGATTTTGTAGGTATAACTTTCTTTGGCCATGTTATTTTGAGAAGACATAATTGCTTAGTTAGTATGCTTGAACTATTATTATTTTTATGTCAATATCAAACTTTTCTCTTGAATCTTTCGGATCTAAATATTCATGCCACAAATAAGAGAATTACATTGAAAATTATGCTAAGTAGCATTCCACATCAAAAATTCTATTTTTATCATTTGCCTACTCGAGGACGAGCAGGAATTAAGCTTGGGGATGCTTGATACGTCTCCAACGTATCTATAATTTTTTATTGTTCCATGCTATATTATATTCTATTTTGGATGTTTAATGGGCTTTATTATATACTTTTATATTATTTTTGGGACTAACTATTAACCGGAGGCCCAGCCCAAATTGCTGTTTTTTGCCGGTTTCAGTGTTTCGAAGGAAAAGGATATCAAACGGAGTCCAAACAGAATGAAACCTTCGGGAACGTGATTTTCGGAACAAACATGATCCAGAGGACTTGGAGTCTAGTAAAGCAATCAGCGAGGAAGGCATGAGGTAGGGGGCGCGCCCACCTCCCCCAGGGGTGCCTCCACCCTCATGGGCCCCTTGTTGCTCCACTGACGTACTTCTTCCTCCTATATATACCCATATACCCTGGAAACATCTGATACGGAGCCAAAACCCTATTTCCACCGCCGCAACCTTCTGTACCCGTGAGATCCCATCTTGGGGCCATTTCCGGCGCTCCGCCGGAGGGGGCATTGATCATGGAGGGCTTCTACATCAACACCATAGCCTCTTGATGTGTGAGTAGTTTACCTCAGACCTTCGGGTCCATAGTTATTAGCTAGATGGCTTCTTCTCTCTCTTTGGATCTCAATACAAAGTTCTCCTCGATCTTCTTGGAGATCTATTTGATGTAATGTTCTTTTGCGGTGTGTTTGTCGAGATCCGATGAATTGTGGGTTTATGATCAAGTTTATCTATGAACAATATTTGGATCTCCTCTGAATTCTTTTATGTATGATTGGTTATCTTTGCAAGTCTCTTCGAATTATCAGTTTGGTTTGGCCTACTAGATTGATCTTTCTTGCAATGGGAAACGTGCTTAGCTTTGGGTTCAATCTTGTGGTGTCCTTTCCCAGTGACAGAAGGGGCAGCAAGGCATGTATTGTATTGTTGCCATCAAGGATAAAAAGATGGGGTTTATATCATATTGCATGAGTTTATCCATCTACATCATGTCATCTTACTTAAAGCATTACTCTGTTCTTATGAACTTAATATCTAGATGCATGCTGGAGAGCGGTCGATGTGTGGAGTAATAGTAGTAGATGCAGAATCGTTTCGGACTACTTGTTACGGACGTGATGCCTATATACATGATCATACCTAGATATTCTCATAACTATGCTCAATTCTATCAATTGCTCGACGGTAATTCATTTACCCACCGTAATACTATGCTCTTGAGAGAAGCCACTAGTGAAACCTATGGCCCCGGGTCTATTTTCCATCATATTAATCTTCCAACACTTAGCTATTTCTATTGCCGTTTATTTTACTTTGCATCTGTATTTCTCTTTATCATAAAAATACCAAAAATATTATCTTATCATATCTCCCTCTCGTAAGTGACCATGAAGGGATTGACAGCCCCTTTATCGTGTTGGTTGCGAGGTTCTTATTTGTTTGTGTAGGTGTGTGGGACTCAAGCGTGATCTCCTACTGGATTGATACCTTGGTTCTCAAAAACTGAGGGAAATACTTATGCTACTTTACTGCATCACCCTTTCCTCTTCAATGGAAAACCAACGCAGTGCTCAAGAGGTAGCAAGAAGGATTTCTGGCGCCGTTGCCGGGGAGATTCGCGCCAAGTCAAGTCAAGATTTTACTCCCAGCAACGAGCCATTTCTAGCAACGTTGTCGGGGAGTCTACGCACAAGTCAAGACATACCAAGTACCCATCACAAACTCTTACCCCTTGCATTACATTATTTGCCATTTGCCTCTCGTTTTCCTCTCCCCCACTTCACCCTTGCCGTTTTATTCACCCTCTCTTTTTCTGTTCGCCTCTTTTTCGCTTGCATCTTGTTTGCTCGTGTGTTGGATTGCTTGCTTGTCATGATGGCTCAATACAATACTAAATTGTGTGACTTTACCAATATCAACAACAATGATTTTCTTAGCACTCCGATTGCTCCTCTTATCGAAGCTGGATCTTGTGAAATTAATGCTGCTTTGTTGAATCTTGTCATGAAAGATCAATTCGCCGGCCTTCCTAGTGAAGATGCCGCTACCCATCTAAATAGCTTTGTTGATTTGTGTGATATGCAAAAGAAGAAAGATGTGGACAATGATATTGTTAAATTGAAGCTATTTCCTTTTTCGCTTAGAGATCGTGCTAAAGCTTGGTTTTCGTCTTTGCCTAAAAATAGTATTGATTCATGGAGTAAGTACAAAGATGCTTTCATCTCTAAGTATTTTCCTCCCGCAAAAATCATCTCTCTTAGAAACAATATCATGAATTTTAAGCAACTTGATCATGAACATGTTGCACAAGCTTGGGAGAGGATGAAATTAATGATACGTAATTGCCCTACACATGGTTTGAATTTGTGGATGATTATACAAAAAAATTATGCCGGATTGAATTTTGCTTCTAGAAATCTTTTAGATTCGGCCGTGGGCGGCACTATTATGGAATAACTTTAGGAGAAGCTACTAAACTCCTAGACAATATTATGTTTAATTATTCTCAATGGCACACCAAAATATCTACTAGTAAAAAAGTGCATGTGATAGAAGAAATTAATGTTTTGAGTGGAAAGATGGATGAACTTATGAAATTATTTGCTACTAAAACTGTTTCTTCTGATCCTAATGATGTTCCTTTTTCTACCTTGATTGAGAATAATAATGAATCTATGGATGTGAATTTTTTTTGGTAGGAATAATTTTGGTAACAACACGTATAGAGGAAACTTTAATCCTAGGCCGTTCCCTAGTAATTCCTCTAATAATTATGGTAATTCCTACAACAATTCTTATGGTAATTTTAATAAGATGCCCTCTGAATTTGAGATTAGTGTTAAGGAGTTTATGAATTCGCAAAAGAATTTCAATGCTTTGCTTGAAGAAAAATTGCTTAAGGTTGATGAATTGGCTAGGAACGTTGATAGAATTTTTCTTAATGTTGATTATTTGAAACTTAGATCTATTCCACCTAAGCATGATATCAATGACTCTCTCAAAGCCATGAGAATTTCCATTGATGAGTGCAAAGAAAGAACCACTAGGATGCGTACTAAGAAAGATTGCTTTGTGAAAGCGTGTTCTTCTAGTTTCTATGAAAATAAAGATGAAGATCTAAAAGTTATTGATTTGTCTCCTATTAAATCTTTGTTTTGCAATATGAATCTTGATAATGATGGGACTGGGGATGAGTCACCTTTACCTAGAAGGCGTCCTAAAAATTGGGAGTTTTTAGATCTTGATGCAAAAATTGGTAAAAGTGGGATTGAAGAGATCAAAACTTTAGATATTAATGAACCCACTATTTTGGATTTCAAGGAATTTAATTATGATAATTTATCTTTGATAGATTGTATTTCCTTGTTGCAATCCGTGCTAAATTCTCCTCATGCTTATAGTCAAAATAAATCTTTTACTAAACATATCGTTGATGCTTTGATTTTTTTTTTGAATATATCGTTGATGCTTTGATGCAATCTTATGAAGAAAAACTTTAGTTGGAAGTTTCTATCCCTATAAAACTTTATGATGAGTGGGAACCTACTATTAAAATTAAAATTAAAGATCATGAATGATATGCTTTGTGTGATTTGGGTGCAAGTGTTTCCACGATTCCAAAAACTTTGTGTGATTTGTTAGGTTTCCGCAAATTTGATGATTGCTCTTTAAACTTGCACCTTACGGATTCCACTATTAAGAAACCTATGGGAAGAATTAATGATGTTCTTATTGTTGCAAATAGGAATTATGTGCCCGTAGATTTCATTGTTCTTGATATAGATTGCAATCCTTCATGTCCTATTATTCTTGGTAGACCTTCCCTTAGAACGATTGGTGCAATTATTGATATGAAGGAAGGAAATATTAGATTCCAAATTCCTTTAAGGAAAGGTATGGAACACTTT
Source organism: Aegilops umbellulata (assembly GCA_032464435.1). Taxonomy (NCBI): domain Eukaryota; kingdom Viridiplantae; phylum Streptophyta; class Magnoliopsida; order Poales; family Poaceae; genus Aegilops; species Aegilops umbellulata. The sequence continues at coordinate 347,514,838 of CP136059.1, forward strand.
CCTAGAAATAAAATAAAATTACCATATGAATCTATTATGTGAGCTACTTATGGATTGCCTACCAAAGATGGCAATACCTAGATCTATCCTTGTTTTTATGCCTAGCTAAGGTCGTTAAATGATAGCGCTTGTTGGGAGGCAACCCAATTTTATTTTAGTTTTTTGCTTTTTTTTCTTATGTTTAGGAACAAATATTTGATCTAGCCTCTGGTTAGATTTGTTTTTTATGTTTTAATTAGTGTTTGTGCCAAGTTAAACCTATAGGATCTTCTTGGATGATAGTTATTTGATCTTGCGGAAAATTCCAGAAACTTTCTGTTCACGAAAACAATTGTTTAAAATCACCAGAACATGATAAAATACTCATTCCAATTTTATTAGATTAATAAAAAAATTCTATAGTTCTTCCTATTTTGGTAGATTTTTCTGAGTTCCATAAGTTTGCGTTAGTTACAGATTACTACAAACTGTTCTGTTTTTGACAGATTCTGTTTTTTGTGTGTTGTTTGCTTATTTTGATGAATCTATGGCTAGTAAAAGAGTTTATAAACCATAGAGAAGTTGTAATACAGTAGGTTTAACACAAATATAAATAAAGAATTAGTTCAATACAGTACCTTGAACTGGTGTTTTGTTTTCTTTCGCTAACGGAGCTCACGAGATTTTCTGTTGAGTTTTGTGTTGTGAAGTTTTCAAGTTTTGGGTAAAATATTTGATGGATTATGGAAAAAGGAGTGGAAAGAGCCTAAGCTTGGGGATTCCCATGGCACCCCATGATAATCTCAGTACACCAAAAAGCCAAAGCTTGGGGATGCCCCGGAAGACATCCCCTCTTTCGTCTTTGTCCATCGGTAACTTTACTTGGAGCTATATTTTTATTCACCACATGATATGTGTTTTTCTTGGAGCGTCTTGTATGATTTGAGTCTTTGTTTTTTAGTTTACCACAATCATCCTTTCTTTACACACCTTTCCAGAGAGACACACATGATTCGGAATTTATTAGAATACTCTATGTGCTTCACTTATATCTTTTGAGCTATATAGTTTTTGCTCTAGTGCTTCACTTATATCTTTTAGAGCACGGTGGTGGATTTTTTTTATATAAACTATTGTTCTATAATGCTTCACTTATATTATTTTGAGAGTCCTACAAAACATCACGGTAATTTGCTTTAATCATAAAAATAGGTCCTAATATGATAGGCATCCAAGATTTGTAAAAAAAATTCTTATGAGTGTGTTGAATACTATGAGAAGTTTGATGCTTGATAATTGTTTTGAGATATGAAGATGGTGATATTAGAGTCATGCTAGTTGGGTGGTTATGAATTTGAGGAATACTTGTGTTAAAGTTTGTGATTCCCATAGCATGCACGTATGGTGAACTGTTATGTGATCAAGTCAGAGCATGATTTATTTATTGATTGTCTTCCTTATGAGTGGCGGTCGGGGACGAGCGATGGTCTTTTCCTACCAATCTATCCCCCTAGGAGAATGCGCGTAATACATTGCTTTGATAACTTGTAGATTTTTGCAACAAGTATATGAGTTCTTCATGACTAATGTTGAGTCCATCGATTATACGCACTCTCATCCTTCCACCATGGCTAGCCTCTCTAATACCGCGCACCTTTTCGCCGGTATCATACACCCACCATATACCTTCCTCAGAACAGCCACCATACCTACCTATCATGGCATTTCCATAGCCATTCCGAGATATATTGCCATGCAACTTACCAACGTTTCGTTTATTATGACACGCTTCATCATTGTCATAATTGCTTTGCATGATCATGTAGTTGACATTGTATTTGTGGCAAAGCCACCGTTCATGATTCTTTCATACATGTCACTCTTGATTCATTGCATATCCCGGTACACCGCCGGAGGTATCCACATAGAGTCATATTTTGTTCTAAGTATTGAGTTGTAATTCTTGAGTTGTAAGTAAATAAAAGTGTGATGATCATCATTATTAGAGCATTGTCCCAAGTGAGGAAAGGATCATGGAGACTATGATTCCCCCACAAGTCGGGATGAGACTCCGGACAAAAAAATAAAAAAAAAGAAGAGGCCATAAGAAAAAGAGAAAAGTCCCAAATAAAAAATGAGAGAAAAAGAGAGAAGGGACAATGCTACTATCCTTTTTCCACACTTGTGCTTCAAAGTAGCACCATGATCTTCATGATACGGAGTCTCCTATGATATCACTTTCATATACTAGTGGGAATTTTTCATTATAGAACTTGGCTTGTATATTCCAATGATGGGCTTCCTCAAAATGCCCTAGGTCTTCATGAGAAAGCGAGTTGGATGCACACCCACTTAGTTTCTTTTGTTGAGCTTTCATATACTTATATCTCTAGTGCATCTGTTGCATGGCAATCCCTACTCACTCACATTGATATCTATTGATGGGCATCTCCACAACCCATTGATACGCCTAGTTGAAGTGAGACTATCTTCTCCTTTTTTGTCTTCTCCACAACCACCATTCTATTCCACATATAGTGCTATGTCCATGGCTCACGCTCATGTATAGCGTGAAGATTGAAAAAGTTTGAGAACACCAAAAGTATGAAACAATTGCTTGGCTTGTCATCGGGGTTGTGCATGATTTAAATATTTTGTGTGGTGAAGATAGAGCATAGCCAGACTATATACTTTTATAGGGATAACTTTCTTTGGCCATCTTATTTTGAGAAGACATAATTGCTTAGTTAGTATGCTTGAAGTATTATTATTTTTATGTCAATATTAAACTTTTGTCTTGAATCTTTCGGATCTAAATGTTCATGCCACAAATAAGAGAATTACATTGAAAATTATGCTAAGTAGCATTCCACATCAAAAATTTGGTTTTTATCATTTGCCTACTCGAGGACGAGCAGGAATTAAGCTTGGGGATGCTTGATACGTCTCCAATGTATCTATAATTTTTTATTGTTCCATGCTATATTATATTCTGTTTTGGATGTTTAATGGGCTTTATTATACACTTTTATATTATTTTTGGGACTATCCTATTAACTGGAAGCGCAACCCAAATTGCTTTTTTTTTGCCTATTTCAGTGTTTCGAAGGAAAAGGATATCAAACGGAGTCCAAACGGAATGAAACCTTCGTGAACGTGATTTTTGGAACAAACGTGATTCAGAGGACTTGGAGTCTACGTAAAGCAATCAACAAGGAAGGCGCGAGGTAGGGGGCGCGCCCAACTCCCCAGGCGCGCTCTCCACCCTTGTGGGCCCCTTGTTGCTCCACCGACGTACTTCTTCCTCCTATATATACCCATATACCCTGGAAACATCAGATACGGAGCCAAAACCCTATTTCCACCGCTGCAACCTTCTCTACCCGTGAGATCCCATCTTGGGGCCTTTTCCGGCGCTCCGCCGGAGGGGGCATTGATCACGGAGGGCTTTTACATCAATACCATAGCCGCTCCGATGATGTGTGAGTAGTTTACCTCAGACCTTCGGGTCCATAGTTATTAGCTAGATGGCTTCTTCTCTCTCTTTGGATCTTAATACAAAGTTCTCCTCGATCTTCTTGGAGATCTATTTGATGTAATCTTCTTTTGTGGTGTGTTTGTCGAGATCCAATGAATTGTGGGTTTATGATCAAGTTTATCTATGAACAATATTTGAATCTCCTCTGAATTATTTTATGTATGATTGGTTATCTTTGCAAGTCTCTTCGAATTATCAGTTTGGTTTGGCCTACTAGATTGATCTTTCTTCAATGGGAGAAGTGCTTAGCTTTGGGTTCAATCTTGTGGTGTCCTTTCCCAGTGATAGTAGGGGCAGCAAGGCACATATTGTATTGCTGCCATCGAGGATAAAAAGATGGGGTTTATATCATATTGCATGAGTTTATCCCTCTACATCATGTTATCTTACTTAAAGCATTACTCTGTTCTTATGAACTTAATACTCTAGATGCATGCTGGATAGCGGTCGATGTGTGGAGTAATAGTAGTACATGCATGTCACATCCCTAGCTTCTGGTACTGCCTGGTGTTTTGCATCTTGTTGCATCATGTTTAAATTCTATTTAAGTTGAGATGGGGATTGACCAAACCCTAGCATCAGAAAGAATTCAACTAGGTTCAAATAAAAATATTTTCATTGAACCCAAAATGCCTTCCCAAAAATGTTCATCATCTTTGGATTGGTCTTGAACCACTGCCAAAAATATTGCACATTTTTCTAGGTCAATTGGGGTCACTGATTTAAATCATATAGTATTTGCATTTGGGCATTTAAATCCTATAAAATATATTAAATGCCCAAATAATCACAAACTGAAATGTTTACTGTTGGAAATATTCCAAATAGTGGCCACAGTCAGTTGCATGATTTTTGGAAATGCTCTGACATTTTTAATAAAGCCAAACACAATTACAGAAATAGAAAACAGAATAAAATAGGAAAAGGGGCAGAGAGAGAGAGTTACCTGGGCCAGCCTACCTGATCTGGCACTGTAGTGGCCCAGCCCAGTGGCCAGCGCTAGTCACCCTCAACCTCCCGCTAGGAGGATGAGAGGCACGTGGCCACCGCACGCAAGCACGCGCCCCGGCCACCTCCTGGTTGCCGCCTCCCACTGGACCTCCCGGACGACGCCACGCATGCCCCGTTCACAACCGTCTCACTCTCACCCATTTTCCCCTCTCTCCCGCAAGAACACGAGCTCGACCAAGCGAGCGAGCCGATGCCGATCGCCGTACCCGTGGCCACCGGCCACCCCTCGCCCTACCGATGAGACCTTGAGCTCCGCATCATCGTCTTCTTCATCCACACTGAGCCAAGCAACCGGGGAAGCACCCCAACGCCGTCCCCGACGTCTTCTTCAACCTCTGTGCCCGCAGATCCTCGGCGTCGATTCGCTGCCCACCGGCCGTCCCCGCACCTGCCAACCCCTCCGTTAGCCTCGCTGTAAGCCCCCGCACCAAACCCCTCTCTCCCCATTGCTGATTTCTTCCACTAACCGCGGGCTCCGTTGAGCCCGAGAGCTCATCACCGCCGCGTTCATCGCCGCCGCAGCTGGCAACCTCGCCTGACCCAACCAAGCACGTAGTTGTGCTCAGTGTGCTCCCAGAAAGCCATAGCACTGCTCACCTCTCTCTCCCGTACACCGTAGCGTCGCGCTGGTCGAGCCCGTGCTCCGGCCGCCGCTGACCTTGACGCCGTCGTCGCCTCCGGCCACCCCACGGTCTCCTGGGTATTCCACTGGATGCCCGAGAGCCTGGGCTTCGCACTGGTGGTGCCCGCCGTCCGTTTGGTCGTCAGAGGGCAAGTTCCGACACCCTCCGCCTTGTCTGGCCGTCGCCGGCAGCCTAACCCCGGCCGGCAGACGTGTCCAATTAGGCCACTAATTACCCTCCCCTAGGCCACTGAAACATGGGCCCCACTAACAGTTTTAGTTTAAGTTAATTAACTCTGTTAGTTAGCTAAGTCAATGACAGGTAGGCCCCACAGGTCAGGTTTGACCTGGACCGGGTCAGTTGACCGCTGACGTCACCCTGACGCACTGCTGACGCAATAAAGCATTTACTAGATTTATTCTTATATAGGAAATTCTAGAAAATGCTACAAACTTCAAAAAAAACATAGAAAATAATCTATAGCTCAGAATGAAATAATTTATATATGAAAAATGATCAGAAAAATTCAATCTATCCATCTGCACCATTTTCATGCATGTTAGGACAACTTATGGCTGCTTTTTAGGACAAATAATATAAAGGGCATTTAAACCTTCACATATGGGGTTTGAATTTGAAACTAGGGTTCAAACCAACTCCATTTAACTTGTTGCTAGTTGCATTAGCTCAATCAATAGCATATTGCCATGTCACATTCATGCATCATATTGTTGCATTACATTGATTGTGTTCTTTCTTGTTTGTCGGTATTTCTCCCCTCTCAAAAGACGTGGTTTCGATAATGTGATTGATGACACCGATGAAGAGCTATACTATCTTCAAAAGTGCAAGGTGTCGGTGTCAAAACCGGCGGATCTCGGGTAGGGGGTCCCGAACTATGCATCTAGGCCGGATGGTAAAAGGAGACAAGGGACACGAAGTTTACCCAGGTTCGGGCCCTCTCGATGGAGGTAAAACCCTACTCCTGCTTGATTAATATTGATGATATGGGTAGTACAAGAGTAGATCTACCACGAGATCAAGGAGGCTAAACCCTAGAAGCTAGCCTATGGTATGATTGTTGTATGATGAAGTTGTTCTACGGACTAGAACCCTCCGGTTTATATAGACACCGGATAGGGTTAGGGTTACACAAAGTCGGTTACAATGGTAGGAGATCTTGAATATCCGCATCGCCAAGCTTGCCTTCCACGCCAAGGAAAGTCCCTTCCGGACATGGGACGATGTCTTCAATCTTGTATCTTCATAGTCCAGGAGTCCAGCCGAAGGTATAGTCCGGCTATCCGAACAGCCCCTAATCCAGGACTCCCTCAGTAGCCCCTGAACCAGGCTTCAATGACGACGAGTCCGGTGCGCAGATTGTCTTCGGCATTGCAAGGCGGGTTCCTCCTCCAAGTTCTTCAAGAAGATTTTAAACACCAAGGATAGTGTCCGGCTCTGCAAAATAAGTTTCCACATATTGCCATAGAGAGAATAATATTAACACAAATCTAATCTGCTGACGTATTCCGCAGCGTGACATCACACTACGGCCAAGCCCTTGTTCGAATCGTTTTCACTTTTCCACCTCAGCGTGTTTTGCGAGGCGGTTTCCTTGGCACATCTTGTCAAAGCAGAGATCGTGTCCCCCATTTACGGGATTCTCATCAATACGGACGTGGGTAACCCAACCGCGCCATTTATCACGGCGCTTTGGGAGGCAAGCAAGTTTTACTAGGCTGGTGGGGACGCATAGCCGCATCCGCCCATATAAGGGGATAAGGATCGACCTTTTTACCTACGCCTTCTTCCTCCTTTGCCTATCCATCTTCTGCGCACCCGAGCTCCAGCGCCCAAGCCCGCGCTTCCCACCTCAACCTTCTCCAGCAATGTCCGGAGCGGGAGGCAAGTGGATGGTCTCCTCCGTCACGGAGGGCCATGTCAAAAAGCTAAGGAAGGCCGGATACTTGTCCAAGGACATCGCGCACCGGCTTCCCGAGGACGGGCAGCTTCTCCCCACCCCAAGGCCCCATGAGAGGGTAGTTTTCCTTCCCCACTTCCTCCGCGGACTGGGTTTTCCACTCCACCCATTTGTCCGGGGGCTCATGTTCTACTACGGCCTGGATTTCCACGATCTGGCCCCGAACTTCGTCCTCAACATCTCAGCGTTTATCGTCGTGTGCGAGGCTTTCCTCCGCGTCCGCCCCCATTTCGGCCTCTGGCTCAAGACCTTCAACGTCAAGCCCAAGGTGGTGCGCGGCAGCCAGGCGAAGTGCGGAGGCGCCATGGCGGGCAAGATGGCCAACGTCCTATGGCTCGAGGGCTCCTTCATGGAGACCCTAAAGGGGTGGCAATTCGGGTGGTTTTACATCACTGAGCCACGCGATCCGAAATGGATCGCAGCCCCTGAGTTCTGATCTGGACCCCCCACGCGGCTTATGTCCTGGAAAGAGACGGGCCTGTCGTGGGGTGACGAAAAAGAGGTGACCGGACTGCAAACATGCATCCAGTCCCTGGTGAACAAGCCGATCAAGCTTGTCAATGTAGTCCAGGTTATGCTCGTCCGCCGGATCCTCCCGTGTCAACAACGGGACTTTACTCTATGGGAGTTCAACCCAGCGCAGCACCAAACCCTCAACAGGCTCTTCGACACGACGTATGAAGACGTCTGGAAGGTGCTAACCAAAGGCGCTGAGGCTCCCGCATCCGCTTCCGAGGACCGCGGATACAGCTCACAGCGTCACGCTAGCGAGGTAAGCTATTTTCGCCTTTTACAGGATGTTTAAGTTTTTTCATAGTTTGACTCCATGCGGGATCTAAACTCCCTTACCTTTGACAGGCTTGGCAGGTGATATTCGGACCGATTAACTATCCGTCTCCCTTGCCCGAAGACCCAGCTCCTGCTCTCCTAGTGAAGCTACTGGCTCCAGCACCTTATGTGGTGCCCGAGAAGAAGGCCAAGAAGAAGAAGGCCACGGGGACTCGAAAGAGTGCCCATAACATGGTAGTTTCGGACTCGTCATCCGACGAGTCCGAGACGCTCTCCTCCCGCGAGAACGAGGAGGAGGAAGAAGAAGCCTCTCCCCCTCCAGCGGGGGGAGGAAAAAAAGGAAGGCCGCCCCAACGGGGGAGGCCGAAGGGTCCATGAAGAGGAAGACCCCTCCGCCGAAATACTCCCCCAACGCCGACGAGGACCACGAGGAGTGGCCGGACAGGGCCAAGCGTCTGGCGAAATCGTAAGTATTCGGATATCAGAGTAACTCATGACATTCCTTTGTTGCACAGCTTTCCCTAATGTCGAACATAATTATGCAGCCCGTCCCGGGCCGGACTCGACGAGTCGTCGAGCGGCTCCCTAGATTCATCGGACGTGAACTCAGTTCCGCCCGCTGTCTCCCCCCGCACTGCGGATGATGCCGAAGTGGCGTCGCGACAAGCTCCGGGGCAGGAGGTGGTGGTCCTGGAGGAGCCGCAAGGCGACCTCCCGGACCCCAGGAGTAAAGGGGACAAAACTCCCCAGGGCTCCAAGTCCGGCTTCGAGCCGGACACCACTCCGGAATCTTCAACGGTTTCGGACCGCGGCAGGCGAACTCCTTGCAAGAGGAGCAAGCCTTCTGAGCCGGCGGCCTCTGTCCAACCGGAGGTGCCGGACAATCTGCTGGAGGTGCTTGACGGCGCCTCCATCAACGAGGAGCACCGTACTATTATGAGTACGGTGATCCAAAAGGTTCAGTCCGCCAAGAACGGACTGAGTGAAGCTTGCGCTAGCCTTCTAACAGGCTTCGAGGTAAGTAAAAATATGTAAAAATATTACCGCATAGACAGTAGCCCCTGATGCTCTGTTGGGCGTTTGGAAGGAAAAGCCGAATAGAGGATCTATTAAATTTCACAGCAGTCTAACAAAAAAGAGTCAATATGCATATGCAGGCTTCGCTGCTAGCCACCGCCGCACTGACTGTGGAGGTGGGTGTCCTGAAACAGGGCCTCGAGCGGACCGAGCAAGAGCTCGGCCTTGCCAAGCGGCAGCTCGAGGAAAAATAAGGTAAGAGATACCTTACAGAAAAAGTGCCTATAAAAAGACGCGATTGCAAAAAATAACAGGATTGTACTGCTTATTGTAGGGGCCACGACTGAGGTGGCGACCCTCAAGCAGGTGTTGTCCGAGGCCGAGAAGAGAGCGGCCATGGAGCGCACCGAGCGAGAGAAATTTGAGGCGCGGGTCGGCAAGGCGCAGCATGTGCTTCAGGCTCTTATGAAAAAACATGAGAGTTTGGAGCTTGACTCTAAAACGCAAGCGTTCGAGCTCGCCGCGACCGTCAAGACTGCCGAGTCTGCCAAGGCCGAAGCCCAGAAGGCCCTCCAAGAGTTGGAGGCGATGAAAAAGATAGCGGCGGGTAAGGCATTCTTTATGCAAAGCAGAAATATAAAAGTAAACTACTTGTTACTTACCCGAATCCGGAGCTCTCCAGGGGCATTCGCAGATCTTCCCCGCAGCTTATCCGATGCCGCCGCATTCTACCGATCCGAAGAGGGCAGCTCGATGGAGAAGGTGTTCTGGTCTCAATATGCTGAGGCCGGACACCCTGTGCCCTTGAGTGACCAGCTGAAGCAGCTGGTCAAGCTCCACAAGGCGGCCAAACAGGCCATGACGGGCTTCATAGTTCGGCTGTGGCCTGGAGAGGCCCTGCCTGGGAGCTACTTCGGACTGGTGCGGCGGCTGGTGGAGGCCTGTCCAAGGCTCGAGGTCATCAAGCGCTCCATCTGCATCGAAGGTGCCCGTAGGGCACTTGCCCGTGCAAAGGTGCATTGGGGTAAGATGGACGGTGAGAAGCTTGTGCGGGACGGGCCGCCGCCGGGGAAGGAGCATCGCAAGCCCGAGAACTATTACAAGGATGTTCTTGCTGGTGCCCGCCTTGTGGCGGATGAATGTACCAAGGATGTAATGTTTGAATGAACTCGCTCGTGTTTATCTTGTGCGCTGAAAACTTGTTCATATGCGCTAAGCAATGCTTGAATTTAAAATATTATTTTCTATGCGGCCGTTTATCAGAAAATTGAGAGATGGCCAGTCGTCGGCTTCCGCCCCCATGCCACTAGTGTTGGGGTGTTCGGGATAAACCTGAGCGCTCTTTTTCCCATGTTTGGGTCCTTCGAGGGAGGCGCTCAGCACAACGGACCAGGCAATCGGACTATAATGCTTGAACACTCTCACTTAGCCATAGAACTTTATAATTTTAAATTTCGGCAAAGCCCATAGTTCGGAAGACAGAGTTCAGGGCGCTATCCATGCCTTGGCCGGACAAAGACGGCTCCTCGCTCGAAGCGGCATAAGTCTTTAGGGACTCGAAAAACCTCTCGAACAGCGACCGGTCTCTCGCCTCATCATGACAGTCAGTTTTAGCTTTCTCCACTGAGGTGCTGAGCCCAACTCAACTAGGGCACAATCGCAGTGGTTCTCCTAGTGCTACCTTAGCCGATATAGCGAAACGTAAGGCACCAAAACATAGGAGCCGGGCAAAACAACCTATTGACCCAAATCATGATTCGGAGCCGATGCATATAGTGCTATAAGTTTGGGGTGCCGCACTCATGAAGTGTTCGGACTTCTTACACCATATTAAGGGGTACAGAAGCCCCTGGTGTATTTGCCGTACCATAGTGTACGGGTGCCACATGTCATTAATGAACATATATATATAAAGAGGATAATGCAAAAAATAGACAAAAAGCTATGCATTGTTTATAAAGAGGCTGCTATCAAAGCAGAACGATACAAATAGTGCGATAAGCAAAAGATATTGGACTATTTAACATGTCCTTGCCAGGGGCAGGCCGCGGAATTGTATTCAAAACAGGTATACTACTCGTAACAGAGACCACCTGGGGGTTCCATAGTGCGGCATGGCTTGTCTGCTTCCCTTGGTTTTGCATCGTTTGTGCGGCAGTTGAATTGCCGAACAGGTCGTCCGAAGTATGGAGTCCTGAAAGTAAGAAAAAAATTCGGCAGCCCCTAGTACGCTTTAGGCCGTATTTTGGGCTTGCCATTATTGTGCCCCTTCCCCTGCGCCCATGGTATTTCAAGAGCGTACTTATGTACGCGAAGCACTGGCTTCGCTATGTCGCAAGGGCTGGGGTTGGGGCCGCACTGCTACGCTTGCTCAAAACGTGCCAGTCGGTCTTGTTGTAGGTTACTCCGGGCGCCCTTGGCAGTGTCTGGCTTTTTAACGGCCGGACTGGAGAATTGCCTAAGAAGGCTGCTTTGTACTTCTGCTGCGAGGGCCGCCGTGTGCTCCTCCGTTCGGAGGGAGCGCTCGGTGTTTCCATTGACCGTAATTACTCCTCGAGGGCCTAGCATCTTGAGCTTGAGATACGCGTAGTGTGGCACCGCATTGAACTTTGCAAATGCGGTTCGCCCGAGCAGGGCGTGATAGCCACTGCGAAACGGGACTATATCGAAGATTAATTCTTCGCTTCGGAAATTGTCCGGAGATCCGAAGACCACTTCAAGTGTTATTGAGCCTGTGCAGCTGGCCTCTACACCTGGTATAACGCCTTTAAAGGTCGTTTTTGTGGGCTTGATCCTCGAGGGATCGATGCCCATTTTCCGCATTGTATCCTAGTAAAGCAGGTTCAGGCTGCTGCCACCGTCCATGAGGACTCTTGTGAGAAGAAATCCGTCGATAATTGGGTCAAGAACCAATGCGGCAAACCCGCCATGACGGATGCTAGTGGGATGGTCCCTTCGATCAAAGGTGATCGGGCAGGAGGACCATGGGTTGAACTTTGGAGCAACTGGCTCCAGCGCGTACACATCTCGTAGTGCACACTTCCGCTCCCTCTTGGGAATCTGGGTTGCGTATATCATGTTCACCGTCCGCACTTGTGGGGGAAAACTTTTCTGTCCACTGCTGTTCGGCAGCCTGGGCTCCTCCTCATCATCGCTAGCAGCCCCTTGTCTCTGTTTTTGGCTCTTAACTTGCCTGCCTGCTTGAACACCCAACAATCCCTGTTGGTGTGATTTGCTGGCCTTTCGGGGGTGCCATGTATCTGGCACAAGCGATCGAGTATTCGGTCCAAACTGGACGGGCCCTGAGTATTCTTTTTGAATGGCTTTTTCCGCTGACCGGATTTATAGCCTCTGAATCCGGCATTTACTGTCGTGTCCTCGTTGCTGTCGCTATTAACGCGGCGCTTTTGCTTATTCCGGCGCGACCTGCCGCTTTTGTCCTTGGTATCCAAATTGCCAAGGTTCTTGGTTAAGTTGTTGCTGCGAGCAAGCCAGCTATCTTCTCCCGCGCAAAAGCGGGTCATGAGTGTCATGAGGGCTGCCATAGATTTCGGCTTTTCCTGTCCCAGGTGCCGGGCAAGCCACTCGTCGCGGATATTATGCTTGAAGGCTGCTAGGGCCTCAGCGTCCGGACAGTCGACTATCTGGTTTTTCTTTGTTAGGAACCGTGTCCAGAATTGCCTGGCTGATTCCTCTGGCTGCTGAATTATGTGGCTTAAGTCATCGGCATCCGGTGGTCGCACATAAGTGCCCTGGAAGTTGTCGAGGAATGCGGCTTCCAGGTCCTCCCAAGAACCGATTGAGTCTGCTGGCAAGTTGTTGAGCCAATGCCGGGCCGGTCCCTTAAGTTTGAGTGGGAGGTATTTGATGGCATGTAGATCATCACCGCGGGCCATGTGGATATGAAGGAGATAATCCTCGATCCATACCGCGGGATCTGTTGTGCCATCGTATGATTCGATGTTTACGGGTTTGAAGCCCTCAGGGATTTTATGATCCGTTACTTCATCTGTGAAGCAAAGTGGGTGTGCGGTGCCTCTATACTTGGCTATATCACGGCCCAGCTCAGAGGAGCTTTGTCCATTGTGTTCGGCCCTGCCGGATTTATCGTATCCGGAGTGACGATTACCGTCACGTGCCGTGGGGCACCCGCGCGATCCGTAGATCGATCTTGTTTGCCTTGCCTTGTCCTCCAGTATATCTCGCAGGTCTGGCGCGTTTTCCCGTGGCTTAGCATGTTTTGAGCGGCGTCGGGGCATGGCTTCAGTGGAGGGCTTAGAGGCCTCTCTGTCGCGGCCACGAGGTGGCCGGTCGGCCATGTCATGCGCTGGCGATGTAGGTGCTTCCTCCCCTAATCGGGGTAGCAGCCTGCGCTTTGGGTAACGCTTGGAGGGGCGTTCGAGTTCATACTCTTCGGCCGCAAGGACTTCAGTCCATCTGTCAGCTAGCAAATCTTGATCAGCTCTAAGCTGTTGTTGCTTTTTCTTGAGCCTGCTTGCCGTGGCTAAAAGCCTGCGTTTGAAACGCTCTTGTTCGGCAGGGTCTGATGGTACAACGAATTTGTCGTCATTGAGGCTTGCCTCGTCTTCGGAGGGGAGCATATAGTTATCGTCCTCAACCTCTCGGTCTGCCACCCTCTCATGGGGGCTGGCTACTCCATCTTCCTGTGCCGAATCTTGTTGGAGGGGGTGTTCTTCGGCGCTATCCGGAGTAGTATTATCTCCGGTGCCGGAATCACCGTTTTTGCTTTGGCGGGATTTAGAGCGGCGCCGCTAACGTCGGCGTTTGGGATGTTTCTTAGAAGTATCATCTCCCGTTTTTGCATCGCCATCTCCATCTTTTGGAGCGTCCACCATATATATGTCATACAACGAGGTGGCCTTCCAGCGCCCTATAGGTGTTGGTTCCTGTTCGTCTCCTGCATCATCGTCCATACCATCGATGTCTTCGGAGTCGAAGTCGAGCATGTCGGTTAATTCGTCGACAGTGGCTACGAAGTGGGTGGTGGGTGGGCTTTGAATTTCTTCATCGTCTGTATCCCATCCTTGCTGACCATAGTCCGGACAGGGCTCTCCCGATAAAGAGAGAGACTTTAGCGAGTTCAGGATGTCGCCGAAGGGCGAGTGCTGAAAGATGTCCGCAGCGGTGAACTCCATGATCGGCGCCCAATCGGATTCAATCGGCAGGGGCGCGGGAGGTTCGGAGTCCGGAGAGGAATCCGGATCCTCGGAGTCACGGGTCATGCAGAGTGCGGGGCTGGCGTTCGGCTCGATCGCCTTTGAGATCGCAGCCCCCGAGGTGGCGTCCAGCCGCTCATCCTCGATTGGCGAAATAGGCTCCGAGTTAAGGGTCGGAACCGGTGCGTGTGTGGCCTCCAGGGCACTGTTCAGCGGCAAAGCTAGATCATGCCCCTCGAGATAGTGCGGCACTCTTGGCTGTGGCTCGAATCCGTCGAAGATCAAATCCCCACGGATATCTGCCGTGTAGTTTAAGCTTCCAAACCTGACCTGATGGACAGGGGCGTAGCTGTCGATCTGCTCCAGGTGGCCAAGCGAATTGGCCCGCAGTGCGAAGCCGACGAAGACAAAGATCTGTCCGGGTAGAAAAGTCTCACCCTGGAGCGCCTCGTCGTTGATGATCAAAGGAGCCATCGGGCCAAAAAGGTGACGACACAGAGGAACTCTCAATGAAAGCACCAATGTCGGTGTCAAAACCGGCGGATCTCGGGTAGGGGATCCCGAACTGTACGTCTAGGCCGGATGGTAACAGGAGACAAGGGATACGAAGTTTACCCAGGTTCGGGCCCTCTCGATGGAGGTAAAACCCTACTCCTGCTTGATTAATATTGATGATATGGGTAGTACAAGAGTAGATCTACCACGAGATCAAGGAGGCTAAACCCTAGAAGCTAGCCTATGGTATGATTGTTGTATGATGAAGTTGTTCTACGGACTAGAACCCTCCGGTTTATATAGACACCGGATAGGGTTAGGGTTACACAAAGTCGGTTACAATGGTAGGAGATCTTGAATATCCGCATCGCCAAGCTTGCCTTCCACGCCAAGGAAAGTCCCTTCCGGACACGGGACGAAGTCTTCAATCTTGTATCTTCATAGTCCAGGAGTCCGGCCGAAGGTATAGTCCGGCTATCCGAACACCCCCTAATCCAGGACTCCCTCACAAGGCAAGCAAAACCCCCTTGTTCATTCCGATACAATCCCACTCTCTCGCTCCTGCTCTCTTTTATTGCATTAGGACAACAACAATTCATCTGTTACCTGCTGCGGTAGTTGAACCCCTTTCCTCTGCATGACCTGTCATTGCCACAGTAAATAGATGAAACCCACTAGCATGAGTAGGAGTTGTTTGAGCCCCGATGTGCCTACTCATTCATGCTTGTTTGTCATGCCTGCTACTGCTTAGAGTTGAGTCAGGTCTGATTCATCAGGAATGAATTCGAATGTTGTGAGACATGTCCTACTGTTGAGAGCTAAGTGTGTGAACACGATTTGGCAAAGGTAGCGGTGAGAGGCCATGTAGGAGTACATGGTGGGTTTTCTCATTGAAACCATCCTCAGGAACTGAGTTCTATGTTTGTGATCCATGAACAGTTACTACACACATTGGAATGCTTAAGTGCCCCTCTCGACTTATTAATCAACCTGATCTCTGTCCAGGAGTTGCAAATAGTTTCTGGTGTTTGTAGGTAGTGTTAGTAGTCTACCAAGTGGCACTCGATATAGGTGGGCTTGGGACAGACTAGGCACCATGGTCGGGTAGACCAAGTGTCGCCCGTTTGGTGGGCTTGGAACCCTGTACACATTGTTTGGGGCCGTGAGCGACACCCCGGCCGGATCTCCTTGCGGATGGAACCCGAATAGGCGATAAACCTGGACTAGAGACTTGTGTGGTTAGTCAGGTCATGGCCGACTCCCTCGCCAGGCTTTCACTTGAAGGTTGCCGAGATACACGACGTGTACATGGTGGTAAGTGGCGAGAGTGTGTGTGAAGAAGTATACCCCTGCAGGGTTAACATCATCTATTCGAATAGCCGTGTCCGCGGTAATGGACTTCCGGGTTGCCTGTATAGTTCATAGACAAGTGAAAGTGGATACCCTAAAATGCGCAAGATAAGCGTGAGTGCTATGGATGGCGTTCTCATAGGGAGACGGGAGCGTATCCATAGTGGTGTATTGATATGGTGAATATGTGGACTCGTGTGCGCCACCTCAAAAGAGTTACTTGCAGTCGTAGTTCAGGATAGCCACTGAGTCAAAGCTGGCTTGCTGCAGTTAAACTCCACCACCCCTTTGTTGATACCAATGCATATATAGATAGTTCTGATGTAAGTCTTGTTGGGTACATCTGTACTCACTTTGCTTATTTTATGTTTTGCAGAGAGACTTCAGTCTCGCTAGTAGTTCCGCGTGGACTTCGACGTTTAGCTTGTTACCTCAGCTATGATCTTGTACCCTTGGGAGGGTCTTGTAGATAGTCAGGCTTCGCAGCCTTCTTCATTTGTAGTTGTCTGTACTCAGACATGTTTATGCTTCCGCTTATTGCTTGTATGCTCTGTATGTTGGGTCATGAGACCCATGTTTGTAATACTTGGCTCCTTGGAGCCTAATGAATAAATACTCTGAGTCGTAGAGTCTTGTTGTGATGCCATGTTGTATTTGCACATATCGAGCATACTGTGTGTATGATTGAAATGCTTGGTATGTGTGGGATCCGACAACCTAGTTGTCTATCCTTGGTAGCCTCTATTATGGGGAAATGTATTCTGGTGCTTCCACTGAGCCATGGTAGTCTGCCACAGCCCGGTTTACCGGAGTCCTACAAGCCCAGCACTACTGCTCCGCAACACTTGAATGGCCGGCATGTGATTCACTTCGTTCCCGTGTCTGTCCCTTTGGGGAAATGTCACGCAGTGACATCCGGAGTCCTGCCTAGCCTGCTACAGCCCGGTTCACCGGAGTCCTGTTAGCCCAGTGCTACAGCCCGGATTCGCACGCTACTGACCGACATGCTCGATGTTGATTCATGTATGCCTGTCCCCGTAAGTTAGTGCCACTTTGGGTTCACGATTAGTCATGCCGGCCCGGGTTCTTTGTCATGTGGATGCTAGCAACACTATCATATACGTGAGCCAAAATGCGCAAACGGTCCCGGGCCATAGTAAGGCGACACCCGTGGGAATACCGTGCATGAGGCCGGAAAGTGATATGAGGTGTTACCGGCTAGATCAATGTGATTTTGTAGCTGTAGAACTTATTGGAGACTTCATATCTCTCAATCCGGGCATTTGCTTGAAATAACTTCAACTCCTGGAACATCTCATATGCTCCATGACGTTCAAAACGTTGTTGAAGTCCCGGTTCTAAGCCGTAAAGCATGGCACACTGAACTATCGAGTAGTCATCGGCTTTGCTCTGTCAGACGTTCATAACATCTGGTGTTGCTCCTGCAGCGGGTTTGGCACCTAGCGGTGCTTCCAGGACGTAATTCTTTTGTGCAGCAATGAGGATAATCCTCAAGTTACGGACCCAGTCCGTGTAGTTGCTACCATCATCTTTCAACTTAGCTTTCTCTAGGAACACATTAAAATTCAATGGAACAACAGCACGGGCCATCTATCTACAACAACATAGACATCCAAAATACTATCAGGTACTAAGTTCGTGATAAATTAAAGTTCAATTAATCAAATTACTTAATAACTCCCACTTAGATAGACATCCCTCTAATCATCTAAGTGATCACGTGATCTAAATCAACTAAACCATGTCCGATCATCATGTGAGATGGAGTAGTTTTCAATGGTGAACATCACTATGTTGATCATATCTACTATATGATTCACGCTCGACCTTTCGGTCTCAGTGTTCCGAGGCCATATCTGCATATGCTAGGCTCGTCAAGTTTAACCCGAGTATTTTGCATGTGCAAAACTGGCTTGGGCCCGTTGTATGTGAACATAGAGCTTATCACACCCGATCATCACGTGGTGTCTCGGCACGACGAACTTTCGCGACGGTGCATACTCAGGGAGAACATTTGTACCTTGAAATTTAGTGAGAGATCATCTTATAATGCTACCGTCGAACTAAGCAAAATAAGATGCATAAAGGATAAACATCACATGCAATCAATATAAGTGATATGATATGGCCATCATCATCTTGTGCCTTTGATCTCCATCTCCAAAGCATCGTCATGATCACCATCGTCACCGGCTTGACACCTTGATCTCCATCGAAGCATCGTTTTTGTCTCGCCAACTATTGCTTCTATGACTATCGCTACCGCTTAGTGATAAAGTAAAGCAATTACATGGCGATTGCATTTCATACAATAAAGCGACAACCATATGGATCCTGCCAATTGCCGATAACTCTGTTACAAAACATGATCATCTCATAATATAAAATTTAGCATCATGTCTTGACCATATCACATCACAACATGCCCTGCAAAAACAAGTTAGACGTCCTCTACTTTGTTGTTGCAAGTTTTACATGGCTGCTACGGGCTGAGCAAGAACCGTTCTTACCTACGCATCAAAACGACAACGATTTTTCGTCAAGTGTGCTGTTTTAACCTTCAACAAGGACCGAGCATAGCCACACTCGATTCAACTAAAGTTGGAGAAGCTGACACCCGCCAGCCACCTGTGTGCGAAGCACGTCGGTAGAACCAGTCTCGCGTACACATAATGTCAGCCCGGGCCGCTTCATCCAACAATACCGCCGAATCAAAGTATGACATGCTGGTAAGCAGTATGACTATTATCGTCCACAACTCATTTGTGTTCTACTTGTGCATATAACATCTACGCATAGACCTGGCTCGGATGCCACTGTTGGGGAACGCAGTAATTTCAAAACAATTCCTAGGCACACGCAAGATCCATCTCGGTGATGCATAGCAACGGGAAGGGAGAGTGTTGTCTACTGATACATCTCCAACATATCTATACTTTTTGATTGTTCCATGCTATTATATTATCTGTTTTGGATGTTAAATGGGCTTTATTATACACTTTTATATTATTTTTGGGACTAACCTATTAACCGGAGGCCCAGCCCAAATTGCTATTTTTTGCCTATTTCAGTGTTTCGAAGGAAAGAAATATCAAACGGGGTCCAAACGCAATGAAACCTTCGGGAACGTGATTTTCGGAACAAACGTGATCCAGAGGACTTGGAGTGGACGTCAAGCAATCAACGAGGAGGCCACGAGGAAGGGAGGCGCGCCTGCCCCCCCCCCCTCGGCATGCCCCCCACCCTCGCGGGCCCCTCGTAGCTCTCCTAACCGACCTCTTTCGCCTATATATACTCATATACCCTGGAAACATCAGAAGAGGAGCCAAAACCCTATTTCCACCGCCGCAACTCTCTGTACCCGTGAGATCCCATCTTGGGGCCTTTTCCGGTGCTCCACCGGAGGGGGCATTGATCACGGAGGGCTTCTACATCAACACCATAGCCTCTCCGATGATGTGTGAGTAGTTTACCTCAGACCTTCGGGTCCATAGTTATTAGCTAGATGGCTTCTTATCTCTCTTTGGATCTCAATACAAAGTTCTCCTCGATTCTCTTGGAGATCTATTCGGTATAATCTTCTTTTGCGGTGTGTTTGTCGAGATCCGACGAATTGTGGGTTTATGATCAAGATTATCTATGAACAATACTTGAATCTCCTCTAAATTCTTTTATGTATGATTGGTTATCTTTGCAAGTCTCTTCGAATTATCGGTTTGGTTTGGCCTACTAGATTGATCTTTCTTGCAATGGGAGAAGTGCTTAGCTTTGGGTTCAATCTTGCGGTGCTCGATCCCAGGGACAGAAGGGGAAATGACACGTATTGTATTGTTGCCATCGAGGATAAAAAGATGGGGTTTATATCATATTGCATGAGTTTATCCCTCTACATCATGTCATCTTACTTAAAGCGTTACTCTGTTCTTATGAACTTAATACTCTAGATGCATGCTGGATAGCGGTCGATGTGTGGAGTAATAGTAGTAGATGCAGGCATGAGTCGGTCTACTTGTCACGGACGTGATGCCTATATACATGATCATACCTAGATATTCTCATAACTATGCTCAATTCTATCAATTGCTCGACAGTAATTCGTTCACCCACCGTAAAATACTTATGCTCTTGAGAGAAGCCACTAGTGAAACCTATGGCCTCCGGGTCTATTCTCTATCATATTAATCGTCCAATACTTAGGTATTTCCTTTGCTTTTTACTTTGCTTTTATTTTTTTCATCTTTATCACAAAAATACCAAAAATAGTATCCTATCATATCTATCAGATCTCACTCTCGTAAGTGACCGTGAAGGGATTGACAACCCTTTTATCGTGTTGGTTGCAAGGTTCTTATTTGTTTGTGTAGGTACGAGGGACTTGAGCGTGGTCTCCTACTAGATTGATACCTTGATTCTCAAAACTGAGGGAAATACTTACGCTAGTTTACTGCATCACCCTTTTCTCTTCAAGGGAAAACCAACGCAGTGCTCAAGAGGTAGCAAGAAGGATTTCTGACGCCGTTGCCGGGGAGTCTACGCACAAGTCAAGACATACCAAGTACCCATCACAAACTCTTATCCCTCGCACTACATTATCTGCCATTTGCCTCTCATTTTCCTCTCCCCCACTTCACCCTTGCCGTTTTATTCGCCCTCTTTTCCCTTCGCCTCTTTCTCGCTTGCGTCGTCGTTATGGCTAGTCCTTTATCTACTCCTTTGTCTCCCGAGTTCGAAGTTCTTCACTTCAAACAAAAACAAGGAGAAAATCTAAAAGATGCTTGGTATAGGATGATATAATCCTATCGTGGTTGCACTATAGAGGAAGATTTCTAGGTTTTACTTCACAATTTTTATGTTGGGCTAACCGTATCCCATAGACAACTCCTTGATTTTGCCACCAAAGGGAATTTTATTGAAACTGATCCTAGTTTTGCTTATGAGATTATAGAGGGGATAGTAGGAATACTTCCCCCACAAAAGGGACCAACTCTTACTCAAGAGGGAACCCAAATCTTAGAAAAACTATGCGAATTGCAAAAGTCTCTTGAACCTCTTAAAAATGTTGGAGGAAACCTTAATCGCATGAATACCTTGATTACACTTTGCAACAAACGGTTGGATGCTCTAGATCTAAGAATCTCCGAGTATGAAGGGAAATGTAAGGAACCTCCTGGATTCGAGCATAACTCCACTAAAAAGATAAATACCAAAGATGGCAATGCTTAGATCTATCCTCGCTTTTATGCCTAGCTAGGGGCGTTAAACGATAGCGCTTGTTGGGAGGCAACCCAATTTTATTTTAGTTTTTTGCTTTTTGTTCCTGTTTAACAATAAATATTTTATCTAGCCTCTGGTTATATTTGTTTTTGTGTTTTAATTAGTGTTTGTGCCAAGTGAAACCTATAGGATCTTCTTGGATAATAGTTATTTGATCTTGCTGAAAAAGTCAGAAACTTTATGCTCACGAAAAAAATTGTTAAAAATCACCAGAATGTGACAAAATACTGATTTCAATTGCAGTAGATCAATAAACACATTATCTAGGTCGGCCTATTTTGGTATATTTTTCTAAGTTCCAGAAGTTTGCGTTAGGTACAGATTACTACAGACTGTTCTGTTTTTGACAGATTCTGTTTTCCGTGTGTTGTTTGCTTATTTTGATGAATCTATGGCTAGTAAAAGAGTTTATAAACCATAGAGAAGTTGGAATACATTGGGTTTAACACCAATATAAATAAAGAATGAGTTCAATACAGTACCTTAAAGTAGTGGTTTGTTTTATTTCGCTAACGGAGCTCATGAGATTTTCTGCTGAGTTTTATGTTGTGAAGTTTTCAAGTTTTGGGTAAAGATTTGATGGATTATGGAACAAGGATTGGCAAGAGACTAAGCTTGGGGATGCCCAAGGAACCCCAAGGTAAAATTCAAGGACAACCAAAAGCTTAAGCTTGGGGATGCCCCTCTTTCGTCTTCGTCTATCGGTAACTTTACTTGGGGCTATATTTTTATTCACCACATGATATGTGTTTTGCTTGGAGCATCTTGTATGATTTGAGTCTTTGCTTTTTAGTTTACCACAATCATCCTCGCTGAATACACCATTTTATAGAGACACACATGATTCGGAATTTATTAGAATACTCTATGTGCTTCACTTATATCTTTTGAGCTATATAGTTTTTGCTCTAGTGCTTCACTTATAACTTTTAGAGCACGGTGGTGGTTTTATTTTATAGAAATTATTGATCTCTCATGCTTCATTTATATTATTTTGAGAGTCTTAAACATCATGGTAATTTGCTTTAAATTGTGAAATTAGTCCTAATATGATAGGCATCCAAGATGAGTATAATAAAAACTTCCATATTGAGTTCATTGAATATCGTGAGAAGTTTGATACTTGATAAGTGTTTTGAGATATAAAGGTTGTAATATTAGAGTGTGCTAGTTGAGTAATTGTGAAATTGAGAAATACTTGTGTTAAGGTTGGCAAGTCTCGTAGCATGCACGTATGGTAAAAGTTGTGTGACAAATTTGACGCATAAGGTGTTCTTTTATTGCTTTCCTTATGAGTGGCGGTCGGGGACGAGCGATGGTCTTTTCCTACCAATCTATCCCTCTAGAGGCATGCGTAGTAGTACTTTTCTTCGAGGGCTAATAAACTTTTGCAATAAGTATATGAGTTCATTATGACTAATGTGATTCCATGGATTGTACGCACTCTTACCCTTCCACAATTCTCTAGCCTCTACGGTACCGTGCATTGCCCTTTCTCACCTTGAGAGTTGGTGCAAACTTCGCTGGTGCATCCAAACCCTGTATATGATACGCCCTATCACACATAAACCTCCTTATATCTTCCTCAAAACAGCCACCATACCTACCTATTATGGCATTTCCATAGCCATTCCGAGATATATTGCCATGCAACTTTCCACCGTTCCGTTTATTATGACACGCTCCATCATTGTCATATTGCTTTGCATGATCATGTAGTTGACATTGTATTTTGTGGCAAATCCACCATTCATAATTTTTCATACATATCACTCTTGATTTATTGCATATCCCGGTACACCGCCGGAGGCATTCACATAGAGTCATATTTTGTTCTAAGTATTGAGTTTTAATTCTTGAGTTGTAAGTAAATAAAAAGTGTGATGATCATCATTATTAGAGCATTGTCCCATGTGAGGAAAGGATGATGGAGACTATGATTCCCCCACAAGTCGGGATGAGATTCCGGGCTGAGAAAAAAAGAGAAAAAAAGAACAAAAAAGAGGCCAAAGAAAGAAAAAAGGAGAAAAGGCCCAAGAAAAAAAGAAAAAAAATGAGAGAAAAAGAGAGAAGGGACAATGTTACTATCCTTTTTCCACACTTGTGCTTCAAAGTAGCACCGTGATCTTCATGATAGAAAGTGTCCTATGTTGTCACTTTCATATACTAGTGGGAATTTTTCATTATAGAACTTGGCTTGTATATTCCAATGATGGGCTTTCTCAAAATGCCCTAGGTCTTCGTAAGCAAGCAAGTTGGATGCACACCCACTTAGTTTCTTTTGCTGAGCTTTCATATATTTATAGCTCTAGTGCATCCATTGCATGGCAATCCCTACTCCTCACATTGACATCAATTGATGGGCCTCTCCATAGCCTATTGATTAGCCGCGTCAATGTGAGACTTTCTACCTTTTTGTCTTCTCACATAACCCCCATCATTATACTTTATTCCACCCATAGTGCTATATCCATGGCTTGCGCTCATGTATTGCGTAAGGGTTGAAAAGGTTGAAGCACGTTAAAAAGTATGAACCAATTGCTCGGCTTGTCATCGGGGTTATGCATGATGAGAACGTTTTGTGTGATGAAATTGAATCATGGCCTAACTATATGATTTTGTAGGGATAAGCTTTCTTTGGCTATGCTATTTTGATAAGACATAATTGCTTGGTTAGCATGTTTGAAGTATTATTGTTTTTATGTCAACGTTAGACTTTTATCTTGAATCTTTCGGATCTAAATATTCATGCCACAATAAAAAGAATTACATTGAAAATTTTGCTAAGTAACATTCCACATCAAAAATTCTGTTTTTATCATTTACCTACTCGAGGACGAGCAGGAATTAAGCTTGGGGATGCTTGATACGTCTCCAACGTATCTATAATTTTTTATTGTTCCATGCTATTATATTATCTGTTTTGGATGTTCAATGGGCTTTATTATACACTTTTATATTATTTTTGGGACTAACCTATTAACCGGAGGCCTAGCCCAAATTGTTGTATTTTTTCCTATTTCAGTGTTTCGATGGAAAGGAATATAAAATGGAGTCCAAACGGAATGAAACCTTCGGGAACATGATTTTCGGAACAAACGTGATCCAGAGGACTTGGAGTGGACGTCAAGCAATCAACGAGGAGGCCACGAGGCAGGGAGGCGCGCCTGCCCCCCCCCCCCCAGGGCGCACCCCCCACCCTCGTGGGCCCCTCGTAGCTCTCTTAACCGACCTCTTTCGCCTATATATGCTCATATACCCTGGAAACATCAGAAGAGGAGCCGAAACCCTATTTCCACCGCCGCAACTCTCTGTACCCGTGAGATCCCATCTTGGGGCCTTTTCCGGCACTCCGCCAGAGGGGGCATTAATCATGGAGGGCTTCTACATCAACACCATAGCCTCTCTGATGATGTGTGAGTAGTTTACCTCAGACCTTCGGGTCCATAGTTATTAGCTAGATGGCTTCTTCTCTCTCTCTTTCGATCTCAATACAAAGTTCTCCTCGATTCTCTGGGAGATCTATTCAATGTAATCTTGTTTTGCGGTGTGTTTGTCAAGATCCGATGAATTATGGGTTTATGATCAAGATTATCTATGAACAATATTTGAATCTCCTCTGAATTCTTTTATGTATGATTGGTTATCTTTGCAAATCTCTTCGAATTATCAGTTTGGTTTGGCCTACTAGATTGATCTTTCTTGCAATAGGAGAAGTGCTTAGCTTTCGGTTCAATCTTGCGGTGCTCGATCCCAGTGACAGAAGGGGAAACGTCACGTATTGTATTGTTGCCATCGAGGATAAAAAGATGGGGTTTATATCATATTGCATGAGTTTATCCCTCTACATCATGTCATCTTACTTAAAGCGTTACTCTGTTCTTATGAACTTAATACTCTAGATGCATGCTGGATAGTGGTCGATGTGTGGAGTAATAGTAGTAGATGCAGGCAGGAGTCGGTCTACTTGTAACGGACGTGATGCCTATATACATGATCATACCTAGATATTCTCATAACTATGCTCAATTCTATCAATTGCTCGACAGTAATTCGTTCACCCACCGTAATACTTATGCTCTTGAGAGAAGCCACTAGTGAAACCTATGGCCCCGGGGTCTATTCTCTATCATATTAATCTACCATTATTTGTATTACCATTTATTTTGCTTTCTTTACTTTCTAGTCTTTATCATAAAAATACCAAAAATATTATCTTATCATCTCTATCATATCTCACTTTTGCAAGTGGTCGTGAAGGGATTGACAACCCCTTTATCGCGTTGGTTGCAAGGTTCTTATTCGTTTGTGTAGGTACGAGGGACTTGAGCATGGTCTCCTATTGGATTGATACCTTGGTTCTCAAAACTAAGGGAAATACCTACACTACTTTACTACATCACCCTTTCCTCTTCAAGGGAAAACCAACACAGTGCATAAGAGGTAGCATCTATGTACCCTGATGACCCACAAGTGTAGGGGATCTATCGTAGTCCTTTCGATAAGTAAGAGTGTCGAACCCAACGAGGAATAGAAGGAAATGACAAGCGGTTTTCAGCAAGGTATTCTCTGCAAGCACTGAAATTATAGGTAACATATAGGTTTGTGATAAGATAATTTGTAACGGGTAACAAGTAATGAAAGTAAATAAGGTGCAGCAAGGTGGCCCAATCCTTTTTGTAACAAAGGACAAGCCTGGACAAACTCTTATATAGAGAAAAGAGCTCCCAAGGACACATGGGAATTATCATCAAGCTAGTTTTCATCACGTTCATATGATTCGCGTTCGTTACTTTGATAATTTGGTACGTGGGTGGACCGGTGCTTGGGTGATGTCCTTACTTGGACAAACATCCCACTTATGATTAACTCCTATTGCAAGCATCCGCAACTACAAAAGAAGTATTAAGGTAAACCTAACCACAGCATGAAACATATGGATCCAAATCAGCCCCTTACGAAGCAACGCATAAACTAGGGTTGAAGCTTCTGTCACTCTAGCAACCCATCATCTACTTATTACTTCCCAGTGCCTTCCTCTAGGCCCAAACAATGGTGAAGTGTCATGTAGTCGACGTTCACATGACACCACTAGAGGAGAGACAACATAAATCTCATCAAAATATCGAACGAATACCAAATTCACATGACTACTAATAGCAAGACTTCTCCCATGTCCTTAGGAACAAACGTAACTACTCACAAAGCATATTCATGTTCATAACTAGAGGGGTATTAGTATGCATAATGAATCTGAACATATGATCTTCCACCAAGTAAACCAACTAGCATCAACTACAAGTAGTAATCAACACTACTAGCAACCTACAGGTACCAATCCTAGGCTATGAGACAAAGATTGGATACAAGAGATAAACTAGGGTTTGAGAGGAGATGGTGCTGGTGAAGATGTTGATGGAGATTGGCCCCCTCCCGATGAGAGGATCGATGGTGATGACGATGGCGATGATTTCCCCCTCCCGGAGGGAAGTGTCCCTGACAGAACAGCTCCGCTAGAGCCCTAGATTTTTTCCGCCAAGGTTCCGCCTCGTGGCGGCGGAGTCTCGTCCCGAAAGCTTGCTTATGATTGTTTCTCGGAGAAAGACTTTATATAGCAGAAGATGGGCACCGGAGGGCCACCAGGGGGCCCACGAGGCAGGGGGCGCGCCCCCCACCCTCGTGGCCAGGGTGTGGGCCCCCTCTGGTATTTTCTTCGCTCTGTATTTTTATTATTTACAAAAATAACTTCTGTGGAGTTTTAGGACTTTTGGAGTTGTGCAGAATAGGTCTCTAATATTTGCTCCTTTTCCAGCCCAGAATTCCAGCTCCCG
The DNA here is from genome assembly GCA_032464435.1 of Aegilops umbellulata. Lineage (NCBI taxonomy): Eukaryota > Viridiplantae > Streptophyta > Magnoliopsida > Poales > Poaceae > Aegilops > Aegilops umbellulata. The sequence continues at coordinate 347,541,924 of CP136059.1, forward strand.
GCATTCTCCCTCTTCATGTAAACCTTGTAAAATAAGAGAGAATAGGCATAAGTATTGTGACATAATGTGTAATAACAACCCATAATGCAATAAATATCGATATAAAAGCATGATGCAAAATGGACGTATCAACTCCCCCAAGCTTAGCCTCGCTTGTCCTCAAGCGGAAGCCGATAATGATAAATATGTCCACATGTTTAGAGATAGAGGTGTCGATAAAATAAAATACGGACATGAGGGCATCATGATCATTCTTATAACAGTAACATATATGGATATTGTCATATTATTTCTTATGATAAAGTAACAATCTATCTACAATGTCAAGTGTGAATCAGAAACTTCATTGTGAACTAACAAACTATAATCTCAGTCATTGAAGCAATTGCAATTTATCATAACATCAGAAAGAGTCAATATAAGAGCTTTTCAGCAAGTCAGCATACTCAACTATCATTTAGTCTTTCACAATTGCTAACACTTACGCAATACTTGTGGTTACGGAGTTTTAATCGGACACAGAGAAAGATAGGGGCTTATAGTTTCGCCTCCCAACCTTTTACCTCAAGGGTAATGTCAATAATAATAGTTCATGCTAACTTACATCCAATTGGATGCATACATAAACACTATTCTGATCATGGGATCAGAATAATATTCTGATCACAACATGAACTTCCCGAGTAACGCGTCTGACCTTCCCGAGTACTAGGTTGAACTTCAGCTAAAAAGTGTCCAAATGGGGCTTGCGATATATGGTTGGAAAGCTATGGACATGACTATCATGACCCAACATGAATTTTTGGCAAAATGTAAGCGGTTTAAGAGCAGTTTTGAAAACCGTTTTTCCTTCATATAAAAAACGTGAATCATATTTTCAATCGCATTTCTAAACCGTTTATCGGAACGAGGAAAATAATATGGCGTTGGAAAGCTGCTGCAAAAGCGCTTCTTCCACATGTTGATAGATTTCTGTGTTTTCTTATGGTTAAAGAGTAATTTGAAAAATCGTAAAATTTCACGAACCGAACAGCCGAGTTCATATTTTCGATGGCATTTCTAAACGTCTAGTCCAATTGAGGAAAATGATATGGCGTTGGAAAGCTTGTCAAAATGCGCTACTTTTTCATGTTGAAAGTTTTTTCCAATTTTGAACGATTTAAAAGTAATTTTGAAAACGGTACAAGTTCCATCGAGTTTGTATTTTCAAGCTAATTTTTTAACCATGCGTTCAAATGCAACAAATGGTACGGCGTTGAAAAGCTTGAGGAAATGCGAAACTTTTTGTATATATTGTTTCTCACAATTCCTTACTGTTTTAAGTAAATTTTGAAAATGGCTAAAAACATATTTTTGCCATAATTTCTTCAAACTTTATCGGAATGGGGCAAATAATATACCGCTGAAAAACTACTGAAAATGCAAAACTTTTTCATGTTGATGGTTTTCTCTGATTCCTTGTCATTTTTAAGTAATTTCAAAAACAGCGAGCTCAAGCGTTCTGCCTTTATCGCGAAACGAATTCTTCGAAAATGCACCTCGTGAAGAACTTGAACTTCTCGTCATGTCTACCTGAACTTCACTCTGTTTTTCACGTGTTTTTTTTTTGCTTGTAGATCTCCATCCACTGCTCGTAGCTCTCCATCAATTCACCGGAATTGAGCAGATGATATACCGATGAAAAGCTGTTGTAAACACGCAACTTATCCTTGTTGATCATTTTTTTCATACTTGCGGCGATTTGAAAAGTTTTTTATCTGAAATTCATTCAGTGTAATAGTTGAACTTCCTGCTATTTCGGTTGAAATTCTGTGACGTATTTTCGTTTGTAATTTACTCATCCATTCGTTACTGTTACACAAATGATATTCTTTTCGTACAAACCACTCTCACAATAATTTTTTTAACTTTCTCCGACGGAGGACTTGAACTTATAACAATAAAACTTTTAGTATTTGCTTTTTTATTCTTTTTTTAATACAAAATGCACACCGTGTAGTACGTGAACTTCTGAGCTATCAATTTGAACTTCTCTCGGTTACATGAAAATATCCGAGTTTTTTATGAATATTAATCTGAATTTCTTAATCCTTCTTTATGAAATTTTAAACAACTATATTATTAAAAGTTGAACTTCTTGTTATTTAATTTTTGGACTTCTTTTTTTCCATTCTTTAGTAACGAGGAAAATCTGAGTTTTCTATAATCATCGAACTTCTCCATCTTTTTAATATGGACTTCCTGGTTTTATTTCTTAATCTTATTTACGAAATTTTGAAGCGCTCTATTATTAAAAGTTGAACTTCTTGTTATTTAATTTTTGAACTTCTTGTTTCCATTCTTTAATAACGAGGAGAATCTGAGTTTTCTATAATCATCGAACTTCTCCATCTTTTTAGTATGGACTTCTTGGTTTTATTTCTTAATCTTTTTACGAAATTTTGAAGCGCTTTATTATTAAAAGTTGAACTTCTTTGTTATTTATTTTTTGAACTTCTTGTTTCCATTCTTTAATAAGGAGGAAAATCTGAGTTTTCTATAATCATCGAACTTCTCCATCTTTTTTATATGGACTACCTGGTTTTATTTCTTTTAGTAACGGAGAAAATCCTACTTTTTGATAAACATCGAGCCACTCCATTTCTAAATTTGAACTTCTAGTTTTATTTTAATAGAGAAAATCTTTTTTTATAAAAAAATTTGAGATGCTTTTTTAATGACCTTCTTTGGGTTTGTAACAAGACTTGTGCGATGCAACACGATACGACATAATAGTCTTCAGGGTGGCGGGGATGGCGGTGCGCCCAGAGGAGGCGGGGCCGGCGGCGCGCCTGGAAGGAGGCGGCGGCGGGGAGGTGCGCTGTAGCAGGGTGGGCGGCAGCCGGAGGTCGCAGTGGGGAAGGGTGGGCGATGGGGATAAGGGGTTCGGGGCGCTTTGGGTTGTTTCTTTGTTTTATTCTTATGTATGGGGAAAATCCGAGTTTTGTAATAATTTTCGAACTGCTCCGCTTTTTAAAATGAACTTCTTGGTTTTGTTCTTTATTAACGAGAAAAATCTTATTTTTTTATATAAATTGAACTACTTCATTTTAAATTTTGAACTTCATGGTTTTATTCTTTAGTATTGAAAAAAATTACCTTTTGCACTTCTTGGTTTTATTCTTTAGTAACGAGGAAAAATCTGCGTTTCTTATAAACATTAAATTGCTCTATCTTTTAATTTGGACTTCTTGTTTTATTTTCCATTAACGGGAAAAATCCAAGTTTTGTAATAAATGAAAAACATTGAACCACTCCCTAATTTTAATTTGGCCTTCTAGGTTTTTTGGCGGAAATTGGCAAACCAACATAAAACCCCTATCCGGTGCAGACCAAATTGTTGGAAGTTTTTTGTTAGTTTTGTAAAATTACCATCAACCATGCTAGAGCAGGTAAAACACCCAAAGTTAAAGCCACCATCGCTAGGTGACTTATGTCTACAACCATGTTGGTGGAAGTATGCAAAAATAGTGGATGGACTGTGATGATACTTGGCTAGAGCCCTTGGTTGTTTCATATGCCCAAGTTATAATTTCGTTGTTGGTTCATCAGTTTGTTTGTGCAACAAATTTACAACATGGTATGAATTGGTCTTAAATTGCTCTGCTCAACTCGGTCAGAAAATTAACATACTATTGTACCAGACACCGCCATACATGTACAGTATAGCTAGCATTTCGTATAACTAAAGAGCATCAAATACATGATGCTTCTTCGTGCTTGTTTCAGACAAAGAAAAGAGGTCAGATAGGACCTTGCATCCTTGTATCGGACCCAGCTGGACATGGAGCTTGGGTGGACTGTGGACGTGCAATCCGACGGGGTTTGATGACACTACCTCAAGCCTGTGCGCAGCATCAGAGGCGGCCCATAGTCCTCTGTGACGCTGACGCTCACCGTCTCCAGCTCTCTACCCAATTGTTGAAGTTCAGCTGCGCGCATACTTGGATAGGAGAAAATATGCAGAAGAGAGGAGCAGGAAGTTGGAGTGGTCAGAGTTGGTCAATGGTTGCGTACACATGCTACAGGTGGAGTGGTGGACACAATTGGACTACTAAAAATCAACACAATGGACGGTAACCATACTGGCCTCATCACATTGATACTCAGATAGTACTGCTTGTCATATCCTGAATGTCGACAGCTTGGAACATGCTCGGAAAGCTCTACTGCAAATCAAGCTAAGTTTTTCAATCCTGTATAGCTAGCTAGTGAACTAGTATAAGTAGCCACCGCCAAATTAAGAGCCTTGAAATCACACAAGAGTAGAAGAACAAAATTAGCTGAAAGGTAGGATGTAATTAAGCTTGGTGATAGTGCAGATAAACTCGTTGTACTGACAGTTTAGTACAGTACTAGTAATGACAAGCAAAGTAGTTGATGAATCAATTCACAACCAAAATCGTGTAGTACAACTATTACATAAAGCGTCAATGTCTCCCAGTTAATTTGCTCCATTGTCTTGATTAAACAGGCGCACATTCTATACGCCGAGACACAAACAGAGTACTTCACTCTTCGAAACATGTCTCTCACTCTCAAATTGAACTGCAACAACAGTGCGGCAACAGCAGCCAGAGGACACAGATAGCTAGCAATGGTTGACAGCAGAAGCTAGTAGCGGCCGGCGACAAGAATCAGCGATATGAATAACAGATCTCAAAATGATTTTTGGGGACGAAGAATACTTGTCTGGCATCGGGTGAACCGAAAGAAATCGAACAAATTATTAGAAACCAAAACAAATCTCTGGCCATAAGCTGAGGAGGAGAAAAGGGTCGTGGCAAGCGCTGGCTACCCGCGTTCCCGCCGTAGTCGAGAGAGAGGGAGGTGATGCTCGGCCGCTGCGTTGACGGAGCAGAGCTCATGCGGTAGAGGAGGGCACGCTGGAGCAGAGGGCAGGCCCCGCCGGAGGGAAAGGAAGGTCGCGCTGGAGCGGACGAAAGGTCACGCCGGAGGGGAGGTTGGGGGCGTGTGGAAGGGATGTGGTCGGGGCGTAGGCCAGCGATGGAGAGGCTGGGGAGGAAGTGGTCTGGGAGCATGGCCATGGCTGAGGACGGCGGCGTGGGCGTCCGGTGGCGACACGATCCAGGTGGTGCGAGGCCGGCGAGGAGGGGCTGCGCGTGGTCGACGGGGAGGGGGCGGCGCGGTCCTGCGGGGAGGGGCGGCACGGTCTGGCAAGCAGGGGAGGGGCGGCGGTGCGCCGTGATGGTTGTGTCCACGGGAGAAGCCGGCCGGTGGCTGCTGCGGTGGGATACGGTGGCGTGTGGCCGCAGCGGCGGGAGAAGGTGGCCGGCCACGGTGGCGGCGGGGGGCTGGGAAGGTCGCGCGGGGTGAGGGGATCTGGGACGGGGCACGAGGTTGCTGGTGATGGGATCGGGGAGGGTGTTTTTTTCTTTTTCTAGCTACCCGTTTCGACGAGTTCGGGAACGAGGGATCGCCACCTATATAATAACAGATAGTTTTGTGATAAGATAATTTGTAACGGGTAACAAGTAATGAAAGTAAATAAGGTGCAGTAAGGTTTCTCAATCTTTTTGTAACAAAGGACAAGCCTGGACAAACTTTTATATAGAGAAAAGCACTCCTGAGGACACATGGGAATTACCGTCAAGCTAGTTTTCATCACGTTCATATGATTCGCATTCATTACTTTGATAATTTGATACGTGCGTGGACCGGTGCTTGGGTGTTGTCCTTACTTGGACAAACATCCCACTTATGATTAACTCCTATTACAAGCATCCGCAACTACAAAATAAGTATTAAGTTAAACCTAACCATATCATGAAACATATGGATCCAAATCAGCCCCTTACGAAGCAACGCATAAACTAGGGTTGAAGCTTCTATCACTCTAGCAACCCATCATCTACTTATTACTTCCCAATGCCTTCCTCTAGGCCCAAACAATGGTGAAGTGTCATGTAGTTGACGTTCACATGACACCACTAGAGGAGAGACAACATACATCTCATCAAAATATTGAACGAAAACAAATTCACATGACTACTAATAGCAAGACTTCTCCCATGTCCTCAGGAACAAACGTAACTACTCACAAAGCATATTCATGTTCATAATCAGAGGGGTATTAATATGCATAATGGATCTGAACATATGATCTTCCACCAAGTAAACCAACTAGCATCAACTACAGGGAGTAATCAACACTACTAGCAACCTACAGGTATCAATCCCAGGATATGAGACAAAGATTGGATACAAGAGATAAACTAGGGTTTGAGAGGAGATGGTGCTGGTGAAGATGTTGATGGAGATTGGCCCCCTCCCGATTAAGGATCGTTGGTGATGACGATGGCGATGATTTCCCCCTCCCGGAGAGAAGTGTCCCCGGCAGAACAGCTCCGCTAGAGCCCTAGATTGGTTCAGCCGAGGTTCCGCCTCGTGGCGGCGGAGTCTCGTCCCGAAAGCTTGCTTATGATTTTTTTCTCGGGCGAAAGACTTTATATAGCAGAAGATGGGCACCGGAGGGCCACCAGGGGGCCCACAATGCAAGGGCGCGCCCAGGGGGTAGGGCACGCCTTCCACCCTCGTGGCCAGGGTGTGGGCCCCCTCTGGTTTTTTCTTTGCTCAGTATTTTTTATCATTTACAAAAATAACTTCCGTGGACTTTCAGGACTTTTGGAGTTGTGCAGAATAGGTCTCTAATGTTTGCTCCTTTTCCAGCCCAGAATTCCAGCTGCCGGCATTCTCCCTCTTCATGTAAACCTTGTAAAATAAGAGAGAATAGGCATAAGTATTGTGACATAATGTGTAATAACAACCCATAATGCAATAAATATCGATATAAAAGCATGATGCAAAATGGACTTATCATACCCTCGTAGACCGAAAGTGGAAGCGTTATGACAACACGGTTGATGTAGTCGTACGTCTTCACGATCCGACCGATCCTAGTACCAAAAGTACGGCACCTCCGCGATCTGCACACGTTCAGCTAGGTGACGTCCCATGAACTCTTGATCCAGGTGAGTGTCAAGGGAGAGCTTCGTCAGCACGACGGCATGATGACGGTGATGATGAAGCTACCAGTGCAGGGCTTCGCCTAAGCACTGCAACGATATGATCGAGGTGGATTATGGAGGAGGGGGCACCGCACACGGCTAAGACAATGTTTGTTGTTGTGTTCTAGGGTGCCCCCTGCCCCCGTATATAAAGGAGCAAGGGGGAGGCCGGCCGGCCCTTGGTGAGCCCAAGGAGAGGAGGAGTCCTCCTCCTAGTAGGAGTAGGACTCCCCTTTTCCTAGTCCTACTAGGAGTGGGAAGGAAGGAGAAGAGGGAGAAGGAAAGGGGGGCGCTGCCCCCCTTCCCTAGTCCAATTCGGACCCAAGGGGGAGGGGGCGCGTGGCCTGCCCTGTCTGGCCCTCTCTCTCTCCACTAAGGCCCATGTGGCCCATTAGTTCCTTGAGGGGTTCCTGTAACCCCTCCGACACTCCGGTTTTTTCCGAAATCACCCGGAACACTTCCGGTATCCAAATATAGTCGTCCAATATATCAATCTTTATGTATCGACCATTTCGAGACTCCTCGTCATGTCCGTGATCACATCCGGGACTCCGAACTACCTTCGGTACATCAAAACACATAAACTCATAATACTGATCGTCACCGAACATTAAGCGTGCAGACCCTACGGGTTCGAGAACTATGTAGGCATGACCGAGACACGTCTCCGGTCAATAACCAATAGTGAAACCTGAATGTTCACATTAGCTCCCACATATTCTACGAAGATCTTTATCGGTCAAACCGCATAACAACATACTTTGTTCACTTTGTCATCGGTATGTTACTTGCCTGAGATTCGATCGTCGGTATCTCAATACCTAGTTCAATCTCGTTATCGGCAAGTCTCTTTACTCGTTCCGTAATGCGTCATCCCGCAACTAACTCATTAGTCACATTGCTTGCAAGGCTTATAGTGATGTGCGTTACCGAGAGGGCCCAGAGATACCTCTTCGACAATCGGAGTGACAAATCCTAATCTCGATCTATGCCAACTCAACAAACACTATCGGAGACACCTATAGAGCACCTCTATAATCACCCAGTTATGTTGTGATGTTTGGTAGCACACAAAGTGTTCCTCTGGTATTCGGGAGTTGCATAATCTCATAGTCATAGGAACATGTATAAGTCATGAAGAAAGCAATAGCAACATACTAAATGATCAAGTGCTAAGCTAACGAAATGGGTCAAGTTAATCACATCATTCTCTAATGATGTGATCCCGTTAATCAAATGACAACTCATGTCTATGGCTAGGAAACTTAACCATCTTTGATTCAACGAGCTAGTCAAGTAGAGGCATACTAGTGACACTCTATTTTTCTATGTATTCACACATGTACTAAATTTCCGGTTAATACAATTCTAGCGTGAATAATAAACATTTGTCATGATATAAGGAAATATAAATAACAACTTTATTATTGCCTCTAGGGCATATTTCCTTCAGTTAGTTCATAATCTTTGCTGAAAACTTGAATGCTGGCTTTACATATTTGCAACAACAAGATCAAACAGAGTTTGTAAAAGTTTTTCTTTATCTCTTTCAGTTTGTCAACTGAATTGCTTGAGGACAAGCAAATGTTTAAGCTTGGGGGAGTTGATATGTCTCCAACGTATCTACTTTTCCAAACACTTTTGCCCTTGTTTTGGATTCTAACTTGCATTATTTGAATGGAACTAACCCAGACTGACGTTGTTTTCAGCAGAATTGCCATGGTGTTATTTTTCTGCAAAAATAAAAGTTCTCGGAATGACCTGAAAATCCACGGAGACACATTTTGGAATTTATAAAAAAATATTGACGAAAGAATCAGCATTAGGGGGCCCACACCTTGTCCACGAGGGTGTAGGGTGCGCCCACCCCCCTGGGGCGCGCCCCCTGCCTCGTGGGCCCCCTGGGACTCCACCGACCTCAACTCCAACTCCATATATTCATGTTCGGGGAGAAAAAAATCAGAGAGAAGGATTCATCACGTTTTATGATACGAAGCCGCCGCCAAGCCCTAATCTCTCTCGGGAGGGCTGATCTGGAGTCCGTTCGGGGCTCTAGAGAGGGGAAGCCGTCGTCGTCGTCATCATCAACCTTCCTCCATCACCAATTTCATGATGCTCACCGCCGTGCGTGAGTAATTCCATCGTAGGCTTGTTGGACGGTGATGGGTTGGATGAGATTTATCATGTATCGAGTTAGTTTTGTTAGGGTTTGATCCCTAGTATCCATTATGTTCTGAGATTGATGTTGCTATGACTTTGCTATGCTTAATGCTTGTCACTAGGGCCCGAGTGCCATGAATTCAGATCTGAACCTATTATGTTTTCATGAATATATGTGAATTCTTGATCCTATCTTGCAAGTCAATAGTCACCTACTATGTTTTATGATTCGGTAACCCCGAAGTGACAATAATCGGGACCACTCCCGGTGATGACCGTAGTTTGAGGAGTTCATGTATTCACTAAGTGTTAATGCTTTGGTCTGGTACTCCATTAAAAGGAGGCCTTAATATCCCTTAGTTTCCAATAGGACCCTGCTGCCACGGGAGGGTAGGACAAAAGATGCCATGCAAGTTCTTTTCCATAAGCACGTATGACTATATTCGGAATACATGCCTACATTACATTGATGAACTGGAGCTAGTTCTGTGTCACCCTATGTTATAACTGTTGCATGAGGAATCACATCCGACATAATTATCCATCATTGATCCATTGCCTACGAGCTTTTCACATATTGATCTTTGCTTAGTTACTTTTCCGTTGCCACTGTTACAATTACTATAAAACTGCTATTGTTACTTTTGCCACTGTTACCGTTACTTCCATACTATACTTTCTACTAAATACTTGCTGCAGATATTAAGTCTTTCGGGTGTGGTTGAATTGACAACTCAGCTGCTAATACTTGAGAATATTCTTTGGCTCCCCTTGTGTCGAATCAATAAATTTGGGTTGAATACTCTACCCTCGAAAACTGTTGCGAACCCCTATACTTGTGGGTTATCAGCGACACCTTCCACCCAAATCACCGACCCCTCCACCAAATAAGTGCCACCATAAGCTATGGTGCACACAGTATAGCCAGGATCTCAAGGAGCATTTGGCAGCGGAGAAGCAAATGTCGGCCGCACGCGCGGATGAGAGGTCTATTCGTGCCAACCCCCAGATCTTGGAGGAGCACCTTGCCATTTGCTAGCTACGTCAATTAAGCATGCTCGGTTTACCCGTTGCGTGTGCTGCTCCTGCCTTTCCTTCACAAATTCTAGTGAATTGTGCTATTAATTTTATCATGCAATATGTTGCTCTAGTGTACGTATATGTTCTATATGTCGTGTAGTGTGGTGCTCACTTATTAGCTATTTTGTTAATTAGTTGTCATCTTCAGTTAACTGTTTGGTTTAATTATGCAAATGTGATGTTCAATTCTTGAGGCTGCAATTTTGTATTGTATTCCATGTGAGAAATAAATCAAATTTATCATTACAAAATACGTGAGAAACGAATACAATTGCTATATTTCCAATTTGTCGAGCATGCTTGGTTTGGTTATACATTGTGCAATGTGGTTCTCAGTTAACGTTCGGTTCATTTGTGTTGTGGTGTTTAGTTAACTGTTTGATTTAATTCTGATGTTCAATAGTTGTGGGTGCATTTTGTTATTGTATACCATGTGAGGAATAAATTGAACTTGGCTGTAGTAAATACATGAGAAACAAATACAATTGCTATATTTTCAAGTTGTTAAGCATGCTTGGTTTGGTTCACTATCTGATCTTCTATTAGGAATATGTTATATTGTGCAATGTAGTGCTCAGTTAATGTTTGGTTCATTTGTTATAGTGTTTAGTTAACTGCTTGGTTCAATTCTGCAATGCGATGTCCAATTGTCGTGGGTAGAATATTGTATTGTTGTGCATGCTAGGAATAAATCGAATTTGGTTGCACTTAATACATGAGAAACATATACAAGTGCTATATTTTCTAGTTCTTAATCATGCTTGGTTTGGATAAATGGGTTATCCATGTGGCTTGAATTAATCTGATGAATCTGGAATGTGCTTATTTTTCGTCAACATATTTTACTGATAGCATGCGAACCCTTATTTTCTCTGATGACTAATTACCTTATATGTGTTGCAGGAAAACAATGGGAAGAACTAAGGTTTACAATCGAGGTTAGCACGTGCATGGTCCGTTGTCTAATAACACATTATTGTGCAATTGCAGGAACCATTCTAATATTTATGTCTTTAACAATTTGGTCTTGCACATGTAGGTCCTGCTGTCAGAGGTTTTGACCCACTGTTCGACCCTTTTTGCATATGGGGAAATGAGTTGTCCATGAATATCAATCAAGTCAAGAAACTCAGAAAGATTGTTAGGATAAAGAAATTAGCGAGAAAAAAATACAAGATCTTTGTCTGCACAATGAAGAAGACATCAGTTCACAACAAGATGGTACTAACAATTATACCTTGCCTTTTTTTTATTCCTTTGCCCCACTTCCAATATAGAGAAGATATTTATGCACATCCTTGTTTTCAGGCCTTTCTAAAGCAGTTCACTGATGATTACCTCTCAAACCACCTCTATGGTCAGGAGGCGAGGAAGGTTTTCATACAACACAAACGGTTCAATATTGAAGTATTCCTGAAGAGGACGAAGGACGGACGGTCAATCATCCACAGGCACTAGCCTAAAGTTGCAAAGACCTTCAACATGAATGAAGGCTCAATATTCGCCTTCCGCTTCAGCAGTTTTCCAGATGAGATGCATCTGTATATATACCATCTATGATGCTAATTTCGGAAGATTCTACATGTTGCATGTGAAACTTGGTGCTGATGCAGTTGTGTAATGGGGTAGCTAAGTGCTGAAGCTATATCATGTTGTACTCTGATGTATTTCAATTATGAAATCATGCTTCCTTAATATGGAAATGAAATATATTATGTGCTTAATATGAATGTTAATTAGATTAATAAATGGATTATTGATAATAGGGCAATTATCATGCTAATGGCGAATTAGCCTGCTAGTTGGGTTTTGCTATTGCAAACGGTTATTGAGAAAATACCGTGGGCGATGACCTCAGGTAACGCACACAATTTCTAGGAATAAACCGTGTTGGATCAATGAACAATCACACATGACCTTCTCTTGAAAACTGTTTACGTTAGGCCACCTTGCGCAAACGTTTATCACATAAAAACTATGTGCGATGAACAGCCTTTGCCACACAGTTTCTTCTACGCACCGTGTGTGATGCATTCAATAACACAAACGATAAAATTTTTAATATTGTGTGCAATGGCAACGCTATCACAAATGATTTAATAGGGAAAATCATGTGTGATGTACCTGTGAACGGAAATGTTTTCCTTGGAGCCACTGTGTGGGATGTACATACGAACGGAAACGTTTAGCGGGGACTGACTGTGTGGGATGTACTTGTGACCGGAAACAATTTTGTCTGTATAATTGTATTTTTAGCTCTATTGTACGTATTATCGTATTTGAGCGCTCGTCGGTCGCACACGACGTCATTTTGCCGAGCGTGTGTGCTAGGAGGGCATATCCCCGACGGTTTCTGGATCGTGTGGGAAGGACCCCCCTATCACCGTCACTCACTAGGAGACGGTTCCAAATGTCCTCGTGGAAAGGGGTTAAAAACCGTTTGTATAGCACCGACGCGTACCAGTGATATGTCCACGACAAATGATTATCATCATAAGTAAAATATCAAGGATTAGTCACCAAGGCTCATGCCTTGCATGTATCCAAAGGAATCTCTATTCCAAATTTGAGGAAACAATTATGTTTAATTCACCTCTCAAATGGCAAAATACTTTTTCATCAAGCGGTTTAGTGAATATATCGGCCAATTGCTTATCGGTACGAACATGCTTACGATAGATGTCTCCTTTTGCAACATGATAACGAATGAAATGATGAAAAACTTCAATATGCTTAGTTCGAGAATGTTGCATGGGATTATGAGCAATCTTAATAGCACTCTCATTGTCACAAAGCAATGAAACATGTTTCATGGGTATCCCATAATCTTTAAGAGTTTGGGTCATCCAAAGTAATTGAGCACAACATGATCCGGCGGCAATGTATTCCGCTTCGGCGGTGGATAAGGATACCGAGTTTTGTTTCTTAGAGGACCAAGATACAAGGGATCTACCAAGAAATTGACAAGTACTCGACATGGACTTTCTATCAACCTTGTCACAAGCATAGTCTGAGTCGGAGTAGCCAACAAGATCAAAAGATGAACTCTTAGGATACCAAATGCGAAAGTTTGGTGTATGGATTAAATATCTCACTATCCTTTTCACATCCTTAATTAAGATGGCATTCTTTAGGAGCCGCTTGATATCGTGCACACACGCACACACTTAGCATAATATCAGGACGGGAGGCACATAGATATAACAATGAACCAACCATAGAGTGGTAAACCTTTTGGTCAACCGGTTTTCCATCCTTAGTCAAGTCAAGATGTCCACTAGTAGGCATGGGGGTTTTCATAGCTTTGCTTTCTTGCATGTTGAACTTCTTGAAAAGATCTTTGGTATACTTTGTTTGTCAGACAAAGGTACCTTCCTTAGTTTGCTTGATTTGCAATCCAAGGGAAAATTTGAGTTCACTCATCATAGACATCTCAAACTTCTTCGACATTAGCCTTAGAAATTTTTCACTGAAATGAGGGTTAGTATAACCAAATATGATATCATCCACATAAATTTGGCACACAAATAATTCATCAACCCTTTTAGTAAAAAGTGTAGAACCAATTTCCCAATTTCAAAGCCTTTTTCAATGAGAAATTTAGCCAAGCATTTATACGATGCTCTAGGAGCTTGTTTAAGACCATAAAGAGCTTTGTGAAGTTTGTAGACATGATCTGGTTTCTTGGGATTAACAAAGCCGGGAGGTTGCTTAACATAAACTTCCTCCTCAATTTCACCATTTAGAAAAGAACTTTTAATGTTCATTTGGTATAAAGTGATATCATGATGATTGGCATAAGCAAGTAAAATGCGAATGGACTCAAGTCTAGAAACGGGGGCATATGTCTCACCATAGTCCATACCTTCGACTTTAGTGTAGCCTTGAGCGACGAGACGAGCCTTGTTGCATACAACTTGTCCATCCTCGTCTTTCTTATTCCGAAACACCCATTTGGTTCCAATGACATTATGCTCATCGTTGGGCTTTTCTACCAATGTCCACACTTGATTCCTCTTGAAGTTGTGTAGCTCTTCATGCATATCATTTATCCAATCCGGATCCTCAAGAGCTTCTTCAACCTTCATAGGTTCAATGCTAGAAATGAATGAGTAATGTTCACAAAAGTTAGCTAAACGAGTTTTAGAGCGAGTAATTCTCCTGATTTGGATATCATCGAAGATTTGTTCGACGGGATGATCTCTTGAGATTCTTGCTCTAACTCGTGGAAGCTTTTGCTTGGGTTGAGGTGGAACATCCTCATCCTCATCATCTTCTTCATCTTCATTATTGTTGGCGTTGTCGTTTGCTTGTGGAGGTGGAGAAGGAGGTCGAGGTGGATCATCTTGTTTTACTTCCTCATTTCCTTCATCTTGACGAGTTCCACTTGTGGATGCCTCCAAGTCAACTTGTGGTTCACCTTGATGTGAAGTTGAGGCTTCCACTTGAATGGACGAAGTACTCTACTTCACCTCCGTTGGACGAATCTTGCCAATAGACAAGTCTTGAATTGCTTCTGAAGGATCTTTGTCGCCTACATCAATTGGCAATTGCTCTACTTGCGAGCCGTTAGATTCATCAAACTTCACATCTACCGTCTCTTCAACCTTTCGGGTGAAGTTGTTGTAGACACGGTAAGTGAGAGAGTTTGAACCATAACCGAGTAGGAAACCCTCATGAGATTTAGGAGCAAATTTTGAACGATGATGCTTATCAAGAATGTAGCACTTTGAGCCGAATAATCGAAAGTATCCAACTTGGGGTTTGTTACCGGTGAGAAGCTCGTATGACGTCTTGCTGAGAAGCTTATGAAAGTATAGTTGATTCGTTGCATGTCAAGCTGTCTCAACCGTTTCCGCCCAAAAGTGTCTTTGCGTCTTGTATTCATCAAGCATTGTTCTTGCCATCTCCATAAGTGTCCGTATCTTCCTCTCAACAACTCCATTTTGTTGAGGCGTGTACGTAGCCGAGAACTCATGTGAAATCCCACCTTCGTCAAGAAAGGTATCCACATTTGCGTTCTTGAACTCCGTTCCATTGTCACTTCAAACCTTCTTGATCTTCACTTCAAATTGGTTTTGGGCCTTCTTGGCGAAGTTCTTGAAGATCTTTTGGACCTGCGATTTGTCATCAAGAAAGAACACCCACGTAAATCTTGAAAAAAATCATCAACAATGACCAAACCGAATGAGTTACCACCAAGGCTCTTGTAAGCATTGGGACCGAAAAGATCCATGTGAAGTAGCTCAAGTGGTCTTCTCGTGGTCATGATGTTCTTCACGGGATGACTTCCCCCAACTTG
This sequence comes from Aegilops umbellulata, assembly GCA_032464435.1. Classification (NCBI taxonomy): domain Eukaryota; kingdom Viridiplantae; phylum Streptophyta; class Magnoliopsida; order Poales; family Poaceae; genus Aegilops; species Aegilops umbellulata. Next base: position 347,557,533 of record CP136059.1, read on the forward strand.
TTTTCCTGCTTGACAAGCACTGCAAAGTCTATCCTTGTCAAATATAACATCTTTAACACCAAGGATATGATCACCTTTAATAAGCTTATCAAGATTTCGCATGCCAACATGACCTAACCGTCTATGCCATAACTATCCTTTAGAAGATTTAGCAATTAAACAAGTTCGAGGTTTGGCTCTCTTAGTAAAGTCAACAATGTATAGATCACCTCTACGAATACCGGTAAAGACCATATTATGATTATCTCTTCGAAACACTTGGCAAACTACTTTGAAATAGGACATTGAAACAAAAATCGGCTAGTCTAGATACGAAAAGTAGATTGTAACCAAGAGACTCAACGAGCATGACATTTTGGATAGAGATATCATGGGAAATGGCCACCTTACCAAGGCCAAGTACCTTACCCTTGGAGTTATCTCCAAAAGTGACATACTTGCGTGTATCGTCATTCTTAGCAAGCTCGCGGAACATGTCTTTATCTCTAGTCATGTGGTCGGTACATCCACTATCAAGAATCCACTCTTTTCCTCCGGTCATATAGTCACAAAGATTAGCCATGAGACCAAAATGCCTCATAGACTCCTCAAGGTCGGCATCACTATCTTCGTCTTCATCATAATAACCATGCCCAACATCATCATCCATATGATCATCACCTAGGTCAAGTGATTTGTTAGATTTATGGCCATGACAATGTTCAAGTTTATGAATTCAAATTGTCTCCGAAATGATTCTACTAATAACTCCAACATTTCCTTTGGCATGCATAAGATCACGGAGCTCAAATAGACATTCATCAAAATTAGGATCACTAGGTTCCATATTTTGAAAGGCAATTGACTTTTGAAGAATCTCATCGAAATTTTCCAATGAGTAATTCAGGAAGCGTTACTCAATATATTTCCATATAGAATATGCGCATTCAAAAGTAGGCAAGAACACAAGCAAATTTCTAGGCAATCCTCTAATGATAAGATCAATAGTCCTAAGATTGTGAACCATGTCAAGATACTTAGCGGGGGATATGATGCAAAGGATCAATGGGAGACACATAAGGTCTAGTGATATACTTGTTCAAATTATATTCATTGAAAATCACAAGAATTTCATTTTTCCAAGAACCATAAAACTCCCCATCAAGAATAGGCACTCTACGTCTAATACTCCTGAACATAGACTCATCCATCTTCCTCCAATGTCTGTTAAATCAAAGCAATGGAGAACAAAGCTCTGATACCAATTGGAAGGATCGAGAAGAGGGGTCTAGAGGGGGTGATTAGACCCTTAACAAGCAAAGTTGGCAGTTTTTAAGCCCTTCAAGTTAAGGTTGAGTTTTATCACAAGTTAAGGCATTCACAATACATTTCAAGCAAGCATGACAAGAGTATATGCAACGGAAAGAGTAAAGCATGCAAGTTGCAAGAAATTAAAGGGATGGGATTGGAGTTTTCAAACGGAATGGAGACACGGAGATTTTTGGCGTGGTTCCTATAGGTGGTGCTATCGTACGTCCACATTGATGGAGACTTCAACCCACAAAGGGTAACAGCTGCATGAGTCCATGGAGGGCTCCACCCACGAAGGGTCCACTAAGAAGCAACTTTGTCTATCCCACCATGGCCATCGCCAACGAAGGACTTGCCTCACTCGGGTAGATCTTCACGAAGTAGGCGATCTCCTTGCCCTTACAAACTTCTTGGTTCAACTCCACAACATGTCGGAGGCTCCCAAGCGACACCTAACCAATCTAGAAGACACCACTCTCCAAACGGTAATAGACGGTGTGTTGATGATGAACTCCTTGCTCTTGTGCTTCAAATGATAGTATCCCCAACACTCAACTCTCTCACACAGATTTGGATATGGTGGAAAGATGATTTGAGTGGAAAGCAACTTGGGGAAGGTTAGAAATCAAGATTCTTGTGGTAGGAATGGAATGTCTTGATCTCAACACATGAGTAGGTGGTTCTCTGTCAGAAAATTAGTAGTGGAAGTGTAGGCACGTTCTGATGGCTCTCCCACAAATAGAAAAGGGGTGGAGGGGTATATATAGCCTCCACACGAAATCCAACTGTTACACGTGCAAACATTTGACCCATCTCGGTGAGACCGAATAGCTAAACTCGGTGAGACCGATTAGTTAAAAATGTGAACGTTAGGAATCTCGGTGGGACCAACTGGATCAACTCGGTGGGACCTATGTGCTAGGGCTTTGGGCAAACATCAACTCGGTGGCGCCGATTGCATCAACTCGGTGAGACTGAAATGAATCAATAAGCAACAGAGTGTATGTCAAGCCAACTCGGTGAGACCAATTGCATAACTCGGTGAGACTGAATTGAATGCAACAAGTCACGGGGAGTTTGCAAGGCCATCTTGGTGAGACCGAGATTCATATTGGTGAGACCGAACTGTTAGGGCTTCTGGCTATGGCTATGCCATATGAACTCGGGGGCGCCGGATAGAAAGAATCAACGGGGCCGAGTTAGAGTTTAGGGTTTTGACATATTTGGATGGAGAAAGTGGTTGAGGGATTTGGAGCAATATCACTAAGCATTTGAGCAAGCAAGCCATTAAGCAACACTTCATCCCCTTTTAATAGTATTGGCTTTCCTATCGACTCAATGTGATCTTGGATCACTAAAATAAAGATGAAGAGTCTTGAGCTTTTGCCAATATGTGTCCTTAGCATTTTGAGGGGGTTTCACGTCCTCTTGTCCTTTCCACGCCACTGTTGAACTTGTCTGAAATATACTAGGTAAAATTATTAGTCTAACAAGAGATATATTGACATTAATTACCAAAATCAACCAGGAAGCACTTGTGCTTTCAATATAGTATCATGTTCAAGTTACCATTTAATGGTTGCTTGTTCAGACTACATGATTATGATAGATATGCTCTCTAGTTGGTCGCTGAACAGTCTATTCCTAGCCTTCGTATGTACTAAACATAAATTCTGGTTGTGCATCCAAAATCTTTATCCAAAGTTTATCCCTCAAAGTGTCCACTATGTTTATGTTGGGGATCGTAGCAGAAATTAAAAATTTTCTACGCATCACCAAGATCTATCCATGGAGTATTCTAGCAACGAGGGGATAGGAGAGCATCTACATACCACTTGTAGATCGCAACGGAAGCGTTCAAGGAGAACGTGGATGATGGAGTCGTACTCGCCGTGATCCGAATCACCGATGACCAGCGCCGAAAGGACGGCACCTCCGCGTTCAACACACGTACGGTTGGGATGACGTCTCCTCCTTCTTGATCCAGCAAGGGGGAAGGAGAGGTTGATGAAGATCCAGCAGCACGACGGCGTGGTGGTGGATGCAGCAGAGTTCCAGCAGGGCTTCGCCGAGCTTCTGTGGAGAGAGGGAGAGGTGTAACGGGGAGAGGGAGGCGCCAATGCAGCAGGGTACGGCTGCCCTCCCTCCCCCCCCCCCTTTATATAGGACCCCTAGGGGGGCGCCGGCCCTGGAGATCCATCTCCAGGGGGGGCGGCGGCCAGGGGGGATGGCTTGCCCCCCAAGCCATGTGGGGCGCCCCCTGCCCTAGGGTTTCCAACCCTAGGCGCAGGGGGAAGGCCCATGGGGGGGCGCACCAGCCCACTATGGGCTGGTTCCCTCCCCACTTCAGCCCACGGGGCCCTCCGGGATAGGTGGCCCCACCCGGTGGACCCCCGGGACCCATCTGGTGGTCCCGGTACAATACCGGTGACCCCCAGATCATTCCCGATGGCCGAAACGACACTTCCTATATATAATTCTTTACCTCCGGACCACTCCAGAACCTCTCGTGACGTCAGGGATCTCATCCGGGACTCCGAACAACCTTCGGTTTGCTGCATACTAATATCTTTAACAACCCTAGCGTCACCGAACCTTAAGTGTGTAGACCCTACGGGTTCGGGAGACATGCAGACATGACTGAGACGATCTCCGGTCAATAACCAACAGCGGGATCTGGATACCCATGTTGGCTCCCACATGCTCCTCGATGATCTCATCGGATGAACCACGATGTCGAGGACTTAATCAATCCCGTACTCAATTCCCTTTGTCCATCGGTACGATACTTGCCCGAGATTCGATCGTCAGTATACCGATACCTTGTTCAATCTCGTTACCGGCAAGTCTCTTTACTCGTTCCCGTAATACATCATCCCGTGAACAACACCTTGATCACATTGAGCTCATTATGATGATGTCTTACCGAGTGGGCCCAGAGATACCTCTCCGTCACACGGAGTGACAAATCCCAGTCTCGATTCATGCCAACCCAACAGATACTTTCGGAGATACCTGTAGTGCACCTTTATAGTCACCCAGTTACGTTGTGACGTTTGATACACCCAAAGCATTCCTACGATATCCGGGAGTTGCATAATCTCATGGTCTAAGGAATGATACTTGACATTCAGAAAAGCTCTAGCAAACGAACTACACGATCTTTGTGCTATGCTTAGGTTTGGGTCTTGTCCATCACATCATTCTCCTAATGATGTGATCCCGTTATCAATGACATCCCCATGTCCATAGTCAGGAAACCATGACTATCTATTGATCAACGAGCTAGTCAACTAGAGGCTTACTAGGGACACATTGTGGTCTATGTATTCACACATGTATTATGATTTCTGAACAATACAATTATAGCATGAACAATAGACAATTATCATGAACAAGGAAATATAATAATCCATTTATTATTGCCTCTAGGGCATATTTCCAACAGTCTCCCACTTGCACTAGAGACAATAGTCTAGTTACATTGTGATGAATCGCACACCCATGGAATTTTGGTGTTGATCATGTTTTGCTCTAGGGAGAGGTTTAGTCAACGGATCCGCCACATTCAGGTCCGTATGTACTTTACAAATCTCTATGTCTCCATTTTGAACACTTTCACGAATGGAGTTGAAGCGACGCTTGATATGCCTGGTCTTCCTGTGAAACCTGGGCTTCTTCGCAAGGGCAATTGCTCCAGTGTTGTCACAGAAGAGAGTCATCGGGTCCGACGCATTGGGTATGACTCCTAGGTCGGTGATGAACTCCTTCACCCAGACTGCTTCTTGTGCTGCCTCCGAGGCTGCCATATACTTTTCTTCACATGTAGATCCTGCCACGACGCTTTGCTTGCAACTGCACCAGCTTACTGCCCCTCCATTCAAAATATACACGTATCCGGTTTGTGACTTGGAGTCATCCAGATCTGTGTCGAAGCTAGCGTCGTCGTAACCCTTTACGACAAGCTCTTCGGCACCTCCATAAACGAGAAACATATCCTTAGTCCTTTTCAGGTACTTCAGGATGTTTTTGACCGCTGTCCAGTGTTCCTTGCCGGGATTACTTTGGTACCTACCTACCAAACTTACGGCAAGGTTTACATCGGGTCTGGTACACAGCATGGCATACATAATAGATCCTATGGCAGAGGCATAGGGGATGACACTCATCTCTTCTATATCTTTTGCCGTGGTCGGGCATTGAGCCGTGCTCAATCGCACACCTTGCAATACAGGCAAGAACCCCTTCTTGGACTGATCCATTTTGAACTTCTTCAAAATCTTGTCAAGGTACGTACTTTGTGAAAGACCGATGAGGCGTCTCGAAATATCCCTATAGATCTTGATGCCTAATATATAAGCAGCTTCTCCAAGGTCCTTCATTGAAAAACACTTGTTCAAATAGGCCTTTATGCTTTCCAAGAATTCTATATCATTTCCCATCAATAGTATGTCATCCACATATAATATGAGAAATGCTACGGAGCTCCCACTCACTTTCTTGTAAACGCAGGCTTCTCCATAAGTCTGCATAAACCCAAACGCTTTGATCATCTCATCAAAGCGAATGTTCCAACTCCGAGATGCTTGCACCAGCCCATAGATGGAGCGCTGGAGCTTGCATACTTTGTTAGCATTCTTAGGATCGACAAAACCTTCCGGCTGCATCATATACAATTCTTCCTTAAGGAAGCCGTTAAGGAATGCCGTTTTGACGTCCATTTGCCATATCTCATAATCATAGTATGCGGCAATTGCTAACATGATTCGGACAGACTTCAGCTTCGCTACGGGAGAGAAAGTCTCATCGTAGTCAATCCCTTGAACTTGTCGATAACCCTTAGCGACAAGTCGAGCTTTATAGATGGTCACATTACCATCCGCGTCTGTCTTCTTCTTAAAGATCCATTTATTTTCTATGGCTCGCCGACCATCGGGCAAGTCATTCAAAGTCCATACTTTGTTTTCATACATGGATTCTATCTCGGATTTCATGGCTTCTAGCCATTTGTCGGAATCTGGGCCCGCCATCGCTTCTTCATAGTTCGAAGGTTCACCGTTGTCCAACAACATGATTTCCAGGACGGGGTTGCCGTACCACTCTGGTGCGGAACGCGTCCTTGTGGACCTACGAAGTTCAGTAGGAGCTTGATCAGAAGTATCTTGATCATCATCATTAACCTCCTCTCTAATCGATGCAGGCACCACAGGAACATTTTCCTGAGCTGCGCTACTCTGATTTTCAAGAGGTAGTACTTCATCAAGCTCTACTTTCCTCCCACTTACTTCTTTCGCGAGAAACTCTTTCCCTAGAAAGGACCCGTTCTTGGCAACAAACACCTTGCCTTCGGATCTGAGGTAGAAGGTATACCCAACTGTTTCCTTGGGATATCCTATGAAGACGCATTTTTCCGATTTGGGTTCGAGTTTTTCAGGTTGAAGTTTCTTGACATAAACATCGCAACCCCAAACTTTCAGAAACGACAGCTTAGGTTTCTTCCCAAACCATAATTCATACGGTGTCGTCTCAACGGATTTTGACGGAGCCCTATTTAAAGTGAATGCGGCTGTCTCTAGAGCGTATCCCTAAAATGATAGCGGTAGATCTGTAAGAGACATCATAGATCGCACCATATCCAATAGAGTGCGATTACGACATTCGGACACACCGTTACGCTGAGGTGTTCCAGGCGGCGTGAGTTGTGAAACGATTCCACATTTTCTTAAGTGTGTGCCAAATTCGTGACTTAAATATTCTCCCCCACGATCTGATCGTAAGAACTTTATTTTCCTGTCACGTTGATTCTCAACCTCACTCTGAAACTCCTTGAACTTTTCAAAGGTCTCAGACTTGTGTTTCATTAAGTAGACATACCCATACCTACTCAAATCATCAGTGAGAGTGAGAACATAACGATAGCCTCCGCGAGCCTCAACGCTCATTGGACCACACACATCTGTATGTATGATTTCCAACAGGTTGGTTGCTCGCTCCATTGTCCCTGAGAATGGAGTCTTGGTCATTTTTCCCATGAGGCACGGTTCGCACGTGTCAAATGATTCATAATCGAGAGACTCTAAAAGTCCATCAGCATGGAGCTTCTTCATGCGTTTGACACCAATGTGACCAAGGCGACAGTGCCACAAGTATGTGGGACTATCGTTACTAACTTTACATCTTTTGGTATTTACATTATGAATATGTGTAACATCACGTACGAGATTCATCAAGAATAAACCATTAACCATCGGAGCATGACCATAAAACATATCACTCATATAAATAGAACAACCATTATTCTCGGATTTAAATGAGTAGCCATCTCGTATTAAACGAGATCCAGATACAATGTTCATGCTCAAACTTGGTACTAAATAACAATTATTAAGGTTTAAAACTAATCCCGTAGGTAAATGTAGAGGTAGCGTGCCGACGGCGATCACATCGACCCTGGAACCATTCCCGACGCGCATCGTCACCTCGTCCTTCGCCAGTCTCCGTTTATTCCGCAGCTCCTGTTTCGAGTTACAAATATGAGCAACGGCACCGGTATCAAATACCCAGGAGCTACTACGAGCACTGGTAAGGTACACATCAATTACATGTATATCACATATACCTTTAGTGTTGCCGGCCTTCTTATCTGCTAAGTACTTGGGGCAATTCCGCTTCCAGTGACCAGTTCCCTTGCAATAAAAGCACTCAGTTTCAGGTTTGGGTCCATTCTTTGACTTCTTCCTGGCAACTGATTTACCAGGCGCGGCAACCTCCTTGCCGTCCTTCTTGAAGTTCTTCTTACCCTTGCCTTTCTTGAACTTAGTGGTTTTATTCACCATCAACACTTGATGTTCCTTTTTGATCTCCACCTCTGCAGATTTCAGCATTGAATACAACTCGGGAATGGTCTTTTCCATCCCCTGCATATTGTAGTTCATCACGAAGCTCTTGTAGCTAGGTGGGAGCGACTGAAGGATTCTGTCAATGACCGCCTCATCCGGGAGATTAACTTCCAGCTGAGTCAAGCGGTGGTGTAACCCAGACATCTTGAGTATGTGTTCACTGACAGAGCTATTCTCCTCCATCTTACAGCTAAAGAACTTGTCGGAGACATCATATCTCTCGACCCGGGCATGAGCTTGGAAAATCAATTTCAGCTCCTCGAACATCTCATATGCTCCGTGTTGCTCAAAACGCTTTTGGAGCCCCGGTTCTAAGCTGTAAAGCATGCCGCACTGAACGAGGGAGTAATCATCAGCACGAGACTGATGGGCGTTCATAACGTCCTGGTTTGCTGGGAATGGTGCATCACCTAGCGGTGCTTCTAGGACATAATCTTTCTTGGCAGCTATGAGGATGATCCTCAGGTTCCGGACCCAGTCCGCATAGTTGCTGCCATCATCTTTCAGCTTGGTTTTCTCTAGGAACGCGTTGAAGTTGAGGGTGACATTAGCGTGGGCCATTTGATCTACAAGACATATTGTAAAGATTTAGACTAAGTTCATGATAATTAAGTTCATCTAATCAAATTAATGAATGAACTCCCACTCAGATTTGACATCCCTCTAGTCATCTAAGTGATACATGATCCGAGTCAACTAGGCCGTGTCCGATCATCACGTGAGACGGACTAGTCATCATCGGTGAACATCTCCATGTTGATCGTATCTTCTATACGACTCATGTTCGACCTTTCGGTCCTCCGTGTTCCGAGGCCATGTCTGTACATGCTAGGCTCGTCAATCCAACCTAAGTGTATTGCGTGTGTAAATCTGGCTTACACCCGTTGTATGCGAACGTAAGGACCTATCACACCCGATCATCACGTGGTGCTTCGGAACGACGAACCTTAGCAACGGTGCACAGTTAGGGAGAACACATTTTTGATATTTTCCTGAGGGATCATCTTATTTATGCTACCGTCGTTCTAAGCAAATAAGATGTAAAACATGATAAACATCACATGCAATCAAATAGTGACATGATATGGCCAATCATCATTTCGCTCCTTTGATCTCCATCTTCGGGGCGCCATGTTCATCGTCGTCACCAGCATGACACCATGATCTCCATCATCATGATCTCCATCATCGTGTCTTCGTGAAGTTGTCACGTCAACTATTACTTCTACTACTATGGCTAACGCTTTAGCAATAAAGTAAAGTAATTACATGACGATTTAAGTTGACACGCAGGTCATAAATAAATAAAGACAACTCCTATGGCTCCTGCCGGTTGTCATACTCATCGACATGCAAGTCGTGATTCCTATTACAATAACAAGATCATCTCATACATCACATGATTCATCACAACTTCTGGCCATATCACATCACAAAGCACTTGCTGCAAAAACAAGTTAGACGTCCTCTAATTGTTGTTGCAAGTTTTTACGTGGCTGTTATAGGTTGCTAGCAAGAACGTTTCTTACCTACGTTAAAACCACAACGTGAATTGTCAATCTCTATTTACCCTTCATAAGGACCCTGTTCATCGAATCCGATCCAACTAAAGTGGGAGAGACAGACACCCGCCAGCCACCTTATGCAACTAGTGCATGTCAGTCGGTGGAACCGGTCTCACGTAAGCGTACGTGTAAGGTTGGTCCGGGCCGCTTCATCCCACAATACCGCTGAACCAAGATAGGACTCGTAATGGCAAGAAGAATTGACAATTCGACGCCCACAACTACTTTGTGTTCTACTCGTGCATAGAAACTACGCATAGACCTAGCTCATGATGCCACTGTTGGGGATCGTAGCAGAAATTAAAAATTTTCTACGCATCACCAAGATCTATCCATGGAGTATTCTAGCAACGAGGGGATAGGAGAGCATCTACATACCACTTGTAGATCGCAACGGAAGCGTTCAAGGAGAACGTGGATGATGGAGTCGTACTCGCCGTGATCCGAATCACCGATGACCAGCGCCGAAAGGACGGCACCTCCGTGTTCAACACACGTACGGTTGGGATGACGTCTCCTCCTTCTTGATCCAGCAAGGGGGAAGGAGAGGTTGATGAAGATCCAGCAGCACGACGGCGTGGTGGTGGATGCAGCAGAGTTCCAGCAGGGCTTCGCCGAGCTTCTGTGGAGAGAGGGAGAGGTGTAACGGGGAGAGGGAGGCGCCAATGCAGCAGGGTACGACTGCCCTCCCTCCCCCCTTTATATAGGACCCCTAGGGGGGCGCCGGCCCTGGAGATCCATCTCCAGGGGGGGCGGCCAGGGGGGATGGCTTGCCCCCCAAGCCATGTGGGGCGCCCCCTGCCCTAGGGTTTCCAACCCTAGGCGCAGGGGGAAGGCCCATGGGCGGGCGCACCAGCCCACTATGGGCTGGTTCCCTCCCCACTTCAGCCCACGGGGCCCTCCGGGATAGGTGGCCCCACCCGGTGGACCCCCGGGACCCATCTGGTGGTCCCGGTACAATACCGGTGACCCCCAGATCATTCCCGATGGCCGAAACGACACTTCCTATATATAATTCTTTACCTCCGGACCACTCCGGAACCTCTCGTGACGTCCGGGATCTCATCCGGGACTCCGAACAACCTTCGGTTTGCTGCATACTAATATCTTTAACAACCCTAGCGTCACCGAACCTTAAGTGTGTAGACCCTACGGGTTCGGGAGACATGCAGACATGACTGAGACGATCTCCGGTCAATAACCAACAGCGGGATCTGGATACCCATGTTGGCTCCCACATGCTCCTCGATGATCTCATCGGATGAACCACGATGTCGAGGACTTAATCAATCCCGTACTCAATTCCCTTTGTCCATCGGTACGATACTTGCCCGAGATTCGATCGTCAGTATACCGATACCTTGTTCAATATCGTTACCGGCAAGTCTCTTTACTCGTTCCCGTAATACATCATCCCGTGAACAACACCTTGATCACATTGAGCTCATTATGATGATGTCTTACCGAGTGGGCCCAGAGATACCTCTCCGTCACACGGAGTGACAAATCCCAGTCTCGATTCATGCCAACCCAACAGATACTTTCGGAGATACCTGTAATGCACCTTTATAGTCACCCAGTTACGTTGTGACGTTTGATACACCCAAAGCATTCCTACGATATCCGGGAGTTGCATAATCTCATGGTCTAAGGAATGATACTTGACATTCAGAAAAGCTCTAGCAAACGAACTACACGATCTTTGTGCTATGCTTAGGTTTGGGTCTTGTCCATCACATCATTCTCCTAATGATGTGATCCCGTTATCAATGACATCCCCATGTCCATAGTCAGGAAACCATGACTATCTATTGATCAACGAGATAGTCAACTAGAGGCTTACTAGGGACACATTGTGGTCTATGTATTCACACATGTATTATGATTTCGGAACAATACAATTATAGCATGAACAATAGACAATTATCATGAACAAGGAAATATAATAATCCATTTATTATTGCCTCTAGGGCATATTTCCAACAGTTTACCTATCATGGTTGAACAAGTCATGTCACTATTAACCCAAGTTCACTCTATCGCCTTCACCTCCCACCCATTTTTTCCCTCCCATGACCCCTCCTCTCTTTGGTTTCCTGTTGGTTTTTGTTAACCCAACCACATAACCATATTAACTTGAAATAGTCTAAACCAAATCAATACTTTTCTAAAACCATGTCCTCCATTAATTCAATTAAACCAAATCAATGTTACCGAAATCTCAACTAAATCAAAATTTTACTTGCCTTCCCCTACTCATACTTCCATCAAATTAAATGTTATCAAAATTGATGTAAGGTATATGTCGAACAAGATTAGTGTTGAGCCACAAGAGTACATGCCTGTTGTAACGCACTGGCGATTTGTTAGTTCCAAGTAAAAGCCTTGTGCGAACCAATCGGTGGTTGGATGGTTAGGATGGTAGTGGTATATCCTGCCCACCAGGGTTTAAGTCCTGGTGCTCGCATTATTCTGAATTTATTTTAGGATTTCGGCGATGCGCGTTCAGTGGGAGGACACGTTCATGGCGACTACGAGGCGCATGTAGTGACTTCGTCAATTTTAAGATGATATGTCAGCTTAGTCTCTTGGAGATGCTCACATAGGTGAGTGTGTGCGCATATATATGAGCTTCTGTGTCTGTATTGTGTGCTCTCAAGAAAAAAGTAAAAGAAGTGTCACGTGCAAAAAAAAACAGCCAGGAAGAGTGGGAGGGGCACGCCAGCGAATGACTCGGTCGCCAGGAGGTCGATCGACCAACAGACGTTTTCGTCGAAATCACTAATTAAGGAGTACTCGTTGCAAAGAACACTCCACTTTTCCAGGTCGTGACAAGTGGCGCACATGCAGCGCGCCACTTGTAGCAACCTGAGAGTTTTCCCTTTTTTCTTAGATCCGTTATTCAAAACGTTTTATCTCTTAAACCGTGCGTCCAAATCTCGAACCGTTTTCACCATTGGATTTCTCACGTCGAGATCTTCAAAACTAGATCCCATTTTGACGAACTTTTTTCATGAAAAAATGGACGAAAAAAACCAGGTGAAAAAACCGAACCGGGAGCACGGTTTTTTTTCCTTTCCGAAAGAGGCACGCCCGTGCCTCTCGTGAAATCACAACCGTGCCTCTCGTGGAAGCAAAAACGTGACTCTCATGGAAGAAAAAAAACAGAAAACGCGTTTTTTTCGTTTCCGAGAGGCACGGCCGTGACTCTCGCCAAGCACAACCGTGCCTCTCGGAAAGCAAAACCGTGACTCTCGCGAAAGGAAAAAACAGAAAACGCGTATTTTTTTTCCTTTCCGAGAGGCACGGCTGTGACTTTCGCGTAAGCACAACTGTGCCTCTCGCGGAAGCAAAACCGTGACTTTCACGAAAGAAAAAAAACAGAAAACGTGTTTTGTTTTTCCCTTTCCTAGAGGCACGGCCGTGACTCTCGCGAAAGCACAACCGTGTCTCTCGCGGAAGCAAAACCGTGACTCTCGCGAAAGAAAAAAAACAGAAAACGCGTTTTTTTCGTTTCCGAAAGGCACGGCCGTGACTCTCGCTAAAACACAACCGTTCATCTCACGGAAGAAAAACCATGACTTTCGCAAAAGGAAAAAAAACGCGTTTTTTCACGAAAAAAATAAAAAAAATCGAATTTTTTTAATCTAAAAGCTAAGAAAGACCGGAGGAAAACCAAAACATCGAAAAAAACCAAAAAACCCGTTTAAAAGGTCGAAAACGCGTGCGGAAAAATAAAAAAACAAAATCCGAAGGGAGCGTCCAGAGCGCGACACGTGGCGAATGGCTGAGAGCGCGCCAAGTGGCGCTGATCGTTGTGAGGCTCCCAAAGGAGCGCTCGTTAACTAGTTGCTCCCCGTTTTCGTTAGCTGGGATGTGACCAAGGAGCGAACCATCCAGTTGGCCCCTTGTGGAGCTCGTACGAAAAAATAGGCTAGGCCCAAAAGGCAGTTTTTTTTCAAGAAAAATATCACTAGACAATTTTTTTTCTGATACAAGGAAAAGATAAAAAAGAAACAACAATGCTCTATTTATATAAAAATGCCATTCTTCAAAACTGCCTTCCTCATATTTATAGCAGATAAAATACTTCATAAATAAAAATGAGCCATGGTGTCTCTTTTTTTCCATGCTCTAATAATGTATAAACAAACATAATGGTTTGATGGAAAATTTAGAAGAAAATTTGATCATTTAGATCAAGGCAAGAATTATTAAAAAAACATTGGGGTGTTTCACAAAATGTAGACTAAAAAAATGGCATCGACTAAATATTTAAAATGTCATCCAAAATATTAAAAAATTGCAATGCTACCTACACTAAAACTATGAGAGTGTAACAAATTTTTTTGCCAATGTTTAAAATAATAAAATTCCATAGTTTAAATAATAAAAATGCAATGCTACCAACATTAAATCTACTGTGGACTAATTGATAGAAATTGCCATGGCCTAGCAAAATAAAAGTTCCATAATACATTAGTAATATAGACATGGTAAATTTAGAAGAAAAAACCTTTTGGAAAAATATGGCGAACTTAGAGAAACCATGACAACTTGTTTTGACTGGCGATTGGGGAGTTTTTCAAAATTCTAAAGTTTTGACATGTGAGTATTACACAAAAGATGGCAAATATATACAAAGGAAAAAAAATCATGCCATTCTCTTTGAAAATAATAAAAGTTTCATCATTGTACAAAAAAGGATACCATGTTCTTCATAATAAACATATGACATGCTCTTTAAATAAAAAAATCCATGATATTAATAATACAAAATGTCATACTATTCGTAATAAAAAATGCCATGCTACTAATTAAAAAAATGACATGCTCTATAAAAAATGTCATGCCATTTATACTAAAATGACATGCTATATAAAAAAATCCATGCTTTTAAAAATAAAAATGACATCCTAAGAATTATACAATTGCCATGCTACCTACACTAAAACTACCAAGGTCCAACTTCTAAAAAAATGCCATTGTTTAAATAACAAAAATGCCATATTCTAAATAATAAAAGTGATGTGTTGCCTACATTAAACCTATCATGGACTAAGTGATAGAAATATCCATGGCTTAGCAAATAAAAGTGCCATGCTACATTAGTAATATAAACATGGTGATTTTAGGAATTTTGTTCTTCCGGAAAAAAGATGATTTTTTTTAGAGAAACCAGGCCAACTTGTTTTGAGATGGCAATTGGGGAGTTCTTTCAAAATTCTAAAGTTTTGACATGTGAGTATTACATAAAAGATGGAAAATATAAATAGAGAAAAACCTTTT
Organism: Aegilops umbellulata; assembly: GCA_032464435.1. NCBI lineage: Eukaryota > Viridiplantae > Streptophyta > Magnoliopsida > Poales > Poaceae > Aegilops > Aegilops umbellulata. Next base: position 347,572,576 of record CP136059.1, read on the forward strand.
CGTGACACGTTCCTTAAAAAAGTGCCATGATTGTACAAAAAATGCCATTTTATTTCTAACAAAAATGCCATGCTCTATAAAAAATGCCATGCTATTTATAATAAAAAAACGTCGTGCTCTATAAAAGATGCCATGCTATTTATAATAAAAAAATGCCATGCTCTATAAAAAATGCCATGCTATTTATAATAAAAATTTCATGCTCTAGAAAAAAATGTCATGCTCTTTACAAATAAAAATGACATGCTCTTAATAACAGAAATGACATACTCTTAGAAATAAAAATTCCATGGTCTAATGAATAAAAGTGCCCTAGTAGCATGGCTAATTTACATTAACCATATCAAAGAAAAATTAAAATTGGTGAGCAGTACAAAACAGTGCTCTCAAAAAATATCGTTTGCAAAAGAAGAGAATATCCGACACAGTATCTAGACACAAAATTTTGCCATGGCATGTGAGCAATACAAATAACAATTGCCATGGCAAATTTTGTTGAAATTTGTTTTAATTTAGAACAAGTTTGGTAGAACAATTACAATGATCTATAAAAGCAAGGAAAAACTTAGAGCAAGTATGTACATTGTAATTCAGAAATTTGGAATTTACACTAAAATATGCCATGTACACAATGCAGGAGCCCAAATTTAGGGATTTGAGTATATAACACATTGCAATAAGTTGTTGATAATGGTTGGTATGTACAGTAAAAACGCCATGGTAGAGAGAAAATATGACATAGTATCTAAACACAAATGCCATTGGTGAATACCAAATTTGCCATGGCGAGTGAGACAATACAAGCAACAAATTGCAACATGAATTGAAACTACAAGTCATTGGATGCAAATTGGTTTATTCATTCTTTAACAAAAGATGGCAAAATTTGGTAACTTGGGCAAGCAACCGGTAACTCATATGGAGCTAGCATAACCTATAGATAAGTGTTACCACCCCATGATCACAACATGTTTTTTATGATGCACTATTATTATCCAAGCCACCCATGTTAATTTTTAAAAAGGTTGTCGTGACATGTTCTAGGACTATAAATTGCCATGCTCTAAACAAACTGTAACCATCACAACTGCAAAGTCTCTGTGAAACATTGTCCTTCTTATTCTAGCCCAATTATAGACCTTTTAAGATAGCCTCGCTAATTTGTGAAAAATTGTCATGCTAAGATGAATGAATTTGCCATGACCAAATGTATTGTGGCTGTAACTAAAATGAAGTTGCCATGGTGTCCTTACTTGTAGGTAGACGTTACAAGGTGGTAGCTACACTAATTGCCACCCCAAATTAAACACACGTTGTGCTTCAATCCAGTTTGTTTTAAGTTCAATGGAAGAATGTTGTATATTTAGAGTACAAGCCATGAGATAGAAATCTAAAGCAGAACCCATTTTGCATGTAAAAAAATAGTGGATTCAATCATCCAATCAAAGCTCATTTAGCAGGGATCAAATGCAAAAAGAGAAGTGAAGCTAAGAAAATGCCACCTCAACATGAGAAGCATCAAAGCTCATCTCGTCTTTGAGGCGCTTCAATCTCGCCAGACCACCTCAACATGAGAAGCATCAAAGACGGGAGCACACGGAGTGCCTAGGGGCGGTGGCGGGGTGCAGCATGGAGGCAGCTCTACGTGGGGGGAGGCTGCCATCTTCCTATGCTCCGTCGCGGCTCCTCTTTACTAACGCACGATAGCGGGGCCCGGTGCCGTGGTCTGGCGAAGAGCAGCTCCCGCACGAGCTCATCCACCTTCTCTCATCTTCTGTACACGCGCGTTGCAGTGTCGCCGCTCGAGCGCCCAACGAATGTTGGGCACATAGGATGGAGACGAGCAGCTCTCTGCTGGTGGTGTGGCCGGGGGGAGCTCCAAATTGGGCGCGGAGGATGAAGACGAGCGGCTCTCCCTCGACAGCGGCGCAGTGAGGAAATGGGGTAGCGATTTGACTAGAAAAGTCCACGTTTCAACCATCCACTAACCTTCGATTTATAACCCGAACCTGTCAAATTGCACCTTCAAATTGCCACAAGGTTCAAAAAACAACCCTTGACTTCATTTTGGGCTGGTCAACCGGTTTTGACCAAGTCAAAAGCTGACTAGGTAGTTAACTCAACAGCCACGTATACACACATGCTAACCTAGATCTCTCTCTCTCCCTCTCTATCCGTTCGTTCACACTTCACCCGGCTGCCTAGTGCGTGGTGCTAAGTGCAATAGGAAGATATGCAAATTATGATGGCTCGGGATGAAGTGTGAACGAACAAAGAGGGGGGGAGGGTCTAGGTTAGTATGGGCGTGTTTGGGAGCCGTCCGGCTCCTCAACTCCACGACTCCTGGTCTGGAGCTGAGCCGAACACTCCAAATCGTGGTTATGGAGTTGAGAAGCTGGCTATCACGGTAGTGTATTTTAGGTGGAGTTGAGGAGCGAGCAATTCCCAGCTCTCAGGATCTGAAGAAGCAAGAGTTGGCCTAAATTTACACCTTGTTGCCACCCCGAAGTGAGCGAGCGTACCGGTTTGAATAGGCACCCAGTCCCACTATCGAACAACTCTGTCCATTCCACGAGAGAACCACCAGGCCTACAGCCCATCCACAACTTTCCCAGCGAATTGGGTTGTGAGCCTGCTACAACTTTCCAGCTGAATGGGCTACATTGGGCAATTTCACGGGCTTGAGGCTGGCTCCTCGTACGAGCGAGAAGCTGCGTCGTCGAACGCTTCGCTCGCTCCCGGGTCGCTCGGAAGAAGCCGGCGAAAGGATCCTGGCGATGGAGTTGAGGAGTTGGAGGCCGTGGAGGGCTCCCGAACACGCCCTATGTGTGCGCGCGTGGCTGTTGAGTTGGCTGCGTAGTCAGCTTTAACTTGGTCAAAACCAGTTGACCAACCCAAAACTGAGTCAGAGGTTATCTTTTGAACTATGCGCTAACTTGAGGGTGCAATGTGACCGGTCTTGAAGATGAGGATGATAAATCGAACCGACTGGTTAATTCGGAGTTGAAATGTGGAGTTTTCTTAGATTTGATAGAGATGAGATGGGATGTATGCCGTCATCTTGTTTGCGGATAAGCCATTCTAAGTGAACGTTTTTTTTTCTCTTGCGTGGCAACAATTCCCTGCTTTAAGATTCGCACTCTCATCCAACTGTGGCTGACGCGTTACGTTTCCGGATAGCATTTCCCTTTTTTTTTCTTTGTGGATATGTGATCTGGGCTTAGGACACGAGCCTTTCGAGCCCGCGCAATGCGTATGGTCTCGGCCCGTGTAGGCCTACTCGGCACCTGACGGACTGATACAACCGAAGAAACATCGGAACCGAAAGCATCCCAACTCCCAAGCTCCGCACCACCGCACCTCGGCGAGACGGCGACCTCCCTCATGCCGTCGTCGTCGCCGGCGATGGCGACCCAGCCACCGCCGCGGCCACCGGCTCAGGAGCTCGACCTCGACGCCTTCCTCCCGTCGTCTCCCGCCTCCTCCTCAGCCTCCGACGCCGACGCCGATCACCGCCGCGCCGTCGACGACCTGCTGCTCCTCCTCTCCTCCTCCGACTCCGAAGGCGAGGACGAGCCAACCCGTACGCCCGCCACCCACCTCAAACCCCTAACCCGTATCAAAGCCCCACCGCCGCCCCCTAAACCTTCTCCCCCATCCCCTCTGCCATCGCCTTCCGCTTCCCCCGGGAGATCCACATCCGCATCGCCGTCGGCGACGCTCTCCTCCCTCGTCTCGAGAACCTTTTCGAGCAACGCTGCTTCCTCATCCACCTCCTCGGCGAGGCCGCTCCCCTCGCTCTTCCGGGGTGTCCGCCCCAGCCCCAAGCCCGGCGCCGCCCTGGCCGCGGCGGCAGCCGCATCCCGCGCCGTTCTCACCCCTCACGCGGCCGCAATTAAGTCGCGGCGCACCACCTCCGCGCCCATCGAGAAGCTCCTCGACGAGGGCTCCGGCTCCGAAGCCTCGGAGGGGATCCTTTCCGCTGGAAATTTCGAAGCAGAGGAGGTAGCTGAGAAGGTCAGTGAGGAAGTGGTTGCTAGGGTGACCGAGGAAGCTGTCGGTGGGAGTAGTGGGGGTGAAGAATTGGAAGAGGACAAGCATGGGGAAGTGGGGACTGAAGAGAATTCCGAGCCCTCCGAATTGGTGAACCTAGGCAATGTCGATTCTGCTGCTGTGGATGAGCAGGAGCAACTTGGGGGCAAGAATTTGGCAGAAACATATCAAGTTGGGAGTCAAATTGGGCTTGTTGATGAAGAAAATAGTGATGAGCAACTTAGTGACGGAAATTTGGCAGAATCTGGTGAGATTGTGGATCAAGATGGGTCAGTTTCCGAGGAAAAGACTGATGATGGTCTGGAAGTTGAACGTTCTGACACTGATTTGGAAGAGCAACTGGAATCTGAGCGCATCATTGATAAGGTGATCGAAGAGAGGTTGGAGATCAGCAGGATGGCTGAAAAAAATGCGGAGAAAAGGCCGAAGGTACCGATGAAACCATTGGAGCGGGCTGAGGAGCTTGAGAAGAGACAGGCCTCATTTGGGCATCTCTGGGAGGAGGGAGCAGCAGCGCAACCCATGCACCTGGAGGGGATTGGGAAGGGGCAACCAGCTATTGGTTACATGCAGATTGAGGTGGACAACCCAATAACTCGTGCCATGGCATCTCCGTCTTTTAGACAGGACCATGGCTCTCCTCAGGTATTAGCAGTACATAGGAGCTATATTGCCATGGGCATGTCCACTGGATCTGTTATCATCGTCCCAAGCAAATACTCCATCCATCAAGCTGATGATACAGATGCAAAGGTTAGTCATTGCCTCCTTGGTGCTGGTGTGCATATTGCTTGTTTTGGTCAATACTATATGGTTTAGTGGCATGCTTCACATGTTGGACTTCAAGATGTTTCAGTATTATGTGGTATACACTTGAAGATGATTCATTAGATAACATTGAGTCGTAGACACTACTTGGGGTCACAATTTTGCAAGAGTTGTACATTGGTATTGTCAGCAGGACTTATGCATCACCCTGTCAGATCTGCGTGTTTTATGGTGTTGCCAGAAGTTGACCATGTGGGGTTTATGTACACACTAAATTTTTTGTGAGGCCTATTCCCTGTTCTCATACTTATGTCCAAAGTTCACTAAGGCAAGGCTGTGGAAAATAGGCCAAACAGTAACACATCCTTCATAGTGGGTCCCACTGTCTTTAGCAGATGATGGCAACAAAAGAAGACAAGGGTTACCTTGATATTTTTATTAGATGGCTCCATACTCAAATATTCATACATTTAAAGGAACTATTCTTGTGTGCCAGAATCTAATCACGCAACTTTGATTGATTTGCCATAATTTCTATTTAAAAAGCTGATTGATTGTATGACATTAATTGCCATGCCATACATAAATGGTAGAAATAATTAGATGCATCCAGATGTTTCAGATGATTATGATACATCTCTATGTTCTTTTACGAACAAGGAACCGGAAGAAACTGTTTTTGGCTTTTCATGTTTAGCTCGCCCAAATCATCAAGGCACTTTTAACTTCTTGTTCCACAGTTCACCAATTAATCTCTGCACAATTGACCCTTGTGTTCTCTTCTCTTGCTTGCTCGCAGAAAATTAATATTTTTACAAGATGGTACATGAACTTGAAAAGTAATCTCCCGGATTGGGGTGTACTGCACATTTCATGTGTTTGTCAGTCATATAATAATTCAGTGGCTGCACATATAGCTATTAATCTTATAAGCCAGTAGCCATTTGCTATTCAAAAATCTTGTTGGATGAATTCAAATGTGGAAAATAATAAAACCGTAATACTGGTTATGATTTGAATGAGGACAGTTGTTGTAGATTAGTGGTTCTGATGTCCTGGGAATTATATGTCACTTTGATTTTTTGGTCTGTAAAGATTGTTTTTATTATTTCAGATGCAGTTTTTTTGGAACCAAGGTGAGAAAACCCAATCACCAGTGACTGCCATGTGCTTTAACCCGCAAGGGGATCTTCTGCTAGTAGGATATGGTGATGGTCATATGACAATTTGGGATGTACAGAAAGCTACTGCAGCAAAAGTCATATATGGTGAGCATACAGGAGCTGTAGTGCATGTTTGTTTTATCCGCCAATCTAAAGCCATCACTGGTGATTCAAAAGGGCTTGTTCTTCTGCACACATTCTCTATTATCCCTGTCATTAATCGCTTGACTATTAAGGGAACTCAGGTATGAAGAAACATCATTACACATATTAATCCACTTGATCCCCTTTTAAATATATTACTGCTCTGACAAAACATAGTTACACTTTGCCAGCGCCTTTTTGATGGAAACACTGGAATCGTGCTCTCAGCCTGTCCTCTTCTAGCGGATGAATCCTTTGGTTCTGGCAACTCATCTACACAGGGCAACCTACCAACTTCCTCCAGTGGTGGTCTTGGGAGCATGATGGGAGGTGTAGTTGGAGTAGATTCTGGATGGAAGTTTTTCAATGAAGGTTCTTCTCCATTGGAGGATGGTGTTACAGTCATGTTCATTATGCATCAACATGCCCTTGTGGTACGGATGATATATTTAATAATGGAAACATTTTATAATTTTTTCACTATCTGTTAACTCGTGAACTCACAATTACCGTGACTCTTGTACTGATTTATGATGTTATGTGTTTCTCCTGTTAGGTTAGACTCCGTACCAACATTGACCATGTTGACCATATTGAGAACTTTTCTAGACCAGAAGGAGCACGTGAAGGGTCAATTGCTTATGCTGCATGGAAATACACATCGTCCTCCACTGATTCATCGCCAATTGGTAAGATTAGACCTCCTTCGACATTGACAATGATTGGTAGTTCCTTATATTGGTAAATTTTAGTTTCTTGGGCTAAAAATGACAACACTATAGATGAAGAGCGAGTATCTTGGCTTGCGCTTGCGTGGGACCGTCAAGTACAAGTTGCAAAACTTGTTAAATCGAAGATGATTAGACATAAGGACTGGAAGCTCGATAGTGCCGCTGTTGGCGTTGCCTGGTTAAATGATCAGGCATGCAAAAGTCTCCCCTTTTGGTTATTCATTTAGTCTATGTCTTTTTCCCAGTTGTAAAATCAAATTACTTTTTTTTCCGTTCAGATGTTAGCTGTCCTTAACTTGAAAGGGCAGCTCTGTTTGTTCTCAAAAGATGGCAGTGAGCTTCGCAGGACTATCTTTATTCTTGATGGTTTTGTCTTCGATGACAGCATACTGTACCATACACATTTTTCTAACAGGTTTGGCAACCCTGAGAGGCATTTTAACAACTCAGTAGCAGTGAGAGGTGCTACAGTATATATTCTTGGCCCAAGCTTTCTTACAGTTTCGCGACTTCTTCCATGGAAAGAGCGGATTGAAGCACTAAAGATGGCTGGTGATTGGATGGGTGCACTGGACATGGCAATGAAGCTTTATGATGGTCACACACAGGGTGTTGTTGATCTTCCGAGAACAGTTGATTCTATAAGGGGTGCCATAATGCCGTATTTAGTAGAGTTGCTGCTGTCATATATAGGTTATGTCTTTGAATATATTTCAATTGCATTGTCAAATCATACTGGAAAGGGGGGAGCAGCAGATGGCCTGATAGATGCCGATAGATCCCTGCTGACACAGAGAGAAGAACAATATGCTCGTGTAGGAGGGGTTGCAGTCGAGTTTTGTGTTCACATTGGGCGGAATGACATCTTGTTTGATACAGTCTTCTCTAAGTTTGTTGCTGCCCAAAGTGGAGGTAGGCTTGTTCTAATTAACTCATAAGAACTAGCAGCCTTCTTATTTTGCTTAACTCTGATGTTTATTCTGTTCATGCTTGAAGTTGACGCAATCCTCCCTTCTGTGTTTAATACATCTTTCTTTAGATCATTTGTTGATATATCCTGTGGTCCTCCTATTTTTTTTCTCTACAAGAGCACAAAGGAAGATACTTTCCTGCTTCTGTTCTAAGTTGCAGGCATTCTGTAAATCTCTTTTGATGGATGCTTTAATGGGCTCTAGTTGCATAGCCAGGCATTTTTTCCTAATTTTATTGCTTTGACTCCATTTAATTTGGAATAATTTTACTTGTACTTTTGAAGACTCCAGTCTTTAAAGGAATATTCTAGAGGGTTTTATATTAATTTTCGTGCTGTATAGTATAAGAAATGTTTTGCGTATGTCAATTTATCTGTTTGCTGATAAGATTGTGCACGCACATGTTTCTGTTATTAAATTACTGCTATAACTTGAAAAGGCTGACATGACATAAATAACAGGTATATTTCTGGAGGTACTAGAGCCATATATATTGAAAGATATGCTGGGTTCTTTACCCCCTGAGGTGAGTGCCACCGAGGATTTTCTAGTGTTAGCACATGAATTTGCAAATGATTATACATTTCTGCCAATTTGATTTGTAGATCATGCAAGCTCTAGTGGAGCATTATAGTGGCAAAGGATGGTTGCAGCGAGTCGAACAATGCATTCTTCATATGGATATTTCATCACTGGATTTTAATCAGGTATACATAAAAGTTGCATCCAAGTAGTGTAAGAGGTACATTTGTAGACCTTTATCAGACATGTTTCATTGTCATTGTTTACATTCATTGACCAAGAAAAAACCCTTTTCAGTATCTTCTGGTACCGTTTTTGTAGTTTGGACTAATGTGTTGTACGATTATGCACCCGCATGATATTGTTCTACTTGTTCTGTATGCAGGTAGTCAGACTGTGTCGTGAGCATGGGTTATATGGTGCTCTAATTTATTTATTTAACCAAGGGTTGAATGATTTCCGTACACCTCTAGAGGAACTTCTATCTGTCATCCAGAATGCTAATCGAAAAGATGCTACTTCTACTTGGTATTGTCATACTCTTGCCAGTAAGAGTTGTATTAAACTCATCTCATAATCAATCACCTTGCTCGTATAGATGAGATAATAGTACACAATATGTTCAAGTTATTGATATGTGATTTGAGCATACTTGTGTTATTCTGAAGTTCCTGATTGAATATCTGTTCTGGTAAATTGATTAATCAGAATTTGATAATTTTCTTAGCATTAGTTACTTGGTTATCATTGCAATTTACATGAATCTTTATCATTGCAATTTACATGTTCTGGTAAATTGATTAATCAGAATTTGATAATTTTCATAGCATACTTGGTTATCATTGCAACTTACATGAATCTTTATCATTCAATTTACATGAATCTTCATTTGAAATGCATCTTTATGTTTCCCCTGAGATTTCTCTATGACATGCATGAGTGTGAACAAAAATGTTGATACTAAGCAAAAAACATCCCATGCTTTCAAAGGGCTTGGTTAGACTTGCTTGATTTGTTTGATACTGCTAGTGGCCTAGTTTTGTATATGCAATTGGTGTTTCTTTTAGAATATAATACTAGTGCTATGTGGAAGGCCAGTATCTTACCATATTTTCACTTTAACAGCTACAGAATGCTTGTTTATCTGAAGTATTGCTTCCAGGGCCTAGCATTTCCTCCAGGTTAGTAATGGAAACAATTCACGGCATGTTTTTTACTATTTCAAAAAATTCTATGCTAGTTTAATGTTGACCTTAGACTGTTTTTCCTGTGCTTTTGGGCTTTTGGTGGGCCTTGAATCTGGTAGACTGTAAAATGTGTTAGTAAAACTATGTGCTTCAATTGTGATTTTCTAAAATTGGAAAGTTTAGATTTACTATAAGGTGCGGGTGTTGTGTCATCTTCATGGGAACATCTGCATACTTCTAACAGGATTATGTTCTGAACTAGGAATACATATGAACATGCTAATGCTATATAGGATCCTCTTATAAGACAATTCAAATCCATGATATGTTATCACATGATCTATTTTTGCAGGGCATGGAACAATTCCCCGAGCTCAGCTTCATGCAGTGAGAAAAGAACTTCTGCAATTCATGCTCGAGGACTCTAAAATGCTCACTTCTGAAGTATTTAAGGGTTTTAGTTCTTCTGGAAAATGCCCAAACATATGCTATCTACTATGGATGGATACGGAAGCTACTTTGGAAGTTGTCAAGTGTGCTTTTGCACAAGAGAATTTTGAACCTACTTCTAGTACTCTTGATGCATCTGTATCTAAGGATGAAGAAGATACTGATATTGAAAGCCCAGATAGTCAAAATATTTTGTTACAAAGTGTAGTTGACACCATCATTCATATTGTTGGTTTAGAAAATGAGGCGACCCATTCCGTTGTTGTGGGTACTGCTGAGTCAGAAGAATCGGAACTTTGGCCTTCAGTGAGTGACTTTGGTCATATCATCGAATTCGTGTCCTTTTTTGTTTCCCATAAAAGGGCAAATGCATCTCAAAGAGTTCTCAAGCACATTCTTAAATACCTCACGTCGTTCACTACATCATATGATGATAAAAAGATGCCACCTCAGAAAGAAGTTCTTCAGCTCTTCAACGTGGTTCCTCAAACTGACTGGAATTATGATTATGTGTTAAATCTTTGTTTAGATGCCCATTTTCATCAGGTTTGTCACTACTACCTTTGGAAAGTTCACCTGTATAATATAGCCCTGCTGCTCAAAAATATCTTTCAGCCTATGACTGTAAATGTATTGTTACTATACAGGCCTGTGGCATGATATATACAGCCAGAAATCAAAATTTGGCTGCTTTAGATAGTTACATGAAGGATACAATGGAACCATACCATGCATTTATCTTCATCAACAAAAAGTTACTTCAATTGGCAAGTGATGAAGCTTTGTCTTTTCGTTCCACAGTAATATCTCGTTTTGCTGAGCTAGTCAATCTAAGCAGGTGAGCTTGTTAATTAATGTTTTAACTAGTAATATTCTTCCCCTTTTAATTTTCACTTCCTGGCTTGTCTTTCTACCGAATGTGCTCATTTCTCCCATCCTTTCATTTTCTTAGGGAGTGTGCATTTGTCTTGGTCATTGATCATTTTCACGATGAGATCCAGCAAATATTGGCAGAGCTTCATTCTGATCATCGCAGCCTCTTTCTTTTCTTGAAAACTGCAATCGAAGTACACTTGTCAGGAAAACTTGACTTCAGTGAACTTACTGCCAGAAACTATGAAATTGTTGAAAGTCTGTACTCTGGTGAACTCGAAGATTATCTTCAGAGATTATCAAATCTCCCAAAGTTGTTTGACCGCAATCCTATTTCTATGACTGATAAGTTAGTTGAACTGTATCTGGAGGTACGTTTTTTGACAGATTTTTAACATCAGTATATTTGAAATAGAGCTTTTTAACCATAATGAAATACCTTTGGTTGGAGCCTTAAGCCACAGTGTAGACTTTAGTAGAGCCTTTCACCACTATATTGTCACAAAAGTTGTACTGGGAGAACAATCTATCGGCAACTGGTAGTGCAGCGATTTGCCATAACCGTTATATTGAATCATTGAGCAGTATGTGCTTTGCAAATACAACACAGACATAGCTGCTTTTTACAGGCTTTGGTGTTAGTAGCACTCCCTTGTTAGACATATCAAGCAATATTCCAAAGTTGCTTAATGTTAACCATTATAAATGTTCCAAAAGGCGATGTTAAACATTGCCTACTCACTAGCCGGAGCCTGGTTATGGTTCACCTCTAGGCAGTGGTTTTAGGCGACCTTCGAGGGGCGCCAGTGTGGAATCAGCACTATTTTGAACCTTGACCATTATACTGCACAAAATGTTCTAAACTGAACCTATCAGCAGTTGGTTGAACACTAAGTCAATATCATGACATGAAACCAAGAAGCAAAAATTTCCTTGCAACTAAGATACGGTCATCAGGTACTTCACATGGACTTCGAAGTCTAATATCCTTGTAGTTGTATTTGGCTGACCTTGGGCGCAGTTTTGTACTTCAGGTCTAGAGTTGATTGTTTGGTTACAATGATTGAGTCCTGGTGAGATATCATGGTTGGAAAAACCAGAGGATTCCTTGAGAACATATTTGTGGGCAGTATTGCACTCTAGTTTTTTGGAGCTTTAGACTCCAATATTATATTTGAAACTGTTGTTGTCAAACCAATATGTCAATTGCTGTTTCTTCATTTTGTTACGGTGAATGGTGCAAATTTTGCCACTTTTCTGAAGAGGTGCAAAGTTGACCTTACTGATGCAATTTGTTAGGTTGAAGTTTTTTTAGTGGCAGCACATGCTTTGCGAGATCATCATCCTTTTTTTGTTAATCAAATACGCCTTCTTGCACAGCTTCTGTGTCAGTATGAACCAAGGTCAGTTCTGAAGTTTCTGGAGACTTTCGATAGCTACAGATTGGAGAGGTGTTTGCTCCTTTGTCTAGATTATGGAGTTACAGATGCTGCTGCATTTCTGCAAGAGAGGGTTGGTGATGTTTCGAGCGCGTTGGAACTTGTTCTAGCTGGACTAGATGAGAAAGTTAACCAGTTTATCGCTTCGGTGGAAAATGCGTTCTCTTGGACATCGTCAAAGAGTATCTCTGAAATTGAGCAACCAGACATTGTTCTAAACATGAGCGAGGTACTTTTTCTTGTGCCCATTGAAATACTAACCTATATTTGTATCCTTTGTTGTATAGTTGGTGACATATTTGATATTCTCATTCAGGCTCGCCCTGTGCTTGATGTGTTAAGTTCCTCCATTGGAATGTGCCAAAGGAATTCACAGCGTTTAGATCCAGAGGAGTCTCAGTTACTTTGGTTTCAACTGGTTGACTCGTAAGTTGTGCCAATATATAGTTATATAGATAAATACTTTCTTTCAAAAACATTTCTCACTGCAATGTATTGTCATTTTGTCCTATTATTTGGATCTATAACTAGAAATTTGATAGTTGTTGCTGGTTTTGTTAGTAGTGATATGTTATTTGGCAGATGTGAATCATGTGATATGGTTCTCTTTTCACTAGTAATTTAGCATGTGCACTGTCCAAATATCCACCTTAAGGCATCATCTCTATTGGTCATTGGCCTGGGGCACTGCCACAGGAGCTGCGCATGGACAAGTGAGAGTATAACATAGGATCAATTAAATCTCACTTAAGTGATGATTAACTTTCCACTCTCTTGTAACTGATGCAATTCTGAGGTAATTTGCAGGGGTAGAATTTAATATTTCAGTCTGATCTGATGGATGCTTAAAAGCATTTGGATCACACCCTACTTGTACCTTGTATAGTTGTACAGATTGCTAGGAATATGATCCTAAAATGTACTGACTGCTGATCTTATGCCATTCTTGAAACTAATACTGTTCAATTATCTCAAGCACAGCTTATTATTAAATACTGATAGATATCTGTCAAGCAGTGTAAAGTATTGTTCCACTTTTAGTTTGTTGAGGGGCCATCATATCAAAATATCCCTCTATCTTGCTGGTAGATACAATTTCTGCTAATGCCATTATGTTGTTGGTGCAGTTTCTCAGATCCACTGAAAAAGTTGTATGGAAGCAAGGTTGTAAATGGAAAAGGTTGTTGGTCCGTGGGTGGTGAAACAACAAATGGACATCCAACAGGCAAAGGATTCTCACAAAAAATGCTGAATTCAGCTTATCAAAGGTGTTTGAATACTCTGCGAAGAGTTTTCTCACAATTTGTTGGAGAGATAATTGAGGCAATGGCTGGGTATATACCCCTGCCAGCAATTATGGCAAAGCTATTATCTGACAATGGAAGTCAAGAGTTTGGTGATTTTAAACTTGTCATACATAGAATGCTGTCTATGTATCTCTACGAAAAAAGAATACTGGTACACACATACTGATTTTCCTTCCTTTGCCGTTTACTTAGTAAGTATAACATGCATGGCGTTTGATGCTTTGCAAAACACCAATCACTGGGCAATAAGCCATTATCTTTGACATAACAAATTACATATTCCGTTGCAGTAGTGCAGAGTTGTTACATTATGTCAAGTTGATTTGTATCCCTTGTCCTGAAGCTTCAGTGCTTAAAGTGATTGAAAATAACCCAAGGCTTTTAATATTACATTTTTTAGCTAAATTCATGAACCAAGTGCTGTAAAGCGCTTATACACTTTATGGATCAATTAACATATTCCTACTGCTCTAACTAGCCAGTGTCGAGACAATGATATCTTGAACTAATTTTTTAATTTGTTCAATTAAATGTTGTTTCTTCAGTATTTTCTTGCAATATTTCCTATTCTATATGGAAGACCAGTTAAGTTAACTATGGTGAAACGAGTTCATCACCTTCTTTGGTTATTTTCTTCTGTATTTTATCCAGTAGTAAAAATTATAGCGCCTCTGATACCTTGCGCACCTGCTTGCAGGAAACAGCTAAGTCAGTTATCGAGGATGATTCGTTCTATACCTTGAGCTTATTAAAGAGAGGGGTTTGTCATGGATTTGCTCCACAGACTTTTGTCTGTTGTGTATGCAACTGCTCACTTTCTAAAGAAGGTGCTATTTCAGCAGTTCGAGTATTCAGTTGTGGACATGCAACACATCTCCACTGTGAGTCTGAACAAAGCAAATCATCCAATAAGGATTTTAAAGATGGATGTCCAGTTTGTCTCTCAATGAGTGACACACAAGCCCGGAACAAATCACCTATAATAGCTGAGAATGGGCTACCCAAGTATCCCGCGGTTGAACATGAAGTACCATATGGCGTCCATCATAATCATGAGACAGATCATGTTGAGAGATCTCGTGGGCTTCAGCAGATGTCACGGGTAGGAATATCTTGAGATATTTCTTTTCTGCTAGTATAATAAATTTCTCTATTATTACCAGGCGCTTTCCAAAAACTTGACTTGTGATATTTGAAAGCCCTGGTCCAGTTATAACTTGTGATATCTCTCTTGTAATGAATATAATATTACATCCTGTTTTAGTTATCTGTGTTAGATAGTATATCAGCTGTGCACTTGGTTATGCTTTGGTCAGTGATATAGAATTCAGTGTCCACTCTAATACTTTAAATTTAGTTAATACAAAATCTAAGTTAATTTCTAGTTTCTCAATGGTGATAAAATGGATCTGGCCCTATACTATGTACTTCTATAGTACTACTTGCTAAAGTTTTTGCCATGATATTTCCTTTTGCAGTTTGAAATACTGAACAATCTCCAGAAAGGTCAGAAGTCTTTTCATATTGAGACTGTACCCCCGTTGAAACTTTCTCCGCCAGCCATATATCATGAAAAGATACAAAAGAGAGTAAGTTTGGTTGGAGAATCCAGCAGACATTCAGTTAGAAGTGAAAAACCACAGAAAATATGGCACATGAAGGAGCCAAAATCAAAGAAATCAGGGAATTGGCTTCCACCAAAGTCAAGCATATTCAGTAAGTCTTTGATTCTCTCGGTTGACTGAATAAACATGATCATCACAGTATTGATCTTATCTTGGACTCTTATTTGTCTATTTACCTTTTAAAATATTCTGCAGGTTCTGACAAGAATCAAGTGCGGTAGACTACTGATTGTACGGTATGTAGCTCAGTGATATTTATGTGCTGGTAATTCTGTTGAGAGTGTTTGTATGCTTGTCATCTGTGAGATCATCATTGACATTTTTTCTAAATGTCGAGACTTAATAAGATCCCCTCACTAAGCAGATTCAGGCTTAATTTTATTTTCTTGGAGAAAATGATTTAGACTCAATTGACACTGCTGCCTTTTGAGGCACCATATCAATCATCTGCTCAACAAAAAAAAAACCTGGTCCCACTAGCACATCACACTGATGCCAAGTTGTGCCTTTGCATTATACAGTAAGATTTCGTTTGTTTTAAACTTGTGCAATAAGTAGAAGTAGCTGACACGACACTTCGAAACTAACGGAGAATGTAAAAGAAAGCATTTGTTTTAAGGCTTAAACCAAACATATAGACGCGTTTACTTTTATTTACATTCAATCTCTGTAAATCACTAGTGGATACTGAGGTTCCTGTCATACTGCTCAATCGTGAAGCGCTGGACCTTTCTTGTTCTGTGCAGCAGCCAGACTATTTGCCACTACGGCTGTCGAAGCTTCAACCAATCTGATGTGCTCGAGCTGCATAGGATTCTCCTGAGTGATGTGTTCTTGGACTAGCATGGTTCTTCTCTCCTGAGACAATATTTGAAGGTGAGGATACTTCTTTTTTCATCTTAGGTTCGGTCGTCTTGCAATTTATTGCCATCCATCTGTTTCAGATTATTTCTCAGTTGGAAGAAGAATCATATAGGAAGGTGAGACGATAGATGCGAGCGAACCCATGACCATGAGTCTGTAAATTAGAAGACTAACTGACAAGAAACTAATTTTGAGGCAGGACAGGGCCCACATTTGTTGAACATGACCCACACACCATTTCACTGTATATGACTTGTTCATTCATTGTAAAAACCATGAAGGCGCTGAGATGTATAGCTGCAGGAGACACGAATATATATCTGACCCAAATGTTGTACAGAGTGACTTGTTCCTTCTTTTTTCTCTATGTTTTCTAAAAGCGTACTTATACAATAATATACCAACATTTATACAATAATATACCATATTTATGCCATCAAGTTAGTACCATTAGATTCATGATAAAATATATTTTCGTCATATACCTATTTGGTTTCACAAGCATTGATATATTTTTGCACAAGCTTGGTCAAATTTTGAGATAGTTTGACTCTCCAACAAAGTTGGAAGTACACTCTTTCAAGGACGGAGGGAGTATATGGCTGCCTTCCTGGTTGAAAAGGCTGTTGTAAACTATTCAGATATTTAGTGAGTACCAAAGATCTTGCCTTGGCAGAAGAGTATTTTCAGTAGGGATGTAAACTGGGTCTCGTTTAAACCCACTAATGATCTAAAAGTTCAATAATTTGTATTTTTGGGAAAATAAACTATTGAGCTAGCCAAAGCTAACTAAACAGGACTTGTGGATGCTGCTTATTTGCTGCAAGATTATTCTAGGCTGGGCCAAAATCTCTATCGGCCAACTTTACTCTAGTTAGATTCCGAGCGACCTCAGATTATATGGGAATCTGGATGGGCCGACCGATCTCATGCTTCGCCGAACGCTCCCATGTATACCACGAGTTCTGTGGGGCCATGCGCATGGAGTTTTTCCAGAATTTTTCTCGGCCCTGCTCGTTCTATCTCCTCTTATCCCCATTCTCATTCTTCTCTGCGCCGCGAACAAATTGAAGCCGTACTTCGTGTTTGTGCAATTTTTAATAAGATGCAACTAAAATGTTGGTCAGACGATTTGTTGTTGGCCCTACTTCGTGTTTTTTTTGCGAGGGCCCTACTTCATGTTTAATAACTACTTTAAATCATCTCCAACAACAGCTCTATAATAGGGCACCAATAAGTAGTTATTGGGCACTAGAAGGTTGGTTTTGTCAATTTGCAATTCATTTGCTTTTCAAGGATGTATTGGTCGGGTGCCTTGTTTGTTGTTGAGCATTTTCCTCTGCATCATTTTCTTCAAGTTTAGGAATTTCTTCACAGCAACTAATGATCACTTCATCATTAGTTATTTCTTCAGTAGGCACTATTTCACCAGTGCCTATTAACTTTATGGATTCCTCATGAGGCATTTCATCTAGCACAGGAGGCAAGTGCTCTCTTTGTGAGCCGTTAGTTTCATCGAACCGCACATCTACAGTTTTAACAGCTTTGTTGTGATAGATGTTGAAGATTCGGTAGGTGTGCTAGTCCTTACCATAAGCAAGCATGAAACCGCCATGTGCTTTCAGTGTAAATTTAGAACTGTGATGAGGATGTGCTTTCGGAGTAAATTTAGAACTGTGATGAGGATGTGCTTTCGGTGTAAATTTAGAACTGTGACGAGGATCTCTAATCCAACATTTAGCACCGAAGACTTTGAAATAAGTCACATTGGTTTCTTGTCAGTAAGAAGCTCATATGAAGTCTTCTTGAGAAATTTGTGAAGATATACCCGATTGATCATGTGACGTGCAGTATCAATTGCTTCGGGCCACCATCGACGAGGAGTCTTGTATTTGTCAAGCATTATGCAAGCCATCTTGATGAGGGTTCAGTTCTTGCGGTCCATGACTCCATTCTGCTAAGGCGTATTGGGAGCAGATAGCTCATGAGTGATGCCGAGTTCGTCAAGATAGTCATTGAGACCTGTGTTCTTGAACTTGGTGTCGTTATCGCTCCTGATGTGCTTGATCTTGAAACCATAATTCGTCATGGCCCGGTTTTAGAATCGTCTGAAGACATCCTACACTCCAGTTTTGTACATGATGATATGCACCCTGGTGTAACAATAGAAATCGTCAACAATGACAAAACTGTATAGTGATGCTGCACTCGTTAGTGTGGCATAATGAGTAGGACCAAACAGACCCATATGAAGCAATTCAAAGGGACGAGTAGTGGTCATGATTGTCTTCGAGGGGTGCTTTGATCTCGTCATCTTCCCGGACTCACAAGCACCACAAAGATGATCCTTGACGAATTCGACACCCTCGACACCTATGATGCGTTTCTTCTTCAGGAGGGTGCTCAAATTCCTCATGCCAGCATGTCCAAGTCGCCAATGCCACATCCAACATTCTTAAGCTTTTGCCAATGGACATGTGGCAGACTAAGGTCCTGTAGAGAAATCCGGACTCAATACCTTGCTTTTCCCTTTGTCAGCGTATGCGATATGCTTTAGATGAGACAGAGTGAGGGGAGCATCAGTAAGTAAATTCATATCACCAGTCATATGATTCATGCAACCACTGTCCATTATCCATTCAATGGCTTTGGGTGTGTCTTCCTACAGAAGAATTAGTTTGACTTACAAACTGATATACTTCAGAGTGAAGAATATAACAATCAAATTCCCCGGGGAGAATTTCATCTAGTGATAGTAATTTCAGTAACATAGAGGACGTGAGAAATGAATAATTCATTTCCTCATGATTGGCTTGTGTCCCATCAAGCATTTTTCAGGTTTCCAACAATTTTATCTGACTTGAATTTCGTTTGAAGACCTGACTCTGCAGAAGGAATTAGTTCTTCTTAACCACCCACATATGTAAGGGTGGCTGAGAAGCAATGTATCGAAGTGCACCAATTGAGAATTTAGGCATTGAAGAAAATGCATTTCTCTTCACAGGAGGTTAGAATATTCAAATGAATATGCAAAGAAATTCTTCGTGGATTTGTGAACATAGTGGTTTGAAGAATAATGCACATATTCATCAGACCGATGATTGTTTCCCTGCGAAGCAGAAGCATTAGCACGACCATTACTAGGTCTATGACCATTTGGCAAGTTTGGTCCATGTGAAGAATTTTCCCTGGGGTTTTTCTTCTTCATTGGTGGTGTCATGACCACATTCACCTAAATATTTTCTAGAAGGCTTTTGGGTACCCAGATTTTCGGCATTGGGGGACCATTCCTGCTGTTAGTTCCAACAAACCTGGCAAATACTTCATCATTTCTGATTTTTGAATAGTTTATAGTTAGAGTCAAATGACTCATGAGAGGAATATGAAGTATCACAGTCATAGCCAGATAAAGTGGATGGATCTACAAGAGGTACTTTCGCAGCAACCCGGGTGGTTTTGGAGTACTGCTCAGGTTTCCAATAAGATCCATCAGCATTGAGTTTCCTTAAAAATGTATTACCCTCTTTCCTAGGGTTCATGTTCAGAATCTGCTTCTTGAGCACATCGCAAAGGTTTTGATGCCCTTTGAGGTTTTTGTACATGCCTGTAACATACAATTCCTTCAGCCCTTCATTTTCGCCAGTAAAACTTGTGCTTCCTCAGATGAGGGGATTGAAACCACAGAACAATTGAAGATGTTGCAGTTTCAGAAGCGTTTGAACATTTAGCTGAAGAATTTTCATTATCATGTTCAAGGCATTTCAAGCAAGGTCGGACAAATTCTTCCTGAGCGATACTGATCTGTTGAGCGAGCAATGGATCATTTTCTTTTTGAAGATCATCATTAGACGTTGTCAGTTATTCGAGATCTTGCTTCCTTTGAAGAAATTCATAGGAAAGCTTCTCATGATCAGCTGAGAGGGCCACATGACGACTTTGAAGTTCGTCATACTTCGACTCAAGACTTTTGAGATCGTCGATCAAAGCTTACCTACGATCTATTTCCTCATCTAACAGACATCGCTTTTGTCTAGCAGTTTTTGGATCTTTTTCATAACAGTTTGTTGCACAGTTGCAATTTTAGTAAGTTTCTTATAGCTAGGTACATCAAATCATCGATACATGAAAAAACACTGATGCCTAGCGCCAATAGTCGAAAAAGGTGATGCGCAGGCGGACAATAACTGGTGACTGGGGGTGGCGTTAGCTCACATGCACCTACAACACCAACCTTCAGGGCTCGTAGCAGTGCAACAGGAGTAGCCTAGGTTATTCCTCCTCATGTGAGCAACAACGGCTTGGGAGCATTGCTGGTGTCCACCAGTGAGTGGTGTTGCGCAACGAGTGCGGGAGGAGAAATGTTGAAGTGATCTAAACTGAGCAAGGGATATCTAAAAGTCTTGATCTTAATAAAATTAATAAAAAATAGCTTTACAATGGAGTACACGTAATGCATTTGAAAGCTTTCAGTTATTCATAGACCATCTAGTTTTAATACAACGATGAAATCCAAGAAGTTGGCAAGAATTTGTTTAGTCAAAGTTCAGAATAAAATCACAGACGAACAAGGGAGAATGCCCATTCTGCTCCGGCCCACCGACGCGAAACCCTAGCAAGTGGAGTACAGTAAGACCAAACCCATTTTGTTTTTATTGTCATCTCAGTTTATCTCAGTTCTCACTGGTCGGGACTCAGGAGGAAGGACGCACACCTGCTCCCCCCAAGGGAAACCCTAACTTTTCTCCTCTCCCGCCACCGCCGCAGCCGTCGCCGGGCGCCATGTCGAGCGACATCGCCGGCCTAGAGCACATCATGAACTGCTGCCTGCCGGCCTCCCCAGTCTCCCCCGCCGCCCACCTCTCCGCCGTCGCCTCCTCCTCCGACGGCGAGGACCGCATCAGCGCGCCCCCCGACAACCTCCTTTGCAACGTCGTCTCCCGCCTCCCCGTCAAGGACGCCGCCCGCACCGGCGCGCTCTCGCACCGCTGGTGCGGGCTCTGGCGCGCCACCCCGCTCGCCCTCGACGACGTCCACCTCCTCCCGTCCCCCGTCCCCGCCGCCACATTGGTGTCCCGCGTCCTCGCCTCCCACCCCGGCCCCTTCCGCACCGTCCGCATCGCCGAGATCCCCATCGACGAGTCTAACGAGGAGGCGCTCCTCCCGGAGTGGCTCCGCCACCTCGCCGACAAGGGCATGGAGGAGCTGACCCTCGTCAACCGCCCCTACTCCTTCGACGAGCCCGTGCAGCTGCCCGCAACCCTACTCCGATGCGGCGCCTCGCTCCGCCGCCTCTACCTCGGCGTCTGGCTCTTCCCCTTCACCACCGGCCTCCCGCGCGGCCCCGACGTCTTCCCCAACCTCTAGGAGCTCGGCCTCTGCCACGGCAAAACGGAGGAGAGCGACCTCGTCTACGTGCTCGCCTGCAGCCCCAAGCTGGAGACCCTGGCGCTCATCTCCAACCACTTCTACCCCGACCGCGTCCGCATCGGCAGCCGCAGCCTCCGTTGCTTGCTGCTCTGGCATTCCTTGGCCGACGGTGGCGTCTCTGGCGTTGGGCGAGGACGAGAGGAGGCGGCGGCGGGCGACGGCGACTGGAGGCCGCGGCGGCTCTTGCGGCGGCGGCGGAACCCTAGGTTCCTCTCCCTCTCGCTGTCTCGTGCGTGGGTTTGCGACGAGGGAGACGAGGTGAATGGATCGATTGAAACAGGGCTCGGTGGCATTCCTTTCGTAATTGCGCTGAACTGTCAAGGGCGTCGGTGGAAATTTGACCGAGGAAAATCAGCTTCCTGGTGGAAGCACGACTGGCCTCGCTTCGCCCTATAACACGTAAAAAGGCTTGAAACCGTTTTTGACTGTCAGCCGGAAACTGCCCCGTTTTAGCTGTTTGTTACAGCTTTAGCTTATTTCTACCAGAAAACTGCTCTCTAAAACCCAAACAAACAGCTTTAGCTGCCATTATCTACTGTACGCACCCCACTGAGGATGACAGGGTCATCAAGGTCAAGATAGGCCATGCTCCCCAGCTCGCCGTGCTCGGCTACCTGGACACGGCCACCCACGAGCTTGAGATCGGCAACACCATCATCAAGGTAGGCCAATTCTCACAAATATATCAGTGCTATCTGGTTTTATTTGCTGCATTTGCATGATTGTCTGATTGATGTTGCCATGATGTGCAGGCTGGAGTGACAAAAGTTTGCCCAAACACAGTGGTTCCAAGCGTCAAGGTGTTGGCTCTGAAGGTCCGTTTCAGAGTGCCCAAAGAAGACAGGACTTTGCTGTGTTTCTTGAGATGCTTCCCTGGAGTAGAGACCTTACACATCATGGCTGTGAGTTTTACCCTCTGGCTCTCTCACTCTCTCTGCATTCAAAATTTTCAATTTTTACTGCTTGCATTCCATGGTTGGCTCGCTGAGTCGCGCGCTTTGACTTTTGCAGTCCGACAACGACACCGACCACTACGATGACCCGGGTGAAGTCAAGCCCAGCGACCAGCTCAAGTCCACATTCTGGCAGGGGGTCCGTCCGGTCAAATGCGTGAAGTCGCGTGTCCAAAAGCTGGTGTTCGACCAGTTCACCGGGGGCACGAACCAGGTTGAGTTCCTGAAGCTGGTTCTTGGGAGAGCTGTGTTGCTGCAGAAGGTGATTGTCCTGCTGGCCGGCCTGGACTCTATCTCGAATCACTAGGCCACGCGCATGCTCCATCCGTTGACTTCCAAGAGAATGTGGGCGAGTAAGGTCTGGGGCAGAACTTCCTTTGAGGTCCGTGAACGTGCGGCAGGTCAGGTTTGGAGGTATGACGAAGCGTCTGATCTTTCTATCGGCGACCCGTTTATCTCTTAAGCCGGTATCGATAGAGTGTTGTCATTAGCTGCTAGAGCATTTTATCGTTTGAATGGCGCATTTCCTTCCTTGTGAAAGGGAACTGATGTAGCATTAGCTAGCAGCTCTTTTTGGAGTGTTGGAGATTTGGGGGTTTAGCAACACCGACGAACTGAGACTTCTCGTGACTTGGATATGTAAAACGTAGTAGTAGTTATCTGCACCTGCATGTAATGTGACTTACCTAGCTCTTCTCTTGGTGTGACTTGTTCGTGTCGTTATCTGAACGATTACTGTTATTTCTGCATTCGATGAGATTTTCATGGCCTCTGGCTTACATATATTGGTATCTGCATCAATGTGATTTTTTCATGGTCTGACTTAACTGTACATGTTACACCTCTGTTTGCTTCAATTTTTTTTCTTGAGCTCATTTTGAGTCGTGCCGCTGCTGCGATTCATTTGTTAATCTTTTGTACGCCGGGCTCTGGGTTTGTTCATCAAAATTCGCGTGGTGGAAAATGTTGGGTTATTGATGTGAATCTTAAACCTGATGTATCCTCGATTGCTGATAGTCAGGAATTTGTTTAGCTGAGCCGTTTAAAGATACCTTACTAGTGGTCTTCCGTAAGTTCGACTGCTCCAGTTTGAGTGCTCGCCATGATGTCTAATCCTAGAGCAAGACTGTAGTCATTCAATTTGGTCTTTTGTTGTGGATGCTAGTCTTTAAAAGTTTAAATAGGAAATCAAGATAATGCCGCATGTGTTTTTCCAGTTCTTGATTTGAAAGACACAGCTTCTTCCATGGTTCCACCACCAGTCTGAGTTGTTCAACAGCAATGAGGGTGTGTGTGTGAGTTGACTGTACTGGCTTCCCCAAGACGCTGTTACTCCTGAAATGCTACGAGTTGAATCTCTATATAATTCTTTTGTCTCTGCTTATTATGGAGCTTAACTAGAAATAACTGATGTCTAGTTGTCTACTCAACATGGAAGTTGTTGCGGTGAGAAACTGAGAACTGAGAGCATTTCAGGAGTACCAGCGTAGGCATCGGTTATTTTGCGGCATTTCTGCGCCTGTGGAGTTCATTCAGCAGCGCTTCTGTTGTATGTTCTTGAACTAGGTATACAGGGGGTTATCTGTTTGAGTCGGCACGGCGGCTATCCTTTTTCTCTGAATAAGAACCACACATTTCTGTGACACTTGTTCTTCTTGGCTTTTGCCTGAGTTAGAACCATGAGCTGCAGCTGTTCTTTTTCCATCTTTGTTAAACTTGATAAGTACTCTAGACTCTCATCCAATTGATTTGTTGCATGCTCCGTATTAAGGTGTCTGTTCTCGCAGTACCGTACCTGGAAAATGCGTCACCTGCTAATTTGCACGGCATTGCCTTGAGTCTATAAAATATCCACAGTTCAGTAGACTCAACTTATATAATTCTTTTCAAGTCTGACAGCGCCGTTACCGGTCTCTGATTTATGCTTGACCGGTGATGCCACTGAGGAGCTGCGAGCGGGCGACGCGAGGTGCTCTTAATCTATACTACTATTAAACAATCGAGTTGTGGCAGAAACGTTACATCTCAACCATACATCCGTCATCTCTTAATGGACCGGATTGCCTCAATGTTGTATCACATCATTTATCATTATCAATTAGCAATAATTACCATATGATCTACGCCATCATAATTACGCAATAATTACCACGATCTCGCTTCAATTTGGGCCTATTTTAATCATATCAATTAGCAAGAATTACCATGATCTACGTCATCATATTTCATAATTACGCAATAATTACCACGATCTCGCTCCAACCTGAACCTATTTTAATCATATCAATTAGCAAGAATTACCATGATCTACGCCATCATATTTTTTTTTCTGAAACTGAGCCTTGTGTGCTGCGTACATACAAGGAAAATATCAATTAACAATAATTACCATGATCTACGCCATCATTTTTTTCTTTATGAAACTCAGCCTTGTGTGCTGCGTACATAGAAGGAAAATATCAATTAACAATAATTACCATGATCTATGCTAAAGTGTTTTTTTTAACTCAGCCTTCTGTACTACGTACATAGAAGGAAATAAGAAAAAGTCCTGGCCCATGTTCGCATGTAGGCAGAGAATAACATGGAAACCAAATCGCTGGTTTCCCTGTTTGTTCGGATCACATGATCGATCAACCTGACCTTGATTCCGATCGTTCC
This sequence comes from Aegilops umbellulata, assembly GCA_032464435.1. Lineage (NCBI taxonomy): Eukaryota > Viridiplantae > Streptophyta > Magnoliopsida > Poales > Poaceae > Aegilops > Aegilops umbellulata. Next base: position 347,597,714 of record CP136059.1, read on the forward strand.
CTGACTTTCATCACTTCCTTCTTTTCGTTCACCTGTTTGAGTGTTCGGCCTCTTCGACGGCTTGACTCTTGGTTTGACTCTCCCGGTATTCTTGTCCTGAGGAATGACGGCGACGTGGGCCTGCAGCGCTACGCGGACACGATAGGTACGGGCATGCATGTCTCCTTACGCAGTTGCGTCCAGCGACCTATGCCTTCGCATGTACTATTAATTACTCAAACTTGATGATAATCCTAATTAAACTGCTCGTACACGCTGATTTCCTATAGCATATGCCACGGCCTTACTATTTAAAGCCTGCAGTTCGTACTTACTACGGTGTAGTAGTAGAGATGCATGTTTCCTGTAGCAATGTTGTCACAATGGTACAAGTTGGTCATGCTTGATCAGCTCGCTCAGTACGCATTGAGGTGTCTGCTTTTATTTGTTTGCTTATTAAATAAACCGTCTTTCCCCTCTCATTGTTAGATCTCGAGCACATCTCCTACGTATGTTAATTACTATTACACATTTATACTAAGAGCCTCGAAGGGCCCCGGGCCCCTGAATTCTTAATACCGGCATTGTCTACAATATATCAATTAACCCGCCTCTCTGCTTGTTTAAGCGAAGCGTTCTAAATCCAACATATTTTCTATATTGATCTTTTGCCAGATGTTTCAACAGCCCTGAGCGGCTACATCGACGAGCGTGCGGGCAAGCAAACGTGTTACATAAGATATGCAGCCGGGGATCAAATCCATTGGGACCGATCAACATAATTCGAAGGTGCGGGTACTGACCAAATAAATTCAACCCGAACTATCACTGTCATTGTTATCCCTCAAATTGTTAGATCTTTCAGAATGTGTTGTACTGATTATTAAAGGCTTCGGAGTGTGCTAACTGGAAGTAGGTGATTACTAATAACAGTTTGAAAAGATTAATTAAAAAGGTAGTAGTGTGCTGCGCTTGGCTTTCTACAAACTTTGGGGCCGAGTTACATCTACCTAACAAACTGACATAACGTCTGCGAATAGTACATTAGATTTTTCAATTCAGAAGTGCTACTTTATGTTCTCCATCTCAGAAAATCAGTGATAATTTTTTTGTGCACTATCAATTCTTTTAACTTTGCAAAAGCCATCCATGAGAGCATTATTCAAATCTGAATCTGAGTGGGCTCACAGCCAACTAACGTCCTATATGTTCCCTTCTTTAGTGCTCTTCGGTGATAACTATTCTCTGTTTGCTAATCAAGATTCAAAATCCATTTGTTGCAGAATTCGGAATCATGTACTGGTTTGGAGAATAATCAGAGCAATGGTCGAGGATGGTATGCTCGTCTGTCCGGTGAGAAGAAAGCGGAATACCTAAAGAAACTACGAATAGCACGCCAGGCAAAAAAAGATGCAACTAAGTCATCTACACCATCTAGCGGATTGGTTCGGAGCAAACGTGCTCCGTTTACTGATGTAACAAACACGGTTGCAAAAGGTCCATGTTTGTGCACTTTGCGGACCCATGGTTGAGATTATTCTCCGTGTCTGACAAAACCTCAGAACTGACATCATTGTCTAATTTGTAGCTGTGAATGATGGAGTTGTCCAAATGATTCCTCTTACAGATGGCTCAAATAGGAATGAAAAAGGTTAGTTCATTCACACACATTTTTCTTTATCAAATATTTCCTCCGGTCCAAAGTAAGTGTCGCAGTTTTAAACTAAGGTACATCATTGTCTAATTTATAGCTGCAAATGATGGAGTTGTCGAAATGATTCCTCATACAGATGGCTCAAATAGGAATGGAAAAGGTTAGTACATTCACACACGTATTTCCTTATCAAATATAGTTTAAAACTGTGACACTTATTATGGATGGGAGGTAGTACTTTGCGATGTTTCCATTATTCAGTTCTGCTCTCATGTGTTGTGTGCGAAGTTGTTGTGACAGGGCATAGTGATAATGGAGGCACGCCGCACACAAATATTGCTGAATTTTCGGATGTTACTCTACCGGCCCAGAAAAAACCAAGGGGTCAAGGTTGGTATGCTTGAATTTGTGAAGAAAAGAGAGCCGAATACCTACTGAAGCAGCGGCAGGCACGTCAAAGAAAACGAGACGCGGCGTACTCGGAAAACAATGATTCGGTTGCAGCGCTTGTAACACCTGGTATCACCCGCAACTCTATATTGTTTTATAGCTATAAATATATATAATTCTTCTTGTTCAAATTAAATGTATATTCAGCAAAATCGGTGGTGAGACCACATGTTGCCAACCAAAAATCTCAACATATAGCACGCATCCAATGCACTTTATCAGACATTACAAATGCAAACTTGCAGCAATCAGGTTTGACGCAAGGTGCACACATTACTATTCTTGTGTTATCAAACATGTACTAAAAATTGAATAATGCTAGAGATTTTTCCACCTACAGATGTTAATGCAACATGTTTCAAAGATGGCACACTTTATTGTTCTCCGGTCATTGCTGACACTATATGTATCAATACCAACTCCACCCCGAGTGCAATTCAAAGTGATAATTCTGTACAAACCTTCCATACAGGCTTTGAAACTAGATGTGGCAGCGCAGGTAAAGACTTCTATGCATGCTCATAACTATATTCTTATTTTAGTACATAATTTGTATTCTTATGTTCAATTTTCTGATCAGATCAAAGATCAATTGGGAGCCTTCTATTTCCATCGTCTCTCAAGCAAAGTGCAGCAGAAAAAAAGGTTGCGTGAGAGAGTTCGATACAATTCAGTGAGTCCCGAACAAATGTCTTCTCTCTTGCAGAAGAAACGCGACTACAACAAAATGAGGAGCAAAGTTGTAGCATCAAACTTCAACTCTGATATGTCCCAGGTACATGTCACATAATATTATTTCATAGATTGTAACAATATAGTGATTAAAGATCATCTGTGTTATACCCGTAGGGGAGCCTGCCCATGGATGTACCTCGCAGACAAATGTGAATATCAATACGAGCGAAGATTCTGATTGGCTGCACAGAAATGATATGTACGAGATGCAGCAAATAAACAGACAAAAAAGACCTGTCAATATGTCCAGTGCTACCGATCCGCGTGAAGCTCTTGCGGGTAAGTATTTTAGTATTTAATATCAGGATGTTTTCCATAAAGTACTATCTTCAGTAATGAATTCTTATCAATTATTCGCCAGGAGACAAGCACCAGACTGAAGATCCCTACGGAATACTTGAGCCCCACGAGGAAACATCCAACTTTCAGGGTATGTATATTGCTGTGTGCATTTTTTTACGCCCTTTGGCCAAACACGTAAAAGTGTGTAATTTACATTCTTTTGGTCGTGGAATGACTATCTTTCCCACTAGAACACTTGGAGGCCATACACCATGGAGAACACGCACAAGATGAGCTTGATGATGAAGCAAGGATGTTCACTTAACAATGTAAGCATCTCTACAACTGACTTGATTTACCAACAAAATACTCTACCATTTCAAACATGTAAATTAATTAAATGTACATATCCAGATGCCCAATTTGAATCATACCGAGTAGCTGCTGATGGCATCCCCCTTTATGCCGATGATAACCAAGCCTACCATAACCTGCCAAAGAAGCACCATGCTTTGAGGAAAGTTAAAGATTGCAGCTATTGTGGAGCAATGCGATTTCAATACGAGGGGCCTGCATTCTGTTGTAGAAAAGGAAAAGTTAGCATATCTATTCCAGATGTGCCTGCTGAGTTGAAACGATTGTTTACAAGTCAGGATGATGATGATGCTAAATATTTCAGAGATAACATAAGGTATTTCAAATCACACTTCTCATTCACGAGTCTTGGAGTGACACTCGACCAGCGAGTCAGCACTGCAGCATGCACTGGGATATATACATTCCGTGCACATGGACAACCGTACCACCGTTTGGATCATTTGGTTCATGGTGAACATGGTCTGCGACATTTGCAACTATATATTTATGATACGGATGACAGCTTGGCGCACCGGGTCCAGAGGTCTCCAGATCTTAATATTGATCTCATTCACAAAATTCTAAGCATACTACAACACAACCCTTACGTGCAGACTTTTCAGAATGTTGGTTCTTCAGCAAGCCTTGATGAATATAGAATTGAAATAAACACAGATATAACCCTGGATCAGCAACGGTACAATGCCCCGACAACTTCCTAGGTTGCTGCGATATGGGTTGAAGGGGGTAACACACATAACTGCTTTGATCGACATGTTTTCGTGCATGGATCAGGAGAGCGTCCCTTGTATATTAGAGCATACTATGGTTGTTATGACCCTTTGGCGTATCCATTATTCTTTCCTGGTGGGGAGACTGGTTGGAATCGATGGTTGCCATATGTTCCTACACAAGCAGATGAAGGCCATGAGTCTAACACGGGTATGATTTTATAGTTATAGATTTGTAACATGGTCAATTAAAACAACAACAAAAACTAATATTCTGAACTTCTTGTGTTTAAACGGTCCAGCTGGTAGTTCAGAACAAGGTCAAGAACGGTCTACTGACATGCCTACAAGTGTTAATTTAACGGAAATAGATGATGACACAATGCAGACTACATTTGATAATTCTAAACAAATTGATGACCACGTGGCTGATTTGCCCCAAGTAAGTTTCATCACTTAGACACGTCTATTTTAAGGGTCTCCCATTTGTTTAATGTTATGAATCTTCATTCAGACGATAACGAGGACAACCAGGACGAGGAGGACGAACCTGTTCAATCAAGAAAATATGTATTTGCAAGGGAGTATTATTGCTTCAAGCTGATGATCAGGAAGACGCTTTTTAACATCGTCCTGTTCGGGGGGCACCTTTTCCAACAATGGGCCATTGATATGTACATTAAGATCGAGACAGTGAGGCTGGATTGGTACTCCAAGCCAGAAAATCAGAAGATTATACGCGCGGACCTCTACCAGGTACCATTCTTGGGGTTGTTTTTATATGACATTAGCGACTTCACTTTTAATATATAGTTCGGTATTCTTAGTGCATGCATTATGTATCTTCTATGTAGGGTCTTGTAGACACGATCGCTACTGGTGAGTCATGTGGTGATCGGATTGGTAAACGGATTGTGCTTCCAAGGACATTTCCTGGTGGTGATAGAGATATGCAGAGAAGGTTCCTAGATGCAATTGCCATAGTGCAACGATGGGGTAAACCAGATTACTTCATCACAATGACATGCAACCCATACTGGGAGGAGATAACAACAGAGTTGATGCCCGGACAGCTACCACATGATCGACCAGACTTGGTTGCAAGAGTGTACAAAGCAAAGCAGCGAGATTTGATGGACTTACTCATCAAGAAGAAGCACTTTGGCCAGGTTGCGGCCTATGTTCATGTGACCGAGTTTCGGAAAAGAGGGCTCCCACACGAACATATCCTTCTAATCATGAAGGCAGGTAGCAAGTTAAAGACTCCAGATGACTATGACAGAGTCATATCAGCAGAAATACCTGATAAAGATAAATACCCTGTCCTACATGCTCTAGTCATAAAACACATGTTGCACGGGCCATGTGGTGTCCTCAATAAAAAATGTGCTTGCATGATTGAGGAGCAGTGTTGTTTTCACTATCCTCAGGAGTTTTGCCCCGCTTTACACAACAGGGAAAGGACTCATATCCCATATATAGGAGGAGGGATGATGGACAATAGGTGGGTGGTGCCTTACAACCCCTTTCTTCTCATGAAGTACAACTGCCACATCAATGTAGAAGCTTGCTCGAGCATCAAGGCAGTGAAGTATTTGTTCAAGTACATTTACAAGGGACATGACCGAACATCATTTTCATTTGAGCAGGATGTCATCAACAATGGGGGCGTCATTAATGAGATCTGACAACACCGAGATGCACGATATGTATCACCTCCAGAGGCTATCAACAGGATTTTACGCTTTAAAATGTTTGGAATTAGTCCTTCAGTCTTGCAGTTGCAACTTCATTTGCCAGGCATGCACATGGTCGCATTTAAAGCCGATGAGAATTTGAAAGATGTTGTTGATAAGCCATCTTCTTCTAGAGCCATGCTTACTGAGTACTTCAAAATGAATCGAAAGAATCCTTATGCACGACAATGGCTGTACAGAGAATTTCCGGAACACTTCAGATGGGATGCATCAAAGAAGAGATGGTATAAAAGAAAACAAAGGCCACGGATTGGTAGAATTGTGTATGCACACCCTGTTGAAGAGGAGAGGTACTATTTGCGGGTGCTCTTGAATCATGTCTGAGGTGCGACATCATATGATGACTTGAAAAAGGTGCGAGGCATTACGTGCTCTACTTTCAGAGAGGCGTGTGAACAATTAGGATTAATTGAGCACGACAAATCACTTGATCACTGCCTGACTGAAGCTGCCACATTTCAGCTGCCTTGTGCTCTTAGACACTTGTTTGCCACTATCTTAGTATTTTGTGAGGTTACAAAAATCCGAGAGTTGTGGGACAAACACTTGGAGTTGATGTCTGAGGATTACCGATGTTCCTAGCCCAATGAGGCAATACTTGAGCAGATGGTCCTTAGAGACATCAGAGATTTGTTGCATTCCATGGGGAAGGATATTAAAACCTATGGCCTTCCGGAGCTGGTTGATACAAATGCTTTTCTAGGCGATGAGTGCATGGAGGTTAGAGAGGGGAGGGAGGTCGGTGTGGACCAAGAACATATTGATCTTATCAACTCTTTAAATAGTGAGCAACTAGCTGGATTCAATGACATCATGGACCATATCATGAACAAAAGAAGCCAAGTCTTCTTTCTCGATGCTCCAGGAGGCACTGGGAAGACATATTTGTTCAAGGCATTGCTTGCTAAGGTGCGTTCGATGGGTGAGATAGCCATTGCCACTGCTACATCAGGTATAGCAGCCTCGATATTACCTGGAGGGCGTACTGCACACTCTAGGTTCAAAATACCCATTAAACTCACCGACAACAGCATTGTGGTTTCACAAAGCAAAGTGGTACGACAGAATTGCTGAAAGAGGCGGCCTTGATAATTTGGGATGAAGTTGCCATGACAAAGCGTCAAGCCGTGGAGGCGCTTGATAGGTCACTCCAGGACATAATGGGATGTGTTTTGCCGTTTGGGGGGAAGATTGTCGTTTTTGGTGGAGATTTTAGGCAGGTCCTTCCAGTGGTTCCAAAAGGGACAAGAGCACAGATCACAGATGCTACAATACAGAGATCCTATATATGGCAGAAGATTAATAAGATAAACCTTACACGTAACATGAGATCACAAGCTGACCCTTTGTTCTCTGAGTATCTCTTAAGGATTGGCAATGGAACCGAAGAAACGATAGGTGATGACTATGTGCGTCTCCCTGAGGACATTGTGATCGGTCATACTGATGATGAAACTGCAGTCAATAGGCTAATCAAAGAAGTTTTCGCCTCTCTTAGTGCCAATGCTAAATCGGGAGAGTACATGAGCTCGCGTGCTATTCTTTCCACGAAGAATGACTATGTTGATGAACTGAATTCCAAGATGATTGACATGTTTCCTGGCCAAGAGAAGGTATACCATAGCTTCGACTCTATTGAGGATGACTACTCGAACAATTACCTGATTGACTTTGTGAATTCGCTCACCCCAAATGGATCGCCACCACATGTGTTGAAAGTGAAGGTCAATTGCCCCGTCATTTTGCTACGGAACCTCGACCCTCACAATCCTCTGCAATGGAACAAGGCTAATGATTATAGCCTTCCAAGATAATGCAATTGATGCATAAATTGTTGGTGGGCAACATGTTGGGAAGAGGGTCTTTATACCGAGGATCCCTTTGTCACCATCGGAGGACATCGCTTTCCTTCAAGCTTAAGAGGAAACAATTCCCCATCCGCCTAAGTTTTGCAATGACCATTAATAAGGCGCAGGGCCAGACCATCCCAAATGTTGGCATTTATCTTCGCGAGCCGGTGTTCTCCCATGGTCAGCTGTATGTTGCCTTGTCAAGGGGTGTATCAAGGCGAACGACGCGAATTTTGGCCAAGCCGAACAAACAGATTGATAAATCAGGAAAAAGCACCAAGAATATTGTCTATAGAGATGTTTTAGAGGGATGATGCAGGTTCGTTCTTCTTTGATTGATATTTATTCAAGCTATTTTGTAGCCAACCATACTTTGTTAGCATTTTTATTTTTATTTGAATCATCATTTTATTTAAATACATATGGGCATGCCAACAAATTCTGAATTTTTTAGATGGTTTTTGATTTACGAAATGTGTTTAAGGTCTGACATGGTTTCATGTTGTGAATTATGAAGTAGTTACCTATCACTTCTGGAGATATGACCTTCCTAACTACTGATTAGCCACATACATGACTTTCCTAACTTGCTACTAATATTAATCAATTTATATTACAAAAATAATTTGTGGGGTCAGGTATGTCTTTCACTCCTAAATAATATCAATGTTTACCTAAGAAATAAATATGGATTCTATAGTTAATGGCTTGGTAGAACTCTTGCTAAATTACATATAAATACTACAATCTGATCCAACTTTACACTATGCAGATATGAAAGGGAAAATCCAAATTGATGTGATACGGGATTCACACTGATGTTTCATGACTTTTGGTCCCTGTAATACTGGAAGCAATCCAATCGCTTGTTCAGGTGTCAAAAAAGAACATGTGCATGTTTCCAACACTTCTCTTCAGGAGTGAAACTGTTTTTCCACTGAAAACAAGCATGTGTCATTTGTCTTCACTGTCATGTAAAAAACAAGTTTATTTCCCTTAAACTAGAGTGAAAAATAGGGTAGACTGTTGGTTAATGTGATATTCTATTTTTGTCAGATTGCTTGAAATTTCTTTAACATTACTTTTAATGTTAATGTCATGTACCATCATATTTATTTCCAAACTGTGGCGTGAGGTTATATTGCCAGTTTATGTCATGTTCGGTTCACAAATATATATTGCCAATCCGTGCCTTTAAGCTTTGTTGGTAGATTCTGGTAGATTTTGTCATTTACAGTGCATAAAATCTATGTCTACTTTTAGTGTAAACTTGACCTATACATAGTTTGACATTTTTAGACATTGTGCTTACATGTGCTTGCTTTCGCTATATTTATTATAGATAGTGTTCTGACAGATTTTATAAAGTATGTCGATAGTTAGATCATGTATCCTTGACTTGATAGACAAGTCCAAAGATTTACATTTTTCAGAGTGCATAACTGACACGCTAGATCCTAACTTTGACTGCTTGCATAACCAACATTCAGTTCAAGGAAGCTTCAGGTCTTACCTTGAAAATTTCTTTTACCTCTTCCATCCAACACGGATATGTTTTCCACCCTCGACACTTATGCCACCGCTCTTCTTCCTGCGATCCAATTTTCTCTCTATTCATAACTCTATGCAACGCACATACTTACTAGTTACTAGAAGCAGTTGGGTGATTCTTTTTTGATTTGAAGGAGGAAAGTTGCGTTCAGGGATAGGGACGAGATCGTACGGCTGATGTGAGCCTCATCCTACGGCCCACCGGCGCCTAGCACGCGCCACCTATTCTAAAGGCGACTGCCCAAATATGCCCCACGACGCAATCCAAGCAAGAGATCAGGAAACCTCGCCGCCTCGTCATCTCTCCGAATCTGATCACGCGGAAAAGACTCGTCTTCCCTGAGACGCGTGTACAATCCAGTTCCGCCCCTACGGACGCTGCAGGGAGGCGACCATCAAGCATCGGGCTGGAGAGCGCCGACGAGGACGAGCTCAGGATCCTTCTGGAGAGGAAGGCCGCCCCTCTCTGCTACGTCTGGTGCGACCCCTCCCCATGGGTACACATCGGCCAGGGGGTCATGATGGTGTTCAACGTCAACAAGCTCATCAAAGCCGGCTGGCTGCAGGGTTGTTAGGGACCTCTTGTGATCTCACTAATAGCACATGAACTACTCTTGGATACAAGGATTTGGATAGCTAGATTACATGAACAAGCAAGAACAAGGGGATTGAGAGGAGAGCCAGAGGTGGGAGAGGAAGCCGCCGTGCCGTTTCAGCCGTGATCCAACCGGATGACTTGCTCGAACCCTGGATGCTAGGCCCAGCCCTCTCATGTCGGCCCAAGGCCCACCCTTGAAGTTGAAGGGCTGCTGACTGAAAGGCTGACTTGCCGGGATCCCACGGTGCTTGAAGTTCCTTGAGCTTGCTACGGTCGCCATGGTAGTCTTCATGATAGAAGCCAAGGTCGGTGTAGTCTCGGCCAAAGTAGTAAGCTTGCTTGCCTGGTTTGCCGAAGTAGCCTTCGTGATCGCAACCATGGCCTGAGTTAACTCGAACAAGGTCAAAGTAGTCATCATTGCCGACAGGAACGAGGTTGAGGACGACGACGAGGTAGGAGCTGTGTTCGACGAAGGTGGCGAGGAACATGATACTCCTCCCTCCTTGAAAACAAGCTTGCTTGCAACGGACAAAGAACAACACGTCATCCATGTCCCATGCTCCCATCAACCAGTCACCTGGATCCCACATAATCATCGAGTGTGGAGCAGCTTCGCCATCATAGTGTGTGGGCACCAAAATAATTGATGTAATCACAACTTGAGGTCTCTCTGTACTAGGCTGGGAGGGAGCCATAGTAGGCTATAGCGTGCTATAGCGGAGCTATAGCGGGCTATTTAAAACAGTGCTTATCTTGCACAAGACAATAGCCTTGCAATGAACAACAAATTTCTTCCAATACAACGCAAGCTGCGGCTCAATCTCCTCGAACATAGTATCAGCCAGTTGGTCAATATATTGTATAATATGCAATAATGCACCCCAACATTCTGTTCTATCAGTATCCAAGAAGTGAGTATAATAGCTTGCATACGTAGCAGCCTAGGAGCATACTGGACAGGTGCTACCACATCCTCACAAATCACAGACGAAAGCACCAATCCGACTGAGTGTGAATCAGGCATAAAATAATAAGCAACAATATCACTGATCGAGCATAAGAACACTAGATGACCAGGCCACTGCTCATCTGTAGTGTTGCTTATTTGATTTTCCCTCATTTCATTATTACCAAGTTGCTGTAGAATTTGAAGGTACCTAGTCCCCATGGCCCAAAAGTTAGTCAAAACATGGTAACTTGCTGCAGATCCACATAGATGCCGCTCAGAATAATCGATGATAGTGTACAATTTACTCCATAGCTAACCAAGTTCTTGATCTCAGACATCCAATTTGAGCAAGATGCAGGGAATCCTGTCGTATCTTCAGTTGCAAGACAATGGCACGAGCTCTCAAGAGATCCCACATAGTAGTACCAAGGAAAACCACTGGTATCTTGCAACACTTGTAAATGCTCCACGCTCAGCACAAACCAACGATCTGGCAGCAACACAATTGTTTTCTGACCAGACATACAAGCCAAGAGAATATCCATACGGCCGAAAAATAGTCCTTTGAACAAGTGCAGAGTTGATTCAGACCAAAAGGAACTTGGATTATACAACTTCTCAGAGTGCAAGCTACTAGACCACTTACTCGCATGCACAAGTGTAATGTGAATGTCCCATTTGAGCTCACAAACCCCTCCAAGATATGCATGAATAAGCAACAGGGAATCCAAACATTCAGTTTTAGCAGAAACCAATAGCTGAGTCGTGACAATCTTTGCACAGGAATAGGTGATTCGATCCTCTTGTAAAGAAGAGCATTTTGCAGTTAACCAAAAGCTCCCCTCTAACCAGGATATTATCCATTGACGATATGCAACATACAGCGAAATAGCACGAGAGTAAGTTGCCTCAGATAATTCCTCAACTGCCAGTCCAATTGATCTGCAGGTCAGTACTAGGATATCTTCCAAAAGAGATATGGGTGTAGAGCCAGACAAAAACAATTGCAATAGTGAGCCTGTAACTAGGACTTGCAAATAATTCCCAGTGATGTGTTGCTCAGGCCAAAAAGAAGCTTCAAAACTTACATTAACAAGCTGCGAACAGTGAATATCTAACCACCATTTCTTAATCCTTAAGAACCCACGATCTATGCACCACATCACATAGACATTGCACAGACCATTCACATTGATGCTATTAGGAGAGCTGGAGATATTACCCTGAATCACCTCGGATTTTGTTGCAGTAGTTGTTTCTGAGAATCCATTGCAAATTATCAACTCGCATACAACAAGGCCTCGCCGGCTTGGTAGCCTGTGGCTATAAGATTCTCCTGCAAGGTCACGTCCAGGCAGCACCCACGGTAGCTTCGGAACTGGGGCAGGTAGAAGTGAATGCCAAGGAGAAAGTCGTCTTCGAGTAGAGTACAACGGATCCGGCGGCCGAGATGGCGCATATAACAGCCATATCCGCTCCCTCATCATGCACAGACTAGTTGATAACTTGATATCAATCCTGGTAGCCTTGGTGGTGGTTCTTCATAGGAGTTGATGTACTGACCTAGGACGTTCGGGCAAGAGCCATGAGACTTGGTCCTAAACGCTAAGGTGTCGTCGTTGCGTCTTTTCGTCGAACACCTTGAAGGCACCTTGGTGTCAAGCTTGATGGCGATAAACAACTGACATGGCAGGGTCGGTGAGGTCTCCGGGCATTCAGAGAATGGGTGAATCGTGTCCCGCAGCAACACGGACACGCCCACGAAGCCGTCTCCACCAGTGTCGTTGCCATGGCCATCCGCCGAGCAGGTTGCGGGCGTCGTTGCAGCGACACCCATAGCACCGATGTCAAGCTCGGGAAGGATGTCGATGGTGGCCGTTGAGGCAAGGTCGAGGGTGTACGTGCCCTGGTTAAGATCCTGATGTCAGATTGGTTTGCTCATATACTCCGCAAATCCAACGACCTAAGCAAGATCCAGGCCATCGGACGCTACATGATCGAGATATGGAAGGCGGCAGGGCCTGGAGCTCAACGGGGTGGAGTTCGTGTGGCTCTCGGACGAAATCAACGGCCCAGCCTCCGGCAAGTACGCACTAGGCGCTTCTCATGGACGTTGCCAGAAACAACACCTCGAGGAGGACGGTGAGGTGCTGCGGCGTCGCGGAGCTGCCCGTGGAGTACCGAGAGCTCGTCAAGCCGCATGAACGGGGTGATGTGGTGGGCGCGAGGGTCGTCTACACCTGCATGCAGTGTGCCGCCGTGTTGTTCCGGAAGGCGGACGTATGGCTGCTGTCCATGGATTATGAGGAGGGCCTTCCCGATGTCGGCACGCTCACCAGAGAATACTGCAGAGACATGAAGGGTGAAGATCATGGGCCTATTATTCTGTCCCATGGTAAGCTCCCCAATTTGATGATACAAGATCCAATGTTCGCCATCTTCATGGAAGACGAGGAGCGAGACGTACCTTTAAAGATAAGGAACGCTCACTGTCCTGCGAAAGTTGCAGAAAGCAACCCGTGTCTGGAGTACATCAAACTTATTGTGCTTCCATGGTTTGGATGCTTTGAGGTGCCCAGCAAGGAAGAGAACAGTGGTGGCACTAGCAGGACGTTTCACAAGATGGAGGAGCTTATCGTGAATCAACCTGTGGTTGAGTTGGTTAGGTGGACAGTGGTATCCCCAACCCACCAGGGTTCAAATCCTGGTGCTCGCATTATTCCTGGATTTATTTCAGGATTTCCGGCGATGCGCTTTCAGTGGGAGGAGACGTTCCCGTCGACGACGAGGCGCCTACGGTGGCTTCGTAAATCTCAAGATAATATGCCGGCTCAGTCTCTCGGAGGTGCTCATAGGGGTAGGGTGTGCGTGTGTGCGTTCATAGGGATGAGTGTATGCGCGTGTATATAAGCGCTTGTGTCTGTACTGATGTTCAAAAAAAAAAGATGGAGGAGCTTATCACTGATTATGAAAGTGGCGCTCTGCATCCCGCCAAGGTGAAGTTGGCCCTTACAAAGGCGCGAAACAACATTATAGAGACTGTACGTGGCCACTTCGCCGACAACAATGAAGCCAGAGACCTGAAGCTATGCAGGTGTACTACATTCATCAACGATCACTATATGCATAATGTTGTAGTCTTCAGGGAACATGTCTCATTTAACTATGCATTTAATCACAATATGTTTGAGCAACTCTGTATTTAGTTATTTATTTAAAAAACACTAGCAGCAATGTGTCCCATTTGTGAATAGTTGATATATGGTATGAAACAAGTTTCTTAAAAAAAGGGGGTTAGGAGTTCAACATTTCGATGTTGCGTCGCCGGAAGATACATGGTCTAACATTCAGTTCGTGTGTATAGGCTGATGTTCTGTTAGACAGGTTGAGGGCATATATAGTAGCTGAAGGCACCAATAGTTCTTCCATCCATGTGTCATCAAGGATTGACAATATTGATATCCTTTTACAGTCCACATGAGGAGGATATCCAAATGGGGCTACCTAGCTAACATTCATTGCACGCATTCGCTTCTTTATTTTATTCCACAAAGGTGGCCAAACAGTACAAGTGTTCTCTGATGGTTTCTTCATCTGCATTGATCGATCATCCAACCACAAGATCAAGACGGAATATGTTTAACAGAAACAAGAAGGTTGTAAAATATTTATTATGATATGCTATCATAATATGATACTCAACCATTTCTTTCTTCATTAAATGTCATATCACCTCATCAAAATTGCTAGTTGGCTAGCAGCCCGGCATCCAGAAGGTCGGAATTTGCGGGATCCTATAAGAACCTTTCTCCCTGATCGAAATTGGCACTTGCATCCTCCTAGGGTCTGCCCAGGCGGCCACCCTCCATTTCTCCTTGAACTCGAACTTCACCCATTTTGTGCTTGATGTGTCCTTGAAGTGCATTGCCAATGTGGCCGGACCGTCATCCCATGGAACATACATCGGTATAACAAAAGTGGTCGGATGTGGAGCTTGGGTCAACCCGGTACGCCATGGAGGAGGAGTACGCGCAGTCAACGCTGCAATCATGTCTGTTAGTGTTAGCACATAGATAAACAAAAACTTCAAACCAACTGCGTATCCAAACAACCTGGTACTTACAATTGGTGTGTGATTGGAATAGTCGGAGACACCCACAGTTCCAACTCCTTGCCTGGCAGGGCCATAGTCGAAAAGGCATGGTTGCTCAGCTGGACCACCTCGTTCTCGAGGCACGACCCCCATTGACAGATGTCCGTGAGCGTGACGGTCACGCCGTCCTTCTTGCAGGTTGGGTGTCTGCAAGTGATGCTCAAGCAGCTGCCACAACCGTAGTTGGTTTCCGACTTCAGCCTCGCAGCGAACACCATGGAGGAGAACGGTGGTTCGGCGACGACGGGTTCATACCCGCAAACTCTAGATGAAAGAGAGAGCAGAGGTAGTGGCAGAGCTTCACTAGGGCCAAGGGGGGCTATGCCCCCCCACCTATCCTAGAAAAATCATGTGAAATATCATTAGTTTTTAAGCTAAATTTTAACAAATATTATCAAAGTTTAAGAAGAATTTGTCCTTTTGGACCTCTCAACTATGCTTTGCCCCCTCAACAATCTCTGAAGCCCTGCCCGCCTGTGACGAAGCGACCGGAGCGAGTGCGGTCTTGCGCACCTCTTCGGCCTTGCTCTTTGGCGCGAGGATCATCTTCAGACTTGGGTGATGGGTTGGGGGGGGGGGGCTATCAAGATCTCCAGTCTTGGTAGTGGAGAGTGTTCGTACTGGTGGTTGGTAACTGGAGTGAGTGGTCGGAGGCGGAAGATATAGAGAAGCCAGACCTATGGACGAGGATCGCGTGACGCACGCCACCGACCACTGACATGTGGGCCCGCTGGGATCACAGTCCGGATGTCAGGAGCCTAACAGTAGACAGCGCTGGTCGATGTGCATCGGCTATCACCCGATACTCACTA
This sequence comes from Aegilops umbellulata, assembly GCA_032464435.1. Classification (NCBI taxonomy): domain Eukaryota; kingdom Viridiplantae; phylum Streptophyta; class Magnoliopsida; order Poales; family Poaceae; genus Aegilops; species Aegilops umbellulata. Next base: position 347,613,572 of record CP136059.1, read on the forward strand.
AACCTAAAAAAAAAACTGATACTCACATGCTTCCATTTTTCTTTGTTGCTTTATGTACTCACATGCTATCAAAATCGCGTCTTTTGTTAACTCGCCACACGCCGTATCTCTTTTCCGATTATGACGTCGATCCAGCTGTGCACCAAGACTCCAGTAGCTAGCGTTGTGGGCAACTAGAGTGCGAGTTTTGTCCTGGCACATCCATGATTATGGAAAAGATAAGACTATCGAGGACGTACGCCAGTTAATTACCAACAAAGAAAAAAAAAACAAAGATAGACCATGCTCGTATCAGCGTCAGCCCACACTGAGCTAAGCCACGAATTAATTATTCCTGCCGGAAAGAGGCACCAAATGCCTGCATGCACATGTCGCATTAGCTTCTTTATTTTGTTCCACAAAGGTGGCCAAGCAGTACAAGTGTTCTACAATGGTTCCTTCATTTGCATCGATCAATCACCTAACCACAAAGATCAAGACGGAACATGTTTTACAAGAAACAAGAAGGTCATACAAAATGATCGAAGGGCGCAGAAATACCAACCAAAACATTGTAATATGTAAAGAGTAAAATTCATCTATGGTACTCGAACTTGTATCGCAAGCTCACTTTAGTCATTGTACACAAGAAGTTGGTCAATACAGTCACTATGTACAACTCTAGGTGATTATACGGTCACTGAACAGTCGTATGGGTTCGTATTTTTCCATGTTGACCGGTCAAACAGACTGCATGACAACACACTCTCTCTTCCAAACGTGGGTCCCACCTGTCAATGAGTGGACGAAAGAAACAAAGAAGAGAAAAAAAGTTCAGGAATTTCCACACGCTAGCCACTGCACTGGCCATCGCTTTGTGTTTTACTATAGCTCGACACGTCTTTATATAATAAAAAGATACGCACGCACGCACAGCGCAAGCTCGCAACTGCACCGGAGCAGCGGAGCTAGCTTAGTTATGGGCGTGATATCATCATGCCTGGATGGATATACGGAGCCAAATAAATATCCAAATATACATCTCCATTTCACATTATACCGCAAGCTCGCAACTGCACCGGCATTACAGAGGGCGCAGGTGAGCGAAAGGACTTGCAATAGAAAGCTTTTCAGCCAGCTGCTACATATCCTACTACTACTAACCGTGCCCATTCTATGTATCATCTACCACTGCTACGAGTCTAACCATATATAGCCTCCGCCCCTTCCAAGTTAAGTTAAGCTGAGGACGTACTATACTGAACTTAATTTGTCTGGTTAAATTCAGAATCAAGCCGCCATGTGTACTGCATCCATTCGTAAAGTTCCTAGCTAGCTTGGCTTTCCACGCACAGAGATGTGCCGTGGGTGATGAAGAATACACACGTAAAGGACCTTTAAAGTCAAAAAATGCACACACGGATGCACGCACAGGCGCATCGGCAAGCATGCACACCTCGCACACAACACGCATGCACACACGGAGCTTCCAAAAAAAAAAAAAAACACGCGCATGCACACACTCGCTAGCAGCATAGCACACAGCATGCACGCATTATACAGTACTCCAGAGGCAGCCGGCCATGGAGCGCGCACACGGCGAGGAGAGCGACCACGGGCTGGCCGAGGCGCTGCAGGACATGGGCGTGTGCAATATCAACACGTACGTCTATAAGTAGAAAAGCACGTGTCGTGCTGTTTCAAAACACGGAGCTGTAGGCAGTCCTGTGGCTTGCGCGTAGAAAAGCCCTCCCGAGATTTTACTCTCTTATTTGATTCTTTCCTCACCTCACTGACATGTGGGACGCGCGTTTGGAAGAGAGAGAAGGTGGTGTCATGCAGCCTGTTTGACCGGTCAACACAAAAAATACATCAGTGACCGTATAATCACCTAGAGTTGTACATAATAATCTTACTGACCAACTTCTTATGTACGATGATTAAAGTGAGCTCGCGGCACAAGTTTGAGTACCATATATGAATTTTACTCAATTCCATTTTCTGGTTAAAAATTGAAAAGTGCAGAACTTTCAACCGGGCTATACCCCTTCCATTAATTTATAAACGTAAATATTCAGTACAAGTTAAATTAACCACTGACCAAACGGAAAAAGAAACGGGAAAGAGAAAGCAAGTTGGGGCATCAATGGGAAACCCGCTGTAGATGCTCACTACAAAAACATCTACCACGGGGCAAAAATCCACTAACACCACACACACACGCACGCGACATGATCAGGTTCACAAGGTCCATGGGACGAAGAGCCTTACAAAACCGCACCTCACCAGGCATTAGAGCATCTCCAGCGGACGCGCGAAAAGGGGCGCGCGCGCGATAAACAGACCGTTTAGCGCGCGCCGAGCATTTTGCCGCGCTCCAACGGCGGCGGGAAAACCACGCGCGCGGGAACCGCTTGCGCGCGCGCACGAAAAGGCGCCAGCTCGCGCGCCATATTTTGCGCGCCGCTTCCGGCGCGCCTATAAAATCCAGCGCGCGCCACGCGCCTTTCCACGCCTCCTCTTCTCCTCTTCTCTCGCTCTCTCTATGCCACGCGCCGCTCCAGCGCCCCGCCACCGACGCGCCGCCGCCCCAGCGCCACGCCATGCCGCCGCGCCGCCGAGGAGCGTCCGGCTACCGCGGCGTCCGCCTGCGCCCCAACGGCGGCTACTACGCGGAGATACGCTCCGGCGATCTCCGGCTCGGCCTCGGCACATACGGGACGGCGCGCGAGGCCGGCCGCGCGTACGACGCGGCGGCGTGGCGCCTAGGCCGGCCGCGCGGCCAGATGAACTTCCAGGACGTGTACACGCTCCAGCAAGCTCTCGACCGTTCCCCGGCGCCGCGTCTGAACACGATACAAGACCGTGCGGAGCACGCCGAGCGGCAGCGCCGCCTCCTCATCGCTCAGGAGGACGAGCGGGTCATGGCGGAGTGGCGCGCCCGCCACCCGGAGCACGTCGCCTACGAGCAGGCCTACTGGGCACGGCGTCGCGAGGAGGACACGCTAAGGCGCCGCGGGGAGCGGTTGGACAGGCGTCGGCGTAAGGCATTGGCGAATGCGCAGTCCGATATCGTTGCAGCAGGTGGGAGGTCGATCTTCACCTCGGACGATGAACGTTGGTTCGACATGTAGCTCGATACCTCGGACGACACCGCCGCGGTGGGTGATGATAGTGATGATAGCGACTTAAGAGTAGTTTTTTTTATGCATTCTATCTCTTTTTTATCGTTTGTCGTTTTTATTATTATGCAATCTATGTTTCGGTTGCAAAAATACCTTTGTTTCGGATGTTTTTATCTATGCAGTCTATCTATTCCTATATCTAGAATGAGCGCGCGGGCTGTGTTTTAGCGCGGCTGCTGGAGCGGCGCGCGCGCGCTGTATTTTAGCGCGGCCGCTGGAGCGGGCGTAGCGCGCCGCGCCAAACCAGCCGATGCGCGAGCGACATATGTGTTTTTTACGCGCGGCGCGACCTGCGCCTGTTGGAGATGCTCTTAGACCTATGTGAGGAAATCTACAGCCAACATGTGAAATAGCAACTAAAACCTCCAGAACATGACAGCAAGAGAACAATCACCCATGATGCACACCGACTGCATCCGCGATCAGAAGACTAGCACATGATGTCGACCGATCTACCAACGAAGAAGACAAAAAAAGTGCGAAAGTGAAGGACGGATGAGCTAACATCGTCCGACGCACACATTCAACCGGGCCGGGTTGTGCGCCGCTTCTCAACCGCCGGGTGGGCAACCACCGTGTGGGATGTGTGTACCACCGGATGACCCTAGCCCTCCCCACATGGTTGGAAAACAATCCACCTCATCGCCGTCCTTCATCTCGAGATCCTCCGATGTCACCCCAGCAGACAGCCGGCAGCCATTAAAAAAGAAATTCCCTGGCAGACAGCCGGCTGCCGACACAAAGTATCTGTAGAAGTCGGTTCACCTCCTTGGTCCGTCGGATGGTACGGTAGACCCTCTGCTACTGTTACTATTACACTTGCTACAAAATCATTGCTATCATTGTGACTGTTACTATTGTTGTTGCTACTACTCTCAAAACTATCATATTACTTTGCCACTGATCACTTTGCTGTAGATAATTAATCTCCAGGTGTGGTTGCTACTACTCTCAAAACTATCATATTACTTTGCTACTGATCACTTTGCTGTAGATAATTAATATCCAGGTGTGGTTGAATTGACAACTCAGCAGCTAATACTTGCAAATATTCTTTGGTTCCCCTTGTGTCGAATAGATAAATTTGGGTTAAATACTCTATCCTCAAAAACTATTTGCTATCCCCTATACTTGTGGGTTATCACGCACCTCCTCGGCCTTGCTCTCCGGCGCCCCACCTGCCTGTGAGGATGCGACCGGAGGGGTAAAGTGTGCTACAGTTGGGCCTGTGTTTTCTGGGGCTGCTGATCTATCTGATTTATCATGTATCACTGCATTTTCGAAATGGTTTGTCCGTACTCCTTCAGAGAGAGTAGAGGCAATGGCGGAGCTTCCCTAGGGCCCCCTACCCTATAAAAATTATGTGAAATATTATTATTTGTTAAGCTGAAATTAATATCCCTTTTCTCCATAGGAATCCTCGTGACGTGCTCTTCGAAATTAGACCCCGCATGGGTATGGATATGTTTTGACGAACTTTTTTTGTGTGACTCGCTCTTTGGTTTTCGTTTTCACTTATGGGAACATGTGTGACTCGCATTGATGTGCAACTTTCCCCCTGCCCGTGGATGTGCGGATTCACTATTTGCTGCGTCGGCCAATGGCCTAAGAGCAACTCTAACCGGGCGACCCAAGCGGACGAACGGTTTGTCTGCTTTTTATCCGTTTGGGTCGGCCGCGCGGACGCCCACGTTTGTTTTTCGATTTGGGTCGGCACGTGCAACGAACGCTGGGCCGAATCATATTTTTTAAACGTGGACTTGAAATATAATACGTTTTTTAGCCTACTACTCCTACATTTGTACGGGTTGCGGACTAGCACCGTACGTCCTCTTCCTCTAGAGACAGTTCGCTCGAACCCCTCACACCCCTCGTGTCGCCTCCCCCCGGGCGACGCCAGGGGCCCCAACCCTAGCACCGCCAGCACCTCCCCCTCCACCCCTTCCTGCCGCCGCTGCCTCCGGCGTGGGCCGCGGTGGCGGCGGGCCCGGTGCCAAAGGTTCTGGGCGGGCGGAGATGGCGGATCCCATCTGAGGCGGCGGGGGCGGTCCTTCTCATGCGATCCAATGGCGGCGGCTAAGACGGAGTATCCGGGCTGTGCGGCGAGGGCCCGAGCACCATCGCCGGCGCAGCGGCGGCTCTGCATGGACGGCGGTGGTGGCAGCGCCCCATCCGGCGAGGTGGGCTGTCCTGCTCGTGATGGTGACGATGGCTACTACGGATCCAACGCCCCGTTTGGATCCGTCGCGGGGAGGCCTTTCGCCGACCGGCGGCACGTGGAGGGACCGGTGAGGAGATGCCGGATCTCCGCCGGAGTACCGATGGCAACATACGTCTTCGTGGCGAGGTTCCGCTCGGTTCCAGCCAGCCACGAGGTCGGGAAGACGTGGCTTCCGGTGAAAATCGCGCCAGACTGCGGTCTTGGCGGACGATGGCGGCGTCTCAGATGTCGTGTCCTTCTGGAGGCATCGTCGTTGCAGGTCTCATCAACCTGATCGGGAAGTTCCGGGGGAAATCCTAGATCTGGGTCTACTGGATCGAATGATGACGGTGCTATCGGTATCGTTCTCCCTCATGGGGGCATCGTTTTGGAGCGAGTGCTGGTTGGAGGGGACAAGAGGAGGAGCGGTGTTTCATTTGCTCCATTGATGACGGCGGATCTCGGCGGCGTGGCGCAGTGGAGACTCGGCGCCTGATGAGCGAAGATGGACTCGCGCAGGAGGGTGACGCTGCCTGGCGTCATGGTGGCGTCGGTGGCAGTTGGACCGACCAAGGTTGATGCAGCAGTACAGCTCTGAAGATGGATTCATGGCAGGTGGCTGCGGCGGCCTCATACCCGGCAGGGGTCCTGGTTGAGAAGCACGCCGGACTGGTGGGTGCCCATACCCGGCAGGCGTCCTGGGTGGGACCTCAAGTCTTTAGATGTTTAGGTTGTTGGCCCAGTCCCGACACCGAGTACTTCCGGCGACGGTGATACGACCGACAATGAACGACGATGAAGCGAAGCGAAGCTGGTTGAACTTGGTTCCTGCCCCAAGCGGCCAGACCTTCGAGCAATCAATTAGCAACACCGAGATAAGACTCGCACGTACACAACCTGCTGGACGATCTTTGCTTTGATCGTTACAGCGCTACTAGTAGTAACGTACGCGTAGACGATTCGGCTGATTGCCACAGGAGCGTATCGCTCCTGTTTTGATTTGTATTACTTCACAAATCCAAGGTACAGGTTACAAGGGTGCTGGCTCCAAGTATATATACACGCTAGGATCATTGCAATACTACTCGGTCATGACTTCTAATACTACACGGACATGACTCCTAGTACTACTCGGACACATGCATGTATACGTACGTGTTTATTTCCAACAATCACCCCCCTAAACACGACGTTGTCACGTCACAGCTCCGACGCCGATTCTTCTTCGCATCCCCAAGAACTTCTCTCGGTCCAAAGCCTTGGTTAGGATGTCCGCCAGTTGATCATCAGTGCGATTGTAGTTGACCTCCATCTTTCCTTCTTCCACGTCGTCCTTCATGTAGTGATACATCGTATCAATGTGCTTGCTCCTATCATGCCGCACTGGATCCTCGCGTAGAAAAATTGTAGACTCACTGTCAACATTGAGCACCACTTGTTTCTGATCTCGATCCATGAGATCACCATGCAGCCTTCCTAGCCACACACCCTCACACATCGCATATACTCTATTGCATCAACTGCGGGTGCATTGCTCTTCTTGCTTAGCTCAAGACGAGTTTCACTGAAGCATCAACTAGATTGCAATCTCTTATGACAGGGCTTTCAAGTACCTTCTTCGTGTATGCCTCCTGGTATAGTGTGATCCTCTCCGTCTTTTGCTGTACCTCTATCCCGGGGTAGTAACTCAAAAGACCTAGATCATCCATCTTGAAAAGCTCTTTCATCTGTAGTTTGAACTTTGCAATCACCTCTTCATCTGCTCCAGTAATTAATAGGTCGTCGACGTAGATGACAACTAGTAGACGATTCCTTCCTTCACCTCTCTTGTACATCGCATGCTCTAGTGGGGCTTTCTCAAATCCAAGAGAAATTATCGTTCGATCAAATTTGATGCTCCATGCCCGAGAGCATTGGCGTAGCCCGTACAAGACTTTGTGTAGCTTCAGTACTTTGTGTTCTTCTCCCTCTTTGATGAATCCTGGTGGTTGGCTCACATAAACGTCTCCTTCTAACTCTCCGTTCAGAAACGCGGATTGTACATCCATGTGATGTATCTTCCATGATTCCTGAACCGCGAGACCGATGAGTAATCTCACTGATTCCATCCTCTCAATGGGAACGAACACTTCTTCGAAGTCAACACCTTTCTCTTGCACGTACTCTTTGACTACTAGCCTTGCTTTGTGCTTCGCGGACCCTTCGACATCTCTCTTGATCGTAAATTCCCACTTGAGATCCATAGCTTTTTCATTGTTGGGAAGATCCACAAGCTCCCATGCATTATTGTCGTGGATCGACATCAACTCCTCTTTCATAGCCTGACGCCAACACCACTTCGTATTCGCGTCCTCGAAATCTGCCGGTTCCTCGGCGTTTGCTAGACACCGCCACCCACTCCCTTTCACTTTTATCGGGTCAATCGTCCGGAGAGGTTCCTCCGGATATATGTTGATCACCGGGCGTAGATGGTCGGTTGTAGGTAGACGTGTCTTTTCTTCCTCCACAGGCACTAGCATTACCTTGTTGTTCCTGTCTCCTTGTGATGCAATGGCTGAACGTGGCAAAATTGTAGGTAAGATCCCTCCTGGACTGCACACTAGACCAACAGAAGCATACGTTGCCACCTTCCTTGACGTAGGGCGATTCCCGGATTGAGCATATGGGCCTTGCCCTCCTGGATGGCCTCCTCCGTTGATCCATGGCCTACGTGGCCTGTTGTCCAAGCCACCACCCAGTCCAGCCGATGGGCCTAGCCCACCTATGCCGCCTCGTTCCAGGAATCCATTACTTGCTGCCGGCACGTCATTGCTAAGTGCGGCTGCCTGGTTTTTCCCGTCCGGAGCAGCGCCAACTGCATACGGTGCAACATCCCTTGGCGTAGAAGTGTGGTCGGAAGCCTAAGGTATCTTGTGAATACATGACCGGACTTGGCCTATTCCGTTGGCGTAGTGAGTCGCTTCATGGAAGCACCCACGACCGAACATTGGGCAGCTGTGAAACAAATACTCAGGTACATCAAAGGGACAACTAACTTCGGTTGTGTTTATTTGAGAGAGAAGCGGAAGGAGATGGTGGAGCTACTTGGCTACAGTGATAGCGACTTGGCAGGAGATATTGACAACCGTAAAAGTACCTCGGGCGTGGCGTATTTCTTGGGAAGAAGCATAGTGAGTTGGCTATCACAAAAGCAGAAGATGATCGCATTATCATCCTGTGAAGCGGAGTATATTGCAGCTGCAACCGCGGCAGGTCAAGGTGTGTGGCTAGAAAGGCTACTCGGTGACCTCACTGACAAGGAACCGGAGGGAGTGGTGCTCTATGTTGACAACAAGTCCACGATTGCTCTATGTAAGAATCCAGTGCATCATGATAGAAGTAAGCACATTGATATAAGGTATCATTACATACGGGATTGCGTGGAAAAAGGCAAGATTGAAGTCAACTACATTTGCACCGACGATCAGCTTGCAGATATTCTCACCAAATCTTTGGGACGACAGAAGTTTACGGAGATGCGGGGAAGGATCGACGTCCAAACTGTGAAGTGAGGACATCATGGTTGGGGGGAGGGGGTGATTGTTGGAATCAACCACGTAGTAGTTGTCCTGTCCGGTACGGACTAGGAGCAATCACCGATACCGACTAGGTATTGTAATAGTCTAGGTTAGCTAATATAAATACCTCAAAGCAATAAAGTGCAAAGGCTCGACACGAGCCTCTTGGCCAACTCGGCGAATCTGCGTATTGTGTTTCCGACGAACTTGGTCTACGCTAGCTAGCTAGACACGAGAATCCATCCACCAGGGTGCTTGCCTGCTTGTTTACCGCTGTAAGTGCACGTCTCCGTCGAAGCAGCCGGAAGCAATCGGCTGTAGCTTGTACGTCGCTGCGTATTGTCGGAAGTACTCGACAAACAGCGTCATCAAGGTCGGGTCTGTGCCAACATAGATTTAGCTGCGTGGTCTGTTTGGTATTAGGCCCAGACTTTCAGCGCCCCTACATCAACTGGATAGGGATAGCGACAGTTGTTGCTTAGTTTGATGGCTTTAGACTTATTATTGTATGATTCTGTACGGTCTTGTGTTAGTAATTAATAAAGTGACCGTATGCATCGTCCAGATACAGAGATCGGGGTCATCCTCTTTTTCTAAAAAAAACTCCTACATTTGTACGGAGGATAACGTTGATCACTGTCCAAACTAAAAAAGGATACGTACACTCAGTCTCCAGATTAAATCAGATTATATAGTACTACAACGAAGCACCCGGCCGCACGGCAGCTATGTGAGTATGTGTTACTGGCTTACTGCTAATTGGGATTGTGTAAATTCTAGCAGTCGGTGAGGTTCCAAATTCGACCCAATGTGTGGTTTGTGTCTAGCCCATTCTACCATTCTTTCTGTAATTCAGATGGACGACTAGACTTTGGTGCAGACCCTGGCATCCTTGTACACCTTGCCGGGCCGGCACACGTAGCCCTGCTCCGGCGCGCAGTGCGCGTCCCGGGAGCACACGCACATCCCTTCCAGCGCGCACCCGGGCGCGTCCTTGGTCGGCGCGGCGCCGCCGCCGACGCCGAGCATCATGTTGCTCCAGCCGCTGGAGAAGAGGCCGTCGGGGTCGTAGGCGCTCTTGACGCGCAGGAACCGGCGCATCCCGGGGTACTTGCTCGCCGCGCCGGCGAAGGCGAGGTTGCGGTTCTTGCCCCAGTGCGGCAGGCCGCCGTACTTGACCAGCCCCATCTGCTCGATCTCCTCCAGGAAGTCCTCGTGGAGCCGCGCCCTCCCGGGGTCGCGGCTGCGGTAGTAAGTCATGTCGAAGTCCACCATGTCCGCCGACTCCCCGGCCGCCGCCGGCTTCCCGAGATGTGCCGTGGAGGACTTGACGTAGCGGATGAGGATGCCGTCGTAGAGCTCGAGCCCGCAGAGCGCCTTCGGGTTCAGGTCACGCAGCCGCTGCACGTCCTGGACGAACGCGCCCGCGCGGCTCAGCGGCAGGCTGAAGGTGGTCTGGTGGAAGAAGCTCGAGTCGCTCACGCGCGGGTCCCAGGCGCAGGCGGTCTGGAGCGCGTCCTCCTTCCCGGTGAGGCAGCCGCCCGACGCCTGCATCTGGTCCTGCCGCCCCACCACCGGGTACCCCGTGAACAGCCCGCCGCTCCGACGCGCCAGCCCGTAGCCGGCCACCGACAGCGCGGCGTGGGTCACCCTCGCCGTCAGGCACTTGCCGCCGCTGCCGCCGTTGCCCACCCGCTCGGACGCCTCCTCGACCAGCCGGTTGGCCTTGATCACCGCGGCCGAGGTGGGGCGGAAGCCGATGAAGTCGAGCAAGCCGTCGCCGGAGGCGTTCATCGGGAGCCTATCGTCCATGCGATACACCGCGCGGCCGTGGCCCGGGTACCAGGCTATGTCGGCGAACTCGTGCTGGTACCCGAACTTGGTCACCTGCTCCGCGAGGTCGTCGTCGTCCCGCTCCGTGAACGTCGTCGACCGCTTGAACAGAGGTTGTAGCGCCAAAGTTACCTGCAAAGCATCATCGTACAAATTTGTTAGAGCATTTCCAACAGCCGCGCTAAGCGCCGCGCGCAAAAAATCTGTTTACCGCGCGCGCTGCGGCTGGTTTTGCGCGTCCGCCTGCGCTAGCTCCAGCAGCCGCGCTATAATGCAGCGCGCGCCGCTCCAGCAGAGCGCAAAAATACAACGCGCGCGACTCGCCGGGCATTTTGCATATATGATATTTTGGATAAAAATGAACATGTAAAATTTGACACAAACAAGTTGATGAATAAAAGTTCATGCCCATAAGTTCAAAATCATGCCCACAAGTTCATCCAACCAAGTTCAAATGCAAACTAAAGTTCAAGACATGAAAGACACATCAATCTTCATCTTCCTCGTCTTCGTCTTCGTCCTCATCTTCCGAAGACGACTCTTCCGCCTCTGAAGATGAATCTTCCTCCCTCTCCTCATCACGCACCGCATAATGTGAAGCTCCGACGGTGTTGGCAAGATCTTCAACGGCATCTTCATGGGAATGCGGAGCTCCGGCGGTGGCGACGCCAGCGCTTCCGGCGCTAGGGTTTCCGGCGGCGGCGGCGGCGGGGGGGGGGGGTCGCGGCTGTACAGCGGGGTGAGCGGGGCACCGGTGTGCGCGTCCATGGGTGGGTGGCAGGGCGTAGGACGAGGAAAGGAGAGAGTGCAGCGCGAGCGCTCGAGTGTGCCGCGCGCTGTAGCTGGCGCCCGAAATACGCCGCGCGGGTAAGTGTTTTCAACCGCGCGCCCAACCCGTTATAGCGCGCGCACCGTTTTTACGCGCCCGCTGGAGCGACCCGCCGCGTTGCGCGCGCGCTAAAACGGCCTAATTTGCGGCGCGGCGCTAGTTTAGCGCGGCTGTTGGAGATGCTCTTAGACCATGCACAAAAATGGAAAATCTCCCACGTCTATATTCAGGTCTGAAGCTGTACAACTGCCCTTCCGTGCACATTTCAAAACTAATACGTAGTTGTATAAATTGTACACCCTTCGTCCTAATATAAGACATTTTTCATTTTTCTTATAATTGTATATCCGAGGGAGTATTTATTTGGGAATCACATTGTTGCCTTTCAATCTGGGAAGAAACATCTAACGTTATACCCCCTCGGTCCCAAAATAAGTGACGCTGCTTTAATACTAAATTGATAGGAAATTCCATATGTGTTGATCTCACAACTTGCTGCCAAGAACAATTATAGCTCTAACTGATGCTCAAATCTCTTACTTTGTGACAAATATAACTAATGTTTCTTTTGTAGGTTTTGCTACAGAGGAGAGGGGACCAAGCGGCTGCTAGCTTTTCCCCTCGATCTGTCCCGATACGTATTTCGTATGGTCTTCGAATTCTTCATCGCCGGTAAAGTTGGTACATTGGTGACAATGGGAATAACGATTCCTCAGCTATCCCCATGTCGAAGTCCTTCATTGTAGTGGTGTCGACGAGTCGGAGGATAGTGTGATCTTAGGCACACGGTCTAGCATGATTACCATTTGTTAATGACAGCGGTGTCCTGTGAAGGGGATGGCGTTGTGATATGTTTTTGTTCTCCAGTCCCATCTCACCTGACTAAGCTCAGCCAGATATGGCTTCGTCGGGGAACTTGTGAGGTATATGTTTCCCTCCTCTATCTGGCCGGAGTTGAGATGATCTTCTGGTCCTTCTTAGTGTCGGCTTCTCTTGAGCCGTGATCTAACCACAAGTTGTTGGATTTCAACAAGGTTGCTCAGGTGAGATAGAGGCCTAGAGACGGCGGCGAGCTTTGCTCACCGTGCACCGCCGGTGGATGTAGAAGGAAGGTGGTTTTGATTTATGCAATGACTGAACTATAATTTTTATTCTTGTTTGGAAATTCTTGTACGGGCTAGATTTATTTAATATGTGCCATTTGCCCTTTCTACAAGAAAACATAACTGGTGCCGACGAGAGAGGAACGGGGGGGGGGGGGGGGTAGAGATAGAAACGGGACGAATAATAAGAAGCACAAAAAGAGATGTAGAGGATGCATGTGGAGCATGTGTCCACCTCTCTGCACCTCAGCACCATATTATCGTTCACATGGCCTCTACCTCTTAGTTTGGCCATGAATTGATCAATTTTTGATTGTTTCAGAATTAGCACAAATGTTGTGGTCCTCGAATAGATATCCAAAATGTGAGATAAAATCTAGTAAGTTACGCTAAACTTTTATGTATCAAAAAAGGTTCTCCTAAACTTTGCAACAACTTACCGACAAATAGCATATAGAGGGAAATGTAGTGGACAACCCTATGTTTGCCTGAACTACTACTTATCTTCCATTTCATTCTGTCAAGTGTTTTTGTGAATCCCCTAAAAAAAAAGTGTTTTTGTGAATCATTTGACATTTAGATGCAAGTGTCGGTGGAAAAAAAATCGAGTAAAAGCATAAACTTTACATCATGTCGGCACGTGAAGGCAAGCAAAACACACGGCCTGTTTGTCTACCTTGTTCCAAAAGTGTCCTTTTAAGTGTAAACTATAATGCTAAAACAGTTAAAAGTGACATGCATGATTGCGACACACCCCAGCCTGTGGGCTGCATGTTTGTACTTTTTGACGAACCATGTTTTGTACTCCAAGTATCATCCACCGGTGTGGTGCCTTCTTGAGCTACAGCCCTCCGGTGGATCCGGACGTACGCCTACAACATACGTGCTCATCGACCGACATTTCGCTCTAAAATACACACTAATCGATCAGCATAAACGTTGCATCAAGTACGTACGTGCATGGTTGAGTTGCTAAGCACTAGCACGCAATACTTATCCACCACTAATCTTAACGTAAGTACTACTAATATTGATATATGTTAATCAACATATCTATCTATGTCATTGAGATTAATGCAAGTCAAGGACTAGATCAGAGTCATTATTACTACCATATATGACTAAGACAGTGTGATCTTCTAACAAACATGCGCTGAAATACTTAGGTCAGCTGATAAATGTGCTCCATCGTGTCATCATAGTGTGTACAACAAAGGGTGTAGATCACCTTACCTGAGAGATGACACCCAGGACGCCGAGGGAGACCTTGGCGGCGTCCAGCTCCGGGTCGGCGGCCGCGAGCACGCGCACCTTGGCGTAGCCCTCGGCGGCCGGCGCGGGCGTGACGATGCGCATCCCGACGACGTACTCATGGACGGCGCTGCCCTTGCCCCAGAGCGAGCTACCGTGCGCGCCGGTGCCGAGCATGCCGCCCACCGTGAGCCCCCACCAGTAGGGCGCGTAGGGCAGCGCCAGGCCCGCCGTGGCCGCCGCCGCGATGAGCTCCCGCAGCGTGACGCCGCTCTCCACCGTGATCTCCGCCCTGGCCGCGTCCACGGCCACGACGCGGTTGAGCCACCGGGTGCTGATGGCCAGGCCCCGGCCGTCGCCGGCGCCGGGGCACGCGAGGGGCGGCATGCTGTGGGCGTACCTGGTGGTGACCTTCATCTTGGTCTTGGCGGCCGTGGCGTTCGCCACCGCGCGCACCAGCTCCGCCTCGGAGGTAGGGTAGGCCACGGCGGCCGCGCGGCACGTGGAGCGGTCAGGGAACACGCCGTACGCGGTCGAGAAGGTGCAGTCGACCGTGCCGCCGCCGGACGAGCACTGCACGGGGTCCGCCGGTGGGCTCGCGGCCGCCCGGTCAGCTGCCGGCGCCGTCAGTATCATGAGGAGGAAGAGGAGGACCGGCAGCTGCACTGGACTCATCTTGCACATCGTGGTTTACGTGTGGCTAACGACGTCCGTGGCTGCTATATGACCACTTGGAGCCCCGTACCCTACAGGTATTGTAGGACGCGGAATGGCGGGCTATATATGCAGCGAGTTAGCTACTTTCATTCGTGGTAGTCTTCTGAAAGCTCAAGTGAACAAATGAGATGGAGAACCAGCCATATGGACAGTTGGGTTTTTATTCTATTTCAGCAGTTGAGCACACATGCATGGTTCTGTAAAAGTTGCTAGTGCCCCTTTAACTGGCCAGCTAGGTAACATGCGCCAAGGAAAAGCATCTAGTGCTTTTTTGGGTGGGAAAATATTCCTGGATGCAGATTTGAACAGGTTGGAACTGAACGAATTTCTTTGCTTTACTGATGAATGTCTCGTAACAAAACTAGCGTGCAATGTGACGAAGAAAACTAGCTAGTGCAAGGCATGTTTCCATTTCCTTAAAAGGAATGCCTTCCAAGTGGATCGTTGCACTACGCCTATGCTTGCTCGGTGGACAATTGGCTAGATAAGACTTGAAGCATTATCTTCTATACATGTGGAGTAGCTGCACGCGTGCATATACATGCATGTGTGAGGATCCACCGGTTTGCTGGGTGGGTGCAGTGGGCGTACGTACGTGTGGATTTTTAGATGGCCATTACAGTAAGTGCACGGCGCACGCAATTTGTGGAGTAATCAAGAAGGTGGAGTTGAAGTGCTCGGGTGCGCGGCGGCCGGTCACCCTGGTGACTGTGGTCTCCGTGGATTGGTCCTTTCGATTCGATCTACTATATGCTGCCGGATCTGCCGGTGCTGGTGTGGTCGTGCGTTTATCAGTGCTTCCTGCAGATCTTTTGATCATGGTGTGTTGAACTTTTGAGTCCGAGCTGTACGCGGCAAAGGGGGAGCTGGCCCGACGCCGACAGTGGAGCCGGTTGTGGTGCAGTGAGACTGTGCAAAGCCACTAAAAGGTGATGAACAAGATCGATGCACATGTTATTCATCCCCTCAGCCGCATGACGGTGGAGTGAGGGGAAAGGACCCGTCCATCATTGCTGGCGTGACGGAGGTGGGGGTCCATGTGGAAGACAGACGGCCGCGATGCCAACGAGGAAATGGGATAGCGCCGCCGGGGGCTTGGAGAGGCCGATCGACGGTGAGGTGGATGATGGAGGGGCCTGGCGGCGCATACAACTCTTCAAGATCTGCTTAGTTCCATCCAAACTTCATCATGGTTATTATGAATAGATCGCCCAAGTTCAGGTCCACAAGCAGTGAAATAATTGTCCTACTAAGACTCGCTTTCGCATGTTCTGTAATGTGGTGTGACTAGAGGAGGTCTTTGAGTTCCAATTTGGGATTTAGGAATACGGAAGTTCTTTGTTTATTTTCGAATGTGCTATTTGTAACATCTATTCCGAGACCCGAGTCGGAGGTTGATGGGTTCAGGGTGCGAGGCGTTGTCGGTGTCAAAGATGGTGGCATGGTCTAGAGGGAGGTCAGGGGCGGCGGTTAGACATTCAGATCAAGCTGGCGTATGTTCTCTAAGAGCATCTACACTCGGGCCTTTTATACCTGTCTCAAATGTCCGGGCAGGCCGTTCGGTCACTGATGGTAAAAAAACAACCCAACCGGACATCTCAAACTGCGGACAAACATCCGGGCTGACCGGCACCTCTCAAATCCAGCCCAAATATAGGGTGGATATGGAGCGGCCCGGGCACGCCCCGCGTCCGTCTGACAGGCCCGGCCCACCGCTGAACCCACAGATGTCCCACAAAAAACCCCAATCCGGGTGCCTCGCTCCGACCCCTAGCTCACTCTCTCTCGCTCCGTCCTCTCCTCACCCTCTCCGATCCCATCCACTACAATGACCAGCTGCGGCAGTGACTCCGGCTCCGAGCTCGACTACGAGGAGGCCTTCCGCATTGCGCTGGAGCGGTCCAAGGTGGAGACCAACGACAACTCAGGATCTAGAGAGTCGTCGTAGCTCCCGCGCCGGCGCAGCGCGGACGCCGGAGCTGGACCCTCCCGGCCCGTGCGTAGCGACACCAGGACAGCGCAGTCCGCACCATCTCCTTTCCCCGCCGGCCGCTCATCCACGAGGGCAGCGGTGGGTTCTAGTGCCCGCGCCGCGATAGGCAGTGTGCACGGGAGAGGGACGCGGGGGAGTGAAGGAAATATGCCCTAGAGGCAATAATAAAGTTGTTATTTATATTTTCTTATATCATGATAAATGTTTATAATTCATGCTAGAATTGTATTAACCGAAAACTTAGTACATGTGTGAATACATAGACAAACAAAGTGTCATTAGTATGCCTCTACTTGACTAGCTCGTTAATCAAAGATGGTTAAGTTTCCTAGCCATAAACATGAGTTGTCATGTGATGAACGGGATCACATCATTAGAGAATGATGTGATTGACTTGACCCATCCGTTAGCTTAGCACTATGATCGTTTAGTTTATTGCTATTACTTTCTTCATAACTTATACATGTTCCTATGACTATGAGATTATGCAACTCCCGAATACCGGAGGAACACTTAGTGTGCTATCAAACGTCACAACGTACCTGGGTAATTATAAAGATGCTCTACAGGTGTCTCCGATGGTGTTTGTTGAGTTGGCATATATCAAGATTATGATTTGTCACTCCGATTGTCGGAGAGGTATCTCTGGGCCCTCTCGGTAATGCACATCACTATAAGCCTTGCAAGCAATGTGACTAATGAGTTAGTTACAGGATGATGCATTACAGAACGAGTAAAGAGATTTGCGGGTAACGAGATTGCACTAGGTATGATGATACGGACGATCGAATCCCGGGCAAGTAACATACTGATGACAAAGGGAACAACACATGTTGTTATGCGGTTTGACCGATAAAGATCTTCCTATAATATGTAGGAGCCAATAGGAGTATCTAGGTTCCGCTATTGGTTATTGACCGGAGATGAGTATCGATCATGTCTACATAGTTCTCGAACCTGTAGTGTCCGCACGCTTGACGTTCGACGACGATCGGTATTATGAGTTTATGTGTTTTGATGTACCGAAGGTTGTTCGGAATTTCGGATGTGATCACGGACATGACGAGGAGTCTCGAAATGGTCAAGACATGAAGATTGATATATTGGACACCAGAAAGGTTTCAGATGAGTTCGGGCATTTTTCGGAGTACCGGGGGGTTACCGAAACCCCCAGGGAGTTAATGGGCCTTAATGGGCCATGGTGGAAGAGAGGAAGAGGCGTCCAAGTGGGAGGCACGCGCCCCCCAAGCCCAATCCGAATTGGGGGGGGGGGGGGGCTTTCCTTCTCTCCCTCTCCCTCTTCCTTCTTCTCCTACTCCAACTAGGGAAGGAGGGAAATCTACTCCTACTAGGAGTAGGAATCCCCCCTTGGGCGCGCCCCATGAGGCCGGCCCTCCCCCTCCTCCACTCCTTTATATACGGGGAGGGGGTCACCCCATATACACACAAGTTGATTCTTAGCCGTGTGCGGTGCCCCCTCCACATATTTCCACCTCGGCCATATTGTCGCAGTGCTTAGGAGAAGCCCTGCGTCGGTAACTTCATCATCACCGTCAACACGCCGTCGTGCTGACGAAACTCTCCCTTAACCTCAGCTGGATCTAGAAGTTCGAGGGACGTCACCGATCTGAACGTGTGCAGATCGCGGAGATGCCGTGCGTTCGGTACTTGATCGGTTGGATCGTGAAGACGTTCGACTACATCAACCGCGTTACTAAACGCTTCCGCTTTCAGTCTACGAGGGTACGTGGACAGGCTCTCCCTGCTCGTTGCTATGCTTCACCTAGATAGATCTTGCGTGATCGTAGGAAATTTTCCTAAATACTACGTTCCCCAACAGTGGCATCCGAGCCAGTTCTATGCGTAGATGTTATATGCACGAGTAGACACAAAGAGTTGTGGGCGATAATAGTCATACTGCTTACCAACATGTCATACTTTGATTCAGCGGTATTGTTGGATGAAGCGGCCCAGACCGATATTACATGACTGCGTTCATGAGACTGGTTCTACCGCCGTGCTTCGCACACAGGTGGCTAGTGGGTGTCTGTTTCTCCAACTTTATAGTTGAATCGAGAGTGACTACGCCCGGTCCTTGTTGAATGTTAAAACAACAAACTTGACGGAAAATCGTTGTGGTTTTGATGTGTAGGTAAGAATGGTTCTTGCTAAGCCCGTAGCAGCCACGTAAAACTTGCAACAACAAAGTAGAGGACGTCTAACTTTTTTTTGCAGGGCTTGCTGTGATGTGATATGGTCAAGACGTGATGATATATAAATTGTTGTATGAAATGATCATGTTTTGTAACAGTTATCGACAACTGGCAGGAGCCATATGGTTGTCACTTTATTGTATGAAATGCAATCGCCATGTAATTGCTTTACTTTATCACTAAGCGGTAGTGATAGTCGTAGAAGCAATAGTTGGCGAGACGACAACGGTGCTTCGATGGAGATCAAGGTGTCAAGCAGGTGACGATGGTGATCATGACGGTGCTTTGGAGATGGAGATCAAAGGCACAAGATGATGATGGCCATATCATATCACTTATATTGATTGCATGTGATGTTTATCCTTTATGCATCTTATTTTGCTCAGTACGGCCGTAACATTATAGGATGATCTCTTACTAAATTTCAAGGTACAACTGTTCTCCCTGAGTATGCACCGTTGCTACAGTTCGTCGTGTCGAGACACCACATGATGATAGGGTGTGATAAGCTCTACTTCACATACAATGGGTGCAAGCCAGTTTTGCACAAGAAGAATACTCAGGTTAAACTTGACGAGCCTAGCATATGCAGATATGGCCTCGGAACACTGAGACCGAAAGGTCGAGCGTGAATCATATAGTAGATATGATCAACATAGTGATGTTCACCATTGAAAACTACTCCATCTCACGTGATGATCGGACATGGTTTAGTTGATTTGGATCACGTGATCACTTAGATGATTAGAGGGATGTCTATCTAAGTGAGAGTTCTTAAGTAATATAATTACTTGAACTTTAATTTATCATGAACCTAGTACCTGATAGTATTTTGCATGTCTATGTTGTTGTAGATAAATGGCCCGTGCAACTGTTCCGTTGAATTTTAATGCGTTCCTAGAGAAAGCTAAGTTGAAAGACGATGGTAGCAACTACATAGACTGGGTCCATAACTTGAGGATTATCCTCATTGCTGCACAGAAGAATTACGTCTCGGGAGCACCACTAGGTGCCAAACCCGCTGCAGGAGCAACACCAGATGTTATGAACGTCTGGCAGAGCAAAGCTGATGACTACTCGATAGTTCAGTGTGCCATGCTTTACGACTTAGAACCGGGACTTCAACGACATTTTGAACGCCACGGAGCATATGAGATGTTCCAGGAATTGAAGTTAATATTTCAAGCAAATGCCCGGATTGAGAGATATGAAGTCTCCAATAAGTTCTACAACTGCAAAATGGAGGAGAATAGTTCTGTCAGTGAGCATATCCTAGGAATGTCTGGGTACCACAATCACTTGACTCAACTGGGAGTTAATCTTCCGGTTGATAGTGACATTGACAGAGTTCTTCAATAACCATCACCAAGCTACAAAAGCTTTGTGATGAACTATAATATATAAGGGATGGATAAGACGATTCCCGAGCTCTTCGCAATGCTAAAGGCTGCGGAGGTAGAAATCAAAAAGGAGAATTAAGTGTTGATGGTCAACAAGACCACTGGTTTCAAGAAGAAGGGCAAAGGGAAGAAGGGGAACTTCAAGAAGAACATCAAACAAGTTGCCACTCAAGTGAAGAAGCCTAAGTCTGGACCTAAGCCTGAGACTGAGTGCTTCTACTGCAAAGGAATTGGTCACTGGAAGTGGAACTGCCCCAAGTATTTGGCGGAAAAGAAGGATGGCAAAGTGAAAGGTATATTTGATATACATGTTATTGATGTGTACCTTACTAATGCTCGCAGTAGCGCCTGGGTATTTGATACTGGTTTTGTTGCTAATATCTGCAACTCGAAACAGGGGCTGCGAATTAACCGAAGATTGGCTAAGGACGAGGTGACGATGCGCGTGGGAAATGGTTCCAAAGTCGATGTGATCACCGTCGGCACGCTACCTCTACATCTACCTTCGGGATTAGTTTTAGACCTAAATAATTGTTATTTGGTGCCAGCGTTAAGCATGAACATTATATCTAGATCTTGTTTGATGCGAGATGGTTATTCATTTAAATCAGAGAATAATGGTTGTTCCATTTATATGAGTAATATCTTTTATGGTCATGCACCCTTGATGAGTGGTCTATTTTTACTAAATCTCGATAGTAGTGATACACATATTCATAGTATTGAAGCCAAAAGATATAAGTTTAATAATGATAGTGCAACTTATTTGTGGCACTGCCGTTTAGGTCATATTGGTGTAAGGCGCATGAAGAAATTCCATGCTGATGGGCTTTTGGAATCACTTGATGCTTGCGAACCATACCTCATGGGCAAGATGACTAAAACTTCGTTCTCTGGAACAATGGAGCGAGCAACAGACTTGTTGGAAATAATACATACTGATGTATGCGGTTCGATGAGTGTTGACGCTCGCGGCGGGTATCGTTATTTTCTGACCTTCACAGATGACTTGAGCAGATAGGGGTATATCTACTTGATGAAACATAAGTCTGAAATATTTGAAAAGTTCAAAGAATTTCAGAGTGAAGTGGAAAATCATCGTAACAAGAAAATAAAGTTTCTACGATTTAACCGTGGAGGAGAATATTTGAGTTACGAGTTTGGTCTTCATTTGAAACAATGCGAAATAGTTTTGCAACTCACGCCACCCGGAACACCACAAGGTAATGGTGTGTCCAAACGTCGTAACCGTACTTTATTAGATATGGTGCGGTCTATGATGTCTCATACTGATTTACCGCTATCGTTTTGGGGTTATGCTTTAGAGACGACTGCATTCACGTTAAATAGGGCACCATCTAAATCCGTTGAGGCGACACCATACGAACTGCGGTTTGGCAAGAAACCCAAGTTGTTGTTTCTTCAAGCTTGGGGCTGCGATGCTCATGTGAAAAAGCTTCAACCTGATAAGCTCGAACCCAAATCGGAGAAATGTGTCTTCATAGGATACCCAAAGGAGACTGTTGGTTACACCTTCTATCACAGATCCAAAGGCAAGATATTCATTGCTAAGAATGGATCCTTTCTAGAGAAGGAGTTTCTCTCGAAAGAAGTGAGTGGGAGGAAAGTAGAACTTGATGAGGTAACTGTACCTGCTCCCTTATTGAAAAGTAGTTCATCACAGAAATCAGTTCCGGTGATTCCTACACCAGTAAGTGAGGAAGCTAACGATGATGATCATGAAACTTCTGATCAAGTTACTATCGAACCTCGTAGGTCAACCAGAGTAAGATCCGCACTAGAGTGGTACGGTAATCCTGTTCTGGAGGTCATGTTACTTGACCATGACGAACCTACGAACTATGAGGAAGCAATGATGAGCCCAGATTCCGCGAAATGGCTTGAGGCCATGAAATCTGAGATGGGATCCATGTATGAGAACAAAGTGTGGATTTGGTTGACTTGCTCGATGATCAGCAAGCCATAGAGAATAAATGGATCTTCAAGAAGAAGACTGATGCTGACGGTAATATTACTATCTACAAAGCTCGACTTGTTGGGAAAGGTTTTCGACAAGTTCAAGGAGTTGACTACGATGAGACCTTCTCACCCGTAGCGATGCTTAAGTCCGTCCGAATCTTGTTAGCAATTGTCGCATTTTATGATTATGAAATTTGGCAAATGGATGTCAAAACTGCATTCCTTAATGGATATCTTAAAGAAGAGTTGTATATGATGCAGCCAGAAGGTTTTGTTGATTCAAAAGGTGCTAACAAAGTGTGCAAGTTCCAGCGATCCATTTATGGACTGGTGCAAGCCTCTCGCAGTGGGAATATACGTTTTGATAGTGTGATCAAAGCATATGGTTTTATACACACTTCTGGAGAAGCCTGTATTTACAAGAAAGTGAGTGGGAGCTCTGTAGCATTTCTGATATTATATGTGGATTACATATTGTTGATCGGAGATGATACTGAATTTCTGAATAGCATAAAAGGATACTTGAATAAGAATTTTTCGATGAAAGACCTCGGTGAAGTTGCTTATATATTAGGCATGAAGATCTATAGAGATAGATCAAGACGCTTAATTGGACTTTCACAAAGCACATACCTTGATAAAGTTTTTGAAGAAGTTCAAAATGGATCAAGCAAAAAAGGTTCTTGCCTGTGTTACAAGGTGTGAAGTTGAGTTAGACTCAATGCACAACCACTGCAGAAGATAGAGATAAAACGAAAGTCATTCCCTATGCTTCAGCCATAGGTTCTATCATGTATGCAATGCTGTATACCAGACCTGATGTGTGCCTTGCTATTAGTTTAGCAGGGAGGTACCAAAGTAATCGAGGAGTGGATCACTGGACAGCGGTCAAGAACATCCTGAAATACCTGAAAAGGACTGAGGATATGATTCTCGTTTATGGAGGTGACAAAGAGCTCGTCGTAAATGGTTACGTCGATGCAAGCTTTGACACTGATCCGGATGACTCTAAGTCACAAACCGGATACATGTTTATATTAAATGGTGGAGCTGTCAGTCGGTGCAGTTCCAAGCAGAGTGTTGCGGCGGGATCTACATGTGGATCGGAGTACATAGTTGCTTCGGAAGCAGCAAATGAAGGAGTCTGGATGAAGGGGTTCATATCCGATCTAGGTGTCATACCTAGTGCATCGGGTCCAATGAAAATCTTTTGTGACAATACTGGTGCAACTGCCCTGGCAAAGGAATCTAGATTTCACAAGAGAACCAATCACATCAAGAGACGCTTCAATTCTATCCGTGATCAAGTCAAGGAGGGAGACATAGAGGTTTGTAAGATACATACGGATCTGAATGTTGCAGACCCGTTGACTAAGCCTCTCTCATGAGCAAAACATGATCAGCACCAAGACTCCATGGGTGTTAGAATCATTACTGTGTAATCTAGATTATTGACTCTACTGCAAGTGGGAGACTGAAGGAAATATGCCCTAGAGGCAATAATAAAGTTGTTATTTATATTTCCTTATATCATGATAAATGTTTATTATTCATGCTAGAATTGTATTAACCGGAAACTTAGTACATGTGTGAATACATACACTACGGGAAACAACTAATTTGTCGTCAGGAGGCATCTTTGCCGTCAGCTTTTCGTCGGGCAGACGGCAAAGAAAGGGTTTGCCGTCATTAGCAGACGACAAAGAAAAACTGACGGCAGAATAAACTTTGCTGTCTGTAGAGAAAAACACAGACGACAAAGAACCTTTGCCGTCTGTGTTTGTTTTGGCAGACGACAAAAAATCTTTGTCGTCTGTGTTTTTTGGCAGATGGCAAAGTGAGCTCTTTGCCGTCTGTATTTTGTTTTGCAGACGCCAAAGAAGAAGCACGCCACGTGGATCGGTCACATGGATTGATGACTTGGCAACATCCTAGACACATATCCCACCCACTCTGAGCCATCGGACGCTCGCTCCCATCGTCCGCCAGTGCGCACGCGCCCCCACGCATGCCCCCACCCATGATGCCACGACCGTACCTACCCCACGCCCCCACCCACGAGCCACGACTCCCAGTCCCATCTCCTTCTCCCCCGTGCTCCCTCCTCTCTCCATCTCGCATGCTCTCTCCTTCTCCCTCATCCCTCCTCCCTCAAGCAGCCACGCGTCGCCGGCCAATGCCCGCCCGCGAGCAGCCGCGCACTGAGCCTAGCGCCCGTCCGTCCCTGAGGAGCCGCACACTGCGGCTGACGCCCGCGAGCCCGTCCGTCCACCGCGGCGCCCAGCATCCTTCCTTCCGCCCGTCCATCTGTCACGACCGGTTTTCCAATAAAAATATTTATTGAGAAACCAATCTTTTGAGTCCAATATGAGAGAAAATCCTCCTCACTGGTAGACAAACTCTTGATACAATAAGCCAATAGTATAGAATATATTACAGGGTTGAGCTAAGGGTGCTCAATAATTTATTACAAGCGCGCCAATAATTATACATAATGGCGGATATATCACGATGGTGAGGTGGCATACTACTGGCTCGGGGATAAAGCAATGGTGGAATAATACAGTGGAGAGTGAGATAACATGGCCGAGAACGGAATTCTCCGGCGAGGTTTACGGTGGTGCAGAGCATTGGTCGGGGTGGTTTAGGAATTGAGCGCCGTCGTGGAGGTCCACTGGGTCCGTTTAGGTGCTGAACAAGCTGGGATTCGAAGCTTTGGGTGAGCTCGACGGAACGGAGCGGCGCGGGCCCGTCGGCGGCAGAGAGCACGCTCCGTGCTTGCCGGCCACGGCGACGGTGCCACGGGAGTGCGCTGGCATGGCAGGGACACGCGGAGAGCCAGGGGGCGTTGGGCGGCGCCTGGTGGCGTGGCGAGCGGGCTCGGGCCCTCGCTGGCCGCCACGGGTGGCGCAGCCACCGCAGAAACGTCCAACGCCGGCGAGGCTCGTCGCCACCGACGCCAGGAACTGGCCAAGCGCGCGTGCAGGGTGCTGGCCAAGGGGATGGGGCCGTGTGCATCGCGCCAGGGCGCACTGTGGCCGCGTGACCGAAGTCTGACGAAACTGAAACTCTCAACTTCTCTAAATTTCTGAAAGTGCAAGGGAACAGTGCAGTTCAGGTGTTCGACAGAATGCTTTTGGCATGAGGGAGGCTCTTCTTGAGCTGATCTTTGGTGGGGTGGCCTCTCATTGCACCAGGAGGCTGCCTGAATTTTTGTGGAATTTTTGGAGCAGAGAAGATATGAATTTCACCAAATTTGGCAAATCTGGTCCAAACTTGGAGAGGCTGAATTTTGAAAATTTTGAAAAGAAGAGGAGTGGGTCAAGATGGTTCTAGGTTGAAGGTACCGAGGACTATCCAGGAGAGTTGGTTTGAGGTCAAAGATCAATTGTATCTTGGTACTTGCTTTGAAAATCACTCAAGCTAAAAAATAATAGTCAGAAAAGATTTGAGAGATAAATAAATTGAAATAAAATCCAAAACTTGTTTGGACTTGTTGGGACAGAGAACTTAGATTGTTTTCAAGGAGGAGGGGAGGTTTTGGAGAGGTTTTACCACATGGGCAAAAACAAAAATCATGGGTGGTCTTCAAGATAATGAAAAATCCCAATTTTCATAGAGTTTCTTTTTAAAGGGAAAAATAATATATTTCCAAAAATATATTTTAAGAAGGGAGTCATCAGAGAAGAGTTTTTTTTAAAGATCAAACACCCTAGTTTGATGAAGATATCAAAAATTAAAAATCCTTGCCAAAGAAAAGGAAGCTTTTGAGAGGAAGGTTTTTCTGAAGAAAAAATTTTAAATGGCCTCTTTTCAAAATCCAACAAAGATTTTGCTAAAAACCAAATAATAATTTTTGGAGTGTCACAACACCTACCCCCTTAGCAAAAATCTCGTCCCCGAGATTTCAGCTGATCCTTAAATAAGTGTGGATGCTCTGTCCGAAGAAAATCCTCTCTTTCCCAAGTTGCTTCACTCTCGGTGTGATTGCTCCACTGAACTTTGAAAAACTTGATGGTTTTCTGTCGGGTCCTCCTTTCAGACTCCTCTAATATTTTTACTGGTCGTTCCTGATAGGTGAGGTCTGGCTGCACGTCAATGTTCTCATGGGATACTTGTTTCTCTGGGTTGCTCACACACTTCCTTAATTGTGACACGTGGAACACATTGTGGACATCTGATAGTTCCTCAGGTAAGTCTAGCTGGTAGGCTACCGTGCCTCTTCGTGCCACTATACAGAATGGTCCGATGTATCTTGGTGCTAGCTTTCCTTTAATCTTGAATCATTGCAGTCCTCTCATAGGGGATACTCGTAGGTACACAAACTCACCGGGTTCGAAGTTGACCCCACGATGTTTCTGATCGTAATAACTCTTCTGTCGGCTTTGGGCGGTCTTGAGTCGATCTCTGATTAGCTTGACCTTTTCCTCGGCTTCTTTGAGCATGTCTGGTCCGAAGATGCGGCTGTCTCCGGTCTCTGACCAATTTAACGGGGTACGACATCTCCGTCCGTATAAAGCTTCAAATGGGGCCATTTGCAGGCTGGCCTGGTAACTGTTGTTGTACGCGAACTCGGCGTATGGCAGGCTTTCTTCCCAACTGGTTCCATATGTGAGGACACATGCTCTCAGCATGTCTTCTAAAACTTGGTTTACGCGTTCTGTTTGTCCATCTGTCTGGGGGTGGTAAGCTGTACTGAAGGCTAGTTGAGTTCCCAAAGCCTGTTGTAAATGATCCCAAAATCTCGAAATGAATTGAGTGCCTCTGTCGGATATTATAGTCTTCGGGACACCGTGTAGACAGACTATGCGGGAGAGGTAAATCCTGGCAAGTTTCTGAGTGGTGTGGGTCGTCCTTACTGGAATAAAATGTGCCACCTTGGTTAACCTGTCGGTGATGACCCATATGGCATCATTCCCGTGTCGTGACCGAGGTAGTCCGACAATGAAATCCATCCCTATTTCATCCCATTTCCACTCAGGTATTTTGTTTGGTTGCAGTAGTCCGGCTGGTCTCTGATGCTCAGCTTTTATGCGTTGACATGAGTCACAACATGCAATGAAGGTAGCTATGTCCCTTTTCATACCGCGGCACCAAAATCTTTCCTGAATATCTTTATACATTTTGGTTCCTCTAGGGTGGATTGAATATGGGGCGGTGTGGGCTTCAACTAAAATTTGCTGTTTAAGGTCTTCTATGTTTGGCACGCACAGTCTTTCTCCGTACCATAATATCCCTCCATCGTCTACGACGAATTCCGAGGCCTTGCCCATACTCACCTTTCTTTTTATGCCTTCTATGCTGGGGTGACCAGGCTGAGCTACTTTAATTTTCTCCACAAGGTCGGGTTGTATCTCCAGGTTTATTATGGTACCTTCTGCTATTATTAACAAGTTGAGCTTGGCAAATTCTTGTTGGAATTCGGGTCTCAAGCTTTGAAGATTGTTCTCGTCGGGGCTGGGGTTCCGACTAAGAGCATCGGCCACTACATTTGCTTTACCAATTTCAACCAGCGTCGTTGCCGTAAGTTTAGTTCTGGCTGTGTGAAAATATATTTGAGACCTTTATGGTCCGTGTATATTTCACATCGATTTCCAAGTAAGAAATGCCTCCATTCCTTAAGTGCATGAATGACAGTTGCCATTTCTAAGTCATGAGTGGGATAATTTTCCTCATGCTTGCGAAGCTGCCTTGAAGCGTAGGCGACGACCTTGCCTTCTTGCATCAATACGCATCCGAGACCCTTTCTGGACGCGTCACAATATACTTCAAAATTCTTGTGTATGTCTGGCACAATTAATACCGTTGTTGTCGTTAACTTCCTCTTTAGCTCTTGGAAACTTTTCTCGCAGGCTTCTGTCCATTCAAACTTCTTATCTTTCTCGAGTAACTGTGTCATAGGCTTGGCTATGGTGGAGAATCCTTCAATAAATCTGCGGTAATATCCTGCCATTCCCAGAAAACTCCGTATGTCCGTTACGCTGGCTGGTGACTTCCAGCCAAGTACGGCCTTGACTTTCTCCGGGTCCACTGCGATACCGTCTTGGGTCAGTACGTGGCCTAGAAAGCCTACTTGTCTTAGCCAAAATTCGCACTTGCTGAATTTGGCATACAATTGATGTTTCCTGAGTTCTCCTAGCACAATTCTGAGATGTTCCGCGTGCTCTTCTGGTGTCTTGGAGTATACCAGAATATCGTCGATGAATACCACAACGAACTTGTCCATAAACTTCATAAATACTTTGTTCATGAGGTGAACAAAATATGCGGGGGCGTTCGTCAATCCAAATGGCATTACCGTGAACTCATATAGTCCATATCTGGAGGTGAAGGCTGTCTTGGGGATATCTTCTGTTTGCACCTTCAATTGATGGTATCCTGACCTTAAGTCAATCTTTGAGAATACCTTGGCCTGAGCGAGTTGATCAAACAAATCGTTTATCCTTGGCATTGGGTATTTGTTCTTGATGGTGACCATGTTAAGTGCTCGATAGTCAATACACAATCTCGGTGTTCCGTATTTCTTTTTGGCAAATAAAATTGGTGATCCCCAAGGTGAGGAACTGGCTCGGATGTATCCTTTGTCCAGCAATTCCTTTATTTGTTTCTTCAACTCAACCAACTCGGATGGTGCCATTCTGTAAGGTTTCTTGTATATGGGGGTGGTTCCTGGTGCGAGCTCAATGCTGAACTCTATCTCTCGGTCTGGTGGCATGCCTGGTAGCTCTTCGGGGAATACGTCTGGAAATTCACATACTACTGGAACCTTGTTTAACTCAGAAACATCCACCTTATTTAATCTTGGTTGCCGGGGTATTTTTCTTTCCTTGGCGGATACCCTTATTGTCTTCCCGTGGTGGTGTGTGAGAATTGCGGTCCGGTTGAAACAGTCAATGAAGCCCTTGTTGGTGGTTAGCCAGTCCATCCCGAGGATGACATCTAGTCCTTTATTTTCCAACACAATAAGGTTGGCGTGAAACATCAGTCCTTTGAACTCAATATCCACATCCTGACAGTAACTCTGAGTGACTTGCTGAATCCCAGGGGACTTGATGATCATGGATTTCTCCAAAGGAAGCATCGAAAAATTATTTTGCAAAGCAAAACTTTTCGAAATAAAAGAGTGAGAAGCTCCAGAATCAAACAAAACCATTGCAGGTACTGTGTTGACAGGAAACGTACCGAGTACGATATCCGGAGCATTTTGTGCCTCCTCTTTGGTTACGTGGTTCAGATGACCCTTCCTGTGGTTGTTGTTGGGATTGAAATTGTTCCACTTGGGCGCTGAATTATTGCCGCTGTTGCTTGGCTTTGGGGCTGAGTTTCTAGGCTTGGGACACTGCTTGGCATAGTGTCCTTCCTCTCCACAGGCGTAGCAAGTAATGACGGGGCGATATGTGAACTCCTTGTCCCTTGCATGGAAATTCTTGATTGGGCGTGAGACGTTGGACGTGGACTTGTGTGTCCCACCCTTTTGAACATCTGTCTTGCTTCGATGATTGCAAGCATGGTTGGTCTGGTCCCTTTTTCACTTGCGGGAATCTTCCAAACTGCGCCTCTCATTTTCCAGAGTAATGGCTTTGTCCACTAGTGTCTTAAAATCTGGAAAAGTGTGCATGACTAGTTGGCATTTAAGCGCGGGCGCTAGACCGTCAAGGAATTTCTCCATCTTCTTGCTTTCAGTCATACGATCTTCGTTGGCGTAGCGAGACAATAGAGTAAATTGACCGTTGT
Source organism: Aegilops umbellulata (assembly GCA_032464435.1). Taxonomy (NCBI): domain Eukaryota; kingdom Viridiplantae; phylum Streptophyta; class Magnoliopsida; order Poales; family Poaceae; genus Aegilops; species Aegilops umbellulata. The sequence continues at coordinate 347,643,546 of CP136059.1, forward strand.
GATCTGACACTGTCATGTTCCTCTGTTTGAGGTCATCGAACTCTCTCTTTTTGATTTTCATTATACTCTTAGGAATGTGTGCGCCACGAAAGCCTTTCTTGAAATCATCCCAGGTTATATCATTTTCGTTGGGATGCATGTGCAGGAAATTCTCCCACCAAGATGCGGCTGCTCCTGTGAGATAGTGCGGAGCATAAAGTACCTTTTCGGGGTCTGAACATTTTGCAATAATTATTTTTCTCTCCATATCTCGAAGCCAGTCTTCGGCCTCAAGAGGCTTGTCAGTATGAGAAAATGTTGGGGGACGCGTCTTCTGTAGCTCAGATAACTTGGAATGCTGCTGATACTGCCCATGGTGACTTCCCATGTTGATGACTTGGTTCATTATTTCCCGATGTTGTTGCTGACTCTGTTCATAAAGGCGGCACATTTGAGAAAGTGCCGTTTCACTGCCATGTTGACTTGACTGACCTTGAGTGAAATTGTTGCCTGGTTGAGTGTCATGATATTGACTTGACTGCCCTTGTGCAAAATTGTTGTCCGGTTGAGTGCCATAATTTTCCTCTGGCGGAGCTGGCATGGAGCGAGTCCAAGGACGAGACATTTTTCACTCTGGGGATATATTTTGTAAAACCCATAAGAAAAACGAAAAGGGTCGCAAAAACAAATCCATAAATGCACAAGGTTGGCAAATAAATTAAATAGCCAATATCACTTAATGAAAAATATTCGATTTGCGCATGGAGAAGGACTGCTCATTACGTATCTTACACGCGGGTGATAATTATACAATACATCACTCAGGATATGCGTACATAATCCTGACATGTTATTTAGGCTAGTGCACTTCTCCACTTCCTACATGATGCGCAAACAAGCAACTTCCCATATCTTACATGGCGGCACATCGCATGACGACTAAGCGTACTTAGTCGGAGATGTTGATGATGTCCTTGGCCCTGCCAAGGGTGAGGCGTAGCGAGGCTGGGGACTCGACTTCCTCCTCGCTAATAGGCTCCATACGAGTAGTGCTGCGCCGAGTAGATGGAGCGGGTGCCAGGGGCGGAATAACACGAACAGGAGTTGGCGTGAAGGGCGGTGCAGTGCGCGCTAGAGTGGGCGCAATGACTTGGTTGAACTCTTCGGTAGAAGGCAGGCGACGAGTAGGTGCATAGGATGCTGATGACGAGACAAAAGTCAGTGGCGGTGCGGTGGGCAGGAGCTCCCTCCTATTGGCAGCACAGCCATGGACTGAGTCCATGCGGGCGGCCACGAAGTCGTCCACCAAGTTGTCGAAGGCTGCCTCCAGGGCCCGGAGATACTCAATAAGCATCTCAAAGGCCTCGTCTCGTTCTCCTCTGGGGCAGGAGTATGCGTAGTGGCAGGTGTAGGGCACGTGGCATGGGAGATAGCGGTAACGACGAGCCTTCATCAAGGGAAGGATATCCCTGAGACGAGCTATCGACTCGCGGGCTGCCATCTGAATAGCATGCTTCTCCGTATGCATTGCTCTTCCCACGAACCAGAAGCGGCGTAACTCACCACGCCCTCCCCTGAATTGCACCGAGGCCTGGTGCATGGTCTGACTGTCGTTGACCCTGTGCTGGCAGAGTGAGACGACTGGGCACACAGATGGCCCCATCGTGACCTGAACGATGAAGAAGAGAAGCTTGACGAACCCATCGGGTACGTTGGCGAAGGTCTGAGACTCGCCGCTGTTGTCGGCCATCTACAAAAGTAGGCAAAAATTCTGAATGGTCAGATCATAAATATATGCTGACTGTCAGAAAAATTACTACAATTGCAAAAGTACAAAATAGCTCTATTATGCTAATAACCAATTAGCGATCGCACCTAGTGGTTTCCTACAGTCAGCCTGGCTCTGGTACCAAGCTTGTCACGACCGGTTTTCCAATAAAAATACTTATTGAGAAACCAATCTTTTGAGTCTAGTATGAGAGAAAATCCTCCTCACTGGTAGACAAACTCTTGATAAAATAAGCCAATAGTATAGAATATATTATAGGGTTGAGCTAAGGGTGCTCAATAATTTATTACAAGCGCGCCAATAATTATACATAATGGCGGATATATCACGATGGTGAGGTGGCATACTACTGGCTCGGGGATAAAGCGATGGTGGAATAATACAGTGGGGAGTGAGATACCATGGCTCTCAAACTAGCATCTCATCGAGCGTTGAGGTGAGGCTCGATGTACTTTATTCGGGTTGCGGAAGCGGATATAATACAGTGACCAAATCCAGGGTCGCACGAGACTGACTGGGATTCCTCTAGGCGTCGGACTCGCTATCGAACTCTTCACACATGAAATCACCTTCATCAGCATCTGGCCAAATCAACAAGCCAGTGAGTACTTTGAAAGTACTCGCAAGATAGTTCGGACGTAAGATATAACAAATGCATGCATGAATGCGTCATGATTAATTTATCAAAGCACATTCAAACATTAGCAGGCAAGGTGAGTAAAAATGGGAATCGGCGGTAGTCCGCCAGAAATCCCAACAGAAATATAAATGGGAACCGATCGGGTGTCTGAAGCGACGCCTCGAAGGGTGAACAACTATATAAAAGAAAATTCATGCCACAGTTGGGCGCCTTAGCGACACCACATAAAGGGCTTTAAAAGAAATGTCACAGTCGGGCGTCTTAGCGACACCACATAAAGGGCTTTAAAAGAAATGCCACAGTCGGGCGTCTTAGCGACACCACATAAAGGGCTTTAAAAGAAATGCCACAGTCGGGCGTCTTAGCGACACCACATAAAGGGCTTATGAGAAAAGTAAATAACAGTACTGCCGCAGTCGGATGTCTGAGCGACATCACAGAAAGGGGCTTTCTTCATAAGGAAAAATAATACACATGTTAGATTAATCAGCTCAAGGTAATATACGGGTTAGTCCATCACATGAACAAACATTTAACCGGACTTAGCACTCTTGTGATTCACCGGAGTATCTGTCACCAAAATTGGCACTTGTCAGAATAAGTTGGCGCAGAAGTTGGATATAGATAAGATGATTTGAAGATTTATGACTCTGCAGAGTTTGTACAAAAATTTCCCACAGCCAACGGATTTCCGTAGCCACGAAGGACTAGTTCCGTTTACGGTATTTCGGAAGAAAACACAGCTAACCAGTACACACCCATCCTACCTCTCGATGTCAGGAATCACCCTAGGCATCGTCTAAGAAAAACTTTTGAGACGGGGAGATCACAATCTCGAATGGCATGGGATCAAATTTATATACGCGCGCTCTAAGGGGTGCCCCCCTCTCGGTCCCAACCGGAAACACCCATGCCCCCTGACCGGATGACTGGCTTTAATCGAGGGCCATGGAACCATCATCACGGCCTCTCCTTTTTGGTGTGTACCAGGAAGCGGTTTGCAACTTACTAAACCATATTCCTTGCGGAAAACATGTGGTAGTACAGGAAGGGAATATGGACGGGAACCGAACCGATATGGGCTGACACTGAAGTCAAGTAGTATGGCATAAGACCGGCATGCTACAACACTGCCGTCTTACCCATCCTCATGCCAACACATGGCCATGCACATACACATCCAACAACGTTTGGATCATCGAACTCACTTGCCTCAACCATGCATGAAAATAACGTTCATCGGTATGCTCATCAACATGCCATGAAACTTGCTAAATGCAAACATGCCAAGACACTCATCATATCAAAAGTTCAAACATGCTTGCCTGGTTCAGAGTAGTCGAAGCCTAGCTCGGTGAAGTTCGCGGTCCCGTCACCTCCTTCGGTATCTACGGTATAAAGAAAATATACGCGCTATCGTGAATACCGAGAGGTGCACAGAAATTATTCCAAATATTTTTCAAATAAATCTGATAAAAAACTAGATAAAATTTCAAAGAGAACAGAAAAAGAATCACTCAAAAATATGCTTCTGTTTAAAAGTTATAAAGATTTTTGTCCAGGGACCTTTCTGTAATGAAACAGAAACTTTCTAGGGTTCTTTTTATAAAAATAGAAAGCGCTTCAGTCCCGAATACGCCAGTTCAGAGAAGAAAGCGTATTTCTGCCCGAAGGCGTTTTCAGAAAACGGTTCAAAAAGATTAAAACGCTGACGGGGTGGACCCACCCGTCAAGTTTGAAAACGGAGACAGAGATTTTGGCGCCAGAGGGCCGCGGCGATCCACGGCGAGGCAGAGGGATCGGAGGGTACCTCCGTGCTCAGGGCGCCACTCCGCGTCGGGTGGTGGTGGTGGTGGTCGCCGGTGAGCACCACGTCGACAGTGGCTCCTGCTCCGGCGAACGGCGGTTCGGGCGTGGATGGAGCTCGCCGAAGAGGGCTGCAAGCATTGAATTGAGGTGGGGGTTAGAGTACTAGGTGTAGTAGAAGGCTGCAGACGGGGTTTGGGCGCCGGAGGTGGCCTCACCGCAGTAAATCAAGCTGGAGGCCGAGGCGGAACGGGGCGGCCGGAGTTGGGGGAGAAGACCTCCTCGAGGTCCCCCTAGTGGCCTGGTGGGGCGTTGGTGAGGCGTAGTGGTGATGCATGGTTGAGGGCGAGCTCGGGGTCCCCTTTTATAGGCGGTCCGAGGCGGTGGCCGAGAACGGAATTCTCCGGCGACGTTTACGGTGGTGCAGAGCATTGGTCGGGGTGGTTTAGGAGTTGAGCGCCGTCGTGGAGGTCCACTGGGTCAGTTTAGGTGCTGAACAAGCTGGGATTCGAAGCTTTGGGTGAGCTCGACGGAACGGAGCGGCGCGGGCCCGTCGGCGGCAGAGAGCACGCTCCGTGCTTGCCGGCCACGACGACGGTGCCACGGGAGTGCGCTGGCATGGCAGGGACACGCGGAGAGCCAGGGGGCGTTGGGCGGTGCCGGGTGGCGTGGCGAGCGGGCTCGGGCCCTCGCTGGCCGCCACGGGTGGCGCAACCACCGCAGAAACGTCCAACGCCGGCGAGGCTCGTCGCCACCGAGGCCAGGAACTGGCCAAGCGCGCGTGCAGGGTGCTGGCCAAGGGGATGGGTCCGTGTGCATCGCGCCAGGGCGCACTGTGGCCGCGTGACCGAAGTCTGACGAAACTGAAACTCTCAACTTCTCTAAATTTCTGAAAGTGCAAGGGAACAGTGCAGTTCAGGTGTTCGACAGAATGCTTTTGGCATGAGGGAGGCTCTGCTTGAGCTGATCTTTGGTGGGGTGGCCTCTCATTGCACCAGGAGGCTGCCTGAATTTTTGTGGAATTTTTGGAGCATAGAAGATATGAATTTCACCAAATTTGGCAAATCTGGTCCAAACTTGCAGAGGCTGAATTTTGAAAATTTTGAAAAGAAGAGGAGTGGGTCAAGATGGTTCTAGGTTGAGGGTACCAAGGACTATCCAGGAGAGTTGGTTTGAGGTCAAAGATCAATTGCATCTTGGTACTTGCTTTGAAAATCACTCAAGCTCAAAAATAATAGTCAGAAAAGATTTGAGAGATAAATAAATTGAAATAAAATCCAAAACTTGTTTGGACTTGTTGGGACAGAGAACTTAGATTGTTTTCAAGGAGGAGGGGAGGTTTTGGAGAGGTTTTACCACGTGGGCAAAAACAAAAATCATGGGTGGTCTTCAAGATAATGAAAAATCCCAATTTTCATAGAGTTTCTTTTTAAAGGGAAAAATAATATATTTCCAAAAATATATTTTAAGAAGGGAGTCATCAGAGAAGAGTTTTTTTTAAAGATCAAACACCCTAGTTTGATGAAGATATCAAAAATTAAAAATCCTTGCCAAAGAAAAGGAAGCTTTTGAGAGGAAGGTTTTTCTGAAGATTTTTTTTTTAAATGGCCTCTTTTCAAAATCCAACAAAGATTTTGCTGAAAACCAAATAATAATTTTTGGAGTGTCACAACACCTATCCCCTTAGGAAAAATCTCGTCCCCGAGATTTCAGCTGATCCTTAAATAAGTGTGGATGCTCTGTCCGAAGAAAATCCTCTCTTTCCCAAGTTGCTTCACTCTCGGTGTGATTGCTCCACTGGACTTTGAAAAACTTGATGGTTTTCTATCGGGTCCTCCTTTCAAACTCCTCTAATATTTTTACTGGTCGTTCCCGATAGGTGAGGTCTGGCTGCACGTCAATGTTCTCATGGGATACTTGTTTCTCTAGGTTGCTCACGCACTTCCTTAATTGTGACACGTGGAACACATTGTGGACATCTGATAGTTCCTCAGGTAAGTCTAGCTGGTAGGCTACCGTGCCTCTTCGTGCCACTATACAGAATGGTCCGATGAATCTTGGTGCTAGCTTTCCTTTAATCTTGAATCGTTGCAGTCCTCTCATAGGGGATACTCGTAGGTACACAAACTCACCGGGTTCAAAGTTGACCCCACGATGTTTCTGATCGTAATAACTCTTCTGTCGGCTTTGGGCGGTCTTGAGTCGATCTCTGATTAGCTTGACCTTTTCCTCGGCTTCTCTGAGCATGTCTGGTCCGAAGATGCGGCTGTCTCCGGTCTTTGACCAATTTAACGGGGTAAATTCAGCTCCCGAGCGCGGTTGGGCCAGAGCGGCATGGCTCAGCAGGGCCGTCGCTGGCGGTCGAGCATCGCCCATCCCCGACCTCCCTCGCGTGCCTCCTCGCGGCACCGGAGCGAGTTAGCTCCTGAGCGCGGCTAGGCCGGAGCGTCGCGGCTGAGCAGGGCCTAACGACGGCGCAGCGAGCGAAGCATGGCGGAGCGATGCGGTGAGCGTCGAGGCCGGGCGGCAGGGCGAACAGAGCACTATAGTGGAGAAGAAGGACCCGATTGATTTTTACTTTTACTTTTTCGGGTCCTTTGTCGTAATTTCCAAGACTATTCTGTAACATTAGTTTTTTCAGGATCATGTTTGCATTTTTTACTGGACTAACATTGAATGATAGGCAATAAACACGGCTGGGCCTTTCCCTGTTAAAAAAAGAAGAGAAAACGTAGGCAGTGCACTGCATGCGTTGGCCGCATGCCTGGAATGCTGTGGTTTATTTTTTTAAAAATTGACCCCTTTCTTTGCCGTATGTCATATACGAGGCTGACGGCAAATCTGTGAATAGCTGACGGCAAAGATGTAGTCTGGCTGACGGTGAAGCAGATTTGGCTGACAGCAAAGTCTTTGCCGTCTGTCCAATGAAAAGCTGACGGCAAAATATTCTTTGCCGACTTATCTTTGCCGTATGAGTTTGTTGTCTGCTTCCTGACGGCAAAATCTTTGCCGTCTGGATTTAGGTCTTTGCCATCTGTGATCCACAGACGGCAATTTTCTTGTTTCCTGTAGTGATAGACAAACAGAGTGTCACTAGTATGCCTCTACTTGACTAGCTCGTTAATCAAAGATGGTTAAGTTTCCTAGTCATAGACATGAGTTGTCATTTGATGAACGGGATCACAACATTAGAAAATGATGTGATTGACTTGACCCATCCGTTAGCTTAGCACTATGATCATTTAGTTTATTGCTATTGCTTTCTTCATAACTTATACGTGTTCCTATGACTATGAGATTATGCAACTCCCGAATACCGGAGGGACACTTAGTGTGCTATCAAACGTCACAACGTAACTGGGTGATTATAAAGATGCTCTACAGGTGTCTTCGATGGTGTTTGTTGAGTCGGCATATATCGAGATTAGGATTTGTCACTCCGATTGTCGGAGAGGTATCTCTGGGCCCTCTCGGTAATGCACATGACTATAAGCCTTGCAAGCAATGTAACTAATGAGTTAATTACGGGATGATGCATTATGGAACGAGTAAAGAGACTTGCCGGTAACGAGATTGAACTAGGTATGATGATACCGACGATCGAATCTCGGGCAAGTAACATACCGATGACAAAGGGAACAACGTATGTTGTTATGCGGTTTGACCGATAAAGATCTTCGTAGAATATGTAGGAGCCAATATGAGCATCCAGGTTCCGCTATTGGTTATTGACCGGAGATGAGTCTCGGTCATGTCTACATAGTTCTCGAACCCGTAGGGTCCGCACGCTTAATGTTCGATGACGATCGGTATTATGAGTTTATGGGTTTTGATGTACCAAAGGTTGTTCGGAGTCCCGGATGTGATCATGGACATGACAAACAGTCTCGATATGGTCGAGACATGAAGATTGATATATTGGAAGGCTATGTTTGGACACCAGAAAGGTTTCGGATGAGTTCGTGCATTTTCCGGAGTATTGGGGGGTTACCGGAACCCCCCGGGGAGTTAATGGGCCTCAATGGGCCATGGTGGAAGAGAGGAGGAGGCGGCCAAGTGGGACGCCCCCCCAACCCCCAAGCCCAATCCTAATTGGGGGGTGGGGGCTTTCCTTCTCTCCCTCTCCCTCTCCCTCTCCCTCTTCCTTCTTCTCCTAGTCCAACTAGGGAAGGGGGGAAACCTACTCCTACTAGGAGTAGGAATCCCCCCTTGGGTGCGCCCCATGAGGCCGGCCCTTCCCCTCCTCCACTCCTTTATATACGGGGGAGGGGGCACCCCATAGACACACAAGTTGATTCTTAGCCGTGTGCGGTGCCCCCCTCCACATATTTCCACCTCGGTCATATTGTCGCAGTGCTTAGGAGAAGCTCTGGGTTGGTAACTTCATCATAACCGTCAACACACCGTCGTGCTGACGAAACTCTCCCTCAACCTCAGCTGGATCTAGAAGTTCGAGGGATGTCACCGAGCTGAACGTGTGCAGATTGCGGAGGTGCCGTGTGTTCGTTACTTGATTGGTTGGATCGCGAAGACGTTCGACTACTTCAACCGCGTTACTAAACGCTTCCGCTTTCGGTCTACGAGGGTACGTGGACACACTCTCCCCGCTCGTTGCTATGCTTTACCTAGATAGATCTTGCGTGATCGTAGGAATTTTTTTTAAATACTACATTCCCCAACACGGAGCAGTCCGCGCGCCGCCGCCGTGGGATGGAGGCGGACCCTGACGAGGCCGCGCGGTTACTCGCATGGGTCTACCTCCGGTCTCTCACGACGGCGGGGTCTACATGCATCTAGTAGGGTAGACAATGTGACGGTGCGAGAAAAAAGAAAGCCAGAACGATCGGCGAAGCAATTAAGGGTTGGGAGAGCCAAAATTTTGTTGAGATGAGAAGATAAATATATCATGCATGCGCGGAGATGATGCATTGTTGTTTCGAAAGAAAAAAGGGATGCGAAGGAGGAGCTGTTCTGCTTCCTCCTGTGAGGGCCACCGCGGCCAACGCAGACGATGCTCGTGGAGCCATGGCGGCGGCCTCGCGCCCACATGACATTGGCGGAGGAGTCGCTAAGCGACCAGCCCTGCCCGATCTTGACGAGCCCACCCTCAAAGCGGTGCTGGTGCCTCGCGGCTGTCTCCGCAGTGGTGACGGAGTGGTTGAGGGCCCAAACGGCGGCGAGGTCGGAGTCGTTGAGGACCAAGTCCATCGCCGCGCCCGACTTGGCGAACGCGGAGCGGCAGAAAGCGTTGCGCTGCTCATACTGTGCCGCTTGCCTTGGCGTTCCTCAGCGAACACGACAGCCCGCGATCCCGAAGGACCGCCGCCATCGTGGTAGTGGAGGATGCGGCCGCGCGCCTTGGCAATCACGGGCGGCAATTCATCCTTGTCAAATGGGCCACATCGGTTGCGGCGAGGCCCGCCTGTGGATCCGGGTATAACTGTTGTGCGGTGGCGGAGACGCCGGCTCGTCCTTCACACAACGTTCGATTTGAATGCCACAGTTGCGTGCCGGCGACGTGGGCTCCTTCTCGACGCGGCGTCCGATTTGGACGCCGCCACGGTTGTGTGGGTGGGGGGAGGGGGTGGGGTGCTCCTCATTCACGCGTTGAAGAGGAGACGCGGGCTGTAACCCGGCGGGTCAAATATGCGTGCATCCCATCCGTTGTTACAACATGAATGCAAAGTTCGCTGAGGTATGATTGTCCGGTTCGCCGAAAATCAAAACGCACTTCCTTTGTATCGAAATATAAAACGTTCCTCATACAGAGGGAGCATCAATCTAAGCACACTACCAAAGAAATGGCCAAGCTGGATACGTTCATGTGGTGGTGGGTTTGTTGCTTGTTTGGATGTCCAAAGAAATAGGATGTCCGAGGTTCTCCTGACAACATAAAGAAATAGATTGACTTTTCTTTTACGTTCAATAAATAAATTTTCGAAGACGTTGCCATGTGGCGGTCCACTCTCCTAGTTCATGTATCCAAAAGGCGACGGCATAAGAAAGAGCATACAGATCACACTTTTCATCCGGACAGTGTCGTCCAAACTAATGCGAGCTAGTTCAAGGGGCACTAGGAGCCAGTCCCCCCACTCACAATCCTTTGGGTGGTGGAGACCATCCCCACACTCGGTAACCAGGTGTCCAATCAGACCATAAAAGTCACAGAAATCAGGAAGCTTTTCATATTCAACAGGATACCTTTTACTTTCCTTCAATGTCAACGGAACAAACCGAACAATGGGGGTATCGAGCATTATGTGAACTCGAGCTCTCAAATACTTTGCTGGATTTATACGTCCCTCATTGACTATGACTTTGATAGGGGGGATTCCCACTTTTTTAGCTATTTTCTCATTGACTGTTGACTATGACTTTGCTGGATCCAAGTGGAGGAATGCAAAGTGCCTGATCTGGAGGCGTGGCTGAAAGAAAGAGAGGTGGTGCATGAATTGCTGCAGCAACACCTGAAACACGCCCAGGACAGAATGAAGAAACAAGCGGACAAGCGCAGGACGGACAAGCAGTTTGCTGTCGGAGATTCAGTTTATGCGCTTGCAGCCGTACATTCAGACATCGCTGGCGCAACGGCCGTACCAGAAGCTCGCCTTCAGATACTACGGGCCGTACAAGATCATTGGGCGCGTCGGAGCGGTGGCTTACAAACTACAACTTCCAGTTGACAGCAAGATACATAACGTGGTGCACGTGTCCCAGCTCAAACAAGCAATTGGAGTGGACGTTCCTATCGCAGGTTTGCTTCCGCCGGATAATGCCACTCTTCAAGCCTTACATGTCCCTTGCAGTATACTGGAGGATCGGTACGGGGGAGCACCAAGCACCATGTGCCGCGTGCGCATGCTCTGGAGTGATCTGCCAGCATCCATGGCGACTTGGGAAGACCCAGTGGAGCTGCGGCGTCGTTTTCCAGCAGCGCCGGCTTGGGGACAAGCCGGCATACAAGGAGGGGTCAATGTAACGGTGGAGCAGGCCACCCTGTCAAGCAAGCAGGACAAGACGGTGGAGCTCGCTGTCAGCGACCAAGAGCAAGGAAGGGTCGAACCCGAGGAGAAGAAAGCGAGACAAGCGGCGTAGGTGTGAGTGGGTGGGTTTTATATAGGGCAGGATTGGCCCAGTTGTAAGGCATGGAATGAGACAACCAAAACCGGACTGGAGAGAAGCTGATCTTCCTCCTCGTTTATCCCCTTCCTCTCGCCTCACCTGCCCCGTTTCCCTTCCTTCTCCTCTCCCAGATCTGATAGATAGGACGGCCCATAACAAGCAGCCAATCTCTCCCTATTAAACATTCGCGAGGGGGCCGTCGACGGTCGTGATACTCCATGGATCGTGAATTTCTCTACCTCTCTATGTGCGTCTCTATTACAAACAACACTATTGCTAAATTGCAAAGCACATTAGTTCGACGATGCGACCGAAGTTTGTTTTGGCGGTGATCTTGATGGTCGTGATGGTGTTCATCCTCTTCGCGGTGAGCTCGGCGCGGGCGTTGGGTGGAGAGGCATTGTCCGGCAAGTCCATCGTCCAGCTGTGCCGGCATTTGTACAAGCGGCGGCTTGGGGGAGGGCCAGGGTCATCGTGTGGTACACATAGCCCACACGGTGGTTGCCCACCCGCCGGTTGAGAAGCCGCGCACATACCGGCCCGGTTGAATGTGTGCATCGGCCGACGTTAGCTCATCTGTCACCCTGTGCGTTCGGTTTATTCGGTTTACGTGGTTCGGTTTATACGGTTTTTTGGTTTGTACGATATTAATACTTCAGTAAATACGGTATGAAAATAAAATACGGTTCGGTTTCGGTATATACCAAATTATTTCGGTATGGTTTCGGTATATACCATAAAAACCGAAGTTGACGCGAATTTGAAAATGACATGATAATAATTTGCAAATTTATGACTCAAAACACATACTATTTTACACAAATAGTATATGACTATATATACATGCATTGATTCATCTGTTGATGGTTATGGACGTGCTTAGCATTTTAAAAGGAGAAAATTGACTATGTTACAAGAAAAATTTACGTGCTTAGTAGTGAATTTAACTCACGTAAAGAAAAATGACAACTTGTATGGTTGTTTATCTTAAGAAATATAAATTTAGTTTTTACTTCGGTTTATTCGGTTAACCATTCGGTTTTTCGGTATATACCATAAAAACTAAAGTTCAAATCGGTATGAAAAGTTCATACCATACCGAAACCAGAAACCATAAAAACCATAAAATCGGTTCGGTTCGGTTTATTTTTGGTATGGTTTTTCGGTTCGGTTTTCAAATGCACAGAGTGAGTCATCTGTCCTTCACTTTTGCACTTTTTTTGGCTTCTTCGTTGGCAGATCGCTCGGCATCGTGTGGCAATCTTCTGATCGCGGATGCGGTCGGTGTGCAACACGGGTGATTGTTCTGCTGCTATCATGTTTTGGAGGTTTTAGTTGCTATTTCATATTTTGGCTGTAGGTTTCCTCACATAGGTCTGATGCCCGGTGAGGTGCGGTTTTGTAAGGCCCTTCGTCCCATGGACCTTGTGAACCTGATCATGTCGTGTGGGTGTGGTGTTAGTGGGTTTTTGCCCCGTGGTAGATGTCTCTGCAAAGCATCGACAACGGGTTTCCCATTCATGCCCCAACTTGCTTCCCCTTTCTCGTCCCCTTTTCTGTTTGGTTAGTGGTTATTTAACTTGTACTGAATATTTTTGTTAAGAAATTAATGAAAGGGGGTATAGCCTAGTTGGAAGTTTTGCACTTTCCAATTCTGTTTAACCAGAAAATGGAATTGTTTACATATACAACGTTCTGGTTGACATTTCTGCACCCTTTGACATTTTGTATGACCTTCTTGTTTCCTGTAAAACATGTTCCGTCTTGATCTTTGTGGTTAGGTGATTAATCGATGCAGATGAAGCAACCATTATAGAACACTTGTACTGCTTGGCCACTTTTGTGGAACAAAATAAAGAAGCTAATGCGTGCACCCCCGTCAGGTTCTGTTGGGATATCCTCCTGTGTGGGCTGTAGAAGGATATCAATATTATTAGTCCTAGATGACACATGGATGGAAGAACTATTGATGCCTTCAGCTACTATGCCCTCAACCTCCTGCCTGATCTTGTTCATGTGGCAAATCAACAGCTTGTCTAACAGAACAGCAGCCTATACAGACGAGCTGAATGTTAGACCTTTGTATCTTCACTCAGCACAACATGGAAGTATTGAGCTCTTAACCCTATTTTTTTCAAAAAAAGAAATTGGTTTCATACCATAACTCAACTATCACAAATGGGACACATAGCTGCTAGTATCTTGTAAATAAATAACTATAAATACAGAACATATTGTGATCCCTAAGAGCATATGGTAAACTAGACATGATCCTTGAAGACTCTAACGTTATGCAAACAACACTGGTTGATTAATGTGGTACACCTTCATAGCTTGCTTCAGATCTCTGGCTTCACCGTTGTCGGTGAAGTGGCCACGCACAGTATTCATAATCTTGTTCAGTGCCTTTGTAAGGGCCAGCTTCACCTCGGCAGGATGCAGATCACCGCGTTTATAATATGCGATAAGCTCCTCCATCTTGTGAAACGTCCTGCAAATGCCACCACTCTCCTCTTCCTTCTTGGACACCTCAAAGCATCCAAACCACGGAATCACAATATGTTTGATGTACTCCAGGCACGGGTTGCCTTCTGCAACTTTCGCAGGACAGTGAGCGTTCCTTATTTTCACAAGTACATCTCCCTCCTCGTCTTCCATGAAGATGCCAAACATTGGATCTTGTATCTTAACATGTTCATGGTCTAAAATCAAATTGGGGAGCTTATTATGGGACATAATAATAGGTCCATGATCTTCACCCTTCATGTCTCTGCAGTACTCTCTGGTCAGTGTGCCGACATCCGGCTGGCCCTCCTCATGATCCATGGACATCAGCCATATGTCCGCCTTCTGGAACAGCGCAGCGGCACACTGCATGCAGGTGTGGACGACCCTCGCGCCCACCACATCAGCCCATTCATGCGGCTTGACAAGCTCCCGGTACTCCACGGGCGGCTCCTCGATGCCGCAGCACTTCACGGTCGGCAACGTCCATGAGAAGCGCCCAGTACTCACCGGAATCCGGGCCGTTTATGTCGTCCGAGAGCCACACGAACTCCACCCCGTTGAGCTCCAGCCTCCAGGCCTGCCGCCTTCCATATCTCGATCATGTAACGTCCGATGGCCTGGATCTTGCTTAGGTCGTCGGATTTGCGGAGTATATGGGCAAACCAATCTGCCATGAGGATCTTGACCCTGCAGCCGGCTTTGATGAGCTTGTTGACGTTGAACACCATCATGACCCCCTGGCCGATGTGTACCCATGGGGAGGGGTCGCACCAGACGTAGCAGAGAGGGGCGGCCTTCCTCTCCAGAAGGATCCTGAGCTCGTCCTCGTCGGCGCTCTCCAGCCCGATACTCCTGATTACTGTGAACCTCTCGTCCAAACCCATCGGAACAGCGTTCCCTGCAGCGCTGATGATCGCCTCGCTTGAATTTTCCATGGCCGGCGAAACTGGATTTCTTGCAGCCACCGGCGGAAGGGCAGTTGAAACCTGTCGCCGTAGACGTGTGGCGGAGCCTCAGGGAAGACGAGTTTTTCCGGGTGATCGGATTCAAGTTTTGAGGGCAGTGGCGGCTAAAATCCTCGGCTTCCTTCATTTGCGCGACGAATCTGAACCGTACCGTCGGTAATGGCGGGTAGGGGCGGCGGGCGACGAATCTGAATCCAGCTCTGAGTTGCGCAGGAGAGATGATGACGAGGCGACGAGGTTTTCCGGGCGGCGGAGGCGAGCTTTTCTGTTGCCACGTCCGGAGATCTAGGCCCAAGCCCAATGGGACAGAGACCTAACGCACCCCTGCCTAGCGCCCTGCGCTATATGGGCCGGCCTATTCCGGTTTTCATCCCTGCCGGCTTTCAGAAGGTTCTAGAACCTTTCCTGGGCCGTTTTTTTTCATTTTCCTTTTTTCTTTTCAGGTTTTTCGTTTTTGATTTGCTTTCCTCTTTTTCAAATTCACAAAAAAAAATCAAGCTCGTGCAAATCCGCGAACGTTTTTCAAATTTGTTAACTTTTTAAAAATCACGAAAAGAAAATTCAAATCCACGAATTGTTTTTTCAAACTTTTTACAAATCATTAACAACTTTCTGAATTCGCAATTTTTTTTCAAATACATGAAGACTTTCCAACGATGCCTGAACTTTTCAATGACGTTGTCAGACTTGAACAGAATCATATAAGTTCAGTTTACTGAACTGTGGATATATATATATAAACTCAAGGCAATGTCGTACAGTTTCCAGGCGACACATTTTTCGGGTACGGTAGTGCAAGAACAGACACCTTAATGCCCATAGATCATACGGAGACAGGAGCATGCAACAAATCAACTGAATGATGATATTATAAGAGTCTAGAGTACTTATCAAGTTTAACAGAGATGGAAAAAGAACAGCTGCAGCTCATGGTTCTAACTCAGGCAAAGCCAAGAAGAACAAGTATCACAGCAATGTGTGATGCCTATTCACGGAAAAAAAGATAGGCGCCGTGGCAACTCGAACAGATAACCTCCCGTATACTAAGACAAGAACAAACAACCGAAGTGCTGCAGAATGAACTCCAGAGGCACAGAAATGCCGCAAGATACGTTAACTGATGCCTACGCCGGTACTCCTGAAATGCTCTCGGTTCTCACCGCAGCAACTTCCACGCTGAGTAGGCATCAGTTATTTCAAGTTATGCCCCAGAATAAGGAGAGGGGAAAAATTATATGGAGATTCAAATCGAAGCACCATTTCAGGAGTACCAGTGTCTTGGGGAGAGCCAGTACAGCTCACACACCCCGTCATTGCGCTGTTGAACAGTTTAGACTGGTAGTGGAACCATGGAAGAAGTTGTGTCTTTCAAATCAAGAACAAAAACATATGCGGCATCATCTTGATTTCCCATTTAAAGGCTAGCATACACAAGAAAAGACCAAATTTTAGCAAACCTGACATGTCTAGATCGTGGAAAACAAATAATGGTTAACAAAGTCTTACTCTAGAATGAGGCATCATGGTGAGCACTCAAACTGGAGCAGTCAAACTTAAGGAAGACCAGTGGCAAAACAGTAAACCGACATCCGATGCAAACCCAGGATGCAGCAGGTTTAAGATTCACATATCATACATGGAAATCAACCCAACATTTTCCACCTTGCGAACTGCTGAACAAAACCAGAGCCCACGCACAATAGATCAAGTGATGAATCCCAGCAGCGGCGTGACTCAACATGAGCTGAAGAAAAACACTAGAAGCAAACTAAGGTGTAACATCAACAATCAGAACATAAGTAAGACCATGAAGATCACACTAAGTGCAGATACCAACATGTGTAAGCCACAGCCACAGACCATGGAAACACTACTCCCATGGAAATCACATCGAATGAAGAAATTATCATTCAGATAACAACATGAGCAACTCACAACAATAGTAACACATTGCATACAGTTGCACGTAACAACATATCCAAGTCATGAGAAGTCTTGCACGACATTCCGTTGCTAAGCCCAAATCCCCAACACCCTGAAAAAAGCTGCTACCTAATGGCTAATGCTACATTAGTTCCCTTTCACAAGGAAACACGGCATTCAAATGATAATGCGCTAGCAGCCAATGAAAACGATCCGTCGATACCAGCTTAAGAGATAAACGGGTCTCCGATAGAAAGATCAGACGCTTCGTCGTACCTCCAAACCTGACCTGCCGCGCGCCCACGGACCTCCAAGGAAGTTCTGCCCGAGACCTTACTCGCCCACATTCTCTTGGAAGCCAACGGCTGCAGCTTGCTCGTGGCCTCGCGAATGGAGATAGAATCCGGGCCGGCCAGCAGGACAATCACCTTCTGCAGCAACACAGCTTCCCCAATAACCAGCTTCAGGAACTCAACCTGGTTCGTGCCCCCGGTGAACTGGTCGAACACCAGCTTCTGGACGCGCGACTTCACGCATTTGATAGGACTGACCCCCTGCCAGAATGTGGACTTGAGCATGTCGCTGGGCTTGACTTCACCCGGGTCATCGTAGTGGTCGGTGTCGTTGTCGGACTGCAAAATCAAAGCACGCAACTCAGAGAGCCAACGATGGAATGCAAGCAGTACAAAAATGGTAATTTTGAATGCAGAGAGAGTGAGGGAGCCACAGGGTAAAACTCACTGCCATGATGTGTAAGGTCTCTACTCCAGGAAAGCATCTCAAGAAAAACAGCAGAGTTCTGACTTCTTTGGGCACTCTGAAACGGACCTTCAGAGCTAACACCTTCACACTTGGAACCACTGTATTTGGGCAAACCTTTGTCACCCCAGCCTGCACATCATCGCAACATCAATCAGACAATCATGCAAATCAAACCAGATAAAACTCATCATATATTTGTGAGAATTGGACTACCTTGATGATGGCGTTGCCGATCTCAAGCTCGTGGGTGGCCGTGTCCAAGTAGCCGAGCACGGCGAGCTGGGGAGCATGGCCGATCCTCACCCTGATGACTCCGTCATCCTCACTGGGGTGCGTACAGTAGATAATGATGCGCTGCAGATTTGGGGCGGACACGGCGGCGACCTCGTCGGCCAAGGAATGCCAGAGCAGCACGCAGCGGAGGCTGCGGTTGCCGATGCGGACGCGGTCGAGGTAGCCGTAGTTGGAGATGAGCGCCAGGGTCTCCAGCTTGGGGCTGCAGGCGAGCACGTAGTCGAGGTCGCGCTCCTCCGTGATGCCGTGGCAGAGGCCGAGCTCCTGGAGGTGGGGGAAGACGTCGGGGCCGCGCGGGAGGCCGGTGGTGAAGGGGAAGAGCCAGACGCCGAGGTAGAGGCGGCGGAGCGAGGCGCCGCAGCGGAGGAGGGTCGCAGGCAGCTGCACGGGCACGTCGAAGGAGTAGGGGCGGTTGACGAGGGTGAGATCCTCCACGCCCTTGTCGGCGAGGTGGCGGAGCCACTCCGGGAGGAGCGCCACCTCGTTGGACTCGTCGATGGGGATCTCGGCGATGCGGACGGCGCGGAAGGGGCCGGGGTGGGAGGCGAGGACGCTGGACACCAATGCGGCGGCGGGGGCGGGGGACGGGAGGAGGTGGGCGTCGTCGAGGGCCAGCGGGGTGGCGCGCCAGAGCCCGCGCCAGCGGTGAGAGAGCGCGCCGGTGCGGGCGGCGTCCTTGACGGGGAGGCGGGAGACGACGTTGCGCAGGAGGGTGTCGGGGAGCGCGCTGATGCGGTCCTCACCGTCGGAGGAGGAGGTGGCGGCGGAGAGGTGGGCGTCAGGGGAGACCGGGGAGGCCGGGAGGCAGCAGTCCATGACGTGCTCGAGGCAGGCGATGTCGCCCGACGACATGGCGACCGGCGACGGCGGCGGCGGCGGCGACGACGGGAGAGGGGAAAGGTGTGGGTTTTCCGTTGGGGGGAGCAGGTGTGTGTCCTTCCGTCCGACCGACCAGTGAGAACTGAGATGGGGAGTAATAAAAACAAAAGGGAAATGGATTTGGTCTCACTGTACTCCACTTGCTAGGGTTTCGCGTCGGTGGGCCGGAGCAGAATGGGCATTCTCCCTTATTCGTCTAGAACGTCATATTCTAGAAACAAATAAATAGAAGAATCGCAATGTGATTTTATTCTGAACTTCGACTAAACAAATTCTCCCAACTTATTGGTTATTTTTCAGCAATTAATTGAGGTGAGAATCACCAACTTGTGCATGTTTATTTCAAACAAATCACTTTATCATTGTATTAAAACTAGGTGGTCTAGGAATATGGATGTAATTATTACTTCTAGTTTCTTTGTACTGCCTTGATAGAAAATTAGTGGCCAAGGAAGAAGAAACTTATGATGGGGCAAACTTTAAAGCTTTAAAATGATT
The DNA here is from genome assembly GCA_032464435.1 of Aegilops umbellulata. Taxonomy (NCBI): domain Eukaryota; kingdom Viridiplantae; phylum Streptophyta; class Magnoliopsida; order Poales; family Poaceae; genus Aegilops; species Aegilops umbellulata. Next base: position 347,662,711 of record CP136059.1, read on the forward strand.
ACAAAGAAAATGATTGGTTAGAAAACACCTCGTCGACCTCAGACGTCGAAAATGAATCAGCTAGAGGTGTTATTGCTTTCATACAAGCGCTAAAATTGCCAGTTGCGGTCGTATAGAACACCGTCGTTCGCTTCGGGTGTCACGCCCAAGATGCGACCCTATCCTAAAGGAACTCAAAGGTCCCACCAAGGATAGAAGCGCATCTTGAAGACGCTTTTGCAAGGTGGATATCATTACATCAACATTACATAATAGTGGGGATACAACCAAGACATACAATGTCACATGAATACAACAACACATCATACAAGAGAAACAACATCCAGCTACGGATGAAGCATAAACAGAAACACAAACAACATCCACCCTGCTAGCCTAGGCTGCCGACCAGGAACCTAACCCAAGATCGAAGAAGAAGAAGAAGAAGAACTCCAACACGAATAAACATCGCTCTCGCGTCATGATCATCGCATAACCTGTACCTGCAACTGGTGGTGTAGTAATCTATGAGCCACGAGGACTCATCAATCCCATTACCATGGGTATCAAGACTAGCAAAGCTTAATGGGTAAGGAAGGGGAAAGTGGTGAGGTTGCAGCAGCGACTAAGCAGAGTATGGTGGCTAACTTACGCAAATAAGAGCGAGGAGAGAAGCAAAGCAAGCGGTCGTCAACTAGTAATGATCAAGAAGTGATCCTGAACTCCTACTTACGTCAGACATAACCCAGAAACCGTGTTCTCCTCTAGATCAACCCCGAAAAGAGACACTCACGGTTACACACATGGTTGGTGTATTTTAGAAGAGTTTACTTTAAGTTTACTACAACCGGACATTAACAAATTCCCATCTGCCACATAACCGCGGGCACGGCTTTCGAAAGTTCAAACCCTGCAGGGGTGTCCCAACTTAGCCCATGATAAGCTCTCTCGATCAACGAAGGATATTCCTTCTCCCCGGGAAGACCCGACCAGTCTCGGAATCCCGGCTACAAGACATTTCGACAATGGTAAAACAAGTCAAGCAAAGCCGCCCGGATGTGCCGACAAATCCTGATAGGAGCTGCACATATCTCGGTCTCAGGGCACACCGGATTGTCCAAACTTCCGGTAGGCGAGTCCAGAGTTGCCCCTGGTGGCCACCGGCGGCTGACGGTTTGGACCAACACTCACGACGAGCACTGGCCCGGGGGGTAAAATAAAGATGACCCTCGAGAGCGCGACTCCCAAGGGAAAAAGAGCTAGGTGAGGCAAATGTAAAACCAAGGTTGGGCCTTGCTGGAGGAGTCTTATTCAAAGCGAACTGTCAAAGGGGTCCCATAAATCACCCAACCGCGTTAGGGACGCAAAATCCGGGAACATAATACCGATATGACGGAAACTAGGGCGGCAAGAGTGGAACAAAACACCAGGCATAAGGCCGAGCCTTCCACCCTTTAACAAGTATATAGATGCATTAATAATATAAGAGATATTGTGATATCCCAACATAAACATAAACCAACATGGAGCAATCTTCATCTTCACCTGCAACTAGCAACACTATAAGAGGGGCTGAGCAAAAGCGGTAACATAGCCAAACAACGGTTTGCTAGGAAGGGTGACAAAGGTTAGAGATTCATGGCAATTTGGGAGGCTTGATAAGCAAGTGGTAGGTAACGCAGCATAGCGATAGAACGAAGCAACTAGCATAGCAATGATAGTAGTGAGATCCAAGGTGACGGTCATCTTGCTTGAAATCCCGCTAGGAAGAAGAACGAGTCCATGAAGAAGACAAACGGATGTAGTCGAACGAATCCTCACAACTCCGGAACGAAACCGAAGCTAACGAGAGAAGCAAACCGGAAAGAAGCAAACAACATAGTAAACAACCATCTCATAAACATGGCATGATGCACAACCAACATAAACATGGCATGATGCACAACCAAGGATGATGCATGTCCGGTTTAAAGAGGCATGGCATGGCAAAGTGCACAAACAATACTACAAGTTAAGTGGGGCACAATATGCAACGAGTTGCATATTGACGAAACACCACATCAATTATTTAGTTCACTTCCGGTTAGGTACTCAACAATATTAAATGTTGGTTAACATGGCAATAGGTGAAGCATAACAAAACTATACCATCTAAACAATTTAAATGGAGCCGGATATAACAAACAACAAATCTGGTAAATCCCCATATGCATTTAGCAAATTGATGGAAACAACAAATATAAACATTTTAAATGTTGTTATTGTGATGCGGATGACATATGCAAGTTTTAAGCAATTTTATGAAAATGTTGACACGAGCATGTTATGAAGCATTTGTCACCGTGGTAGAAGAAAGGGGTGCCACGGCAACGAATCCGAAAATTGCCATGGCAACATATCGGTTCCGGTAGCTCATGGAGATACCGGTGCAAAAGGAAGCGTGCGGATGTGCGAAACATGCTAGAGATGGTGGGGTGCTCCTACCGGGTTCCCACGTGTTAGTGGCATGGAAACGAGTGACAATTCGGACACGGTGCAAACACGAGCATCTCATACATCACACAACATTCATTCACGGGCGTCGTCTCGGTGGTTATACCTTCCAAGGGAGCATTCTCGAGCGGTTCGAGTTCATAGAGGAAGTAGTTGTTCTCGTGACGGTAGTGGAAGTAGGGGTACACGTTCGTTTTCGAAGAGGTACTTGACGGGTCCGAATCCCTTCGGGGTTGTCGTGGTACTTGCGGTCTCGGCGATGGTAGTCGTCACGTTCGAAGAGGAACTTGATGTACCCATGTGCTTCACGGGTCGTCGTTGAACTTGACGAAATCCATCTGCAGGTAGCCGTCCGTGGTCGTACTCAATGGTCTCGAGGATCGTAGTCGAACTTGGCGGTCCATATGGTCACCGAAACGAAGCAACACGAGGGCCTCGAGTGGGCAGCAGCAAGGACTGGCGGTGCGTGAGCGGCGGCAGGAAGCGGGCACGCTCAAGGGAGAGCAGCAGAGGGCAGCAGCAGCAGTGAGGCAATGGTGGTGGCCTAGCACGGCGCCGGATACGGGGAACGGGTGGATCCGAGGTCCCCAGCAGCAGGGAAGGCATCTGGCGAAACGACAGTGACAGGGCGAGGTCGATGACGAGCTGGGGAAGGCGCTGTGGGGCTTCACCGACGCCTGCACTTGTCGGAGATGGTGAGCGAAGGCGGGGGAGGCGGTCACGGTGGCCGGCGGAGTCGAACGGACTTGGGCACGCGTTCCAGCGAAAAGACGGACGGCGAGGCGTCTGAAGCGGGGAAGGAGCACGGGCGACGCGCTTGGGTGCCGGCACGGTGGTCGATGGAGAGGGGCTTGGCGCGGCGGGGACGAGCTCGCTCCGATGAGGGTGCAGAGGTCCAAGGCACGACTCCCGTCGACGTGGACGAGGCGAGGAGGAGCTGCTGCCGTTCGTCCCGGCGCTTGACAGAACGACGCAAGCAGGACTTGGCGGCGGGGCCTCGGCAGCAGGGAGGCGCGGCCATGGCAGGGCCCGACGGATCCGGACGGGGGCGGTGCTTGACGACGGAGGGCGACGAGAGGCAGATGAGAACGAGGGCGTGAGGTGGCGGCGCTACGGGATCAAGCGAGAGGCTCTCGCTCCTCTCTGGCGGCGCGAGCGGGGGAAGGAGGGAGATACCAGGGGATCGAGAGGAGGGGATTGTTGGCGAACGTAGTAATTTCAAAAATCTTCCTACGCACACGCAAGATCATGGTGATGCATAGCAACGAGGGGAGAGTATGATCTACGTACCCTTGTAGATCGCAACGGAAGCGTTTGACACAACGTAGAGGAAGTAGTCGTACGTCTTCTTCCCGGTCCGACCGATCCAAGCACCGTTACTCCGGCACCTCCGAATCAACTAAACCATAACCGATCATCACGTGATACGGAGTAGTTTTCAATGGTGAACATCGTTATGTTGATCATATCTACTATATGATTCACGCTCGACCTTTAGGTCTCCGTGTTCCGAGGCCATATCTTATATGCATAGCTCGTCAAGTATAACCTGAGTATTCCGCGTGTGCAACTGTTTTGCACCCGTTGTATTTGAACGTAGAGCCTATCACACCCGATCATCACGTGGTGTCTCAGCACGAAGAACTTTCGCACCGGTGCATACTTAGGGAGATAACTTCTTGATAATTAGTGAGAGATCATCTTATAATGCTACCGCCAATCAAAGCAAGATAAGATGTATAAAAAGATAAAAAGATAAACATCACATGCAATCAATATAAGTGATATGATATGGTCATCATCATCTTGTGCTTGTGATCTCCATCTCCGAAGCACCGTCATGATCACCATCGTCACCGGCGCGACACCTTGATCTCCATCGTAGCATCGTTGTCGTCTCGCCAATCTTATGCTTTCCACGACTATCACTACCGCTTAGTAATAAAGTAAAGCATTACAGGGCGATTGCATTGCATACAATAAAGCGACAACCATACGGCTCCTGCCGGTTGCCGATAACTCGGTTACAAAACATGATCATCTCATACAATAAAATATAGCATCATGTCTTGACCATATCACATCACAACATGCCCTGCAAAAACAAGTTAGACGTCCTCTACTTTGTTGTTGCAAGTTTTAGGTGGCTGCTACGGGCTTAAGCAAGAACTCATCTTACCTACGCATCAAAACCACAACGATAGTTTGTTAAATAGACTCCGTTTTAACCTTCTCAAGGACCGGGCGTAGCCACACTCGGTTCAACTAAAGTTGGAGAGACAGTCTTCCGCAAGCCATCTATGTGCAAAGCACGTCGAGGGAACCGGTCTCGCGTAAGAGTACGCGTAAGGTTGGTCCGGATCGTCTCGTCCAACAATACCGCTGAACCAAAGTATGACATGCTGGTAGGCAGTATGACTTGTATCGTCCACAACTCACTTGTGTTCTACTCGTGCAAATAACATCAAACCATAAAAACCTAGGCTCTGATACCACTGTTGGCGAACGTAGTAATTTCAAAAAATTTCCTACGCACACGCAAGATCATGGTGATGCATAGCAACGAGGGGAGAGTATGATCTACGTACCCTTGTAGATCGCAACGGAAGCGTTTGACACAACGTAGAGGAAGTAGTCGTACGTCTTCTTCCCGGTCCGACCGATCCAAGCACCGTTACTCCGGCACCTCCGAGCTCTTAGCACACGTTCAGCTCGATGATGATCCTCGGGCTCCGATCCAGCAAAGCGTCGAGGAAGAGTTCCGTCAGCACGACGGCGTGGTGACGATCTTGATGTACTACTGACGCAGGGCTTCGCCTAAGCACTGCGACAATATGACCGAGGTGGAATTTGGTGGCAGGGGGCACCGCACACGGCTAAGGAAAGATCTCAATGATCAATTGTGTGTCTAGAGATGCCCCCTGCCCCGTATATAAAGGGGCAAAGGGGGAGGGGTGCGGCAGCCATAGGAGGAGTCCTACTCCCGCTGGGAGTAGGACTCCCCTCCAATCCTATTCCTAATAGGACTCCCCAAGTGGGGAAAGAAAGAGGGGCTGGCCGGCCACCTTCCCTAGTCCTAATAGGACTAGGGGAAGGGGGGGGGGGGAGGCGCGCAGCCCATGAGGGCAGCCCTTTCACCTTTCCACCAAGGCCCATGTTGGCCCATTTGGCTCCCGGGGGGTTCCGGTAACCCTCCCGGTATTCCTGTAAAATCCCGATTTCACCCGGAACACTTCCGATGTCCAAACATAGGCTTCCAATATATCAATCTTTACGTCTCGACCATTTCGAGACTCCTCGTCATGTCGGTGATCACATCCGGGACTCCGAACAACCTTCGGTACATCAAAATGCATAAACTCATAATAACTGTCATCGTAACGTTAAGCGTGCGGACCCTACGGTTCGAGAACAATGTAGACATGACCGACACACATCTCCGGTCAATAACCAATAGCGGGACCTGGATGCCCATATTGGCTCCTACATATTCTACGAAGATCTTTATCGGTCAGACCGCATAACAACATACGTTGTTCCCTTTGTCATCAGTATGTTACTTGCCCGAGATTCGATCGTCAGTATCCAATACTTAGTTCAATCTCGTTACCGGCAAGTCTCTTTACTCGTTCTGTAATACATCATCCCACAACTAACTCATTAGTTGCAATGCTTGCAAGGCTTAAGTGATTTGCATTACCGAGAGGGCCCAGAGATACCTCTCCGACGATCGGAGTGACAAATCCTAATCTCGAAATACGCCAACCCAACATCTACCATTGGAGACACCTGTAGTACTCCTTTATAATCACCCAGTTACGTTGTGACGTTTGGTAGTACCCAAAGTGTTCCTCCGGCAAACGGGAGTTGCATAATCTCATAGTCATAGGAACATGTATAAGTCATGGATAAAGCAATAGCAACATACTAAACGATCGGGTGCTAAGCTAATATAATGGGTCATGTCAATCAGATCATTCAACTAATGATGTGACCTCGTTAATCAAATAACAACTCTTTGTTCATGGTTAGGAAACATAACCATATTTGATTAACGAGCTAGTCTAGTAGAGGCATACTAGTGACACTCTGTTTGTCTATGTATTCACACATGTATTATGTTTCCAGTTAATACAATTCTAGCATGAATAATAAACTTTTATCATGATATAAGGAAATAAATAATAACTTTATTATTGCCTCTAGGGCATATTTCCTTCAGTCTCCCACTTGCACTAGAGTCAATAATCTAGATTACACTGTAATGATCCTAACACCCATGGAGTCTTGGTGCTGATCATGTTTTGCTCGTGGAAAAGGCTTAGTCAACGAGTCTGCAACATTCAGATCCGTATGTATCTTGCAAATCTCTATGTCTCCCACCTGGACTAGATCCCGGATGGAGTTGAAGCGTCTCTTGATGTGTTTGGTCCTTTTGTGAAATCTGGATTCCTTTGCCAAGGCAATTGCACCAGTATTGTCACAAAAGATTTTCATTGGACCCGATGCACTAGGTATGACACCTAGATCGGATATGAACTCCTTCATCCAGACTCCTTCGTTTGCTGCTTCCGAAGCAGCTATGTACTCCGCTTCACATGTAGATCCCGCTATGACGCTTTGTTTAGAACTGCACCAACTGACAGCTCCACCGTTTAATGTAAACACGTATCTGGTTTGCGATTTAGAATCATCCGGATCAGTGTCAAAGCTTGCATCAACGTAACCTCTTACGGTGAGCTCTTTGTCACCTCCATATATGAGAAACATATCCTTAGTCCTTTCCAGGTATTTCTGGATGTTCTTGACCGCTGTCCAGTGATCCACTCCTGGATTACTTTGGTACCTCCCTGCTAAACTTATAGCAAGGCACACATCAGGTCTGGTACACAGCATTGCATACATGATAGAGCCTATGGCTGAAGCATAGGGAACATCTTTCATTTTCTCTCTATCTTCTGTAGTGGTCGGGCTTTGAGTCTTACTCAATCTCACACCTTGTAACACAGGCAAGAACCCTTTCTTTGCTTGATCCATTTTGAACTTCTTCAAAATCTTGTCAAGGTATGTGCTTTGTGAAAGTCCAATTAAGCGTCTTGATCTATCTCTATAGATCTTTATGCCTAGTATGTAAGCAGCTTCTCCGAGGTGTTTCATTGAAAAACTTTTATTCAAGTATCCCTTTATGCTATCCAGAAATTCTATATCATTTCCAATCAGTAATATGTCATCCACATATAATATTAGAAATGCTACAGAGCTCCCACTCACTTTCTTGTAAATACAGGCTTCTCCGAAAGTCTGTATAAAACCAAATGCTTTGATCACACTATCAAAGCGTTTATTCCAACTCCGAGAGGCTTGCACCAGTCCATAAATGGATCGCTGGAGCTTGGACACTTTGTTAGTTCCCTTTGGATCGACAAAACCTTTCGGTTGCATCATATACAACTCTTCTTCCAGAAATCCATTCAGGAATGCAGTTTTGACATCCATCTGCCAAATTTCATAATCATAAAATGCGGCAATTGCTAACATGATTCGGACAGACTTAAGCATCGCTACGGGTGAGAAAGTCTCATCGTAGTCAATCCCTTGAACTTGTCGAAAACCTTTTGCGACAAGTCGAGCTTTGTAGACAGTAACATTACCATCAGCGTCAGTCTTCTTCTTAAAGATCCATTTGTTCTCAATTGCTTGCCGATCATCGGGCAAGTCAACCAAAGTACATACTTTGTTCTCATACATGGATCCCATGTCAGATTTCATGGCTTCAAGCCACTTTGCGGAATCTGGGCTCACCATCGCTTCTTCATAGTTCGTAGGTTCATCATGATCTAATATCATGACCTCCAGAACAGGATTACCGTACCACTCTGGTGCGGATCTCACTCTGGTTGATCTACGAGGTTCAGTAGTATCTTGATCTAAAGTTTCATGATCATCATCATTAGGTTCCTCACTTATTGGTGTAGGTGTCGCAGAAACAGTTTTCTGTGATGTACTACTTCTCAATAAAGGAGTAGGTACAGTTACCTCGTCAAGTTCTACTTTCCTCCCACTCACTTCTTTCGAAAGAAACTCCTTCTCTAGAAAGTTTCCGAACTTAGCAACAAAAGTCTTGCCTTCGGATCTGTGATAGAAGGTGTATCCAACAGTTTCCTTTGGATATCCTATGAAGAAACATTTCTCCGATTTGGGTTCGAGCTTATCAGGTTGAAGCTTTTTCACATAAGCATCGCAGCCCCAAACTTTAAGAAACGACAACTTTGGTTTCTTGCCAAACCATAGTTCATAAGGCGTCGTCTCAACGGATTTAGATGGTGCCCTATTTAACGTGAATGCGGCCGTCTCTAGAGCGTATCCCCAAAACGATAGCGGTAAATCAGTAAGAGACATCATAGATCGCACCATATCTAGTAAAGTACGATTACGACGTTCGGACACACCATTACGCTGTGGTGTTCCGGGTGGCGTGAGTTGTGAAACTATTCCACAATTTTTCAAATGTACACCAAACTCGTAACTCAAATATTCTCCTCCACGATCAGATCGTAAAAACTTTAATTTCTTGTTACGATGATTTTCAACTTCACTCTGAAATTCTTTGAACTTTTCAAATGTTTCAGACTTGTGTTTCATTAAGTAGATATACCCATATCTGCTTAAGTCATCTGTGAAGGTGAGAAAATAACGATATCCGCCACGAGCCTCAATATTCATCGGTCCACATACATCGGTATGTATGATTTCCAACAAATCTGTTGCTCTCTCCATAGTACCGGAGAACGGTGTTTTAGTCATCTTGCCCATGAGGCACGGTTCGCAAGTACCAAGTGATTCATAATCAAGTGGTTCCAAAAGTCCATCAGTATGGAGTTTCTTCATGCGCTTTACACCGATATGACCTAAACGACAGTGCCACAAATAAGTTGCACTTTCATTATCAACTCTGCATCTTTTGGCTTCAACATTATGAATATGTGTATCACTACTATCGAGATTCATCAAAAATGGACCACTCTTCAAAGGCGCATGACCATAAAAGATATTACTCATATAAATAGAACAACCACTATTCTCTGATTTAAATGAATAACCGTCTCGCATTAAACAAGATCCAGATATAATGTTCATGCTCAACGCTGGCACCAAATAACAATTATTTAGGTCTAATATTAATCCCGAAGGTAGATGTAGAGGTAGCGTGCCGACCGTGATCACATCGACTTTGGAACCGTTTCCCACGCGCATCATCACCTCGTCCTTTGCTAGTGTCCGCTTATTCTGTAGTCCCTGTTTCGAGTTGCAAATATTAGCAACAGAACCAGTATCAAATACCCAGGTGCTACTGCGAGCATTAGTAAGGTACACATCAATAATATGTATATCACATATACCTTTGTTCACCTTGCCATCCTTCTTATCCGCCAAATACTTGGGGCAGTTCCGCTTCCAGTGACCAGTCTGCTTGCAGTAGAAGCACTCAGTTTCAGGCTTAGGTCCAGACTTGGGTTTCTTCTCTTGAGCAGCAACTCGCTTGCCGTTCTTCTTGAAGTTCCCCTTTTTCTTCCCTTTGCCCTTTTTCTTGAAACTAGTGGTTTTGTTAACCATCAACACTTGATGCTCCTTCTTGATTTCTACCTTCGTAGCTTTTAGCATTGCGAAGAGCTCGGGAATAGTCTTGTTCATCCCTTGCATATTATAGTTCATCACGAAGCTCTTGTAGCTTGGTGGCAGTGATTGGAGAATTCTGTCAATGACGCAATCATCTGGAAGAGTAACTCCCAATTGAATCAAGTGATTATTATACCCAGACATTTTGAGTATATGCTCACTGACAGAACTGTTCTCCTCCATCTTGCAGCTATAGAACTTATTGGAGACTTCATATCTCTCAATCCGGGCATTTGCTTGAAATATTAACTTCAACTCCTGGAACATCTCATATGCTCCATGACGTTCAAAACGTCGTTGAAGTCCCGGTTCTAAGCCGTAAAGCATGGCACACTGAACTATCGAGTAGTCATCAGCTTTGCTCTGCCAGACGTTCATAACTTCTGGTGTTGCTCTAGCAGCAGGCCTGGCACCTAGCGGTGCTTCCAGGACGTAATTCTTCTGTGCAGCAATGAGGATAATCCTCAAGTTACGGACCCAGTCCGTGTAATTGCTACCATCATCTTTCAACTTTGCTTTCTCAAGGAACGCATTAAAATTTAACTAAACAACAGCACGAGCCATCTATCTACAATCAACATAAACAAGCAAGATACTATCAGGTACTAAGTTCATGATAAGTTTATGTTCAGTTAATCAAATTAATTAAGAACTCCCACTTAGATAGGCATCCCTCTAATCCTCTAAGTGATCACGTGATCCAAATCAACTAAACCATAACCGATCATCACGTGATACGGAGTAGTTTTCAATGGTGAACATCGTTATGTTGATCATATCTACTATATGATTCACGCTCGACCTTTAGGTCTCCGTGTTCCGAGGCCATATCTTATATGCATAGCTCGTCAAGTATAACCTGAGTATTCCGCGTGTGCAACTGTTTTGCACCCGTTGTATTTGAACGTAGAGCCTATCACACCCGATCATCACGTGGTGTCTCAGCACGAAGAACTTTCGCACCGGTGCATACTTAGGGAGATAACTTCTTGATAATTAGTGAGAGATCATCTTATAATGCTACCGCCAATCAAAGCAAGATAAGATGTATAAAAAGATAAAAAGATAAACATCACATGCAATCAATATAAGTGATATGATATGGTCATCATCATCTTGTGCTTGTGATCTCCATCTCCGAAGCACCGTCATGATCACCATCGTCACCGGCGCGACACCTTGATCTCCATCGTAGCATCGTTGTCGTCTCGCCAATCTTATGCTTTCCACGACTATCACTACCGCTTAGTAATAAAGTAAAGCATTACAGGGCGATTGCATTGCATACAATAAAGCGACAACCATACGGCTCCTGCCGGTTGCCGATAACTCGGTTACAAAACATGATCATCTCATACAATAAAATATAGCATCATGTCTTGACCATATCACATCACAACATGCCCTGCAAAAACAAGTTAGACGTCCTCTACTTTGTTGTTGCAAGTTTTAGGTGGCTGCTACGGGCTTAAGCAAGAACTCATCTTACCTACGCATCAAAACCACAACGATAGTTTGTTAAATAGACTCCGTTTTAACCTTCTCAAGGACCGGGCGTAGCCACACTCGGTTCAACTAAAGTTGGAGAGACAGTCTTCCGCAAGCCATCTATGTGCAAAGCACGTCGAGGGAACCGGTCTCGCGTAAGAGTACGCGTAAGGTTGGTCCGGATCGTCTCGTCCAACAATACCGCTGAACCAAAGTATGACATGCTGGTAGGCAGTATGACTTGTATCGTCCACAACTCACTTGTGTTCTACTCGTGCAAATAACATCAAACCATAAAAACCTAGGCTCTGATACCACTGTTGGCGAACGTAGTAATTTCAAAAAATTTCCTACGCACACGCAAGATCATGGTGATGCATAGCAACGAGGGGAGAGTATGATCTACGTACCCTTGTAGATCGCAACGGAAGCGTTTGACACAACGTAGAGGAAGTAGTCGTACGTCTTCTTCCCGGTCCGACCGATCCAAGCACCGTTACTCCGGCACCTCCGAGCTCTTAGCACACGTTCAGCTCGATGATGATCCTCGGGCTCCGATCCAGCAAAGCGTCGAGGAAGAGTTCCGTCAGCACGACGGCGTGGTGACGATCTTGATGTACTACTGACGCAGGGCTTCGCCTAAGCACTGCGACAATATGACCGAGGTGGAATTTGGTGGCAGGGGGCACCGCACACGGCTAAGGAAAGATCTCAATGATCAATTGTGTGTCTAGAGATGCCCCCTGCCCCGTATATAAAGGGGCAAAGGGGGAGGGGTGCGGCAGCCATAGGAGGAGTCCTACTCCCGCTGGGAGTAGGACTCCCCTCCAATCCTATTCCTAATAGGACTCCCCAAGTGGGGAAAGAGAGAGGGGCTGGCCGGCCACCTTCCCTAGTCCTAATAGGACTAGGGGAAGGGGGGGGGGAGGCGCGCAGCCCATGAGGGCAGCCCTTTCACCTTTCCACCAAGGCCCATGTTGGCCCATTTGGCTCCCGGGGGGTTCCGGTAACCCTCCCGGTATTCCTGTAAAATCCCGATTTCACCCGGAACACTTCCGATGTCCAAACATAGGCTTCCAATATATCAATCTTTACGTCTCGACCATTTCGAGACTCCTCGTCATGTCGGTGATCACATCCGGGACTCCTAACAACCTTCGGTACATCAAAATGCATAAACTCATAATAACTGTCATCGTAACGTTAAGCGTGCGGACCCTACGGTTCGAGAACAATGTAGACATGACCGAGACACATCTCCGGTCAATAACCAATAGCGGGACCTGGATGCCCATATTGGCTCCTACATATTCTACGAAGATCTTTATCGGTCAGACCGCATAACAACATACGTTGTTCCCTTTGTCATCGGTATGTTGCTTGCCCGAGATTCGATCGTCAGTATCCAATACTTAGTTCAATCTCGTTACCGGCAAGTCTCTTTACTCGTTCCGTAATACATCATCCCGCAACTAACTCATTAGTTGCAATGCTTGCAAGGCTTAAGTGATGTGCATTACCGAGAGGGCCCAGAGATACCTCTCCGACAATCGGAGTGACAAATCCTAATCTCGAAATACGCCAACCCAACATCTACCATTGGAGACACCTGTAGTACTCCTTTATAATCACCCAGTTACGTTGTGACGTTTGGTAGTACCCAAAGTGTTCCTCCGGCAAACGGGAGTTGCATAATCTCATAGTCATAGGAACATGTATAAGTCATGGATAAAGCAATAGCAACATACTAAACGATCGGGTGCTAAGCTAATATAATGGGTCATGTCAATCAGATCATTCAACTAATGATGTGACCTCGTTAATCAAATAACAACTCTTTGTTCATGGTTAGGAAACATAACCATATTTGATTAACGAGCTAGTCTAGTAGAGGCATACTAGTGACACTCTGTTTGTCTATGTATTCACACATGTATTATGTTTCCACTTAATACAATTCTAGCATGAATAATAAACTTTTATCATGATATAAGGAAATAAATAATAACTTTATTATTGCCTCTAGGGCATATTTCCTTCAGGGATCGGGGCTAGGGTTTGATAGGCGCTAGGGTTGGGCCTGCCTGGCTAGGCTGCTGGGCTCTCTTCTCCCTCTCTCTTATTCTCTAGAAACAAAAAATAACATAGAAGAAAAGGAGAAGAAAGGATGTGTTGGGGAAGAAATTGGACACACGGATAATTTTCCCGGACTCACAAAAATGTGCTTGATCCTGGAAAAATAGAAATGAGCACACACGAGAAGTTGAATTCAAACTCATTTGAATTTAATTCAAATGTTTTGAACTAGGACAAGGTTTTTGAAGTGTCCAAAAATGTTGAGATTGTTGGTGCAGCTCCGGAAAATGATGAAAGAAATTATGGGCAAGGTTGGAGACCAGGAATTGAGATAACAAAGGCATGGGATATTTCCAAGTGTGTTATGATTAAATCCAAATAAATGGAATAATTTTATTATAGCTCCCTAATAATATTGAGAGGCTTTAATATGTTATAAAGAGAAATCACAAGTGAATTCCCCCGATTTAAATGGATCAAAGACCCATGCAATTTATTTAGTTGAGTTTTAAAAATTAAATGACATGATGGCATGATGACATGATGCAATGAAAAATAAATAGAGCAAGCAAAATGAAACACACGGTGATCACAAAATATATGGAAGTCTTCTAGAGCGTCGGTCTCGGGGCGTTACAACAATCCACCACTACGAGCGGATCTCGTCCCGAGATCTAGGATAGCACCGGAGAGAAGCGGAAGAGGAAGAGGTAAAACAAAGTTGCTTCTTTGACAAACGAGTGAAACCACAAACCTTGAGAGGTTGAACAAACTGAAAGAAAGAATACAAGAGAGATGAACGAGATTGAAAACACTCCATTATCAAAGAGGAACAAGGAACATTGCGAGAACCTTTGTAGGTTGAAGAATATGAAACAAGAGCTTAACGGATCAAAAGGAATATGAAAGCACACCGGTAGAAAAGAAAAACAAGGAACACCATGTGAACCTTGGAGTTTGCAAAGCTATGAATGACGAGAACAATGGACGCGAAGTACATGCAAGCACTCCGGTTGAAACGAGATGTACAAGGAACGATAAGGATCAATTACGAAAACGCTCCGGTTGGAAATGGAAGGCATAGAATATGAACTTGGCAAAATGAAAGCACTTGGATGAGACTCCGGTTAAAAGAGGAATGATAGACATAACACTCCGGTTAAATGGATAAGCATGAAAAGAATATGATCTTGGCAAAATGAGATGATGGGTGAAGAGAGCAACATCACAATGCCTCTGGAAGAAAGAATAGAAGATTGATTGATGGAAGGAAAAGAACGGAGAAGAAAACAACATGTTGTACCTCAAGTGAATTTGATATAGCATCCTTGCAAGAAGGTTAGAAAAGAATTGTTGGAAAACCAACAACGAAAAGAATAAGCTTGTAGTGGGCTTATGGAAACATCTCAAAATTATGAGGTGATCGCCGACCACAAGCGGAAAAGATTGAATAGCTGAGAGGAAAGAACAAATGCAAAACTCCATTTCAAAAGAATACGGAGAATTAATTGCACTTCAAGATGCAAGAAGAAAATATTCTTGAGATCCTCCAAAAGAATCTTGATGAACACTTAAAGAGTGAATTAACTCATGATGAACCACTGTGAAGAACTCTGGTAACAAAAGGATGACGAGATAAATCGAAGGATGAAAGGAATAAGGTTAAGCCTTGCGATGATTCGGATGGAGCTTCGAGATGAGACAAGAGAGAAGACTTGGAACTCCGGAAAAGAAAAGGTGAACCACTTAGCATCGAGAGATTATTCAACATGAACAATCTTCGGAGAAAAGAGTTAATCAACTTGATCACAATGAAATGAGAATAAGAATTATATTATGCTTATCCTCCATCAATTATATTGATGAGAAGCAATGGATTTCATACCACTTATTCACATTTGGGAAAAGATTGAGGGAAGATATACCGCAACACTTGGGAAAATCTTCATGAGCCACCGGTAGGATTTAAAGAACGAATTAATTGATACGATAACAACAGAAAAGAAATCTTCAATGAACCACCGTTAGACATGAAAACGAACGAAGAAAAGAGAATGAATCACCAGGAAGAATTTGAAAATGAACGAAGATACTTGAGTAAAACAAGATGCGCGAATTGATTAAAGAAAGCTTGAACGAAGCACCGGTACAACTATGGAACGAACGAAGCTGAAAACTTGGAGCGAAGAATATTCCGAAAAGATGACCTCCGGATGATCGAGAGAGAAAACAACTCCTGAAATACTCCAGATGGATGAAAAGAATTTGCACAAGTGGAAACATTTGAGAGGATAGCATCAAGCTAGCGACATGAATCTTCGGGAGAACGGACAAGATTTAAGAGAAATTCTTCTTCGGTTTTTAAATGTTGAGAATGACGACGAGGAACACCAGCAAAATTGTTGAGATACTCCGGGAGAATGAAAAGAGGAAAGATTGGCCCGATCATGAATGAATTTGAAAGAGGTCTTGGAGAAGGCATCTGACCGATGAAATTCATACTTACGTCAAATTTCGAAAGAACTAGAGAATACCTCCGGGAAAATTAGAAGAGTCAGGTAAGATCCTGGGAAAAGACCTGTGGGTTAGGTCCCACTGAAAAGAAAACACCGTTGGAAAGGATTGGTTGAATGAGAAATGATGCACCAGAACAATTGAAAGAATTGAATGAGGTGACAAACTCGAAATAATAGAATGCGAACATGAATCTTCTGAGATGTCTTCAGCACTCCGGGATAATAGAATGGTGAGGGGCGAACGAGCAAAGGGAAATATTTGAGCCGAGGGAAAGAATACGATCGACAACGAAAAACTTGAATTGGATCCACCGGAAAGAGAATGCGACGAACAATGATGAACTAGACGAGACTTCACCGGTTGAGACAAATGAGGAAAGACTGAAGAGACTCTGCACGAATGAAATTGATGCCCGAATAGAGGCTCAGACTCCGGGAAGAAAAATGGGTGGGTGGGCGGGAAAACACAGACAACTTGAAGCGGGGAACCGACGAATAAGTTGAAGAGAAAGCACCGGTTGAAATAATTGAGGAGAGAATGCAAAGGTTTCGCACGAGTATGATGGATACTCAATTACAGACTCCGGTTCCGAAAAGAAGAAGGGTGGGCGATTGGAAAAAACAAGGACAACTTCGGACAGGAAAACCATATCGATTGAAAAGAACTGAGGACTGATCTTGCAAATGTTGACGAGGATCGAAACCACTCGAAGAGAAGTGCGCCGTATTGAAGAGGATGGACAACGAACGAAAACTAACCGCGTGATCCTAAAGGAAAATTTGAAGGGGAAGAGGAGTAGTTCAAAACACCTACGTCAAGATTCCTTAGCAGAGCGATGAAAGGGCAGAGGAGTAAAAAGAAGTCCTACTCTCCGATATAACTAGACTCTGAAAAAGTTTTCTTCTAGACTCGACATCGGCCAAACTACACGATCAATCAAGGGGGGCTCCTAAGGTTGGTCGAGGCTCTGATACCAACTTGTCACGCCCAAGATGCGACCCTATCCTAAAGGAACTCAAAGGTCCCACCAAGGATAGAAGCGCATCTTGAAGATGCTTTCGCAAGGTGGATATCATTACATCAACATTACATAATAGTGGGGATACAACTAAGACATACAATGTCACATGAATACAACAACACATCATACAAGAGAAACAACATCCAGCTACGGATGAAGCATAAACAGAAACCCAAACAACATCCACCCTGCTAGCCCAAGCTGCCGACCAAGAACCTAACCCAAATCGACGACGAAGAAGAAGAAGAACTCCAACACGAATAAACATCGCTCTCGCGTCATGATCATCGCATAACCTGTACCTGCAACTGGTGGTGTAGTAATCTGTGAGCCACGAGGACTCAGCAATCCCATTACCATGGGTATCAAGACTAGCAAAGCTTAATGGGTAAGGAGGGGGAAAGTGGTGAGGTTGCAGCAGCGACTAAGCAGAGTATGGTGGCTAACTTACGCAAATAAGAGCGAGGAGAGAAGCAAAGCAAGCGGTCGTCAACTAGTAATGATCAAGAAGTGATCCTGAACTCCTACTTACGTCAGACATAACCCAGAAACCGTGTTCTCCTCTCGATCAACCCCGAAAAGAGACACTCACGGTTACACACACGGTTGGTGTATTTTAGAAGTGTTTACTTTAAGTTTACTACAATCGGACATTAACAAATTCCCATCTACCACATAACCGCGGGCACGGCTTTCGAAAGTTCAAACCCTGCAGGGGTGTCCCAACTTAGCCCATGATAAGCTCTCGCGATCAACGAAGGATATTCCTTCTCCCCAGGAGGACCCGACCAGTCTCGGAATCCCGGCTACAAGACATTTCAACAATGGTAAAACAAGTCCAGCAAAGCCGCAGGGATGTGTCGACAAATCCTGATAGGAGCTGCACATATCTCGGTCTCAGGGCACACCGGATTGTCCAAACTTCCGGTAGGCGAGTCCAGAGTTGCCCCTGGTGGCCACCGGCGGCTGACGGTTTGGACCAGCACTCAAGACGAGTACTGGCCCAGGGGGGGGGGGGTAAAATAAAGATGACCCTCGAGAGCGCGACTCCCAAGGGAAAAAGGGCTAGGTGAGGCAAATGTAAAACCAAGGTTGGGCCTTGCTGGAGGAGTCTTATTCAAAGTGAACTGTTAAGGGGGTCCCATAAATCACCCAACCGCGTTAGGGACGCAAAATCCAGGAACATAATACCGATATGACGGAAACTAGGGCGGCAAGAGTGGAACAAAACACCAGGCATAAGGCCGAGCCTTCCACCCTTTACCAAGTATATAGATGCATTAATAATATAAGAGATATTGTGATATCCCAACATAAACATAAACCAACATGGAGCAATCTTCATCTTCACCTACAACTAGCAACGCTATAAGAGGGGCTGAGCAAAAGCGGTAACATAGCCAAACAATGGTTTGCTAAGAAGGGTGACATAGGTTAGAGGTTCATGGCAATTTGGGAGGCTTGATAAGCAAGTGGTAGGTAACGCATCATAGCGATAGAACGAAGCAACTAGCATAGCAATGATAGTAGTTAGATCCAAGGTGACGGTCATCTTGCCTGAAATCCCGCTAGGAAGAAGAACGAGTCCATTAAGAAGACAAACGGACGTAGTCGAACGAATCCTCACAACTCCGGAACGAAACCGAAGCTAACGAGAGAAGCAAACCGGAAAGAACAAAACAACATAGTAAACAACTGAGAGAGTCCTGGATTAGGGGGTGTTCGGATAGGCGAACTATATCTTCAGCCGGACTCCAGGACTATGAAGATACAAGATTGAAGACTTCGTCCCGTGTCCGGAAGGTTCTTTCCTTGGCGTGGAAGGCAAGCTAGGCGTGCGGATATTCAAGATCTCCTACCAATGTAACCGACTCTGTGTAACCCTAACCCTATCCGGTGCCTATATAAACCGGAGGGTTGTAGTCTGTAGGACGAACACATCATAACCATCATCATACCCATAGGCTAGCTTCTAGGGTTTAGCCTCCTTGATCTCGTGGTAGATCTACTCTTGTACTACCCATATCATCAATATTAATCTAGCAGGAATAGGGTTTTACCTCCACCAAGAGGGCCCGAACCTGGGTAAAATAAAGTGTCCCTTGTCTCCTGTTACCATCCGACCTTGACACACAGATCGGGACCCCCTACCCGAGATCCGCCGGTTTTGACCTCGACATTGGTGCTTTCATTGAGAGTTCCTCTGTGTCGTCGCCTTTAGGCCCGATGGCTCCTTTGGTCATCAACAACGATGAGGTCCAGGGTGAGACTTTTCTCCCCGGACAGATCTTCATCTTCGGCGGCTTCGCTCTGCGGGACAACTCGCTTGGCCATCTAGAGCAGATCGAAAGCCACGCCCCTGGCCATCAAGCCAGGTGGGGAAGCTTAAACTACACGGCAGATACCCTCGGAGACCTGATCTTCGACGGATTCAAGCCACAGCCAAGCGCGCCGCACTATCTCGAGGGGCATGATATAGCTCTGCCTCCGAACAGTGTCCTGGAGGCCGCGTACGCTCCGGCCCCGATCCTCGATCCGGAGCCCGCTGCGTTCTTTGAGGATGAACGGTTGGACGTCACCTTGGGGGCTGCGATCTTAAAAGCCATTGAGCCAAACGCAAGCCCCGCACTCCGCATGGCACATGACTCCAAGGAGCCGGACTCTTCTCCGAACTCCGAACCTCCCGCGCCCCTGCCAATCGAATCAGATTGGGCGCCGGTAATGGAGTTCACCTCCGCGGACATCTTTCAGTATTCGCCTTTTGGTGATATTCTGAAATCTCTCAAGTCTCTCTCTTTTTCAGGAGAGCCCAGGCCGAAATGTGGCCTGCGAGGTTGGGATTCGGACGGCGAAGAAACTCAAAGCCCACCCACCACCCACTTAATAGCCACTGTCGATGATTTAACCGACATGCTCGACTTTGGCTCCGAAGACTTCGACGGTATGGACGACGTAGACGGAGACGAATGGGAACCAGCGCCCATAGGGCACTGGACCTCCACCCCACTTAATGACGTATTCATGGTGGATACACCTGAAAAAACTCACAATGAGGAAGAAGGGGGCGAAAAGAAGGGTAAACCCTCCCAAAAGCACTCAAAGCGGCGACGTAAACGCCGAGCGAAGCCCCGCCTCGATCAAAACCCAGCCATAGAGCAGGACGAGCCGGCAGATGACGAACGCATCCCAGACCAGCCGTCCGAACAGGGCAACGCGGGCAGAGAGGACGAACAGTCCTCCCCCGGTCATAACAGAACTCCAGACGATACCACGCCGGATAAAATCATTGGAGCAGAAGAATCTCCAAGAAAGGCTCGTCGCCACGGCACGAAGCCTGAAGAAGCAGAAGCAAAAGCTAAAGACGGCGGAAGATGCACTCAAAACAAGATGGAGCAAAGTAATCAAGACCGCAGACAAATACGGCGGCAGCCGCCGCACCATAAGCTATCCGAAGAGAAAGCTACTGCCCGAATTCGACCAGGAGGCCCTAGAGCCCCCAAACTCGAAAAACAAAAAGGCTACACGGTCGAATAAACGACCTTTCGGCCACTACAATACGGCAAACGGCGCCGCACTCAATGCGGCATGCGACACAATCAAAGACTCGCATCATGGCCCAGCCAGGTCCATTTACGGGCCAAGAAAGCAAGCTCTCGCAAGCAATGCAACAAATCCACCATCAGAATCCGGCACACCCAAATATAGGGGTGCCGCACACCCTCTATGTTTCACCGACGAGGTCCTGGAATATGAATTCCCAGAGGGATTTAAACCCGTTAACATAGAGGCGTACGATGGAACAACAGACCCGGGAGTCTGGATCGAGGATTATATCCTCCACATACATATGGCTAGAGGAGATTATCTCCACGCCATAAAATATTTACCCCTTAAGCTTAAAGGGCCAGCCCGGCACTGGCTTAAAAGCCTTCCCGAAAACACAATTGGAAGTTGGGAAGAGCTCGAGGGCGCTTTCCGAGCAAATTTTCAAGGGACCTACGTCCGTCCCCCGGACGCAGACGACCTCAGTCAACTCAGCAATCCGGAGAATCAGCTCGGCAGTTCTGGAACAGATTCCTCACTAAAAAGAATCAAATAGTGGATTGTCCGGACGCCGAAGCCCTAGCGGCTTTCAGGCACAATGTCCGAGACGAATGGCTCGCCAGACACCTCGGCCAGGAAAAGCCAAGAACAATGGCCGCACTCACAAGCCTCATGACCCGCTTTTGCGCAGGTGAGGACAGCTGGTTGGCACGATGCAGCCCCAGTGACCCAAGTACATCAGAAATCAGGGATGGAAACGAGAAACCACGGTGATACAAGGACCTTCGCCGAATCAAAAGAAAAAGTCCGAAGAGCACGACAGTCAATGCCGGATTCAAAGGCTCACGGCAAAATCAGACAAAATCACCCCCTCAGGATAATAGGGAAGATCCGTCCAGTCTAAAGAGAATCATGGACAGGATATGTCAGATACACAGTACTCCTGGAAAGCCTGCTAATCATACCCACAGAGACTGTTGGGTTTTCAAACAATCCGGAAGGCTTAACGCCGAACACAAGGGGCTCGACACACCAAGTGAGGAAAAGGACGAACCCCAAAAGCAGAACACCAGGAAGCAAAAGAACTTCCCGCAAGAAGTCAAAATAGTGAACTCACTTCACATAACAAGGCATGAGGCACCCATAAAGGTCCGCACATTCAAGCCTATCCCTCAGGAGTCTGGCCACTGGTCACTAAAGCCAATCATTTTTGATCAGCTAGATTATTCTCGCAATATCAAACACGCATGCCGGACTGCCCTGATGCTTAATCCAATAATAGACGGATTCCAGTTTACCAACGTCCTTATGGACGGTGGCAGTGGACTAAATCTGATATATCAGGATACAATTCACCGCATGGGCATAAACCCAGCACGAATCCGTCACAGTAAAACCTCCTTTCAAGGAGTAGCACCAGGCCCGGACACCCACTGTATGGGTTTTCTCCGGCTTGTGGTCATATTTGGCTTTGCCAATAACTTTCGTCGCGAAAAGCTTATCTTCCACATAGTCCCGTTTTCTAGTCGCTATCAAGCACTAATGGGACGCAGAGCTTTCGCTCGCTTTAACGCAATACCGCATTATGCATCCCTCACGCTAAAGATGCCCGGTCCTCAAGGCATCATCTCTTTAAAGGGAGCATACTAAACTACATCTCCTCCAAACGGAGGATTGTGCGGCCGCTTAAACGGCCGCCCAACAAAATGGCCTCGCCAGCCAAAAGACATTTTCGATGTAAGTCATAAAAGGCCGCGGACCCGGACTCAATGAGTTCGGCACAAGCCCATTTTCGTTATAGGCTTGGTACGCCTCTCCAGGGGCTGTACGCAGAGACAATAAAACTCGACCGTATCTATTTCTCACTTCACATTTTATTTATTATTCTTTTTGATCCGCACGACCCATTTTTCAATTTAGTTCTTCCCTTTTACAGATGAACGTCGTACGGCGCCCGTCCAGGACACGGCACAGTGGAGACACAGGCGCAGACGTGCAGTAGGGACCCGCCCCAAAGGATTCTTCTTAGATTAAGACCCTGCGTAAACCTTTTTTACTGTCTCTTGCTGCTATACATCCCCTGGTTTACCTCACTATAACCATGGAGGAGACTGGCGTTTGGCATGTGGCCACGCCAGAATTCTTGCTCGTACCTAGACACAAGGGGCTTTTTTTTTTCTTTTTCAAGGGTGTTGTTTCACACGCACCCACAAAGACCGAACACCTTAGGGAGTGTTCGGCGTCGCGAGTTTTGGCACTATATGCATCAGCTCCGAGTCATGATTTTGGTCACATGTTGGGTTGCCCGGCTCCTGAGTTCGGCCACCTTACGTTCCGTTCTGTCGGCTAAGGTTGCATCAGGAGAACTACTGCGATTGTGCCCCGGTTCGGCCGGGTGAGCACCTCTGTAGAGAAAGCCGAAAACCGACTGTCATGATGTAGCGTGAGACTGGTCGCCACTCGATGACTTATAGGAATTTATCGAATTCCTCCGTTTTGACGAAGGGCCGCTTCCCGGTCAGGCACATATGCGTCCCGAATTCGGGTAAACGCAGTCGCCATTAAAGGGCTACCTAAAGAGTCCCACTGTCAAGCTCCTATGGCTAAGTGAAAGTGTTAAAGCATTATAGTCCGGTTGCCTAGCCCGCGGCACTATCACCTCCTTTGTAGGACCAAGACGTTGGGTTAAGTGTGAAAATGCGTTCTCCGCGCGCACCCCCGCACTATGTGCGTGGGGGCTGAAGCCAACGACTGCAATCTTTCAGAATTTATATATTAAAACGGCCGCACAGGAGGTGTTATTAATACTGGAAGGCACAAGTCTAAATTACGCCATTACAATTTATAAAAATATTGATCTACGATTACATATGCTGTCATAAAACAGCATCTTTCGAACACTGCGTCTCTATTATACGAGCGCCCGCGAGGACTTCCTCAAAATAGTGCTCGGAAGGAATTCGGCCTTTATCCTAATCACGGGACGCAACAACGGTGGGCTCCATATCTGCCCAGTATGTCTTGACACGGGCAAGAGCCAGCCGCGCGCCCTCTATGCAAGCGGACCTCTTTAGAGCTTCAATCCGAGGCACCACGTCAAGAAATTGCTGCACCAAACTGAAATAGCTTCTCGGCTTCGATCTCCCCGGACACAGGCGGTCCATGGCATACTTCATGGTGAGTCCGGACAACCTATTCAGCTCGGCCCATTGGGCCAGGCGATCATCCACTGATAGTGGACGCTCTGGATTAGTGAACTGCGACCAGAAGAGCTTCTCCACTTCATGATCTTTCTTATCTTGAAAGTACCTGGTCGCATCAGCGGCACTAGCCGACAAATCCAGAGAGGTGTCCTCCATGCTCCACGCTCGGTCCAACGGGGCGAACTTCGGATCACAGAATTTTCTCCGCAGCAGGAAGGGCTTTCCATCCGCAATTAGTCCGGCTTGACGCAGCTCTTCCCTTGACGCTCTCATACCAGAGCGGGCGTCCTTGGCGTCGGCAACGGCCTTCTCTAAATCCGTCTGCCGGGCTCGACCTTCCTCTTTAAGAAGTTTGCAACGGTCAGTAGCACTTTTCAACTTCACGGCTATATCAGCCATCTCCTCCTTGCTTCGGCAATGGGAAGCATGTTCGGCTTTTAGCTCTTCATGGGCTCTTCCGGCAGCCGCATCGCTTTTTCTGGCTTGTTCCTTTGCTTTGGCGAGCTCGGCCCTAAGTCCTTCTATGGCCGCCGCACCATCTGCATCAAGCATACACAAGGTAAGATATTCACATAAAGCTCCTCTTACTAACAATCGCCAAATAAACTCAATACCTTGAGCATCATCAAGCCGCTTGTTAACAAGCACGATGTCGGCTTCTGCCTCATCGAGTTGCCGTTTCATTTCGGCAAAATCTCGAGTTCGGCTCGACTCCGGACAACCTGCCACCTACACACAAAGGTGCCACTTAAAGGACCTGGGATTAAGATCCTCTGCGCGCCGCTAATCTTTGCGGCACACAAAGTCTCAGGGGCTACTATCTATACAGGGCGCATGTTATTATGCGCAATTAACACTAATGTTCGTTATTCAAAACGTACCTCAAGGCCCGCCAGTAAACTCTTGACGGCCTCGTTCAGTCCGCTCTCCGCGGATGAAATCTTTTCAATCACCATGTGCATCAACACACGATGCTCCTCTGAAACAGAGGCTCGGCCCAGCAGAACCTTCAGATCCTCCGACCGAACACCAGATGGTGCCGGACTCGTCCCATGGCCTTCTTCGGAGGCCGGACACGGAGAACCTCGGGGGGCCGCATGATCACCTTATGCCTCTGGCAGATTCGGAGAAAACCTCTGCGACGACACTTCGGCGTCGCCCGCCTTGCTAGGCGATGAAGGAGGAGGCGTTCGGCTCTCCATCATCTCCGGAAGAAGATCCCCCGATGACGAGCTCTGCCGAGAAGGGTCGAGGTCCGAACTACAAGGTAAGGTTTCGGTTAAAACTTCTCAGATATAAAAGGATTTCTCTTAAAAGAATGACTCTCTTTCTACTTACGGCTCGTTGGAGGGCTGCTCCTTTTGAGGATTTAGTTCGGCCGAGGGGATCCCCGGCGTCGGGTCCTCTGACGCGGATTCTTTCCCCCGCTTTGGGGCTACGGCTCCCGGGTCGTCAGAGGCGGCCCTTTTCTTTCCCTTAGGAGGAGAATTATCGATTCCCCCCTTTGGAATGGTCTCTTTCGGAGAGGCCACGGTCTCCTTGCTTGCTCCCATATTTCCCCCCAAAGGCACTACCTCTAGCATCCTGACTAGCACAGGATCCAGCCTGGTTTTAGGAAGGGGAGCCGGACACCGGATCAGCTTCGCCTTCACTATCCACTCCTGCTTAAAAGGAGAAGTACTATTAAAAAATAAGTCAATTGTACGGATAGAAGGTCCGGGCGCAAGGTCACCTACTTCTGTATCCGGGCGGTTGCGTTTTAAACCAGCATCCTTGGTCAAATCCGGACTCACTCCTTGTGGTCCGAAGAACAGTCTATACATCTCCGTAGGCGTCATGCCCATGAAATTTCGGAGAACTCGCGGCCCCTCTGGGTTGAACTCCCACAAGCGGAGGGGGCGACGTTGGCCGGGCAGTGTCCGGCGAATCAGCCCAACTTGTGTCACCTTGACCAGGTTGAGGTCTCCTTTTAGGAGATCCTTTATGCGGCCCTGCAACAGAGGAACATCTTTGGGCAAGCCCCGATCTAACCCTGTGTTGATCCACGATGTTAAACGTGGTGGGGGGCCCGAGCGAAAGGCGGGAGGCGCTACCCAAGTGGTGCCCCGGGGAGAGGTGATGTAGAACCAATCATGTTGCCATAAGCCGAGCTCCTCTTGAAAAGTGCCCTCGGGCCATGGAGCATCGGTATTCCTTTTTTATAACAGCACCTCCGCACTCTACGTGATGCCCCTCGATTATCTTCGATTCTACCTTGAAGGTCTTGAGCCATAATCCGAAGTGAGGAGTGATATGGAGAAACGCTTCACACACAACAATGAAGGAGGAGATATGGAGGATGGACTCCGGGGCTAGGTCATGGAATTCCAGCCCATAATAAAACATCAGCCCCCTTACGAAAGGATCCGTTGGGAAGCCTAATCCCCGAAGGAAGTGGGAGATGAATACTACGCTCTCACCAGGCTGAGGGCTTGGGATCGCTTGTCCTTGAGCAGGCAACCTGTGCGGGATCTCGCTGGTCAGGAACCTAGCCTCCCTCAACCTTGATACGTCCTCCTCCGTAACGGAGGAGGGCATCCATCGGCCTTGAAGGCCGGAGCCGGACATTGTCGACGGTCCGGTGCGCCTAGAATCTAAAAGCCTGGGGTGTTGGAACTCGAGGCTATGAGCGAGCTTGTTTTGAGAACACAAGAGGGGAGCGAGGTCTCGGTCTCTTTATAAGAGGCAGAATATCAAGAGCCCTCCCCGTAACCGTCTGGGACTAGCCTTTAATCAAGGCAGGACGTGCTTAACGGGCACGGTTGGGTTACCCGCGTCCGTATTAATGAGAATCCCGTTAAAGGGGGCACACGATCTCTGCTTCGACAAGACGTGCCAAGGAAACCGCCTTGTTGAACGTGCTGCGGTGGAACAACAAAAAATAATCCATACAGAAGGCTTGGTCGCAGTGTTATGACGCACTGCGGAATACGTCAGCAGATTTGATTTGTGTTTGTATTATTCTCTATATGGCAATACGTGGAAACTTGTTTTGCAGAGCCGGACACTATTTTTTGGTGTTTATTATCTTCTTGAAGAATTTGGAGGAGGAACCCGCCTTGCAATGCCGAAGACAATTTGCGCGCCGGACTCGTCATCATTGAAGCCTGGTTCAGGGGCTACTGAGGGAGTCCTGGATTAGGGGGTGTTCGGATAGCCGAACTATATCTTCAGCCGGACTCCAGGACTATGAAGATACAAGATTGAAGACTTCGTCCCGTGTCCGGAAGGTTCTTTCCTTGGCGTGGAAGGCAAGCTAGGCGTGCGGACATTCAAGATCTCCTACCAATGTAACCGACTCTGTGTAACCCTAACCCTATCCGGTGCCTATATAAACAGGAGAGTTGTAGTCCGTAGGACGAACACATCATAACCATCATCATACCCATAGGCTAGCTTCTAGGGTTTAGCCTCCTTGATCTCGTGGTAGATCTACTCTTGTACTACCCATATCATCAATATTAATCTAGCAGGAGTAGGGTTTTACCTCCACCGAGAGGGCCCGAACCTGGGTAAAATAAAGTGTCCCTTGTCTCCTGTTACCATCCGACCTTGACGCACAGATCGGGACCCCCTACCCGAGATCCGCCGGTTTTGACACCGACAACAACCATCACATAAACATGGCATGATGCACAACCAACATAAACATGGCATGATGCACAACCAAGGATGATGCATGTCCGGTTTAAAGAGGCATGGCATGGCAAAGTGCACAAACAGTACTACAAGTTAAGTGGGGCACAATATGCAACGAGTTGCATATTGACGAAACACCACATCAATTATTTAGTTCACTTCCGGTTAGGTACTCAACAATATTAAATGTTGGTTAACATGGCAATAGGTGAAGCATAACAAAACTATACCATCTAAACAATTTAAATGGAGCCGGATATAACAAACAACAAATCCGGTAAATCCCCATATGCATTTAGCAAATTGATGGAAACAACAAATATAAACATTTTAAATGTTGTTATTGTGATGCGGATGACATATGCAAGTTTTAATCAATTTTATGAAAATGTTGACATGAGCATGTGATGAAGCATTTTTCACCGTGGTAGAAGAAAGGGGTGCCACGGCAACGAATCCGAAAATTGCCACGTCAACATATCGGTTCTGGTAGCTCATGGAGATACCGGTGCAAAAGGAAGCGTGCGGATGTGCGAAACATGCTAGAGATGGTGGGGTGCTCCCGACTACCGGGTTCCCACGGGTTAGTGGCATGGAAACGAGTGACAATTCGGACACGGTGCAAGCACGAGCATCTCATACATCACACAACATTCGTTCACGGGCGTTGTCTCGGTGGTTATACCTTCCAAGGGAGCATTCTCGAGCGGTTCGAGTTCATAGAGGAAGTAGTTTTTCTCGTGATGGTAGTGGAAGTAGGGGTACACGTTCGTTTTCGAAGAGGTACTTGACGGGTCCGAATCCCTTCGGGGTTGTCGTGGTACTTGCGGTCTCGGCGATGGTAGTCGTCACGTTCGGAGGTGAACTTGATGTACCCATGTGCTTCACGGGTCATCGTTGAAATTCACGAAATCCATCCACAGGTAGCCGTCCGTGGTCGTACTCAATGGTCTCGAGGATCGTAGTCAAACTTGGCGGTCCATATGGTCACCGAAACGAAGCAACACGAGGGCCTCGAGTGGGCAGCAACAAGGACTGGCGGTGCGTGAGCAGCGGCAGGAAGCGGGCACGCTCAAGGGATAGCAGCAGAGGGCAGCAGCAGCAGTGAGGCAATGGTGGTGGCCTAGCACGGTGCCGAAGTCGGGGAACAGGTGGATCCAAGGTCCCCAGCAGCAGGGAAGGCATCTGGCGAAACGGCAGAGACAGGGCGAGGTCGACGACGAGCTGGGGAAGGCGCTGTGGGGCTTTACGGACGCCTGCACTTGTCGGAGATGGCGAGCGAAGGCGGGGGAGGCGGTCACGGTGGCCGACAGAGTCGAACGGACTCGGGCACGCGTTGCAGTGAAAAGACGGACGGCGAGGCGTCTGAAGCGGGGAAGGAGCACGGGCGACGCGCTTGGGTGCCGGCACGGTGGTCGATGGAGAGGGGCTTGGCGCGGAGGGGACGATCTCGCTCCGGTGAGGGTGCAGAGGTCCAAGGCACGGCTCCATCGACGTGGACGAGGCGAGGAGGAGCTGCTGCCGTTCGTCCCGGCGCTCGACAGAACAGCGCAGGCAGGACTTGGCGGCGGGGCCTCGGCAGCAGGGAGGCGCGGCCATGGTAGGGCCCGACGGATCCGGACGGGGGCGGTGCTTGACGACGGAGGGAGACAAGAGGCAGAGGAGAATGAGGGCGTGAGGTGGCGGCGCTACGGGATCGAGCGAGAGGCTCTCGCTCCTCTCTGGCGGCGCGAGCGGGGGAAGGAGGGAGAGACCAGGGGATCGAGAGGAGGGGATCGGGGCTAGGGTTTGATAGGCGCTAGGGTTGGGCCTGCCTGGCTAGGCCGCTGGGCTCTCATCTCCCTCTCTCTTATTCTCTAGAAACAGAAAATAACATAGAAGAAAAGGAGAAGAAAGGAGGTGTTGGGGAAGAAACTGGACACGCGGATAATTTTCTCGGACTCACAAAAATGTGCTTGATCCTGGAAAAATAGAAATGAGCACACGCGAGAAGTTGAATTCAAACTCATTTGAATTCAATTCAAATGGTTTGAACTAGGACAAGGTTTTTGAAGTGTCCAAAAATGTTGAGATTGTTGGTGCAGCTCCGGAAAATGATGAAAGAAATTATGGGCAAGGTTGGAGACCAGGAATTGAGATAACAAAGGCATGGGATATTTTCCAAGTGTGTTATGATTAAATCCAAATAAATGGAATAATTTTATTATAGCTCCCTAATAATATTGAGAGGCTTTAATATGTTATAAAGAGAAATCACAAGTGAATTCCCTCGATTTAAATGGATCAAAGACCCATGCAATTTATTTAGTTGAGTTTTAAAAACTAAATGACATGATGGCATGATGACATGATGCAATGAAAAATAAATAGAGCAAGCAAAATGAAACACACGGTGATCACGAAGTATATGGAAGTCTTCTAGAGGTCTCGGGGCGTTACACCGGGAGATACTCATTGTGGTCGCCAGGTGAAATGACCGCTCGTACGAGCGCGAGCGTTCGAACAGTAGGCTGTCTTTTGCTTCGTATCTCCTATTTCTTGCGGCCACGAGCTCATACGGGCGCTCAAACGACCGGGACGATCGTATGGAACACCATATTTTCTCCTGGAGCTGTAGAACTTCATGAAAAGCTTTTGCACTTCCTCGTCACGTTTGGCACATAGAAATATTGCAATAAAAAAATAAAGGAGACATGCAACAAAAACAGGCTACTGTCATGCTAATTTTTTTACCAATGAAAACAACACAAAACCAACTCAAATAACAACTAGTCAAAGCAAAATAGAAGTGCCAATGCGATCATGAATGCATCTAGACTCAAGACACAAAGCTAAGAAAGACACCTACAAACTTCCGGGTTACCTCCCTCGCATTGCTTTATTTGTAGCCATATAGCTAGGCTTCAGTGCTCCATATGGTCATCCACCCGGATCCCAAGGGATATCAACCCCGAGCGTCAGACTAGACTCCAACCGGGCTTTGGAGCACCCCATAGTGGAGCTCAGTCGGAGTCGTACTAGCTTCCGATGCGTCAGCATCATATGACAGAATTGATACTCGCTCCTTGGCGAGTACTGATGCATCCATTTTAGTGCAGATGCCTGCAAGGTTCGTAGCTGCAATTTGACAATATTTTTGTAACCAGGAGGATATTGAGCTATATGGAAATTATAACCTTTTTTGCTTCTTCCTTAGTGTACCTAGGAATGTTAGTATCCAATATTGCAAATTCAGCATCAAGGCTATTATCATCTATAAGACTTTCCAGTTTACTCACCAAAGGAGGTTCATGGAGAGCCTGCAGAAGATCAACCCATATATCATCAAGATCGATCTCAGAAGATCGACCCATATATCATCACTCTTTGATAGCTCTCTTGCAAGCAACTGCTACTTCTTGAGCTTGTGTTGGTTTTTCCCTTGAAGAGGAAAGGGTGATGCAACAAAGTAGAGATAAGTATTTCCCTCAGTTTGAGAACCAAGGTATCAATCCAGTAGGAGACAACGCATAAATCACCAAATACCTACACAAACAATAAAACAACTTGCACCCAACGTGATAAAGGGGTTGTCAATCCCTTCACGGTTACTTGCAAAAGTGAGATATGATAGAGATAGATAAATGATAAAGTAAATATTTTTGGTTTATGAAACGGAAAGTAAAAGATTGCAAAATAGTAGATCGGAAACTTATATGATGGAAAATAGAAACTTATATGATGGAAAATAGACCTGGGGGCCATAGGTTTCACTAGAGGCTTCTCTTAAGATAGCAAAACATACGGTGGGTGAACAAATTACTGCCGAGCAATTGAATGAAGAGCGCACATTTATGACGATATCTAAGGCAATGATCATGAATATAGGCATCACATCCATGTCAAGTAGACCGAAATGATTCTGCATCTACTACTATTACTCCACACATCAACCGACTCCTGCCTGCATCTAGAGTATTAAGTTCATGAAGAACAGAGTAATGCATTAAGTAAGATGACATGATGTAGAGGAATTAACTCAAGCAATATGATGGAAACCCCATCTTTTTATCCTCGATGGCAATAATACAATACGTGCCTTGCTGCCCCTACAGTCACTAAGAAAAGACACCACAAGATTGAACCCAAAGCTAAGCACTTCTCCCATTGCAAGAAAAACCAATCTAGTTGGCCAAACTAAACCGATAGTTCGAAGAAAATTACAAAGATATCAAATCATGCATATAAGAATTCAGAGGAGATTCAAATATACATAGATAAGCTGATCATAAATCCACAATTCATCGGATCTCGGCAAACACACCACAAAAAGTATTATATCGAATAGATCTCCAAGAACATCGAGGAGAACATGGTATTGAGAATCAAAGAGAGAGAGAAGAAGCCATATAGGTACTAGCTATGGACCCGTAGGTATGATGTAAACTACTCACGCTTCATCGGAAGGGCAATAGAGTTGATGTAGAAGCCCTCTGTGATCGAATGCCCCTCCGCCAGGGTGTCGGAAAAGGTCCCTAGATGGGATCTCATGGGTACAGAAGGTTGCGGCGGTGGAAAAGTGTTTTCGTGGATGCCTCTGGTGGTTTGGGGATATTTGGGAATATATAGGCGAAAGAATTAGGTCGGGAGGGTCACGGGAGGCCCACAAGGGTGGGGGCACACCCTACCCCCCTGGGCGCGCCCTCCGTCCTTGTGGCCGCCTCGTGGATCCTCCGACTTCATCTCCAAGTCTCCTGGTTTTCTTCTGGCCCAAGAAAAATCATTGCGAAGGTTTCATTCCGTTTGGTATTCCTTTTTTGCGAAACTCAAAAACAGGAAAAACAGGAACCGACACTGGGATCTAGGTTAATAGGTTAGTCCCAAAAATAATATAAAATAGCATATTAATGCATATAAAATATCTAAAACAGATAATATAATAGCATGGAACAATAAAAAATTATAGATACGTTGGAGACGTATCAAGCATCCCCAAGCTTAATTCCTGCTCGTCCTCGAGTAGGTAAATGATAAAAACAGAATTTTTTGATGTGGAATGCTACCTAACATATTTATTCGTATGGCATTAATGTTCAGATCCATAAGATTCAAAACAAAAGTTTAATATTGACACAAAAACAATAATACTTCAAGCATACTAACAAGGCAATTATGTCTTCTCAAAATAACATGGCCAAAGAAAGTTTAACCCTACAAAATCGTATAGTCTGGCTATGCTCCATCTTCACTACACAAAATACCCAAATCATGCACAACCCCGGTATTGGCCAAGCAATTGTTACATACTTTAGAATTCTCAAACTTTTTCAACTTTCACGAAATACATGAGCGTGAGCCATGGACATAGCACTATAGGTGGTATAGAATATGGTGGTTGTGGAGACGACAAAAAGAAGGAGATAGTCTCACATCAACTAGGTGTATCAACGGGCTATGGAGATGCCCGTCAATAGATACCAATGTGAGTGAGTAGGGATTGCCATGCAACGGATGCACTAGAGCTATAAGTTTATGAAAGCTAAAAAAGAAAACTAAGTGGGTGTGCATCCAACTTGCTTGCTCATGAAGACCTAGGGCAATTTGAGGAAGCCCATCGTTGGAATATACAAGCCAAGTTCTATAATGAAAAATTCCTGCTAGTATATGAAAGTGACAACATAGGAGACTCTCTATCATGAAGATCATGGTGCTACTTTGAAGCACAAGTGTGGAAAAAGGATAGTAACATTGCCCCTTCTCTCTTTTTCTCTCATTTTTTCTTTCTTTTTCTTTCTTTTTTCTCTGTCTTTTTTCTCTTTCTTTTTTTCTCTTTCTTTTTTTATTTTCTCTTTTTTATATTTCCTCACATGGGACAATGCTCTAATAATGAAGATCATCACATTTCTATTTACTTACAACTCAAAAAATTACAACTCGACACTTAAAAAAAATATGACTCTATATGAATGCCTCCGACGGTGTACGGGGATGTGCAATGACTCAAGAGTGACATGTATGAAAAAATTATGAAAGGTGGCTTTGCCACAAATACGATGTCAACTACATGATCATGCAAAGCAATATGACAATGATGGAACATGTCATAATAAAACGAAACGGTGGAAAGTTGCATGGCAATATATCTCAGAACGGCTATGGAAATGCCATAATAGGTAGGTTATGGTGGCTATTTTGAGGAAGGTATATGGTGGGTGTATGGTACCGGCGAAAGTTGTGCGGCACAAGAGAGGCTAGCAATGGTGGAAGGGTGAGAGTGCATATAATCCATGGACTCAACATTAGTCATAAAGAACTCACATACTTATTGCAAAAATCTATTATTCATCGAATCAAAGTACAATGCGCATGCTCCTAGGGGAAGGGTTGGTAGGATTTAACCATCGCGCGATCCTGACCTCCACACAAAGGATGGCAATCAAAAAATACCTCATGCTCCGACTTCGTTACATAACGGTTCACCATACGTGCATGCTATGAGACTCACAAACCTTAACACAAGTATTTCTCCAATTCATAGTTACTCACTAGCATGACTCTAGTATCACCATCTTTATATCTCAAAACAATCATAAGGAATCAAACTTCTCATAGTATTCAATGCACTTTATATGAATTTTTTTATTATATCCCTCTTGGATGCCTATCATATTAGGACTAAATTCATAACTAAAGCAAATTACCATGCTGTTCTAAGAGACTCTCAAAATAATATAAGTGGAGCATGAGAGTTCAATAATTTCTATAAAAGAAAAGCACCACCGTGCTCTAAAAAGATATACATGAAGCACTAGAGCAAAATTGCCTAGCTCAAAAGATATAAGTGAAGCACATAGAGTATTCTAATAAATCACGATTCATGTGTGTCCCTCTCAAAAGGTGTGTACAACAAGGATGATTGTGGCAAACTAAAAAGCAAAGACTCAAATCATACAACACGCTCTAAGCAAAACACATATCATGTGGTGAATAAAAATATAGCCTCAAGTAAAGTTACCGATAGACGAAGACAAAAGAGGGGATGCCTTCCGGGGTATCCCCAAGCTTAGGCTCTTGGTTGTCTTAGAATATTACCTTGGGGAGCCTTGGGCATCCCCAAACTTAGGCTCTTGCCACTCCTTATTCCAGTCCATCAAATCCTTACCCAAAACTTGACAACTTCACAACAAAAAACTCAACAGAAAATCGGATAAGCTCCGTTAGTATAAGAAAATAAATCACCACTTTAGGTACTGTTGTGAACTCATTCTTTATTTATATTGGTGTAATATCTACTGTATTCCAACTTTTCAATGGTTCATACCCCTCGATACTAGCCATAGAATCATCAAAATAAGCAGACAACACATAGAAAATAAAATCTGTCAAAAACAGAACAGTCTGTAGTAATCTATAACTCTCGAATACTTTTGGAACTCCAAAAATTCTGAAAAATTAGGACAACAGGGGCAATTTGTATATCAATCTTCT
This sequence comes from Aegilops umbellulata, assembly GCA_032464435.1. Taxonomy (NCBI): domain Eukaryota; kingdom Viridiplantae; phylum Streptophyta; class Magnoliopsida; order Poales; family Poaceae; genus Aegilops; species Aegilops umbellulata. The sequence goes on from CP136059.1 coordinate 347,697,853, forward strand.
TCCAAAAAGAATCAGTATTTTATCACGCTTCTGTGATTTGTAATAATTCTGGGACAGAGCGCAAAAGTTTCTGTTTTTCAGCAAGATCAAATCAACTATCACTGTGTAAGCTATCCCAAAGGTCTTACTTGGTACAAACACTAATTAAAACACAAAACCACATCTAACCAGAGGCTAGATGAACTATTTATTGCAAAACAGAACCTAAAAAGCAAAAACAAAAATAAAATTGGGTTGCCTCCCAACAAGCGCTATTGTTTAACGCCCTTAGCTAGGCATAAAACACGAATAGATCTAGGTATTGTCATCTTTGGTTTTCATCTTTTTAGTGGAATTATGCTCAAAGCCGGGGGGTTCTTTGCGTTTTTCCTCATATTCAGAAATCTTTAGATCTAGAGCATCCAACCGCTTATTGCAAAGAGTGATCAACATATTCATGCGGTGGAGGTTTCCACTAACATTTTTTAGGGGTTCAAGAGATTTTTGCAGAAGTTTCATTACTTCACATAGTTTCTCAAAAACTTGTGTTCCCTCTTGAGTGTGATGCAACCCCTTTTGTGGGGGTAGTATTCCTACTACTCCTTCTATTATCTTATAAGCAATGTTGGGATCAATTTCAATAAAATTCCCCTTAGTCGCGAAATCCAAGAGTTGCCAATGGGACATGTTTAGCCCAACATAAAAATTACGAAGTAAAAACTTAAATCCCCCTCTATAATGCAATTACGATAGGATTCCATCATCCTATACCACATATCTTTTAAATTTTCTCCTTTTCTCTGTTTGAAGTGAAGAACCTCAAAGTCAGGAGACAATGGAGGGGTAAAAGTGCTAGCCATGAGAGGAAGACAAATGATCTAATGAACGAGATAACAAAAAGCAAAAGAAGAAGACGAACGGAAGAGGGGCGAAGAAAAGGCAAATCTTTTCGAAAGTCGTTTTAGAAGTGGGGGAGAGGAAAACGAGAGGCGAATGGCGAATAATGTAATGCAAGCGACGAGAGTTTATGATGGGTACTTGGTATGTCTTGAGTTGGCGTAGATCTCCCGGGCAACAGCGCCAGAAATTGGCAAGTTGACGAGAAGCAAATCTTGACTTGGCGTAAATCTCCCCGGCAACGGCACCAGAAATTCTTCCTGCTACTTCTTGAGCTTGCGTTGGTTTTTCCCTTGAAGAGGAAAGGGTGATGCAGCAAAGTAGAGATAACTATTTCCCTCAGTTTGAGAACCAATGTATCAATCTAGTAGGAGACAATGCACAAATCACCAAATACCTGCACAAACAATTAAACTACTTGCACCCAACGCGATAAAGGGATTGTTAATCCCTTCACGGTTACTTGCAAAAGGGAGATCTGATAGAGATAGATAAATGATAAAGTAAATATTTTTAGTTTATGGAACAGAAAGTAAAAGATTGCAAAATAGTAGATCGGAAACTTATATGTTGGAAAATAGAAACTTATATGATGGAAAATAGACCCGGGGGGGGCATAGGTTTCACTAGAGGCTTCTCTCAAGATAGCAAATAATATGGTAGGTGAACAAATTACTGCCGAGCAATTGATAGAAGAGCGCATAGTTATGACGATATCGATGGAAATGATCATGAATATAGGCATCATGTCTGTGTCAAGAAGACCGAAACGATTCTGCATCTACTACTATTACTCCACACATTGACCGACTCCTGCCTGCATCTAGAGTATTAAGTTCATGAAGAACAGAGTAATGCATTAAGTAAGATGACTTGATGTAGAGGAATTAACTCAAGCAATATGATGAAAACACCATATTTTTATCCTCAATGGCAACAATACAATACGTGGTTTGCTGCCCATATTGTCACTGAGAAAGGACACCGCAAGATTGAACCCAAAGTTAAGCACTTCTCCCATTGCAAGAAAAACCAATCTAGTTGGCCAAACCAAACCGATAGTTCGAAGAGAATTACAAAGATATCATATCATGCATATACGAATTCAGAGAAGATTCAAATAATATTTAAAGATAAGCTGATCATAAATCCACAATTCATCGGATCTCGGCAAACACACTGCAAAAAAGTACTACATTGAGTAGATCTCCAAGAACATCGAGGAGAACATGGTATTGAGAATCAAAGAGAGAGAAGAAGCCATCTAGCTACTAGCTATGGACCCATACACTACAAAAAAATACACTTCCGTGATGATACGTGTTTGTCACAGTAGGACGCTTTTTTGGTCATGCATGTACATCCATGACAAATTTATGACAGAATCAAGATAGTCATACATGTGCTGTCGTAGAAGTGTTCCATGACATTACCAAAATTATCATCACGGAAGTGTCCACTTCCATGACAATAAATCGCGCATCACAGAAGTGCTTTCGTCAAGGGTGACCGACACGTGGCATCCACCGTAACGGAACGTCGTTAAGCTATCGGGTCGGGTTTTGGATCCGATAACCCGTTAACAGCCCCGACCAATGGGAAATTTCCACGTGTAAAATTCATATTGGCCGGACGAAACACGTGTCAGCTCGTCAATGGGTCAGATAGGCGCCTATGATACATCGACACGTGGCACGGCCCAACAGAGGCCCATTCCTGTGAAAAGGCCGGCCCGTTTGACTTGGTCAAAAGGTGGCGGGCCGGCCCATGGAAAGCCTGGTAACAGCATGTTCGCGTATAGCCCATTTACAGCCCGCTAACCCAAGGCCCGTTACGCCCTATCCGAATTAGGCCCAGTAGCGTCATCTGGGCCATCTAATATGATTCCAGCCCGTTTCGCTTCTGGCCCATGTATGGCCCATGATGTCTTTCGGCCCGTATGAGGCCCTATGTAACTCTTGGCCTACTAACGGCCCATTGTGAAACTGGCCCGTAATGAACAGTGTATCCCTTTACACCCATTAACGGCCAGTGGTGAAACTGGCCCGTAATAAACAGTGTATCACTTTATACCCATTAACAGCCCGTTGTTCCGTTGGGCCGTTTCCAGCCCATGTTATCTTTCGGCCTTCTCAGAGCCCATTTATTCTTGGGCTCATTTCCAGCATTCGTTTACTTACGGCCCGTTAGTGTCATTTTCTACTTGTGGGCCAAATTTAGCCCGCGGTTACAGTCGGCCCGTTTGTGGTCCGTTAATTCGTTGGGCCGTTTTCATAGCGTCATCAAATACGTCCTATTAACGATGGCCCGTTATGGTCGGCCCATGAACAGACGATTCCAACTCTAGCCCGTTTACGGCCATAATGCGGCCTGTTATTGGCCCATGTTTGGCCAATCGATCATACGGCCCGTACAAGGCCCATTGATGATATGACCCGTATAAGGCCCATTGTTTCTACGGCCCGTAGAAGGCCTACTGTTTCTACGGCCCGTAGAAGGCCCACTGTTTCTACGGCCTGTAGGAGGCCCAGTGTCACTACAGTAAATATTAGCCCATGGTTATTGTGGCCTAGTTTTAAAAAATAGGTTATTGCTGCCACTAGTTAACCGCGGAAAAAGAACTGCAATGACTACAAGCAAACAAATAAATAAGACAACAAGGAAATAAATAAGCAAGCAACTAACGCTAGGCTATCACGGCTATGACACATATTACATCCACTGGGCATCAAAGTTCGCCACCAGTGCAAATATAGGGAACAAAGCAGCATATCATATACACTGGCCGTCAAAATTGGCCACCAGTGTAAATAAACGCGGCAACAAAACAAGAGCATAACTGAAACAACTTCAGAAGAGCTCAAGAAACGTTATCCTGGGTATCCACCATGCTGGCATTAAGCTTAGCAAGCTGATTAGCTTTGTCCTGTTTGGCGCTAAAATCCTCCAACGCTTGCTGTTGCACCAGAAAGTATGCATCTAAATGCTCCAGGGACTTCCGCAGTCCTTCCGCTTCTTGTCGCAACACAGCTGATCGATGTCTTTCAGCTTGTAGTTGAGACTCAAGAAACCGAACTGATTCAGACAGTGAGTTTGAATAGTTTGTGCAAGCGGTAGTGGCCAGTAACTCCAACACTAAACCAAGACAGGATGTGTCACTATCCTGAACCTTATCTACATTAATTCCTTTATCGTTGCTTAATATGGCACTCTTCCCCAATATTCTGTCAGCATTCTAAAAGAAGAAACAAGCAGACACATAACAAGTTTAGCATGTACTAGTATATGAAACTCATTTCGGTGAACCAGTTCATTAGTAAGGTGAACAGGATTAAACTACCAAGTCTTCTATTGCCAAGTACTAGTACATAATAAAAGCATCAAACAAACATATATCTATGTCCTATGGTAGCAATGGAATCTTAAATTAGTACAGTTGTTCTTCAGGTTTAGGCACTTGTTCTACATGAACAGAGTACAGTAAGACACAAGAATATAATACTTAAAAATAGAAAATGAGCTCATAGACCTTACCACATTCTTGGTTCGGGACCAGTACAGAACAAGGCGTCCCCAGTCATCGTCCAGTAAATGTGTCTCAGGAGAACGTAAGGGAATTTGATGAGTTTCTTTGCCGGTGAAGTACGTTTTCTTTAGGTAATTCCGATACTGCCACCAAGCATTCTTGAAGACAGCAGAGGTATTAGCACAGGTTCCCTCATCCTGAGTTTCCAAGTCGGTCCTTCTCTATAGAGAAAAATGAAAATTTTTGCTGTATTATAACCATCATGGAGGTAGGATGTATGGGACGAAGCAAAGTAATTGCCATGAATAACATTACTTACACATAACTCCTGGACAAACACCTGCAACTGGCATTTTCCTTCATCTTCAGTATAATATTTCCAAGATGGGAAGATACACACATACAATTTAACAACATCAAATGGGATAGATGCTAAACTACGACTAGCTGGTTGTGCTTCCTCCACAGGAATAGGCGTACTAACTGGTGGAGTTGGGGTTTGCCGTGATAGTACTGGCCCTTTGGGCACTGGAGCTGCCTTACTAACTGCTCTTGTTTGGGAGCTCTGTGGTGGAGATGGTGCTGTGTCAACAGGAACTGGGTTACTATCGGCTGGGGTTGGGGTTAGATTGGGTGAAGCTGGTCCTCTGTCCATCGTAGTAGGGGTACAATCTGCGAGAGTTTGGGTTATGTGTGGTAGGGCTGGTTCTTGTGCATGTACAACCGGGGTGCTATCTACACCAAGAGGTAGCACTGTTTTATTTGAAGACCGTGTTTTTAGTCCGCTAGATACTGGCATCACCCGCTCCAATTCAAATGGCTGATAAACAGGAAATATAGTTGAATGTACAGACATTGTATGAGAGACAGATGCAATAGATAGTGTGGAAAAAAAGAGGGCATGAAATAGTTGACATGTATATTGTTTAACTAAAATGGATAGCATGACATAATTTCACATATATGATGTCTATCTAAACTGGATAGCATAGCATAACATAATTCAAAGATATGATGAATAACTAAATAGGATCGCATGACATAATTCACCTACATGTTATCTAAGTAATCAGGATCGCATAATTTAATTCACATATGTGATTTATACGCTAAACAGAGGGCATTCGATATGATGTCTGAACTAAGAACATGGTGTTGAATATTGTGTATATGATATCTGAACTATGCAATGCAAGACACCGTATGCATGATATGAGCAGTATAACCGTGCCAAGTTAGAGCATACACCTCAGTGGGGGAATATGACTGGTCATCTGTCTCTGAATCCATCTCTGAGGAGCTATCGGGACCCAACAAGAGATCTTATTCGACAGGTAGCACTGTCTACTCTGAAGGCCTTGTTTTCACTCCAGATTTTTCCATCTCCCACCCAAATGGCTGATTCACGGGAAGAGTAGTTTAATGTACAAACACTGTCGACAAATGGAAATGTAATGAAGAAAAGGATGGGCAAGAGATCATTCAAATATATGATGCCTGGTTAAACAGGATGGCATTGCACATTTCACATATATTATGGCTGGATAAAAGACATGAGACTGCATAATTCCCATATATGATATAGAAACTAAACAGGTGGCATTACAGAACATGTCTAAACTAAGCAGATGACATATATGCTGTCAAAAGTAGGCACTATAAGGCAACATATGCATGATATGACTAACATCATCATGCCAAGGTAGAGCAAACACCTTGGGGGGGGGGGGTAAATAGGAGTGGTCAGCGGCGTCCGAATCCGCCTCAGAACAGATATCTTCCTCTAGATTACAATCTGGAGAGGGGTGGGGAGGGTTTGCCATTGAACCCACCATGGAGCGATGTCTGCATGACATTGTATTACCGCGCAAAACTCTTCTCTTTTTATCTACATGTTCAGCATGACTGTGTACAATATCTGACATGCATACCAAGAAAACATGGTGAGATTATGTAAGAAGAGCATGCAGAAATTTAGAGTGATGGTAACAACCAGTGGATCGATGTTTTTCGTTGAACCAAAATAGCCCTAATGGATCGACGTGAATGTATTGTAATAAGTGATGCAACAAGTGTACAACCTCTTTGCCGTAGCCGTGTCGACCTCAGCATCATTGGGTTGGTCGCTGAAGTAGTTGAGGCAGAGGTGGCTGTCAGAGGTGTGGAGGAAGATTTGAGGAATCTGTAGACGGCGTCCAGGGCACTGCTCTATTGTGATGGACCGTTCTATCGTTGGAGCAGCTCCGGTGAGCCGTAAGACGTCAAGGCTGAAGCAGCACAAGACAGACATCATCAATCTCAAGTGGGATTCTAATAGCATCTCCAATAGATGATGTTAAATGGATGTAAAATTAACATCAGCAAAAACCACCTGACTACAACAGATGAGGTAAAAACTGTTGACTCTGAACTTAACTGTCGAAACTGAAATTTACTGTGGAATCTGAATGCTACTGTCGAAACTGAACGCAATGGTAGCAGAGAGGCACTTGACATGTAGTTTAGGGAGGGCCTGCAGTTCATCTTTAGCCTGCACCCCCCCTGAGCCGCCAGCCACCACCGGCCGAACCGCCGGCCCCAGCGCCGCCTCGCCGCCCCGAAACAACTCGCCACCGCCGCCCCGGCCAGCCCTTTAGGCCCCCCGCCCCCACCCTGAACCCTAAGATAGATGGGGTACCTCTCCGGCGAGCCCCCGTCCCCGCTGCGGGTGGTTCTTCCTTAACTCCGGCGAGCCCCCCAACCCCTGAAAATCAACTGACCCAAAAGTCGATTCATTCGACTGAAGTGTGGCTTAATCGGAGCAGAGCAGTAGCACAAGCGAGGGGGAGAGCAGCAACAGTAGCTGGGCGAGCGAGCGATCGAGCAAGAGCCGGAGCAGCAGCCGCAGATCCGGCTGGTATGGATGCCACCGCCGAAGGGGTCTCGCACTGGGGGAGAGCCGCCGTGGAGATGTCACCCGCGACGCCATCTTCAAGGTAGCCGCTCCATGGGGGTGCGAGATGGAGCACCGTCGGCGCCGGGAGGTTGAGTTAAGGAGAAGGTGCGATGCGATGAGTGTACAACCTCTTTGGTGGCGCCGAGTAGGCCTCGGCTTTGTCCGAGGAGTCGGTGAGGATGTTGCGGTTTCGGTGGAGCAGGTTAAGGCGGCGCTGTGGGGATGGAGCAGCCGCGATAGACGAGGCGATTGTCGGAGCAGCTCCTTGGAGGTGGAGGACGGGGCGGCTTAACCGGCGGGACGGCGAGATGGACGATCCTCATCCGAGGAGGTGGACGAGGTACGTCGAGCTGTTGCGGTGGACGACGTCGTCGGGGAAGAGGCTCCGGCTGGGCAGCGGTGACGTGGCGGGCGAAGGAGGGTGGGGTTTCGCGGCTGGAGCAGTGAGGTTGTGGCGGCCTGGGATTTCGAATGGCGAAAAGGGGGTGATGGGAGGGGGTGAAGCATGACTTAGGAACGCGCTTGTCCAAAATGTAGGGTGTATTACAAAAGTACCCCCCACTGATTTGAACTAGCGGCGCTTTCAGCTTAGTGTTAGAAGGGGGATTTCGCGTGTCGGGATTTGGCAGTTGGAGGGAGTTTTCGCGCGCGTTGTAATTTTGGGATAGCAAGGCGCGGGTTGTGAAGGCGCCAGTTTTGGGAGCACGATATCTGAATTTTCGGGATATAACAAGACGCGGGTTGAATTTTAGGGACAAGCCTAACATGTCGTAATATTGTACTTGTACGTACCAAATCAATTCGCACTTCCCTCAACCCAAAAAGAAAATGAAAAAAATAAAACTATTCACACCACACAAAGAGAGAGTCTTGCCCCATTTTACTATACAAATGCTATTCAAAGCTACTCCCTCCTTCCATCTATATAGGGCCTAATGCATTTTTTGATGCTAACTTTGACCAAATATTAGAGCAATGATATATGACATGCAACTTACACAAAGCACACCGTCAAATTCGTCTTGAAAGGTTCTTTCAATGTTATAATTTTCACATCATGCATGTCATGTACTATTAATCATGTCAATAGTCAATGGCGGTCTTAAAAATCTCATTACGCCCTATATAGATGGAAGGAGGGAGTATGAATCCATGTTATGTCCGATTAAATTTTTTTCGCTTGCTGTATAATGCATGTAACATACTCATACCAACATTTTAGTGCATTACAAATGTCTATACTACCGCTACAATTCGAACTAAATTTGAATTCGTTTCTCTATTTCAATAAGAATCTACAATCATGATTGTTGGCAACATCAACCATCATAGTTTCCTTGCTATCCGCCAGATATAAATCAGACGGCCTATAATGCAGGATGGAAGGCACACCATCATCAACAACTCCGTTTTTATAAGAGTAGAGATAAAATATATTAAATGTAGTATACCATGTTCATAACCACACCATGTGTATCACCATTATATATATTCACACATCCGTCGGTTTGAAACACTATGATAAATTCTTCAAATATCCGAATTCTTCAAATAGTCAATGGCGGTCTTAAAAATCTCATTACGCCCACACAACCCTCTTATCTTTGTAGCTAGCGCTAACTTTCTCTTGTGCATGCACACGCCTGCATCCCTCTCACCCTCCCTCAGCATTCTCTAGCTCCATTGCGCAAATTCGTCTTTTCACTTTAGGTCGTTCACCCACGGTGTGTGTAGGCCCCCCTGCTCCTTCTTTCTGGCACACATCGATCGATATGCCTCTCTAGCCAGGTGTGCCTAGCACGAACACAAGCTTCCCCTCTTCTCTTGTCACCGTCCATGCCTCACTCCCACCACTCTTTTCATCGTTCTCGTACTCGCACACTCCTCCCCCTCGATATATTATGCCTCTCGTACCACCTCCTACATGCATCCCTCTCTCTCTATCCTTCTCCTCATGCCTCATTTGCTTCTAACACACACATGCATGTATACCGATCGATCTCCCAACATATACCTAGATCGACTTTAACTACCCCCCCATCGATCGACGTACCTCACAAGTTATGTCTCTCCTTTCTCTTACAAAGGGCGGTTGATCTTCCTATGTAGTTACGTCTGCTTACCACAGCCACATCGTCCCCCCTCATCATTCGTGCATGCCTCCTGACCCGTCTCTCACACGCACGTGCACAGACAACAAGCAACCATCTCCTCTCTTATTGATATTGCGGGCGTGCCCTCCATTTGTCTAGCAACCCTATCCCACCATTTGTTAGAAGCAACTCCACTACCACCCCCTCCAACACTCTAGCTCTGTCTCTCTCCCAACCTTATTCATCTCCTGCACATATGCATGGATGCCGATCGATCTCCCTTAGTACACGAGGCAGATCGATCTCCTTAATACATGAGGTAGGCCTCTCTCCTCCTCCACACATATACCTGCCATTGTACATCTATAGTTAATTAGGCCTCCCTCTTCCCCCACCACACACCGATAGTTGAGCGCTGCAGGTAGGTATCCATGCCACAGAGACAAACTGCATATGTCCCATCTCACGTTCCAGTAGGCCAGCCACTCTATATCTTTGACGTGGGCACACACAAATTTGATGGCACTCTTTATCGATCGCGCGCGCACACACACACACATCATCCCTCTCTTCAATTCTATGGACACCTCAAGCCGATGATACCTCCACTGTCTTCTCGTGGATCGCCCCCTCTCTCTCTCTATATGTTATATCCAGGACTCTATTTCACACACATTGCATATGTTAAATTTTTTGATTGACCGCCCCCACAAAAAAAACTCTCAAGAACCCACACACTATATCTCTCTAGGTTTGTATCTCTCTCACACAACCCCACGTAGGTGGTGTACGTATACAAGAAGAGAATAGGTGCACCGTGCACGTACTCACGCTTCGTGCCCAGCCACACCCGCGCGGGTACATGGTGGAGCTCATTTCTTTACGAAATGGCAGCCCATGTGCTAATTTGAACGCCTGTAGCGGTTGTTTACGTAGGGAGGTCGTGTACCACGCGTGCACGAAACAAAGTTCGACTTGACGTGTTGCCGCGTTATTTTTAAATAAAGTTATAGCGCTCAATGGCATGTACACAGAATATAAAACGATTTTTATGGAGGAAAAGGTAGTCCGCTCTTCAGAGTATCTCACACAAGGCTCCGGTGGCCTCTCTCTCTCTCTCTCACCATTGGTCATTGATCCGTCCGCATCCCGTCCGTCGGGGGAAAGGGAGTGTGGTTGCGTCTCTCTCTCTCTCACTGTTGGTCACTGATCCGGCCGCATCCCGTCCGCCGAGGGAAAGGGAGGAAGTGCATCGTTTCTTCGTTCGACGGCGCCAAGGCAACACGTACCGATCTGCGGTAGACGCCGTTCTCTCTGACCAAACTTCGGCGCCGTAGGGCCTACGCCACCTGCTCATAGATTCCGCCTGCCGCCGCTCACCTAGTTACATCCCGACGACCTCCAGGTATCCCCTCCGGCCTTGCTCCACTGCCCGTTTTCCCACGTCGCTGCATGTGGATCTTCCATAGTTCTTTGCCCAAAACGTAGCTCGTCCGGCGTACTTTCCATATTGCATTTTCATCCTCACACCGTTTTAGACAAACACAACCGTGTTGTTATCTTCCCTTAGGACAAGGAATATGCTTCTTCTTTGTCGTTGCATGTGTCATCAACTGTTATTGGCCAGTAATTGTTTCCTTTCTACCTCTTTTTTGCAAACAGGGCTATCCATTTCACCTCGTTGCTATTGCGACCTTTTGGTGAACTGCACAAATCAGTTTTCTCTTAAGAGTGTTTTGTGCAGTTGTACTAAAATGTCACACGGGCAACGTCTCTACATTTCAGTGCGACTGCACAAAGGGAGATTGGTTTTGCTCTATCCTCCTCATCCAACTCCGAGCCTAATCTTCTCCAACTAGTTAGTCTTAAGAGAGACTGCAAAGGTGACCGGCTTCTATTTGTGTGTTTATTGTTTCATCAGCAGTCCTCTATTATCGTAATCACACTTGATATCTTTGGAACAGGGATGCTCAGCTCTATTTTAGTGGAACTGCACAAAATGATTGGAATGTTGCATGCTCCAGACAACTACTTTTTTCCCAACATGCCTTGTTGATTTAGACAGAGCTGGAGGGATGTTGCTACCAATGAAAGCATGGATCAATTTTAATTTAACACCTTCTCACAAATTTGTCTTCAGTTGTGATGTAATTATTAGCTCTGATCTACTAATAATTGACATGCAGTAGCAAGGAAGTTAGTTTTTTATTGTTTCCGAAAGAGCATCGATGGCAAGACACGCGAAACAAAAGCTGAAAGCTCACACCATTGTATAATTTCATGTCGCTGGAAAATTATTTGTATAGTACGTCAATTATGTAAACAAATGATGGAAGCTTGATAGCATTGCCAGAAGCCTCTTCATCATCCGGGTCCATGTGCCATGCACAAAATTATACTCCTTCGTTCCTAAATATTTGTCTTTTTACAAATTTCAAACGGGCATATTTTAGAGTGTAGATTCACTCATTTTGCTTCATATGTGTACTCCCTCCGTTCCTAAATATTCTATTCGCCTTAATAGAGATTTCAACAAGTGACTACATACGGAGCAAAATGAGTGAATCTACACTCTAAAATATGTTTATATACATCCGTATGTGCCAGTCCATTTGAAATCTCTAAAAAGACAAATATTTGAGTAGTCACTCATTGAAATCTCTAGAAAGACAAATACTCCAGAGTATATTTAAGAACCGAGGGGGTAGTGCACAACCGCATGGGAGACTCAGCCCGGTCGTTGCGCCACATTAATAGTGAGTAATGAGCAGTCAAATCATAAGCCCCACCTTTCCCACTGTAAGTTGCTCTAAAGAAGCAACCATCAATACACTCTTCTTTGAATCCGCTCATACTACTCCATTCGTCACTGTTTATACAGCGCGCTTCAGAAAAAAAATCTGTAGGACCAAGGCGACTAGCGATCGGCCTGAAAAATAGCATTGGTAGTTATAGCATGACGTCTATTACTAGAGGGAATAATGCGTACACACATGCATGCAGTGCTTCCACCCTGGGTACACACATGCATGCACTCCGTAGTAGTACAGTACACGGAGAGAAAATTGTGGACTTGATTGCAGTTACCACGCCCTAATTAATTGAGCATTAAACCAAACGCGTCTAAAGTCTCTCTGGTGGTGGAAATGCATTGAGAGAAATGCATCATAATGAAGCGTGCCCTGTAAACTGTGATGGAGGGTGGAGTAGTATGAAGGTGCAAAACCAAGTAGAGTACGCGTACTACTGTGCTTGGCTCTTCGCCACTTCGTGAAGTCGAACAATGATGGTACTACGCATGTTGGGTACTACAGTGTATGCCTCTGACAATCTAACACCGAATGGACTGATGCATGTCCACCGAGGGTAGGTTGCATTAGTCAAAATGCGTAAGCGAGCTTCACCTTGTCCTGCAAGCTTCTCCTCGTTCTGCGAGTTGACGGGACACACCAAAAAGTAGTGCTAGTCCATACTCCTTCCTTTCCGGTTAATATGGCTTAATCTTTTTTGGGTAAATGAGAGAGCTTTATTCATATATAAGCATTCTTAGGACGATCAACCAAGACACTGGTCATTAGGAAGCGAGGTACCCCGCAAAAAAAGAAGTAGGAAGCGAGGTGTTTCATCAAGCCAGCTCTCGGCCACATTCAAAGTGCAGCAAGCACGGTTTGCACGAAGATGCGCCGCAAGGTTTGCTGACCTGTTTACATGCTGAATAACAAAAAAAGAGGAATTATTACTGAGCGCTACTATTTGTAACAGGATATGAGCCAGAATTAAGCGAGAATTGTGGCGAGTGTTCCATGCAATCAACTTCCATTATCACATGCGAGAACCCTCGAAGAGAACCAAATGTGTTGAAGATTGCTTTATCACATTTTAAAATTATAATAAGAGTGCAGACGCTCCTCCATCCAGTTCCTAGTACTAGTATAGTACGTACCTTTATGGACTATAGTAGTAGTACCAGTAAACTTTGCGCTTGGCTATTCGGGAAGTCAAACAATAATAGCACTAGTAGTATAGTGTATGCTTCTGGCAATCTGACACCGAATTAACTATTGCACGTCCACCGCCTGAGCGAGGGAGAGCTTGCATTATTCAAAAGTTTCTCCTTGTCCTGCGATCCACCGCGTGCAAGATTCTCTTGTCCTGCAACCTTCTCCTCGTTCGGCAAGTTGACGGGACACATCAAAGTAATGCTAGTCCATGCTGCCTCCTCTCCGGTTAACATGGCTTAATTTCAAACGAGATAAATACACTGTCTGTCACTGTATATTTGTAAAAATACGGTCAGTGGACTTCATAATACGCTCATTGCGCTAAATATATATATTTTCCGATGTTCATACGGTCACTAGGTCACCTTGACTGAGTATGTGTGTGCATGCACATGTAGGCTGAGCACTTGAGCGTGACCGTGTGTGTTCCGTCATGTGCTCGGACATGCATGCATTAGGGCGTCGCGCATGTTTTTGCGTCCATGTGTACGTATGACTATTGCATACACGTAGGGGGAGTACGTGTAGGGGCCACTAAGGAGCAGTGAAATCACACAGTAAGTTAGTCGGAAGAAGCAACCATCATTTCACTCTTGAATGACACGTACGCAATATAAAATGGTTGATATGGAGAGAAAAAGGAAACCACTATATATACACTAGCTGGAGCCTAAGCTACAAGCCTGCTTGCTTAGGTTGCTCTCTTCACAAGCATAGAACGACGGGCCTGATCCCGCATCTGGGGGAAGGGAACAATGTTCTGCGTAGACGCGGTCGACATCGGCGAGGGAGAAAACCCACAGTTGGTGCGTCCCAATCGGGGATCACTGCGGTATGGGTTGCTACAGCCTGACGTCCTAGGTAGCCATCTTCCTTTTGGAGCCGGCTTGCTCCACTGCTGTAGCTCCATCTCCATGTCGATCTTTCTCTACTTCTACCGGCTTCTACTTGTGATGAGTTTATGTCTCATGAACTAGTGCCAGTACTATTATTCTAATCACACTTCTTCAATATCTTTGCCATCAGGGATGCTCAGGTAGATTTTAGTGGAACTGCACAAAAGCATCGTATGATCCAGGGGTGCCAGCCGTCTTTCCTTCGACAGGTTCTACCTGGCCAGGAAATTAACTCATGTTTAGGGTTTAAGTCGTAGTGACCCCATCAATAGTTTTTCTATCGTACATGCTCTCACAACTTTTTTCTTTAGTTGTGAAGTAAATATTGGCTATGATCTATGAATCATTGAGATGCATCAGCATGCGTGTTAGTTTTCCTTTGTATTTGATGGAATGTTGTAACAGGGCAACCTTGGAATAGGAATGAAAATGGAGTGGAAAAGTTCCCGTTTTTCCAAAGAAAAAATGGAAACGGAGAGAAACCAACGTTTCGTTTCGTTGGATCGCGCCATCGAGCAAAGCCAACGTTTAAATCACGTCTGTCATATTCGTGTCTCACCCTCCTCCACGGCTCGACCACACACGGTCGCTCGGAATGCCACTCACCGCAAACCGAGTAGTATACCATAACTTTCTCGCCTGCTTGTCGATGGATCGCGCCATGGAGTACTAGCACTACTTGAAGAGATTGACGAGTTGGGGGAGGACAGCTAGCTGTAGCACGGACTCCCAAGAACTTTTTACATGCATGTTGTAGCCGGCTATTGTGACCTTTGAACGCGGAGCAGCCGCATGCACCTGGAAGCGGCGCGGGCGACGCTCTCTCTGCCGGCGCGCCGCTTCAATGCTGGCGCCAGCGAGAGGTCGCGTCCGCTCTGGCCGGGCATGAATGCGACACTGACCGTTTCAGGCGGGAAGCACGCGCGGGTGATGAAGAGGGTTCGGGTTGGTCAGGACCGGCCGTGGCAGCGGTCCGGACATGCGCAAACAAGAGATGTTGTACGTTAGTATTGCTGTGTATATAATTAACAACGTAAATAATGTGCCAGTTGGACAAATATGATTGGAGATGGAGATGGAAATGGAATTTTACGTAAACACGAATATGCATGTCTATGTCTATGTGTGTGTGCGCGACGATTCTCGCGACCTGGAAGCGGGGGCGTGTTTTTGATCGAGTTTTCTTTCTTGGTACATTAGAAAATTAGTCTGTTTAATTCACATCTAGATGTTATTTAAGGATATCACATCTAAGCTCCCACAAGTATATAATCTAGCAACAAGAAAAAAAAAACTAGGAAAAAACCACAAACAGAGTGGACATCAACTTATATGTGACATAACTATGTCACATCTACATGTGTCCTAGACAGACCCTTAAAAATTTGTCCGCCAGTTTTCGTTTCTTTTTTCCGGGAACGCGCGTATTCTATTTAAAACCAATGCTATGGAGAGATTTTTTTACTCCATTATAGCCTCTTGTTTGGTAGAGTTTCTCGCGTCTCGCTCTCTCACCCTCTCCATATCAAAACAAGATGACAGTGTCCACTCTATCTCTCTCCTCAGCGGTGGTCACAGATCCGGCTGAATCCCGTCCGCTGCGGGAGGTGAGGAGGTGCAGCGTTGACGTTGTCGCCGTCGGCGACGGAGGAAGCCGATGTGCACCGTCCTCTCGGAGCCGGCGCTGGCGTGGACGAAGATCCTCCGCGCCCTTGTTCGCTGCCGTCGTGTGGGCAGATCCCGCCCGCCCGCCTAAACGACATCTCGCTCACCTGAGGTATAACTTATTGTACTGGTCCAGCTCCCCAGGTCGCTGCGTGCGGGTTTTCTTCTATGCGACTACTCCCCGTCTCCCCATGCATAGTAGCTAGGGTTCTTCGGCTGGTCCAACATCACCTACTAGTACTACTATTATAGAGGAAATGCCACTCAAAAAGTTGTTGATTTATGCCTTGGTGGAGGTATACATGTTGTTTCGACAAAAAGTACATGGTGGTTGTGCGGTCATTGTCCATATGGTGGTAGTACTATCACTGGTTAAATGAAGAAATGCTTTTTCTCTCGGGTATCCTGGTTTAGTTCTCATCAAGATAATTATGATGCTTCTGTTTGTTGGTGTACTTTTCATTAATTCTTATTGACAATTGAGATGTCGTTGCTAAACCTTTTTTATATTTTTGAAAACAGCGATGCGTGTCTCCATACCCGGGCATGTCTTCCCCAATTTTAGTGGAAGTGCACAAAATTGGATGGCCATTGTTGTTCCGCCTCACTGTCCTCTGCCACGTGGTTCTTCCTTCCTCGAGCTTGATTACTGAGAAGAAACAGACCACAGTGAGGATTTCTCGAACTTCTTAGGTGCCTCACCCAAACTTGATGCCAAATGGATGATGCATCACCATGATGACCTATCGATGCTCATGGTTGCGCCTCATGGTTGCGTCGGCTGGTGAAGCTGATCGATTTTCGACGAAAAACAAGCTGTCTTCCATCAGTGCTCTTTGCTTGTTACGCACAAAGCTGTTTTTCCGGTTTATAAGGCTCAATTCAAAAATCTCACCAACCAAGGTAGATGGTGAGTGGTGGAATACTTTTTGTAGTTTGCAAAAGCACCCAATTAATGCTCTTGTTTTCCTAAAAAAGTATGTTTACCAATGCATTAATTGCAATGCATGCATGCATAAATTACATGCATTGGTCAATTTTCTCTTAATACTTGCATGCAATGATTTAATGCACCTTGGAATCTGAACATGTGATGGGAAACAACCAAATTGAGCCTTATAAAATGGAAAAACTAAAATTTTGATATAAGCCCTATAAACCGGAAAGGAGGGAGTATATATTAGTCGTATACATGAGAGTACTATATGGACGCAGCTTCATTGACTTAGTGCACATGCCTTTGGATTTATGATAGGTGGGACCAAAATGTGGCTGGCTCACCTGTCATACAGCCAAAAGCAGGTGCAGTGAAGGCACCGGAGCTCAGTCCGTACTACAGTAGTATATATATATAAGAGGGAGCCTCAGCGCTTGTTCGCTAGGGTTTGCACTCTCCACACGCTCGCCGCACTACATATATGTTACACGCTGGAGGCTCAGCGTTTTGCTAGGGTTTGCTATATTCACAGTCTCTCACCCTCTCTTCACCAGATCTAAACAAGACTGCGTTGGCATCTTGTGTCTCTCTCTCTCCCCTCACAGCTGGTGAAGGAGGCGTCCGTATCCCGTCACACGGGGAAGGGGAGGAGGTGCAGCGTTCACTCTATCACCTTCGGCGAGGGAGGCAATCCACTGCCGGCTGCGTTGTTCTCTTTCACCCAGCGCCTGTGCGGGAGGGCCAACGACCCCTTCTTCCTTGCTGCCGTACGTAGTGTGGGCAGATCCGGCTTCCCGCCGCACGCCTTGCCACATCCCGACGACCCTAAGGTATAAGTTTCTTTGAAATCGTCGTTGCTCTAGCTACATGTGGATCTTTTTTGATCTGTAGTCGAATCTAGGTCTTGGTTCAAAGAGGAAAGAAGGGTGTGGTGGGCTGGAGCAAGAATCTAGGACGTGGTTCAATGAGGAAAGGAGGGACAGAAAGTAGTATAGACTGGCTATCCAGCTGCTTTGTATGTTGAAAAGGGAAAAAGGGGGTAACCCAGTACACACATCTGTAAGGAACCGATCTCTTTGTTGAAAAGGGAAAGAAACTGGGGGTCGGGTAGTTTGTGCATGACTAGATTTGCTGCCCTCACATAGGAAGAAGGTTCAAAGAGAACAAATATGGGACCAGCGCATATATGCTTCTTGGCTACATACTCTGCATCACCCATTTATACGTGTGGACGCACATGGTGCTGGCATGTCCCATGCAGCTATTTTGCTGTTGTTAATCTCAGAATTAACCATTGATCTATTTTAAAAGAATTTCTCTGTTTAATATGAATCAATGCAACCGTTTTAGAAATGCTACTGTCCTATACTTTGTTTTCCATCAAGATAAGGCAGATGCTTCTTTTTGTGGCCGCATGTTTCGTCCTCCTTTATTGGCCAGTAATTGTTTTCTTTTTTTCCTCTTAAAACGGGGATATCTATTCAACTTGTTGCTATAGAAAACTTAAATGTCACACCGGCAACTTTGCTTGATTTCAGTGCAACTGCACAAAACTTGATTGGATTTCCTATTCGTGTTGGTAGATTCGTATTTTATGTTGGTCGTCTCATGAAAGGTCAGTACAGGCCTTCATCCACATGATTGTGTAGTGTGCTTTGAGATGTTGTGCTACTTATATTGGTACTGTTTTAAATAAATGATGAATTGAAGCTATTTTATTGCTGTCTTTTCCCATTAAGTAGTGAACAAAAATGGGACCAACCCAGACATGATGCTTGTTGCTTTGTTACAACAAATTCAGCATCACCCCCTTTATAAGCCAGTAATTGATGCCACTCTCAGAATTAACTACTGAATCTTATTTCAAAACTATAACACTTGTTAGGGATTGGCGGGATTACCATTTTTGTGGCCGCATGTTTCATCCTCCTTTATTAGCCAATAATTGATTCCTTTTTTGCCTCTGTTTATACAGGGATATCTATTCAACTTGTTGCTATTGCGACATTTTGCTTCGCTACGCGAAACACTTTGCTTGGTTTCAGTGCAAATGCACAAAACGAGATTGGATTTCCTATTCGTGTTGGCAGATTCGTATTTTATCTTGTCTGTCTCATGAAAGGTCAGTACAGGCCTTCATCTACATGATTGTGCAGTGTGCTTTGAGATGTTATGCTACTTGTATTGGTACTGTTTTAAATAAATGTTGAATTGAAGCTATTGTATTGCTGTCTTTTCCCATTAAGTAGTGAACAAAAATGGTACCAACCCAGACATGATGCTTGTTGCTTTCTTACAACAAATTCAGCATCAGCCCCTTTATAAGCCAGTAATTGATGCCACTCTCAGAATTAACTACTGAATCTTATTTCAAAACTGCAACACTTGTTAGGGATTGGTGGGATTACCATTTTTGTGGCCGCATGTTTCATACTCCTTTATTAGCCAGTAATTGATTCCTTTTTTGCCTCTGTTTATACAGGGATATCTATTCAACTTGTTGCTATTGCGACATTTTTCTTCGCTATGCGAAACACTTTGCTTGATTTCAGTGGAACTGCACAAAACGAGATTGGATTTCCTATTCGTTTTGGCAGATTCGTATTTTATCTTTGTTGGTCTCATGAAAGGTCAGTACATGAATCATCCACATGATTGTGCAGTGTGCTTTGAGATGTTGTGCTACTTGTATTGGTACTGTTTTAAATAAATCTTGAATTAAAGCTATTGCATTGCTGTCTTTTCCCATTAAGTAGTGAACAAAAATGGAACCAACCCAGACATGATGCTTGTTGCTTTGTTACAACAAACTCTGCATCACCCCCTTTATAAGTAGATGGAAGCACATACTGTTGTTGCGCCCACTCTACCCTGCAAATGTTTATGCTTTTCGTTAATCTAATGCCACTGGTAAAATTAAGCAATGCCACTCTCAGAATTAATTAACTACCGAATCTTAGTTCAAAACTGCAGCACTTGTTAGCGATTGGCGGGATTACCATTTTTGTGGCCGCATGTTTCATCCTCCTTTATTGGCCAGTAATTGATTCCTTTTTTGCCTCTGTTAAAATAGGGATATCTTTTCAACTTGTTGCTATTGCGACATTTTGCTTCGCTTAATTTTGGTGGAACTACACAAAATGAGACCGGATTTCCATATATGTGTTGAGATCTCTTTGAGATCTTCCTCACGAGTTGTTTCAAACCTTGCTCTTGAATGGTCAGTACCGACCTTCCTCCGAATTAACTACTGAATCTTAGTTCAAAACTGCAAACACTTGTTAGGGATCGGTAGGAGTACCATTTCTGTTAGGGATCGGCCGGAGTACATGTTTAAGAAATGTATTGTTGAGATAATATCTCTGTTATTATATATCAGTTACAGACTTATAGTGTTTTACAAATGGTACTATCCTGCTTTGTAGTTCTTTCTACATGTTTAACCAAGGTATTGTTAAGATAATGTCTCTGTTAAAATGAATCAGTCGCATTGTTTTAGGAATGATACTTTTCTGATTTTTCGTTCTTTATACATCTTGAAACAAGGCATTGTTAAGATAATGTCTCAGTTAATATGAATGAATCACACTGATTGAGAATTGCTACTCTCCTGCTTTGTTTCCCATAAAGATAAGGTATATCAGTAGATGTTTTTCTTCTGGGAGTACAAATCATCAACCGTTATTTCTCAGTAATTGTTTCCCTTATACCTTTTGTTGCTTACAGGGATATCAAAATTAAAGCTCAGTTTTATTCCGACTTCGATTTTAGTTCAACTGCACAAAAGGAGCCAATGTGTCCAAGGCACTGCTACATTACTGGGTCCAGTTGGTCGTTCCACTTTACAGAAAGAAGCAGTCATTGTTTGCGCTACATTATAGAAGGAATGACTGAGAAGCTTTACAGAGTATTAGGCCTTCCACTATGTAGGCCAAAAGAGGTGCCAATTTCACCTTTTCTTAGTTTGGCACCGAATCCCTCCATTGCTACAGCCGGTGCCATAAATATTAGACACCGGTGACATGACTAGTCTGCAGAGACCATTGGCAATTTAACAACACGTGGAGTGCCCTGGGCAAGAAGTGCCCAAACAAGTACAAGAAGCGACAGGACTCCACGATCATAGGCATTACATATTTTGAATGGGAAAAGCTTGTCAAAGTTTAATCATTGATGTTAGCAAGTAGACGTTAGTTTAATATATTGGAATCGGAAAACCTTGTCAAAATTTGCTCATTGATGTTAGCCAGAAGAAATGCATTTGATATTTTTGAGTGGGACGCCCTTGCTGTGAGCAGCGTCGAGTGTTTTTTCCTATTACTGTGTTCAATTTAGAAGTAAATAGTTACTCTGCTGAGATATTCCTGTGTTAAGAGTTTGTTCTGAATATTGTCTATGTAATGGCAGGCCTTGTGTTTTGAGCTTCGAATGTTGTGGCATGTGGCATCACGAGCTATTCACCGTGCCTCCCGAGAATAATGCTTCGTATTGTTTTGCATGTCGATCTAATTCCAGTGATTTGCTTGTTAAGAAGATCATCCTCTTCTGTTGTTTCCGTGCTTAAGAAGTTCATCATCTGATGTTTCATTCATAGCCTATATGACAAGTCGGGTAGGTTAGACGTGAAACCATATGATCTTCCGACCAACTCATGATATTAGGCCGTGATTGGATCGTCGTTTTCCAACCAAAACCGCTTGTAAAACTGACGCTTGTAAATTAAAGCAGATGGTCTCGGGCGAAGGCGCTTGGTTGGTCGATTTCGAATAGTAAAATATCGGAAGTACTTGACACATGATAAAAATGCTGAACGATACTCGGAGGATTGCTAATCCAACCGTTAGCTGCTATTTCAGCCTTGCCCATGGATGGCATGATACGCACGTCGTGCTTGTATCGTCTGGTAATGTCGTCCATATAGCAGTGCTCGTAAAATATACACTGGTCTCTCTAATTACACGCGTAACCCGCCGGTTTTACTTACAGACCTCGGGCCCTCAGTTTCATTACGCCTGTAGTTTACGCGTTGTTTTCGATGACGAGTAAATTACACTTGTATGTTAATACAGGTTTGAAATAAACCAGAGCTCCCAAGCGCGGCCTTACCGTTTCATGCCATCTCAGTTTCTCGAAGGTGCTCATAGGTGTCCGATGATCCTCGCTTCCTGAATGAGTAGCGGGTGCTGTATCAGACCATCCGTAGGGCCCGCGAGGCCCTCTCCGTTGTCCGTCGAGTTGTTGCGCTCGGCGTGGCGCCGAGCATTGTTAACATCGTCAACGAACATGAGGATTCAGGAGATGACTTTATTTTGACTGGATGACACTAGGGACCCACTAAGGCCATTGCTTTCCCCTGGTTTCCTGACATCACGGTCCCACACCATTGTCAACCTATGTAGTCAATATAAACGAGAGAATTGCACAAGGTGCGGCCGACAGTTAGGACCAAGCAGCTCGAGCAGTATTTGTGTTTTTGAGGCGTGAGAACTGCAGAGTTTTTCTTGGCGATGATTTTGTTGTTGTTCAGAGGAGAGCAGGGTATTAACTGGGAGGGCTGTGGCCCATCTAGCCCAGGCCAGATATCCAGCCCAGATACTAATTTTTTCAAGATGAAAATGGCTAGCCCAGCTATACGTCTTTTTGAGGAATACCCAGGCAAGGTCAACTTGTTATTCTCCGCCCCGCTGGGCTGCAAATCTTTCCTATGAGGGATGCATTAGACTTAACAGGAAAATGGGCTTTAAAAAATAATAAATGGGATGTAATTATAAAAACTGGGTAGTAACTATAAAAAATGCACCAAACACGAAATTAGTTTATAAAATATTATTTATGGATTTTGAAAATCTTAAATTTTCATTGTTGCGCATGCAATGTTTCGTTGGATTTTTATGTAATACAAATTTATATTTAATCTGACTAGAAATTTAGGGATAAAAATATTTCGGAGCCCATCAAAATGTGGGAAATTTTATTGAATTCTGTCTTCAACGGTTGGTTGAAATTATTAATCATTGTCCTAGCTAGAAAATGGGTTGTACTTTTAACAAACTGTAAATGGGCTGTTGTAAATTCCATTAGAATTCCAAAATGGGTTGTACATTCTTACAAACGTAAATGGGCTATAAGTTCTCTGCCACACACTTGTGGGACTACTAAGTGACGCGTCCCCTAAAAAAAATAAGTTGACGCGTATGCAAGGCTTTGCCAACTTATTATAGTCAACACACAGTTCTAGCAGCAGTGACCATTGGATGTCTATCCAACGGATGTCGTGCTTCTTCTTCAATCTCAGATATTCTTAGCTTCAGCCGCCCAAAAAATGATTCCTCCCCCTGGCATCTGGGGCGCAGCGTTTCGGAGGCTGACCTGTGGGCCTACTAAGTTGGAGCATACCAAGGGCTTTGTCAACTTAGTCAATAATAAACGTTTCTAGCTTCAGTGACCGTACGATGTCCATCCAACGGCGTTAGTGCTTCTTCAACCTCTGGTCTTCTTGGTCCAGCCTCCCAAAGCAGCACCGGTCGTGCCGCCTGCTCCTGCCTCCCGTTGCCGGCTGTGCTGCCGCGGAGGCCTCACCGCCCCCATACTACTCCCGCCGCTAGCCAGGCCATCCCTCCACTCACCCACACCCCCTATTATTCTGCGACGACGGCAGCCTCACACCGCAGCCGAACCAGTGAACCCTCGTACTCCTCTCCGCGCGGGCTTCCACTGCTGCGTCTTCCCCGGCTCCGCGTCGTCCCCTTCCTAGGCCTCGCCTTCGTCCAGACCACCGCCCTGGTGCTCTCAGCGCGGCGTGGTGAACGTGGTCAACGACTGACTTCCATCGAAAGAGTACTGTACGTGGAGAGGCTGACAGCTGGGTCCAGACGGCCGCAAGGAAGTGCCTCCTTATTACGCACAAAATAATTATTCCTCCACCTTACAGCAGGGACCCACCGGACGGGCCACCTTATTTCGCGAAAAAAACATTTCCCCCCTGACTGCTCGGACCCACCGGACGGGCCAGCGTATTTCGTGAAAAAAACGTTCCCCCCACTGTCATCTCGGACCCACCGGAAGTGCCTCCTTATTATGCACAAAAAAATGAATACTCCCCCTGCTAGCTAGGACCCACCATGGTGGGAGGCTGACTTGTGGGCCTACTAAGTTGACTGGGACGGGGGCCTTTGTCAACTTTAGTCAATATGAACGATTCTAGCTCTAGTGACCGTACGATGTCCATCCAACAGCCATAGTGCTTCTTCAACCTCTGGTCTTCTTGCTCCAGCCGCCCAAAGCAGCGCCGGTCGTGCCGCATGCTCCTGCCTCCCATGGTCGGTTGTGCTGTCGCGGAGGCCTCACCGCCCCTACTATTCCCCCCGCTGGCCAGGCCCTGCGGCGACGGCAGCCTCACACCGCAGCCGAACCAGTGAACCCTCGTACTCCTCTCTGCGCGGGCTTCCACTGTCGTCTTCCCCGGCTCCCCGTCGTCCCCTTCCTAGGCCTCGCCGTCGTCCATCGCCCTGGGGCTCTCGGCGCGGTGTGGTCAACGTGGTCAAGGAACGACTTCCATGGGACGTGGACTGTACGTGGAGAGGCTGACAGCTGGGTCCACGGCCGCAGCAAGGAAGTGCCTCCTTATTACATGCAAAATAATTATTCCTCCACCTGACAACGGGGACCCACCGGACGGGCCACCATATTTCGCCCCCCTGACTGCTGGGACCCACCAGCTACATCTTCGCATGCAAGGAAGTGCCTGACAGTCGGGACCCACCTGGTCGAAGCCTACGTAGCGTTGTCATTCTGGTCGCGAACGTGTACATACATATATACTGGTGGATGTAGAGGTGCGCACGTGTCGTAGTAGAGGCGGCCAGGGTGCAAGAAAGAAAATATGGCCACGTATGTGTACATATGGGCGGGGTCTCGAACGCCTACTCGCGCATACCTACGGCGAGGGCTCGTTGACATGGCTGGGTTGGAACGGAGAAACATCGTCGTCATCGTGTTCATGGGGAGGCAACGGAATGCGTCGTGTTCATGGGGAGGCAACGGAATGCGTCATGTTCATCGGGAGGCAACGAAACACGTGGGAGCCAACCGGCTGGGTCGAAACGGAACGCGTGGTCATGTTCATCGGGAGCGCTTGGACGGAAGAGGCGATGGAAACGAGGCCTGGCGTACCGCACAACGGAGGAAACGGACCTCCTACGGTCGAAACGGGGGTCCTGTTGATCGGGAGGGGTGTGGTGTACCGCAAAATGGAGGAAATAGACCTCCTACAGTCGAAACGGGGGTCCTGTTGATCGGGAGGGGTGTGGCGTACCGCAAAACGGAGAAAACGGACCTCCTACTGTTGACACGGGGGTCCTATTCATGGGAGGGGTGTGGCGTATCACAAAACGGGACTCCACGGGATACTGTTCATCTCCACCGTCGACCCCCTCCAGCCTCCACAAGCTATTGTTCATCCACCGTCGACCTTCTCCAGCCTCCACCTACGACTGTTCATCCACGGGCTCCTGTTCATCCAGCCTCCACCGCGCGCTACTCCACCGGCTACTGTTCAACCAGCCCTCTCCACGGGTTCCTGTTCAACCACCCCTCCACGGGCTACTGTTCATCCTGCCCTCCACCGTCTACTGTTCATCCAGCCCTCCACGGGGTGGTCCTGTTCATCCAGCCCTCCACGGGGTCCTGTTTATCCAGCCCCAACCAGCTCGATCGATCGGGGTCCTGTTCATCCAGAGGCAACTCCACGGGGTCCTACTCATCCACCCCCACCGGGAACTGTTCATGCACCCCCCCTCCCCGCAACGCTCACTGTTCATCCAGAGGCAGCATCGATCGGCTTCAGTTAGCAGCAGTAGCGAAGGAATCGCTCGATCGGGTTCAGCTAACAGCCATCGATCGATCGCTCGGGTTCAGTAACGCTTAGCCTGTAGTGCAATCGCTCGGGTTCAGTTAGAGCCCAACGCCTCGCTTGGGTTCAGTTAGAGCCAACGCCTCGCACACACGCGCGTACGTGTACGAGAGAAACGCGCATCGCTTGGCCCCCGACCTCCCACCGTAACCGGGAACTCCCCGAAATTTTCCTCCCCCTAGCTTCTACCACGGTTTTTCCGTCATGGACGGCCCAAAGAATGTCATGCAGCCGCGTCTCTGGCCCACCCAGGACGAAAAGCCCATTTTCTGTCATGATTTTTTGTCATAGAAGTAGGAGCCCACCACATCTATGATGATTCCGGGTTTTGTCACAATTATCATCATAGAAGTGTCATATGTATGACAGAAAAAAAATTCGTTCGTCCCAAAATGTCACGGATGTGTCTTTTTTTTGTAGTGATAGGTCTGAGGTAAACTACTCACGCTTCACTGGAAGGGCAATAGAGTTGATGTAGAAGCCCTCCATGATCGAATCCCCCCCCGGCAGGGTGCAGAAAAAGGTCCCTTGAAGGGATCTCACGGGTACAGAAGGTTGCGTCGGTGGAAAAGTGTTTTCGTGGATGCCTTTGGTGGTTTGGGTATATTTGGTAATATATAGGCGAAATAATTAGTTCAGGAGGCTCACGGGGGGCCGACAAGGGTGGGGGGTGCGCCCTACCCCCTGGGCGCGTGCTACCTCTTGAGCACTGCGTTGGTTTTCCCCGAAGAGGAGAGGATGATGCAGCAAAGTTACGTAAGTATTTCCCTCAGTTTTTGAGAACCAAGGTATCAATCCAGTACGAGGCTACACCTAAGTCCCTCGTACCAACACAAAAACAATAGCTCCTCGCAACCAACGCGGGTAGGGGTTGTCAATCCCTTCACGGTCACTTACGAGAGTGAGATCTGATAGAGATGATAGATAATATTTTTGGTATTTTTGATATAGAGATGCAAGGTGAAAAGTAAAAAGCAAAGCAAGATTTAAGTGATGGAGATTGATATGATGAGAATAGACCCGGGGGCCATAGGTTTCACTAGTGGCTTCTCTCAAGAGCAAAAATATTCTACGGTGGGTCAACAAATTGTTGGAAATATGCCCTAGAGGCAATAATAAATTGGTTATTATTATATTTCCTTGTTCATGACACTACTAGAAAAAAGCTCATTAGTGGCGCACCACTTTTGGGTATTAGTGGCGCACCTCTGGTGCGCCACTATTACCACGCCACTAGTAATGTGTATTAGTGGCGCACCGGAGGTGCGCCATTACTAATCCAGATATCAGTGGCGCACCACCTGGTGCGCCATTGATATCCCCCCTGGTGCGCCACTGATAATGTATAGGGGTGGCCCGCTGGTGCGCCACTACTAAGTATAAGGGTGCGCCACTGATATTTTTTCAGAATTTTTTTTTTCAATTTTTTTTTTCACAGAACAAACTTACTAGTGGCGCACCACACACCAGGTGCGCCACTAGTAAGAAAATAGTAATGGCGCACCTGCTTATGGTGCGCCACTGCTATATAGCAGTGGCGCACCACATCCACGGTGCGCCACTAATAGTGATATTACGGATAGCCCTTTTTCTAGTAGTGCCATATGGGTGCGCCACTGTTATTTAACTGGGTGCGCCACTAATGTGCAATATGGTGCGCCACTACTATTAATTCTAGGAATTTTTTTTTGCATTTCTGGTATTTGCACAGGTTACAAAATACAATACATCACAGAATATAAACAGCACATAATACAAATCATCACATTAGCAGTCTCCGAATTCGAAATAGCGAACAAAGTTCAAATATTAGACAAGTTTAGGTCTCGAGACCGAGTAGCGAGTTTGTCGTCACATTACAAAGTTGATATCATCTAAACTACCATCACATAGAAGAGAGCTGCGGTCACGATGAGCATCATCGCGATGAAACTAGTCTTCATCCGGTTCCTCCTCCGCTCCCTCCTCTCTCCCTCTAGATAGCTCTCGTATCTAGCTTCCGCCTCCGCCCTAGTGGTGTACCCTTTGTAACTGTTACCGCTGAAACGGTGAACCTGTCTCCGACACTCCTCCCAGTCGTCATAGACTCCGGGAACCCTACCCTTGTACACGACATACGACGGCATCTCTATGCACTAGACAAACAAAACGTTAGTAGCAATTCACAGATAATATATAAGTATGCAACAAAAGGATCGGAAGAGAAAAGCAACACATTAATAGCACGGTTCATGGTCCTACTAATAAATAGCATCGATTACATATAAGTTGAACGACTCTCCAAACTAAAGAGACATACAAGTTCATTAAAGTTTAATTACAACACGAGCTAATCGACATTTCAGAACTATATAGCATCAATACTTTCTTCGACTCGACTCAGGGACCGGAGCGTGGATGAAGCCGCCGTCATCCGTCGGCGTCATGAATGTGCGGTAGTTGTCAGCCTGCATTTGTAGCGTTGTTTCTATTTCCCTGTTGGACGGTTGATATTTGAGGTGGAACTGCCCCGAGGTACGAAGTACATCTTGACAGATGATTTCCGCAAACTCCGACTGGATGCGAAAGAATTCTTGTCTGATGTCCATGTCCTGGATTGCCGACAAGCGTGCGGCCCAATCTTGGAGACCCTTTGGTAGCATAAGGTGATTATGGTCCCGTACGATCGCCCGCATGTGATGGAGGGCGTAGTAGGCATCCTTCTGACTGCTAGGCGGCTGCTTAACACAGGGGAACGTCGTTACGTGGGTGAACACGTGCTTGCCGTACCTACACATTTCCTTCCTGAAGGTGCCTCCAGATTTGGCGTAGCCGGGGAGAGCATCATCAAGAACTTTCTTGATATTTGTGTAGTCTTTCTTCGACTGACGGTCCGAGTCGAAATACGTGGCCGTGGAATATTTCGGGCTTAAGAGGATGAGTGTGCAACGTGTGTCACTGCACAAAACACGGAATGTTAGGAAAAAAAAAGAACGATCGAAATCTAAGAAATCATATGTTACGGGGCGGTGAGGGGATGACTTACTCGGGAAAGTAAGGCACGAGGAAGGTATCCTTATCTTTGTTCGCCATAATGACGCCTTCGAGGTATGAACTCGCGATTTGCCGGTCCCCAGCGCTGTCCAAGTGCTTGGCACGCATGTAGAAGGGGTCGACTATCACGATGTCCGGGGTCTTGTCTCTAATGATCTGCATCTCCATATTGAGCGAAAATAGCCGAATGAAGGTGTAGTGCAGCGGATGAAGGTTAAACATAGCGAAGATGTCATCAAACCGCAGGACGATCATACTCCCGATGGTGCCATCGACAAAGCCCTTGCCCTCTGGCACCTTGGCCACGAAAACCGGGTATGAGTCATCTTTCTCGGAGAGACGCCGCTTCTCCATAGAAAGAACACTGTCATGCAGACTCCGCATAGCACCGGTTGCAGCCTTGAGCAGATTAGCCGGTAGCATCGGCCTACCCGCCACATGCACCGCCCTCATGATATCCTTAGGTATTGGTGGCCCGTCCTGAGCACGGATCGTACTCGGTGCCGGCTGGCTCGCACCCTTGTTAGTTTTTCTTTTCCGTCCCTTCTTTGGCTTCTGCTGATGTAATGGGATCGAGGTCTGCTCAGAGACCACCTTCTTGAGTGTGGTGGGGCTGATAATATTTCCCACCTCGGCTGTTTGAGTCTCGGTGAAGGCGGCAGCTAGAGGCGTCTCCTGAGAACCGAACAGACGACGCCTGTTGCAATTGGGTTTCTCCATGCTATAATTGTATTGATAGGAAACTCAGATACATGTGTGGATACATAGACAACACCATGTCCCTAGTAAGCCTCTAGTTGACTAGCTCGTTGATCAATAGATGGTTAAGGTTTCCTGACCATGGACATTGGATGTCGTTGATAACGGGATCACATCATTAGGAGAATGATGTGATGGACAAGACCCAATCCTAAGCCTAGCACAAAGATCGTGTAGTTCATATGCTAAAGCTTTTCTAATGTCAAGTATCATTTCCTTAGACCATGAGATTGTGCAACTCCCGGATACCGTAGGAATGCTTTGGGTGTACCAAACGTCACAACGTAACTGGGTGGCTATAAAGGTACACTACAGGTATCTCCGAAAGTGTCTATTGGGTTGGCACGAATCAAGACTGGGATTTGTCACTCCGTGTAACGGAGAGGTATCTCTGGGCCCACTCGGTAGGACATCATCATATGCGCAATGTGACCAAGGAGTTGATAACGGGATGATGTGTTACGGAACAAGTAAAGAGACTTGCCGGTAACGAGATTGAACAAGGTATCGAGATACCGATGATCGAATCTCGGGCAAGTGCAATACCGCTAGACAAAGGGAATTGAATACGGGATTGATTGAATCCTCGACATCGTGGTTCATCCAATGAGATCATCGTGGAACATGTGGGATCCAACATGGGTATCCAGATCCCGCTGTTGGTTATTGGCCAGAGTGCTGTCTCGGTCATGTCTGCATGGTTCCCGAACCCGTAGGGTCTACACACTTAAGGTTCGGTGACGCAAGAGTTGTTATGGGAAATAGTATGTGGTAACCGAAGGTTGTTCGGAGTCCCGGATGAGATCCCGGACATGACGAGGAGCTCCGGAATGGTCCGGAGGTGAAGATCGGTATATTGGACGAAGGGTATTGGAGTCCGGAATTGTTCTGGGGGTACCAGGTGATGACAAGTGTGTCCGAAAGGGGTTTCGAAGGCCCCGACAAGCGTTGGGGGGCCTTATGGGCCAAGGGGAGAGGGCACATCAGCCCACTAAGGGGTTGAGCGCCCCTCCCAACCCCATCTCACGTAACCAGAGAGGTGGGGCGCCACCCCTAGGGCAGCCGCCCCTCCCGGCTTGGGGGGCAAGTTTCCTAGGGGGTGGGGCGCCCAAACCCATCTAGGGTTTCCCCTGTGGCCGCCGCCCCTCCCCTAGGGAACCCTAGGGTGCCTCCCCCTCCTCCCTTACCCCTATATATAGTGAGGAAGAGAGAGGGAAGCCGCACCCTTCCCCTGGCGCAGCCCTCTCCCTCCTCCAACACCTCGTCTTCCTGCGTAGTGCTTGGCAAAGCCCTGCCGAAGAACCACGAGCTCCATCACCACCATGCCGTCGTGCTGTCGGAGTTTTCCCTCAAATTATCCTCTCCCCTTGCTGGATCAAGAAGGAGGAGACGTCCCCAGGCTGTACGTGTGTTGAACGCGGAGGTGCCATCCGTTCGGCGCTAGGATCATCGATGATTTGGATCACGACGAGTACGACTCCATCAACCCCATCCACTTGAACGCTTCCGCTTAGCGATCTACAAGGGTATGTAGATGCACTCTCCTTCCCTCGTTGCTAGATTACTCCATAGATTGATCTTGGTGTTGCGTAGAAAATTTTGAATTTCTGCTACGTTCTCCAAAAGTGGCATCATGAGCTAGGTCTATGCGTAGTTTCTATGCATGAGTAGAACACAAAGTAGTTGTGGGCGTCAATTTTGTCAATTTACTTGTCGTTACTAGTCTTATATTGATTCGGCGGCATTGTGGGATGAAGCGGCCCGGACCAACCTTACACGTACGCTTACGTGAGACCGGTTCCACCGACTGACATGCACTAGTTGCATAAGGTGGCTGGCGGGTGTCTGTCTCTCCCACTTTAGTCGGATCGGATTCGATGAACAGGGTCCTTATGAAGGGTAAATAGAAATTGGCAATTCACGTTGTGGTTTTGGCGTAGGTAAAGAAACGTTCTTGCTAGCAACCTATAGCAGCCACGTAAAAACTTGCAACAACAATTAGAGGACGTCTAACTTGTTTTTGCAGTAAGTGTTTTGTGATGTGATATGGCCAAAGGATGTGATGTATGATATATGTGATGTATGAGATGATCATGTTCTTGTAATAGGAATCATGACTTGCATGTCGATGAATATGACAACTGGCAGGAGCCATAGGAGTTGTCTTAATTTATTTATGACCTGCGTGTCAACATAAACGTCATGTAATTACTTTACTTTATTGCTAACTGTTAGCTGTAGCAGTAGAAGTAATAGTTGGCGAGACAACTTCATGAAGACACGATGATGGAGATCATGATGATGGAGATCATGGTGTCATGCCGGTGACGATGATGATCATGGAGCCCCGAAGATGGAGATCAAAAGGAGCAAAGTGATGGTGGCCATATCATGTCACTATATGATTGCATGTGATGTTTATCATGTTTTACATCTTATTTGCTTAGAACGATGGTAGCTTAAATAAGATGATCCCTCACTAAAATTTCAAGAAAAGTGTTCTCCCTAACTGTGCACCATTGCAAAGGTTCGTCGTTTCGAAGCACCACGTGATGATCAGGTGTGATAGATCCTTACGTTCCAATACAACGGGTGTTGACGAGCCTAGCACGTACAGACATGGCCTCGGAACACATGCGAAACACTTAGGTTGACTTGACGAGCCTAGCATGTACAGACATGGCCTGAGAACACGGTGGACCGAAAGGTCGAACATGAGTCGTATAGAAGATACGATCAACATGAAGATGTTCACCGATGATGACTAGTCCGTCTCACGTGATGATCAAACACGGCCTAGTTGATTCGGATCATGTATCACTTAGATGACTAGAGGGATGTCTATCTGAGTGGGAGTTCATTAAATAATCAGATGAACTAAATTATCAAGAACATAGTCAAAAAGACTTTGCAAATTATGTCGTAGCTTACGCTTTAGTTCTACTGTTTTAGATACGTTCCTAGAGAAAATTTAGTTGAAAGTTGATAGTAGCAATTATGCGGACTGGGTCCGTAAACTGAGGATTGTCCTCATTGCTGCACAGAAGGATTATGTCCTTAATGCACCACTCAGTGAGCTGAACCTCGAGCGTCGGTTGTGGATGTTGCGAACATCTGACATACACGCTTTGATGACTACATAATAGTTCACTGCGTATGGTTTAGAATTGAGGCACCAAAGACGTTTCTGAAACACCGCAGAACATATGAGATGTTCCAAGGGCTGAAATTGGGATTTCAGGCTAGTGCCCGCGTCAAGAGGTATGAGACCTCTAACAAATTTCCTAAGCCTACAAACTAAGGAGAAAAGCTCAATCATTGAGCATGTGCTCAAATTGTATGAGTGCTACAATCGCTTGAATCGAGTGGGAGTTAATCTTCCAGATAAGATAGTGATGGTTCTCCAAAGTCACCGCCACCAAGCTACTAGAGCCTCGCGATGAACTATAACATATCAGGGATAGATATGATCCTTGAGCTATTCGCGACACCACGAAAGTAGAAATCAAAAGGGAGCATCAATTGTTGATGATTAGTAAAACCACTAGTTTCAAGAAGGGCAAGGGAAAGAAAGGGATACTTCATGAAACAACAAATCAGTTGCTGCTCCAGTGAAGAAACCCAAAGTTGAACCCAAACCCGAGACTAAGTGCTTCTGTAATAAGGGGAACGGTCACTGAAGTAGAACTACCCTAGATACTTGGTAGATGAGTAGGCTGGTAAGGTCAACAAAAGTGTGTTGGATATACATTATATTAATGTGTACTTTACAAGTACTCCTACTAGCACCAGTGTATTAGATACCGGTTCGGTTGCTAAGTGTTAGTAACTCGAAATAAAAGGCTACGGAATAAACGGAGACTAGCTAAAGGTGAGATGACGATATGTGTTGGAAGTGTTTCCAAGGTTGGTGTAATCAAATATCGTACATTCTCTCTACCATCGAGATTGGTATTAAAACCTAAATAATTGCTATTTAGTGTTTGCTTTGGGCATAGACATGATTGGATTATGTTTATCGCAACACGGTTATTCATTTAAGGAGAATAATGGTTACTTTGTTTATTTGAATAATACCATCCCGATCGTAGTGATACACATGTTCATGCCAAAAGATATAAGATAGTAATGATAGTACCACATACTTGTGGCACTGCAATTTGAGTCATATTGGTATAAAACGCATGAAGAAGCTCCATGTTGTTGGATCTTTGGACTCACTCATTTTTGAAAAGATTGAGACATGCGAACCATGTTTATTGGTAGATAAGCATGAAGAAACACCATACAGATGGATCGTTTGGACTCACTTGATTTTGAATCACTTGAGACATGCAAATCATACCACATGGACAAGATGACTGAAAGACCTCGTTTTCAGTAAGATGGAACAAGAAAGCAACTTGTTGGAAGTAATACATTTTGATGTGTGCGGTCCAATGAGCGCTGAGGCACGCAGTGGATATTGTTGTGTTCTTACTTCACAGATGATTTGAGTAGATGCTGAGTATATTTACTTGATGAAACACGAGTCTGAATTATTGAAAGGTTCAAGTAATTTCAGAGTGAAGTTGAAGATCGTCGTGACAAGAGGATAAAATGTCTATGATATGATCATAGAGATTTATATCTGAGTTACGAGTTTGGCACACAATTAAGACATTGTGGAAATTGTTTCACAACTAATACCGCCGGGAACACCATAGTGTGATGGTGTGTCCGAACATCATTACTGCACCCTAATGGATGTGGTGCATACCATGATGTCTCTTATAGAATTACCACTATCGTTTATGGGTTAGGCATTAGAGACAACCTCATTCACTTTAAATAGGGAACCACACAAATCCGTTGAGAGGACACCGTATGAACTGTGGTTTAGGGAAACCTAAGCTGTTGTTTCTTAAAAGTTTGGGGCTACGACGCTTATGTGAAAAGTTTTAGGCTGATAAGATCGAACCCAAAGCGGATAAATGCATCTTCATAGGACACCCAAAACAGTTGGGTATACCTCCTGTCTCAGATCCGAAAGCAATAGGGATTGTTTCTGAAATCGGGTCCTTTCTCGAGGAAAAGTTTCTCTCAAAAGAATTGAGTGGGAGGATGGTGGAGACTTGATGAGGTTGTTGAACCGTCACTTCAACTAGTGTGTAGCAGGGCACAGGAAGTTGTTCCTGTGGCACCTACACCAATTGAAGTAGAAGCTTATGATAGTGATCATGAAACTTCGGATCAAGTCACTACCAAACCTCGTAGGACGACAAGGATGCGTGCTATTTCAAAGTGGCACGTAATCCTGTCTTGGAAGTCATGTTGCTAGACAGCAATGAACCTACGAGCTATGGAGAAGCGATGGTGGGCCTGGATTCCAAGAATGGCTCGAGGCCATAAAATCCGAGAGAGAATCCATATATGAAAACAAAGTGTAGACTTTGGAAGAACTACTTGATGGTCGTGAGGCTGTTGAGTACATATGGATTTTAAAAGGAAGACGGACAATGATGGTAAGTGTCACCATTGAGAAAGCTTGACTTGTCGTTAAGATGTTTCCTGACAAGTTCAAGGAGTTGACTACGATTAGACTTTCTCACTCGTAGCGATGCTAAAAGTCTGTTGGAATTATGTTAGCAGTTACTGCATTATTTATGAAATCTTATAGATAGGATGTCAAAATATTGTTTCCTTGATGGTTTTCTTGAGGAAAGGTTGTATGTGATACAACCAGAAGATTTTTGTCAATCCTGAAAGATGCTAACAAGTATGCAAAGCTCCAGCAATCCTTCTAAGGACTGGAGTAAGCATCTCGGAGTTGGAATGTACGCTTTGATGAGATGATCAAAGATTTGGGTTTATACAAAGTTTATGAGAAACTTGTATTTCCAAAGAAGTGAGTGGGAGCAATATATAATTTTTGATGAGTATATGTTGTGAACATATGGTTGATCAGAAATGATGTAGAATTTCTGGAAAGCATATAGGGTTATTTGAAAAGTGTTTTTCAATGGAAAACCTGGATTAAGCTACTTGAACATTGAGAATCAAGATCTATAAGGATAGATCAAAATCGCTTAATAGTACTTTCAAATGAGCACATACCTTGACATGATCTTGAAGGTGTTCAAGACGGATCAGTCAAAGAAGGAGTTCTTGCCTGAGTTGTAAGGTATGAAGTTAAGACTTAAAGCTCGACCACGGCACAAGAAAGAGGAAGGACGAAGGTCGTCCCCTATGCTTTTGTCATAGGCTCTATACGGTATGCCATGCTGAGTACCGCACCTGATGTGTGCCTTGCCACATGTCTGGCAAGAGGGTACAAAGATGATCTAGGAGTAGATCACCAGATATCGGTCAAAATTATCCTTAGAGGAATAAGGATATGTTTCTCGGTTATGGAGGTGATAAAGAGTTTGACGTCAAGAGTTACATCGATGCAAGCTTAACACCTATCCGGATAGCTCTGAGTGGAGATACCGGATTCGTATAGTAGAACAGTTATTTGAAATGGCTCCAAATATAGCATAGTAGCTGCATCCACAAGATGACATACATACGGATCTGAATGTTGCAGACCCGTAGACTACAACCTCTCTCACAAGCATAACATGATAAAACCCAGAACTCATTGAGTGTTAATCACATAGTGATGTGAACTAGATTATTGACTCTAGTAAACTCTTTGGATGTTGGTCACATGGCGATGTGACCTATGAGTGTTAATCACATGGCGATGTGAACTGGATTATTGACTCTAGTGCAAGTGGGAGACTGTTGGAAATATGCCCTAGAGGCAATAATAAATTGGTTATTATATATTTCCTTGTTCATGATAATCGTTTATTATCCATGCTATAATTGTATTGATAGGAAACTCAGATACATGTGTGGATACATAGACAACACCATGTCCCTAGTAAGCCTCTAGTTGACTAGCTCGTTGATCAATAGATGGTTACGGTTTCCTGACCATGGACATTGGATGTCGTTGATAACAGGATCACATCATTAGGAGAATGATGTGATGGACAAGACCCAATCCTAAGCCTAGCACAAAGGTCGTGTAGTTCATATGCTAAAGCTTTTCTAATGTCAAGTATCATTTCCTTAGACCATAAGATTGTGCAACTCCCGGATACCGTAGGAATGCTTTGGGTGTACCAAACATCACAACGTAACTGGGTGGCTATAAAGGTACACTACAGGTATCTCCGAAAGTGTCTGTTGGGTTGGCACGAACCGAGACTGGGATTTTTCACTCCGTGTAACGGAGAGGTATCTCTGGGCCCACTCGGTAGGACATCACCATATGCGCAATGTGACCAAGGAGTTGATCACGGGATGATGTGTTACGGAACGAGTAAAGAGACTTGCCGGTAACGAGATTGAACAAGGTATCGAGATACTGATGATTGAATCTCGGGCAAGTGCAATACCGCTAGACAAAGGGAATTGAATACGGGATTGATTGAATCCTCGACATCGTGGTTCATCCGATGAGATCATCGTGGAACATGTGGGAGCCAACATGGGTATCCGGATCCCGTTGTTGGTTATTGGCCGGAGAGTTGTCTCGGTCATGTCTGCATGGTTCCCGAACCCGTAGGGTCTACACAATTAAGGTTCGGTGACGCTAGAGTTGTTATGGGAAATAGTATGTGGTTACCGAAGGTTGTTCGGAGTCCTGGATGAGATCCTGGACATGACGAGGAGCTACGGAATGGTCCAGAGGTGAAGATCGGTATTTTGGACGAAGGGTATTGGAGTCCGGAATTGTTCTGGGGGTACCAGGTGATGACCAGCGTGTCCGAAAGGGGTTTCGGAGGCCCCGGCAAGCGTTGGGGGGCCTTATGGGCCAAGGGGAGAGGGCACATCAGCCCACTAAGGGGCTGAGCGCCCCTCCCAACCCCATCTCACATAACCAGAGAGGTGGGGGTGCCACCCCTAGGGCAGCCTCCCCTCCCGGCTTGGGGGGCAAGTTTCCTAGGGGGTGGGGGCGCCCAAACCCATCTAGGGTTTCCCCTGTGGCCGCCGCCCCTCCCCTAGGGAACCCTAGGGCGCCTCCCCCTCCTCCCTTACCCCTATATATAGTGAGGAAGAGAGAGGGCAGCCGCACCCTTCGCCTGGCGCAGCCCTCTCCCTCCTCCAACACCTCGTCTTCCTCCATAGTGCTTGGCGAAGCCCTGCCGAAGAACCACGAGCTCCATCACCACCATGCCGTCGTGTTGTCGGAGTTTTCCCTCAACTTCTCCTCTCCCCTTGTTGGATCAAGAAGGAGGAGACGTCCCCGGGATGTACGTGTGTTGAACGCGGAGGTGCCGTCCGTTCGGCGCTAGGATCATCGGTGATTTGGATCACGACGAGTATGACTCCATCAACCCCGTTCACTTGAACGCTTCCGCTTAGCG
This sequence comes from Aegilops umbellulata, assembly GCA_032464435.1. Lineage (NCBI taxonomy): Eukaryota > Viridiplantae > Streptophyta > Magnoliopsida > Poales > Poaceae > Aegilops > Aegilops umbellulata. The sequence goes on from CP136059.1 coordinate 347,735,887, forward strand.
ATCTACAAGGGTATGTAGATGCACTCTCCTTCCCTCGTTGCTAGATTACTCCATAGATTGATCTTGGTGTTGCGTAGAAAATTTTGAATTTCTGCTACGTTCTCCAACACAAATTACTGTTGAGCAATTGACAGAATTGAGCATAGTTATGAGAATATCTAGGTATGATCATGTATATAGGCATCACGTCCGAGACAAGTAGACCGACTCCTGCCTGCATCTACTACTATTACTCCACTCATCGACCGCTATCCAGCATGCATCTAGAGTATTAAGTTAAAAACAGAGTAACGCCTTAAGCAAGATGACATGATGTAGAGGGATAGTTTCAAGCAATATGATAAAAACCCCAACTTGTTATCCTCGATGGCAACAATACAATACGTGAAGCACTAGAGCAAAATTATAAGGCTCAAAAGATATAAGTGAAGCACATAGAGCAAAACTATCAAGCTCAAAAGATATAAGTGAAGCACATAGAGTATTCTATCAAATTCCAATTCATATATGGCTCTCTCAAAAGGTGTGTACAGCAAGAATGATTGTGGCACGCTAACAAACAAAGACACAAATAATACAAGAAGCTCCAAGTGTCGGTGTCAAAACCTGCGGATCTCGGGTAGGGGGTCCCGAACTGTGCGTCTAGGCGGATGGTAACAGGAGACAAGGGACACGAAGTTTACCCAGGTTCGGGCCGTCTCGATAGAGGTAAAACCCTACTCCTGCTTGATTAATATTGATGATATAGGTAGTACAAGAGTAGATCTACCACGAGATCAAGGAGGCTAAACCCTAGAAGCTAGCCTATCGCATGATTGTTGTATGTTGGAGTTGATCTATCGACTAGCCTGGCCCTGGTTTATATAATGCACCAGAGGCCTAGGTTAACAAGAGTCCTAGCCGAATACGCCGGTGGGGAGAAGTCCTTGTCTTGATCGCCAAGTCTTGTGGAATCTTCCTTGTATGCGGCAGCTGTCCGAACTGGCCCATGAGTATACGGCCACAGGGGTCCTCGGCCCAATCTATCAGATCGGGAGATGACGTATAGAGTACCCCCTAGTCCAGGACACCGTCAGTAGCCCCCTGAACCAGTCTTCAAGTTAGGCACGCTCCTCGATTCTTCCGAACTGTTCTTCATCTTCGGTCGTCGGTCTTGAAAACTGGTTCAACAAATCTTCTTTATCTTCGATCTTGAGGATCGCCGATATGCATTCGACAGGTTTACACGTCGGGTATCCGAGGAGCCCTTTTAAGTTTCCGGACTTTATCAATGCCTTGTTTATTTTTATGCCACACCTCCGGTTTGAAGTTGTTCCCGGGAGGCAGTGTCCTCTTGTGTCCGAGCTTCAACGCCGGACTGCATTCGAGATATCTTTTGCAGCCGAGCACCAACGCCGGACCGCTTCCCAGCTCTAATGCCGGAATGTATCCGAGCTCCAACGCCGGACTATGTATCCGAGCTCCAACGCCGGACTGTATCCAAGCTCCAACGTCGGATTGTATCCGAGGTGTCATAAATCACCTTGGTTCAAAGAAGTTTGAAGGAGTTTAGCCGAGCTTAATGCCGGAAATGCCCTCTATGGAGCCAGCCACTAGCGCCCGAGCTTTATGCCGGACTGCTTCCGAGGTGGTGTACCACCCCGAATGTGGGCCGATTTTTATCAATATTTTTGATTGATGCAACTTATTCTCTGCCGAGATATATAGCCAGTAACCCTCAAGGTGGGTATCGGTCTAAAACCCAAGATGCACATGAAGGATGACATAAGACCGCTGATCCCAGTAGCCGCTGAGACTCGGGTCGATTTACAAAATCGGCCTGAGGATCAAGTCCTAGCTCGGCAGAATACTTTGGGACACTAAAAGCGGCGTTCTCAGTCCTCGAGACTCAGGTTGGGTGCGGCCGACCAACCTGAGGATCAAAATATCCTCGGAAACTATATTGCACATAAAATTTTCTGCATTGGACAAGCAATGCAGTAGCCCCCGAGACACTGGTCGGGTGGCAACACCAGATCAGGGGATCGATGTGCCCCTTTAATATGTTTAAATAATAAGCCCGAAGCCCAGTAGCCCCCGAGCCTTAATGCGGGCACGGGTGGCCGAATTAAGGATCGATATCCATAGTAAAATCACAAATTGTGTGTAATGACTCTATGTATCCAAGTACTTTACATCATTTAATGCTCGGATCCGCATTGTACAAAACTTTGTTGACCGACCATCGGCTTCCACCTCCTCGGCCAGTAGCCGAGGAGTGTTTGTCTTACTTTATAAAGCCTTTATGAGGGCAAAGATTTATGACAAACAAGGCAATCTGGCCATACCGTTTTATAAACAAAGGTACGCGGAGAGATATGTTATATTACTGTTTAATAGAAGAAATGGCTTCCAAAGAAAATAGTCCTGCTATCGGTTCCTTTCTTTGGGTTTTCGTGCTAAGCATGATCATAAAACCTCAGCTCCAATGTAAGAGCAAAATATCGAGGATTTAGTTTGGGAGGCTAGTTAATAGCCCCCGCTAGTGTTCGGCGACAGTCAAGGTCAAGCCGTAAACACTTCGGCTAATGTTATGAACGTCCTGTTATTTAACATAGTCATCAGATTGCTGACCAGTTTACGCTTATTGTGACAGTCAGTTTTTGGCTTTCTCCACTGAGGTGCTTAACCATGTGAGCTGGAAGCACAATCGCAGTGGTTCTCCCTTTGCACGCCTAGCCGAACAAAAAGGAACATAGGAAGCAAGTGCAGGAGCCGGTCAACCCAACTATTGACCGAAGACATAATTCGAAACCGATGCATATATAGCAATATCTGAGAATGTTTTTGCCGAATCCCTAAAAGGTGTCCGGCATTGCACTGCGAGACTAATGCTGGAAAAGCACAAATAGTTTAAAAGTGCCAAAAAGCTTGGAAAACCAAGAAACATCAGTAAAAACATGACGTCCGAACAATATCAAGTGTTCGGTGCCAATCCAAAAATTGGTCTTAGAAAAAGGAAGTGCTTCTGTCTTGCTTTAACATGATACATCCTATATCAAGACTTCAAGCGGGTCAGCCTATGGCTTCAACCTCCTATCCCAAGGGCGGAGTACTTCTCATTAGGCCAGTTTAGCAAACTAAACTCTAGCGGCTTTGAGAGAGAAATTAGGCTCCCCGGCTAGTGACCACACGCTCGTGTCGAAAAAAGGAGTGATAGATAATAATAGTAATAAAAACTTTGCAACGACTAAGAAGAAGAACACTTATTATAAAACGACTCACATAAATTTAAGAGCCCTAAGTGACTTGGGTAAAAGAATGATTGCATGTACCGAAGTACTTATACCATGTCTATGTTCAACCGAACTTTAAACGCGTCTTAACCGACCGTCGGCTTCTCCCTCTTCGGTCAAGGACCGAAAAGTGTTATGTACTCCATCGGTCGAGAATATCGACGGTGTTTCCAATAACCAGGCAATCAGGCCATAAGGCTGTAACAGACAAAGCGCAGTCAGGGAACTTATGCTATATTACTGCAAAGAGTAAGAAGCATCTTCGAAAAAAATAGTACCCCCACTGATACCTTACTTCGGTGCTCATTGTTATTATGAGACTTGTGCAATAGATTATTTGTACGCATGAGTTCCGTTGTGTGCCTACCATCATTGAAAACTATAAGAGCGCTAGCTTTTGGCTTCACCTAGTCTGAGGTCCGGCTCGGGCGACCCGATCGTGACAATCGCAGAGGTGCTCCCTTTACTCCCTAGCCAAACAATCGGGAACGTAGGGGTAAACACAGGAGCGAGGCAACCCAGCTTGCAAATCGCTTAAGTCAATATGGTGCATATTGTGGCATAATACACGGACAAGGAACGAAGCCGTACAAGTATAATCATATGCAACAGGAAAAGCTTCATAAAGGAAGCCCCCAAGTAAACGGGGTATTTGAATTTATGCGTCACAAGCAAAGTTTGGACAAGGAAAAAAATTTACAAGCAACTTTTTTCCAAAAAAGTATAACGCTTGGTCGAACCGAACACAAGTTAGAAATTAAAGCTTTGAGCATGAAAGCGACTTAGCTGGTTAATGTGTTCGCAGTTCGAGCTTGATGCGGGACAAGGTTCTATCCCTCAAGCCGGTCCCGAGGTGGAGGAGCGGAGAGCTTGACACGCCGAAGTGGTGACATAGCACGGTCGATGCAGACCGGCAGAGTGACGCCGAAGTCCCCGGATCATTTTCCTGTGCACAAAAATAGTGCAAACGGGAGATAATAGTAATAATGATAATTAAAAAAATCGTTGCATAATGAATAATTTATGCAAAGTGAGTAACAAAAGAAATATGGCATGGTGCCGAAGTCAATGTCGATGCAGGGCGTCGGCGTGATGCGGTAAAGGTGTGGCAAAGCCTGAATTCGCAGGTCGGTCCGAGCTCCAGATGCAGCGTTCGCCGGACTATGTACGGAAACTGACCGAGCCACCATGCGACTGTCATGAATGCGGCCACCATTTGATAGACCTGTGTACATATGATGGACAAACCAGAGTAATAATTCCTTGGGAAAAATGAACCCATACAACCAAAAAATATTAGGGATTGATAGCACCTGGTTTATTTGTTGTAGCAATCCGAAGGAAGGTGGTCCCCAAAATTGGGACTCGCTCCGCACACCCATTGCCTGATGGGTGATAAAACGACGGCATGGCAGTGCTGGTAAAGGTTGGCTCGCTGAGGCAAACCCTCGGTCCAGCTAACGTGACGGAGCTGGTCGGCTAGTGACGCCGAAGTGTCCGCAGTAGGTTGATGAAGAGATGGCGAAGCCCCCGGTCCAGCCGAGATGTCGAAGCCCCGATGTCAGCCGATGAGTCGAAGTAGGTCGGCGTGATGGACACCAGCTTGAAGAAGCGATAGTGCGGCCCTGTCGATGCAGGTCGTGACGTGGTCGATGTCGGCTTGATGAAGCAACCGTGCGGCGATGCCGGTATGCCCGCTCCGTGTAATCCGTGGGGCGGAGATGTTGGTGATGATTTATCCTTCACGATGCCGGACTCTTGTTCGGGTTGCCGAGATGATGATCCGAAGAAGTTGAGCTCGGCACAACAAAGTGACGCCATGTCTTAGCGCAGGTCGGCAGCCGTGGAGTAATATTGCCGGACTGGTTTGACACCAGCATGATGTTGAAGATCATGTTCAAAAGATCTTAAAGTTAGTGGAATGTGTTCGGGAACAAAACACGATACCCCATACAAAACTTCCTTCAAAATAGATGTCCGAAATCCCGTTCATAGAAAAGATGAACTCGGCTCGGATTCGTTTCGCGCAGAAAACAGATCCGAAAAGTGATGCACTAATCGGAAGGTTCCCGGAGTTTGGACGATCGGATCGAGCTGAAATTTTGAGAGGTGGTAGATACAGGAATTCCGCAGCCGATCAACGGTTGGATTTTCCAAAGGATGTCCGAGCTAAATGCTGGACACACGCCCTAAACACATCCAAATTCCCGTCCAGATTTGATAGGGCTCCGGTATATCGTGGATTGCTAGAGATTCCTCCAACGGAACTCGACGAAATTTTCCAGGGTTGTTGTAGACTCAATTCCGCACAATTCCACGAAAGCGATCGTCAAAGCGATACTCGAGGAGGTGGTGGCAGCAGATACGAGTTCGCTGTCCAGAAAAACAGCACAGTCGCTTGAGGGCAATGTTGACGTTGAGCCCCCGAGCTCCATGGATGATTCCTCCGTGATCTTGATAAAGATTGAAGTTGATGTTTGATGAAGGCCCTCATCCGAACGTGGTGATCCGAACACGGGGCGCAATTCTTGGTTGAAACAAGGTGACCAGTCGAGATGGTGACGAAGATGCCGAAGTCGCAGTTGATCTGCAGGCGAGCCATCGATCCTTTTGTCGATCACACAGCGGAACTCTCAATGAAAGCACCAATATCGGTGTCAAAACCTGCGGATCTCGGGTAGGGGGTCCCGAACTGTGCGTCTAGGCGGATGGTAACAGGAGACAAGGGACACGAAGTTTACCCAGGTTCGGGCCCATTCGATGGAGGTAAAACCCTACTCCTGCTTGATTAATATTGATGATATAGGTAGTACAAGAGTAGATCTACCACGAGATCAAGGAGGCTAAACCCTAGAAGCTAGCCTACCGTATGATTGTTGTATGTTGGAGTTGATCTATCGACTAGCCTGGCCCTGGTTTATATAATGCACCAGAGGCCTAGGTTAACAAGAGTCCTAGCCGAATACGCTGGTGGGGAGAAGTTCTTGTCTTGATCGCCAAGTCTTGTGGAATCTTCCTTGTATGCGGCAGCTGTCCGAACTGGCCCATGAGTATACGGCCACGGGGGTCCTCGGCCCAATCTATTAGATCGGGAGATGACGTATTGAGTACCCCCTAGTCTAGGACACCGTCACCAAGGAAAACACATATCATGTGGTGAATAAAAATATAGCTCCAAGTAAAATTACCGATGGAAGTAGATGAAAGAGGGGATGCCTTTCGGGGCATCCCCAAGCTTTGACTTTTTGGTGTCCTTGGATTATCTTGGAGGTGCCATGGGCATCCCCAAGCTTAGGCTCTTGCCACTCCTTGTTCCGTAATCCATCAAAAGAATTTACCCAAAACTTGAAAACTTCACAACACAAAACTCAACACAAATCTCGTGAGCTCCGTTAGAGAAAGAAAACAAAAGACCACTTCAAGGTACTGTAATGAACTCATTCTTTATTTATATTGGTGTTAAACCTACTATATTCCAACTTCTCCATCGATTATAAACTATTTTACTAGCCATAGATTCATCAAAATAAGCAAACAACACACGAAAAACAGAATCTGTCAAAAACAGAACAGTCTGTAGTAATCTGTAACTAACATAAACTTCTGGAACTCCAAAAAATCTACCAAAATAGGAAGACCTAGACAATTTATTTAATGATCAGCAGAAATTGGAATCTGTATTTTATCACGTTCTGGTGATTTTTAACAATTGTTTTCGTGAACAGAAAGATTCTGGAAATTACAGCAAGATCAAATAACTATCATCCAAGAAGATCCTATAGGTCTAACTTGGCACAAACACTAATTAAACCACAAAACCACATCTAAACAAAAGGTAGATGGATTGTTTATTGATAAGCAGCAAGGATAAATATTGGGTTGTCTCCCAACAAGCTCTTTTCTTTAAAGCCTTTTTAGCTAGGCATTGAGATTTCAATGACACAAGAAAGACAAGAATGGAAGCACAAAGAGAGGATCATAAAACATGTGACAAACACACTTAAGTCTAACATACTTCCTATGCATAGGCATATTATAGGCAAACAAATTATCGTAGCAAGCAAAAACTAGCATATGCAAGGAAGCGGAAAGGAACAATAGCAATCTCAACATAACGAGAGGTAATTTAGTAACATGAAATTTTTTATAACCATATTTCCCTCACTAATAATAATTACATGTAGGATCATAATAAAATTCAACAATATAGCTATCACATAACATATTCTCAACACGATCCACATGCATGCGAAGTTGACACTCTTCCAAAATAGTGGGATTATCATTAACTAAAGTCATGATTTCTCCAAGCCCGCTTTTATCAAAAATTTCATAAGATTGAATGTTATCCAAATATGTGGGATCTAAAGTTGACACTCTTCCAAACCCACTTTCAATATTGTTGCAAACACTATTATCAATCTTATATTCATCACGGGGCTTAAATAAATTTTCAAGATCATAAGAAGAATCTCCCCAATCATGACTATTGGACATAGCAAAACTAGCATCCCCAAGCTTAGGGTTTTGCATATTATTAGCATAATTTACATCAATAGAATTTATAATAAAATAATGGCAATCATGCTTTTTATTCAAAGATCTATCGTGAAGCACTTCATCACAATTTTTAGATTTACGGATCTCAGGCAAAAGCTTATAAAGATAATATAGTGCATCCAAATCACTAGGAATTGGTTCATCATAATTGGATCTCTTAAAAAGATTGGCAAGCGGATGAGGATCCATAGATATTAGCTTCTCTGTTTGGGAATAAATACTCAACTATTTCAACCAAGCGAGAAAACGAGCCAAGAAAGACATAAAGGTGAATGGAAAAGAGAGGGCGAATAAAACGGCAACGGTGAAGTGGGGGAGAGGAAAACGAGAGGCAAATGGCAACTAATGTAATGCGGGAGATAGGGATTGTGATGGGTACTTGGTATGTTTGACTTTTGCGTAGACTCCCCGGCAACGGCACCAGAAATTATTCTTGCTACCTCTTGAGCATTGCGTTGGTTTTCCCAGAAGAGGAGAGGATGATGCAACAAAGTAGCATAAGTATTTCCCTCAGTTTTTGAGATCCAAGGTATCAGTCCAGTAGGAGGCTACACGTAAGTCCCTCGTACCTACACAAAAACAATAGCTCCTCGCAACCAACGCGATTAGGGGTTGTCAATCCCTTCACGTTCACTTACGAGAGTGAGATCTGATAGAGATGATAGATAGTATTTTTGGTATTTTTGATATAGAGATGCAAGATGAAAAGTAAAAGCAAAGTAAAAGTCAAAGCAATATTAAGGTGATGGAGATTGATATGATGAGAATAGACCCGGGGGGCCATAGGTTTCACTAGTGGATTCTCTCAAGAGCATAAATATTCTATAGTGGGTGAACAAATTACTGTTGAGCAATTGACAGAATTGAGCATAGTTATGAGAATATCTAGGTATGATCATGTATATAGGCATCACGTCCGAGACAAGTAGACCGACTCCTGCCTGCATCTACTACTATTACTCCACTCATCGGCCGCTATCCAGCATGCATCTAGAGTATTAAGTTAAAAACAGAGTAACGCCTTAAGCAAGATGACATGATGTAGAGGGCTAGTTTCATGCAATATGATAAAAACCCCAACTTGTTATCCTTGATGGCAACAATAGAATATGTGCCTTGCTGCCCCTTCTGTCAGTGGGAAAGGACACCGCAAGATTGAACCCAAAGCTAAGCACTTCTCCCATGGCAAGAAAAACCAATCTAGTAGGCCAAACCAAACTGATAGTTCGAAGAGACTTGCAAAGATAACCAATCATACATAAAAGAATTCAGAGAAGATTCAAATATTATTCATAGATAGACTTGATCATAAACCCACAATTCATCGGTCTCAACAAACACACCGCAAAAAGAAGATTACATCGAATAGATCTCCACGAGAGAGGGGGAGAACATTGTATTGAGATCCAAAAAGACAGAAGAAGCCATCTACCTAATAACTATGGACCCGTATGTCTGAGGTGAACTACTCACACTTCATCGGAGGGGCTAGGATGATGTACAAGCCCTCCGTGATGATGTCCCTCTCCGGCGGAGCTCCAGAACAGGTCCCAAGATTGGATCTCGTGGATACAGAAGGTTGCGGCGGTGGAATTAGGTTTTTGGCTCCGTTTTTGGTCATTTGGGGTACGTAGGTATATATAGGAGGAAGGACTACGTCGGTGGAGCACCGAGGGACCCATGAGGCAGGGGGCACGCCCTAGGGGGGGCGCCCCCCACCCTCGTGACCGCCTCTTTGACTCCTTGGAGTAGGGTCCAAGTCTCCTGGATCACGTTCGGTGAGAAAATCACGTTCCCGAAGGTTTTATTCCGTTTGGACTCCGTTTGATATTTTGTTTCTCCGAAACTCTAAAATAGGCAAAAAAACAGCAATTCTAGGCTGGGCCTCCGGTTAATAGGTTAGTCCCAAAAATAATATAAAAGTGGAAAATAAAGCCCAATATAGTCCAAAACAGTAGATAATATAGCATGGAGCAATAAAAAATTATAGATACGTTGGAGACGTATCAGCGCGCCCTCCATCCTTGTGGCCGCCTCATGGCTTCTCTGACTTCATCTCCAAGTCTCCTGGTTTTCTTCTGGTCCAAGAAAAATTATCGCGAAGGTTTCATTCCATTTGGACTCTGTTTAGTATTCCTTTTCTGCGAAATTCAAAAATAGGGAAAAACAGGAACTGGCACTGGGCTCTAGGTTAATAGGTTAGTCCCAAAAATAATATAAAAGAGCATATTAATGCATATAAAACATCCAAAATAGATAATATAATATCATGGAACAATAAAAAAACTATATAGACGTTGGAGACGTATCAGCAACTCACCCTCCTTTGTGCTATCTCATCCCTAAGATGAATTCCAATTGGTGTTTCATCAAAAGGAGTCATTGGAGGCACATTGGAAACAATGCCAATATCTAGTTCATCTCTAACAATAACCTTTGAAACATCTGCCCTCACTATATCCTTCGGTGGAGAATATTCAAGCAACGTTTGCTACCTCTTGAGCTTGTGTTGGTTTTCCCCGAAGAGGAGAGGATGATGCAGCAGAGTAGCATAAGTATTTCCCTCAGTTTTTGAGAACCAAGGTATCAATCCAGTAGGAGGCCACGCTCAAGTCCCTCGTACCTGCGCAAAACGATAGCAACTCGCAACCAACGCGATCAGGGGTTGTCAATCCCTTCACAGTCACTTACGAGAGTGAGAACTGATAGATAATGTTTTTGGTATTTTTGATATAGAGATGCAAAGTGAAAAGTAAAAGGCAAAGTAAAAAAGCAAAGCAAGATTAAAGTGATGGAGATTGATATGATGAGAATAGACCCGGGGCCATAGATTTCACTAGTGGCTTCTCTCAAGAGCATAAGTATTCTACGGTGGGTGAACAAATTACTGTTGAGCAATTGACAGAATTGAGCATAGTTATGAGAATATCTAGGTATGATCATGTATATAGGCATCACGTCCGATACAACTAGACCGACTCCTGCCTGCATCTACTACTATTACTCCACTCATCGGCCGCTATCCAGCATGCATCTAGAGTATTAAGTTAAAAACAGAGTAACGCCTTAAGCAAGATGACATGATGTAGAGGGCTAGTTTCATGCATTATGATAAAAACCCCAACTTGTTATCCTCGATGGGAACAATACAATACGTGCCTTGCTGCCCCTTCTGTCACTGGGAAAGGACACCGCAAGATCGAACCCAAAGCTAAGCACTTCTCCCATGGCAAGAAAAACCAATCTAGTTGGCCAAACCAAACTGATAGTTCGAAGAGACTTGCAAACATAACCAATCATACATAAAAGAATTTAGAGAAGATTCAAATATTATTCATAGATAGACTTGATCATAAACCCACAATTCATCGGTCTCAACAAACACACCGCAAAAAGAAGATTACATCGAATAGATCTCCACAAGAGAGGGGGAGAACTTTGTATTGAGATCCAAAAAGAGAGAAGAAGCCATCTAGCTACTAACCATGGACCCGAAGGTCTGAGGTAAACTACTCACACTTCATCAGAGAGGCTATGATGATGTACAAGCCCTCCGTGATGACGTCCCTCTTCGGCGGAGCTCCGGAACATGCCCCAAGATGGTATCTCATGGATACAGAAGGTTGCGGCGGTGGAATTAGGTTTTTGGCTCCTGTTTTGATCGTTTGGGGGTACGTAGGTATATATAGGAGGAAGGAGTACGTCGATGGAGCTTCGAGGGGCCCACGAGGCAGGGGCGCGCCCTAGGGGGGGCGCCCCCACCCTCTTGACCGCCTCTCTGATGCCTTGGCGTAGGGTCCAAGTCCCCTGGATCACGTTCGGCGAGAAAATCACGTTCCCGAAGATTTTATTCCGTTTGGTGAATCAAGAGTGACATGTATGAAAGAATTATGAATGGTGGCTTTGCCACAAATACGATGTCAACTACATGATCATGCTAGCAGTATGACAATGATGGAGCGTGTCATAATAAACGGAACGGTGGAAAGTTGCATGGCAATATATCTCGGAATGGCTATGGAAATTCCATGATAGGTAGGTATGGTGGCTATTTTGAGGAAGATATATGGTGGGTGTATGATACCGGCGAAAAGTGTGCGGCATTAGAGAGGCTAGCAATGGTGGAATGATGGGAAAAAGTGTGTATAATCCATGGACTCAACATTATTCATAAAGAACTCATATACTTATTGCAAAAATCTAGAAGTTATCAAAGCAAAGTATTACGCGCATGCTCCTAGGGGGATAGATTGGTAAGAAAAGACCATCACTCGGCCCCGACCACCACTCATAAGGAGGACAATCAATAAACACCTCATGCTCCGACTTTGTTACATAACGGTTCACCATACATGCATGCTACGGGAATCACAAACTTCAACGGAAGTATTCTTTAAATTCACAACTACTTACACTAGCATGAATCTAATATTATCACCTCCATATCTCAAAAAAATTTATCATGCTTCAATCTATTCTGAGTATTCAACGCAATCAAAAGAAAATTTCACAAATCATGAATACCAAGCATATTAATATTTAAGCAATTTACCATGCTATTAAGACTCTCAAAATGATCTAAGTGAAGCATGAGAGATCAATGGTTTCTTTAAAACAAGTCCACCACCATGCTCTAAAAGATCTAAGTGAAGCACATAGAGCAAAATTATCATGCTCACAAGATATAAGTGAAGCACATAGAGCAAAACTGCCTAGCTCAAAAGATATAAGTGAAGCACAAAGAGTATACTAACAAATTTTAATTCATAGATGGCTCTCTCAAAAGTGTGTACAGCAAGGATGATTGTGCCTTGCTGCCCCTTCTGTCACTGGGAAAGGACACCGCAAGATCGAACCCAAAGCTAAGCACTTCTCCCATGGCAAGAAAAACCAATCTAGTAGGCCAAACCAAACTGATAATTCGAAGAGACTTGCAAAGATAACCAATCATACGTAAAAGAATTCAGAGAAGATTCAAATATTATTCAAAGATAGACTTGATCATAAACCCACAATTCATCGTCTCAACAAACACACCGCAAAAAGAAGATTACATCGAATAGATCTCCACAAGAGAGGGGGAGAACTTTGTATTGAGATCCAAAAAGAGAGAAGAAGCCACCTAGCTACTAACCATGGACCCGAAGGTCTGAGGTAAACTACTCACACTTCATCGGAGAGGCTATGATGATGTAGAAGCCCTCCATGATGACGGCCCTCTCCGGCGGAGCTTCGGAACAGGCCCCAAAATGGGATCTCGTGGATACAGAAGGTTGCGGCGGTGGAATTAGGTTTTTGGCTCCGTTTCTGATCATTTAGGGGTACGTAGGTATATATAAGAGGAAGGAGTACGTCGGTGGAGCTTCGAGGGGCCCATGAGGCAGGGGGCGCGCCCCCACCCTCGTGACCGCCTCTCTGATACCTTGGCGTAGGGTCCAAGTCCCCTGGATCACGTTCGGTGAGAAAATCACGTTCCCGAAGATTTTATTCTGTTTGGACTCCGTTTGATATTCTGTTTATCCGAAATACTGAAATAGGCAAAAAACAGCAATTCTGGGTTGGGCCTCCGGTTAATAGGATAGTCCCAAAAATAATATAAAAGTGGAAAATAAAGCCCAATATAGTCCAAAACAGTAGATAATATAGCATGGAGCAATCAAAAATTATGGATACGTTGGAGACGTATCAACGTTTCAATAGGTTCCATGAAAGCTCTAATAGAACATAGATCTAATAAATGATCGTCGAGTTGGGCATTAATGGTGTCTAGAAATTTACCATGATCGGTAGGAGTTGTTGGAAGGCGGCCTTTCCCTCCTTCTTCATGTTCCTTCTCTGGCTTACATCCTAGACACACTTCTTGGAAGGTGGTTCCCTTAATTTTCTCCCATCGCTCGGTTATCTCCTCGTATTCATTTGTGGGGTTACGTTCCTGCAACATCGAGGCTTGGGAAGCACCAGTTCACTTCTTATAATCTTTAACAGAAGGGGTATCATGGAGGTTGTTAGTAATACACCATTTATGACTACTTTCCAATAAACACATGTATTTGAAGACCCCTTCATGTTGTAGAGAGATCTCCTTCACCCTATTCATCAGCTCTAATGTTCTGTATAAGAGCATTAGTTCCTCAACATATTCAACACATTTAGATGGAAGGCATTTACGGTTGTATGATGCTATAAAAGGGATATGGTGAAATTTGCAGTTGTAGGTCATATGGAAAATGGACTTACAATTCTTACAAGATAATCTAAGTATAACCTCAGCGATAATGGAGGGGCTCCCACCCCTCCGCCGCCATGGAAGCCAAGGACCAGAGGGGAAACCCTTATCCAATCCAGGGGAAGGTCAAGGAAGAAGAAGAAGAAGAAGGGGTGCTCTCTCCCCCTCTCTCCCGGTGGCGCCAGAACGCCGTCGGGGCCATCATCGTGACAACATTCTACACCAACAACTTCACCGCCGTCATCACCAACTCTTCCCCCCTCTATGCAGCGATGTAACCCCTCTTTTACCTGCTATAATATCTACTTAAACATGGTGCTCAATGCTATATATTATTTCCCAATGATGTAGGGCTATCCTATGATGTTTGAGTAGATTCGTTTTGTCCTATGGGTTAATTGATGATCGTGATTGGTTTGAGTTGCATGTTTTATTATTGGTGTTGTCCTATGGTGCTATCTGTGTCGCGCAAGAGTGAGGAATCCCCGATGTAGGGTTTGCAATATGTTCATGATTTGCTTATGCTGGGTGGTGTGAGTGACAGAAGAACAGACCCGAGTAAGTAGGTTGTTTGCGTATGGGAGTAAAGAGGACTTGATGACTTATAATGCTATGGTTGGGTTTTACCTTAATGATCTTTAGTAGTTGCGGATGCTTGCTAGAGTTCCAACCATAAGTGCATACGATCCAAGAAGAGAAAGTATGTTAACTTATGCCTATCCCTCAAATAAAATTGCAATAATGATTATTGGTCTAGGTATCGATTGCCTAGGGACAAATAACTTTCTTGTGACAAAAAGCTCTCTACTAAGACTAACTTAGTTATTTCTTTATCTAGACAGCCCCTATCTTTTATTTACGCGCTCTTTATTATCTTGCAAACCTATCCAACAACACCTACAAAGTACTTCTAGTTTCATACTTGTTCTAGGTAAAGCGGACGTTAAGCGTGCGTAGAGTTGTATCGGTGGTCGATAGAACTTGAGGGAATATTTGTTCTACCTTTAGCTCCTCGTTGGGTTTGACACTCTCACTTATCAAAAGAGGCTATAATTGATCCCCTATACTTGAGGGTTATCAACTAGTGTAACCGGTGTACATCCACGCACGACCACTCATATTGACTTCCTACTAGACACACAAGAAATATGTACATAATTAAGCAAACCATATCCATCAGTTAATGGAGTTTGTCAGTTTTATTACATCCATGCAACCTACAGGCTAATAGGTAAAGATAGGTCCTAATCCGACCCGAGTATGTGTAGATTGGGTTCGTTTTCCCATGCTCTGCTCTAGATCCGACGCAAAATTTCGGTAGCACCTCCCCGCTGTTCTCCTGATACACGTCTCGGCAATAAGCAGAGAGGATGTGTACCCGGGGAACAATAGGGAGGCACTGACGAAATTCTGCATCCAGAGCAGAGCATATGGGAAAGCGAACACAATCTACACATACTCGGCCTGTCCATGGATAACGTTGGACAATTAGAAAGAATCATGATTATAAATATGCAAATGCATGCATATATATAGATGTAACCCTTTCGAACGGGAGACGCATAGTGGTTACGCATACTGATGATTGACACCCACAGTTAGCAAGTTTCATCGGCACGAAGATCGGAACAGAGCAAATGAAGGGGAGAGGAGGAGATGTCATTTGTGCTCACCAACGAACGCAGGGGCGGAGATCGTCGAACGCACGGGGAGGTCATCAAACACCATACCCTCGCAGCGATGAAACAACTGCACATTTAAATCCACCCGATCAACACAAATATATATGATGTTTTGCATAACAAAATCAAAAAATATACGACCTAACTCATAATTCACAAATATATGACCCCGTCGGGGTCGGGGTCGGGGTGTGGTGTCAGGGTGTCGGGGTTGATCGGGGTGTCAGAGTGTCGGGGTGTCGGGGTCGGGTTGTGGTGTCAGGGTGTCGGGGGTCGGGGGTCGGGGTGTCGGGGTTGGAGTGTCGGTGGTCGGGGTCATGGTCGGGGTTTCGGTGGTCGGGGTGTCAGGGTGTTGGGGTATCGGTGGTTGGGGTCGGGGTGTGGTGTCAGGGTGTTGGGGTGTCGCGGACGGGGTGTTGTGCCGGGATGTCGAGGTGTCGTGTCGGGGTCGGGGTGTCGGGGTTGGGGTCGGTGTGTGGGTCGGGGTGTGTGTCAGGGTGTCGGGGTCGGGGTGTGACAATCCCCAAGTGCAGGGCATCATCGTAGCAATTTCCAAAGGTGGAAGTGATAAGCATGGAGTGTCGAACTGATACGTCCATTTTGCATCATGCTTTTATATCGATATTTATCGCATTATGGGCTGTTACTTCACTTTATGTCACAATACTTATGGCTATTCTCTCTTATTTCACAAGGTTTACATAAGGAGGGAGAATGCCGGCAGCTGGAATTCTGGGCTGGAAAAGGAGCAAATATTAGAGACCTATTCTGCGCAACTCCAAAAGTCCTGAAACTCCACAGAATACCTTAAAATAAATAATGAAAAATACCTGCGAAAGATGAAGGCCAAAGGCCCACACCCTGTCCACGAGGGTGGGGGGCGCCCCCCTAGGGGGCGCCCCCTACCTCGTGGGCCCCCTGGTGGCTCTCCGACGCCCATCTTCTGCTATATGAAGTCTTTCGTCGAGAAAAACTAAAGAAGAAACGTTTTGGGACGAGACTCCGCCGCCACGAGGCGGAACCTTGGCGGAACCAATCTAGAGCTCCGGCAGAGCTGTTCTGCCGGGGATACTTCCCTCCGGGAGGGGGAAATCATTGCCATCGAGCTCTGCCGGGGATACTTCCCTCCGGGAGGGGGAAATCATTGCCATCGTCATCACCAACCCTCCTCTCATCGGGAGAGGGCAATCTCCATCAACATCTTCACCAGCACCATCTCATCTCCAAACCCTAGTTCATCTCTTCTATCCAATTCTTGTCTCCAACTCCGGGATTGGTGCTAGTAGGTTGCTAGTAGTGTTGATTACTCCTTGTAGTTGATGCTAGTTGGTTTATTTGGTGGAAGATCATATGTTCAGATCCTTTATGCATATTATTACCCCTCTGATTATGAACTTGTATATGCTTCGTGAGTAGTTATGTTTGTTCCTGAGGACAAGGGAGAAGTCTTGCTATTAGTAGTCATGTGAATTTGGTATTCGTTCGATATTTTGATTAGATGTATGTTGTCTAGCCTCTAGTGGTGTTATGTGAACGTCGACTACATAACACTTCACCATTATTTGGGCCTAGAGGAAGGCATTGGGAAGTAATAAGTAGATGATGGGATGCTAGAGTGACAGAAGCTTAAACCCTAGTTTATGCGTTGCTTTGTAAGAGGCTAATTTGGATCCATATGTTTCATGTTATGGTTAGGTTTACCTTAGTACTTTTGTTGTAGTTGCGGATGCTTGCAATAGAGGTTAATCATAAGTGGGATGCTTGTTCAAGTAAGAACAGCACCCAAGCACCGGTCCACCCACATATCAAATTATCAAAGTACCGAACGCGAATCATATGAACGTGATGTAAACTAGCTTGACGATATTCCCATGTGTCCTCGGGAGCGCTTTTCCTTATATAAGAGTTTGTTCCGGCTTGTCATTTGCTACAAAAAAGATTGGGCCACCTTGCTGCACCTTATTTACTTTTGTTACTTGTTGCTCGTTACAAATTATCCTATCACAAAACTATCTGTTACCACTTATTTCAGTACTTGCAGAGAATGCCTTGCTGAAAACCGCTTATCATTTCCTTCTGCTCCTCGTTGGGTTCGACACTCTTACTTATCGAAAGGACTATGATAGATCCCCTATACTTGTGGGTCATCAAGACTCTTTTCTGGCGCCGTTGCCGGGGAGTGAAGCGCCTTTGGTAGGTGGAACTTGGTAAGGAAAAATTTATATAGTGTGCTGAAATTTACTGTCACTTGTTACTATGGAAAGTAATCCTCTGAGGGGCTTGTTCGAGGTATCTTTCATCCCGTCCAGTAGAGAAAAGGGTTGCTCCTCAACCTACTGAACCTATTGAAAGTGAAACTCCTTTTGAATTTCCTTCGGGTATGATGGAAAAACTGCTAGCTAATCCTTTAACAGGAGATGGAACAAAGCATCCTGATGAGCACTTAATATATGTGGACGAAGTTTGTGGATTATTTAAGCTTGTAGGTATATCCAATGATGTTGCTAAGAAGAAGGTCTTCCCTTTATCTTTGAAGGGAGATGCATTGACATGGTATAGGCTATGTGATGATACGAGATTATGGAACTATAAAAGATTAAGATTGGAATTTCATCAAAAGTATTACCCTATGCATCTTGTTCATCGTGATCGCAGTTATATATATAATTTTTGGCCTCGCGAAGGAGAAAGCATCGCTCAAGCTTGGGGGAGGCTTAAATCAATGTTATATTCATGCCCCAATCATGAGCTCCCGAGAGAAATAATTATTCAAAGTTTTTATGCTCGGCTTTCTCATAATAATCAAACCATGCTCGATACTTCTTGTGCTGGCTCTTATACGATGAAGACTATTGAATTTAAATGGGACTTATTGGATAGAATTAAACGCAACTCTGAAGATTGGGACCTCGATGAAGGTAAGGAGTCAGGTATGACACCTAAGTTTGATTGTGTTAAATATTTTATGGATACCGATATTTTCCGTAAGTTTAGCACTAAATATGGACTTGACTCTGAGATAGTAGCTTCCTTCTGTGAATCCGTTGCTACTTATGTTGATCTCCCCAAGGAGAAGTGGTTTAAATATCATCCTCCCATAGAAGTAAAAGTAGCTGCACCTATTAAAGTGGAAGAAAAGACTGTCACTTATAATGATCCTATTGTTCCTACTTCTTATGTTGAGAAACCACCTTTCCCTGTTAGAATAAAGGATCGTGCTAAAGCTTCAACTGTTGTTCGTAAAAGCAATATTAGAACTTATATACCTCCTGGACAAGTTAAAGTAGAACCCAATATTGCTATTGTTAAAGATCTCTTGTCTGATAATATCGATGGGCATGTTATTCAGTTTAACGGTGAAACTACTAGAATTGCTAAACCTTGTGCTAAAGATAAACATAGACCTGTGGTAGGCGTGCCTGTTATTTCTGTTAAAATAGGAGATCATTGTTATCATGGCTTATGTGACATGGGTGCTAGTGATAGTGTTATACCGCATACTTTATACGAAGAAATTAAGCATGAAATTGCACCTGTTGAGTTAGAAGGTATTGATGTCACAATTAAACTTGCCAACAGGGATACTATATCACCAGTGGGAATTGTTAGAGATGTTGAAGTCTTGTGTGGGAAAACTAAATATCCACTACAAGAAATATATCAACTTATGACCTTCTGTCAGTGACCCTCGAAGAATTGGTCATAAATTTATGACCATTTTAGACCAATTGGTCACAAGCTGTCTGGGGGGCTCCAAACCCTAAACCATTGCGACCATTTTGGTCAGAAAGGTCATAATTTCCTTACACAAAATGGTCATAAAGCAAACAGCGCTAGTCCGCTACCTTATTTCTAGTTGTTAACGACCAATATAGATGGTCATAGCCTTGTAAATTGTGGTGGGTTGCGATGACTAGGCGCCACCTCATCAGTTTTGCCTATGTGTCATGTCCATGTGGTAGTTTTTGCCCTGGGTTGTGAAGCAACCTATATTTCTGTCATTCCCAAAATTCCCAAAAAAATCTCATAAATTCTTTGGGTCATATCTTCGTCAAATATGTAAAAACCTTCCTTGCCTAGTTCAAAAATAATTCAAAAATATTCATTTTCCTATTCTGTTAAGAGTAACAGTTTGTGAAGGAAGTACCACTTTGGCATGTCCAAATAGTATCCATTTTCTACAGTGCTTTCCTATGCCCAAATAACCATCCCCCACCAAATGCCAGCTCAATCCATTCATTATTTGAGCCGAGCTTCAACATTCGTATTTATGTCCAGTGTGGTGGTTTGCAAAGCAAGTACCACCTAGGCTCCTCCTTTTGAGCTGAAAATTTGTGAACACGGTCTTCTTAGTAACTGATCATCCTCAGCCAAAACTCACGCCCATTAGCCATGTACATTTCCCGTACCGCTAATCAAACACTTGGCTGCTAATTCATGTTTGAGCATAGATCGGTCTCCTCGTGAGAATATTATGTTGTAATTTTCTTCCTAGCACCTACCTAGGGAGTGCCCAACCCACTAGACATGCCTAGGCTGCCCAGAACACATGGCAACGCCACGGTCACGCGGCGACCATACGGCGGGCATGCGAGTTTACGCGCTCTAGAGTTGGGGGCCTCAGCCACCGCCCAAACCTCGACGTATCACCACCAAACAATGTATTTATGATTAAACAGGTACTTATGTAACTAGAAATGATTTTTGGAAAAAATAAATAGCAAACTATGAGGCAGCTGCAGTTCAAATTTGACTCGCTTCCAACTGAATCGGCGGAAATTTGTCTTTTTCACGAGAGGTGGATCAAAACTTTTTACACCCAACCATTTTGTCAATTGTGCATTAAATATGTCCTAGTATTTTAGAAAAATGATTTGGTCCAATTTTGCAACAATTATTTTGGAGGTCCTTCACAAAAAAAAACCTCCTTTTGGACACTCGAAAAATGGAAAATGGTTTTTTCGTCCAAAGAAAATGAAAACTTCCTTAGTCAACATTGTTTGCCATTCCAATATGCACCCTTGTGCACAATATGAGATCATTTAAGCAAACTATGCCATGAATGTGGCCATAAGATTGATCATTTGGCTTGAAAGCCATTGATCTCCACACGTGATAGCTCATTTCTGAGAACACTTTTTTAAAATAATTGTTGCATTACAAGTTTGTTATTTTTCCTGGGAACTTGGCCACATATAATCACACAACGCGAAGGTTTCCCAATTTTTTGATTTTTTATTGAATTTTTTATGCCCGTTTCAAAATGCAGTCAAAACGGCGAGAATGACCGTTCCTAGCTAGTGATTGCATTTTGGAATTTTTTTGGCATTTCGATGATTAAATAGATACTTATGTACCTAGAAATGATTTTTGGAAAAAGTAAAGAGCAAACTACAAGGCAACTACAGTTCAAATTTGACCCGCTTCCAACTGAATCGGTGGAAATTTTTCATTTTCACGAGAGGTGGATCAAAACTTCTGACACCCAACCATTTGGTCAATTGTGCATTAAATATGTCCTAGTATTTTACAAAATTGACTTGGTACAATTTTGCAACAAATATACGGTAGGCCCTTCACAAAAAAAATCTCTTTTCGGGCACTCGAAAAATGGAAAATGAATTTTTCGTCCAAAGGAAATGAAAACTTCCTTAAGAAACATTGTTTGTCATTCCAATATGCACCCTTGTAAACAATATGAGATCATTTGAACAAACTATGCCATGTATGTGGCCATAACATTGAGCATTTGGGTTGAAAGCCATTCATCTTCACACTTGATAGCTCGTTTCTGTGAACACTTTTTTAAAGTATTCGCCGTATTACAAGTTTATAATTTTTCCTTGTAACTTGGTCACATATAATGACGCAATGCGAAGGTCTTCCAATTTTTTGATTTTTTTTAATTTTTTATGCCCGTTTCAATATGCGGTCAAAACGGCGGGAATGACCGTTCCTAGCTAGTGGTTGAATCTTGGAATTTTTTTGGTGTTTCTCTGATTAAATAGGTACTTATGTACCTAGAAATATTTTTTGTAAAAAATAAATAGCAAACTACAAGGCAACTACAGTTCAAATTTGACCCGCTTCCAGCTGAATCGGCAGGAATTTATCTTTTTCACGAGAGGTGGATCAAACCTTTTTACACCCAACCATTTTGTCAATTGTGCATTAAATATATCCTAGTATTTTAGAAAATTGATTTGGTCCAATTTTGCAACAATTATTTGGTAGGTCCTTCACAAAAAAACCCATTTTGGGCACTCGGAAAATGAAAAATGATTTTTTCGTGCAAAAAAAATGAAAACTTTCTTAGGCAACATTGTTTGCCATTCCATGTTTGTTATTTTCCTGAAAGGTAGTTCACAATTGGTGACACACTGAGAAGGTCTTTTATTTTTTTGAATTTCTGTGATCATAAAATAGCTTACATGATTTTAACACCTTATTTTTAAATCTATCACGACCAATTTAGTTGGTCATAATGTTGTACTGCGTTCTGATTGGTCCGTGGACCAGACACGCAGATCATGCACAAAACACCGTTGGATCCTCCCGGATCTAACGGCAGCCCTCACCCCTTGCCTCCCCCACCAACCCCACGTGAGGCGAAACCCTAGCTCTCTTCCCCCCGTTTTCCATCCACCCCCCCCCCCCCCCGCCTCCTTTCTTTCTTTCTTTCTCTCCCTCCCCCCTCTCCCCCGATGCAGATCCCCCTCATCGCCGCCACCCACCCCTCAGAACCTCCCCGCCACCCACCTCCGCCGCCGCCCTCACTCTCCCCTCGTCTCCCTCGTCCTCGACCAACCTCGCATCCCGCGGGGCTCTCGCATCGCCGCCACTCCACGCCCACGCACGACAAAAGAGAAGCCTGAGGTCCTCCTCCGATGCTCCTCTGCCTCCCTCGCCCGCAGGGCTCTCTGCTCCACCGCCGCCGCCGCATCAGAGCACGCACGCGCGCGACGCCGTCCCCGCCTCGCTTGGTCCGTCGCGCCGTTCGCCTCCTCCTTCGACTCCACACTCTCCTTCGACTCCACCCTCTCCTTATCTCCATGCCAAAACCCTAGATCGACGCTATGGCCACCTCGCAGGCGGCGCGTGTAGGTGAGATCTGGTATTTCCCCCCTTTCTTCTCCTCCTCCTTCTAGATTTCTTCAGCTTGCTCGAATCTCATTGTGTTGTGCGGGTTTGTGCAGGCCATCCAAGACGGCGGGGCCATTTTTGCCTCGTCTGTGGGGACAGAGGCGGCGGCGGTTGTCAGGAAGATGGTGAACCTTAGCTCCCCTCCCCGGCGGCGCTGCAGCAGCAAGATGGTGAAGGGATGCACCGGCCAGCGCGTGAGGCTCTACGTCCGCGGCACCATCCTCGGATACAAGAGGTGAGAAGCTCCCTCCGCCGGCGCGGCTCTGCTCCTTCTCCCTTGCGTGGGTATCTGAATTCCTGGTCTTGGTTGGGCGCGCAGATCCAGGCAGATCCAAGTGAACACCAGGGAGGACGTGGCCTGGTACGGCGGCAAGAGGATGGCCTGCGTCTACAAGGCCAAGACCAAGCAACGACACCAACTACCACTGCATCTGGGGCAAGGTATCCCTCTCCCACGGAAACACTGGCGTCATCCGCACCAAGTTCACCCCCGCTGAGGCCATGGTGAGTTGTTGGGTCGAACTTCTCCGGTTGTCTGTTTCGGTGGCATGCATAAGATTTAAACAAACTAAATTGAGCTATATACCTTCTGTGATATCTAGTTCTGTTCCACTGTTTATGGAGTTGTGAGACTTGTCGTGTGTGTATTAGACCCCGCTTGCTTGTCGTCTGTGACCCTCTTTAGTTCAACTAAATGAACTGGTTTGAAGTCTGAACCTCTCTTCTGTACTCCATGTTTACTGAATTTCACTGAATTT
The DNA here is from genome assembly GCA_032464435.1 of Aegilops umbellulata. Lineage (NCBI taxonomy): Eukaryota > Viridiplantae > Streptophyta > Magnoliopsida > Poales > Poaceae > Aegilops > Aegilops umbellulata. The sequence continues at coordinate 347,759,531 of CP136059.1, forward strand.
ACTGAATGTGCATGTGAATCTCAAAAGTATCCATAGTGTGTGTGTGTGTGTGTGTGTGTGTGTGTGTGTGTGTGTGTGTGTGTGTGTTCGAGTGTTGGAGTGCAAATGGGCACCCTTTAGGGTATTCTGTGACCCTCTTTAGTTCAACTAAATGAACTGGTTTGAAGCTCTAGTATGCTTAGAGTGACTGGTTTCATTAGTCTCTTAATCGACAAGTTAACTGGACTATTTTGTTGTATTTCCATCATACACCTTTGATTTATTTAGTGGCTGCAGACTGTGATTATATAGTAGAAGTAGTTAGTATCTCTGTAGACTGCATGTTATACAGTAGAAGTAGTTAGCCAATTTCTAGGGGCTGTCTGTTCACCTGTTAGTATCTCTGTAGACTGTACATGCTTCAAATGGGGATGGCTTTTATGCTCCCTTGAATGCATTTTGATCTTAGTAGTACTTACCACACAGTAACAAAATAAGCAGCAGCCTGAGCTTTCAGGTTCAGGGTTTCTCTTGTTTTCTTGATTCATTTATACTATATGATTTAGGTTTTATACTTTGCCAGTAGGTAGCTCATACTGCCCGCTTGCTTCTGCTTTGAATATTGTGGTCTGCATGCTTTAGTCACTGTGCCCTTAGTTCTTTTTTTGTAGGGAGCTATGCTTATCATCAGAAACTCTTGGTGATGATGTTATTCCTCTTTTGGTTCATGTGTTGCAATTATATACCACATAATTCTACACCATGTGGTGGACATAAGTATCTTAGTGACTTCATTTGAGTGTGCATTTCTGTTAATTCTAAGCTTCTGTTGCTGTGAAAATGTACCTCACTGACCGTCTGTCTATTTATTGTGTACTTCTTGCATGAGGAGGTGACTAGTGATGTGGCGCGCGAAGCAGCAGTAGGGGAAGGGGGTCTCCTGCTCGAGGAGGCGGAGGAGTCACTACTAGAAAAAGGCCTACTAATGGCGCACCACGCGGTGCGCCATTAGTATAGCCCACGGTGCGCCATTAGTATACTAATGGCGCACCACATGGAAGTGCGCCATTAGTTACATTTTTTTCAAAAACAAATTTCAGAATTTATTTTCAAAATTTTTAAAAAAAATTATTTTCCAATTTTCTTAATCTCAGGTCAAATCGCACTCCGTGGTCAAACTTCCCGAAAGGTCACCCATTCTCACACTACTCCAGCCCAAGCACGCTTAACTTCATAGTTCTATCCAACCCCAGCAACAGCTCACTTCACAGGCATTTGTTGATATATCTAGCATATCAATCCTATTATACCTTGTTGATGTCTAGGACTTTGTTCATGTCATGACTATGATGAAATTTTTGAAAAATATTTCAAACTTCCCGGTCATACTACATATCATTTTTTGAAAAAAAAAATAAAAAAATTCAAAACCAATTTTTTTTAAATTTTTTTGCCTCTAGATCTTGAAAGCCCCGTAACTTTTTTTCTGTTAGGTTTTTGGGGATTTTGAAAATGTTTAATGGGGTTCCCCCCGGTTAAATTCGGATGTAACTTTTCGAGTAGATGATTTTTCATATATAAAACTTTTTAATCCGAGTTCGTATGCAAAAATTATGCCCATTTTACAAATTTCCAGAGAGATTTTGCAAATAAAGTCGAAATTTATATTTGTAAATTTTACCAACAACTAGACCACATTTCACATGGGAAACTTATTTTCTTTTATTTTTTTGATATTTTTATCATTTTATTTTATTTTTTTTAAAACTGAAAAGGCGGTCCGGGGGGGGGTGCATTCGGGAACTTTTGGGCCAAGTTAGTAATGGCGCACTGTGGGTGTGGTGCGCCATTACTAGTTAAACTAGTAATGGCGCACCACACCTACGGTGCGCCATTACTAGTTTTGAAAAGAAAAAAAGAAAAAAAAATTGAAATTTTTTTTTGAAAAAAACTTAGTAATGGCGCCATTACTAAAAAAAAATTGATTTTTTTTTTGAAAAAAACTTAGTAATGGCGCCATTACTAACAAATCTTTTTTATTTTTTTTAATTTTTTTTTCAAAACTACTAATGGCGCATTGTGGGTGTGGTGCGCCATTACTATGTCAAGTTAGTAATGGCGCACCACGCCCACGGTGCGCCGCTAGTAGTTTTGAAAAAATTAAAAAAAATTACTAATGGCGCACCGTGGGATGTGGTGCGCCATTAGTATTTGCACACTAATGGCGCCCCAACACATGGTGCGCCATCAGTATTTAGTAATGGCGCACCACATGTACAGTGCGCCATTAGTGTCCATATTGGCTATAGCTGTTTTTGTAGTAGTGAGTAGGGGCGTGCCCAGCCGGCAGCCCTGTCCTGCTTGTGGGGGAGGGGCAGGAGGGGTCTGCTCCTCTGCTTCCATTGCGATCACGGCAGGTAGCTCCTCCATCTCCGTCCCCCTCTTCCTGTGCTCACTACTTCTGCTGCTAAGTTGACGAATATGTGATGCACTTGTCCCAAGGAATTTTAGAGGGATCTGTATGAACAAGTCATGTTTTTATTTTATTTTATTTAGGTTGTTAGTTACCAAACAGAGAGAGAAGATGAGCTCATGCTTGGATTTTTTTCTGCCAGCACATGATTTGTATGTATGCAATCATCATCTTGCGTGTGCGAGCTGGTTCTTTGCTTGGGCATCGCGTCGATGACCAAGTGTTAGTGCCGATTTGTTGTGGTGGTGCTCATCTGGCCAATGATTTCTTGCTGATAATTTGTCTACTCCACTTGTTTATTTTTACTGAAACCTTTGTTTGCATGTTTCTAAAATACAGAGAAGAACACCCTGTGTTCTGGTAAAATATTTGTTGGCTATGATATGAAATTCCATGATGTGTGTGTTGTTTCAGTTTCTGTAGCTACAACAAAGTCCCAGTTTACTCTGTACTTGCTGCTGATGATTGCTAGCTAAATATACAACGGCAGTGTCTAGGAGGAGAGCAGCGGGCTGGAGTAGCCGCCGCTGGTTTTCTTGCTGGTTTTTTTAAATGTCACAACTTACTATGCCGCTACCTAGTAAAAACCAACTTACTATGCTGCTACCTAGTAAAATTATTTCTGTGTTTGATGCATGGCCTATCTTACTTCGTGCTTATACATTCTGTTCTGTACCTAACTTATATTGGAAGCTGACTATTCTGTAAGATGGATCTAACCATCATTAGGTGCACAAGTTTTCAGGATGATTCACAACTGCATTAAAAAATTCTAGTGGGAGTTATACATGTTTTATCATGATAGATTGATCTGGACTGAAACATGATTTTGCATCCCGTTTTCCGTCGACAAATATACAAGTTATACAAGTTATATCAGCAAGTTACTGTATGTGTTAGAGAAATTAGTGTTGATTTATTTGTTGTTCTTTTTTTTCTTTCTAATTTTTGCATGAGAGCAAACTGGTGTAGCTAGCTGAACTATGCAGCCATGAATCAGGAAGTAGCATATTCAGTTTTGCTAATAGAAAATAAATGTATTAAAAACTTTAAAAACTGCATAATAAGTGCTTGTTCATGTTTGGTTTTCTCTAAACTTTGTTTGTATGATTGAGGGCAAATTTACTTGGTTCTTTTCTCTAAACTGTGCTTGGAACATTCGTTTTTATGATCTAAAATTGCCTTCCTGTGATGATGCAGGTGCCCAGTTTGTGCTCGCTACCGAAGGAGCTCCATGATGAAGAAGATTGAAGACACTTGTAGAGCTACATGGTTAACACCAGGGCACCGTATCACGTGTATAGCTTGTAGAGCTTGTATGAGCTTATTATGTGTAGAGATTGTAAAGTATATGTTATTTGTACAATAGGAGCTCTGTACTGAATCTGGCTGATAATATTTGGAGTACTATGTGTGTGTTTTGTTTGTGCCAATTTAAATACTGGTTATTTATTTACTGTTAAATTGAAATATGAAGAATATGAACTTGCTAGCTGGGACCCACGTACCTGAACCTGACATCTGGGACCCATTTGACTAGTGGACCTTTTTTATATTACAAAAAAACTAAAAATTTCTAGCGGAAAAGGCCACGGCCCAAAAATGAGAAGGCTTAATTGTTGGGCTTGGCCCATCTACCTAGCCAAAATTAATATGAGAAAAAAACACAATTAGGCCGAATTGTTGGGCTAGGCCCATGTAGAAAATCGAATTGGACCGGGCTGAATCTTGTGCCACGCTATTAAAAAATTTACAAGAAGAAAGACTACCCAGGTGTTGTGTTCCCACTAGGTGGACAATGAGTGCAAAATGCATTCGCACCGACCAGAAAGAGCAAGATGTATGAATACTCTGCAACCCTGCAAAGATACCGTAAGTTAAGGAATTTTAGTCACGCGGCATGTTTCAAGGCATGCCACTCTGATAAGGCGTTTCAACATCTAAAAAGGGTTTTGGAAGGACAAGATGTTTCCAAGGGATCAACTATTGAATAAGCTGACAGCAAGGGATCAACTAATGCTCAGAGTAACGTCATTAGGTTTGGCTCGTTGATGCCACAATCGGCTAACCTTGATGGTGAAGGTTTGGATAAGGTTCTGAATCCCGTGCATGTACCAGGCCAACGTGCTCCGAAGAAAAGGCTAAATGCAAAGATGAAGAAGAGAAGATCACAGGGTAGATGTGGCAGACGGTCACAGTCGACGTACATGCAACAATTGTTAGAGGTACCTAATATGTCCTAATTTAACGTTTGCATGTGTCCAAATATATTGCATGGCATTAATAATATACTTTTGTGTAGGATCCCGAAGCAGAACTTTGGTAGCTACAACATTGTGCGCACGGTCGGACAGCAAATACGTCGACGATGAGGCTGATGTTGTCGTGTGCATTGTTGTCTATGTCTAGTACCATGTGACCTGGTCTTTAAAATATACTTTATTGTGTCAGTTAGTTAGTGACTTTCTCATAATTATTTCTATGTATGACTCAGCGATTTGGTGCTCCACTCCCTTGTAACATCATGACTTTGGGATCTTTGGTTTGCATTTTCTATGTGGCCTTTTGATGTCCAACTTTAAGAATCATGGTGTCTTCATGACCAGTATGGAGCTTGTGTATTGTGGAGGAGAATATTTGGAAATAGATGTAGTGGAAGAATTAAATTTTGCTTGCGAAAAAAAATTTGCTCGCATGAAGGTTGATTCTCAACAGTCACATGGTATAGGCCGATATTGCATTCTGTCAATAAAATACTTTCCGGACGTGACACACTGTGTGTATGTTGTCGGAATTCGCTGAAATTTTGCATATAGTACTGGGGTGGGCGTCCCCATTGACTGCCAAATTTGGTGTCATTCTGCACATGACCTAAAATTGACCTTGTTCAGCGCAGGCCGTTCGGGTAGGAGCGAAGGGTCCGTCGAAGGACGTCTTTTTTTTCGACAACTTTCAAATGGACCCAAATTTTTTTCCATAGGCTTGTACAATCATGAGAAGCATCCATGCCAGGTTGCTTTGGATATTGAATGGATTTTCTACGGTTTTTGCGACGTGTACATGTTGTCGTAATTCGTTAAAATGTGGCACAAAGTACTGGGGTGGGCATCCCTACAGGCAGGCAAAATTTGGTGTCATTCTCAAGATGACCTAAAATTGACCTTGTTTATCGGACGCCATTTGGGTAGGAGCGAAGGATCCGTCGAAGGGCGTTTTTTTCGACATCGTTCAAGTGGACCCAAATTTTTTCCATAGGCTTGTACCATCATGAGAAGCATCGATGCCAAGTTTTGTAGTTTCTCAACATTGTATGCATTTTCTACGGCTTTCATGATGAAAACCCCTAAAATATTTTCTGGACGTGACGCAACCTGTGTATGTTGTCAGAATTCATTTCCAGAATAAAATAATAAATATCACAAAAGAAGCATTCATTTCCACAATAAAAAATTATGCTATGAACTGAAAAAATGGAAGACTGGATATTCAGTGAACAAAATTATACCAAATTATGTTTATATGTCAGCCAAATTGAAGATTAAAAAATTGATGATTGATCAACCTATGACTGAATAATACACTTTGAATCCTATTAACTTCCACCTAATTTTTTAATGGCAGCCTACATGAAACACCTGGGCTATCTACATGAAAAACATTAATTACCTAGCTGATAGTGAAAAAAATACAAATATCCTACTGCTCAACATAGCTAGTCTATCTATGTCTATATCTATACCTAATAATAAAGAGATTCTGCGGTACGTCACAGAAATTGCCCCCAAATTTGTAAAATATTACCCACCAATGCATTTATAAGTAATAAAAAATGTTTTACACAAGGGAATCCCCTGCCTGGGCCGGCCCACGCATTAGGGACTTCCTATATTGCGCTATGCTCGCCGGATAGGATGCTACGCGCCCGTTTGAGCAGGCCCATGTCCGGGAGGCCTGTTTTTTATATTTCGTTATTTATTATTTTTCTTTTCCTTTTCTGTTTTTATTTTTTCGAATTTAAATTTTTTTCACAAAAGTTCTGAAAATTAAAAAAAGATAATTTGGAAATAACTTTTTAAGTAAATTAAAAAATGTTTGTGGATTCAAAAAATGTTCACAATTTTGTAAAAATGTTTATTTATTTAAAATAGTTCGAAATTTTGAAAATAAATGTTCAGAAAATAAAACAATGTTCCTGATTTTTTTAGAAGTTCGTGTATTAAAAATGTTAATAAAATTGAATAAAATTTCACCAATCCAAAAAAGTTCATGTATAAAAAATATCCTAAAAATTCCAAAACTGTTCGTGACTTACACAATAGTATATTCATTCATAAAATGTTTGCTCATTCAAAAATGATCATGCATTTCAAAGAATGTTCATTAAATAAAAAAATGTTCTTGAATTTCAAAAATTGTTCCACCAATTTCCAAAAACATGTTCGTCAATTGTAGAAATGTTCGCCGACTCAAGATAATTGTCTTAAAAAATTATAAAAAATGATAGGAAATAGTATAAAATGTTCATGAATTAAAAAATGATTTTAGAAAATGTTCAAAAAAATTATGAAAGTGTTCATGAATTTGAAAAATATTCACATTTTCAAACTATTCAAGAGTTTAAAAATGTTCATAATTTCAAAAATTGTTCATGATTTCACGAAATTGAGAGTGATAGTGTATTGCGATGATGCAACAAAATGTGGTCATGGCCATTGGAGATTATATGTATTGTTTTTCCGCTTGCAACACACGGTCCATTTTTCTAGTATATTCAACGAATCGAGTCCCAAAAATCTGCATACAAGGTCCACTATCCCTCATGCTAATGAAAAGCACGTACACGGCCCAAAATACACACTGGACTAATAGAAATGGCAGAAAAAACACCACCACTTTCGACCCAATGAAACACATGCTAGCACAGCCCCCCTCAGCTGAACCGATGAGCAATAACTCATTTTTACATCATTAACCAAAGTTATCTCATGTGAAATTTAAAACAAAGAATTCATATTCTGTTGTGGAGTTGGGGGGTGGACAAATATCACGCACAGGAAGGAAATTTAAAACAAAGAATTCATATTCTGTTCTGGAGTCGGGGGGGGGGGGGTGGACAAATATCAGGCACAGGAAGTCAGGAACAGAACTTAAACTGTCCAAAAAAAGGTTAACACATGAAGACAGACGGATTATATTCACCCCCCTCCCCCCGCCAGGCCATGGTCGGTAGGTTCGGCTGGATACCAATTTCTCCCCCATCACCCCGCACAGCTGGACTCGAACAGTGAGGGGAATCGGTTTTTGGCACTCAGACGGGAATGAGGTGCCTGCTCTTCCTCGAAAATGAATTGAATCAAAGAGGGGAAAAGGGGACGCACGAGCCTACACAATGCCTTACTGGTCATCCGCAGAAGTCCGCCAGGCACAAGCCTACATAGTGCCATACCGGCTGTGCGCCGAAGTCAGCTCCCCCCCTCTCTCTCTCTCTCTCACACACACACACACACACACACACACTCAGAAGCTCACCCCTCTAGAAATGACACACAAATAAACCCGCGAGTGACGGACAAATGAGGGATACCTGCAACACTGAGATTCATGCATGATCAAACAACCACAAAATTCAACCTAAAGCCAAATAAAAATAGATGACTAATCTTTAGTAAAAGTGTATTAGTAGAAAAGAACATCAGTGCTGACAAGATTTAAGAAACCAGCGAGATTAATTTAGGAGATTACACTTGCTAGATTTTTCATAGCAAGGAAGGATGCATTTCAGAGCATGAATCAGATGCTATAACATTATGTGAAGATTCACTATTCAATTAGGACAAAGTAATTTCTATCAACACTTCTAAGGCAAACAATACAAATTCTAACGACATCATAACTGCGGCTCCCTCCACATTTTCACATCCGGGCTTGGGACCGGCAAAGGCAGTGTTAAACCACAACAATATAATTCAGCAAAGCAAGCATACAGGCCACACCATCAAGCAAATGCAATACACACACAGTCACACAAGCACACACACACACACACACACACACAAGAAAGACAAAGAAACATACATAGATACAGGCACATCACACACACGTACACAATGTAGCACTTGCACACAAGAAATAGACAACAACATACTCCCTCCACATTTTCATGTCCGGGCTTGGGACCGGCAAAGGCAGTGTTAAGCCACAACAACCAATCATTCAGCAAAGCATACAAGCCACACACACAGAGAGTCAAGCCACACACATCACAGAGAGTCAACCACACATGATCACACACACAGTCACGGTCAAAATTCAATATTCACATAGTCACACACAAAGTCACACATCACAGTGAAATGCACAATATTCACACAGTCACACACACAGAGAGTCAAACACAGAAGCACAAAATCACACATCACAATCAAATCACACACAAGTCACAGTCAGGCCACACACACAAGAGAGTCAAGCCACACACAGAATGGAGCGCTTGCACACAAAAACAAAAAGAAACAGACATAGGTTGGGCACAAACTGAAAGCATGCAAGACTATGACTAAACTAATTTATAAAGAAACTACATGACATGAATGACTAAACTAGTTTCTCTCGAGGGGTGAGGCTGATTCAGATCTTCATTCCTGAAAATAGGAAGCTGGTTAGAGGCTGATTAAGTGGTTATCTTCATCACTACCCACAAGTTTGTAGGCCTATGGACAGAAAAGAAATGATAACTGTGTTCTTGTTCTACTTACTAGAGAAAGCAAGGCATGTAACATGAGCAACATTCTTATAGAAATTCTGGCTAAGGTAAGCCATTCATACCTAACAAATTATATGTTTCAAGTTGACAACAGTGGTTGCCTCTCACCGCTTCCAAGCCCGGCTAGCCTGAAATGACATGAGCAACTTAAAATGTGAGAGACCACAATGTAAAAGATGTCTCCATTATTCTTGAAGCAAGAAAAGTAGCTTACGTCATGAGCAACACCAACAGTCATATTAGAAAAGAAGATCTAAATGACCTGTGATGTAATAAGCATCATATCAGTCAAAAAAATACTTGGAAATCAGTTTATGATCATAACAGCATAATTCATGTGTGTATATCAAAATTATCAAGAAATCATCGATTCGGTATAAAACAAGTCAGACAAACTGATCAAAATTCATACTCCAGCCATTTGAAAGGATAGAAACTTACCGATGATTCTGTGTATCTTGTAACTCCAATAATTCACTTGGTTTGTCGTCTTTGACTTTAGCTATAGGTGAGAAGAACCTGAGAACAAATAGAAGTGCCCGGTTCCTGCAATGTTCAGATGTTTGGTACACAGTATGATGTCCAGGAAAGAATGAGGAAGTGGCAGGGGCTAGGAATCTGGTAACAAAAAGGACCAAGGCTAGGCTATACATTATCCCAATAAGATGTAAGTTGTTTGGCAGTACCTTCTAGGAAGAACTTTTGCTATTTCTGCCCATTTATTCCGATATAACCGATGGGCATTAACCACTGCATGTTCCTCCTCAATAGTCCAAGCTTCTCTCTGTATGTATGAATTCAAAATTAGCTTCATATTTACAAATCAGCTCTTCAAGTAACCAGTGTGTTTATGAATTAATAAACATTCCCTATTTGTCTTGCACAAAGGGGGAAATGCATTTAAACAAACCATAAAAATAAAACAATCAAAAGAGTACCTTCTCTTGACATTGCTTGCCTATACGCCCACCTTGCAATGAGACCATTTTGTCGGTCCATACTACATTTTGAGCACAAATATCACGTGCCAATAGGTAGTTATGGATACAGCACATCTAAAAACATAAGTAGCCAGAAGTAGCAAAAATTGGGACTTCGGGCATCAGCATCGCAAAATGTAAAAAAGGTAAATATACCTACATTGTATGCAAACCCAACCCATCAGTGTCCTTAGCAACACAATAAAGAGCTAATGTGACATGTCCAGATCCACATGGTTGTACCTTAAATACTTAGAAAAGTGTTATTCTTGACAATAGTAATACAAAAAAGAGTATGATATCAACATAAGACATGATCACAAAGAAGTTTAGAAAAAAGAATAGTGTAAGGTCTGTTCACATTCAACAAACAACAATCAATCGTGACATACAAAACACAAGTTATACAAGCCACACCATCAAGAAAATGCAATATTCACACAGTCACAGTCAAGCCACACACACAGAGTCAAGCCACACACATATTCACCATCAAGCTACACACAATCTCACACACACAGTCAAGCCCACACACACAATCAAGCCACACACATAATCAAGCCACACAAACAGATTCAAGCCACACACATAATCAAGCCACACTCAGTCACACACACAAAATGCAGAGCACACATAATCAAGCTGCACACAGTCACACACACAGAATGCAGAGCTTGCACACAAGAAACAGGCATAGATAGGGGCACAAAGAGAAAGCTAATACATGCAAGACCGAAGTAAACCCAGAAAACTATAAAGAAATTCCAGAACTTGAATGAGTAAACTGATTTCTCTAGAGGGGTGAGGGTGATTCAGAATTTCGAATCTTCGTTCCTGAAAGGGAATAATAATACGTTCCACTGAGACTGTCAAACCGAAGAGAAACCATGCAGTTAGATGAAGGATTCTAACTAACCAATTGGAAAAGTGAACTCCCTTTGGCACGAGTATCTTGGGTCTGTATTACGTAGAACTCCATGACCACAGCCAGGAACAACCTATGGATGCAACTAGACATCAGTAATTTATAATTCTTGCTTGTAAGTTCAAATAAGATCAACAATGAAAAGCAACCTTAGATCTCTGTCTTAGATCTCTTGTTCAGCATTCAACTAGAATAGTTTAGCATTGCAAATTTCCCATAAACTCATAAACAATAGTCAATGTTAAATCTCAGAATGAGCATGCGTGCAATGGAGGTGGTCAACTTAACCCAGTGAGACTAAAACTCTAAATAAATGGCGCGACTCCATAAAGCAGCACTGCGTTGATGGTTTCTAATTGGCAAAACAGGATCAAGAGACAAGACGATCATGATGGTTACAAGTTACTGCAGTAATTAATGATAATAAGCTGAATAAAAAAGGTGTGAAATCACAGGACACTGAGATGAACTAAGAACCAATACCTTGTACAACATAGCAAGAACACGAGAGCGTTGTGGGCCAGCACCAGCCAATATTGTGCATGTTACATCGGCACTAAGAAACATGTTCCATCAAGATTTTTGAGAATAAAATATGGAAGCAATATCAGTTCCAAACACGACTTGCTAATAACCACTGCAGTACTTAAACATGAGTATCAAGTAGGGTAATTTATTACATACAACCACTACACCAGCAAGGCAACAAAGAACCATACAAGAAAGAACATTAAAAAGGAGTAAATTTCAAAAGAGAGAAACAAATCTACACCTGATTGGACTAAGCCTTACTTGTCCCCAATTTGGTGTTGCTCAAAATTTGAGAGATACCATAGTACCGAAGTGCAGCTTCCAAGAATTTACGCTTTAGATCTAAAATTCTCACATAGCAGACCTACAAGAGATATAAGGGAACTAAATTTCAATCCTTAGTTGTAGACAGATAGATTATTAAACTATTTCGGAACCAACAAACCTTGTATTGTAAGTTCAGAACTTCCTGGTTGCTGTTTGTGACCAAAAACGAGTCTTTGTTGATAAAAGCTTCAGCATTCACTGCATCATCATACTACAAAATGAAGAACTACATTAGTCTAGCTGACAATGCAATGACGACAAACGTTAAAAATAGGACTAACCTCCAAATAGAGTCGTGCAATCTGGACGCACTTGGATAATTTGTTTGTGTCATCAAGCATCCTCGTTTTCAAGAAGATGGTCAGATTTCCCGGACTTAGAAAATCCAATGACATATAAAGAGAGACAAAAGCTTGTTTCAACCTGATTCCTGAGTCCAAGTCAATGCCACTAAGCAATTGTGCTGCTCTCAACCATTGTTGTTCAGATTCATACAATTCTGGAAACTTCTCTCTAACCACTACAACCTGCATATAGATAGCAAACACGGTTATAGATCAAGAATGTTGCAACACTTTTTTACATAATAACAACAAGGTTAATTACGAAGTCAACGAAGAAGATATAGTGAGAAGTCACAAAGCCCACAGAATCAGATATTATGTAAGTTATTTGTGGTAGTGAAACAAATCTAGAGATAAACATTCTGTATGAGATTTACATGAAGACACTGGAATAGCAATAAATTCACCTGATGATTTCTTTCACAAGATGACAAGCATGATGCAGGCATTCTTTGTACATTTTTCAGCACAGGTATAAATTAACCAGCTTTGATCTACATAAATCTTTCGATACTAGGTATTTTATAAAATTAAGATGAGCACACTTATTATATCTTTGTTTACTTTGATGGTAGCTAATACCTAGAAATATGAATAGCTAAGACCTTTTGGCATGATTGCAATAAATAGAAATCATACTACTCATTAATGGCTAGTTTCAGTGACTCTTTTCAGCAGCTTAAACCCATGAGACATTATAAATTGCAACTTCAACAAGAACTCCCAAACAATAACACTAAGAAGACATAGATATTTGGATTTCTGATGCGGTGCATAAGAGGGACATGATGCACAAAGCTATACATAGATATTTAGGTTCTACAATGCAACCCATGTGAGTATGAAATGAGTGGCAACAGTAATTCCCTATATTGCATTATTTTCTCTACTCACAAACAAGATCATGAGGTATTATAAGTCCTTGAGCAATAATTAGTGCTTGATAATTGAATAGATATAACTCGGTTTGAGATAAGCTACCTTTCCACTCTCCAGTGCCTTCCATACATATTCTTTAAGTTGGTCGGTTGTAATGTTACTCCCAGTCTCTTCCATTACAGATTTGATCCATAGCTACATTTCCTCCAGTATATGGTGACTATTCTCAGTTTATGCACATCAAAACAGTAAATGCAGCATTTTAAAATAACAGGGTGTATGCTTTTCTTCTTCTTAACATCATGTGCAAAAGCAAGTGGGTAAATAGCACAGCCACAAGGACTGCAATTTGTTCATTTATTACGAACAATTTGTTTCAGGAGATCCATTTGGCAAGTACAAGTTGAGCATGATGTGGCAGAGGACATCAACTACACATAAAATCAAGTGTACCTGATTAGCCAGGTCGTGCAGTGGCCCAGCCAAGCCGTTAAGTGTCCGGATCCACAAGTCTGTACCTTAAATACTTAGAAAAGCACTAGAATATGATATCCACATAACACACATATCACAAAAAAGTTCAGAAAAAAGAATAGTCAGTTGTCTGCACTAAACAAGTACTGGTCTGTTACCTATGACCAGGTACTACCAATACCAAGTTAGCATAAACGATTATTCATCAAGACAATCACTCCTGCCATATAAACATGTATCTCAAGGAAAATTTGTAAAAGACGTGGTTAATAACTTGAATAAAACACACCATATCAAGTATACTAACACAGAAGTGATATCAATATTTCCACCTTCCACATCAGATAGTATAAAACACACCATAGCTAGTATAAAACACACCACAGCCTACACGGTTTGCACCCCAGAACGCATCCCCGTATATGGAAAGGCAGACATTGGGAACATAAGCAAAGCATGACAAGAAGAACCCAATTGGAAAGAACACTAAACAAGCAACCATCAGAACGACCATAATGAATCACCCCATCTCTGCTTATAAGAAGGGTAATTCAAGAACATAAGAACAACCGTAACGAACAACCATAACGACCAGCGAGCCAAACCAGAGTATCACAAGGGCACATGCATTTGAGGTCTAGAAATCGCCGACGAACAACGCAGCAACGGAACCGAGAAACCGATCTGAACGAACAAGATAAACTGACCTTGCTTTGGCCTCTCCCCGTCTCCGTAATCCAAATTCAAAACCTAATGGCAAACATGAAACACAGAAACACGAAATGTAATCGTTCATCGCACCACCACGAACACAAAACACAGGATCGTGAGTGTCTCTTAGATAACCGAAGTGCACGCAGAAGTTGAATGATCCACCAAACTCATAATCAATATTAACTACTCAATGATCCAGTAAACATTACAACATAATTTTATGGAATAGGGTGTCATAAGTTCAATGATTAATAATCGCACTATAAGTTAATTGTCACAAAGTCTAGGAAAAACATGAAAATCATTTTCCATTGACTGGACATTTGTAATACAAAAAAAGAACATGATATCCACATAAGACATAACAAAACACGCATATCACTAAAAAATAGAAAAAAGAAGTCAACTGTCTACACTAAACAAATACTAGGTCAGTAATCATAATACCGAGTTGATGCCACAAAATTAAACATGACAAACAATAAATTTTCAGGTACACTAACTGGGAATTAACAAATGTTAGAGCATAAGAGTTGGGCTAGTCAATTGGATCAGCGTTACCACAAGAAAACAAGCAGCACATGTCCATGTTATAGGTTTGTTGAAATTGTTGTCCAAAGGAAAGGGTCATAACATTTAAAGCATGTGATGGACGTGCTTTCATGGATAAATAAATTCTGGATAAATAAATGACGTGCTTAGCCCGGCGGCCTCCTCCGGCGACGACGAGGGAAGGTGGGGAGGAGGAGGGGGCTGCTGGTGGCGCCCGATCTGGATCCGCCCGGGTCGCCTGGGAGGCGACGCGGGGGACGGGTGTGGGTCGTGCCGTTTGATTTAACGGCAACAACTTGACGGTACACCGCACCGTTTGGTACAGGACGCAGTTGTCGGTGCATAACGACTGAGGACCAGCGGCTTGGAGCAGTGTTGGTGCATGCATGCAAGGGTGGATTCCAGCTTTTCCTTCACGTATGTGGTGAATCTGTGTGCATGCATGGTATCGGCTGATGCATGTTTTTTTATCCTACTTGTACTCCATCTGGTCTTGACAAACTCAGGTGTTCTTCGTTGAATGGATGGATTTCAGAGACGACAACTTGACTGACAAAGTTTGACCGCACACCTCCGCGTACACCACGCACAAAGTGAGTATCTCGCCTAAAATATGTTGTACTGTATTTTTGCATTTTTGCTACAAATCACACACCAGCAGGCCTGAAGTTGTCCCATGAACATTGAGCTCAGTGCGGTGCAAGGCACGACACACACCCGTCCCCCGCGTCGCCTCCCAGGCGACTCGGGCGGATCTAGATCGGGCGCCACCGGCAGCCCCCTCCTCCTCCCCACCTCCCCTCGCCGTCGCCGGAGGAAAGGGTCATGACATTTAGAGCATAAGGGTCATGACAGAATTTTGCATCATTTAAAAAACATGTGATGGACGCGCTTTCATGGATAAATAAATTCTGGAGTTATGCTCACAACAGAAATATAGATATGCCCAGGTGTGCAATGACAAAATTCTGAAGTTATGCCATGCAATCTAGAATGTAGTCTAAGGGGAACTAACTAGCAGCAGCTCATCTAGAACTCCTATGAGTACTTCAATGTAAATAGCGACTCTAAGCCTAAACGGACGGCGAATCGAAGACGAGCAAATATCAAACCAGACGCGAGGAGGCGAGGCGAGGCCGAGGCGGGAGGCAAGGCCCCGGGGCCCCGGGCGAAGGGAGGAGGAGCAGACCGGCCACGGCCAGAGCGCGGGGAGGGAGGACAGGGCGCGCCTAGCCGCGGGCGGGCCGCCGGGGAAGAGGCGGTGTCGCCGGAGACGGCTTCGGCGGGCGGCGGAAACCGGAAGGAAGTGGAGCTGGTGGTGGTGGGTCGGGGCTGGATGCCTGGATCCGGTCCGGGTGGGCAGGACAGGAGAGGGGTCGGTCGGTCGGTCGGCAACGCGGCGCGGAGATAATATTACCGTTGGAAGCCTCGGATTGGGATCGGCTGCTCGAGGCGGACCGGGAAATTTCTATCTAGGCTGCTCGAGGCAGAGGCGGTTGCGTGCAGACGGGCTATCCAGCCGGCACACCGGCCCATTAAGTCATGTTAGGTTGTGTGTCTAGTCTTAGAAAAAAAATCACGTGCTTTTAAATCCCCCATCCAAACTTTGATTGAATAAAGCAGCGTCTTAGTCCTAAAAAAACACGTTCATAGATGCTATGAGGAAAAAAAACATCCGCAATGTATTCATTTCGTTAGCACCAACTCAACTTAAGGTCCAATATTTTTCACGAAAAAGTTAAGGACCAACGAACTGCCCAGCTAGAATAGCGAGCGTACGTATCCAAAAACCGAGTTTGAGGTGACTTTCTGCGATAGTACGACGACCGGCGTGATGCCGACTCTTCCCTCCCCGTTGATCCCCTCCCTCTCCCAATTTGATCCTTCGTCCGCCTCCGAGCTCCACCACTACTCTCCCTCCTCTGTTATGATCGCTTCCTTTTGTGTATATACAAGCAAACTCATCATGTTGGGGAGGGTCCTGGCCCATGCTGGCCAACCCATGCCTCTGCCACTGGTTGTTTCTCCCTAGCAATCCTCTATTCCTCTTCTCTCTTGATCGTTCTCTCAATCCCTGGCCTCCTTAGTCATTCTGTATCCCAAGAAGAACCACATTTGGCGCATGTGTGTTGACTACCAACCCCTGAACAAGGCATGCCCCAAGATCCATTCGCTCTACCACGTACGTATCGACCAAGTGATCGATTCCATGGCCGGTTGTGAGCGTTTGCGTATTTTTGGCGCATATTCAGCCTGTCATCGGATAAAAATGAGGTAGTCACACGATATAGACTTCCTTCATCATCCCCTATGAAACTTTCTCCTACATTTTCATGCATTTGATCTAAAAAATGTTGGTGCGACTAACCAGTGGTGTATTTTCGAAAATGTTGACACTACCGGACCAGTACAAACTTCCACGCCTATGTCAACGACATCGTGGTAAAGTCCAAGTGCAGGGATGATCTTCGGGGGATCTGGCGGAAACCTTCATAGACCTCAGGTAGATCAACTTGAAGCTTGACCAAGAGAAATATGTCATCAAATTACCTGCAGAAGCTCCTTGGTTTCGTCATTTCTGGATGCGAGATCGAGGCCACCCGGAGAAGACCGAAGCGATCCTCTGAAGTATGTGCAGTGATTCATCGGGTGCATTGCAGCCCTTAGGGCATCTCCACCGGCGACCCTCAAACCGCTCGCATATGTCCGGACTGCGAAAGCCATCCAACGCGGGCCTGTATTGGTCCGCGGCGCGGTCCAGGTGCATTTTCTCCCGCAAATTGGAGAAAAAGTCGGGGGGTGCGGGAGTCGGGACAAAAGCCACGCAGGACTCTGACACCCCAGGCCCACCCAATCCCCCTCTCGGTCCAATCTCCTTCCACTACGCCCTCCCCCTGCTTTGCAACTGCACCCTCCACCTCTCCCGCCGCCATTATATGTCTCCGGCCGCCACAGAGGCATTGTCGGACGTCCGCAACCAGTGCTGACGCGTCCGCTCGCCTTTACGACGGCGTTGTCCATCTTGGAGTCATTTGTACCCAGGTACACTCCCCCCGGTGTCGATGACCTCCATGGCGGACACCACGCCCGACAGGTGTTCGGTCAAATGCCATTGAGTTTATTTTCAAACGCTAGGTAATTTTTCAGAGTATGAAGGATGGTGAGCTACTCGACCATGGAGGATGAGTTGTTTTGCGATGTGTGGTTGACCGTATCCGCGAATTTCGTAAGCAGAAGCAGAAGGGGACCTTCTGGCAGCAGGTGCGTGAATCATTTCACGCACGAAAGCACATTGCACCCTACGACATGTGCATCATTCAACAACGCAATGTGAGGTCGTTATCATATCGCTTGTGCACCATCCAGACCAACGTCAAGTTTTATCAAGTGGTCGCTCAGCTGGAGGCAAGGTGGCCATTGCAGTTTTGCTTCCTCTTGCCCAACTTGTTTAAATAATTCATTCATTCAATGTTGGTCTACATATTATGTAGCCCACACGCGTTGTTGTGATATACCACATGACAGAGGGATGTATGTAACACACTGATGGATGAAGCTGAAGAGGGAGTATGTGTAGGATGAACTGATCTATTGATGAAAAACTTGTTGGACATCTGATTAATCTAGTTGAATTAGAGACATTCTTGCAGTAGACTTATTTGCATGCTATGTATGGATGATTTATGCTATTTTTTTATCCAAACTTTGATGAATATCAGCCAGTATGCATGAATTTCGTCTGGTTAGTTAAAATGCGGGTTGAAATGTATGTGGATAGCATTGGATGCATGGCGGCCTCCCGCAACCGTGTCCGCGGGCGGATGCGGGAGGAAATTTGCGGGTTCCTGTTGGAGATGCCCTTAGTCGATTCATCTCTAGGCTTGGCGAGAAGGGCCTGCCACTCTAGTAACTCCTCAAGAAGTATGATTCTTTCGAATGGACTGATGTGGCGCAACCGGCCTTCGATGACCTCAAGCACGTGCTCTTCACGCCATCATTCCTCTTTGACTGGGCCGAGAGGGAGCCCCTGCTCCTTTACATCATCGTCCACCAACCGTGTGACTGTGCATTGTCCTGGTGGTCATCATTTACTACGAAAGTGAGTTTCTCTCCGAGTCCAAACTAAGATATCCACATTACCAGAAACTGGTCCACATTGTGTTTCTGGCATCAAGGAAGCTACTACATTACTTAGAATCCCACGTGGACATCATGTTAAGCAGTCCCCTTTGTCAGACATCATCGTTAATAGGGATGCCACTAGACCGGTGGCGAAGTGGGCCATCGAGCTATGGCATAATTGATGTCTTCTATGCAACTTTATCCTTGTTGACATTGTTGGGCCTCCAAGTGCAGAGTTCTATAGGACAGCAGCAAATTTCCCTCAAGTGGATGACCTAAGATTTATCAATCCGTCGAAGGCGTAGGTTTAAGATGGTCCCTCTCAAGCAACCCTGCAACCAAATAACAAAGAGTCTCTTGTGTGCCCAACACACCCGATACAATGGTAAATGTATAGGTGCACTAATTCGGCGAATAGAGGGTGATACAAGTGGAATATGGATGATAGATATAGGTTTTTGTAATCTGAAAATATAAAAACAGCAAGGTAACGGGTGGTAAAAGTGAGAGACAACGGTATTGCAATGCTTCGAAACAAGGCCTAGGGTTCATACTTTCACTAGTGCACCTTCTCTCAACAATGATAACATAATTAGATCATATAACAATCCCTCAACGTGCAACAAAGAGTCACTACAAAGTCACTAATAGCGGAGAACAAACGAATAGCTTATGGTAGGGTATGAAACCACCTCAAAGTTATTCTTTCTGATCGATCTATTGGGCTATTCCTATAAGTGTCACAAATAGCCCTAGAGTTCGTACTAAAATAACAGCTTAAGATACACATCAACCAAAACCCTAATGTCACCTAGATACTCCAATGTCACCACAAGTATCTGCGGGTTTGATTATACGATATGCATCACACAATCTCAGATTCATCTATTCAAACCAACACAAAAAACTTAAAAGAGTGCCCCAAAGTTTCTACCGGAGAGTCAAGATGAAAATGTGTGGCAACCCATATGCATAAGTTCACAAGGTCACTGGACCCGCAAGTTGATCACCAAAACATACATCAAGTGGATCACGTGAATATCCCATTGTCACCACAGATAAGCACATGCAAGACATACATCAAGTGTTCTCAAATCCTTAAAGACTCAATCCGATAAGATAACTTCAAAGGGAAAACTCAATCCATTACAAGAAGGTAGAGGGAGAGAAACACCATAAGATCCAACTATAATAGCAAAGCTCGCGGTACATCAAGATCGTGCCAAATCAAGAACAAGAGAGAGAAAGAGAGAGAGAGAGAGAGAGAGAGAGAGAGATCAAACACATAGCTACTGGTACATACCCTGCCCCGAGGGTGAACTACTCCCTCCTCATCATGGAGACCGCCGGGATGATGAAGATGGCCAGCGGTGATGATTTCCCCCTCTGGCAGGGTGCCGGAACGGGGTCTAGATTGGTTTTTGGTGGCTACATAGGCTTGCAGTGGCGGAACTCCCGATCTAGGTTTATTTCTGGGGGTTTCTATATTTATAGGAATTTTTGGCGTCGAGAACAAGTCAGGGGGGGTCCATGAGTCAACCACAAGGTCGGAGGATGCGCCAGGGGGGTGCCCTCCACCCTTGTGGTGTCCTTGGGACTCTTGTGGTGCATCTCCGGTACTCCGTGGGCTTCTTTTGGTCCATAAAATATCACCGTAAATTTTGAGGTCAATTGGACTCCATTTGATATTCCTTTTCTGCAAAACTCAAAAATAAGGAAAAAAACAGAAACTGGCACTGGGCTCTAGGTTAATAGGTTAGTCCCAAAAATCATATAAATGCATATAAAACATCCAAGATAGATAATATAATAGCATGGAACAATCAAAAGTTATAGATACGTTGGAGACGTATCAATAATCTATGAACCACCGAAGGTTATCTAGTTTTAAGCTCTGGTCGAATTCCCTTTGGCCTCAAGTCCAGTCGGTTCCAATCGAAGTACTCGACCATGTACGTCTAGTGATTGGAGTATTGGGGGCTGGCGTCGTCCTCATCTCCCCCAAAGGTGAAAAACTCGACTACATGCTTCAGATCCACTTCGTTGCATCAAACAATGTGGTTG
Source organism: Aegilops umbellulata (assembly GCA_032464435.1). Taxonomy (NCBI): domain Eukaryota; kingdom Viridiplantae; phylum Streptophyta; class Magnoliopsida; order Poales; family Poaceae; genus Aegilops; species Aegilops umbellulata. The sequence goes on from CP136059.1 coordinate 347,780,658, forward strand.
AATATGATATAGTGGTTCAAGTCATGAAGGACTGCAACACGAAAGATCTAGTCATGATCGCATATCACGAAGCAATCAGCAAGCTCGAGGGTCACTTCGTAGGTCTCAAGCTCAACCATGTGCATCAAGAGCACAATGAAGGAGTCGACTCCCTCACCAAAGTCAATTAGGAACAAAAACAAAATACCCCGAAGTACTTTTCCGCAACAACTTCACGAACCAAAACACTTTTTGGGTAGTTAGTCAGTGATGATATCCCTTGCTGTTATAACGGTTGCCCCAACCAGAACACTTAACTCTAGCCCATAGAGTTGACCGCCTCCGCCACGCCGCATCGTCTTCGGTGCAAGCCCTCTTTGGATCTAGGACACCTTGTTGTGCCTGCGCCCTATGCATCGATGGTGCATCCTCACCGACGCGCCATGTCGTTGCCGCCCGTGCATGCGTGCTCGCGGAATGTGGGTGACCATTATTACAGATGCTTGGCTGGTGCGCGTGTGTGTGTGGTCATGGTCCCTGCTTTGTGTTGGAGTTGTGCGGTGGTGTCGGTTCTTCTGCACTGCCGTGCACAACCGTTGACCCCAGCGATGGTGTCAACTTCTTCAGCCACGACAACAACCAGGATGGTGCGTATTGGTACACTCATATCTTTCATGTTAATGTGCGAACTTACTGTCCTTTGCATGAAGGGAATAGTTGGCTAACCTATACTTTATGCAATCAAAATATCTAGGATTAGTAGCAAAAGCTGCCTATGATTTTATAATCTAGTTTGGTAATTGACTATGGAGACTATAATCTTTATGTTGTAACTACTAAATTGATATATTGTTAAGATCTTTGTGACAAGAGTTATTACTAAAAGAGGTAATACAATGGGAGTCTTAGAACTTGCACGTGGCGAACAGTTTGGTGCACAAAGTTGTAAAATACATGTTTGCATTCATCTAATTTGCGCGGTCGTGCAAATATGATCATATTTCCCATATGCGCGTGTATCAAGCGCTTGCGTGCCACGCCAGCATGGCCAGGGCCCACTGTCAGTGGCTTCTGAGGCACGGTGCGCGCATGTTTTTTTACAGCAACACCCTAAAATTTTGGCTAAATCGACACGGGTGAAACTGTGGAAGCTCAAAACGGAAAGCTGATACATGGTGCAAGCGTCCTAACCACCCCGGCTGATCATACTTTGGGCTCATTTGATTGTTGGGGACGGTACACCCTGGGCAGGAAACCACTAAGGGGGAATTTCCCTGTTCACTAGGGATCCCTAGATCATCACGGGTTAAATCCCCATTGCGGTTTGGGCACCAGAGGGGAGGGGTCGGGGGGTGAGGAGGAGGAGGAGCAGGAGGGGCTTACCTTTGTCAAAGGAGGAACACGAACGCCGCACGAGACTGCAGGTGTAGAGCTTAGGGGCCGACGCCGGAGGAAAGTGGGGCCGTTTTTCCAGTCGCCGGAGTGAGAAGCTCGAGAGGCGTCGTCACCGTTCGGGTGCGAGATCGAGCGAGCGAGGGTTTTCCTGCCCCGGCCTATTGAGGGGTTGAACCATCTCCCAGGGAAAAGCCGTGGAAAGGGTCTGCACCGGCCCATGGATTCTCGGGCCAGGGAATAAGCATGGATCCCCCAGGAACTTGGGTCACCCAACAAGCCCTATGTGTTAAATAGACTACTAGGATATATATCCTTTAACTCTACATAAAAGTGCCATACCCCTATTAAAGCATAGAAGTGGCAGTGAAACATGAATACTTTATATTCTACATAAATATTTAATTTAAATGTGTACATTTTTAAAATTATATGAATTAAAAAATATTTACAAAATTATATGAACATTTAAAATAATATTTAATTCATGTATATTAACTAACTTGAAAAATATTCACATGACTTAGAAACTATTCATGAATAATTTCAGTCACGTGTAATTTCAAAAACTATTCATGTCTTGTTTAGAAAGTGTTGAAGTATTAAAAAAGCGTAATTAAAAATCCAATTAAATGTTCACATAATTTTAATAATGATTTCACGTTTTAACAAAATATTTATGTACTATATAAAAGTGTACTTGTTTTAAGATATTTCTTTTAGGGTTAATGTTTTAAGATATTTCTAAGTTGTTTTAAAACGCGTTCATGTTTTTTTAATAAAATTTAAGGTTTTGCTAAAATATATTTATATATTCATTAACAAAAATAAATAGAAAACATGTACGAAACATTTTAATACATGCTTTTTGTGCCCCTAGATAGTAATCAACAAATGAATATTATTAAAATTATTACGACACTATCTATACCTACTAATAAAAGAAATAGATATTCTTGGTCCCTCATGCTATTTTTCAGAAAACACCCTCAAGTTTTTGGTAATAAACCCGCAGTACATGTTAACAGATTTTTTAAAAATCCATAACTTTCTAATCCTAACTCCAAATTTAACATGTTATTTATGAAATTTGATTAGAAAAATATGTAGAATCTGAATATGATATTATTTTTAACTGTTAACCATTTAAAAATATGCTATTTATGATGAAACCTTAATCAATAGCGCACGATCAGTCTTTCCTTCATACCGGTGCCGCTCCGAATTGAAAATGAACCTTCGGCAAAACCAGGATGGTGAAATAAACAATATCTAAAAAATTCACAGAAAAAAGATTTATCATCCTATGCCGAAAGGGAGACTTCTTAAGATTGACAACATTCAAACGTGTTGTGATGATGTGAACACTGAGCCCAACATCAACGAGAATGGGAAGAAGGATAAATAGAAACACGGATGGGATGCCATGTGTTGAAATAAATGACATGGACCTACGAATTCATGGTTATTAGATTAGTGAGTGTTTTTTCACCTGTTGCAACGCACGGGCTCATTTGCATCGTATGGCGAGAGAGACGTCTTAAGATTGACAACATTCAAATGTGTTGTGTCCATGTCAACACTGAGGCCAACATCGACGAGAGTGGGAAGAAAGGTAAATAGAAACACAGATGGGATGCCATGTGTTGAAATAAAGGACATGGACCTACTGAAGTTTGGACTCATGGTTATTAGATTAGGAAGTGTTTTTCACCCGTTGCAACGCACGGGCTCATTTGCTAGTAATATTCTAACTTTATTATTTTGGAGTGATTATTATTTACATTCTTTTACAAATTTCAACAAAGAAAGAACCTAATTGCTTAAAAGTGCAGTTGTGCTATCTTGTCGTTCTGAGCGCACTCGTCGCTATCGTCAGATCAAACATCAGCGCGATGGTAGCCAATGACCTGCGCATGTCACGACAGGAGCGTGGTCCCACATTTGGGCAGTGCACCATGGGAGGAGAAATCCAGTTGAAAAGCATAGGTCTGTATGCATTTATTTTGCATTTTCAAAATTTTAAAAAGCTATAACTTTTGAACCGAGCATCGAAATCAAGATATGTTTTCACCCCTAGGTTTCTCGTGACGAGCTCTTCAAAACTAGATCCCATATGAGTATGTTTTGACTAACTTTTTTCACGAGCAATTTTGGGTGATTTGGAGGCAACTTTAGTACTGTAGAAAATCAACTTTTTGTTAGTTTGCGTAGCATGACTACATATCATCGAAAATTTTGTTCAAGTTGGCTTCACCTCTAACTTACCTATCATAACTAGCAAGTATTCTATCATAGGTAAGATTCACCTCCAAGTTGATAATATTTATAGGCAACTTAGTTTCGGAGGTAGGAAAACATTATCATGAGTTGCCAGCCATGACTGACGAGTAGCTTAACATCATCATCAGTTGCAAGCAATACTTTTTGATATGTAAGAAACTTAGTTTCATAGATAGGCAACTTAGCACCGGTGGGCAGCCTCTCAATGTACTGTAGGCAATTGAAATAGTAATCACAGGAACTAACCATCACCGGTGGGCAACATGATAGTGTTTGTAGGCAATTTAGAAAAACAATGATGAACAACTTCACAATATTGTAGGCAACTAATGTTTAAAGTTAGGCAACTGAGCAACAATGGTAGGCAACTAATTACCAATAGCGGACAACTAGACATCAATGGTAGGCAATTTCATAGTATTTGTAGGCAACTGAGCATCGACCGTAGGCAACTGACCATCAATCGTATGCACTGAGCATCAATCGTAGGTAACTGGGCATCAATGTTAGGCAATTTCATAGTATTTGTAGGCAACTAAACATCAATCGTAGGCAACTAACCATCAATGATAGGCAATTGACCATCAATGTTAGGCAATTTCTTAGTATTTGTAGGCAACTGAACATCAATCGTAGGCAACTGAGCATCAATGATAGGCAACTGAGCAGCCATGATAGGCAAGTTGGGATAAAGTTAGCAAGGTTCGTAGGTACACTTAGTACAGTGAATTTGCTTGTATGTCGCACTAAAGGCCCCTCATGTTCTGTGTGATTTTCTTGTTTTTACACAAATCAACCTAATAGGAAGTCATACTAGGTCAAAAATAAGAAGTTGCTTTCCTATAGCACTAAAGTTGCCTCCATTCCATCCGAAGTTGCCCATAAAAAAAGTTCGTCGAAACATACTCTTATAGGATCTAGTTTTGAAGAATTCGTCACCAGAACCCAACGGTCAAAACGGCTCTGAATTCCGACCTTTGAATCAAAAGTTATAGCTCTTTTTTTGGAACCTCAATTAAATGCACGTGAGACATGATCATGGCCGATTTGTTAGACGAGCGTCATGGAAAAAGAGGACCACTTTTTTCTAATCGGGACAGCTAGGTGAGACCGACGTTATGGAGAAAGCTATAATTTCCTATTTAGGTAGGTCTGTTCGATGGTGCAGACGGGCGCACGGGCGCTACCTAGCCAGGTCCAAGAAAGAAAACTAAATTTTCCAAAATGGGCCGCACTGACTGCGTTCATTCAGGCCCCTCCCGCGTGTTTAGTTATAGCTTAGTAAGTTTAGTTATGCATTACTAACGTGAAGGCTTATGAGGAGTAGTGGTTATCGAGTTAGTCCAAGACATGAATCATAGCTGATTTGTTAGACGAGCGTCACGGAAAAAAAGGATCACTTTTTCCTAATCGAGACAGCTAGGTGAGACCGACGTTACGAAGAAAGTTATAATTTTCTATTTAGGTAGGTCTGCTCGATGGCGCAGACGGCGCACGGGCGCTACCTAGTCAGGTCCAAGAAAGAAAACTAAATTTTCCCAAATGGGCCGCACAGACTGCGTCCATTCACGCCCCTCCCGCGTGTTTAGTTATAGCTTAGTAAGTTAGTTATGCATTACTAACGTGAAGGATTATGAGGAGTAGTGGGGACAACGCTACACCTACGAAAAGTAACGTAAGAGTTTTACGTAAAAGCTGATGTGGAGAAGATTAATTAGGCCAAAATTAGCAGCTGGGCCCCACCCCCGGTGAAAATCAGAGGGGCCAAGAGAATTTGTTCGGAAGGTTAGGTAGGTCTTTATAGTCCATTCGTAGACGTAGCATTATTGGGAGTAGTGGTTATCGAGCTAGCGATCCTGGCGCTCGCACGCGTGCGTACCGAGCCGGCCCAACGTACCTGGAAAAAAAAGGGGAAAGAAAATAGCTGATGTGCGCAGTAGGAATCAATCCCTGCATGTCCAAGTCAAGAGCATAGAGCCAACGCCACCGCTTGCCAAGGGCCGCCGCCGTGCGCCCCGAGCGGACTCCCACGCACATCAGGAGAAACCGCGAGCGTAAGCCCCGCCGTCGCCCCCAAACCCGCGCCGCCAACATCCGCCGTGATCTGCCCGCACCAGATCCAACGAGTCGTGGGAGAAGAGATCCCGCCGCCGCCGACGCCGACCGGGCTTTGCCCGACGGCGAGGAGGAGAGGTCGGGGGAGAGACGAGGACGCCGCGGCGCTAGGGTTCCCCCCGGTCGCCGCGCAGAGGCGACATGGGAGGAGTCGGGATGTCTGTTTTTTTAATAAGAAAGGAAATAGTACTATTTGACCCCTCTTTTAGTACAACTTTGTTCACGTTGATTAATATAGAAAAGGAAAAATTCACATAAAAGGAAAAAATACGAATTAAAAAATGTTCACAATATTTTCAAAAAAGTTCACCCAAGTTGAATTTTTTCATCGAATTTGAAAAAAAGGTCATCGCATTTGAAAAGAGTTCATCGATATTTTGAAAAGAATTAATCAAATTAATAAAAGTTCATCTATTTTTAAAAGAGTTCGTCAGATTTGAAAAGAGTTCATCGATTTTTTGAAAAATGTTAATCGATTTTGAAAACAGTTCATCGATTTTTTGAGAAAACTTCATCGAATTTATAAAAAGTTCCGTGCTGAGTTCGGCGTGTGTTGGGCTGAACGCGAGCGCGGGGGGCGCGGCCCAACCCAGCATGGCTCCGATTAGGGTAAGACCGAGGCGTGCGTCGCCTGGTTTTCGCTCGTTCGTGACGGGAAACGCTGCGAGGGTTTGGGTGAGCACGGCGGCTGGTGATCGGCGCTCTTTCGCTGCCGTCGTTATGGCTGCCGGCCGCGGCAACGGGCCTCCGCCGCCGCCGCAAAACATAGCTTCCGGCGCCGCTCCGGCGAGGCAGGAGCCAGGGGCGCACCGGCCTGAAATTAGAGGGATTAGCGCGTAGGGGTCTCGGTAAGTATTATAGTGTTTTCTTGACAACAAGCAGCGGAGTTACCCGGGACGGTGTGTGCAAATACCATCCGCTGAGGAAATTCACACGACATGAATCATACAGACGAACGGGCAACGCTGCCAGTGATAGACAACACCATAATAGTAGCAAGATAATCAACGATATTACGAAGATCACCTATATGGCTATATCTCGACCCAAGACATACTGAGTCGTATTGAAGGCAAATCTCGTCAAGACTGGCTCCCCATACTCCGATTTCATTCGAGACGTGGAATTATAGAGATGGATTGCTCCCTTGCTCTATAGAGGTACGAGAGCGTAATCCAATATTGGACCAGAACATGTTTACACCGGTGACGACAGCATGGTATCGTTGGGCGCTTCGTTGACCCTGCAACCAAATGAAGGCATTTTAGTTTAGTACGAACAAGTGTACAACACAACATAGATCGATATAGCTGATGTATCTTTGTCATCGACAGATGGTCGTGCCTACGGTATATGTGGTGCGTCCATGTATACTTGAAATAGACATTCTAATTTGTCATCTTAGTCACACTAAATTCAGTCAAACGAGCTGCCAGGACTGGGCGGAGTCGCGGACTAGCAGCGGCCGCCCGGCCGCGGGTAAGTGGCGTTTCGCGCTGCGGCGGGTGGTGGATGAGCTGTTTGCCGCAGCAGAGTAGGCCGGCTTCGACGTGCGCGGCAGGCGGCCAAGGGTGGTGAGTTGGTGACGAGCGGCGTGCCGTGGCGGCGGCTGGCGGACGAGCTGTTTGCCTCAACAGAGCACGTCGGCTTCGAGGTTCGTGTGCAGGCGGCCGAGGGTCGTGACGAGCGGCGGGCGGACGATCGGCATGAGTGTCCGGGCTCGGGCCACCGGTGACAGGCGGCGCGTGCGCGGGCCGCGGGTATCAAACCATCGGGCGTGTGCGCTGCCGCGATTGTTGGACACCGAGCGCGTGTGAGCCGCGGCGGGTGGCGAATGCTCGGCATGCGTGTCCGGGCTCGACCCGCCGGTGGAGACCGGCGGCGGGTAGCGGACCATCGGCGTGTGCCCAGCCGCGATTGTTGGACACCGAGCGGTGTGGCGGTGCACCAGGTGGTGCGGTGCTTCGAAGTGAACGCGAGCAAACGACGCACATGCATGGGAAGACAAGCAAGAAGGGATACCTGTCCTGCTCGAAGAAGGCGAAGAAGGCCGCAATACCGGTGGCTGCGGCGATGGCCCAGACGAGCAGAGCGACGGGGAGAGTGAGTCCAGCTGCCCCCATCACGATGTAGCCGAAGGAGAAATTGAGCAGCATGGTGAGAATCCACACGGACGCCTTGAGCCGATCCCGGCGCGGCGAGCCGGGGGCGGCTCTCTTGTAGAACCATATGCAGCCGAAGAGGAGGACGAGGTCGGTGTAGGAGGTGGCGACGAAGGCGACGATGGCCGCTTCCCCCTTGGAGTGGAAAACAGCCATGACGGAGTTGAAGGTGAGGAGCCCGAACATCCCGAAAAGAAAGAACCAGGGGAAGCTACGGCCTCCGCGGCGGATGGGTTCCGGCGGACGGGACGGCATCATACTAGCGGTGGAGATTCTCGGCAAGGGTTGTGGCGAGAGGAAGACGGGGCAGGTGGTAGAGAGCTTGGCGAACGATGGGGGTATATGAAGTGATTAGTTTCGGGGGAGAGAAGAGAGAGTGTGCCTTTGTGACGTGGAGGGACAGAAGGAAAAGCTTGGATCTCGTGGTGTCTATGTGATGTGGAGAGAGATATGGTAGAATAACGAATTGTGTGATCTAGTGCGCGGGCTTCGAGACCGCTCAGGCGTCCCTTAAAATCTGGATTTCCTTAAAGTAGCATGGCGGCGGAGGGAAAAGGCACGTCGCGCACGCGCTTGCTTCTCTGCTGCTCCGTGAACGCGGTTGCACTCCGCCGGCGAGGAGCCCACCTTACCCTACGAAACCATTGCGTTCACGGTGCGGATGCTGTGTTGTCGTTCCCTCTCAGCTCTACAGTGGATAGGCGCAATTCTCCGAGACGCCTGTGGGATGTTCATAGCTGCATCTTGTAGTAATATACAGATCGTCGAGGACGCAGCGACGGCGGGCGGATGACAGAGGGATTAATTCTAGCGAATGATATAGGTTGCAACAACCTGGTGATCGAGGCTGGCTGCATGGAAGTAATCCAAGTGATGCTCAAGGAAGACAACTCACTAGGGCCGGCAGCAGCTATCTACGAGGAGTGCTCTTTTATTTGTTGTAATTTTAATTATGTTAATTTCCATCGTTGTCCAAGAAAAACCAATATGACGGCGGACTTGTTAAATGGTACTCCCTCCGTTCGGAATTACTCGTCCAAGAAATAAATGTATTTAGATGTATTTTAGTTGTAGATACATCCATTTTTGAGACAAGTAATTTCGAACGAAGGGAGTATGTTGGAGGACTGGCGGACTGTTGTGTGGCAGTCCGATCCTCTCTTTTTCTTGCTTGATACTCCCTCCGTCCGAAAATACTTGTCGGAGAAATGGATGTATCTAGACATATTTTAGTTCAAGATACATCCATTTTTACCCATTTCTTCGACAAGTATTTCCGGACGGAGGGAGTACTTTGCCAAACGATGAAGATTTGTTTATACATGAATTATATAAACCGCTATGATGGCATTTTCCTTCAAAAACAAGTGCTATCTACATTTTCCATTTGACACGTTGCGGCCCGCATCAAACGCCTACCAGGTTTAGCCCGACTACTTGGCAGGATAAGTTCAGTTGTTAGGTGGCAAATTTCTTCTGCGTCAAACAATGTATTGGTCGCGGTTCAGAGTGAGTGACTAGATTTTTTTTTTTCAAAGCAAATGAATGGTCGACTCGATCAGTCAACCGATTGTTGACGGCGTGCACGTACCTGGTGCCCAAGAAAAAGCCTGCTGTCATGTAAGAGCATCTCTAACAGCGGCTGCAAAAACCGCGCGTACGGTAAAATGCGATTTTAACGCGCGTGGGACAGTTTCGTGCGCTCCAACGGAGACGGAAAACTCAGGCGCGCGGGAAATGATTGAGCACGCGCGAAAAAAAGCTGGCGGTCGCGTGCTAGATTTCGGCACGCGCCTATAAATTGTTGCGCCCTCCCATCGCTCTCCACCTCGCCACGCGCTATCTCCCCGCTTCCTCAGCCGCTTCCTCACCTCGCCGCCGATGCGCCATCACGCCGCCGCGCCACCGGGGATCTTTGGGCTACCGCAGCGTCCACGAGCGCCCCTCCGGCGCCTTCTACGCTGAGATTCGGTCCGGCGACGTCCGTCTCGGCCTCGGCACGTTCGAGATCGCGCACGAGGCCGCCCACACATACGACGCGGCGACGTGGCGCCTCGGGAGGCCTCGCGCACAGATGAACTTGCAGGACGTATGGACGACCGAGCAGGCGCATGACGTCGCCCCTCCGCTGTGGCTAGTAACTGATGCCGACCATCAGGAACACCGTCGGCGGCAGCGCCGCCTCCTCATCGCCGAGGCGGACGAGCGAGCCATGGCGGTATGGCGCCAGTGCCACACGAAGGACGTCGCCAACGAGCATGCCTTCTGGACGGAGAGGAGGGCAAGGTGGCGTGCGGAACGGGCGGGCAGGCGTCGTCGGAAGGCACTGGCGATATCGCAATGCGATCTGGGAGCGGCATCATTCTTCTCCGACAACGACGATCGGTGGGAAGATGTGTTCCTCGATACGTCGGACGACACAAGCGAGGAGGAGGAGGACTGTTAGACTGTATATCTGTATGTGGACCCTTGTATACATTTGTAATTGTATTGTACCATTTGGTACTCCTATATAATGAGATAGCCACACCACGTTTAGGGTGTCGAGCAGTTTCCCAAACTCTATGTTTTACATGGTATCAGTTTAGGGTTTCGATGTCTTCCGTTGCCCCTCACGTCGCCGCCGCCTCGGTCCCTGCCACCGCCGACTCCTCGGCCTCTGCCATCGCTGACGCCCCGTCGGCCCAAGCACTCACCTTCTCGTCGCCCTTCATGGCCTCCCGCCCGCTGGCTACGGCCTGGCGGCAGCCGCCCGCGGCCTTCCCGATCGGGTCGAGCGGGACGGGCGACCTGCCCCCGCCGATCCCATCTGGCGGGTCCTCCTCGGCCGTCGCCGCTGGGCCGCCGGGGTTCCGCGGCCCTACACCTGCGTATGGCGCCCCTGCCTCAACCCTCGGCGTCCGTCGTCGCTCTATGGAGCTCCTTGGTTCGGCGCCCCTGCCTCAACCCTTGGCGCCGCGCCTCCATCATTGTCTGCCTGGCCGCTGCCCTACGGCGCGTTGCCGACGCCTGGCTATGCTGGGTCGTCACATCCCCAGCCTTACGGGGTGCAGCCGCCCGCGCTGCTTCACGGGGCTGCGCCATCTATGCCCCCCGGTGCTTCGGCTGGCTCGGGCGTTGGCTACGCCCCTGCAGGCGCCTACCCCGCGTCGCCATACGCTGGTGCCCAACTGGCGCTCGCCCCCAACCCGGAGACGGACCTGATGATGGGCTGCTACGCGCCACCGGCACAACCTCATGCGGATCACATGACCGCACCATCGCCGTTTTACTTCTCACACCTCCTTCCGGTGAAGCTTACACCGGATAATTATTTGTCCTGGCGGGCTCAGGTGCTACCGCTCCTTCGAAGCCGCTACCTGGAGGGGTACGTCGATGGCTCCATCCCGTGCCCGCCGCCGTATCATCCGGCCTACCATGTGCGGGTGGCTCAGGATCTGGCGATTCTCTCCGCGATCTAGTCATCGCTCACTCCGAGCGTGTCGTCGCTGGTCATCTTCGCTGCGACGTCCCGAGATGCTTGGTCGGCACTTCACAGTAGCTTCGCCTCGCGGTCTACGGCGCGTGCTCATGCCATACGCACCGAGTTGGGGGAGACTAAACTTGATGGTCTCTCTATCACCGAGTACTTTAACAAGATGTTGGGTTTCGCGGACACATTGGCCTCTATTGGTCAGCCACTTGGAGATGAGGAATTCAGCACCCACGTGCTCAACGGTCTTGATGATGATTATGAAAATCTCATCGAGAATATGCATGGTCGTGAGGCACCACTTCCGCCATGAGAGCTATATGCACGTCTTCTTGGTCGTGAGCAGCGCATCAAAGCGCGTCGTGCCTCCCTGAGCTTCATCTCTGCCAACGCTGCGACCCGCGGCAAGCCGCAGAAGCCGTCGCCATCGCCTAGCGGGAAACCGGCGGCCTCATCCCCGCAGGCCCGCGCTGCCCCGCCCTCCACCACTGCAGGCACCCGTCCGGTGGCTTGTTGCCCTTGTTGCGGTGCTCAGCAGGCCTGCCAGCTATGTGGCCTTGAGCGTCACATCGCCTCCCGGTGCCATCGACACTACAAGCAAGATTTCCTCGGCCTGGGTAATAATGGCAAGGGGAATGAAAAACAGGCTGCTGTGATGACAAGTCATGATCATGGGCGCACCCCATCCTACTCCATCGATCCTACGTGGTATATGGACACGGGAGCCACGAACCACCTCACTAACGAGATGGCCAAGCTTTCCACCAAGGAACCATGTCGCGGTCATGATCAGGTGCACACAACCAATGGAGCAGGTATGCACATCTCCCATGTTGGTCAGGCCTCACTCCTCACACACAACTTTCGCAAACTGCATCTTTCTAATGTTCTTCGTGTTCCCACTGCTACACATAGTTTGTTGTCTATTCCTCAACTTACTCGTGATAATAATGTCCTTGCTGAGTTTCTCCCTTTTCGTTTCTTTATCAAGGATCGGGACACGAGGGCCGTTCTGCTTAGTGGTCGTCTTCGCCATGGTTTATATGCACTTGACGCGCTGCCCACATCTCCTATGCAGTCTTCTCCCCAGGCGTTCAGCGGTGTTCATGTGTCATCTACACATTGGCATGCATGCCTTGGTCACCCTGCTGCTCCTATAGTTCATCATGTGCTACATCGTCATGAACTACCAGTTGTGTCCAATAAAACTGCTGAAACTATTTGTGATGCCTGTCAGCAGGGCAAGAGTCACCAACTTCCGTTTTCAGAGTCTAGTCGTGTTGTGAACCATCCTCTTGAGCTTGTGTTTTCTGATGTATGGGGTCATGCCCAAACATCCGTTAGTGGACATAATTATTATGTCAGTTTCATTGATGCTTATAGCCGGTTTACTTGGCTTTATCTTATTAAGAGAAAATCTGATGTGTCCGATGTTTTTATTCAGTTTCAAGCACATGTTGAGCGTCTCCTTAAGCAGAAAATTATTCATGTCCAATCCGACTGGGGGGGGGGGGTGAATATCACAACCTCAACACTTTTTTCAACAAGCTTGGGATCTCGCACCGTGTGTCTTGTCCTCATACACATCAGCAGAATGGCATCGCTGAACGTAAGCATCGTCATCTTGTAGAAACCGGTCTTACTTTGCTAGCTCATGCCTCCGTCCCGTTTCGGTTTTGGAGTGATGCCTTCTCCACCGCTTGTTTCTTGATAAACAGGCTACCCTCATGACTTCTGAATATGAAGACTCCTCTTGAACTCTTGCTCAATGAAATCCCGGATTAAACTTTTCTCAAAGTGTTTGGGTGTGCATGTTGGCCCCATTTGCGTCCATACAACAAACATAAGTTAGAGTTTCAGTCTAAAAAGTGTGTTTTTCTTGGGTATAGTTCCCTTCACAAAGGGTACAAATGCCTACACGTTCCCACCAATCGCGTCTACATCTCTCGTGACGTCGTATTTGATGAGAATGTTTTCCCGTTTCATGCACTTCCGAATAACTCTGAAACTCCTATGCCACCTGTCCACTCTTCCATACGTGTGCCTGATCAATTTGTGGATGTTGCAAATGCTCCTGTGTTGCTTCCTAATCATACTGCACGTATTGGAAGTGGTGCTCGTCTTGAGCTACTTGATGAACAGGTGTCGGATGATGATGATCCGGAGCGGGACGTGGATCTGCATGGGACATGCATATCGGGTGCAGCCGCCCCGCAGGCGCCGCCCTCACCCGCCTCGCGGGTGCCTCTCCTGCCCGCCTCGTGGGTGTCGCTCGCGCCTGGCTTGGCTGGGCCGTCTGCCGCGACACCTGGCCCAGCCGCTGGCCCTTTTGCGCCGGCTGGGCTGGCCTCACCTGGCCCAATGCCAGATCTGGGTCGGCCGGCCATACCTGGCCCGACGCCGCTGCTCTCTCTAGAGACAGGCGGCTCTGACGTTGGCTCGGGCGCTGGCTCGCCGGCTGAGGCCTCACCTCTGCAGTCGCCTATGTCGAGCCCGGCCACGTCGCCACAGCCGGCTACCGCTATTCTTCGTCCTCGCACGCGCAGTCAGACAGGGGTTTTTCAGCCAAAGAAACGCACTGACGGGACTGTCGCATGGCTCGCCGCCTGCATGGCTCATATTGTTGCAGATCCCACTGCTGAGCCTCGCCATTTTCAAGCTGTGCTGGGCATACCTCATTGCCGTGCTGCGATGGAACAGGAGTTTCAGGCTCTGCTTCAGAATGACACTTGGCATCTTGTTCCCCCATGTCTGGTGTTAATATCATTGATTCCATGTGGGTTTTTAAAGTCAAGAGACATGCTGATGGTTCTATTGAGCGCTACAAGGCACGGCTTGTTGCTAAGGTTTTCAAACAGAGGTATGGTCTTGACTATGAAGACACATTCAGTCCGGTTATCAAGCCTACTACCATTCGTTTGCTGTTGTCTCTGGCTGTTACCCGAGGATGGTGTCTTCGTTCTCTTGATATGCAGAATGCTTTTCTGCACGGCGTTCTGGAGGAAGAAGTTTATATGCGTCAGCCACCGGGGTTTGTGGATCTTGCACGTCCCCATCATCTTTGTCGTCTTGTTAAGGCGCTATATGGACTTAAACAGGCTCCCCGTGCGTGGCATGCACGCCTCGGCTCTGTTCTTCGGGCTCTTGGTTTTCTTCCCTCCACTGCTGATACGTCCTTGTTCCTTCTTCAGCCTCCTGAGGTTACGATATATCTCCTGGTTTATGTTTTGTTGAGGGAATTGACAGTAGGAGAGAACTCCTACTGTTTTTTCATATATCTATATAAATGGGGTGTTTACATAGACATACAAGGTTACAAACACAAGGGCAACCACCCACTGGCCTCACCACCAGAGGGGGTGTGAAAGTTCAACACCTACTCAACCTTTTTGTTACTATGTGTTCACGTAGAACCGTGTTTACCAGAGGGGAGACTAGAATAAGCAAAGCCAAATCCCGCGTGGTCTGGTCAAAGTGTGGCCCAGTATGTGAGGAAGGCCGCTCTGTGAGCAGCTTTGATCCTATGTTGTAGCAGGCCCAAATCCTCTTTGAAGCGTGCGTGCCAGGACCCAAAAGTGGGATTGATCCCTCTAAAGTGCTTGTTGTTTCTTTCTTTCCATAAACTCCAGGCAGCCGTCAGGAAAACTTCAGTGAAGAAAGGGTTAGGCCAGGCCATTCGCGCAATTTGTAGAGCATTCAATCTGTCATCAATGCCCGGCCACTGAATATGCAGTGTGTCCCAACATCTCTTGCTGAACTGGCACGTAAACACCATGTGATCCACCGTTTCTTCAATGTTCTGTCCGCAGAGGAGACAAGTGAATTCATTGCAGATGTTGTAGTGCCTTCTACGGAGCGTGTTACGTGTGTTGAGCCTGTCATGGAACATCAACCATCCGAAAACTTTGATCTTCATAGTGCAATTGGATTTCCAGAGATGCCGAAAAGCGGGGTGTGTGTTTGCATCACGGAAATAATTGGTGTAGTAATCTTTAGGTCTGAACTCAGCCGCACCCCAGATGTAGTGCCATATGTCAGTGAGAGACGCGAAGGGGGAAAGCATGGCTGATTCCTCCTGTATATCTCGTATCTCTTAAGAGCCTGAGGGGAAACTGGGAGTTGAAAGGTTTCATGCAGAGCTGTGGAGGCCTAGAAGTCAGCGACATCCATATCTTCATGTATGGCAAAAGAGAAGGCACGAGGATGCGAGGTTTCCAGTACATCATGGGACCAGAGATCTTTCCAGAGAAGCACAGTCGAGCCGTCCACAAGTTGCACCTTCGAGATCCCTCTATAAATTGGTGTATGCTCGAGAATATCTCTCCACCAAAAGGACCCCACCGGATCCGTAGCATGTGGCACTTGATCAGTATAGTGAATATCCCAGGTCATGTTAACCCAAGGCAAGTCTCGTTTGTTGAAAAATTTATGCAGAAACTTTAGGAGAAGGGCCTCATTATGAATTTTGATATTAATCACCCTGAGACCACCCTTGTTCTTGGGTCGACACACCAAATCCCAAGCTGCCAGGGAATTACACTTGCCACCTTGCTCGGTTTTCTTCGTCCAAAGGCAACGACATTTTATTCTATCCAGGATCTCAATAAGTTTTGGAGGGAACTTTAGGGTGCACATGGCAAATATCAGAAGAGAGGTGACAGATGCATTAAGCCACGAAAGCCTACCCCCGTAAGACATCATGTCGATGGTGGAAGAGAGACGACGCTCCAATTTGCAGACCAAGGGCATGAATTCCTGGATAGTTGGTCAAGAAGTGCCAAGGGGGAGACCGAGATAAGTGAACGACATCGAGCCAACAGTACAACCAAAAATGCTGGCTAACATTGCAGTGGCATTGGCATCAAGATTAATGGGAATAAGGGTGGACTTATGAAAATTGATCTTGAGGCCGATGGAAGCGGCATAATCAGACATGATCTGTTTAACCCGAGCAGCTTGAATAGGGCAGGCCGGCAAAACAAGGAGGGTATCGTCCGCATATCGGATAACTGGATAATCAGTTTGCCCATTGCAAGGAAAAGGTAAGAGCAACTCCCCTTGTCTGAACGCTGCATTAACTGCTGCTTGAAGAAGCTCGGCAGCAAGAACGAAAATGAGTGGGGACAGGGGGTCCCCTTGTCGCACCCCACACAGATACTGAAACTGTCAGCCGGGTACGCCGTTGAGAAGCACTAAGGATCGACCAGAGGAAAAGAGGCATCGGATCCAAGAGATCCATCTGTCAAGGAACCCCATATGCTGCATGATGTTTATCATTGGTTCGTGCGCTATGGTATCAAATGACTTGGCGAAGTCAAGTTTGAGGAGGATGATCTCTCTGCTCGAACTCTGGCAATGATGAAGGTATTGATACGTCCATGCAAGACAGTCCTGTATGGTCCGGCCTTTTATGAACCCATACTGGTTGCGATGGATTAAGTTCAGAATGGTACCTTGTAACCGATCGACCAATAACTTGGTGAGCAGTTTCAGACAGCAGTTTAGCAAAGTAATGGGTCTGTAATAATTGACCGACTCTGGGGCATTAATTTTTGGTATGAGTGTAATCGGCCCATCATTGATGCTGGTGATATCCAGTGTACCTTCATAAAACTATGAGCAAAGAGCATAGAAGTCATGACGAATAATAGGCCAACATGCTTTCAAAAAAGCCCCACTGAAGCCGTCAGGACCAGGAGCACGATCAGACGACATGTCTTTGACTACCCGATCAATTTCATCATGAGTGAAAGGGGCATTCAGATGCTCAAGGTTGGTGGAGTGTGGGATAAGAGCTGCTAAGTCAAATTTCATGTCAGAAGGAGAAACTGTCCCTAGGCGGGTCTTGTAAGTGTGGAATAGAAGGGCCTCTTTAGCAGGATGATCCTCAACCAACATGCCATCTTCAGAACGGAAGGAAGCAATATTGTTCTTGCGGTATCTTTCTATGGCCACAGCTTGGAAAAACTTGGTGTTTTCATCACCGAACTTAATCCAACGAATAGTACAACGCTTTTTCCAATATAGATTCTGATATTTGAGAAGTCGCAGCAAGTGAGACTTGAGTATGCATCTGAAGTTTGCTTCAGGTGTAGTTAATCGCCGTTTAGTTTCAAGCTCATTCAGATCAGCTAGAACCGCGTTGCAGTTGGTGATTGCGATAGAAAGGCGTGAGATGTGTTTACTCCAGGATTTGAGAGCATGCCTAAGAGCTTTAAACTTGCGGCAAATGATGGTGGCTGCATTGGTAGATTGGATTGGCCGATCCCATACTTGCTGCACTACATCTGCGAAACCTGGGTGAAGGATCAAGTATGGTTCAAAACGGAAGAGTTTGATCATTGAAATTTTTGTCTCAATAGAGACAACACAGGGGATGTGGTCAGACACTGGCTTGCCAAGCAGTTTAACAAGAGTTTTGGGGTATATATTGGTCCAATGGAGTGAAGTGAAAAACCAGTCAATCTGTTCAAGCAGAGGATCAAGCTGCATGTTACTCCAGGTGTACGTTCTACCTTGCACAGGGATCTCAATGAGTAGTTGCTTATGAATGATATCGTTGGACGTAAGCATGTCCTGTATGTTACCCCCTAGTTTATTACGATTATCAGGGACGCGCATGAAATTAAAATCCCCGAGAAGAAGCCAGTCCCGCCCGCTGGGAATGTGAACATCATAAAGCCATTGCGTAAACACCTGCCGATCGTCCCTAGCACACGGCCAATAAATATTTGCTAGCGTCCAGTTTTGAGAGGATTGCGTGCTGACAAACTTAATAACTAGCGCAAAGAGATCAGACGAAACAATCATGCCCGAGAAAACAACGCTTTTCCAAATCATGAGCAACCACCCGAGGAACCACGCGAAGGGACAAAAGCAAAGCGATCGAATTGTCTAGGGCAACAAGTTTTATTAAACGCAAAAGAGACCTCCGACATTTTAGTCCCCTAAAGACAAACGATAACACAACCACTAGTTTTAATCGCATTATTAAGAGCCGGCTGCTTCTTCTCTGAATTTAGTCCTCGGATGTTCCATGAAAGCACATTCCAGCAGCTTAGGTGTGGCATGATGATTAGGCCGCGTTATGAGGGAGGGCATCACCATGATTCTCCATGGAGGGATCAATAACAGGAGATGCAGGCAGGACAGTAGGTTCAGCAGATAGAGCTTCAGTAGAGACTTCAAAAGCAGATATGGCACACCTGTTGATCCCAATTGACTGCAGAGTAGTAATAGGAGTTGGGGGCGGAATGTCACATGTGGAAGGAGCTGCAGTGCTGGTGGATCCAACAGAGGGAAAGATCCGAGGCTTCACTTTGGAGTTAGTCTTGCGAGTATCAGTGGGGAGGGGGACTTTGAACCCATCATATTTGTTTGAAAGACTGCGACGAACTTCAGTTGTGAAGACAGGAGCAACAGTTCTAGTCCGTTTGGTGCGAGTCCCAGCCGTGACAGTAGGAGCCACGGACCCAATCAGAGCAGACCCAGAGGCAGTGTTGTCTGTAAGGGTCATAGACACAGGCAGAGCATTCCCAGGTACCGTGTTAACATTAGGAGGCACATCTACAGACAGAACATTCCCAGGATCAGTGTTGACAGTAGGAGTCACAACTTCAGTCAGAACATGTCCCGGATCAGCATTGGCAGTGGGGGCCATAGGTACAAGCAGAGCAGCCTCAGGTTTAGGTTCAGGTTCAGAAGTGTCGCCCTGAATAGCAACATCAGAAATCTCCTCTATTATCACTGAAGTTGGTGCCGACTGGGAGTGAATGCTTGATTGGCGAGAGAAGTTGAAACCAGCAGAGTCATGCATGAGCAAAACTGAGAGATGCACAGAATTGCTGCGCAGGCCCAATCCATCTCTCCAAGGTCCAAACTTGGAAGATGTACATGTTCAGGTTCTTCCTGGGGGATTGGGTCATGCAACAATCTGGACAAAACTTCATTAGCTTGAGCAGATAGGCCAAATCTAAGACCTTGGTCATGCACCTCCAGAGAGATCGCCAAAGCTTCAGAGCTCATAGAGGTGTCAATCACAACCATCTATAGGTCAGGAAGAGAGTGATGATCAGACTGAGTGGAGCTTGAACTGTCAGATGCAGTGATTGAGTCATTCCAGGCCTGAAATGCATTGTCAGTGATGTTATCTTCAGGAACCAGACCATGCTGCACAGCCAAACCTTGAGCCAGCCAACCAGGCTTGATAATTGACAAGGTGTGGTGGCATCAACGGAACGGGAGGGGCAGCAGGTGCAGGCCATGCTCCCCAAGCCGCATTGGCATTGCCCAAATGTTCAGGAGCTCCATTAGCTGCATCTCCTGGTTTATGTTGATGATATCATCCTCATCAGTTCCTCTGCTGCTGCTGCGGTTCGTCTTGTGGCTGCTTTGAGTGGGGATTTTGCTGTCAAGGACTTAGGTGCTCTGCATTTTTTCCTTGGTCTGGAGGTCTCACGGTCTTCTGCTGGGTTGACTCTTACTCAGAAGAAGTATTCTTTGGATCTATTGCGTCGTGCTGGCATGCTGAAGTGTAAACATGCGATCACTCCGATGTCTGCTACTAATCGGTTGTCTGCCCTGGATGGAGATCTTCTTTCACCTGATGATGCTACTGAGTATCGTAGTCTTGTTGGTGGTCTGCAGTATCTTACTATCACCAGACCAGATGTCTCTTATGTAGTCAACCGTGTCTGTCAGTATCTTCATGCACCCAGGGCGTCTCATTGGTCAGCTGTGAAACGCTTTCTACGTTATATCTGTTTCACTGCCTCTTATGGTTTACTTCTCCAGCCTGCACCATCTTATGAGATCTCAGCCTTTTCAGATGCAGATTGGGCTGGGTGTCCTGATGACAGGCGATCCACGGGGGGATATGCAGTGTTTCTTGGTCCTAATTTGATGCCTGGAATGCTCGTAAGCAGGCTACGGTGTCTCGCAGCAGTACTGAAGCTGAGTACAAAGCAGTTGCTGATGCGACTGCTGAGATCATATGGGTTCAGTCCTTGTTGAGAGAATTGAGTGTCCCTCCTGCTTGTTCCCCAGTGCTTTGGTGTGACAACATTGGTGCTACCTATCTCTCATCTAATCCGGTGTTTCATGCTCGGACGAAACACATTGAGGTAGACTATCACTTTGTTCGAGAACGTGTTGCACAGAAGCTCCTCAGTATCAAGTTCATCTCATCAAAAGATCAACTTGCTGACATCTTCACGAAGCCTCTTCCACAACCACAGTTTGTAGGCTGTAGGCGCAATCTTAACTTACTTTGTACTTCAGGCCATAGTTAAGATTGAGGGAGGGTGTTAGACTGTATATCTGTACGTGGACCCTTGTATACATCTGTAATTGTATTGTATGCTTTGGTACTCCTATATAATGAGATAGCCACACACCGTTTAGGGTGGCGAGCAGTTTCCCAAACTCTATGTTTTAGAAGGACGACGACGACGACTCGGAGTACTCCTCGTAGTTTCTAGTTTGTGATGTTTGGTGAACTTTGCTATTTGCATCGGATTTGTGCTGTTTGGTTGAACTTCGCTATTTGTAGCGTTGAACTTTTATCTATTTGGTGAACTAGTTTGTGTTCTGGTTGCTCGCGCGCATCGTTTTTTTGCAACGTCTGTTGGAGCGTGTTGCACGCGTAATATTTTAAAGCCGCTGCTGGAGCCAGCGCCCTGCCGCGTGTAAAAAACTTTTTTAGCGCGCCGCTCGTTACGCGGCCGTTGGAGAGATGCTCTAAACCCAGCAAAGTGGATTCTTGTGAGGCAAAGCATTATTTTAATTCAAAATATCTTGCCACGGATCCTCAAAAAAGAAAAATATTGCCACATCCGAAATCTGGGGCCGATCGAGTTCTGCATGGAGCGCGACGCTCTGGGCACGTGCCCCGGCTCTATACGTCACTTTGTTCGGTTCAGCTTAACTAGTAGCTTGCAAACTAAGACGGGATCCTGTAGAGAAAGTAGGCTCTTGGTTGACAAAAGTAAGAGAGAGTGCAAAAGCGAGAGAGACGGGCGAGCCAGCCCTTCCCGTTCATGTGAAGTACATGAAAAAGAGGATGTATATGTCATACATTGACTTGATGGGACAACTCCATGCATAGAGTGTTGGATAAACTAAATAGAGCCCAATCCATCTTTACTTATTATATGCGGAGAAAAGGTGAGGCACTAGGAACTATGAACGTGATGGAATTGACTCTTTGGCGGTACGGAAGCCCCCATCCGACAGACCTTTTTCTATGGCAACGCCAGGCCATCTCGTCGGATCTCTACCCCGCTTTTACAGTCTCCTCTAAGACAGGTTAGAGACTAATTTAGCAAGGAAAGTGAATTAAATGGCCAAGGATTGCTGCTAATTCTGCAAGAACAAGTGCACCTAGATGGCCTTGTCTTCTGTATCTTTAGGCAAGCACCCGTACTAACATCATGACATGTATGTGACCTAATACATGAATGAAGTAAACAAAGTTCAGAGTTAAGTAAAGCGACCAACCACAGAGAGGGAATGTGGTGTTGACGGCGCGCGTGTGGTTGCCTAAAGATGGCGCGCGTGTGGTTCGAAATCTGGCCGGAATGAATGTCGCCTCGCCACGTAGCGTGGCTGTTTCAGAGGAAGCTTCGCGGCAGTTACGGCCCGCGGTTTTCTATAATTTGATTTTTCTCTTTACCACGGGTGGTGACGCGTTCCTACTAGGGGGTTAGGTCACCTAGGTGTCAGGTGATAAGCAACTCGCAGAGAAAAACGTGATAAAAGCATCTCTAGCAAACCGTTATATCGCGGACCTTTATACCGCGTCTACAGTTCATAGGAAACGTGTTTTGCGGCCGGCACAGGCTGCGGTCAAACATACCCCGCATAGCGGAGCTGAAATCCGTTCGCGGAAAACGTCTATTACAATTCCGCTACGCGGGGACTGTTCGACCGTAGCCCGTGCTAGCCCGCAAAACACGTGATTTTTTTTTCTGAATTTGACACATATCTCACATATTACATAGAATTATGAATTCAATATAATATAAAATATGAATATTATGAATCCAAATTACAATGATTATTCAAATCACCGAAATGAACTAATAATTAAATACAACAATTGTCCCGGATACAACAATGATACCGATCACATATGAATTAAATGAAATGAATATAAAATTGGCCGGTGCCTTTGTCAATGGTGCTTAATGCCTTTGCCCATGCCTTTGCCAATGGTGCTCAATGAGATTCTCTTGAAGCTGATGGTGGGTGTTTGCGTCTTCAATCTGCCGGTATGTCTGAAGGAATGCTCGTGTGCTGTCAGGGTTTCTAGCTGGCTTCACACAGCTACCGACATAGTCGTAGAAGAACTCCAAGTTCATGTCCCTATCATCTTCGATGATCATGTTGTGAAGAATCACACAACATGTCATGATGTTGTTCAGGGTTTGCTTGTCCCAAAAACAAGGAGGACCACGAATAATGGCAAACATAGATTGCAAAACCCCAAAGGCTCTTTCAATATCTTTTCGGGCACCCTCTTTTACCTTTGCAAATTCAACATGCTTCTTAGTTTTGGGCTTTTTGATGCTCTTGACAAATGTACACCAAGAAGGGTAAACACCATCTGCAAACCCCTTTGTGTACTCATGCCCATTCACCGTGAAGTTGCAAGCAGGAGCATCACCACTAGCAAGTCTAGCAAAGAAATGAGACTGTTACAACACACTAATATCATTGAGAGTACCTGACATGCAAAAAAAATTGACAAATCCATAAATCCTTGGATGCTATGGCCTCTAGCACAATTGTTGCAAGGATGACAATGGGTGGGTGGAGCAATACCATACCCATACCCGTATAGTCAGTGGGTACAAAGTTCTACCCATACCCGTACCCGCGGGTATGGAACTTTACCCATACCCATATCCGATGGGTACCCGTACCCATTGGGTACCAAACGTTGGGGAACGTAGTAATTCAAAAAAATTCCTACGATCACGCAAGATCTATCTAGGAGAAGCATAGCAACGAGACGGGAGAGTGTGTCCATGTACCCTCGTAGACAAAAAGCGGAAGCGTTATGTAATGCGGTTGATGTAGTCGAATGTCTTCACGATCCAACCGGTCCAAGTACATAACGTACGGCACCTCCGTGTTCAGCACACGTTCAGCATGATGACGTCCCTCGAGCTCTTGATCCAGTAGAGGGTCGAGGGAGAGTTCCCTCAGCACGACGGCGTGGCGACGGTGCTGGTCATGTGATCCGCACAGGGCTTAGCCTAAGCACTGCGACAATATGATCGAGGTGGTAAACTGTGGAGGGGGGCACCGCACACGGCTAAGGGACAATTGATGTGCCTTTGGGGTGCCCCCGCCCCCGTATATAAAGGGGGGAGGAGGAGTCCGGCGGCCAAGGAGGGCGCGCCAAGGGGGGGAGTCTTACTTGGACTCCTAGTCCAACTAGGATTCGGCCCCCTCCATCCAACCAATGGAGAGGGGAAAGGGGGAAATGGGAGAGGGAGAAGGAAAGGGGGGCCGCGCCCCCACCTCTTGTCTAATTCGGTTTGGGCTTGGGGGGAGGGCACCTCCTGTGGCAGCCTCCCTCTCTCCACTATGGCCAATAGGCCCATTAACTTTCCCGAGGGGTTGCGATAGCCTCCCGGTACTCCGATAAATCCCGAACCTTATCGGAACCATTCCGATGTCCATATATAACCTTCCAATATATCAATCTTTACCTCTCGACCATTTTGAGACTCTTCGTCATGTTCGTGATCTCATTCGGGACTCTGAACAACCTTCGATCACCAAAACACATAACTCATAATACAAATCGTCATCGAACGTTAAGCGTGCGGACCCTATGGGTTCGAGAACTATGTAGACATGACCGAGTCCGATCAATAGCCAATAGCGCAACCTGGATGATCATATTGGCTCCTACATATTCTATGAAGATATTTATCGGTCAAACCGCATAACAACATACGTTATTCCCTTTGTCATCGGTATGTTACAGACAAGTCTCTTTACTCGTTCTGTAATGCATCACCCCACAACTAACTCATTAGTCACATTGCTTGCAAGGCTTATAGTGATGTGCATTACTGAGAGGGCCCAGAGATACCTCTCCGATACACGGAGTGACAAATCCTAAGCTTGATCTATACCAACTCAACAAACACCATCGAAGACACCTGTAGAGCATCTTTATAATCACCCAGTTACGTTATGACGTTTGATAGCACACAAAGTGTTCCTCCGTTTTTCGGGTGTTGCATAATCTCATAGTCAAAGGAATATGTATAAGTCATGAAGAAAGCAATAGCAATAAAACTAAATGATCATTGTGCTAAGCTAACGGATGGGTCTTGTCCATCACACCATTCTCTAATGATGTGATCCCTTTTATCAAATGACAACATATGTCTATGGTTAGGAAACTTAACCATCTTTGATTAACAAGCTAGTCAACTAGAGGCATACTAGGGACACTCTATTTTGTCTATGTATTCGCACATGTACTAAGTTTCCGGTTAATACAATTCTAGCATGAATAATCAACATTTATCATGATATAAGGAAATATAAATAACAAATTTATTATTGCCTCTAGGGCATATTTCCTTCAGTTTCCCACTTGCACTAGAGTCAATAATCTAGTTCACATCGTCATGTTATTTAACACCAATAGTCCACATATTTTATGTGATTAGTTCACATCGCCATGTGACTAATACCCAAAGGGTTTACTAGAGTCAATAATCTAGTTCACATCGCTATGTGATTAACACCCAAAGAGTATTAAGGTGTGATCATGTTTTGCTTGTGAGAGAATTTTAGTCAACGGGTCTGTCACATTCAGAGTCGTATGTATTTTGCAAATTTTCTATATCTACAATGCTCTACATGGAGCTACTCTAGCTAATTGCTCCCACTTTCAATATGTATCCAGATTGAGACTCAGAGTCATCCGGATCGGTGTAAAAGTTTGCATCGACGTAACTCTTTATGATGAATTATTTATTACCTCCATAACCGAGAAATATTTCCTTAGTCCTCTTAGGTAACTAAGGATAACTTTGACCGCTGTCTAGTGATCCACTCCAGGATCACTATCGTACCCCTTTGCCAAACTCATGGCAAGGTACACAATAGGTCTGGTACACAGCATAGCATACTTCATAGAACCTATGGCTGAGGCATAGGGAATGACTTTCATTCTCTTTCTATTTTATGTCGTGGTCGGGTTTTTGAGTCTTACTCAACTTCATACCTTACAACTCAGGTAAGAACTCCCTTTTTGCCTGATCCATTTTGAACTCCTTCAAAATCTTATCAAGGTATGTACTCATCAAAAGTCTTATCAAGCGTCTTGATCAATCATTATAGTTATTGATGCCCATTATGTAAGCAGCTTCGCCGAGGTCTTTCATTGAAAAATTCTTATTCAAGTATCCTTTTATGCTATCCATAAATTCTGTATTATTTCCAATCAATAATATGTCATCCACATATAATATTAGAAATGCTACAGAAGTCCCACTCACTTTCTTGTAAATACAGACTTCTCCAAAAGTCTGTATAACACCATATGCTTTGATCACACTATCAAAGCGTATATTCCAACTTCGAGAGGCTTGCACTAGTCCATAAATGGACCGCTAGAGATTTCACACTTTGTTAGCACCTTTAGGATCGACAAAACCTTCTGGTTGTATCATATACAACTCTTCTTTAAGATATCCATTAAGGAATGCAGTTTTGACATGCATTTGCCAAATTTCATAATCATAAAATGCGGCAATTGCTAACATGATTCAGACAGACTTAAGAATCGCTACGGGTGAGAAGATCTCATCGTAGTCATCTCCTTGAACTTGTCAAAAACCTTTCGCAACAAGTCGAGCTTTGTAGACAGTAACATTACCGTCAACGTCAGTCTTCTTCTTCAAGATCCATTTATTTTCTATGGCTTGCCGATCATCGGGCAAGTCATCCGAAGTCCATACTTTGTTCTCATACATGGATCCCATCTCAGATTTCATGGCCTCAAGCCTTTTCGCAGAATCTGGGCTCATCATTGCTTCCTCATAGTTCGTAGGTTCGTCATGGTCTAGTAACATGACTTCCAGAACACGATTACCATACCACTCTTGTTGAGGATATTGCTATTTGAGGTAAACCGGCCTACAGGGCCCGGGTTAGCTCCGTCAATGGACCCGAGATGTTAAAGCCCAAGGAGAAATAGAAGGGCCCAAAGCCTATAATTGGTTTAGAGGTCTCAGGGCGTAAACCGGCCTGAGGTAAACTTGCATTGTAAGTTAGGAATAGAGAGACCGACCCGGGCACGTTTATGAACCGGGGGTTGGAACTTTACAGACCGACGGGCGTCACCCGTGTATATAAGGGGACGACCCGACGGCGGTTTAGGGAGAGGACAACAACTCGAGGTTTAGGCGAAGCTTATCGCTCCCTAGCCCTCGAAACCCATCAATCCCATCACAACTAGACGTAGGTTTTTACCTTCATTGAAGGGGTCGAACTAGTATAAACTCTGTGTCCTTGCGTCCGCTCTAACCCCTTCAAACTAACCCGTTGCGATGGATCCACGACTAAGTCCTTTTGCCAGGACATCTGCCGTGACAAATCTACGACAGTTGGCGCCCACCGTGGGGCTATCGCGAGATGGTTTCAAGTTTTTGGAGGGCCGCTTTGAAGGACTCGAGGGTTACGCTGTGGGTCGGATGACCAAGAGCCGCCGCGGAAAACTCTACATCGACAGCACAGGCTGGGGCCCCGACGCCGGCTCGATCGAGTACGGGTACCGGGTCCCCTTTGGCGGCATCCATGTTTTCATCGGCAAGATCGGAGAACCAGGCCCCGAGTTAGGCGTCTGCGCCGACCTCGTCGAGACAGCTCAGTGCACGAGATCGACCCTGGCTAAACCGACCGGGAAGCACGCCTTCGTGGGAGTCATCCACGGAGGAAGCTACGAGGAAGGATCCGAATCTGGTGACGAAACCGCCATCTACTCCGGCGATGAAATGTCGACCGGGGAAACCGAATCTCTTTACCAGCTACAAGATGATCGGATTGGGGGCGGCTCCGATGGCAACAGTATTCCGGACCCCTCTGATTTGCCCTATCGGGTTGGGATCTTCATGGCTGGAACACAGGCGGTGCCACGATCATCAACTGCAGCAGCAGCGATCTCCGGATCGGTAGCGGCAACGGCTGCGCGGGCAGGAGGCCCTACGGGTTCACCAGCCCAAGTTTTGTCAGACCTGTTTGACGCACTGGCAGCGCTCATGGCGGAAGCCAACCCGGTGGATCAGGAGGTTCACAATGCTGAGATTGCCAAAGTGAGAGAGCAGATCACTCAAGCTAAAGCGGAGTTGGCAGCATAAGAGGTCAGGATGACGGCGGAGCGCGCCGCTTTGGATGCACAGGCTTACAGGCTCATGATGGACCAGAATGCGTCTCAGGAAGTCCTGAAGAGGAAATCCCGATCTCGATTGCCCGCAGCCCTCGACGCCCGAAATCTCTTCAACACCCCAGGGGTAAACCGTGCGGAGGCGACAGTTGGCGCCCCGTTTCAGCACCGGATAATAAACCTGCCTCGTCAAAACACTGGTACACCACAGGCCGTGCCAACGCCGTCAGGTCATTATTCCAACCCGATGGATAACCTCGTCGCGGCGGCAGCTCGGCTGGAAGCCATTCCGATCGAAGGCGATTCACCGCAGGACGTAGAGACACGCCGGGTCAAGGAGCTCCTTAGGACCGCGTTGGCCCAACAAGAAGCATATTCACAAAGCCGTGATCGGATTCACTCCACCCCTCGCCCCAGCAGGAGCCATAGTAGGCGCATGGAGGAGCCGGCTGTGTCAAGCAATGCCAGGCGTGAAGCGCTCCGCGGCAACAACCCGACGGGCGTCGACAACGCTCAGGAGAATTTGGATCGCACCCGTGCGCGGGACGCCGGATTAGCAGCGCAGCATCAGGCTCGTCAGCTTACACCTATCTTCCCAGCGGCTACGGTTGAACCGGGGGTGGTCTCCAGTTCTTTGGGAGTACCGTGCCTTGTTCCCGCTTTGCGCAACATACGCCTGCCCAAAGACTTCAAAGGCCCCCGCAAGGTACCAAACTACACGGCAGATCAGCCTCCGGAGACATGGGTGGAGAGCTATGAAATGGCTATGGAGATGCTGGATGTGGATGACACGGCGTGTGCCAAGTATTTTACTATGATGTTAGAAGGAACGGCCCGGACTTGGCTAAAGAGCTTACCGCCTAATTCAATTAGTTCGTGGGCCCAATTGCGCGCCCGGTTTGTCAAGAATTTCAAGGACACGTGCAAACAACCAATGTCGATTGTTGACCTAGCAGCCTGCGTTCAGCAAGAAGGGGAATCAACTACCCATTGGGTGCGGCGGGTGTCAGAAGTTTTGCACTCATCAGATCGCATCAATGCAGACACCGCCGTGGTGCTGTTGGAAAGCAACTGTCGGTTTGGCCCTTTGAAGCTAAAGCTGGGCCGGATGAAGCGTGATTGTACGGACATAGGAACGCTCATGACCGCCTTAGTGAAGTATGCGGATTCTGACAGTACCAAGGATCCTGACTCTGGTGATGACAAAGCAGGGAAGGGAAAGAAGAATAGCAACACCAAAGGCCAGCAATATCGACCGACAGGTAATGGAGCCGGAGGTAAGCGTAAACCGGACGGGAGCATGGACTTTGTGGCCAACACAAGTGCACAGAATAAAGGCCAGCGGCGTAAGGGGAAACAGCCAAGTTTCCGCGCAAATCCCGGTCCTAATCCGGAGCGTTTGAACTTTTTCTTAAACCAGCCCTGTCCGAAGCACGGAACAAAAGAGGAACCAGCAACCCATCTTTGGAAGGATTGTTATATCATGAAGGAATTCAAAAGCTCAAACACTTTCCAATATGATCACAGCCCCGGCGGCGGTTCAGGTTCCGGATCAGGATACGGTGGCGGGAATCCCGGTCCAGGGGTCCAGGGTAATCCGGGCGGACAGGACAGCCGAAATAATCAAAATAATCAAAGTGGTTACGGACAGCAGCAATCAGGTTATCAGAGCAACCCGAAACAGTTGAGTGGTGGACAGTATCATGTCTTCACTACAAGCTTGGATAAACGGGATAGAAAGCTTCAGAGGCGGGCAGTCAGTGCTATCGAACCGGCCACGCCTCACTATCTGCGCTGGTCGGAACAGCCTATCATATGGAGCCGAGAAGACCACCCTCCCAGGGTTTATAATCCGGGTCAGTTAGCATTGGTGGTGGCGCCTCAGGTGGGAGGTTATAAGATCACCAAGGTGCTCATGGACGGAGGGAGCAGCATTAACATCTTGTATTATGAGACCTTCCGTCGCATGGGACTAGTGGATAAGGATCTCAAACCGACCAATACCGTGTTCCACGGGGTGGTGCCTGGCATGTCTGCATATCCGGTTGGTAAGATAGCCCTTGAAGTGGTCTTTGGCGATAGTCACGATTCCAGATCAGAGACGCTGACGTTCGAAGTGGTTAAAATCCAAAAAGTTGTTTCTTGCAGCATTAACATCTTTGACGAAGTTGGAAAATGTCATTGGAAAGGGCATCAGTACCCGTGCGCGAAGGCACATTCAAATGCAGAGGCATTAAACTATCTTATTACAAGGCAGCGTAGTGCCTGAATATATTGTTTCTTGACAGATTAAATGTCACCAATTAAGGTGAACCGGAGCGTTGATTACGCCTGTTCGCCGCCTCGGTTCGAAGGCTGTGGATCATCTTGCGCCGCTTCAGCTCTATCTTGGCTACCCATTGGCTGGAAATCAGCAGTGGTCCAGTCGATTCCCATTAGCGCTTGAAAGACAGCTTCTTCGTGAATCAGCAAAGACGGTTCAATGTCAGGGGCGTAGGTATGCTTACGGATTGGAGGAATAAGGTTTCCCGCTTCAGGGACCGGGGCAGCTACTCGTTTGTTCTGGTTATCGTATTGGGCTTGGTAATATGACAGATCTGCTTCCTCAGCCAATTGACAAGCTAGGGGGCGCACCGCCCGGTTTATCGCCCTCAAGTCATCTTCACCAAAGTCTGAACCGTCTTCTTTCAAGCTGGGGTATCCTTGGGCCACTTCGACAGGATCGAAATCTGGTACCCACGCTTTGGCCCGGATCAAGGCAGTGATGGCTCCAATTCGAGCAGCTGATCTTTTCAACTCTTCAATCCGGGCTGGAAGCATAGATAACCTTTTCAACGTGTCTTGAATCAGGGACGGTGCAGGGTGGTTATGCGATGCAGTGGTGATAGCTCTTTGTGCTCCGGTGTACAACTGTTCAATCAGAGTATAGGCAGCTTTGAGTTTCATCCGCACATCAGAACCCAAGTGTCCAATACGTGTGCCTGCAGTGTTTCAGAAGGGATTACAAACCGGACATAGGACATAGCGGACAAGGTACAAATTGGAAGAAGGGCATCGAAGGAAATTTACCAAAGACGACAGAGGTCATGGAGTGTATCTGTCGCTTCACGGTGGATAATTCATCAACCACCGGTTTAAGAGCAGCTTCGGCATTTTCAGCCCTCTTCGTCAAAAGAGCTTTTTCAGTAGCCCAATCAGCTTGTTCCTTTTTGCGGCTTTCTTTCAGCTGTTCCATAACGGTTAAGGCATTGGTCAATTCATCCTTCGCTTTTTCAGTTTCAGCCTGTTGGGTTTTTAAGATTTCCTGAAGGTCCGAGACTTGTTTCGCTTTGGTCTTCAGATCCCCCTGCAGCAGGTCGTCAACAGTGTTCAGAAAATATTGCACGGTTTGGAAGTATCAACCACACAAGCAAGTTATGTGCTCGATACTTGGGGGCTAATGCATACTTGATTTTAACGCATGTTTTCCATTACAAAAAGTCCCAAGATTAATACAAGTATTTAAACTTGGCACTTGGGGGCTAATGGTTATCTGATGATGTTTTCTGGTTACGACCTATGTTGAAGCCTTGGGTTTGACCTTAATTATCAAGGCAGCCTGATCCGGTTTACCATCTCGGTTTGGAAATATTGATAAGCTAAGTTGCAATGGAATGAAGCACAAGAGAGTTACCTCAAGTTTCTCCTTCATCATCCTGATCATGCCAGCTTCATAATCCCGACTGGTGTACAGTCGGTTCAGGTACCCAGAATAAAGATCCGGGGCGCTTAAAGCGGCGTACGTAGAGGAGTCAAGGTCCCATTTGCCCTTTATGGCCGAGATCTCGTCCTTGGCAGTATGCTTGGCTAAAGTAGCAGTGTTCCCCGGTTCAGAGTGACCAATGCCGGTAATCACAACATCATCATCCTTGGAGTCGCGGCTCTGCAGTGGCCCTGTCGGTTTATCAACAGTTCCAGAAGGGGGGATGGATTCCTCAACCCGAACAGGACTGGCAGGCGGATCAGTACGGCTGGCAGGTTCGGTAGGCCTTTCTTCAGCACAGGTGTCATCTTGCGGAGATAGATAATTTTGAATATCTTCACGACCCAGAGCGTCAGCACCAGGAGTTTTCTCCGGTTCAGGAGCGGCAGTTCCTTCAGCCGGGTTATCTAGACGAGCCTTCTTGCTCGGTCTAGGTTTAGCCCTGGAAAAAACCCAAAGATTGAAAAAACGGTGTAAGATGGATTAAGAGACCCATACAGAGATATGTTGTGATCGGTCCAACTTACCCAATAACTGTCTTCAGCGGTGGCAGCTGAGTGGCTGAAGATTCACCAGAAGATGAATGGGAGGTGACCTGATAATCGGAGTCAGATGGATTAAGAGGCTGACGAGTTAAACCTGCTTTAGGAGGAAAGCTAGCGCATAAATCGGAGACCTCTGAGCGGCGTTTCCGAACCGGGCTGTTCGGTAAACCGGCGGAGGTAACTACCTGGCCGCTATGCCGGGTGGTGCGTCGAGCTTCATGTTGCTGGGTCTTCACAAGAAATTTGGGATCCAAGTAAGCAAGAGGATGAGAAAATTTAATCTTCCGGTTTGCTTGACGAGGTTTTTTTTTTCAAAGGCAAAGGAACGGCATCAGAAGAAAGAATAGTTACCTCTGGGCCTTCAGCATTGCTCGCTTCAGCGTCGTCCTGACAAATATCATCATCAATAAGACGTATAAAAAGTAAGCCAACTGAATCGAGGTCTACCCCAAGGTCCGGATTACCCACATCATCTTCCTCTAAATCCGGGGTAGAGGAAGCGGTGTTCCTTTTCTTCTGAGCGGGCTTCTTCACCCTCGTTTTTGGTCGGGTTACCTTTTCGGTCGGCTCTTGAAACTTCTTGCTCCAAAACGGATCATCTCCCTGTTTCAGAAAGGACTGGAGTTAGCAATATGGGTATAAGGAGATCATAAATTCTATAACAAACAGAGGGGAGATACTTACAGCAGGTGGTTTGTTTGTGGCGCAAAATGGAAGCAGGCCGGTTCGGGCGCAAACATATTCCGGTTCATTCAGCATCTTTTTCACAGCTTCAGTGACTTCGTCCTCCGTCAGCTGAATGTTGCAGTGTCTCAAAGGATCATCAACCCGGCCCGTGTATTGGCACATTAAACCGGAGCGGATGCTAAGGGGCAGGATGCTCCATGAAATCCAGCAACGGGCAAGATCTACCCCCGTTAAACCGTTAGCCATGAAGGCTCTGAGCTTGGACAACTGAGGGGCATACTTACTCCTCTCTTTGGCGGTTAGCCTTGGGGGGAAGGGGTGTGTATTGCTAAGTCTCTCTGGACGGAAGCCGGGCAGTGGATTTTCTTCAGCAGGGGAAGTGTCCTTGCAATAGAACCAAGTGTAATTCCATTCTTGCGGATGACTATGCAACTTGGCGTGAGGATAAGTCACCTCTTTCCTCTTTTGAATCGTCATACCACCCAGTTCCATATTAGGGCCGTCGGTGAATTCAGTACGTCGGTTCAAATGAAACAGGTCCCGGAACAGCTCTACAGTAGGTTCCTCCTGGAAGTACACCTCGCAAAGCACTTGAAAATGGTAGATATTCGTGACTGAGTTTGGACCAACGTCTTGTGGGCGCAACCTAAAGTTAGCCAGGACGTCCCGATAAAATTTTGAACCGGGTGGATTAAAACCCCGGGCCAGGTGATCCGCAAACACCACCACTTCTCCCTCCTGTGGGGTAGGAGGACATTCACCCCCTGGAACCCTCCAATGGATGGCATTTTTGCTACTCAAAGCGCCAGTCAGAACTAAGTTGTTTAATTGGGTCTCAGTGACGCGAGAGGGAACCCAGTTGCATTCGTACACCTGTTTTGCCATGAGGAAATCTACAAGACAAAGGTATTCCGGTTTAAGAACAAGTGTGATTGTAAAGCGAAGATGCTCTTATATAGAGTGAAGTTATGTGCAATGATATCATCTAACGGTTCATCAAGGGGACTAATGGATATATGGATTGGGTTGCTCGCTCTGCTGGAAGTTAAACCGACCAGATCTAACAGTTGTGAATATGAAAGCAGAAACAGATCCCATACAGATTCTTTCAAAGCAATGGATCTACAGCTAGGGCGAAAAAGAAGTAAAAATATGAGGTTTGGCTCGCAGCAGAACAACATAAGTTCGACAAGCAGGGAAATGAGTGGGATCTAAGGAGATGAGTACATATTTATAGAGATGAGTACATAGCATCATCATCTGTTTGCAAAAGCTCTCAGCGGGTATCGAACTGACGATGTCGTCCTAGCGTCAAAGCTGCTATGGGGATGAACAAGGAACAGTGGCAGGATGACGAACCCTAGAACAGATCTAAAAGCAAGAAGAACAGGGGCCTTACCGGGATCCAAACGGATGTGAAAGGTCGCCGCGGTGCTCTGGTCCGATCAGGTTGATGCAGCGGCCGGATTTGGTGCAGTAGCTGACGGCGGCGGCGGAGCTCCGAGGTCTGGGTCGCGAGGAAGACGAAGAAGGGGGCGAAAGGGAGGAAAGGAAGATGGCCTTCAAGTCCTATTTATAAGGCGCGGCGCGCGTGCCAGGCGCGCGAATCCAGGGGCCGGAGATTTCGGGAGCCCAGCCGTCGCCCTGATTGTTGCGGATTAGCAAAAGGAGACGGTAACTTTGCACTGACGTCATATCGGTTTATTGCAGCAAAAGGAGACGAAGAAACGGCGGTTCAACAGTTACTGGAAGACATTTGAAGACAGAAATTCTTATTAAGGATTGACATGAACTTGTTCAAATCAATTTGGGGCCTAATGT
This sequence comes from Aegilops umbellulata, assembly GCA_032464435.1. Taxonomy (NCBI): domain Eukaryota; kingdom Viridiplantae; phylum Streptophyta; class Magnoliopsida; order Poales; family Poaceae; genus Aegilops; species Aegilops umbellulata. The sequence continues at coordinate 347,815,273 of CP136059.1, forward strand.
TGAGGATATTGCTATTTGAGGTAAACCGGCCTACAGGGCCCGGGTTAGCTCCGTCAATGGACCCGAGATGTTAAAGCCCAAGGAGAAATAGAAGGGCCCAAAGCCTATAATTGGTTTAGAGGTCTCAGGGCGTAAACCGGCCTGAGGTAAACTTGCATTGTAAGTTAGGAATAGAGAGACCGACCCGGGCACGTTTATGAACCGGGGGTTGGAACTTTACACACCGACGGGCGTCACCCGTGTATATAAGGGGACGACCCGACGGCGGTTTAGGGAGAGGACAACAACTCGAGGTTTAGGCGAAGCTTATCGCTCCCTAGCCCTCGAAACCCATCAATCCCATCACAACTAGACGTAGGTTTTTACCTTCATTGAAGGGGCCGAACTAGTATAAACTCTGTGTCCTTGCGTCCGCTCTAACCCCTTCAAACTAACCCGTTGCGATGGCTCCACGACTAAGTCCTTTTGCCAGGACATCTGCCGTGACAAATCCACGACAACTCTGGTGCGGACCGTACTCTGGTTGACCTACGAGGTTCGGAAGTAACTTCATCTGAAGTTTCATGATCACAATCATTAGCTTCCTCACTAATTGGTGTAGGAATCACTGGAACTGATTTCTGTGATGAACTATGATACGCCCATTTTGCATCATGTTTTCTTACTATTATTTATAATGTTTTTATCCATAATAATGCTTTTTGGAGTAATTCTAGTGCCTTTTCTCTCATAATTTGCAAGGAACACACCAAGAGGGAGAATTCCGGCAGCTAGAAATCTGGACCTGGAAAAGCTACGTCAAGCTACCTATTCCGCACAACTCCAAATAAGCTGAAACTTCACGGAGATTTTTTATGGATTATTTAAGAAATACTTGAGCCAATAACCATCAGAGGGGGGCCACCAGGTGTGCACAACCCACGTGGGCCTGCCAGGCCCCCCAGGCGCGCCCTGGTGGGTTGTGGCCTCCTCAGCCCACCTCCGGTGCCCATCTTATGGTATATAAGTGATTTTGACCTAAAAAAATAAGGAGAAGCTTCCGGGACAGAGCGCCGCCGTCTCGAGGCGGAACTTGGGTAGGAGCACTTTTGCCCTCCGGCGGAGCGATTCCGCGGGGGAGCTTTCCTCCCGGAGGGGGAAATCATCGTCATCATCATCACCAACAACTCTCACGTCTTGGGGAGGGAAATCTCCATCAACATCTTCAACAACACCATCTCATCTCAAACCCTAGTTCATCTCGTGTATTCAATCTTGTTACCGGAACTATAGATTGGTGCCTGTGGGTGACTAGTAGTGTTGATTACGTCTTGTAGTTGAATACTATATGGTTTATTTGGTGGAAGATTATATGTTCAGATCCATTATGCTATTTAATACTCCTCTGATCATGAGCATGTTTATCATTTGTGAGTAGTTACTTTTGTTCTTGAGGTCACGGGAGAAATCATGTTGCAAGTAATGATGTGAACTTGATGTTCGATATTTTGATAGTATGTATGTTGTTATTCCTTTGTGGTGTCATGCGAACGTCGACTACATGACACTTCACACCATATTTGGGCCTAAGGGAATGCATTGTGGAGTAGCAATTAGATGATGGGTTGCGAGGGTGATAGAAGCTTAAACCCTAGTTTATGCGCTATTTCGTAAGGGACCGATTGGATCCTAGAGTTTAATGCTATGGTTAGAATTTATTCTTAATACTTTTCTTATAGTTGCGGATGCTTGCGGGAGGGTTAATCATAAGGATGAGGTTTGTTCAAGTATGACCAGCACCTAAGCACCGGTCCACCCACATATCAAATTATGAAAGTAGCATACACAAATCAAACCAACATGATGAAAGTGACTAGATGAAATTCCCGTGTACCCTCAAGAACGCTTTGCTTATCATAAGAGACAATTATGGCCTGTCCTTTGCCTCAAAAGGATTGGGATATCTTGCTGCATACTTGTTACTATTATTGTTACTTGCTCGTTACAAATTACCTTGCTATCAAACTAGTCACTACTTACAATTTCAGCACTTGTAGACACTACCTTACTGAAAACTACTTGTCATTTCCTTCTGGTCCTCGTTGGGTTCAACACTCTTACTTATTGAAAAGAGCTACAATTGATCCCCTATATTTGTGGGTCATCAAGGCTATTTTCTGGCGCCATTGCCGGGGAGTGGAGCGCCTATGGTAAGTGGAATTTGGTAAGGAAACATTTATATAGTGTGCTGAAATTTATTGTCACTTGTTACTATAGAAAACAATCCTTTGACGGGTTTGTTCGGGGTATCTTCTCCCCTTTCAGAACCGCAATTAGCTGCCCCTCACCCTACTGCACCTACTCAAACTATTGAATATGAAATTCCTTCGGGTATGATAGAACAACAGCTAGCTAATCCTTATGTACCAGGTAGAACTTAACATCCTGATATGCACTTGATATATGCGTAACAAATTTGTGGATTGTTTAAGCTTGCAGGTTTACCCAGGGATGAAGTGATGAAAATGGTTTTCCCTTTATCTTTGAAGGGAAAAGCATTGGCATGGTATAGGCTATGCGATGATATTGGATCATGGAATTGGATTTGTTTGAAATTGGAGTTCCACCAAATTTTTTATCCTATGCATCTAGTTCATCGTGATCGGAATTATATAAGATAGTTTTTGGCCTCGTGAAGGAGAAAGTATCGCTCTAGCTTGGGGGAGGCTTAAGTAAATGTTATATTCATGCCCCAATCATGAGCTCTCAAGAGAAATCATTATCCAGAATTTTTATGCTCGGCTTTCTCGTAATGATCAAACCATGCTTGATACTTCTTGTGCTGGTTCTTTTATGAAGAAGACTATTGAATTCTGGTGGGATCTTTTGGAAAGAATTAAATGCAACTCTGAAGATTGGGAACTCGAAGAAGGTAAAGAGTCAGGTATTAAACTTAAGTATGATTGTGTTAAATCTTTTTTGGATACCGATGCTTTTCAAAAGTTTAGCATTAATATGGACTTGACTCTGAGATAGTAGCCTCCTTTTGTGAATCATTTGCTACTCATGTTGAACTCCCTAAAGAGAAGTGGTGTAAATATCACCCACCTATTAAAGATGAAATTAAAGAACCAGTGCCAGTTAAAGAAGAAACTATACTTTATAATGTTGATCCACTTGTTCCTTCTGTTTATATTGAGAAACCACCTTTTCCTGTTAGGATAAAGGAACATGCTAAAGTTTCAACTATGGCTAACAAAAGCTATATTAGAACACCTAAACCTGATGACCAAATTAAAGTAGAACCTAGTATTGCTATGGTTAAAGATCTCTTCGAGGAAGATATGCATGGGCATGTTATTTACTTCTGTGAAGAAGCTGCTAGAATTGCTAAACCTGATAGAAAAGATAAACATAGACCTGTTGTTGGCATGCCTGTTATTTTAGTTAAAATAGGAGATCATTGTTATCATGGTTTATGTGACATGGGTGCTAGTGTGAGTGCTATTCCTTACACTTTATATGAAGAAATTATGAAAGGCATAGCACCTACTGAGATAGAAGAAATAGATGTAACTATTAAACTTGCTAATATTGACACAATATCACCAATTGGGATTATTAGAGATGTTCAAGTCTTGTGTGGGAAAATAAAATACCCACTGATTTTCTTGCTCTTGGTTCCCCACAAGATGACTTCTGTCCATTATCTTTGGTAGACTATCAGTGTACAAAAAGAGGGGTACACTTTTTGTACCCCTATAACTGTGCACGGGCAGTCTGAGCCATGGGCACCACCACACCAAGCACGGCAAGAGAGGTGAGCCAGAGTAAGACCAAAGCTCAAGAGAACTAGAACGACGCCAAGACCAAGACCACGAAGAGCAAAGGGGACGAAGCGGACTCCACCGGCAAGATCCTTGCGGGGAGACAGCTTTAGCAACCCCGGCAAGACCCTTGCCGCTGCAGCTCGCCCCACGCCTACGGAGCGAATCACCCTTGAGTCCACTGCCCCCATGGGGCAAGGATTCGGGAGACATCCCCGTAGTGGCATGCAGATCTTTGTGAAGACATTCAAGATCAGATATGCACTAAGGAGACGACAGCCCTTGGTGGGATCCCAGCCAAGGAAGACCACCAAGCCCCCGGCAAACGCCTTGCCGGGGATGACGGCAGGCGCCTCGACAAGACCCATGCCGGGGCCCCGGCAAGGCCCTTGCCGAGGACACCCATAGGGCCACCACCAGGCCCACGCCGACTAAACCTCCACCACCGCATGCATGCAGCTACTGACCCAACCAACTGGGCAGGCACCTGCGTGGCGGCATGCAGATCTTCGTGAAGACCTACCACTGCGCCACCTCAGCTGCCTGCCTACCTACATGGCATCGCAGGCATCGCTGGCCAGGGCGTGTGTCAACGCAAGAAGGAGCGGCGACGGACGAGACAGGTCTCTCCCCCGTCCCCGATAAAGCAAGGACACCTAAGCAAGACGCATTAAATGTGCCTTGTCATGTAATGCGAGGGATAACCTCGCATCACTGTACCCTTTCCACCTCCTGTGTGCCACTGTGGCAACCCCTTTTTCTATAAAAGGAGGCCCGAGGCGACCAGGGAAAGGATTCAGCTTTTTGGAGCTCCTCACGCCCCATAGCTAGCTGAAGAACACAGATATACAATGCACTAAAGCAGGAGTAGGGTTTTACGCATCCTCGCGGCCCGAACCTGGATAAATGAACCGTGTGCTATCTGTTTGATCCGCTCTTCTCACGACCCCGCGCCCCGCAACCGTAGTAGGGATTCTTGTGATCCCATAGGTGTCGTTCCGCACCGACATCTTTGGCGCGCCAGGTAGGGGGCACAGTTGTGAGAATCGGCTTTAGCAGTTAGTTCGACGCTTCTTCGCCATCATGGCACCCAAGAAGAAGACGACGGTGGCGGTTGGCCAGTCGGAAGCCGGACAGCCCGTCCCGACGCGGGCAAGCAGCGGACCAGTCGCAGAAAGGACCCGGGGCGCTGCTCGCGAACACCAACACCATCCTAGCCGCCGGAGTTTGGGAGGCGGCGATGTTTGTGCGCCTGGTAACAGGCCACACGTCGCCAAATCCAAAGGCGGAGCCAGGCCCTCCGCGGGTGGAGCGGGGCCTTCCAAGGTCATCGTCGCCCCGCCCGAAGGCGACGCGAGGGCCTCCAAGACTCCCACGTCGGCGCCGACAGTGCGCTCCTCCCAGGCAGCGTGCGACGAACTGCGTAATCATGCCGAAGATCCCGGGCGTCACCGCGGGAAGAGCCCCGAGCGCCACTCCCGGGACATAGAAGACCTGCCCGCTCGCCGAGGCACTGGTGAAGATGGCATGCGACCGCGGGGTTGTGATAGAGCTCCTTCTGACTTGGTCAGAAGTCGAAACGCGTCGTGATCCGTGCAGGTTTCGCTGCCACCGACGCCAGCAGAGGCCCTGGCGTGCGCGCAGTTGCTCCTCGACTTTCCTCCCACTACGGGGAAACTCGACGAATGGAGAGCCACTATCTGAAGCCTTGTTGCGGTGGCCAACAAAGACGAACCAAGTCCGGTGGGACCCCCAAGTCGACGTTCCGATGGAGTCCCGCGCACAAGTGGCGGAAAAGCCGGTGGCGCCGCGACCATGGTGCATTCACCTCCTCCTCGCCCGGTACCGCGGACGCCGGCTCGTCGCGACGTCACGAGCGACGACATCTCCGTAGCGTCGTCTGACCCACGGACCCACTGTGACCTGCGCCAAGTTCTTCGGGAACGAGCCCATGAAGACGCTCGAACCACTATCGAGCGCCGGCGCGGAGCGCGCCACCAGTCAGACAGGCGAGCAGGGCCTGCTGTGAACCACCCGGCCCCGGAGAGCCCTGGAGGCCTACCTTACGAGGTAGGCTGTCCGGCTTTTACCCGTGAGCTGCGGCAGTTCCAGTGGCCCACTCACCGCACCTTCAAACATGACGTTGGCGAAAAGTACAACGGCAAGACTCACCCGTCTGAGTTCCTCAACATCTACACCATCGCGATGCAAGCCGCCGAAGCCTGCGACGATAAGGTGCTTGCGAATTACTTTCCGTTGGCTCTTAAACCCAACGCCATGTCGTGGTTGATGCACTTGCCGGTAGACTCTATTCCCTCCTGGTCAGATCTGTGCCATGAGTTTGTGGGCGCCTTTACTGGAGGTCACCAAGCCCATGGCCAGGAGAGCGACCTACACGTCATTCCCCAGAAGGGAGGCGAGAGTCTGCGCAAGTATATACAGAGGTTCAGCCGAGTACAGTACAACATCCCTGATGTTCACCCTGCCGCCATCATCAGCGCGTTCCGTCAGAACGTGCGTAACCGCAAGATGCGCGAAGAACTGGCTATGAACAAGGTGAAAGATGTGGCAGAACTCTATGTTCTTGCTGACAGATGTGCCCGATCTGAAGAGGGAAGGAAGTACCCCGGCGAAGATGCCGGCGTGGAAACCGACTCCTCAGATGAGGATACTGCCGCCCCGGCAAAGAAAGGCCGGCGCCGCAACAGGAAGCGCAAAGGTAAAGCCGTGCTTGCCGTCGAGGGATCTGACGACACCGGCTCTGCCAAGAAGACCAAGGCAGATGACCCCGACAAGGAAATTGCCGGATGTGTCGCCTGCCGGGCCTTGGCGGCTGCTGAGAAGCCAGGAAACTCCGACAAGCAGTATTGCAAGATCCATCGCACCAAAGGCCATGATCTCCAGAACTGCCGACAGGTTTGCTCCTTGCTGAGAAGCAGAGGGCTGAATATGAGAGGCGGGACAAGGAGAAGGGCCAGGACGGTGCTGAGGGGTTCGACAAGAAGCGTGACGGCCAGGCGGGCCGTCGCGGCAAAGATAAACAGCAGGAGAGGCCCGCCCGGGGCCGTGACAAAAAGCCAGAAGACGATGATCACGAAGAGGACGATGAGACTGGTGACCAAGAATTTCAGAAAGCTATAGAGGCCATGTGCGTCGATGGCGGCGCCTCGCTGCATACTTCTCACCGCCAGCTTAAACAGTGGGCGCGTGAGATTATAGCGGCAGAGCCGTCGTTTGATGCCCGAAGGCCGCTGAAGTGGTCCAGCACACCTATCATTTTTGACACTGAGGATCACCCTCATCGCACTACTACAGTCGGGTGCTTGCCATTGTTGGTTTCACCAACAATACACAACCTCAAGGTGACAAAGATGCTAGTCGATGGCGGGGCCGGTCTGAACTTAATCTCGCCTGCCGTGATCGAGAAATTGCAGATTCCTGATGAAGACCTCGAAGAAACGGGCACGTTTCAGGGGGTCAACCCGGGAAGAAGTAAACCAAAGGGAAAGGTCATGTTGCCCGTGACTTTTGGGAGTGATCTGAACTACAGGACAGAAAGGATCGTGTTCGACGTTGCCAAGATCCCCTTGCCTTACAACGGGATCCTTGGCCGCCCAGCGCTGGCCAAGTTCATGGCGGCGTCACATTACGCCTACAACACCCTGAAGATGCCGGGGCCTATGACGATCATCACCGTCCCATCAAACAAGAAGGATGCGCTAATTTGCGCTGATCAACTCTACCAACAAGCAGTTGCAGTAGCCGCCACCGCTAAGGCGCTTGCTCCTACCGCTGGAGCCCCAGGAAGACAAAAGAAGAAGACCGGTGAGACCTCAGGTACCCACTCTGGCAAGCGCACCTCTTCGGAGTGTAGCGCTCCCGTCGAGGAGGTGCCAGAGAGCTCCGCTGACAGAAACAAGAAGTCCAGGGCCACACCGCCGGGAACCAAGAAGGTTTCTGTCAAGGAGGATGGCACGGGAGGAGCTTTTACCATAAGCTCCACCCTTGACGACAAATAGGAAGACACGCTCGTCACCTTCCTGCGGGCGAATGTCGATGTGTTTGCATGGCAAGCATCCGACATCCCCGGCGTTCCCAGGGAGGTGATTAAGCACCACCTTGCTTTCTGTCCTCATGCGCGGCCCGTCAAGCAGAAGGTCAGAAAGCAAGCTTTGGAACGACAAGAGTTCATCACAGAGGAGATCCGGAAACTGGAAGCAACAGGTTTGGTGAGAGGAGTGCTCCATCCAACGTGGTTGGCCAATCCAGTGGTAGTGCGCAAGGCAAATGGGAAGTGGAGGCTGTGTATTGACTACACAGATGTCAATAAGGCTTGTCCCAAAGACCCCTTCCCATTGCCGCGCATCGACCAGATTGTTGACTCCACAGATGGGTGTGATCTGTTGTCATTCCTCGATGCCTACTCCGGCTACCACCAGATCTTCATGACAAGAGAGGACGAAGAGAAAACTACATTCATCACCCCATGTGGTACGTATTGTTTTATACGGATGCCTTTCGGGTTGAAGAGTGCTGGTTCAACGTTTGCAAGGGCAGTCCAGATTGGTTTTGAACCCCAGCTCCATAGAAATATAGAAGCTTATATGGATGATATAGTGGTCAAAACCAAGGACAGGGCGACCCTCATATCAGATTTACAAGAAACATTTGCAAACCTACGCAAGATCAATCTCAAGCTGAACCCAGAGAAGTGCGTCTTCGGCGTCCCGTCCGGCAAGCTTCTCGGGTTCTTTGTGTCACAGCATGGGATAGAGGCCAATCCGGACAAGATCAAAGCTATAGAGCAGATTGAAGCACCCAAGCGAGTTAAGGATGTCCGTCGGCTTGCTGGTTGCGTTGCCGCCATGAGCAGGTTCATTTCGAAGTCCGCCGAGCACGCCCTTCCCTTTTTCAAGATTTTGAAAAAGGCGGGCCCGATGGAGTGGACGCCAGAAGCCGAAGCAGCATTGCAAGATTTGAAGAGGTACCTCTCCTCCGCGCCAATACTAGTTGCGCCTAGGCCACAAGAACCATTGCTGCTATACTTGGCGGCAACAAACCAGGTGGTCAGCGCCGCACTAGTGGCATAGAGAGAAATTGATGACGAGGTAATAGCAACGATGGAGCCCGATGCCACCGACGCAGAGACGACACATCAGGTTGAAGTGCCGTCGAAGAAGAAAATGATGCAACACCTGGTCTACTTTGTTAGTTCCCTCCTGCAGGGGGCTAGATCAAGGTACTCCGGTGTGCAGAAACTGCTCTTCGGCCTTCTTATGGCCTCGAGGAAGCTGCGTCACTACTTCCAGGCGCACGAAATCACTGTCGTCACTCGCCTCCCCCTGCAACGGATATTGCACAATCCAGACGCAACGGGAAGAATCATAGAGTGGGCACTGGAACTGTCCAGCTTTGGCCTCAGGTTTGAGAGTACCTCAACGATTCAAAGCCGAGTCCTGGCGGAGTCCATTGCAGAATGGACCGTGACGCCCGACGAAGAAGCCCAAGAGACTGCTCTCCCCGGCAAGGAGGCAAGTTGCGACTGGATCATGTACTTTGTGAAGGAAATATGCCCTAGAGGCAATAATAAAGTTATTATTTATTTCCTTACATATCATGATAAATGTTTATTATTCATGCTAGAATTGTATTAACCAGAAACATAATACATGTGTGGATACATAGACAAACAGAGTGTCACTAGTATGCCTCTACTTGACTAGCTTGTTAATCAAAGATGGTTAAGTTTCCTAACCATAGACAAAGGAGTTGTCATTTGATTGACAAGGTCACATCATTAGTTGAATGATCTGATTGACATGACCCATTCCATTAGCTTAGCACCCGATCGTTTAGTATGCTGCTATTGCTTTTATCCATGACTTATACATGTTCCTATGACTATGAGATTATGCAACTCCCGTTTACCGTAGGAACACTTTGTGTGCTACCAAACGTCACAACGTAACTGGGTGATTATAAAGGTGCTCTACAGGTGTCTCCAAAAGTATTTGTTGGGTTGGCGTATTTCAAGATTGGGATTTGTCACTCCGAATGTCGGAGAGGTATCTCAGGGCCTTCTCGGTAATGCACATCACATAAGCCTTGCAAGAATTGCAACTAATGAGTTAATTGCGGGATGATGTATTACGGAACGAGTAAAGAGACTTGCCCGTAACGAGATTGAACTAGGTATTGGATACCGACGATCGAATCTCGGGCAAGTAACATACCGATGGACAAAGGGAACGACGTATGTTGTTATGCGGTCTGACCGATAAAGATCTTCGTAGAATATGTAGGAGCCAATATGGGCATCCAGGTCCCGCTATTGGTTATTGACCGGAGAGGTGTCTCGGTCATGTCTACATTGTTCTCGAACCGTAGGGTCCGCACACTTAAGGTTACGATGACAGTTATTATGAGTTTATGCATTTTGATGTACCGAAGGAGTTCGGAGTCCCGGATGTGATCACGGACATGACGAGGAGTCTCGGAATGGTCGAGACGTAAAGATTGATATATTGGACGGCTATGTTCGGACATCAGAATGGTTCTGAGTGGTTTCGGATAATACCGGAGTGCCGGAGGGGTTACCGGAACCCCCCGGGGGAAGTATGGGCCTTATTGGGCCGCGAGGGGAGAGAGAGGGCCGCGCCAGGAGGTAGCGCGCGCCCCCCCATGGGCAGTCTGAATTGGACAAGGAGGGGGGGGGGGCGGCCCCCTTTCCCTCTCCCTCTCCCTCTCTTTCCTTCCCCCTTCCTCCCTCCTAGTTGGACTAGGAAAGGGGAGTCCTACTCCTACTAGGAGGAGGACTCCCCCTCCCTTGGCGCACCTCTCTAGGCCGGCCGGCCTCCCCCCTTGCTCCTTTATATACGGGGCAGGGGGCACCTCATGGACACACAAGTTGATCCTTGAGATCGTTCCTTAGCCGTGTGCGGTGCCCCCCTCCACCATATTCCACCTCGGTCATATCGTTGCGGTGCTTAGGCGAAGCCCTGCGTCGGTTGTTCATCAAGATCGTCACCACGCCGTCGTGCTGACGGAACTCATCCCCGGAGGTTTTGCTGGATCGAGACCCGGGGACGTCATTGAGCTGTACGTGTGTCAAGAACTCGGAGGCGCCGGAGTAACGGCGCTTGGATCGGTCGGATCACGAGGAGGACGTACGACTACTTCCCCTATGTTGTGTCAACGCTTCTGCTTCGGTCTACGAGGGTACGTAGACAACACTCTCCCCTCTCGTTGCTATGCATCACCATTCTTGCGTGTGCGTAGGAAATGTTTTGAAATTACTACGTTCCCCAACACTTTGATGGAGCTTTCTCCTTACAGGGTGCCGGGGCTGGCGTACTGCTTGTCGCGCCCACCGGAGAGCACCTCAAGTACATGATCCAGATGCACTTCCCCAGAGAGGTGTCAACAAACAATACGGCTGAGTACGAAGGGCTGCTTGCCGGTCTTAGGATCGCGGCGGACCTCGGAATCAAGAAACTCGTCGTCAGAGGCGACTCGCAATTTGTTGTCAAGCAAGTCAATAAGGATTACCAGTGCCCGTTGATGAAGGCCTACGTTGATGAAGTGAGAAAGCTGGAAGAGCGCTTTGATGGTATACAGGCGGAGCACGTTCCCCGAGCAGAGAACGACATCGCCGATTACCTGTCAAAGCGCGCTGCCCTCAAGCCACCTGTGGAACCAGGTACCTTTGTGCTTGAGCTAACTCAGCCATCCGTTGATCCATCAACAGAGCAAAACAAAAGGAGGAAATCAGGGCCCGACAAGTACTTTCCCACCGAGCTCCCCGGAGCCGCCGACAAGGATGTTGCCAGGAACACTGAACCCGCCGTGGGATGGCTAGCTCCGGTGGAGCGTCAAGCTCTTGCCGTCGAGACAGCCGCTCCTATAGCATAGGAAATGCCTTTAGTCCTCGCCGTCGAGCCCCAGGCTCCAGCGTGGGCACAACATACCGTCCGATTCCTCCAAACAGGGGAACTTCCTGAGGAGCAGGAAGAAGCGGAGAAAGTAGCCCGTCGCTCTACCATGTACCAGTTCGTCGATGACGTCCTGTACAGAAAGAGGCCGAACGACATGAAATTGAAGTGTATCCCTCGAGAGGAAGGACTGGGGCTGTTGGCGGAGATACACAGAGGCATATGTGGATCCCACATCGGGTCAAGGGCCCTTGCGGGCAAAGCATTTCGGCAAGGCTTCTTCTGGCCCATCGCCCTCCAGGATGCGACGACACTAGTCACCAGGTGCGAAGCGTGTCAGTTCCATTCAAAGAAGCTTCATCAGCCAACTCAAGCCCTTCAAACCATTCCTCTCTCCTGGCCCTTCTCGGTCTTGGGGCTCGACATACTGGGCCCTTTCCCCCGCGCTGTCGGGGGCTTTGAGTACTTGTACGTCGCAATCGACAAGTTCACAAAGTGGCCAGAGGTGGAAGCAGTGAGGAAGGTCACATCACAGTCAGCCGTCAAGTTCTTCAAAGGACTGGTGTGCCGTTTTGGTGTACCCAATAGGGTTATCAACGACAACGGCACGCAGTTCACAAGCCACACCTTCATGCAATATATTCAAGACCTCGGCAGCAAGGTCTGTTTCGCTTCCGTTGCTCACCCACGAAGCAATGGTCAAGCTGAGAGGGCAAATGCTGAAGTACTGCGAGGCCTGAGGACAAAGATCTTTGACAGGCTGCACAAGAGTGGAAGGCGCTGGATTGATGAATTGCTGACGGTTCTTTGGTCAATCAGAAGGACACCAAATCAAGCCACCCTTTGCTTGACACCAAATCAAGCCACCGGCCAGACACCCTTTGCCCTGATATACGAGGCAGAAGCAGTTCTCCCCACGGAACTCATATACGGGTCACCTCGAGTACTCGCTTATGACGAGCTTGAGCAAGAGCAATTGCGGCAAGATGACGCAACGCTCCTTGAGGAAGATCGTCTTCGGGCGGCTGTGAGAGCAGCGCGCTACCAGCAAGCCTTGCGCCGCTACCATAGCCGCAAGGTTCATGCCCGAAGCTTTGAGGAAGGCGACCTTGTTCTTCGGCGTGTTCAATCGGCCAAGAATTCCAACAAGTTGACGCCAAAGTGGGAAGGCCCTTATCGGGTAATACGAGTTACCAGGCCCGGCACAGTCCGCCTGGAGACCGAAGATGCCGTTCCGGTGAGTAACTCCTGGAACATTGAGCATCTTCGCAAGTTTTACCCGTGAGGCGCGGCTTGTCGGGCCCCCCGGCAAGCCACCTTTTGTACAAGCCTTGCCGATGACGCATGTAACCCTTTGTACAAAGCCAGGCACAGACCCTGAGCATAAATAAATGAAGTGTTGGCGCCCTAAGTTATAGATGTCATGCTAGGTCGAGTCTCGTCCTTGGTTAGGGTTGATAGTGCTTAGCGGCGACTAACCCCTAGCTTAGAGGTCGAGTGTGCGTCTCTTTGTCTTTCTTTTGTCTTCCTTGGTTCATAGGACACACAGATATCCTTGCCAAACCACTGGGGGATGAGAGAAGGAGGAACAGACCAGCATCTAGGCCCCGACAAGCCAATGTTGCCGGGGGCTGCAAGAGCAAAGATTCAGCCACGGCAAACCAGGGTTGCCGGGGGATGCTGCTTTAGATAAGTTCTTCATCCCTTATCATGCATTCCATTATGGGCTGAGGTATGTGAAACCTCATTTTATTCCCTAAGCTACCATGCTCCCCTAACTCTAGGCCCTAGGGCTCGTTCCTGGGGCCAAGTTTGGTCGTAGTCGCGGCAGCGAAAGGATAAAACGAGGAGCCTGAACCCGCCTCATCCCTGCCTACGCCAAAGGCGTGAGAAAGGTCGAGCGAAGTGGAGAAACGGCAAGGCCTGTTGCCGGGAAAGGAAATGTTTATGTTAAAGATATCAAGGATTTACTCCTTGTCGTGGGTTCCACCCGCAAATAAATGGCCCGACAAGCATCCCTTTTTCATTAAAAACATTCCACTCAGGTACAGTCCATAGGGAATGAAAAACATGAATGATGGGATTACAAGTTTTAAATTCAACAAAGGCCCGAAGGCTTACAAACTAAAAAGAGATACGGTGCCCGTAACCCCTTTATTATCCCTCTCCTTAGGAGGCAGGTCAAGGAGGCGAAAAGGACAAAAGGAGCACCTAGGCGAGCTACGGGTGGCAGAAGACACCAAGAGAACATCTCGGTGGCCGTCCGAAGGCTGGATGGTGATGGCGGCGCCGGAAGCAGAGCTCGAAGACAAGGCGGCAGGACGTCAGCACGCGTCGAAGGCATCGGTGCCCGTGTAGTCCGACTTGACGGCCTTGCCACCCACCCTCTTCCTCTTTCGCAGCCTCCCAACGCCAGCCGCCCAAGGAGACGACCCCGAGAAGTTCAGGGAGCCGGCGACACGGATGATGGGGTCGCCGGTGCCGCATGGAGCGGCACCCGACACCTAGTCGGACCCGTCATCCTATCGCCTACTGCCCTTGTCGTCGCTGCCGCTGTCCTTCTCGTCACTCCCGCCCGAGGAGGAGTCTTCGCTATCAGAAGAGCTCTCCACGCAGCACCTTGCACGGGTCCCAAAGAGCCCGAAGACCTTGACGGAGAGAAGGCCACCCTCGATCAGCTTAAAATGGAGAGTGAGCCCCTCCGTCAGGCGGTGGATATGAGCAAACGTCTTCCATCCCCGACGAAGATACATCACGTGAGGGGCGGGGAAGTCGACGCGGACCCGCATGCCACTGATCCCGCAGCCCCTCATGTGCAGTCGCAACGACTCCGGCGGATCCAGCTCCAACTCCCGCGCAAATGGAGTCGGGCGACGAAGCCAACGGCGCGGCGGCCGACACAAACTGACGAAGAACTCACAAGGGTCATCCCCAACATGGCCCTCCATTGGAGGAGGATGTAACGCCCCGAGACTGATGCTCAAGAAGACTTCCATATATTCCGGGTTTCGCCGGGTGTTTCTTTTGTGCTTGCTCTTCTATTTTTGCATTGCATCATGTCATCATGCCATCATGTCTTTTCTTTTCTTACTCAACTAAATAAATCGTATGGATCTTCGGTCCATTTAAATTGAGGGAATTCACATGGTGAGTTCTCTTTATAATATATCCTCCCGATATTAGTGGAGCTATTATAAAATAATCCATTCTTTGGAATCACCATAACACACTTGCAAAATCCCAATGCCTTTTATTATTTCAATTCTTGGCCTCTAACTTTGCCATATATCCTTTCGTCATTTTCCGGAGCTCCACCTTATTTCTCAACAATTTTGGAAACTCCTAGAACCTAGTCCTAGTTCAAACACATTTGAATTAAATTCAAATGAGTTTGAATTTACATCTTCCAATCTTGGCTTTTTCTATTTTCTCGGAACAAGCGTATTTTTGTGAGTTCGGGAAAATTATCCCCTTGTCCAAATTCTTTTCCTAAACCTCTCCTTCTTTTCCTCTCTTTTTTTGGTCTTTTCTGCTAAATTAATATGAGAGAGGGAGTGGAGAGCCCAGCAGCCTCCCTCTCCTTTGGGCCGGCCTCCCAAGGCCCAACTGCCCCCACCATCCCTCCTAACCCTAGCCCGAGCCCCAGCCACCCGATCGATCCCCTACTCCCCTGCCTCCTTCCTCCTAGCGCCGTCACCAGGGAGCGCACGCACGCGCATCCACCTCTCATCCTCCCCTCGATCCCTCTACTCCTCGCTCGCCTCCTCGTGTTCCCGGCACAGCCGCCTCGTCAGCTCCGCCGCTTTGCGCCGCCCCTCTCCCTCGCGTCCTCGCCGTGGTCCTGCGCGCTGCACGACGCCCCCGCCGCTGTCGGCGACCACCAGGAGGGCCACCCCGCACGCGACCCCGAGCCTCTCCACGCGCGCGCGCGACCATCGCTTCGCTCCTGCAGGCGCGCAGCGCCCCGTGGCCTTCCTCCTGCTTCCCCTCGTGACCCCGCCGCCTCCAGTGAACGAACGACGCCGGTGAACCCAACAGGTCCTCTGCCTCGCACCCCTTTTTCTTCCCTTTCTTGGCTCCCCAGCTCCTCTGACCGTCTCTCTCTCTCTCTTGTGTTCACGAACAAGCACACCGCCGCTGCCTGGAACCAGTCGGATCCGTTGAACCTCGCTGGGATACACCTCCCCTCGTCCAGATCGGCCGGTCTCCGCCATCCCCCTCTTCGTCATCTGCCAGGAGCTCCCCGCCGCCGGATCGGGTCGTCTTCGCCCGGTTCCTCGCATTGAACCCTCCTCTGCCTCGCGCGGAGTCCAGCTCTAGCAACGCCCGTTGATCGTGAACCGCGCCAAGACCAGCGCCAAACCTCTGCTTCGTCTCGACCGCGCCCCTGCCTCGCGTTGACTCGCACAACGCCTAGCTCCAGCGCCCGCAGATTTGGACGCGCCAAGTTCCTCTTCAAAATGTACAACTACATCCGATGTGGATTTCGACAAGTACCACGACGCCGGGAGCCCCCGGATACGTCAAGTTCGACTACATGTAACGCCGAGTACGACTACACACGTAGATGCGTCAAGTTCCTCTACGACCCGTGTACGACTACGGGGACTCACCAAGTACCCTTCGGATGCGCCAAGTTGGAGGACCACCAAGTTCCTCTACCGATGACCGTCGACCCGCGAAGACCCTGTGGACGTCAAGTTTCTTGTTGTGATCCCGAACATCTACGAAACATGAACCACTACTTCCTCTACGACCGCCCCGAGAACGACTACTTCCTCTCCGCACCGGTCCGCTTCGAAAATGCACGCTTCGAAGGTATAACCCCGAGATGACCGTCCGAGAACGAATGCTTGTATTATATGAGATGCTCGAGTTTTGCACCGTGATCAAATTGTCGCTTGCACGTTCCACCTCGTTTGCCATGCCACCATCTTGTGGGAACCCGGTTGCCGGGATCACCCCACCATCCTTGCTTGACACGCTCCTGCCACACCCCCTTTTGCACCGGTATCTCCATGAGTTATCGGAACCGATATGTTGCCGTGGCACCATTTCCGCTGTCGTTGCCGTGGCACCCTTTTTCGTTTCCGCCACGACGACAAATGCTTCATAATGCTCTTGTCAACATTTTCATAAAATTGCTTAAAACTTACATATGTCATCCGCATCATGATAGCAATAATTAAAATGTTGTATGTTTAAATTTGCTTAAATGCCATGCTAAAATGATTTATTTCATAACTAAATAACCGTAGCTCGGATTTAAATAAATTATATATGTAAATGGGGTAGAAAAATGCGTAGATTAACATGTTGCACTTCATTTTGCTGTTTAACAACATTAAAATATGTTTTAGGGCAGAACATTTCCAAATCTAATATATGCTCGTGAGGTTTTTCTGGACTTGTTGTTTGTTGTTCCGGCCTCATTTAAACTTGCCTAGGTAAGTAGTTTTGTTATGTTTCACCTCTTGCCATGCTTAACAACATTTAATATTGTTGGATATATATACGAGAGAGAACTAAATAATTAAATGTGGTGTTTCGTCAATATGCAACTCGTTGCATATTGAGCTCCACTTAACTTGTAGTTTTGTTTGTTGCCTTTGCCATGCCATGCTTCATTAAACCGGACATGCATCATACTTGTTTGTGCTTCATGCCATGTTTAGGTGATGGTTGTTTACTATGTTGTTTGCTTGTTTCCGGTGTTGCCTCTTCGGGTTAGTTCCGATAACGTCACATTTGTGAGGATCCGTTCGACTACATCCATTTGTTTTCTTCATGGACTTGTTCTTCTTCCTTGCGGGATCTCAGGCAAGATGACCATACCCTCGAAATCACTTCTATCTTTGCTTGCTAGATTGCTCGCTCTTTTGCTATGCCTATGCTGCGATACCTACCACTTGCTTATCATGCCTCCCATATTGTCAAACCAAGCCTCTAACCCACCTTGTCCTAGCAAACCGTTGTTTGGCTATGTTACCGCTTTGCTCAGCCCCTCTTATAGCGTTGTTAGTTGTAGGTGAAGATGAAGTTTGTTCCTTGTTGGAACATGGAGTTATTGTTCCTTGTTGGAACATGTTTACTTGTTGGGATATCACAATATATCTTATTTAATTAATGCATCTATATACTTGGTAAAGGGTGGAAGGCTCGGCCTTATGCCTGGTGTTTTGTTCCACTCTTGCCGCCCTAGTTTCCGTCATATCGGTATTATGTTCCCGGATTTTTCGTCCCTAACGCGGTCGGGTGATTTATGGGACCCCCTCGACAGTTTGCTTTGAATAAGACTCTTCCAGCAAGGCCCAACCTTGGTTTTACCTTTTGCCTCACCTAGCCCTTTTTCCCTTGGGAGTCGCGCTCTCGAGGGTCATCTTATTTTACCCCCCCGGGCCAGTGCTCGTCGTGAGTGCTGGTCCAAACTGTCAGCCGCTGGTGGCCACCAGGGGCAACTCTGGGTTTCGCCTACCGGAAGTTTGGACAATCCGGTGTGCCCTGAGACCGAGATATGTGCAGCTCCTATCAAGATTTGTCGGCACATCCGGGCGGCTTTGCTGGACTTGTTTTATTACTGTCGAAATGTCTTGTAGCCGGGATTCCGAGACTGATTGGGTCTTCCCGGGGAGAAGGAATATCCTTCGTTGATCACGAGAGGTTATCATGGGCTAAGTTGGGACACCCCTGCAGGGTTTGAACTTTCGAAAGCCGTGCCCGCGGTTATGTGGAAGATGGGAATTTGTTAATGTCCGGTTGTAGAAAACCCGAAGTTGATCTTAATTAAAATACATCAACCGCGTGCGTAACCGTGATGGTCTCTTCTCGGCGGAGTCCGGGAAGTGAACACGGTGTTGGAGTTATGCTTGACGTAAGTAGTTTCAGGATCACTTCTTGATCATAGTTCATCGACCGTGCTTTGCCTTCTCTTCTCGCTCTCATTTGCGTATGTTAGACACCAGATATGCTAGTCGCTTGCTGCAGCTCCACCTCACTACCCTCTCCTACCTTTAAGCTTAAATAGTCTTGATCTCGCGGGTGTGAGATTGCTGAGTCCTCGTGACTCACAGATACTTCCAAAACCAGTTTGCAGGTGCCGATGAAACCGTGCAGGTGACGCACTCGAGCTCAAGGAGGAGCTCGATGAAGATCTTGTTCATTGTGTTGTTTCATTTCAGTTGATCAGTAGTGGAGCCCAGTTGGGACGATCGGGGATCTGTGTAGCATTTGGGGTAGTCTTCTTTTATTTTGGTTCCGTAGGCGGACCTTGATTGTATCTGGTTGATGTAATGCTTTATTCATGTATTGTGTGAAGTGGCGATTGTAAGCCAACTATGTATCTCTTTCCCTTATGTATTACATGGGTTGTGTGAAGATTACCTCACTTGCGACATTGCTTTCAATGCGGTTATGCCTCTAAGTCGTGCTTCGACACGTGGGAGATATAGCCGCATCGAGGGCGTTACAAGTTGGTATCAGAGCCTTCCCCGACCTTAGGAGCCCCCACTGATTGATCGTTTTTAGCGGCCGAGTTATGTCTAGAAAAATGTTTTGAGTCATTTAGGAATTATATATCGAAGAGTTTAGGAATTCTTTTTACTTCCCAGTCTCCTCATCGCTCTGGTAAGGCATCCTGACGTAGAGTTTTGACTCTTCTCTTCTCAAATTTCACTAATTTTTTTTAGGATCACGCGGGTATCTTTAGAATCGTTCCGATGGTTTTATGATGACAACATTGTCTTGGTGCCTCCTGTCAGCAGGGGTTTAGTGGAGGTGTCCCGGGGAGTTGAGCTCCGAGGTGTTGTCGTCATAATTTTATTGTTACAGTTCTGGAATACCTGAGTTTAGTACGCCGACATCGAAAATCTCTTTTGTACAGTTGTTGGTGAGATAACCCTGATAGCCCAGTACTGAGGCGAGTGCGGGAGGATTGCCATAACTCGTATGACAGATGCTTTTCGAAGGTTGAGGTAGACGATTTCCGAAGGTTTCTTGGTTATGTGTTGAAGGATGGATACAGCTGGATCTAGGTATTGTTAGTTTGGGTGATATATTTTGTGTCCCCTGTATCCCCAACACCTGATTGCATAACCAGAAAGTTTCAGGAGTTTATAGGTAGGAATTCAAGTAGCTCCTAGAATATCTTTCCAACAGACACATGATACGATATTGGATCTATCATATGTTTGTTCCGGCTTATTCGGCAAGTCAAATCCTTTGTTTTTGTTTTGTTTTGTGGTATTCGAGTTGCTTCGAAGTCAAATGTTGAATCCATACCTTTCCTAAACGGTGTTCTCATATTTCTAGGTGAATACTAATCCTTCTTGATCATTGAGGTTGTCTTTTCAATTCTTTCCAACCGGTGTGCTTCCCTTCAAGTTCATCATATTTGTTCAATTTCTGCCAGATCATTTATCAATTCTTTGCAACGGTGTTTGTTTCATCCGTCCCAAATTGTCTTTGTTTTTCCCGCCCTCCCACCCTCTTTCTTTAAGGACTCAGATTTCTTAATCAAGTATCCTTTTTATTGATGAGAAGTCTCTTCATTCTTTTCTTTCAATGTTCTTATCCGGTGATTTATGCGCAACAACTTCAAGTTCATCATTCTTTGTTTTTCTTCTCCGGTGGTTCCAATTCAAGCTTTATCGATCATATCTTTTCCTCGTTTCTAATGTTTTCTCATGCCGGTGCACCTCTTAATCGTTCACTTCTTGTTATCCATTTGTTCTGGAGCACTTGAGATATCTCGGAAAATTCGTGTTATCATTCCTAATCTGTTCAAGATATCTTGAGGTTGTTATCTCTTTTGAGCCATTTAATTCTACCGGTGCAACCTTTCTTTTAATCATTCAACGGTGTATCTTCTGAGTGGGCCCTAACCCACAGGTCTTTTTCCAGGATCTTACCTGACTCTTCTAATTTTTCCCGGAGCTTCTAATTTTTTTTCAAAGTTTGATGTAAGAATGAGTTATCATCAGTCAAATGTCTTTCTCCAAGATCCTTCAATTCTTTCATCGTTGGTTCAACCTTTCTAAATTTCATTCCGGAGTGCCTCAACAATTCATGGTGGTGTTTCTCATCATCATTCTCAACAGTTGAAGACTGAAGAAGAGTTTCTCTTAAATCTTGGTCCGTTCTCTTGAAGAATCATAGTTCTAGCTTCATGTCATCCTCTCATAATTGTTTTCGATTGTGAGAATTCTTTTCACCCATCCGGAGCATTTCATGAGTTGTTTCCACTTCTGTTCTCCGGAGCCATCATCTCAGAATTATTCATTCAAGCTTTCGGCCCTCGTTCTCCAAATCTTACCGGTGCATCATTCAAGTATCCTCTAGTCAGCTCTTGATCTCTTCGTTCTCATGTATCTAAATCCTAGCAAGCATCTTCGTTCATTTGCTAATTCTTCCTGGTGTTTCTTTATCTTTTCTTCGTCCATTTTAAATTCTTACGGTGGTTCGTTCAAGATCCTTCTCCCTTTGTTATCATATAGATTCATTCTTTCTTTCCAGTTCTACCGGCGGTTCGTTGAAGACATTCCCAAGTTTGTTCTGTATCTCTCTTGATCCTTTCTATGAGAATAAGTGGTATGCCAAGTCCGTTGCTTGTCATCAATTTAAATTGGTGAAGGATAAGCATAATGTAATTCTTATTCCTGTTTCATCGAGTAAATTCAATTCCTTATTCCGGAGGTTCATCAAAATTCTTGATTTCATTTGTTCATCTTTCTTTCCAAAGTTCCAAATTTTTCTCGGTTATATCATTTCAAAGCTTCATCTTATCACGGCAAGGTTTCACCTTGTGTTCTCAACTTCTCTTTCTTTTTATCATCCTTTTATTACCGAAGTTCTTCATGGAGGCTCTACATGGTGGTTCGTCAAGGATTCCTTTCATTCTTCAATTGTTCTTCAAGATTTCTCTCGGAGTTAAGATCCGCCCAGCTTTACTCAAAAATAAACATGGTGCTCAACACATGTCTTGTTTTGAGGAGTCCAATCATTCTTCATCTTCCATTCTGTGGTGCAATTCTTTCTATCTTGTCTTTGGAGATGGTGTTATGTCATCCTTGGCAATTTCTGCTCGTGCTTCATGATTCACATGTTGTCAAGAATGAGGTATTTAAATCCATCAATCTCTTCATTGGAGTTATCTTGGTTTAGATTTCACCTAAAGCCTTCCCTAAGGATTGTTGTTATTTGTGGTGCTTACCAATGACCCAAGTTTTCTCCTATCCTCTTGGTGAAAGAAGTTTTTCATCTCTTTGGTGTTCTCAATCAAAGTAATTGTTTCCGTTAGTGGTCGGTTGTCACCTCATAATTTTGAGATGTTTTCCATAAGCCCACAACAAGCTTATCCTTACCATTGTTGTTTTTCAAACATCTCCGTTCAATCCTAATTCGTAAAGATGCTCTTTCAAATTCATTTATGGTAGGAGATGTTGGTTTCATTCTTCGTTCTATTCGTTCCAACTATCTAACTATCATGCATTGTTTTCGGAGGCTTTGTGATGTTGCTCTTTTCACCCATCACCTCGTTTTGTAAAGATCATGTTCTTTTCTTGCTTATCCAATTAACCGGAGTGTTGTATCATCTCTTCAAGTTCTTTTCATCTTATCAAGTTTTCCTTCTTCTTGCAGTCGGAGTGCTGCCCAAATTATATCATTCTTATTCCTTCTCCATCTTGTAGTGGTGTCGATATCTATCGTCACTTAACCTCTTGGTTCTCGTCGTATTCTATGTTCCTCTTACCTAACGGAGTGTTCACAATCTCGCTCATCTCCATTGTATTCTTCTTTCAATTTGTTCAACCTCTCAAGGTTCATTGGTTTATCTCTCTTGTCAAAGAAGCAACTTAGTTTTACCGCTTATCTTCCTCTTCCGTTTTTTCCCTCCGGTGCCTTCTTAGATCTCGGGACGAGATCCTCTCGTAGTGGTGGAGTGTTGTAACGCCCCGAGACCGATGCTCGAGAAGACTTCCATATATTCCGGGTTTCGCCGGGTGTTTCTTTTGTGCTGACTCTTTATTTTTGCATTGCATCATGTCATCATGCCATCATGTCTTTTCTTTTCTTACTCAACTAAATAAATCGTATGGATCTTCTGTCCATTTAAATTGAGGGAATTCACAAGGTGAGTTCTCTTTATAATATATCCTCCCGATATTAGTGGAGCTATTATAAAATAATCCATTCTTTGGAATCACCATAACACACTTGCAAAATCCCAATGCCTTTTATTATTTCAATTCTTGGCCTCTAACTTTGCCATATATCCTTTCGTCATTTTCCGGAGCTCCACCTTATTTCTCAACATTTTTGGAAACTCCTAGAACCTAGTCCTAGTTCAAACACATTTGAATTAAATTCAAATGAGTTTGAATTTACATCTTCCAATCTTGGCTTTTTCTATTTTCTCGGAACAAGCGTATTTTTGTGAGTTCGGGAAAATTATCCCCTTGTCCAAATTCTTTTCCTAAACCTCTCCTTCTTTTCCTCTCTTTTTTTGGTATTTTCTGCTAAATTAATATGAGAGAGGGAGTGGAGAGCCCAGCAGCCTCCCTCTCCTTTGGGCCGGCCTCCCAAGGCCCAGCCGCCCCCACCATCCCTCCTAACCCTAGCCCGAGCCCCATCCACCCGATCGATCCCCTACTCCCCTGCCTCCTTCCTCCTAGCGCCGTCACCATGGAGCGCACGCACGCGCATCCACCTCTCATCCTCCCCTCGATCCCTCTACTCCTCGCTCGCCTCCTCGTGTTCCCGGCACAGCCACCTCGTCAGATCCGCCGCTTTGCGCCGCCCCTCTCCCTCGCGTCCTCGCCGTGGTCCTGCACGCTGCCCGGCGCCCCCGCCGCCGTCGGCGACCACCAGGAGGGCCACACCGCGCGTGACCCCGAGCCTCTCCACGCGCGCGCGCGACCATCTCTTCGCTCCCGCAGGCGCGCAGCGCCCCGTGGCCTTCCTCCCGCTTCCCCTCGTGACCCCGACGCCTCCAGTGAACGAACGTCACCGGTGAACCCAGCAGGTCCTCTGCCTCGCACCCCTTTTTCTTCCCTTTCTTGGCTCCCGGGCTCCTCTGACCGTCTCTCTTTCTCTCTCCTGTGTTCACAAACAAGCACACCGCCGCTGCTGGAACCAGTCGGATCCGTTGAACCTCGCTGGGATACACCTCCCCTCATCCAGATCGGCCGGTCTCCGCCATCCCCCTCTTCATCATCTGCCAAGAGCTCCCCGCCGCCGGATCGGGTCGCCTCCGCCCGGTTCCTCGCGTTGAACCCTCCTCTGCCTCGCGTGGAGTCCAGCTCTAGCAACGCCCGTTGACCGTGAACCGCGCCAAGACCAGCGCCAAACCTCTGCTTCGTCTCGACCACGCCCCTGCCTCGCGTTGACTCGCACAGCGCCTAGCTCCAGCGCCCGCAGATTTGGACGCGCCAAGTTCCTCTTCAAAATGTACAACTACATCCGATGTGGATTTCGACAAGTACCACGACGCCGGGAGCCCCCGGTTACGTCAAGTTCGACTACATGTAACACCGAGTACGAATACACACGTAGATGCGTCAAGTTCCTCTACGACCCGTGTACGACTACGGGGACTCACCAAGTACCCTTCGGATGCGCCAAGTTGGAGGACCACCAAGTTCCTCTACCGATGACCGTCGACCCGCGAAGACCCTGTGGATGTCAAGTTTCTTGTCGTGATCCCGAACATCTACGAAACATGAACCACTACTTCCTCTACGACCGACCCGAGAACGACTACTTCCTCTCTGCACCGGTCCGCTTCGAAAATGCACGCTTCGAAGGTATAACCCCGAGATGACCGTCCGAGAACGAATGCTTGTATTATATGAGATGCTCGAGTTTTGCACCGTGATCAAATTGTCGCTTGCACGTTCCACCTCGTTTGCCATGCCACCATCTTGTGGGAACCCGGTTGCCGGGATCACCCCACCATCCTTGGTTGACACGCTCCTGCCACACCCCCTTTTGCACCGGTATCTCCATGAGTTATCGGAACCGATATGTTGCCGTGGCACCATTTCCGCTGTCGTTGCCGTGGCACCCTTTTTCGTTTCCGCCACGACGACAAATGCTTCATAATGCTCTTGTCAACATTTTCATAAAATTGCTTAAAACTTACATATGTCATCCGCATCATGATAGCAATAATTAAAATGTTTAAAATGTTGTATGTTTAAATTTTCTTAAATGCCATGCTAAAATGATTTATTTCATAACTAAATAACAGTAGCTCGGATTTAAATAAATTATATATGTAAATGGGGTAGAAAAATGCGTAGATTAACATGTTGCACTCCATTTTGCTGTTTAACAACATTAAAATATGTTTTAGGGCAGAACAGTACCAAATCTAATATATGCTCATGAGGTTTTTTCCAGACTTGTTGTTTGTTGTTCCGGCCTCATTTAAACTTGCCTAGGTAAGTAGTTTTGTTATGTTTCACCTCTTGCCATGCTTAACAACATTTAATATTGTTGGATATATATACGAGAGAGAACTAAATAATTAAATGTGGTGTTTCGTCAATATGCAACTCGTTGCATATTGAGCTCCACTTAACTTGTAGTTTTGTTTGTTGCCTTTGCCATGCCATGCTTCCTTAAACCGGACATGCATCATACTTGTTTGTGCTTCATGCCATGTTTATGTGATGGTTGTTTACTATGTTGTTTGCTTGTTTCCGGTGTTGCCTCATCGGGTTAGTTCCGATAACGTCACATTTGTGAGGATCCGTTCGACTACATCCGTTTGTTTCCTTCATGGACTCGTTCTTCTTCCTTGCGGGATCTCAGGCAAGATGACCATACCCTCGAAATCACTTCTATCTTTGCTTGCTAGATTGCTCGCACTTTTGCTATGCCTATGCTGCGATACCTACCACTTGCTTATCATGCCTCCCATATTGTCAAACCAAGCCTCTAACCCACCTTGTCCTAGCAAACCGTTGTTTGTCTATGTTACCGCTTTGCTCAGCCCCTCTTATAACGTTGTTAGTTGCAGGTGAAGATGAAGTTTGTTCCTTGTTGGAACATGGAGTTATTGTTCCTTGTTGGAACATGTTTACTTGTTGGGATATCACAATATATCTTATTTAATTAATGCATCTATATACTTGTTAAAGGGTGGAAGGCTCCGCCTTATGCCTGGTGTTTTGTTCCACTCTTGCCGCCCTAGTTTCCATCATATCGGTATTATGTTCCCGGATTTTTCGTCCCTAACGCGGTCGGGTGATTTATGGGACCCCCTCGACAGTTCGCTTTGAATAAGACTCTTCTAGCAAGGCCCAACCTTGGTTTTACCATTTGCCTCACCTAGCCCTTTTTCCCTTGGGAGTCGCGCTCTCGAGGGTCATCTTATTTTACCCCCCGGGCCAGTGCTCGTCGTGAGTGCTGGTCCAAACTGTCAGCCGCCGGTGGCCACCAGGGGCAACTCTGGGTTTCGCCTACCGGAAGTTTGGACAATCCGGTGTGCCCTGAGACCGAGATATGTGCAGCTCCTATCAGGATTTGTCGGCACATCCGGGCGTCTTTGCTGGACTTTTTTTATTACTATCGAAATGTCTTGTAGCCGGGATTTCGAGACTGATCGGGTCTTCTCGGGGAGAAGGAATATCCTTCGTTGACCGCGAGAGCTTATCATGGGCTAAGTTGGGACACCCCTGCAGGGTTTGAACTTTCGAAAGCCGTGCCCGCGGTTATGTGGCAGATGGGAATTTGTTAATGTCCGGTTATAGAAAACCCGAAGTTGATCTTAATTAAAATACATCAACCGCGTGCGTAACCGTGATGGTCTCTTCTCGGCGGAGTCCGAGAAGTGAACACGGTGTTGGAGTTATGCTTGACGTAAGTAGTTTTAGGATCACTTCTTGATCATAGTTCATCGACCGCGCTTTGCCTTCTTTTAGCATTTCGGACGATCGGGGATCTGTGTAGCATTTGGGGTAGTCTTCTTTTATTTTGGTTCCGTAGGCGGACCTTGATTGTATCTGGTTGATGTAATGCTTTATTCATGTATTGTGTGAAGTGGCGATTGTAAGCCAACTATGTATCTCTTTCCCTTATGTATTACATGGGTTGTGTGAAGATTACCTCACTTGCGACATTGCTTTCAATGCGGTTATGCCTCTAAGTCGTGCTTCGACACATGGGAGATATAGCCGCATCGAGGGCGTTACAGAGGAGCTGCTGGCAGAGGCGAGGCCAGCGCGCCACCCCGTCCTCCTCTTCCCTGAGCACCCCAGCCTCGCCCACGGTCTCACCCCTCCCCTTCCCCTCATGGCTGGCTCTGCCACCGCAGGCGTAGGAGAAGGAGGGACGCGTTGTCGAGCGGCGACCCTCGCCGCCACTGTTGAAGGACCAAGATTCCCTCTCTCCATGACGGATGGAAGGGATGAGCAGAAGCTGAAGGAAGAAGAAGATGAAAGAATGCGGGACACCATCCCCCTCTCCCGCTCTTTATAAGGGATCGGAGTGGGGGCTCGGCCGCCCCGCTTGGCCAATCGAGATGCGGAAGGCGGAGGGAGCCAGGGCCGACCCACCGCCCCAACCAGCGACGGCCCGGTTTCCCGCCTCCACCGTTTGCCACCCCAGGCGCATGGGGGACACGTGGCGGACGTGCAGAGCCGAGGGGATGGGTGAGACGACCTCTCCCCACCCCGTGATCATGGGGAGTCGACGCCTTGAAGACCGCGCCTCGGCCCCATTCAGTAAATGGGCCGTGCCTCCACGCCTCCCTCCGTTTATGGGGAAGGCGCGAACCGCCCCTTTACTGTGATGTGACGCATGCCTGCGGGAACCAACCCCACGCATGCTGCCCACGTCACACGCACCTCCCCACGCCGCGCCACGCGCGGGAGTCGTGGGAAGCGCAGCGCGCGAAGAATCTTACCGCGGTAAAAACCACCCCGCGTGCCCGCGCACCGTTTTTGGGCCTAGCCCAACAATGCGTTGCGCTTATGTGTGGCCCAGGCCCGGGGGCTCCTGTCGGTGTACAAAAAGAGGGGTACACTTTTTGTACCCCTATAACTGTGCACGGGAAGTCTGAGCCACGGGCACCACCACACCAAGCACGACAAGGGACGTGAGTTAGAGTAAGACCGAAGCTCAAGAGAACTAGAACGACGCCAAGACCAAGACCACGAAGAGCAAAGGGGACGAAGCGGACTCCCCCGGCAAGATCCTTGCCGGGAGACAACGTTAGCAACCCCGGCAAGACCCTTGCCGGTGCAGCTCACCCCACGCCTACGGAGCGAATCACCCTTGAGTCCACTGCCCCCATGGGGCAAGGATTCGGGAGACATCCCCGTAGTGGCATGCAGATCTTTGTGAAGACATTCAAGATAAGATACGCACTAAGGAGACGACAGCCCTTGGCGGGATCCCAGCCAAGGAAGACCACAAGGCCCCCGACAAATGCCTTACCGAGGATGACGGCAGGCGCCTCGGCAAGACCCTTGCCGGGCCCCCAGTAAGGCCCTTGCCAAGGACACCCACATGGCCACCACCAGGCCCACACCGACTAAACCTCCACCACCGCATGCATGCAGCTGCCGACCCAACCAGCTGGGCAGGCACCTGCGTGGCGGCATGCAGATATTCGTGAAGACCCACCACTGCGCCACCTCAGCTGCGTGCCTACCTACATGGCATCGCAGGCATCGCTAGCCAGGGCGCGTGTCGACGCAAGAAGGAGCGACGATGGACGAGACAGGTCTCTCCCCGTCCCCGATAAAGCAAGGACACCTAAGCAAGATGCATTAAATGCGCCTTGTCATGTAATGCGAGGGATAACCTCGCATCACTGTACCCTTTCCACCTCCTGTGTGCCACTGTGGCAATCCCTTTTTCTATAAAAGGAGGCCTGAGGCGACCAGGGATAGGATTCGGCTTTTTGGAGCTCCTCATGCCCCATAGCTAGCTGAAGAACACAGATATACAATCCACCAAAGCAGGAGTAGGGTTTTACGCACCCTCGCGGCCCGAACCTGGATAAACGAACCGTGTGCTATATGTTTGATCCGCTCTTTTGACGACCCCGCGCCCCACAACCGTAGTAGGGATTCTTGTGATCCCATAGGTGTCATTCCGCACCGACATAGACCTTTCTTGAACATAGTTAATGCTAAGATAGATTGTAAGAAACAAAATGTTGGTGTTAGCTTTGGTGATGAGTCTCATGAGTTTATTTTTTCCAAGTTTAGTAGAAATCTTCATGAAAAAGAATTGCCTAGTAAGGATGAATTAACTGGTCTTGCTTCTATTGCTATGCCACCTACTGATCCTTTAGAACAATATTTACTAGACCATGAAAATGACTTTCATATGCATGAGAGAAATGAAATAGATAAAATTTTCTTTTAACAACGTCCTCTGCTTAAACACAATTTGCCTACTGAAACTCTAGGAGGTCCTCCTCCACCTAAGGGTGATCCTGTGTTTGAATTAAAACAATTGTCAGACACTTTGAAATATTCATATCTTGATGAAAAGAAAATATATTCTGTTATTATTAGTGCTAACCTTCCAGAACATGAAGAAGAAACATTATTGAAAGTTCTAAGGAAGCACCGGGCTGCTATTGGATATAATCTTGATGATTTAAAGGGCATTAGTCCCACTCTATGTCAGCACAAAATTAATATGGAACCTGATGCTAAACCAGTTGTTGGTCACCAACGTCGGTTAAATTCGAAGATGAAAGAGGTGGTAAGAACGGAAATATTAAAACTTCTGGAAGCAGGTATAATCTATCTTATTGCTGTTAGTAGATGGGTAAGTCCTGGTCATTGCGTCCCTAAGAAAGGAGGTATAACTGTTGTTCCTAATGATTAGAATGAACTTATTCTAGAAAGTATTTTTACAGGCTATAGAATGGTAATTGATTTTAGAAAATTAAACAAAGCAACTAGAAAAGATTATTACCCTCTGCCTTTTATTAATCAAATGCTTGAAAGATTATCCAAGCACACACACTTTTGCTTCCTTGATGGATATTCTGGCTTTTCACAAATACCTATATCTCAACCTGATCAAGAAAAGACCACTTTTACTTGTCCTTTTGGAACCTATGCTTATAGATGTATGCCTTTTGGTTTATGTAATGCACCTGCTACCTTTCAAATATGCATTGAGGGAGTCCTGGATTAGGGGGTATCCGGACAGCCGGACTATAACCTCTGGCCGGACTGTTGGACTATGAAGATACAAGATTGAAAACTTTGTCCCGTGTCCGGATGGGACTCTCCTTGGCGTGGAAGGCAAGCTTGGCAATACGGATATGTAGATCTCCTTCCTTGTAACCGACTCTGTGTAACCCTAGCCCCCTCCGGTGTCTATATAAACCGGAGGGTTTAGTCCGTAGGACACAACAACAATCATACCATAGGCTAGCTTCTAGGGTTTAGCCTCTCTGATCTCGTGGTAGATCAACTCTTGTACTACCCATATCATCAATATTAATCAAGCAGGAGTAGGGTTTTACCTCCACCGAGAGGGCCCGAACCTGGGTAAAAACATCGTGTCCCTTGTCTCCTGTTACCATCCGCCTAGATGCACAGTTCGGGACCCCCTACCCGAGATCCGCTGGTTTTGACACCGACATTGCTGCTTTCATTGAGAGTTCCTCTATGTCGTCGTCATTAGGCTTGATGGCTCCTTCGATCATCGTTAGCGATGCAGTCCAGGATGAGACTTTTCTCCCCGGGCAGATTTTTGTATTCGGCGGCTTTGCACTGCTGGCCAATTCGCTTGGCCATCTGGAGCAGATTGAAAGTTACGCTCCTGGCCATCAGGTCAGGTTTGGAAGCTTGAACTACACGGCCGACACCCGCGGAGACTTAATCTTCGACAGATTCGAGCCCCGGCCGAGTGCGTCGCACTGTGATGATGGGCATGATTTAGCTCTGCCGCCAAACAGTGTTCATGAGACCGCACCGGCAACCGCTCCAACCTTCAATTCGGAGCCAATTGCGCCATCCATGGGTGGGTGGTTAGACCCCGCCACGGAGGTTGCAGCCTTAACGGTGATCGAGCCAAACACTAGCCTTACCCTTCGTGAGGCCCATGACTCCAAGTTGCCGGACTCTCATCCGGACTCTGAACCTCCCGCGCCCCTACCAATCTAATCCGATTGGGCGCCGATCATGGAGTTCACCGCCACGGATATCTTTCAGCACTCGCCCTTTGGCAACATACTGAATTCACTAAGGTCTCTCTCCTTGTCAGGAGAGTCCTGGCCAGATTATGACTGGCAGGGTTGGGATGCGGATGACGAAGAAACTCAACGCCCACCCACCACCCACTTTGTAGCCACTGTCGATGATTTGACCGACATGCTCGACTTTGACTCCGAAGATATCGACGGTATGGACGACGATGTAGGAGACGAACAGGAACCACCGCCCACAGGCACTACAAGAAATATGTCAACTTGTGACCACCACTATTGGTCACTGAAAGGTCACAAATTTCTATTTACGACCTTTTTGTGACCAAAAACAGAAGGTCAAAAGCTGGCCGTCGTAAACTGACTATTGCGACCTTTCTTCTGGAATGGTCAAAGACGTTTACGACCAAAATATTCCTACTGTGGCGTTTTGGTCACTAGCAACCTCCCCTAGGCCACGTAGGCATCCAGCGTGGCAATCTGACGTGGCACAAGATTCAGCCCGGTCCAATTCGAATTTCTACATGGGCCTAGGCCAACAATTCGGCCTTTTCAATATATATTTATTTCTGTTAATTTTCACTAGCTACATGGGCCTGGCCCAACAATTTGGCCTTTTTATTTCTAGATGCGGCCTTTTACAGCGTATGATCTTTTACTTTTTGCTATTTTATTTTCCACTGTTTTACATTTGTCCCAAATATCATAATATCATAGACTGGTCCCACACGTCAGAAATTTCAAATGTTCTCAAATTATTTTGATAAGTGGGTCGCATGAGTCATGTTTTCATTGCACACATTTTCAAATCACATACATAATTACTATTTCATATGAAACTGAAATTGTAATTCTGAAACATACATGAAATTCACAAACAGAGAAGATACATTAATTCACATACATAATTACTATTTCATTCACAAACAGAGAGAAGATACATTAAATTCCCAGATAACCCAGCTATTATTACATAACTTGCTATATAAGAATGTCTTGGAGCTTCTTTGAACATCTTTCGTCTTGAATTTACTCAAAATATCTGCCAACAAGAAAACAAAACAGCAAGGATAAGGTGAATAACAAAAACAACAGGTGATGGGGTGCTATTCCATCTAAACAAGAGACTGAACCCAACAAGCTAGATTCATTCAGCGTCATCAACAATTCAGTAAAGTACTGCAGTTTAGAACTGATGAGAAAAAACAACTACACGACTTCATAACTAAACATATTCAAGTAAAAATTGTACAAGTTACATTCCAGTAAACAAACTGTACAAGTTGACGATTCCCTGCTGCATATACATATCACTTGTGTCATGTTTGGGGGTTCAAAATGTACACAGCATGTTTATGGTAGATGAACTGCAGCTGCTAGGAATAGTAAAGCAAAGATGTATTGCCACTAATCAGCAAGAACATAACATTTTCTCAGAGTTAATGATAACATATTTAACCGTAAATAACAAAATAATGCAATAAATTGGTATAGAGCAAGGTACTGAGCATAGGCCAGGCCAACAATAAATTGGTACTAAATCTAGAAATCACCATCTAAAATTTAGTTAATGAGACATTTTAGAATCAACTTGACAATTGATAGTAATGTTTGCATAGGACATATCCAGAACTAAAATTATACATAAATTCCTAAATTTCAATGCCCGATGCCCAAAATGTAAGATGATGGTTCTGGAAAAATAGTAAACTTGCAACCAGATTTAAAGAAAAGAAAATAGCAAGGTGCTGCCATGACCAAATCCTAACCAGAATGCATTTAATAAAATGGATTGCTTCTAGCTGCTGTAACGACATGTTCCATCAAGCCATGATCAAGTACTCCAGACCATCGCATGCTTTGCAAAAAGAAATACTAGATGAATCTCACTAACAGGAGCACTAGGTGATTAATGGAAGTAATCTGCATATTACACAGTGAACAAGTGAAAAATTTATCTCTCCCTGTGGAAGAACTAAGTTGATCAAGACATGAAGTAGCAGCAGGAGAAGCCTTGCATCATTGGTTTGGTCGGGTCGTGCACCACACTAGCCACCATCACGTACCCGTCGCCATCAGCAACATTGCTCCTGCAGCAGCAACAAATAATCATTTATAAATTAAACGGACCACGTACAAGGTTATACTAAGCATGTAAGTACAGTCCAGCTACACGTCCAAGGTTATACTAAGCATGTAAGTACAGTCCAGCTATAAAGTGGATGGCAAAGTGTGGCTGCTGTTGTTGCTACTTTAGCCAACTGAGCTAATTAATCTCATCAACCTAATACACTTCTCTCAAAAAAGAAAAAAGCAACTTCAAATATTGAGTACAGCAGCAACATCTACTTGTTAATGGAGTTCCAGTTCAATATTGAGTACAGATCCCTCTAAAATACCTTGGCACAAGTGCATCACATATTCATCAACTTAGCATCAGAAGTAGTGAGCACGAGAAGTGTGGGAGGGAGATGCAGGAGCTACCTGCCGCGGTCGCAATGGAAGCAGAGGAGCAGACCCCTCTTGCCCCCCCACCCCCTCAAGCAGGACAGGGCTGCCGACTGGGTGCACCCCTACTCCTCCACCTCCTCACCCTGCACATAGCAAGTTTCAGATGTTCAGAATAGTGAGATGATTCCATACAAAGTAGAACAGTTGTACTTGGCAATGCACACTAGCTAACAGAATGCCCACAATAAATATTTTGGCTAAACTACTTTCCTTGACAGCTTTACAAATTATAACAATGATTCATCTGACTATTTCTAGAGGAATCAACTCAACCCCTGTTGTTTTCTGACTATTCCATACAAAGTAGAACACTGAACTGGCCCAAGTTGCAGGCTATACTGATCTTTACAGTGTAGATAAACTAAAGAACTAACAAAGATTTAACCGATCCAGAGTGTCAGGTCCCTAATCCAACACCCCCGCTACGCATAGACAAAATTTTGGATACTAGACAAAATTTAGATTTAGATTTTGGAAGGTGATCATGCCATTCAAGTGACCATGCATACTAGACAAACGTCATAGGATGCACATCAAAAAATACATCAGAGATGCATTCAAAATAACATGAACATCATAGGATATCCATCTGTCTTGTGCAAGTTTCAGGAATAATAATGGCTTGCATAGGGCAATCTTTATCTTGACAGAAACAAGCAGGCCACACATTTGAACATGAACAATAGACACACATCTGAGGATGTATTTCAGATTGGGAAGATAATAATGTCAGAGCCCTAGATGTCATCAGTTAATAAGATAGATGGGGAAATGAGATGGTAACCTGTCCCAATCCTCACGATCCGCGTAGGTCTCCTCCTGGTAGCCATGGGGGTCCGCCTGCTCTCCCTGGTCCGGCTTGTCTCCGTCATCAACATGGCCTCCCCTGAAAAAACGACGAGGGTGGTGAGGGGGATTGAGGAGAAGAGAGGTCGGAGATGAAGGGGGAGGTCAGATCGGGGGACGTTACCTCCTGGGGTCGGGGTAGTGCTGCTGGTGGTGGTGCTGCGGCGGCTGGTCCTCGTGGGCGTCGGGGACGGCGGCGGCGTTGGCCTTGTACTTGGCGGCCTTCTTGCTGGCCCTGGTGGGCTTGTCAGGGTTGTCGGGCGGGACGACCTTCTTGACGACGCGTGCGACGGCCTCGTTGCCCAAGGCGCCATCGGCCAGGTCGAGCAGGTCGAAGATCCCCATCCCGATGGCGGCGGCAAGGTGTGAGAGAGAAGGTGGGAGAGGGGAAGAGGGTGTGGTGCCGCCCGGGGGGGAGGGCGTCGGGGTGGGGGGGACTGCCGGTGGGGGAGACCGAAGACGGGCAGGGAGGTCGCTGGTGGAGCAATGTGGCTGCCAGATCGGGGGAGGGTTAGGTGGAAATCCTAACCCTAGAAGAGAAGGAGGAGGGGGGACGCCATGGCCGTGCCTGGCCTAGTGGATATGGGAGTTGAAGGCGAGGGGAGGGGGTCGGCGGTGGGTGGGGATGGCGGCGGTGGTGGGTGGGGATGGCGGCGGTGGGAGATGAGGGAGACGAAGGCGGATAGGAGACGAGGGAGAGGAGGGTGGGGATGGATCGGATCTGGAGAAACGGTGGGCGGGTAGGTGGGCTAGGGTTTTGGTTTTTTCAGGAGAGGATCAACCGTTGGATGGGCGCGTGATGGATGGCCTGGATCGTGTCCAACTTGGTGATCCGCGTGGAGGTGGTTCCTCGCTTCTCATTGGCTGGCTGGCTCACGCTCGAAAATCCAAATTTTGGACCCAAATCTCTGATTTTTTACAAATGCCTACAAATGTGTGTTGCAATATTGGACCATACCATTTTCCAAAAGGCGGCTGTTAGGTGTCGGTCAATCGGCCTAAATTTGGGTCGGTCGCCTCACGACCCTACGATGTTTTCGTGTGTAACCATTTGATTCACCCCCAAGTTATACTTTCTTCCCCATCTTGCTCGTTCTCTATCAGATAGAACACATAGTTGACCCTCCCGCCGTTGCGCCCTCGCGCACAACCGTAGTCTGTCGCCTAAACGTTGACATCACCCCAACGTGCTCTAGTTGTAGCATTTGCCGGTTCTAGCACCTTCCCGAGGCTGCTCACCGCAGGGGATGAAGCATCCTCAATCAACAGTTCAAGCAACCCATCTCATATTGTGCACAAGGGTGCATATTGGAATGGCAAACAATGTTGCCTAAGGAAGTTTTAATTTTCTTTGGACGAAAAAACCATTTTTCATTTTTTGAGTGCCCAAAAGGAGGTTTTTTTGTGAAGGAACTACCAAATAATTGTTGCAAAATTGGACCAAATCAATTTTATGAAATACTAGGACATATTTAATGCACAATTGACAAAATGGTTGGGTGCAAAAAGTTTTGATCCACCTCTCGTGAAAAAGACAAATTTCCGCCGATTCAGCTGGAAGCGGGTCAAATTTGAACTGGAGCTGCCTCATAGTTTGCTATTTATTTTTCCAAAAATCATTTCTAGGTAAATAAGTATCTATTTAATCAGAGAAACACCAAAAAAATTCCAAGATTCAACCACTAGCTAGGAACGGTCATTCCCGCCGTTTTGACCGCATTTTGAAACGGGCATAAAAAATTTAAAAAAAATTAAAAAATTGGGAAACCTTCGCATTGTGTCATCATATGTGACCTAGTTCCCAGGAAAAATAACACACTTGTAATACGACAATTATTTAAAAAAAGTGTTCTCAGAAATGAGCTATCATCTCTGAAGATTCATGTCTTTCAAGCCAAATGATCAATCTTATGGCCACATTCGTGGCATAGTTTGTTCAAATGATATCATATTGTGCACAAGGGTGCATATTCGAATGGCAAGCAATGTTGCCTAAGGAAGTTTTAATTTTCTTTGGACGAAAAAACCATTTTTCATTTTTCGAGTGCCCAAAAGGAGGTTTTTTTGTGAAGGAACTACCAAATAATTGTTGCAAAATTGGACCAAATCAATTTTATAAAATACTAGGACATATTTAATGCACAATTGACAAAATGGTTGGGTGCAAAAAGTTTTGATCCACCTCTCGTGAAACAGACAAATTTCCGCCGACTCAGTTGGAAGCGGGTCAAATTTGAACTGGAGCTGCCTCATAGTTTGCTATTTATTTTTTCCAAAAATCATTTCTAGGTAAATAAGTATCTATTTAATCAGAGAAACACCAAAAAAATTCCAAGATTCAACCACTAGCTAGGAACGGTCATTCCCGCTGTTTTGACCGCATTTTGAAACGGGCATAAAAAATTCAAAAAAAATTAAGAAATTGGGAAACCTTCGCATTGTGTCATCATATGTGACCAAGTTCCCAGGAAAAATAACAAACTTGTAATACGACAATTATTTTAAAAAAGTGTTCTCAGAAACGAGCTATCATCTCTGAAGATTCATGGCTTTCAAGCCAAATGATCAATCTTATGGCCACATTCGTGGCATAGTTTGTTCAAATGATCTCATATTGTGCACAAGGGTGCATATTGGAATGGCAAACAATGTTGCCTAAGGAAGTTTTCATTTTCTTTGGACGAAAAAACCATTTTTCATTTTTCGAGTGCCCAAAAGGGGGTTTTTTTGTGAAGGAACTACCAAATAATTGTTGCAAAATTGGACCAAATCAATTTTATAAAATACTAGGACATATTTAATGCACAATTTACAAAATGGTTGGGTGCAAAAAGTTTTTATCCACCTCTCGTGAAAAAGACAAATTTCCGCCGATTCAGCTGGAAGCGGGTCAAATTTGAACTGCAGCTGCCTCATAGATTGCTATTTATTTTTTCCAAAAATCATTTCTATTTACATAAGTACCTATTTAATCATAAATACATGGTTTGGTGGCGATACGTCGAGGTTTGGGCGGTGGCCGAGGGCCCCAACTCTAGAGCGCGTAAACTCGCATGCCCGCCGCGTGGTCACTGCGTGAACGTGGCGTTGCCATGTGTTCTGGGCGGCCTAGGTATGTCTAGTGGGTTGGTCACTCCCGAGGTAGGTGCTAGGAAGAAAATCACAACATAAGATTCTCACTAGGAGACCGATCGATGCTCAAACATGAATAACCAGCCAAGTGTTTGATTTGCGGTACGGGAAATGCACATGGCTAATGGGCATGAGTTTTGGCTGAAGACGATCAGTTACTAAGAAGACCGTGTTCACAAATTTTCAGCTCAAAAGGAGGAGCCTAGGTGGTACTTGCTTTGCAAACCACCACACTGGATATAAATACAAATGTTGAAGCTCGGCTCAAAATAATGAATGGATTGAGCTGGCATTTGGTGGAGGATAGTTATTTGGGCACAGGAAAGCACTGTAGAAAATGGATGCTATTTGGACATGCCAAAGTGGTACTTCCTTCACAAACTGTTGTTCTGAACAGAATAGGAAAATGAATATTTTTGAATTATTTTTGAACTAGGCAAGGAAGGTTTTTACATATTTGACGAAGATATGACCCAAAGAATTTATGAGATTTGTTTGGGAATTTTGGCCATGACAAAAATATAGGTTGCTTCACAACCTAGGGCAAAAACTGCCACATGGACATGACACATAGGCAAAACTGATGAGATGGCGCCTAGTCATCGCAACCCACCACAATTTACAAGGCTATGACCATATATATTGGTCGTTAACAACTAGAAATAAGGCAGCGGACTAGCGCTGTTTGCTTTATGACCTTTTCGTGTAAGGAAATTACGACCTTTTTGACCAAAATGGTCGCAATGGCTTAGGGTTTGGAGCCCCTCGAACAGCTTTTGACCAATTGGTCTCAAATGGTCATAAATCTATGACCAATTCTTCCAGGGTCACTGACAGAAGGTCATAAGTTGACATATTTCTTGTAGTGAGGTCACTGGACAGCCACCTTGTCATATGACATATACATGGTGGACACACCCAAAGAGGGAAATGGCGACGGAACAGCGGAGGACGACCCCTCCAAGAAGCAACCTAAGCACGGCGTCAACGGCGCCGCTCTAAGTCTCGCCAAAGCAAAACGGTGATTCCGGCACAGGAGATAATAACACCCCGGACAGTGCCGAAGACAACCCCCTCCAGCAAGATTCAAAGCAGGTGGATGGAGAAACCAGCCCGCCTGAGAGAGCGACAGATAGAGAGGTAGAGGATGATAACTACATGCCTCCCTTCGAAGACGAGGCAAGCCTCGACGACGAAAAATTCGTTGTTCCTGAGGATCCCGTCGAGCAGGAGCGCTTTAAGCGCCGGCTTATGGCCACAGAGAATAGCCTTAAGAAAAAGCTGCAACAGCTTAGAGCTGATCATGACTTGCTAGCTGACAAATGGACTGAAGTCCTTGCGGCCGAGGAATACGAACTCGAACGGCCTTCCAAGAGCTACCCGAAGCGCAGGTTGCTACCCCGATTAGAGGAGGAAGCATTAAAACCTACATCTCCAGTGTATGACGCGGCTGATCGGCCACCTCGTGGCTGCAACAGAGAGGCCTCTCGGTCCACAACTCAAGCCGCACCCCGGCGTCACTCAAAAAATACCAAGGCACGGGGAAATGCGCTAGATCTGCGAGACATATTGGAGGGCAAAGCAAAGCAAGCAAGATCGATATACGGATCGCGAGGGTGCCCCACTACACGAGACGATAACCGTCACGCCGAATACAGTAAAAGTAAATCTGGCCGGGCCGAACACAGCAGACAAAACTCATTTGAGCTACGTCGTGATATAGCCTAGTACAGAGGTGCCGCACACCAGTTATGTTTCACAAATGAAGTAATGGATCATCAAATCCCAGAGGGTTTCAAACCCGTGAATATTGAATCATACGATGGTACGACAGATCCCGCGGTATGGATTGAGGACTATCTCCTTCATATCCATATGGCCCGTGGCGACGACCTACACGCCATCAAATACCTCCCACTCAAGCTTAAAGGACCAGCTCGGCATTGGCTCAACAGCTTGCCAACAGAATCCATTGGGTGTTGGGAAGATCTGGAAGCCGCATTCCTCGATAACTTCCAGGGCACTTACGTGCGACCACCAGATGCCGATGACTTGAGCCACATAATTCAACAGCCATAGGAATCGGCCAGGCAATTCTGGACACGATTCCTAACCAAGAAAAATCAAATCGTCGACTATCCGGATGCAGAGGCCCTAGCAGCTTTCAAGCATAACATCCGCGACGAGTGGCTTGCCCGGCACCTTGGACAGGAAAAGCCGAAATCTGTGGCAGCCCTCACAACACTCACGACCCGCTTTTGCGCGGGAGAAGACAGCTTGCTGGCTCACAGTAATAACATATCAAAGATCCCTGGTACTTCGGATACCAAGGACAGAAATGGCAAGTCACGTCGCAACAAACACAAACGTTGCATTAACAGCGATAACACTAAGGACACAACAGTCAATGCCGGATTTAGAGGCTCTAAGCCCGGTCAGCGGAAAAAGCCATTCAAAAGAAGCACTCCGGGCCAGTCCAGTTTGGACCGTATACTCGATCGCTCGTGTCAGATACATGGCACCCCCGACAAGCAAGCAAACCACACCCACAGGGATTTTTGGGTGCTCAAGCAGGCTGGCAAGTTAAATGCCAAACACAAAGACAAGGGGCTACATAGCGACGATGAGGAGGAGCCCCGACCGCTGAACAACGGAGGACAGAAAGGAATCCCCCCATAAGTGCGGATGGTGAACATGATATACGCAACCCACATCCCCAAAAGGGAGTGGAAGCGTGCGTTAAGGGACGTATACGCGTTGGAGCCAGTCGCCCCAAAGTTCAACCCATGGTCCTCCTGTCCGATCACTTTTGATCGCAGGGACCTTCCCACTAGTATCTGCCACGGCGGATTTGCCGCATTGGTCTTAGACCCAATCATTGATAGATTTCACCTCACTCGAGTCCTTATGGA
This sequence comes from Aegilops umbellulata, assembly GCA_032464435.1. Taxonomy (NCBI): domain Eukaryota; kingdom Viridiplantae; phylum Streptophyta; class Magnoliopsida; order Poales; family Poaceae; genus Aegilops; species Aegilops umbellulata. The sequence continues at coordinate 347,855,594 of CP136059.1, forward strand.
CGGCGGTAGCAGCCTGAACCTGCTTTATCAGGACACAATGCGCAAAACGGGCATAGATCCCTCAAGGATTAAACCCACAAAAATGACCTTTAAAGGCGTCATACCAGGTGTAGAGGCCCATTGCACAGGCTCAGTCACACTAGAAGTGGTCTTCGGATCCCCGGATAATTTCCGAAGCGAGGAGCTAATCTTCGATATAGTCCCGTTCCGCAGTGGCTATCATGCACTGCTCGGGTGAACCGCAGTTGCAAAATTCAATGCGGAGCCGCACTATGCATACCTCAAGCTCAAGATGCCAGGACCTCGGGGGGGGGGGGGGGGGGTCATCACAGTCAATGGAAACACTGAACGCTCTCTCCAAACGGAGGAGCACACGACGGCCCTCGCAGCAGAAGTACAAAGCAGCCTCCCAAGGCAATTCTCTAGTCCAGCGATGAAACGTCCGAACGCCGTCAAGCACACTCGGAGCAATCTGTAACAAGACCGCCTGTCACGTTCTGAGCAAGTGTAGCAATGCGGCCCCAACCCTAGTCCCAGCCAAACGGCAGAATCCGTGCTACGCGTACATAACTACGCTCTGGAAATACCATGGACATAGGGGAAGGGGCACGACCACGGCACGCCCCAAAATGCGGCTCAACCGCACTAGGGGCTTCCTACCTTATTGTTTTTTCTCACTTTCAGGACTTTACTTTCCGGAAGCCCTGTTCGGCAGTACAATCGTCGAACACGTGATACAACAACCAGGGAGGCAGAAAAGCTTCATCACACTATGGAATTCCCAGGTGGTCTCTGTAACGAGCGAAATACCTGCTTTAAATACCATTCTGCAGCTTGCACCCGGAGGGGACATGTCAAATAGTCCCTTTTTTGCTTATCGCACTATTTGTATCGTTCTGCTTTTAATGCACTATTTCGAATAAACAATGCATAGCTTCACTCTATTATTGCATTCTCTATTCTTTACCCTTTTATATATATGTTCATTCATGACATTCAGCACCCGTACACTTTGGTACGGTCAATACTCCAGGGGCTTAAGCACCCCATAATACGGCATGAGAAGTCCGAACACTTTCACAAGTGCGGCACCCCAAACTTATAGCATTATATGCATCAGCTCCGAGTCATGTCTTGGGTCAATAGTTGGGTTTTCCCAGCTCCCATGTTTTGGTACCTTACGTTCCACTATATCGGCTAAGGTAGCACTGGGAGAACTACTGCGATTGTGCCCCGGTTCAGCTGGGCTAAGCACCTCAGTAGAGAAAGATAAAACTGACTGTCATGATAAGGTGAGAGATGGTCGCTGTTCGAGAGGTTTCGAGTCCCTAAAGACTTATGCCGCTTTGGGCGAGGAGTCGGCTTTGTCCGGCTTAGGCGTGTATAGCGCCCCGAACTCGGTCTTCCGAATACTAGGGGCTTCGCCAAAATTTAAAATTATAGAATTCTTTGGCTAAGTGAGAGTGATAAAGCATTATAGTCCGATTGCCTTGTTCGTTGCGCCGAGCACCTCCCTCGAAGGACCCAAGAATGGGAAAAAGAGTGCTCAGGTTTATCCCGAACACCCCAGCACTCGTGGCATGGGGGCAGAAGCCGACGACTGGCCATCTCTCAGATTTGATAAACTGCCGCACAGAAGGTAATATTTTAAATTCAAACAAGCGTTGCATAGTGCATATGAAACAAGTTTTCATAAATATAGGATCACACGAGCAAGTTTACTCAAAAATTACATCCTTGGAACACTCATCCGCCATAAGGCGGGCACCCTTCAGGATGCCCTCATAGTACATCTCGGGGTGGCGATGCTCCTTGCCCTGCGGTGGTTCGTCCTTCACCAGCTTCTCCGTGTACATTTTGCCCCAGTGTACTTTCACACAGGCAAGCGCCCTGCGGGCGCCCTCGATGCAGATGGAGCGCTTGATAACTTCAAGCCACGGACAGGCATCCACCAGCCGCCTCACTAGCCCGAAGTAGCTCCCAGGCATGGCCTCTCCAGGCCATAGCCGGACTATAAGACCTTTCATGGCCTGTTCGGCCACCTTATGGAGCTCGACCAATTGCTTCAGTTGGTCGCTCAGGGGCACCGGGTGTCCGGTCTCAGCATACTAAGAGCAGAACACCTTCTCCGTCGAGCTCCCTTCCTCGGCCCGGTAGTATGTTGCGTCATCTGACATGGTGCGGGGCAAATCTGCGAATGCTCCTGGAGAGCTCCGGACTCGGGTAAGTAACAATTAATTCACTTTCACGTGCTTGCTTTGCATAATGAATGCCTTACCCGCTGCTATCTTCTTCATCGCTTCAATTTTCTGGAGGGCTTTTTGGGCTTCGGCCTTGGCAGACTTGCCGCTTTCGAGGGCCACAGCGAGCTCGGACTCTCGAGTCTTCGAGTCAAGCTCCAATGTATCATGCTTCTTCATGAGAGCAAGGACCTCTTGCTGCACCTCGCCAACCCGTGCCTCATGTTTCTCCCGCTCGGTGCGCTCTGTGGCCACCTTGTTTTCGGCCTCGGTAAGCGCTTGCTTCAGGGCCGCCACTTCGGTCGTGGCCCCTGGCGTGTTAATAACGATCCTATCATTTTTTGCAACAGCATCTTTTTTACATACACATATGGACAAGGCGCATTACTTACATTGGTTCTCCTCGAGATGCTTCTTGGCAAGGCCGAGCTCTTTCTCGGACCGCTCGAGGTTCTGTTTCAGCACACCGACCTCCGCAGTCAGTGCAGCAGAGGTCAGCAATGAAGCCTGCTTACGCATATCGACATACTTATGTTAGACTCCTGCGGATGTTATTGGATCCTCTATTCGGCTTTTCTTTGTGAACACCGAATAGAGCATCAGGGGCTACTGTCTATGCGGTACTATTTTCATACATTTTTAATACATACCTCGAAGCCTGTTAGAAGGCTGGCACAGGCTTCAGTCAGTCTGCTCTTGGCGGACTGAACTTTCTGGATCACCGCACTCATAATAGTGCGGTGCTCCTCGTCGATGGAGGCGCTGTTAAGCACCTCCAACAAAGTATCCGGTGCCTCCGGTTGGACGGAGGTCACCGGCGCGGTAGGCTTGCCCTTCTTAGCGGGGGGGCGCCTGCCGGACTCCGGAACCCCTGAAGGTTCCGGTGCGGTGTTTGGCCCAGGGCCGAACTTGAAGCCCTTGGGAGCCTTGCTCCCTTTGCACCTGCAGTCCAGAAGGTCGCCTCGTGGCGCCTCCAAGACTACCTCCCCTCGGCTTGGTGCCCTTTGGGACAACACCTCGGCATTGTCCGTAGGGCGAGGGGTGGAAGCGGTCGGAAGTGATCCTCCGCTGCTCATGGCCGACGGGTCCAAAGAACCGCTCAACGAGGATACGTCGATAAGGGCTCGGGACGGGCTGCATAACCGTGTCCAGTGTTAGAATAAACTATGCCATTAAACGGAGCCACGAGTTACTCTGGTGTCCGAATACTTACGATCTCGCCAGGGGCTTGGACCTGGGTGGCCACTCGTCTTCGCTGTCGGCGGCGGTGGCGGAGTAGTCCGGAGGGAGAGTCCTTCCCTTCTTGGACCCTCCGGCCTCCCCAGTTGGGGCGGCCTTCCTTTTCTTTTCTCCCCCTGCTGGAGGGGAAGAAGCTTCTTTTTCCTCCTCCTCATCTTCGTGAGAGGAGTGCACCTCGGAGTCAAAGGACGATGAGTCCGATATCACCGGGCGCCAGGAACTCTTTCGGGTTCCCGTGGCCTTCTTCTTGGCCTTCTTCTCCGGCACCACATAAGGTGCCGGAACCAGCAGCTCCGCCAAGCGATCATCCGCTGGGCCTTCGGGCAGAGGAGCCGGACAGTCAATTTGTTCGGCCGCTCCATCCATTCCCGTCAGAGGTATGGGAGCTTAGATCCCGCATATGATTGAACTATGAAAAATGAATACCCTATAAGAGGTAAAACGGCTTACCGCCCCGGCTTGGCGCTTTGCGCTGAATCCGCGATCCTCGGTAAGGGGAGGGGGAACCTCAGCGCCCTTGAAAAGCACCTTCCAAGCATCCTCCTGTGTTGTGTCGAAGAGCTCGCTCAGAGTTTGGTGCTGGGCCGAGTCGAACTCCCATAAGTTGAACGCCCATTGTTGGCACAGAAGGATCCGGCGGATGAGCATGACCTGGACTATGTTGACAAGCTTGAGCTTCTTGTTCACCATGTTTTGGACACAGGTTTGGAGTCCGGTCAGCTCTCCCGAACTACCCCATGGCAGGCCCTTCTCTTTCCAGGAGGTCAGCCGTGTGGGGATTCCGGACCGGAACTCGGGGGCCGCTGCCCATTTGGGGTCACGCGCCTTGGTGATGTAGAACCACCCCGACTGCCACCCCTTTATGGTATCCATGTAGGAGCCCTCGGTCCATGTGGCGTTGGGCATCTTGCCCACCAGGGCGCCTCTGCACTCCGCCTGCTGGCCGCGCACCACTTTTGGTTTGACATTGAAAGTCTTCAGCCATAGGCCAAAGTGGGGCTTAATGCGGAGGAAGGCCTCACACACGACGATGAACTCTGAGATGTTGAGGATGAAATTTGGGGCCAGATCATGGAAATCCAGGCCGTAGTAGAACATGAGCCCCCGGACGAATGAGTGGAGAGGGAATCCCAGTCCGCGGAGGAAATGGGTAGGAAACACTACCCTCTCGTGGGGCCTGGGGGTGGGGATGAACTGCCCCGCATCCGGGAGCCGATGCGCGATGTCCGCGGACAAGTATCTGGCTCCCCTCAGCTTCTTGATGTGTCCCTCCGTGATGGAGGAGACCATCCACTTGCCTCCTGCTCCGGACATGGTTGGAGAGGGTTGAGGGAGAAAATGTGGGCTTGGGCGCTGGAGCTTGAGTGTGCGAGAATGGATGAGCGAAGGAGGAAGAAGGCGTGGATAGAAAAAGGTGAACCCTTGTCCCTTTATATGGGCGGATGAAACTATGCGTCCCCACCAACCTGGTAAAACCCGCTCGTCCCCCAAGCGCCGTAATTGATGGCACGGTTGGGTTACCCACGTCCGTATTGATCAAAATCCTGTGATAAGGGGACATGATATCTGCTTCGACAAGACGTGCCAAGGAAACCGCCTCGCAAAACGTGTTGAGGGTGGCTGTAAAAAATGGTTCGCATAAGGGCTTGGTTGTGGTGTGATGTCACATTACAGGATGCGTCAACAGATTAGATTTGTGGAAATGTTATTCTCTGTATGGTGGTATGTGGAACTTGTTCTGCAGAGACGGACACGATCCTCGTGTTCAAAATCTTCTACCCTGCAATGTCGAAGACAATCTGCACGCCGGACTCATCGTCATTGAAGCCTGGTTCAGGGGCTACTGAGGGAGTCCTGGATTAGGGGGTATCCGGACAGCCGGACTATAACCTTTGGCCGGACTGTTGGACTATGAACATACAAGATTGAAGACTTCGTCCCGTGTCTGGATGGGACTCTCCTTGGCGTGGAAGGCAAGCTTGGCAATACAGATATGTATATCTCCTTCCTTGTAACCGACTCTGTGTAACCCTAGCCCCCTTCCCTGTCTATATAAACCGGAGGGTTTAGGCAGTAGGACACAACAACAATCATACCATAGGCTAGCTTCTAGGGTTTAGCCTCTCTGATCTCGTGGTAGATCAACTCTTGTACTACCCATATCATCAATATTAATCAAGCAGGAGTAGGGTTTTACCTCCGCCGAGAGGGCCCGAACCTTGGTAAAAACATCGTGTCCCTTGTCTCCTGTTACCATCCACCTAGACGCATAGTGCGGGACCCCCTACCGGAGATCCGCCGGTTTTGACACCGACATGCATGATGGCTATATTCTCTAATTTTTGTGAAAAGATTGTTGAGGTTTTCATGGATGACTTCTTTGTTTATGGGAAGTCTTTTGATGATTGTTTAAGCAAGCTTGATTGAGTTTTGCAGAGATGTGAACAAACAAATCTTGTCTTTAATTGGGAGAAGTGCCACTTTATGATGAATGAAGGCATTGTCTTGGGTCATAAAATTTCTGAAATAGGTATTGAAGTGGATCAAGCTAAGGTTGATGCAATTGAGAAAAGGCCATGTCCTAAGGACATCAAAGGTATTCGTAGTTTCCTAGGTCATGCTGGTTTCTATAGGAGATTTATCAAAGACTTTTCTAAAATTTCTAGGCCTCGTACTAATCTCTTTCCAAAGGATATTCCTTTTGTTTTTACGATGATTGTCTTGAAGCCTTTGAAACACTCAAGAAAGGCTTAATTACTGCACCTATTGTTCAACCACCTGATTGGAACTTGCCTTTTGAAATTATGTGTGATGCTAGTGATTATGCTGTTGGTGTTGTTCTAGGACAAAGAGTTGATAAGAAATTGAATGTTATTCATTATGCTAGTAAAACTCTAGACATTGCTCAAAGAAATTATGCTACTACTGAAAAAGAATTCTTAGCAGTGGTGTTTGCTTGTGATAAATTTAGACCTTATATTGTTGATTCCAAAGTAACGGTTCACACATACCATGCTACTATTAAATATCTTATGGAAAAGAAAGATGCTAAACCTATACTTATTCGTTGGGTTCTCTTGTTACAAGAATTTGGTTTACATATCATTTGTAGAAAAGGAGCTGAGAACCCAGTAGTTGATAACTTGTTTAGGCTTGAAAATATGCTTGATGACCCACTACCTATTGATGATAGCTTTCCAGATGAGCAGTTAGCTGCAATAAATGTGGCCAATAGTACTCCTTGGTATGCTGACTATGCTAATTACATTGTTGCTAAATATTTACCACCTAGCTTTACATACCAGCAAAAGAAAAAAAATTCTTCTATGATTTAAGACATTACTTTTGGGATGACCCACATCTTTATAAAGAAGGAGTAGATGGTATTATTAGACGTTGTGTACCTAAGCATGAACAGGGACAAATCCTACGGAAATGTCACTCCGAGGCTTATGGAGGGCATCATGCTGGAGATAGAACTGCTCATAAGGTATTGGAGTCTGGATTTTATTGGCCTACTCTCTTCAAGGATGCCCGTAAGTATGTCTCATCTTGTGATGAATGTCAAAGAATAGGTAATATCGGTAAGCGTCAAGAAATTCCTATGAATTATTCACTTGTTGTTGAACCATTTGATGTTTGAGGATTTGATCACATGGGACCTTTTCCTTCCTCTAATGGGTATACACATATTTTGGTTGCTATTGATTATGTTACTAAATAGGTAGAAGCTATTCCAACCAGTAGTGCTGATCACAACACCTCTATTAAAATGCTTAAGGAAGTTATTTTCCCAAGGTTTGGAGTCCCTAGATATTTAATGACTGATGGTGGTTCACACTTTATTCATGGTTCTTTCCGTAAAATGCTTGCCAAGTATGATGTTAACCATAGAATTGCATCACCTTATCATCCTCAGTCTAGTGGTCAAATTGAACTTCACAATAGAGAAATCAAATTAATTTTGCAAAATACTATCAATAGGTCCCGGAAGAATTGGTCTAAGAAATTAGATGATGCACTTTGGGCTTATAGAACAACATATAAAAATCCAACGGGTACGTCTCCTTATAAAATGGTTTATGGAAAAGCTTGTCATTTACCTCTTGAGTTAGAACATAAAGCATTTTGGGCAGTTAATGAACTCAATTATGACTTCAAACTTGCTGGTGAAAATATGTTATTTGATATTAGCTCTTTAGATGAATGGAGAACCCAAGATTATGAAAATACAAAATTATTCAAAGAAAAAGTCAAAAGATGGCATTACAAAAGAATGCAAAAGCGTGAGTTTAAAGTTAGAGAATATGTTCTTCTGTACAACTCTCGTTTTAGATTTTTTGCAGGAAAGCTCCTCTCAAAATGGGAAGGCCCATATGTCATCAAGGAGGTTTACCGGTCTGGTGCCATCAAAATAAATAATTCCGAAGGTACTAGCCTGAGGGTTGTCAATGGGAAACGAATAAAGCATTATATCTCAGGTACGCCTATTAATGTTGAAAGTAATATTATCCAAACTTTGACACCGGAAGATCACATAAAAGAGTCCTTCCGGAACACTCCAGAATCGTGAAAATAAGGAGGTACGTGATACGGTAAGTAAACGGACTCCGAAAAATCTGCAAAAATATTTTCTGTCAGTTTTGGAATATTTTAGAATTTTGGAAATAAAGAAACTCCCAGGAAGCGTCCCCTGGTGGGCACAAGACACCAGGGCGCGCCAGGCATGCCTGGCGCGCCCAGGTGGGTTGTGTCCACCTGGGACATCTTCCGTACTGCGTTTTTCTTCCGTATGCTTATCCTTTAAGATAAAAAGATCTATATATACTTCCCGAACCTGTTAACCACCGTATCGCGAAGAAATCCTCTGTTCTCTTTTCTTGTTGTTTCCTGCGTAGATCTAAAAATATGTCGTCCCAAGACTCCGACGGACAGAGCTATGTATCACATCTCATTGTTGACCCAAAGACCTATGGGGACCTATCTCCTTACGGTCGAACTACGGATGATGAGGAGGATGCTCATTTGATGAGGATCAATGATTCAAGTTCGGAGGAGGAGGATGTCCCTCTACCTCAACCTGGGGATATGCACGTGGAGTTCAAGAAGTCTAGTCTCCCTAAGAGAGCTAATCGGTCTAATAACCGATCTATTCCTTCTCGTTTTCGGCAGAAAAGCAAAGAAGATCTATGTGACAAGATCTTGAAGCTGGAGTTGGAGGTCGATGATTTAAAAGAGGTAATTTCTCTCCTCAACTACAATATGAAAAAGATGAAGGCACAATTGTCATCACCACCACCATCTTCTTCACCACCCAAGGAGAATTGAGTGTCGGGTATGGGCACTCCCATTGGCTTCCGCCAAGCTTGGGGAGGTGCCCCGGTATCGTAACATCCCACTGTCCTTTTGCTTTTATTTATCTTAGTTCAATCTTTTGCTTTAGATGAAATAAAGTTTACTTCGACCCCTTCTTCTTTGAGAGTTTGCTTAGTGATCTATCATTGTAATCGTGTGCAAGTTATATAATAAAGTTAGTTTGAGTTTTTGCTTTCTTTACTTTCATGTTGCAATTAAAGAAAAGGAATAAGAAAGAAAGAAAAATAAAAAGGAAGTAAAATAAAGAAAGTAAATAAATCAATAAGATCATATACTAATCCTATGGTAGGTGATGGCACCACATAAGGAAAAGTATAAGTAGAAAATTTTATTAGAGATTGACAAACATAGCATTAGTCAATGATGCAACTCATGAAAGAATTAATAAGGGAAGACAAGATTCACATATATATATACTATCCTAGAAATCTTTTGTGATTGTGAGCCCTCATCAAAATATTATATGCCAAAATTGTTGACATTGGACAAGGAAGATAACTTAATGGTTTATGTTTTTTTATATTCACATAGAAGTCATATTGTCATAGATCCTTTAACATGTGATGCTTACCCCTTATCTTTGCTAGCCAAAGATTTCGCACTAAGTAGAGATACTACTTGTGCATCCAAAAACCCTTAAACCCAAACCTTTTTCAAGTGTCCACCATACCTACCTAGGGATTGAGCAAGATCCCTCAAGTAAGTTGTCATCAGTGCAAAAAGGCAATAAAATTGCTTCTAAATATATGAGATCATTTAGTGTAAGAGAAAATTGAGCGTTGTGCGAACTTGGATGACAAAGAATAAAAGGGACAAACTGCATAATAAAGGTTGTCATCTTAAGGGGCAATACAACATGACGTTCTCTTGCACTAAGTGATTGAGCAAAAAAATAAGCGCATGGCAACCTCTGCTTACCTCTGCGAAGGGCCTATCTTTTACTTTTATGAATTTACATTTATGCAAAGAGTCAAAGTTGTCCTTCTATTCCTTTTATTTTTCTCCTTTGGCAAGCATCATGTGATGAGCAAATATGTAGGCACATATGTCCAGTTGAATATAGATAGCATGAGTTATTATTGTTGACATCACCCTTGAGGTGAGTATGTTGGGAGGCGAAACTAAAAGCCCCTATCTTTGTATGTGTCCGGTTGGAACATTTTGCTCATGGGTACAAGGTGAGTGTTAGCAATCATAGAAGACTATATGATGGTTGAGTATGTGGACTTGCCAAAAGGCTTCGACACATGACCCTTCCTGAAAAGATGATGAATTGTAGTTGCAAAGTTGACTGAGAACATAGTTTGTTGGTTTCTAATAGAGTTTTTGCTTTATACTTCTATTGTGTGATGAACTATTACTTATTCATGAGAAGTATATGATAAAATTTCTATGATAAGAGTTCTATGTTTAATTTTGTTGCTATTATAATAATCAACAAGATGCTTCTATGTCCGTATTTTGTTTTTATCGACAACTCTCTCCCAAAGCATGTGGACACTTTTTTCGATTTTGGTTTTCGCTTGAGGACAAGCAAGGTCTAAGCTTGGGGGAGTTGATACGTCCATTTTTAATCATGTTTTCTTACTGTTATTTATAATGTTTTTATCCATAATAATGCCTTTTGGAGTAATTCTAATGCCTTTTCTCTCATAATTTGCAAGGAACACACCAAGAGGGAGAATTCGTGCAGCTGGAAATCTGGACCTGGAAAAGCTACGTCAGGCCTCCTATTCTGCACAACTCCAAATAAGCTGAAACTTCACATAGATTTTTTATGGAATATTTAAGAAATACTTGAGCCAATAACCATCAGAGGGGGCCACCAGGTGAGGAGAACCCACTTGGGCACGCCAAGCCCCCCAGGCACGCCATTGTGGGTTCTGGCCTCCTCGGCCCACCTCCGGTGCCCATCTTCTGGTAATAAGTGATCTTGACCTAGAAAAAAAAGGAGAAGGCTTCCGAAACGGAGCACCGCCGTCTCGATGTGGAACTTGGGCAGGAGCACTTTTTCCCTCCGACGGAGCGATTCCGCCGGGGGAACTTCCCTCCCGAAGGGGGAAATCATCGTCATCATCATCACCAACAACTCTCCCATCTTGGGGAGAGCAATCTCCGTCGACATCTTCAACAACACCATCTCATCTCAAACCCTAGTTCATCTCTTGTATTCAATCTTGTTATCGGAACTATAGATTGGTGCCTGTGGGTGACTAGTAGAGTTGATTACTATATGGTTTATTTGGTGGAAGATTATATGTTCAGATCCATTATGATATTTAATACTCTTGTGATCATGAGCATGTTTATCATTTAGGAGTAGTTACTTTTGTTCTTGAGGTCATGGGAGAAATCATGTTGCAAGTAATCATGTGAACTTGATATGTGTTTGATACTTTGATAGTATGTATGTTGTTATTCCCTTAGTGGTGTCATGTGAATGTCGACTACATGACACTTAGCCATATTTGGGCCTAAGGGAATGCATTGTGGAGTAGCAATTAGCTGATGGGTTGCGAGAGTGACAGAAGCTTAAACCCCAGTTTATGTGCTATTCTGTAAGGGACTGATTGGATCCTAGAGTTTAATGCAATGGTTAGAATTTATTCTTAGTACTTTTCTCGTAGTTGAGGATGCTTGCGGGAGGGTTAATCATAAGTAGGAGTTTTTTTCAAGTAAGAACAACACCTAAGCACCGGTCCACCCACATATCAAATTATCAAAGTAGCGAACACAAATCAAACCAACATAATGAAAGTGACTATATGAAATTCCCGTGTACCCTCAAGAAAGCTTTGCTTATCATAAGAGACCGTTTTGGCCTATCCTTTGCCTCAAAAGGATTGGGCTACCTTGCTGCATAGTTGTTACTATTATCGTTACTTGCTCATTACAAATTACCTTGCTATCAAACTACTCGCTACTTACAATTTCAGCACCTGTAGACACTACCTTACTGAAGACTACTTGTTATTTCCTTCCGCTCCTCGTTGGGTTTGACACTCTTACTTATTGAAAAGAGCTAGAATTGATCCCCTATACTTGTGGATCATCCAACTACTTTCCAATTTGCTAGGAGGTACAATTACCTCATCAAGTTCTACTTTCCTCCCACTCACTTCTTTCGAGAGAAACTCCTTCTCTATAAAGGATCCATTCTTAGCAATGGATACCTTGCCTTCGGATATGTGATAGAAGGTGTACCCAACAGTTTCCTTTGGGTATCCTATGAAGTCGCATTTCTACGATTTGGGTTCGAGCTTATCAGGTTGAAGGTTTTTCACATAAGCATCGCAGCCCCAAACTTCAAGAAACGACAACTTAGGTTTCTTGCTAAACCACAGTTGATATGGTGTCGTCTCAACAGATTTAGATGGTGCCCTATTTAACGTGAATGCAGTTGTCTCTAATGCATAACCCCAAAACGATAGTGGTAAATCGGTAAGAGACATAGATTGCACCATATCCAATAAAGTATGGTTATGATGTTCGGACATACCATTACACGGTGGTGTTCCAGGTGGCGTGAGTTGTGAAACTTATTCCACATTGTTTTAGATGAAAGCCAAACTCTTAACTCAAATATTCGCCTCCACGATCAGATCGTAGAAACTTTATTTTCTTGTTATGATGATTCTCCACTTCACTCTGAAATTCTTTGAACTTTTTAAATGTTTCAGACTTGTGCTTCATTAAGTAGATATACCCATATCTGGTCAAATCATCTATGAAGGTCAGAAAATAAGGATAGCCGCCGCGAGCCTCAACACTCATTGGACCGTATACATCGGTATGTATTGTTTCCAATAAGTCATTGGCTCGCTCCATTGTTCTGAAGAACTGAGTTTTAGTCATCTTGCCCATGAGGCATGGTTTGCAAGTATCAAATGATTCATAATCAAGTGATTCCAAAAATCCATCGGCATGGAGTTTCTTCATGCGCTTTATACCAATATGACCTAAACGGCAGTGCCAAAAATATGTTGCACTATCATTATAAACTTTGCATCTTTTGGCATCAATATTATGTGTATCACTGCGACCGAGATTCAGTAAACCATTTAAATTGGATGTAAGACCATAGAAGGTTTTATTCATGTAAATAGAACAACAATTATTCTTTGACTTAAATGAATAACCTTATCGCAATAAACATGATCCAATCATATTCATGCTCAACGCAAACACCAAATAACATTTATTTAGTTCCAATACTAATCCCGAAGGTAGAGGGAGTATGCGATGGTGATCTTATCAACCTTGGAATCATTTCCAACACACATCGTCACCTCGCCCTCAACTTGTCTTTGTTCATTTTGTAACTCCCGTTTCAAGTTACTAATCATAGCAACTGAACCGGTATCAAGTACCTGTTGGGGAACGCAGTATTTCTAAAAATTTATCTACGATCATGCAAGATCTATCTAGGAGATGCATAACAACGAGCAGGGAGGGTGTGTCCACATACCCTCGTAGACCGAAAGCGGAAGCGTTTAGTAATGCGGTTGATGTAGTCAAACTTCTTCGCGATCCAACCGATCCAAGCACCGAACGTACGGCACCTCCACAATCAGCACACGTTCAGCTTGATGACGTCCCTCAAACTCTTGATCCAGTTGAGGCTGAGGGAGAGTTCCGTCAGCACAACGGCGTGGCGATGGTGATGATGACGTTACCGGCGCAGGGCTTCGCCTAAGCACTACGACGATATGACCGAGGTGTGTAACTGTGGAGGGTGGCACCGCACACGGCTAAGAGAAGACATGGTGTGACTTTGGGGTGCCCCCTCCCACGTATATAAAGGGGGGAGGGAAGGTGGCCGGCCCAATGAGGGGCGCGCCATGGGGGAGAGTCCTACTTGGACTCCTGGTCCAAGTAGGATTCGCCCCTGGGAGTCCAAGTAGGATTCGCCCCCCCTTTCCTATCCCGACAAAGAGAAGGAGGGAAGGAGGAGGAGAGGAGAAGGAAATGGGGGGGGGGGAGGCACCCCCCAACCCTAGTCCAATTCGGTTTAGGCTTGGGGGGAGCGCCACCACATGGCAGCCGCCTCCTCTCTCCACTAGGGCCCATGAAGGCCCATTAACTCTGGGGGGGCGGGGGTTCTGGTAAACCCCGGTACTCCAGAAAATGCCCGAACCTTTTTGAAACCATTTCGGTGTCCAAACATAACCTTCCAATATATCAATCTTTATGTCTCGACCATTTCGAGACTCCTCGTCATTTCTGTGATCTCATCCGGGGCTCCGAACAAACTTTGGTTCATCAAAACACATAACTCATAATACAAATCATCATCGAACGTTAAGCGTGCGGACCTTATGGGTTCGAGAACTATGTAGACATGACCGATACACATCTCTGGTCAATAACCAATAGCGGAACCTGGATGCTCATATTGGCTCCTACATATTCTACGAAGATCTTTATCGGTCAAACTGCATAACAACATACGTTGTTCCCTTTGTCATCGGTATGTTACTTGCCCAAGATTCCATCATCGGTATCATCATACCTAGTTCAATCACATTACCGGCAAGTCTGTTTACTCTTTCCATAATTGTTGGGGATATGACTATTGGATATGACCCACCCAGGAGGGGTCGGATTATTCCAATAGCGATTCATTTAGACGAAGCCCATGAGTATGTTAAAGATGGCGGTTCATGAAGTAGGCTTGTTAAAGGGCCCAAACCTAAAGGCGGCTTAAGGCCCGTGAGTATAAACCGCCATGTATGTGTGACTTGTGTTGTAAGGTATGTAAGATAAGTTACTGGGCCGGACACGTTTGTATGAGCCGGCCGGGACTCTGTAGGCCGCGGGACGTCAACCCATGTATATAAGGGGATGACCTGGCAGTGGCTTAGGGCAAGAAAACAACAGATCGAAAGCTAGGCCAAGCGTATTCTCTCCCTGGTAATCGAAACCCTAATGATACCACCTCAAACTATTAGGCTTTTACCTTCACCGCAAGGGGACGAACCAGTATAAACTCCTCGTGTCCTTTGTCCCGTTTAAACCCCTTTAAGCTAACTTTGTTGCAATGGCTCCACAACTAATTAAGTCCTTCCACGAGGACATCTGCCGTGACAATTCCACGACAGTTGGCGCCCACCGTGGGACCTGCGCACGGTGGTATTGAGTTCTTGAAGGGCAGCTTCGAAGGGATCAAGGGATACCCTGTGGGCCGGATGACCAAGATTCGTCGCGGCAAGCTCTACATTGACGACACAGGCTGGGGCCCCGAGGCTGGCTCAATTGAGTACGGGTACCGAGTCCCCTTCGTCGGAATCCACGTCTTCATTGGCAAGATCGGCGAACTGGGCCCTGAGCGGGACATTTGCACCGACATCATCGAAACCTCTCAGCGTGCACGACCCGCCCGAGTTCTACCCACCTTGAAGCGTGCCTTCATTGGGTTCATCCATGGGGCTAAGTTGGAAAGCTCTATGTCTGGCGGTGAGACGGGCATATACTCTGATGGTGGGTCGTCCACGGGTGAGACCAACTCAATGTATCAACTACAAGACGTTGGGGGCTGTTCCGATGGCGACAGTATTCGGAACCCCCATGAGCCGCCGAACAGGGTGGCAATCTTCATGGCTGGCACCCAGCCGGTTCTCGGTTCGACAGCCGCCGCGGCTATGACTTCCAATGAAGTGGCAGTGACGGCAACAGGCGCTGGCGTGTCAGCACGCCCACCAGCTGAAGTTTTAATGGATCTGTTGGAGGACCTGGCGACTCTGATGGGGGTGGAGGTAACCCCAGATAACCAGGAACAACATAATGTGGATGTGGCTAAATTGCGCGATGAGATAGCGCAAGCCAAGGTAGAACTGGCGGCGGAAAACACTAGGATGGCTGCAGAGCGGGCTGTTTTGAACGCCCAAGCGCAGCGGATTCAAGCAGTTTCATACCGGCTTCTAGTGGATGAGGACGCTTCAAACGAAGTCTTGAGGAGAAAGCACCGGAGTCGTCTGCCCTCGGTTTATGAGTCGAGGAACCTCTTCAACACACCCGAGACGGGGGCCAGTAACCCGCCAATGATAAACCGGATGACTGAAGCGCCAGGGGGTGGAGTGCCGGTTCAGCCGCACGTGATAGGTTCTCTGCATATGAATAACACCCCGCCTCAGCATGTGGTGACGCCGCTGGGTCATTATTCCACCCCTTTAGACAATATGATTGTTGCAGCTACGCGGTTGGCGGCTATACCAGTCGAGGGCAAGACCCCGACGGCGGTTGAAATCCAAAGGGCCAGGGAACTTCTTCCGACAGCGCTGGTGCAGCAGCAGGCTTATTCTTATAGTCGTGATCGGATTCATTCGACCCCTTGTCCAAGCCGGCGCTATAGTAGGCACATTGACTCGCCAGCGGTTTCGAGTACTGAGCAGCGCCATAATCAACCTCATGGGCATGACCCGGTGCGTAATGGTGCCAATGCACATGATTTGTAGGACTAGGCCAGAGCACGTTGGGAGGCCGAGCTGGCGGCTCAGCTGGCGGCTCATCAGCACGTGCCGGTTTACCCGACAGCTTAAGTGGATGCTGGTGTGACCTCTAGGGCTTGGGGTGTGCCATGCTTAACGGCGGCTCTGCGAAACAAGCGTCTGCCCAAGGACTTCAAGGGCCCTCGTAAGGTGCCTAATTACACAGCAGATCAGCCCCCTGAGGCTTGGGTGAAGAGTTATGAGATGGCTATGGAGATGCTGGATGTTAGTGATGCTGCATGCGCTAAGTATTTCACCATGATGCTGGAAGGGATGGCTCGTACTTGGTTGAAGGGGCTGCCGGCCAATTCCATCGGGTCATGGCAGAGTTGAATGCCCGGTTTATCCAGAATTTTAAGGATACGTGCAAACCACCTATGTCGACCGTGGATTTGGTTTCTTGTGTTCAAGCTGAGGGTGAATCAACAACCAGCTGGGTGCGCCGGGTCTCGACTATCATACATTCTTCAGATAACATCAACGTCGGCTCAGCGGTTCTAATGTTGGAGAAAAATTGCCGTTTCATTCCACTCAAGCAGATGCTTGGGCGGCTTAAGCGTCATTGCAATGACATGGGGGAGCTTATGGAGGCTCTTGTCAAGTATGCCGACTCTGATGGTACCAAGGACCCCCGACTCTGAGGATGAAAGATCGGGAAAGGGAAAGAAGAGTAGTACCATGAAGGGACATCAGTAGAACCCTACCAATCAGGGTGGCAACGGTAAGCGCAAAGATGATGATTTTGTGGCTAACACCGGTGCATGGAATTATAACCAGCGTCGCAAGGGGACGCCGACTCAAGGGACAAAATTTGACCTTGAAGCAATATTGAATCAGCCATGTCCCAAGCACGGAACGGAGGAGAAGCCGGCTACCCACCTGTGGAAGGATTGTAGTATCATGAGACACTTCAGGGAGTCTGTCCAGCACAACCATGGCCCGAACGGTGGTTCAGGATCCGGCTCTCATGGTCTGGGTCATGGAGGCGGCGGCTCAAATTCCGAGTTTCGCGGCCAAGGCAATCAAGGTGGTTATAACCAGCAGAATAATCAGGGAAATCAGCAGCAGCAATAGTCTGGTTATCATAGCAACTCGAAGCAATTGATTAGTGGATAGTACCATGTCTTCACCACCATCCTGTTTAAGTGGGATCAAAAGCTTCATAAGAGGGCAGTGAATGCTGTTGAGCCGGCCGTGCCACATTATTTACGATGGTCAAAACAGCGTATTGTGTGGAGTCATGAGGATCATCGCCCCAGGTTGATAATCTAGGTCACCTAGCTCTGGTGATGGCACCTCAGGTTGGGGGCTATAAATTTACTAAGGTACTCATGGATGGAGGCAGCAGCATTAATATACTTTATTATGAAACCTTCCGTCGCATGGGACTGACTGACAAAAATCTTAAGCCGTCAAACACTGTGTTCCACGGTGTGGTGCCGGGTAAGTCGGCGTATCTAGTGGGTAAGATATCTTTGGAAGTTGCCTTTGGAGATGAGCATGATTCCATATCTGAAACTCTGACCTTCGAAGTAGTCAAGATCAAGAGCCCTTATCATGCTCTGTTTGGGTGGCCGGCTTACGCTAAATTTATGGCAAGGCCTTGTTATGTTTACTTGCAGCTTAAGATGCTAGGTTACAAGGGCACTATCACAGTGCATGGGAGTCACAAGGTGGCCTTGGAGTGTGAAGAAGGCGATGCTGCTTATGCTGAGTCTGTTTGTGCAATGGAGGAGCTGAAATTTTATAAGGACAATGTTGACCCAACGGACATGACGTCCTTGAAGAAGCCGGCCACAGAGCATGATCCTTTGCTAAAGTTTAAATCAGCAGATGACACCAAGATGGTTGATTTTGTTCCTGGTGACTCATCTCAGCAGTTCAGCATCAGTGCTAACCTGGATCCAAAATAGGAAAGCGCGCTCATCGAGTTCATCCGTGAGAACCGGGATATCTTTGCATGGAAGCCTTCTGATCTACCAGGTGTACCAACGGAACTCGCTGAGCACACTCTTAATATTGATCCGAAGTTTAAGACGGTCAAGCAATTTCTTCATCGTTTTAATGAGGAGAGGCGGAAGGCCATTGGTGAAGAAGTGGCCCGGCTCTTGGCGGCGAGGTTTATCGTTGAAGTTTTTCATCCTGAATGGTTGGCTAACCCGGTGTTGGTGCTTAAGAAGAATGGCACTTGGCGAATGTGTGTAGACTACACGGACTTAAACAAGGCTTGTCCGGCTGATCCATTTGCTCTCCCGCGTATTGATCAATTCATTGATGCTACGGTGGGTTGTGAGCGTTTGAGTTTTTTTGATGCTTACTCTGGTTATCATCAGATCAAGATGGCAGTTAAGGACCAGGAGAATACATCTTTCATTACTCCGTTTGGAGCCTTCTGCTATGTGTCTATGCCTTTTGGGCTCAAGAGTGCCCAGGCGACTTACCAGCGGTTTGTGCAGAATTTCCTTCACAATCAAGTCTGGCGTAATGGTCATGCTTACGTAGATGACATTGTGGTGAAATCCAGGAATAAGGAGACCTTGATTGATGATTTGAAGGAGACGTTTGGCAATCTCCGGGTTTATAAAATGATGCTTAACCCGACCAAGTGTGTTTTTGGTGTACTGACGGGTAAGCTTTTGGGTTTTCTGGTTTCTAACAGAGGCATTGAAGCTAACCCAGAGAAGATCAAAGCTATTACTTCCCTGGCTAAGCCGGTATGTGTCAATGATGTTCAGCATTTGGCGGGTCGTATTGCGGCCTTAAGCCGGTTCATAAGCCGGTTAGGTGAGAAACCTATACGTCTTTACCAGATGATGAAGAAAATAGATCACTTTGTTTGGAGTGATGCTGCTAATCAAGCATTTGAGGATCTGAAGAGACAGTTGGCTGAGCCGCCCGTTCTTGCTGCTCCCATTGATAAAGAGCCCTTGCTGTTATATGTGGCTACCAATATCCGAGCTGTTAGCGTTGCTATTGGGGTGGAGAGGAAGGAAACATGCAAAGAACATCTGGTTCAATGGCCAGTTTACTACATAAGCGAGGTACTTATTGAGTCCAAGCAGAGGTATCCGCATTGGTAGAAGCTTGTGTATGGGGTCTTCATGGCAAGCAGGAAGCTCAAATAGTATTTTCTTGGTCATCCCATTACTGTGGTTAGCTCTGCTCCTTTAGGGGATATCATCCAGAATCAAGAAGCCACAGGTCGGGTAGCCAAGTGGGTCATTGAGCTTGGACCCCATGGTCTAAAGTATGTGCCTCGTACGGCCATCAAATCACAAGCACTCGTGGATTTTATCAAGGATTGGACAGAGTTGCAGACACCTGAGGAAATGCTGGATAACACATATTGGACTATTCACTTTGATGGATCCAGGCAGTTGGAAGGCTCTGGGGCTGGAGTTGTTTTGACTTCCCCACGAGGTGATAAATTTTCTTATGTTCTCCGGTTAATGTTCCCTTGTACTAACAATGCAGCTGAGTATGAGGCCTTGCTCCACGGTCTTCAGATGGCTAAAGAAATAAACTTAAGTCGGGTGCTTTGGCGATTCAGATCTGGAAGCTCACCAAGTTTCTGGCACTTGGGATTCTAAGGATCCACTCATGGCGGCTTATCGTCGAGAGGTTGATGCTACTGCGGGTCACTTCAAGGGTTATCAAGTTGAACATATTGATCGCAGGAAGAATGAGGCGGCTGATACTTTAAGCCAGTTAGGGTCTCAGCATAAGCCGGTGCCACCTAACACGTTCTTAGATATTCTGCTTAACCCTTCTGTCAAAATACCTACAGAGGAGGATCTTGCTATTCCTCACCCGGAGGTACAATTGGTGGCGGCTCTTCACGCTATTCTTGATTGGACAGTTCCGTATCTGGCTTACATGACCCTGGGTGAGGTTCCTGAGGATGAGATCTTGGCCAGACAGATAACCCAGTGGTCTAAGTCAATGTCGATTGTCAACGGGGAGTTGCACCATCGCAGTGTCACAGGGGTGTTTCAACGTTGCGTCTCTCCTAAAGAAGGCTGTGAGATTCTGCGAGAGATTCACGAAGGAGATTGTGGTCATCATGCCGGCTCTAAATCTCTTGTAGCCAAGGCTTTCCGTCATGGGTTTTATTGGTTGACGGCTCATGCTGATGCTGATGATTTGGTCAGCAAATGTGACGGTTATCAGAAGTTTTCACGACAAGCTCATGTGCCGGCTCAAGAATTGAGGATGATTCCAATTACTTGGCCATTTGCGATTTGGGGGCTTCATATGCTTGGGCCTTTTAAGAGGTCCCAAGATAAGAAGACCCACCTTTTGGTGGCAGTTGACAAGTTCACTAAGTGGATTGAAGCAGAGCCGGTTAGCAAGTGTGATGCCGCAACGGCAGTTCAATTCATCAAGAAGGTGATTTTCCATTTTGGCTTCCCCACAGCATTATAACAGATAATGGCACTAATCTGTCTGAGGGTGCTAATAAATAATTTTGTCAACGAGAGCATATTCGACTTGATGTCTCCTCTGTGGCTCACCCCCGGTCCAATGGTCAAGCGGAACGAACTAATCAAGAGATTCTGCGAGGCATCAAGCCCCGGCTTATGGTTCCTTTTACAAAGAACGCCGGGTTGTTGGGTGGAGGAGTTACCCTCAGTGTTATGGAGTATCAATACAACCCCTAATAGATCTACGGGTTACACACCTTTCTTCATGGTTTATGGAGCAGAGGCGGTTCTCCCTAGTGACATCCGTCACGATTCACCCCGGGTGGCGGCTTACGTTGAAGCTGATAACGAAAAGGTACGTCAAGATGCACTTGACCTGTTAGATGAGGAGCGTGACCTCGTGGCGGCTCGTTTGGCGATTTATCAACAAGATCTACGTCATTATCACAGCCGCGGGGTCAAAACCAGAACCTTGCAGGAAGGCGACTTAGTGCTCCGGCTCATCTAGGATTAGACGGATATGCATAAGCTATCACCGCCATGGGAAGGACCTTTTGTGGTCAGCAAGAATCAGCATAATGGGTCATACTATCTTATCAATGTTCGAGACCACAAGGACTCACGCAAGTCGGAGGAGGAGACCCGTCGGCCGTGGAATATTGCTCATCTTCGGCCCTACTATACTTAAGCCACCGGCTCTCATGATGTACATAGTCTGATGATGTATATATTATCAATAGTATAATAAATCCGACATCCGTGATAATTCAGGGCCTCTGTCGTTTCACTTATTCGAAGCCGAGTCTTTATCATCGTTGTCGGTGTCAAAACCGGTGGATCTCGGGTAGGGGGTCCCGAACTGTGCGTCTAGGCGGATGGTAACATGAGACAAGGGACACGATGTTTTTACCCAGGTTCGGGCCCTCTCGATGGAGGTAAAACCCTACTCCTGCTTGATTGATCTTGATGATATGGGTATTACAAGAGTTGATCTACCACGAGATCATGGAGGCTAAACCCTAGAAGCTAGCCTATGGTATGATTGTTGTTGTTGGTCCAACGGACTAAACCCTCCGGTTTATATAGACACCAGAGGGGGCTAGGGTTACACAGAGTCGGTTACAAGGAAGGAGATCTACATATCCGTATTGCCAAGCTTGCCTTCCACGCCAAGGAGAATCCCATCCAGACACGGACCGAAGTCTTCAATCTTGTATCTTCATAGTCCAACAGTCCCGCGAAAGGTTATAGTCCGGCTGTCCGGATACCCCCTAATCCAGGACTCCCTCAGTAGCCCCTGAACCAGGCTTCAATGACGATGATTCCGACACGCAGATTGTCTTTGGCATTGCAAGGCGGGTTCCTCCTCCGAATACTTCATAGAAGATTTTGAACACGAGGATCGTGTCCGGCTCTGCAAAACAAGTTCCACATACCACCGTAGAGAGAATAATATTTCTACAAATCTAATCTGCTGACGTATCCTGTAGTGTGACATCACACCACAGCCAAGCCTTTATTCGAATCGTTTTTTACAGCCGACCTCAGCGTGTTTCGCGAGGTGGTTTCCTTGGCACATCTTGTCGAAGCAGAGATCGTGTCCCCTTATTGCGGGATTCTCATCAATACGGACGTGGGTAACCCAACCACGCCATTGATTACGTCGCTTGGGGGATAAGCGAGTTTTATCAGGCTTGTGGGGACGTATAGTTTCGTCCGCCCATATAAAGGGATAAGGATTCACCTTTTTCTACCCACGCTTTCTTCCTCCTTGCTCATCCATTCTCGCGCACTCGAGCTCCAGCGCCCAAGTCCACATTCTCTTCCTCAACCTTCTCCAATCATGTCCGGAGCAGGAGGCAAGTGGATGGTCTCCTCCATCACGGAGGGACACATCAAAAAGCTGCGCGGGGGCGGATACTTAGCCGCGGATATCACGCATCGGCTGCCAGCCGCGGGGCAGATCGTCCCTACCCCGGAACCTTACGAAAGGGTGGTCTTCCTCACCCACTTCGTCCGCGGACTGGGGTTTCCCCTCCATCCATTCGTTCACGGCCTTATGTTCTATTATGGGCTGGACTTCCATGATCTGGCCCCAAATTTCATCCTCAACATCTCGGCGTTTATCGTTGTGTGTGAGGCCTTCCTCCGCATCAAGCCGCACTTCGGCCTATGGCTGAAAACCTTCAACGTCAAGCCGAAGGTGGTGAGCGGCCAGCAGGCGGAGTGCAGAGGCGCCGTGGTGGGCAAGACGCCCAACGTCACATGGCTTGAGGGCTCCTACATGGAGACCATAAAGGGGTGGCAATCGGGGTGGTTCTACATCACCGAGCCGAGCGACACCAAGTGGGTTGCGGCCCCTGAATGCCGATCCGGGATCCCCACGCGGCTTACCTCCTGGAAAGAGAAGGGCCTTCTCTGGGGAAATCCGGTAGAGCTGACTGGACTCTAGACCTGCATACAGAATATGATAAACAGGAAGCTCAAGCTTGTCAACATAGTCCAGGTCATGCTCATCCACCGGATCCTCCCATGTCAACCACGGGTAATCAATCTGTGGGAGTTCGACCTGGCCCAGCACCAGACTCTGAGCGAGCTCTTCGACACGATGCACAAGGACGTTTGGAAGGTGTTGTTTAAGAGTGCCGAGGTTCCCCCTCCCCTCACCAAGGATCGCGGGCTCAGCGCGTAGTGCCAAGCCGGCGTGGTACGCTCTTTTATTACTTACAGGGTATTTATTTTCCGCAGTATAATCATATGCGGGATCTAAGATCCCATACCTTTGACAGGAATGGCTGGAGACGACCGAACAGATTGACTGTCCGGCCCCTCTGCCCGAAGACCCAGCAGGCCCTCGTTTAGCGGAGATGCTGGTTCCGGCACCTTACGTGGTGCCGGAGAAGAAGGCCACGGGAACCCGAAAGAGTTCCCGGCGCCCGGTGGTATCGGACTCATCATCCGATGACTCTGAGATGCACGCCTCCCACGAAGATGAGGAGGAGCAAAAAGAAGCTTCTTCCCCTCTAGCCGGGGGAGAAAAGAAAAGGAAGGCCGCCCCAACCGGGGAGGCCGGAGGGTCCAAGAAGGGAAGGACTCTTCTTCCGGACCATTCTACCACCGCCGCCGACAGCAAAGACGAGTGGCCGCCCAGGGCCAAGCCCTTGGCGAAGTCGTAAGTATTTGGATGCCAGAGTAACTCATAGCGTACCTTTATTGCACAGCTTCTCCTAGCGCCGAATATAATCATGCAGTCCGCCCCGAGCCCGCGTCGATGTATCGTCGAGCGGTTCCTTGGATTCGTCAGATGTGAATAGCTTTTCACTTCCGACCGCCTCCTCTCCTCGCCCTACGGACAATGTTGAAGTATTGTCTCAAGGGGTTCCGAGCCGACGGGAGGTAGTCCTGGAGGTGCCTCAAGGCAACCTTCCGGACTCCAGGCGCAAAGGCAGCAAGGCCCCCAAGGGCCCCAAGTTCGGCCCTCCGCCGAACACCGCGCTGGAACCTCCAGTGGTTCCGGACTCCGGCAGGCGGCCCCCTGTCCAGAGGGGCAAGCCGTCCGTGCCGGTGACCTCCGTCCATCCGGAGGCACCGGATAATTTGCTGGAAGTGCTTAACGGCACTTCTATCGACAGGAAGCACCACACTATTATGAGTGCGGTGATCAAGAAGGTTAAGTCCGGCAAGAGCGGACTGACTGAAGCTTGTGCCAGCCTTCTAACAGGCTTTGAGGTAAGTATTTAAAATATAGGAAAATATTACCGCATAGACAGTAGCCCCTGATGCTTTGTTTGGTGTTCACAAAGAAAAGCCGAATAGAGGATCAAATCATATCTGCAGGAATCTAATACAAGTATGTATATATGCGTATGCAGGCTTCGTTGCTGACTTCTGCCGCACTGACTGCGGAGGTCGCCGTACTGAAGCAAAACCTTGAGTGGTCCGAGGAAGAGCTCGGCCTTCCAAGAGGCAGCTCGAGGAGGACAAAGGTAAGTAGTACCTTGTATATATATAAAAAAGATGTGGTTGCAAAAAATGATAGGATCATCATGGATATACTAGGGGCCACGACCGAGGTGGCGGCCCTGAAGCAAGTGATGTCCGAGGCCGAAAACAAAGCGACGACGGAGCGCACTAAGCGGGAGAAGCAAGAGGCACGGGTGGGCGAGGTGCAGCAAGAGCTCCAGGCTCTCGTGAAAAAGCACGAGACTTTGGAGCTTCACTCGAAGACGCGAGAGTCCGAGCTTGCCACTTCCCATGAGAGCGCAAAGCATGCCAAGGCCGAAGCCCAAAAAGCCCTCCAGGAAATTGAGGCGATGAAGAAGATAGCGGCGAGTAAGGAATTCATTATGCAAAGCAAGCATGTGAAAGTAAACTACTTGTTACTTACCCGAGTCCGGAGCTCTCCAGGAGCATTCGCAGATTTGCCCTGCAGCGTGTCAGATGCCGCAAAGTACTACCAAGCCGAGGAAGGGAGCTTGACGGAGAAGGTGTTATGGTCTCAGTAAACTGAGGCCAATCACCCTGTTCCCTTAAGCGACCAGCAGAAGCAATTGGTCGATGAGGTAGTCTTGGATTAGGGGGTGTTCGGATAGCCGGACTACATCTCCCGCCGGACTCCAGGACTATGAAGATACAAGATTGAAGACTCCGTCCCGTGTCCGAAAGGTTCTTTCCTTGGCATAGAAGGCAAGCTAGGCGTGCGGATATTCAAGATCTCTTACCAATGTAACCGACTCTGTGTAACCCTAACCCTATCCGGTGTCTATATAAACCGGAGGGTTGTAGTCCTTAGGACAGAATCATCTTCATACACAATCAAACCATAGGCTAGCTTCTAGGGTTAAGCCTCCTTGATCTCGTGGTAGATCTACTCTTGTACTACCCATATCATCAATATTAATCTAGCAGGAGTAGGGTTTTACCTCCACCGAGAGGGCCCGAACCTGGGTAAAACAAAGTGTCCCCTGTCTCCTGTTACCATCCGACCTTGACGCACAGTTCGGGACCCCCTACCCGAGATCCGCCGGTTTTGACACCGACACTGGTGCTTTCATTGAGAGTTCCTCTGTGTCGTCACCCTTAGGTTCGATGGCTCCTTCGATCATCAACGGCGAGGAGGTCCAGGGTCAGACTTTTCTCCCCTGACAGATCTTCGTCTTTGGCAGCTTCGCTCTGCGAGCCAACTCGCTTGGCCATCTAGAGCAGATCGAAAGCTACGGCCCTGGCCATCAAGTCAGGTTTGGAAGCTTAAACTACACGACGGATATCCGCGGAGACTTGATCTTCGACGGATTCGAGCCACAGCCAAGCGTGCCGCACTATCGAGAAGGGCATGATATAGCTCTGCTCCCGAACAGTGTCCTGGAGGCCGCATACGCTCCGGCCCCGATCCTTGATTCGGAGCCCGCTGTGTTCGTCGAGGAAGAACGGTTGGACGTCACCTCAGGGGCTGCGACGTTAAAAGCGATCGAGCCGAACGCCAGTCCCGCACTCCGCGTTGCCCATGACTCCAAGGAGCCGGATTATTCTCCGAACTCCAGGCTTCCCAAGCCCCTGCCGATCTAATCTGATTGGGCGCCTATAATGGAGTTCACCGCCGCGGACATCTTTCAGTGCTCACCTTTTGGCGACATTCTGAATTCTCTCAAGTCTCTCTCTTTATCAGGAGAGCCCAGACTGGATTATGGTCTGCGAGGTTGGGATACGGACGATGAAGAAATTCAAAACCCACCCAGCACCCACTTAATAGCCACTGTCGACGATCTAACCGACATGCTCGACTTCGGCTCCGAAGACTTCGACGGTATGGACGACGAAGGAGGAGACGAACAACAACCAGCACCTGAAGGGCGCTGGACCGCCACCTCGTCATATGACATATACATGGTGGACGCTCCGAAAGACGGAGATGGCGATGGAACAGTGGTGGATGGCACCTCGAGAAAGCCTCCCAAACACCGGCGTCAGCGGCACCGCTCTAAATCCCGCCAAAGCAAGAACGGTGATTCCGGCACGGGGGATAATTCTACCCCGAATACCGCCGAAGAACACCAACCACAACAAGACTCAGCACGGGAAGATGGAGAAGCCGGCCTTCATAAGGAAGCAGCGGAACAAGAGGTTGAGGACGATAACTACATGCCTCCCTCTGAAGACGAGGCAAGCCTCGACGACGATGAATTCGTCATACCATCAGATCCTGCCGAACAAGCGCGTTTTCAACGCAGGCTTATTGCCACGGCCAACAGCCTAAAGAAAAAGCAGCAACAGCTTAGGGCTGATCAAGATTTGCTAGCCGACAGATGGACAGACGTCCTTCCGGCCGAAGAGTACGAACTCGGGCGCCACTCCAAAAACTACCCTAAGCGCAGGCCGCTCCCCCAATCATAGGAGGAAGCAAATGACATGGCAGACCGGCCACCTCGCGGCCGCGACAGAGAGGCCCGTCGAAATTTCAAGCCAAACATGCCCCGGGGCCGTTCGGCTTGGGCACAAGGAAACGAGCCAGACCTGCGAGACGTACTGGACGACAAAGCAAGGCGGACAAGATTGATCTATGGATCACGCGTACACCCAACACGTGACGATTTTCAGTCCGGACACAATAACTCCGGCCGGGCTGAACTCAACAAGCACAGCTCTTCCGAGCTGCGTCGTGACGTAGCCCAGTACAAGGGCGCCGCACACCCGTTATGTTTCACAAACGAAGTAATGGATCATCAAATACCAGAGGGTTTCAAACCCATCAACATCGAGTCATACGATGGTACGACAGATCCGGCAGTTTGGATCGAGGATTATCTCCTTCACATCCATATGGCACGCGGCGACGACCTGCACGCCATCAAATATCTCCCACTCAAGCTTAAGGGACCAGCTCGGCATTGGCTTAACAGCTTGCCAGCAAATTCAATTGGTTCTTGGGAAGACCTGGAAGCCGCATTCCTTGACAACTTCCAGGGCACTTATGTGCGACCACCGGACGCTGATGACCTAAGCCACATAATTCAGCAGCCAGACGAATCGGCCAGGCAATTCTGGACACGGTTTCTAACAAAGAAAAATCAAATAGTTGACTGTCCGGACGCAGAGGCCCTAGCGGCCTTCAAGCATAATATCCGCGACGAATGGCTTGCCCGGCACCTAGGACAGGAAAAGCCGAAAACCATGGCAGCCCTCACGACACTCATGACCCTCTTTTGCGCGGGCGAAGACAGCTGGCTAGCTCGTAGCAATAACTTATCAAAGAAGACCGGTAATCCGGATACCAAGGACAAAAATGGCAGGTCACGCCGAAACAATCAAAAGCGCCGCGTTTGCAGCGACAGCAATGAGGATACGACAGTAAATGCCGGATTCAGAGGCTATAAATCCGGTCAGCGGAAACAGCCATCCAAAAAGAATAACCAGGGCCCATCCAGTTTGGACCGGATACTCGACCGCTCGTGCCAGATTCATGGCACCCCCGAAACGCCAGCCAATCACACCAACAGAGATTGTTGGGTGTTCAAGCTGGCAGGCAAGTTAAGAGCCGAACATAAAAACAAGGGGCTGGACAGCGATGACGAGCAGGAGCACAGGCCGCGGAACAACAAAGGACAAAAGGGGTTTCCCCCGCAAGTGCGGATGGTGAACATGATGTACGCGACCCATATTCCTAAGAAGGAAAGGAAGCGTGCGCTACGGGACGTGTACGCGATGGAGCCAGTCGTCCCAAAGTTCAATCCTTGGTCTGCTTGCCCGATCACTTTCGATCGAAGGGACCACCCCACTAGTATCCGTCACGGCGGCTTTGCCGCATTGGTCCTCGATCCAATCGTCGACGGATTTCATCTTACAAGAGTCCTCATGGACGGCGGTAGTAGCCTGAACCTGCTTTACCAGGATACAGTGCGGAAAATGGGCATAGATCCATCAAGGATCAAGCCCACAAGTACGACCTTTAAAGGCGTCATCCCAGGTGTAGAGGCCAATTGCACAGGCTCGATAACACTTGATGTGGTCTTTGGATCTCCGGATAATTTCCAAAGCGAAGAGTTAATCTTCGATATAGTCCCGTTCCGCAGTGGTTATCACGCCCTGCTCGGACGAACTGCATTTGCTAAATTCAATGCGGTTCTGCACTACGCATATCTCAAGCTCAAGATGCCAGGCCCTCGAGGAGTAATTACAGTCAGCGGAAACACCGAACGCTCCATCACAACGGAGCAGCACACGGCGGCCCTCGCAGCGGAAGTACAAAGTAGCCTCTCAAGGCAACTCTCCAGTCCGGCCGCTAAAACGCCAGACAATGCAAAGCGCGCCCGGAGTAACCTGCAACAAGACCACTTGGCATGTTCGGAGCATGCGTAGCAATACGGCCCCGACCCCAGCCATCGTGGCATCGCGAAGCTAGTACCTCGAGTACACAGTTATGCCCTTAAAATTTCATGGGCATAGGGGAAGGAGGCATTTTAACGGCATGCCTACAATACGGCCTTAAACGTACTAGGGGCTGCCGGATTTTTTCTTTTTCTTTTTTTTTACTTTCAGGACTCCACATTCCGGATGACCTGTTCAGCCTTGTTGCCGCATAGACGATACAAGGCCTAGGAGAGCAGACAAAGCTACGCCGCACTACGGAACTCTCAGGTGGTCTCTATTTCGAGCGATATATCTGTTTCCAAATTTCCGCGGCCTGCGCCTGGCCAGGACATGTTAAATAGTCCAGTTTTTTTTGCTTATTGCACTACTTGTATCGTCCGGCTTCGAATAGCCTCTTTATAAACAATGTGTAGCTTTGTGTCTATTTTCTGCATCACCTTCTTTGAATATATATGTTTATCCCATAACATGATCGCACCCGTACACCATGGTACGGCAAATCACGCCAGGGGCTTCATTACCCTTTTATCTGGACGTGAGAAGTCCGTACACTTCCACAAGTGCGGCACCCCGAACTTATAGCACTATATGCATCGGCTCCGAGTCATGATTTTGGTCATATGTTGGGTTTGCCCGGCTCCTATGTTTTGGTGCCTTACGTTCCGCTCTATCGGCTAAGGTAGCACTAGGAGAACCGCTGCGATTGTGCCCCAGGTCATGTGGGTGAGCACCTCAGTGGAGAAAGCTAAAACAGACTATCATGATAGGGCGTGAGACCGGTCGCTGTTCGAGAGGTTTTTCGAGTCCATAAAGGCTTATGCCGCTTCGAGCGGAGAGCTGGTTAAATCCGGCTAAAGGCGTGGATAGCGCCCCGAATTCGGCCTTCCGAACTAGGGGCTTCACCGAAATTTAAAATTATAAAGTTCTATGGCTAAGTGAGAGTGTTCAAGCATTATCGTCCGATTGCCTAGTTCGTTGTGCTGAGGGCCTCCCTCGAAGGACCCAACTATGGGAACAAGAGCCCTCAGGTTTATCCCGAACACCCCAACACTAGTTGCATGGGGGGAGAAAGCTGACGACTCGCCATCTCTCAATTACTGATAAACGGCCGCACAGAAAATAATATTTTAAATTCAAAGCATTGCTTAAAGCGCATATGAACAAGTTTTCAGCGCACAGGATACAAACGAACGAGTTCATGGAAATATTACATCTTTAGCACATTCATCCGCAATAAGGCGGGCTCCGGCAAGAACTTCTTCATAGTAGTTCTCGGGCTTGCGATGTTCCTTCCCTGGCGGCGGCCCGTCCTTCACCAGCTTCTCGCCGTTCAGCTTACCCCAGTGTACCCTCACACGGGCGAGGGCCCTCCGGGCACCCTCGATGCAGGCAGAGCGCTTGATGACCTCAAGCCGTGGACAGGCCTCCACCAGCCGCCGCACTAGCCCAAAGTAGCTCCCAGGCAGGGCCTCTCCAGGCCACAGCCGAACTAGAAGGCCCTTCATAGCCTGTTCGGCCGCCTTGTGGAGCTCGACCAGCTGCTTCAACTGATCACTCAAGGGCACAGGGTGTCCGGCCTTAGAATACTGAGACCAGAACACACTCTCCGCCGAGCTGCCCTGTTCAGCTCGGTAGAACGCGGCGGCGTCGGATGCGCTGCGGGGAAGATCGACAAATGCGCCTGGAGAACTCCGGATTCGGAGGTGAGTTCGGTGGCTTGCGTTTTCGCGTCAAGCTCCAGACCCTTATGTTTTTCCATGAGGTCTTGCGGCTTCTGCTGCACCTCGCCGCATTGGACCACAAGCTTTTCTCGTTCGATGCGCTCCTCGGCCGTCTTCTTTTCGGGCTCGGTAAGCGCCTGCCTCAGGGTGGCCACCTCTGTCGCAGCCCCTATATTAGGCAGTGTATACCTGTTATTTTCTGCAATCAAGCCTCTCCATAGGCAAATTTTTATTATTAACGGTCTTTTTTTTTACCTTCCTTCTCCTCGAGCTGCCCTCGGGCAAGACCGAGCTCTCACTCGGACCGCTCAAGGTCCTTCTTAAGGACATCCACCTGCGCAGTTAATGCGGCGGTGGATAGCAGTGAAGCCTGCATACGCATATTTGATTTTTTTGTTAGACTCCTGCGATAATTATTAGATCCTCTATCCGGCTTTTCTTTCCGAACACCGAACAGAGCATCAGGGGCTACTGTCTATGCGGCAAAGAATTTAGCATATTAATTACTTACCTGAAAGCCTGTTAGAAGGCTAGCGCAAGCTTCGTTCAATCCGCTTTTGGCGGACTGAACCTTCTGGACCACCGTACCCATAACAGTACGGTGCTCCCAGTACTAGGAAAAGGGCTATAGATGGAATTGACACTAATGGCGCACCAGACATGCCGTGCGCCATTAGTATATACTATTGGCGCACCATGTGTTGGTGCGCCATTAGTATCCAAATACTAATGGCGCACCGTTGACGTGGTGCGCCATTAGTAACAATTTTTTTTTTCATTTTTTTCTCAAAACTACTAATGGCGCACGAGTGGATAGTGCACCATTAGTAGTTGAACTACTAATGCCGCACCACATCCACGGTGCGCCATTAGTAATTTTTTTTCAAATTTTATTTTTATTTTTTTAAAATTTTATTTTCAAAAAATACTAATGGCGCACCGTTGGAGTGGTGCGCCATTAGTAGTTCAACTTACTAATGGCGCACGACTCCCATGGTGCGCCATTAGTATTATTTTTTCATATTTTGTTTTTACTTATTTTATTTTATTTTCAAAAAATACTAATGGCGCACCGTGGGAGTGGTGCACCATTAGTAGTTGAACTACTAATGGCGCACCACTCCCACGGTGCGCCATTAGTAACTTGGCCACCACTTCCACCGAATGCACCACCCCCCCCTTGTGGATCGCCTTTTCAGTTTAAAAAAAATTAAAAGAAAATGTCAAAAAAATAAAAGAAAATAAGTTTCCCTTGTGATATGTGGTCTAGTTGTTGGGAAAATTTGCAAATATGAATTTCGACTTCATTTGCAAAATCTCGCGAGAATTTGTAAAAATGGGTATAACTTTTGCATACTAACTTGGATGAAAAAGTTTTTTATATGAAAAATCATCTACTCGAAAAGTTACATCCAAATTTAACCGGGGAAACCCCGTTAAACATTTTCAAAATTCCCAAAAACCTAACAGAAAAAAAGTTACGGGGCTTTTAAGATCTACAGGCAAAAAAATTCAAAAAATTTCAAACTTACTAGTGGCGCACCGTTTGCTAGGTGCGCCACTAGTAACAGAAAAAAATATATAAAATTTTCGAAAAAAATATAATTTTTTTTCCAAAATATGATACGTAATATGACCGGGAAGTTTGAAATATATTTTCAAAATTTCATCATACTCATGAACATTAACAAACTCCTAGACATCAACAAGGGTTAATAGGATTGATATGATAGATATATCAACAAGTGCGTGTGAAGTGAGCTGGTGCTGGGGTTGGATAGAAGTACGAAGTTAAGCGTGCTCGGGCTGGAGTAGTGTGAGGATGGGTGACCTTATGGGAAGTTTGACCATAGAGTGCGATTTGACTTGAGATTAAGCAAATTGACCCCATATTAAGCCATAATGACCTGAGATTAAGAAAAAAATAAAAAATGAAAAAAAAATTGAAAAAAAAAACTGAAAAAAAAATTGAAAAAAAAATGTTTGGAAAAAAATTACTAATGGCGCACTTCTATGTAGTGCGCCATTAGTATGCCAAAGCACCTGGGTATAGATGGCCCCCTGCGAGGCATACTAATGGCGCACCGTGCACTATACTAATGGCGCACCAGCGGTGCGCCATTAGTATACCAGATACTAATGGCGCACCAGAGGTGCGCCATTAGTAAATAATACTAATGGCGTGCTACTAATGGCGCACCAGTAGTGCGCCATTAATGGGCAAAACCGGTGCGCCATTAGTAGCCCTTTTCCTAGTAGTGTCCTCATCGATGGTGGCGCCTTCAAGCGCCTCCAGCAAGTTGTCCGGCGCCTCTGGTTGGGCAGAGGTCGCCGGCTCAGACGGCTTGCTCCTCTTGGAAGGAGTTCGCCTACCGCGGGCTGGGACTGTTGAGTCCGGCGCGGTGTCCGGCACAAAGCCGGACTTGGTGCCCTGGGGGGACTTGTCCCCTCCACTCCTGGAGTCCGGGAGGTTGCCTTGCGGCTCCTCCAGGACCACCTCCTCTTGCCCAGGAGTTCGGTGGGACGCCACTTCGGCGTCTTCTACTTGGCGGGGGGAGACAGCAGGCGGAACAGAGTTCACGTCCGATGAATCCAGGGAACCACTCGACGAATCGTAGAGTTCGGCCCGGGGCGGCCTGCACGATTGCATTCAACATAAGGGAAAGCTGTGCAAATGAAAGGATGTCATGAGTTACTCTGGTATCCGAATACTTACGACGTCGCCGGACGCTTGGCCCTTTCCAGCCGCTCCTCCTCGTCCTCGTAGGGGTCGGGGGAGTAGTCCGTCGTGGGGGTCTTCCTCTTTTTGGATCCCATAGCCGCCCCTGCTGGGGCGGCCTTCCTCTTCTTTCCTTCCCCCCTTGGAGGGGGAGGGATTCCTTGTTCCTCCTCCTCGTTTTCACGAGAGGAGGGCGTCGCAGACTCGCCAGATGACGAGCTCGACACCACCACATTGCGGGCACTCTTTCGAGTCCCGGTGGTCTTCTTCTTCTTGACCTTCTTCTCCGGCACCACATAGGGCGCCGGAGCCAGCAGCTTCTCTAGGAGAGCTGGGGCTGGGTCTTCGGGCAGGGGAGCCGGACAGTTGATTGGTCCGGCTATCTTCAGCCACGCCTGTCAAAGGCAAAGAGAGTTTTTAGATCCCACATAGAGTTAATCTATGTAGAAAAGCTTAATGAACCTGTGAAAGGTATAAGTAGCCTACCTAGCCAGCGTTGCGCTGCGAGCTATATCCGCGGTCCTCGGAAGCGGATGTGGGGCACTCGGCGCCTTTGGTTAGCACCTTCCAGACGTCTTCATACGTCGTGTCGAAGAGCCTATTGAGGGTTTGGTGATGTGCCGGGTCGAATTCCCACAGAGTGAACTCCCGTTCTTGGCACGGGAGAATCCGGCGAACGAGCATAACCTGGATTACATTCACGATCTTGATTGGCTTGTTCACCAGGGACCGGATGCATGTCTGCAGTCCGGTCACTTCTTCTTCGTTGCCCCACGATAGGCCCGTCTCTTTCCAGGACGTGAGCTGCGTGGGGGGTCCGGATCTAAACTCGGGGGCTGCGATCCATTCCGGATCGCGTGGCTCGGTGATGTAAAACCACCCGGCTTGCCACCCCTTTAAGGTCTCCACAAAAGAGCCCTCGAACCAGAGGACGTTGGCCATCTTGCCGGCCATAGCACCTCCGCAGTCCGCCTGGGTGCCGGACACCACCTTGGGCTTGACGTTGAAAGTCTTGAGCCAATGGCCGAAGTGGGGGCGGATGCGGAGAAAGGCCTCGCACACGACGATAAACGCTGAGATGTTGACGATAAAGTTCGGGGCCAGATCGTGGAAATCCAGCCCGTAGTAGAACATGAGACCCCGGACGAATGGGTGAAGTGGAAAACCCAGTCCGCGGAGGAAGTGGGGAAGAAAGACTACCCTCTCATGGGGCTTTGGGGTAGGAATAAGCTGCCCTTCCTCAGGAAGCCGATGTGGGATGTCCTTTGACAGGTATCCGGCTTTCCTTAACTTTTTTACTTGATCCTCCATGACGGAGGAGGCCATCCACTTGCCACCCGCTCCGGACATTGTTGGAGTAGGCCGAGATGGGAAGTGCGAGCTTGGGCGCTGGAGCTTGAGAGCGCAAAGGATGGATAGGCAGGAGAGGAAGAAGGCGTAAGTAAAAAGGTGGATCCTTATCCCCTTATATGGGCGGATGCGGTTATGCGTCCCCACTTGCCTAATAAAACTCACTTGCCTCTCAAGCGCCGTGGTAAATGGCGCGGTTGGGTTACCCACGTCCATGTTAATGAGAATCCCGTTGAAGGGGGCGCACGATCTCTGCTTCGATAAGACGTGCCAAGGAAACCGCCTCGTTAAACGTGTAGCGGTGGAACAGTAAAAATATTCCGTACAGAAGGCTTGGCCGCAGTGTTATGATGCACCGCGGGGTACGTCAGCAGATTTGATTTGTGTTAACATTATTCTCTATATGGCAATACGTGGAAACTTGATCTCATGGTAGATCTACTCTTGTACTACCCATATCATCAATATTAATCTAGCAGGAGTAGGGTTTTACCTCCACCGAGAGGGCCCGAACCTGGGTAAAACAAAGTGTCCCCTGTCTCCTGTTACCATCCGACCTTGACGCATAGTTCGGGACCCCCTACCCGAGATCCGCCGGTTTTGACACCGACAGTCGACCTCCATAAGGCGGCCGAACAGGCCATGAAGGGTCTTATAGTCCGGCTATGGCCTGGAGAGGCCATGCCCGGGATCTACTTCGGGCTGCTGAGGCGGCTTGTGGATGCCTATCCTTGGCCTGAGGTCATCAAGCGCTCCGTCTGCATCGAAGGCGCCCGCAGGGCGCTTGCCCGTGTTAAGGTACACTGGGGCAAGATGGATGCTGAGAAGCTAGTGAAGGATGGACCGCCGCAGGGCAAGGAGCATCGCCACCCTGAGATGTATTATGAGGGCGTCCTGAAGGGTGCCCGCCTTATGGCGGATGAGTGTTCCAAGGATGTAATTTTTGAGTGAACTTGCTCGTGTGATCCTATATTATGAAAACTTGTTCATATGCGCTATGCAACGCTTGTTTGAATTTAAAATATTACCTTTTGTGCGGCTGTTTATCAAATCTGAGAGATGGCCAGTCGTCAGCTTCTGCCCCCATGCCACGAGTGCTGGGGTGTTCGGGATAAATCTGAGCACTCTTTTTCCCATTGTTGGGTCCTTCGAGGGAGGTGCTTAGCGCAACGAACAAGGCAATCGGACTATAATGCTTTATCCCTCTCACTTAGCCATAGAAGTCTACAATTTTAAATTTTGGCGAAGCCCCTAGTATTCGGAAGACTGAGTTTGGAGCGCTATACACGCCTAAGCCGGACAAAGCCGACTCCTTGCCCTAAGCGGCATAAGTCTTTAGGGACTCGAGACCTCTCGAACAACGACCAGCTCTCGCCTTATCATGACAGTCAGTTTTACCTTTCTCTACTGAGGTGCTTAGCCCAGATGAACCGGGGCACAACCGCAGTAGTTCTCCCAGTGCTACCTTAGGTGATATAGCGGAACGTAAGGTACCAAAACATGGGAGCCAGGAAAACCCAACTATTGACCCAAGACATGATTCGGAGATGATGCATATAATGCTATAAGTTCGGGGTGCCGCACTTTCGTAAGTGTTTGGACTTCTCACGCCGTATTATGGGGTACGCTTAAGCCCCTGGCGTATTGGCCGTACCAGCGTGTACGGTTGCTGGATGTTATGAATGATCACACACACACACATATATATATATATATATATATATATATATATATATATATATATATATATATATATATATATATATATATATATAAAGGAAGGAAGGAATAGAGAATGCAGTAATAGACTAGTGCTATGCATTGTTTATTCAAAAAAGGGTGCATTAAAGCAGAACGATACAAGTAGTGCGATAAGCAAAAAATGGGACTATTTGACATGTCCCCTCCAAGGGCAAGCTGTGGAATGGTATTTAAAGTAGGTATTTCACTCGTTATAGAGACCACCTGGGAGTTCCATGGTGCGACGTAGCTTTCTGCCTCCCGGTTGTTGTATCGTGTGTTCGGCAATTATACTGCCAGGCATGGCTTCCAGAGAGTAAATTCCTGAAAGAGAGAAGAAATAACAAAGTAGGAAGCCCCTAGTGCGGTTGAGCCCCGTTTTGGGGCGTGCCATAGTCGTGCCCCTCCCCCTATGCCCATGGTATTTTCGATGAGTAATTATGTACGCGTGGCACGGATTTCGCCATTTGGCTGGGGCTGGGGTAGGGGCCGCATTGCTATGCGAGCTCGGAACGTGCCAGGCGGTCTTGTTGTAGATTACTCCGGGGGCGCTTGACGGCGTCCGGGTGTTTGATCGCCGAACTGGTGAATTGCCGTGAGAGGCTGCTTTGCGCTTCTGATGCGAGGGCCGCAGTGTGCTCCTCCGTTCGGAGAGAGCGCTCTGTGTTTCCATTAACTGTGATGACCCCCCGAGGTCCTGGCATCTTGAGCTTGAGGTATGCATAGTGCGGTACCGCATTGAATTTTGCAAATGCGGTTCGCCCGAGCAGTGCATGATAGCTGCCGCGGAACGGGACTATATCGAAGATTAACTCCTCGCTTCAGAAGTTATCCGGGGATCCGAAGACCACTTCTAGTGTGACTGAGCCTGTGCAATGAGCCTCTACACCTGGTATGACACCTTTAAAGGTCGTTTTTGTGGGCTTAATCCTTGAGGGATCTATACCCATTTTGCGCACTGTGTCCTGACAGAGCAGGTTCAGGCTGCTGCCGCCGTCCATAGGACTCGAGTGAGGTGAAATCCGTCGATGATTGGGACCAATGCGGCGAATCCGCCATGACGGATACTAGTGGGATGGTCCATATGATCGAAAGTGATCGGACAGGAGGACCATTGGTTGAACTTTGGGGCGACTGGCTCCAACACATATACGTCCCTTAGCGCACGCTTCCGCTCCCTCTTGGGGATGTGGGTTGCATATATCATGTTCATCGTCCGCACTTGTGGGGGGAACCTCTTCTGTCCTCCGGTGTTCGGCGGTCGGGGCTCCTCCTCGTCATCGCTATGTAGCCCCTTGTCCTTGTTTTCGGCATTTAACTTGCCGTCCTGCATGCTTGAACACCCAACAATCCCTGTTGGTGTGGTTGGCTAGCTTGTCGGGGGTGCCATGTATTTGGCACGAGCGATCGAGTATACGGTCCAAACTGGACGGGCCCGGAGTGCTTCTTTTGAATGATTTCTTCTGCTGACCGGGTTTGGAGCCTCTGAATCCGGCATTGACTGTCGTATCCTCTGTATTGTCGTTGTTGATGCAGCGCTTGTGTTTGTTGCGATGTGACCTGCCATTGCTGTCCTTGGTATCCGAAGTACCAGGGTTCTTTGATATGTTATTGCTGCGAGCCAGCCAGCTGTCTGATACGTCTCCAATGTATCTATAATTTTTGATTGCTCCATGCCATATTATCTACTGTTTTCGACTATATTGGGCTTTATTTTCCACTTTTATATTATTTTTGGGACTAACCTATTAACCGGAGGCCCAGCCTAGAATTGCTATTTTTTGCCTATTTCAGTGTTTCGAAGAAACGGAATATCAAACGGAGTCCAAATGGAATGAAACCTTCGGGAACGTGATTTTCTCACAGAACGTGATCCAGGAGACTTGGACCCTACGCCAAGGCACAAAAGAGGCGGTCACGAGGGTGGGGGCGCCCCCACTTAGGGCGCCAATCAATATTTTAATTGATAGAATCTCTGAACTTAATGATGATTTGGCTATTCGAAATAATGAGCTAGGATGCTCTCTTGAGTTTAGGCTCACAAGGTTTTGTCAAAAGAATGCTTATAATGATGAATTGGTTGTGCAATACAAAGGGCCAAAAGAGGAACCTATACCTCCTAAAATTGATCTTGGGGACTTCTGTCCTATTAAATTTAGCACTTTTGATTACTTTTGCTTGCCTCAAAGAAAACTTCTGCCGAACGTAGAGAATACGAAATGAGTTCCGCCGATCTATCTTATTACTATGACACAACCTAGATCTATCCTCTCTTTTATGCCTAGCTAGGGGCGTTAAACGATAGCGCTTGTTGGGAGGAAACCCAATTTTATTTTTAGTTTTTTGTGTTTTTCTTCTGTTTATGAATAAATAACCCATCTACCTTCTGTTTGCATGTGGTTTTGTGTTTAATTTAGTGTTTGTGCCAAGTTAGACCTATAGGATCTTCTTGGATGATAGTTATTTGATCTTACTGTAATTTCCAGAAACTTTCTGTTCACTTAAACAATTGTTAAAAATCACCAGAATATGATAAAATACTTATTCCAATTGCTTCTGATCAATAAGAAAATTTTCTAGGTCTTCCTATTTTGCTAGATTTTTTGGAGTTCCAGAAGTTTGCGTTAGTTACAGATTACTACAGACTGTTCTGTTTTTGACAGATTCTGTTTTTCATGTGTGGTTTGCTTATTTTGATGAATCTATGGCTAGTAAAATAGGTTATAATCCATAGAGAAGTTGGAATACAGTAAGTTTAACAGCAATATAAATAAAGAATGAGTTCATTACAGTATCTTGAAGTGGTCTTTTGTTTTCTTTCTCTAACGGAGCTCACGAGATTTCTATTGAGTTTTGTGTTGTGAAGTTTTCAGGTTTTGGGTGAATTATTTTGATGGATTATGGAACAAGGAGTGGCAAGAGCCTAAGCTTGTGGGTGCCCATGGCACCCCCAAGATAATCCAAGGACACCAAAAAGTCAAAGCTTGGGGATGCCCCGGAAGGCATCCCCTCTTTCGTCTACTTCCATCGGTAATTTTACTTGGAGCTATATTTTTATTCACCACATGATATGTGTTTTGCTTGGAGCGTCTTGTATTATTTGTGTCTTTGTTTGTTAGTGTGCCACAATCATCCTTGCTGTTCAAACCTTTTGAGAGAGCCATACATGAATTGGAATTTGATAGAATACTCTATGTGCTTCACTTATATCTTTTGAGCTATGTAGTTTTGCTCTATGTGCTTCACTTATATCTTTTGAGCGTTATAATTTTGCTCTATGTGCTTCACTTAGATCTTTTAGAGCACGGTGGTGGATTTGTTTTAAAGAAACTATTGATCTCTCATGCTTCACTTACATTATT
Source organism: Aegilops umbellulata (assembly GCA_032464435.1). Taxonomy (NCBI): domain Eukaryota; kingdom Viridiplantae; phylum Streptophyta; class Magnoliopsida; order Poales; family Poaceae; genus Aegilops; species Aegilops umbellulata. Next base: position 347,895,616 of record CP136059.1, read on the forward strand.
TTGAGAGTCTGAATAGCATGGTAATTTGCTTAATAATAATATGCTTGGTATTCAAGATTTGTGAAACTTTCTTTTGAGTGCGTTGAATACTAAGAAAAGATTGATGCTTGATAATTGTTTTGAGATGTGAGGATGACGATATTAGAGTCATGCTAGTTGAGTGGTTGTGTATTTGAGAAATACTTGTGTGAAGGTTTGTGATTCCCGTAGCATGCACGTATGGTGAACCGTTATGTGATGAAGTCGGAGCATGATTTATTTCTTGATTGTCTTCCTTATGAGTGCCGGTCGGGGACGAGCGATGGTATTTTCCTAGCAATCTATCCCCCTAGGAGCATGCGCGTAATACTTTGCTTTGATAACTTCTAGATTTTTGCAATAAGTATATGAGTTCTTTATGACTAATGTTGAGTCCATGGATTGTACGCACTTTTTCTCATCCTTCCACCATTGCTAGCCTCTCTAATACCGCGCACGTTTCGCCGGTATCATACACCCACCATATACCTTCCTCAAAACAACCACCATACCTACCGATCATGGCATTTGCATAGCCATTCCGAGATATATTGCCATGCAACTTTCCACCGTTCCATCTATTATGACACGCTCCATCATTGTCATATTGCTAGCATGATCATGTAGTTGACATCGTATTTGTGGCAAAGGCACCATTCATAATTCTTTCATACATGTCACTCTTGATTTATTGCATATCCCGGTACACCGTCGGAGGCCTTCATATAGAGTCATATTTTGTTCTAAGTATCGAGTTGTAATTGTTGAGTTGTAAGAAAAATAAAAAGTGTGATGATCATCATTTTTAGAGCATTGTCCCAAGTGAGGAAAGAATGATGGAGACTATGATTCCCCCATAAGTCGGGATGAGACTCCGGATGAAAAAAAAGAGGCCATAAAAAAAGAGAAAGGCCCAAATAAAAAAATGAGAGAAAAAGAGAGAAGGGACAATGTTACTATCCTTTACCACACGTGTGATTCATGATAGAGAGTCTCTCATTTTATCACTTTCATATACAAGTGGGAATTTTACATTATAGAACTTGGCTCGTATATTCCAATAATGGGCTTCCTCAAATTGCCCTAGGTCTTCTTGAGCAAGCGAGTTGGATGCACACCCACTTAGTTTCTTTTGTTGAGCTTTCATATACTTATAGCTCTAGTGCATCCGTTGCATGGAAATCCCTACTCACTCACATTGATATCTATTGATGGGCAACTCCATAGCCCGTTGATACGCCTAGTTGATGTGAGACTATCTTCCCCTCTTTTTGTCTTCTCCACAACCACCATTCTATTCCATATATAGAGCTATATCCATGGCTCACGCTCATGTATTGCGTGAGGATCGAAACAGTTTTGAAAATGCTAAAGTATGAAACAATTGCTTGGCTTGTCATCGGGGTTGTGCATGATTTAAATACTTTGTGTGGTGAAGATAGAGCATAGCCAGAATATATGATTTTGTAGGGATAACTTTCTTTGGCCATGTTATTATGAGAAGACATAATTGCTTTGTTAGTATGCTTGAAGTATTATAATTTTTATATCAATATAAACTTTTGTCTTGAATCTTTCGAATCTGAATATTCATACCACAATTAAGAAGATTTGCATTGAAATTATGCCAAGTAGCACTCCGCATCAAAAATTCTCTTTTTATCATTTACCTACTCGAGGACGAGCGGGAATTAAGCTTGGGGATGCCTGATACGTCTCCAACGTATCTATAATTTTTGATTGCTCCATGCTATATTATCAACTGTTTTGGACTATATTGGGCTTTATTTTCCACTTTTATTTTATTTTTGGGACAAACCTATTAACCGGAGGCCCAGCCCAGAATTGCTGTTTTTTTGCCTGTTTCAGTGTTTCAAAGAAACGGAATATCAAACGGAGTCCAAACGGAATGAAACCTTCGGGAACGTGATTTTCTCACCGAGCGTGATCCAGGAGACTTGGACCCTACGCCAAGGCACAAAAGAGGCGGTCACGAGGGTGGGGGCGCACCCCCCCTTAGGGCGCGCCCCTGCCTCATGGGCCCCTCGAAGCTCCACCGACGTACTCCTTCCTCCTATATATACCTACGTACCCCCAAACGATCAGATACGGAGCCAAAAACCTAATTCCACCATCGCAACTTTCTGTATCCATGAGATCCCATCTTGGGGCCTGTTCCGGAGCTCCGCCGGAGAGGGCCGTCATCACGGAGGGCTTCTACATCATCATAGTCTCTCCGATGAAGTGTGAGTAGTTTACCTCAGACCTTCGGGTCCATAGTTAGTAGCTAGATGGCTTCTTCTCTCTTTTTGGATCTCAATACAATGTTCTCCCCCTCTCTCGTGGAGATCTATTCGATGTAATCTTCTTTTTGCGGTGTGTTTGTTGAGAACGATGAATTGTGGGTTTATGATCAAGTCTATCTATGAATAATATTTGAATCTTCTCTGAATTCTTTTATGTATGATTGGTTATCTTTGCAAGTCTCTTCGAATTATCAGTTTGGTTTGGCCTACTAGATTTTTTTTCTTGCCATGGGAGAAGTGCTTAGCTTTGGGTTCGATCTTGCGGTGTCCTTTCCAAGTGACAGAAGGGGCAGCAAGGCACGTATTGCATCATTGCCATCGAGGATAACAAGATGGGTTTAATTTCATATTGCATGAATTTATCTCTCTACATCATGTCATCTTGCTTAAGGCATCACTCTGTTTTTAACTTAATACTCTAGATGCATGCTGGATAGCGGTCGATGAGTGGAGTAATAGTAGTAGATGCAGGCAGGAGTCGGTCTACTTGTCACAGACGTGATGCCTATATACATGATCATACCTAGATATTCTCATAAATATGCTCAATTCTATCAGTTGCTCAACAGTAATTTGTTCACCCACCGTAGAATACTTATGCTCTTGAGAGAAGCCACTAGTGAAACCTATGGCCCTCGGGTCTATTCTCATCATATCAATCTCCATCACTTTAATCTTGCTTTGCTTTTTTACTTTGCCTTTTACTCTTCACTTTGCATCTCTATATCAAAAATACCAAAAATATTATCTATCATCTCTATCAGATCTCAATCTCGTAAGTGACCGTGATGGGATTGACAACCCCTAATCGCGTTGGTTGCGAGGAGCTATTGTTTTTGTGTAGGTACGAGGGACTTGAGCGTGGGCTCCTACTGGATTGATACCTTGGTTCTCAAAAACTGAGGGAAATACTTACGCTACTCTGCTGCATCATCCTTTCCTCTTCGGGGAAGTCCAACGCAAGCTCAAGAGGTAGCAATGTCCTCTCCCACGCAAAAGCGGGTCATAAGTGTCGTGTGGGCTGCCATAGATTTCGGCTTTTCCTGTCCAGGGTGCCGGGCAAACCACTCGTCGCGGATGTTATGCTTAAAAGCTGCTAGGGCCTCTGCATCCGGACAGTCGACGATTTGATTTTTCTTGGTTAGGAACCATGTCCAGAATTGCCCGGCCGATTCCTATGGCTGCTAAATTATGTGGCACAAGTCATCGGCATCTGGTGTAAGCACATAAGTGCCTTGGAAGTTGTCGAGGAATGCGGCTTCTAGATCTTCCCAGCAGCCAATGGATTCTGTTGGCAGGCTATTGAGCCAGTGCCGAGCCGGTCCTTTAAGCTTGAGTGGGAGGTATTTGATGGCGTGTACATCATCACCACGGGCCATGTGGATATGTAGGAGGCAGTCCTCAATCCATACCGCAGGATCTGTTGTACCATCGTATGATACGATATTTACGGGTTTGAAACCCTCTGGGATTAGATGATCCATTACTTCATCTGTGAAGCATAGGGGGTGTGCGGCGCCTCTGTAGTGGGCTATATCACGACGCAGCTCGAATGAGTCTTGTCTGCTGTGTTCGGCCTGGCCGGATTTGCTTTTACTGTATCCGGCGTGACGGTTATCATCTCTCATAGTGGGGTGCCCTTGTGATCCGTAGATCGATCTTGCTTTCTTTGCTTTGTCCTCCAATACGTCTCGCAGGTCTAGCGTATTTCCCCGTGCCTTGACATTTTTCTTTGAGTGGCGTCGGGGTGCGGCCTGAGCTTTTGGCTGAAATGCCTCTCTGTCGCGGCCACGAGGTGGCCGATCAATCGCGTCATACGTTGGGGATGTAGGCTTTAAAGCATCCTCCTCTAATCGGGGTATGCACCTGTGCTTTGGGTAACTCTTGGAGGGGCGTTCGAGTTCATATTCCTCGGCGGCAAGGACTTTAGTCCATCTGTCAGCTAGCAAGTCTTGATCAGCTCTAAGCTGCTGTTGCTTTTTCTTAAGGCTATTTGTCGTGGCCATAAGCCGGCCCTTGAAGTGCTGTTGCTTGACGGGATCCTCAGGCACGACAAATTCGTCGTCGTTGAGGCTTGCCTCGTCTTCGGAGGGAGGCACGTAATTATCATCCTCTACCTCTCTATCTGCCGCTCTCTCAGGAGGGCTGGCTTCTCCATCCTCCTGCGCTGAGTCTTGCTGGAGGGAGTTGTTGTTGTCTTCGGCACTGTCCGGAGTGTTATTATCTCCTGTGCCGGTATCACCACTTTTGCTTTGGCGAGACTTAGAGCAGCGCCGCTGACGTCGGCGCTTGGGTTGCTTCTTGGAGGGGTCATCCCCCGCTGTCCCGTCGCCATTTCCTTCTTTGGGTGTGTCCACCATATATATATATATATATATATATATATATATATATATATATATATATATATATATATATATATATATATATATATATATCATATGATGACGTGGCTGTCCAGTGCCCTGTGGGCAGTGGTTCCTGTTCGAATCCTACATCGTCGTCCATACCGTCGATGTCTTCGGAGTCGATATCGAGCATACCGATTAAATCATCGACAGTGGCTATTAAGTGGGTGGTGGGTGGGCAGCGAATTTCTTCGTCATCCGCATCCCAATCCTGCCAGACATAGTTCGGCCATGCTTCCCCTGACAAGGAGAGGGACCTTAATGAGTTCAGTATGTCACTGAAGGGCGAGTGCTGAAAGATATCCGCGGAGGTGAACTCCATGATCGGCGCCCAATCGGATTTGATAGGCATGGGTGCGGGCAGTTCGGAGTCCGTGGCCGGAGAAGAATCCAGCAGCTTGGAAAGTCGCGGCTCTCATGAAGGGTAAGGTTGGTATTCGGCTCGATCACCGTTGAGACTTCGGCGTCCGGTGCGGGCTTGATGGTGCAGCGTTCAAATAGTTGATATTGGTGTCATCAATGGGGAGATCAGGAATTTCAGGTGGAACATACGGGGCAGGTTTGTCTAGTTGTTTATTAGAAGCATCAGGTGCAGAGACTTGCTGTTCCGGCTCAACAACTTTAGGATCTTTAGTTGGCTTGGTCACCTTTGTTTGGCCGCTCCATGGGTTATGACACGTCAGTACAATTATGAAAGCATATGGAGGTATAGAACAAAAGTAATTGTTGTTACCCAGGGACAGTTTTAAAAGCCGGCAGCTCGGTCGGCGATGAGTCGCCAGAGGAAGAACGAGAAACCTCCTGGTCAATTGAATCGACAAAGTTAAGTGGCTGGCAAATGAGACCCGCCAGCGGGAAAAAAGAGTTTAAGTTCGGAAGAACCTCGTTTCGACGTTTTCGTGGAGCGGGAGTGTTCGGTAAGCCGGAGGACATTTCTTCACCTTCGCTGGTCCGGGTCTATCGTCGACTCTCGTGTTCCTGTTGCTTCAAAAGAAAGTGAGGATCTAAATGAGCCAAGGCGTGTGAAAACCTTACTTTTTTGGTTACTAGTCGAAGTTCCTGTTTTGGCAAAGGTTCTGAGCCGGAGGAAATAATAGTTACCTCTTCTTCAACTGCTTGGCTGGCTCCCGTGTCATCCTCATAATAATCAGTGTCAATAAGGTGATTGGAAAAAGAGCCAAGGAAGTCAAGGGCTACCTCCGACTCAGAGTTGTCATTCAGTTCAAACATGTCAGAGGCGCTTGGTTTCTTCTTAGTTCTCTGAGTAGTCTTATTGGCGGCTGATAACCCACAAGTATAGGGGATCACAATAGTTTTCGAGGGTAGAGTATTCAACCCAAATTTATTGATTCGACACAAGGGGAGCCAAAGAATATTCTCAAGTATTAGAAGTTGAGTTGTCAATTCAACCACACCTGGATAACTTAATATCTACAGCAAAGTATTTAGTAGCAAAGTAATATGATAGTAGTGGTAGAAATAACAAAAGGTAACGGTAGCAAAAGTAATATTTTTGGTATTTTGTAGTGATTGTAACAATAGCAACAAAAAAGTAAATAAGCGAAGAACAATATGTGAAAAGCTCGTAGGCATTGGATCGGTGATGGAGAATTATGCCGAATGCGGTTCATCATGTAACAATCATAACATAGGGTGACACAGGACTAGCTCCAATTCATCAATGTAATGTAGGCATGTATTCCGAATATAGTCATACGTGCTTATTGAAAAGAACTTGCATGACATCTTTTGTCCTACCCTCCCGTGGCAGCGGAGTCCTAATGGAAACCAAGGGATATTAAGGCCTCCTTTTAGTAGAGTACGGGAACAAAGCATTAGCACATAGTGAATACATGAACTCCTCAAACTATGGTCATCACCGGGAGTGGTCCCGATTATGGTCACTTCGGGGTTGCCGGATCATAACACATAGTAGGTGACTATAGACTTGCAAGATAGGATCAAGAACTCACATATATTCATAAAAACATAATAGGTTCATATCTGAAATCATGGCACTTGGGCCCTAGTGACAAGCATTAAGCATAGCAAAGTCATAGCAACATCAATCTCAGAACATAGTGGATACTAGGGATCAAACCCTAACAAAACTAACTCGATTACATGATAGATCTCATCCAACCCATCACCGTCCAGCAAGCCTACGATGGAATTACTCAAGCACGACGGTGAGCATCATGAAATTGGTGATGGAGGATGGTTGATGATGACCACGGTGACGGATTCCCCTCTCCGGAGCCCCGAACAGACTCCAGATCAGCCCTCCCGAGAGGTGTTAGGGTTGGCGGCGGCTCCGTATCGTAAAACGCGATGAATCCTTCCCTCTGTTTTTTTTCTCCCCGAAAGCAAATATATAGAGTTGGAGTTGAGGTCGGAGGAGCTCCAGGGGGCCCACGAGGTAGGGGGCGCGCCCTATGGGGCAGGCGCTCCCCCACCCTCGTGGCTAGGGTGTGGGCCCCCTGGTCTTCATCTTTTGCAAGGATTTTTTATTATTTCCAAATAGACGTTCCATGGAGTTTCAGGTCATCCCGAGGACTTTCGTTTCTGCACATAAATAACACCATGGAAAGTCTGCTGAAAACAGCGTCCGTCCGGGTTAGTTTCATTCAAATCATGCAAGTTAGAGTCCAAAACAAGGGCAAAAGTGTTTGGAAAAGTAGATACGATGGAGACTATCAGCGGCTTTCTTGGCAGCCCTAGCTTCATAATCATATTTCTTTTTCCAAAAGTCAGGCTCAGCTTGTAAAGGTCATCAAAGGTTGAGTTAATAAAGTATTAGAATAATGAGGTAAAGGTAAGTAAGTTCAGAGACTCACATCCGGTGGCGGGTTAAGTTTGCAGAAAGGGTCTAGACCCACTTTAATGCAATCTTCCGGATCTTAATTTAGAAGGGACTTCCATTTTGTTAATTGCCTCGTCAGTTAATGGCGCAGAGCTGTGGCGCAGTGGATCCTTTACACCACCAGTGTAAGTACACATTAAGCCGGAACGGCGACTCAAGGGTATGATCCGCCAAGAAACCCAACACCTGACCAAATCAATGCCAGTTAACCCGTTTCCTAGCAGAGCTTTAACCTTTGCAATGGTGGGAGCAAGTTTTGCACGTTCGTTAGTGGTAAGTTTTTCAGGAATATTGTGCTTTGGGTCCAGGCGTTTGACACGGTAACCCTACAGTGGATTCTCGTCAGCCGGAGAGGTATCTTTGAAGTAAAACCATGTCTAGTTCCAATCCTTTGAGTGACCCGGCAGGCAGGCATATGGGAAGATGGCATCTCTTCTTCGTTGGATTGATATTCCACCAAGTTCCAAGCTGGGTCCTTTCATAAAATCATTTTGGTGGTTTAATTAAAAAAATTCCCTAAAAGTTCGATGTTGGGCTCCTCTTGAAGGTATACTTTGCAAAAGACTTGAAAATTGCAGATATTTGACACGGAATTGGGTCCGATATCTTGAGGATGGAGTTGAAAGAAGTTCAGAATGTCTCGGAAAAATTTACAACCGGGCAGTGCGAAGCCCCGATTCATGTGATCAGTAAAAACTATGACTTGGCCATCCTTTGGCTGAGGTCTTGTTTCGCCTCGATCAGGGGCGCGGTAGTGCATGATGTTCTTTGCTGGCAAGTACCAAACTTTGACAAAGTCTCTAAATGTGTTCTCAGTAAGAATGGAGGGAAGCCAGTTACAGGAAGTAACTGTCTTTGGCGGCATTGTGAAGAAGCCTAAAAGAAATAAAAAAGTATTGCCGGTTCAAATTGATTCATTAAGCCAGAAGTAAAAGCTATAGTATATATTCAGATGGTGGCTTAAGTGAGGCCTAATGATATGTGGGTAATTATAAGCCGGTGATCTAAGCTGCCACGACAAGTACTGGTATTTAAGATCTACAGGAGTACATTTTTCTAAGTGTTGGGACAAACAGGTTTTACAAATTAATTATAGCTATAAGATCGGATCTGCAGCAGCTCAGAAAAAGAAATAAAATATAAACGTAAGGTGGCGGCAGCAAAAAAGTGGGGGTGCCCAGATGAGATCTGCTGCAATGAGGATACATTCTGGTATCAAAAAACAAGTGCTAAAACTGTTACCGCGCAAGATCTATGTTGTTTTTCGGATCAAAGATATGCGATCTAGGAAGGAGAACAAGGAACGGTGATGAACGCTGACGAACAAAGAAACCCTAAGACATATCTATTAAGAGGAAAGATGAAAGCTTACTGACGCTGATGGACAACAGAGGGGCGTCGCGGCGTTCTGGTTCGTTCAGGGTGATGCAGTGGCCGGAGTTGAGGTAAAGGACGAAGGTCGACGTCCGCGGAGCTCGGGCGTGCTGGAGCATTGCGAGAAGGAAGACGAAGAAGAGAAGGCAAAAGGGGGAGAATGGAAAGAGGACTTGTGGCCTTATTTATAGGACTGGAGGGATAAGTGGCAGGCGCAAGAATCGAGGTGACAAGGAAATGGATATGTGACGGCACGAGCGCCTCGATTTTTGGAGGTTCATTAAAAGAGAAGATTTATTAAGATTTGGGTTGTATGTGATATTAATAAAATGTGACGTCATGGCGAGTTACCACAATTTCAGGAGGTGACGTCATGGCGGGTTACAACATCTCACAGGCAAATGAAGAAGATTTTTTCTAAGTGTTGAAGATTGATATGAACAAGTTCAAATCAACCTGAGGCCTAATGTTGGGGATATGACTATTGGATATGACCCGCCCAGGAGGGGCCGGGTTATTCCAATGGCGGTTCATCTAGACGAAGCCCATGAGTATGTTGAAGATGACGGTTCATGAAGTAGGCTTGTTAAAGGGCCCAAACCTAAAGGCGTCTTAAGGCCCGCGAGTATAAACCGCCATGTATGTGTGACTTGTGTTGTAAGGCATGTAAGATAAGTTATCGAGCCGGACTCATTTTTATGAGCTGGCCGGGACTCTGTAAGTCGTGTGGCGTCAACCCATGTATATAAGGGGGCGACCTGACAACGGCTTAGGGCAAGAAAATAACAAATCGAAAGCTAGGCCAAGCGTATTCGCTCCCTGGTAATCGAAACACTAGCAATACCACCTCAAACTGGATTAGGCTTTTACCTTCACCGCAAGGTGTCGGCGTTCTGGTAATGGGGGTCCCCAGACTTGCCTGCCTGCGGCCTGCCGCGTGGCTCTAAGGGGGCCCAGCACGACTCAACTTCATCAACACAAGACCCAAGACCCTTGCGAGGGGCCAAGCCTCGCGAGGGGGACGACACGGCGCTTCCTTAAGCGCGGCCTCGTCGGGCTGGCTCACAAGGAGGCGGAGAGATCAAGACAGGGTACCTCGTGAGGTGCCCATGACGCAAGCCATGACGACCAAGGGTGCCAGGCGGGCGCCAGACCACGCAGTGTCCTCCCTTTCCTCTTTGGTGCAAAGGGGGCAAGCGCATGCGAGAGGATCAAGCAAAGGCATCCATTTCGGTGCAACAAGACCAAGACCAGTCCAACGGTGGGAAGGAGGTTACCGTGGAGCCCAGAACGGCGTCACCACAGGGCCTTTGGCAGGCGAGGACCGACTTTAGTCAGGATAAGAGTACTGTATGTTCCCCTTCGAATTGGCTGATTGTTGGCGCCCTTCCCGCTCAATATTTGGGAAGAGGCCCACGGCCTTTGCCTATAAATAGGACTAGCCACCCCCAAGGAGCAGGGATGGAGCATCGGGTACCCAGAATCCGAGCAAGGAAAGAGAGAGAGAGAAGGGCGGCTGAACTCCCCTAGCAGTTCATCGTCCCAGCAAGAACACGCCCTCGCGAGGCTGTTCTCCTTTGTACTGTTCATCATCATCAGCCCAAGAGGCAATCCGCCCACCACACTGGAGTAGGGTATTACACCACATCGGTGGCCTGAACCAGTATAAACTCGGTGTCTTTTGTGCTGTTCTTTTGGTAGTTTAGATCCTTGCGAGACGGAGAGGTAGAGGGCATAATCTCCGCGCGCACCCCAGAGTTCAAACCTTGAGGGTCTAACGGAACCCAAAATCCGATATTTGGCGCGCCAGGTAGGGGTGCACCGGAATTTGTCTTCCACCGCTTTGTTCTCCTCTGACCGTCGCGTCCATGTCTGACGCCCGTCGAGCCCGCGCCGAGCGCCGGGCCGCCATCGCTTCCCGCGTCGCCCAGACGGCCCCTGTCGGTGGGCGTCCTCGTTGTTCCCCGTCGCCCGCCGTCAACGCCGCCACCGGCCCGGCGAGGAATGAGCAGCAAGCGTCGTCTCAGCACCCGTCCGTGCGGCGAGACGGCCGCACCGCCACTCCATCGCTCACGCCAGCTGGCTCTTCGTCCCACGCGCTCCGCGCGCCCTTGGAGGCTCGAGCTGCACTCATCGCGGCAAACGAGCTCCTATGCTACCGTCCTGTCGACGACGTCTACGAAGAGTGGCTCGACCGCGTCGCCGAGCTCGTCCGCGCCGCAGGGGGCTCTACTGCACCGTCCGCTCCGCTGCGCCGCACCCCGCCACACGCTGGCAATGAAGCTCCAGGGGCGTACCAGCCGCCTCCCCTCCAAGAAGACGCCGTGGCTCCAAGGCGCATGGCCCTTGGGTGGAACCCGCTCCGTCAGGCGCCAGCCTAGCAAGAACGGAGCTGCCAAGAAGTCCCTCGACCGCAAGAGGCTGCCCGAGCACTTCCTGCTCCGGCTCGCCGCGACCCTGCTCCAGCACCGGCACGTCAAGACCCCGCGCTGCTTCCGGCTGCAGCGCATGGGGACCCACAAGGCCAAGCTCCCCCTCGACCGAAGCCTCCCGTGGCCACGGCCGGCTGCCGCGCCTACACCATCGAGCTGCGCAGCATTGCGTGGCCCGACAAGTTCAAGCCATACCTGCCTCCTCGCTACGACGGTACGACTGACCCCGCCGAGTTCCTCCAGCTTTACGAGCTGGGCATCGAAGCTGCCAGCGGGGACGAAAAGTTCATGGCGAACTGGTTCCCCATGGCGCTCAAGGAAGGGGCTCGTACCTGGCTCCTTAACCTGGCCCCAGGCATGATCTCTTCCTGGGACCAGGTGCGCACCCGCTTCATCGCCAACTTCCAAGGTACTTGCGACCGGCCGCCCGGCGTGAGCGACATGGGCCGCATCAAGCAACAACCGGAGAGACCCTACAAAAGTACATCCAGCGCTTCAATAGCGCGCGACTCAACATCCCCAAGGTGTCCGAGGAAGCCATCATCTCAGCCTTCTCCGACGGCGTGCACGACGTCAAGATGAATGAGGAGCTGGCGATGCATGAAGACCTGTGCACCTCCCTGGAGCTGTTCAACTTGGCGACCAAGTGCGCCAAGGCTGAGGAGGGGCATCTCTCCCTCCTCGAGCTGCCCGCCGCGGAAGAGAAGAAACCCAAGGCCGAGGACGTGAAGCGCAAGGGGGCTGCCGTGCTCGCAGCAGAGCCTGATACCAAGCGGGGCAAGGATCTGCCCAAATCCTCCAGGGGCAACCGATACTGCGTGTACCATGACCTCCACACCACAACACCAACGAATGCCAAGAGCTCCACGCCATGCGAGAAGGAAGGATCGGCCGACGCCCTAACCGCGCTGACCGGGGCTACGGCCGAGGAGGAGGAACAAACCCAGGAAGCTGGGAAGACCGCGGCCCGCGCCAAGGGTGGCGTGATCAGCCTCGGGAGGACTGCTGGCGGGACCTGCCTCGCGAGGGGGATTGGAGGGATCAGCCTCGTGAGGATCGCCTGCAGGGCAACGCAGGCCTGCCCCCACTGCCGCCTCAGCCAAGGAGGAACGAGGAACGCCACCAAGACGAGGGGGCTGGGGGCTTCCAGGAGCCGCGCGCATCCTGGGTGGAGCTCAAGCCCCAGCCTCCCAACGCATCTTCAAGCAGTTTGCCCGCGAAGTGAATGCAGTCCTCCCCAGGCTCGAAGCAACGCGCCCTCTCAGATGGTCGGCGTGCACCATCACGTTCAGCTCAGCGGATCAGCTGAAGTGCGCGGCCACGGCCGGGGTCCTCCCATGCTTTGCTCTCCATTCATCAGCAACATACTGGTCACCAGGACCCTCATCGATGGCGGAGCAGGGCTCAACGTACTGTCCGTGGAAACATTCAACAATCTCCAAGTGCCCTATGACCAGCTTCAGCCAACCAAGCCTTTCTCCGGAGTCACCGATGGTTCCACGATCCCGATTGGGCAGGTCCGCCTCCCTGTCACCTTCGTGGCTCGCAGCAACTACCGCACCGAGCTCATCGACTTCGACGTCGCTCACATCCACCTGCCGTACAACGCCATCCTCGGGTACCCGACGCTAGCCAAGTTCATGGCCGTAACTCATCATGGCTACAACGTCCTCAAGATGCCAGGGAGTGGCGGAGTCATCACGGTGCCGTGTGAAGAAAAGGATGCAGTGTGTTCCCTGGAGCGAGCCTTTCAGGCCGCATCACTAGAAGACCCAGATCGCGGAAGCAGGGGCTTCCTGAGATTACCCCCAAGAAGAAGAAGACATCTTCAGGCCCGGCCCCTCAGGAGGCAGGCCTCCCAGGGCCCGTGTCTACCCAAGGGGACCACCATCCATCGCATAGGAAAGCGCGCCCCGCGTCCTCCTCAGGCAGGGCTCGGGGGCTCTCACCTGGAGGGCCACCGAGCTGGCCGGGGTCACGAGGGAGGCGCTTGGGCACCACGTGGAGGCGTGCTTCGAAGCACGTTTCCCTTAAGAAGGAGCAAGGCAAGGAGAGTCAGACCAGCAGGAGTTCGTTAACAAGGCCGTTCATGAACTACAGGAGTCAAGAATCATGAGAGGTTGCCGCCGTCTACCAGCTGTGGCCCCCCATCCAGGTGAGGATGGTGGGCTGCGCATATGCATCGACGTACCAGGGCTCAATCAAGTCGCCACGACGGAGCGCCTCTGGCCCTCACAAGCGGGCCGTTGTGGAGGTCCACCCCACAACTATGTTCGCATGCCTTACGGCTTGCCGAGCGCGGCTGCTGCGTACCAGCGCCTCATGAGGAGCATCATGGAGACTCAGGAAGACAGGCGTTCCGTAGTCCTGGCGGAGATGGAGATGACTCGTGAGGAGCGACTAGCGCCTCCGGAGCCTCCTTAGGCCCCTGGGCCTGGGAGCTCGAAAGGATCGGCTCCCGCAGCCCACAAAGTCTGCTACACCAACACCACTTCGTCCGCGACAACCCCAGGTGACATCTTTCAAGCTTCATTTCCGGCTGGGAACACCCCCCAAGGCTGCTTCATTCACAGGCCGCGTGGGTCCGTCCCTGCGGCATGTATCCCTTTTTAGTTTTCGATCGTTAGCTTGCTTTGTTGGGGGCGCCCCTCGGGCTGCATCATCCCCAGGCCGCTCGGGCCAGGCCCAGTGGTGTGTATCTTCCTTGCGTTTATTTCCAACTATGCATTCGCCTATCATGCTTGATTACTTGGCGCCTGTTCACGGCACCTCTTCTTCCCAATGTCGACCACTTGCACGTTAAAGGGGGGGTACCTGAGCATCGCGACTCAGAGCTCTTACTGGCTCTCCAGCCCTCACCCTCTGGCCTTGTCCACGGCATCGCGACCTGGCATACCAGCGACGACTGAGACAAGCTCGAGGGCCGGGAACCGAGGACGTAGAGTGCCGGCATCTAACCCAATCTGCAGGAACACACCACAAGATACGGCCCAGTGCCAGGCGCAACCCCCCTAGAGGTAGGGCACCGTGAGTCCCGCGCTGGCTCACGGGTGCCTAGATACACCTCACCTAGCCCTACCGTCCCGGCCATGTGTCAGGGCGGGGCAGTACACGCCCCGGGGGCTCCTCCCGGAGGGGAGCCCCTCCCACGTACCAGTGGAAGCACCATGCTCCGCGCTGGCTGACGACACTGCCAAGGAGCGGCTATGCCCGTACACATACGGAAGCGCTATGCTCCGCGCTGGTGATAAACAACTGAGGGTGGCCTCCGGGCCGCATCAACCTCAGGGAGCCCAGAGCTCAGTGTCTAGCCTCATCGCAACGCCTCGCCTCGGGAGCGTCGCGCGAGGGGGCTAGGCACGAGGGCTACGACTGGGTCACGCCCAGGCGTACGCCACCCAGCCAGGGCCCTGGGGCCTGGTTCGTCGCGCATCTCTCCCCGAGCGGAGCCAAGGTATGAAGGCCGTTTGCGCATCAAGGGGGAACCCTGAGCATCGCGACTCAGGGGCCTAACTGGCTCCGTAGCCCCTCACTCCTTAGTTCCGAAAGGCTATGCTGGGCGAGGTACGCACGGGGCCGGGCTCTGCAGACGTAGAACGGTGGTCTCACTCGCATCTCACCTCACCGCCCGCTGTTTGCGCGTACAGGGGGACCCCTGAGCATCGCGACTCAGGGGCCTAACTGGCTCCGTAGCCCCTCACTCCTTAGTTTCGAAAGGCTATGCTGGGTGAGGTACGCGCGGAGTTGGGCTCTGCAGACGTAGAACGGAAGATACATCTACATCACACTTCCCTACTTGTTGTTCGTGCACCAAGGGGGACCCCTGAGCATCGCGACTCAGGAGCCTAACTTGTCACGTAGCCCCTCACTCCTTTGGTCCCGTCCTGGTTTCCGGTCGGGGCTAATGCTGGGTGAGGTACGCGCGAGGCCGGGCTCTGCCGGCGTAGAACACAAGCAAGTAGGGAGGAAAAGCATAAAACTCAAAGAAATTAAAAACAAATATTACAGTCCATACTGTCGTCTCAGTACCAAACGCAAGTTTAAATGCCTCCTCGAGGCGTGATGCATGTGCAGGAAGTAAAGGAAGAACAGGAGTGGCAGCGGAGTCACTTGTCGACGGTGGGGCAGCGCGGCGTGGCCTCGCTTCGTGGAGCAGTAGGGCCGGCAGCGCCTTGCTTCGGCTTGGTGCTGAAGGCCCGGAACTTCCCCAGCAGCGCGTCAGCGCGCCCCTTTACGGCTTCGACAGCAGCAGCAGCACCCTCGCCACTCACCGGCTCCAACAGGCCGTCGAGATCTGCGCTGGGATCGCGGAGGTAGATGTGGGCGAAGACCCGTGTCAGCGCAGCAGAGGACAAGACTCGTGCCTCGGCCTCGGCCGTGGGGCCGAGGCCAAGGGCGACATCCCCAAGGGCACGAACCAGGAAGGGAAGCAGCTTGGCGGGGCCATCCTCGTCACCGGCCAGCGGGCTCTCTAGGCCGCTCTCGTAGAGCGTCTTCAGCGAAGCACGGGCATCTTTCTCCATGTCTGCGAAGGCCACGTGGTCCTCGGCAAGAACCCGGACCTTGCGGTCCAGCTCGGCCTTCGTCACCTCCAGCTCCTTCTTCAGCACGCCTAGGAGGTCGCGACGCTTCTTGAGCTTGGCCTCCCGATCCTCGATGGCCGCCTCGCGAGCCTTCGCGCCTTCTTCATGCTCCTGGCGAAGGCGAACCTCCCTCGCGAGCTGGTCCCGCAGGCCCTGCAGCTCGTCCTCCAGCTCCTTGCAGCGACCACGGACTCCAACCACCTCTCCCAGGGCCGCGTCTCGGGCAGCTTTCGCCTCGAGAGTGGCCTCCCTCTCTCCGTCACAGGCTGTCGAGGCCTGAACCAGCGCCGCCCGAATCGAGGCGTCGGAGCGAATCCACCCCGAAGCCAGTTCCAGGCGCCCAGCCACCAGGCGAGGGTCGGCGCCAAGAAGATCCTGCCGCAGCCGGTCCAGTTCAGCAACGACACGCTCCAGGACGGCGGAAGAAGACGGGAAGGCATCGGCACGCTCCAAGACAGCATGAGGAGTTGGTGGAGCAGCGGACGGTGGAATGGGAGGAGAAGGTAGCGACGACGAGACCACAGCATCCGGAGGCGGAGTCAGCTGCGCCCCAACGACCGTGGTGCCGGTAGCAGGCAGGGTCACCTCAGGAGTCACCTGGGCCATGGGGGCTGGGCTCGCCCCAGCCAGCTCAGCAAGGCCGTGCAAGGATGACCGGGCAGGAGAAGCCCGTGCGTCACGGTCTCCCTCCCCTGCAGGCAGAGGCGTCGCCGCGGATGGGGCCTCGGAAGCCACATTTGGCTTCTTCGCCGTGGGCGCCAGCCTATCCAAAGAGAAGCAAACATAAAGCACCAGCGGTGGAACAAAAAACAAAAGACGAAGTATCAAGCACTTACGGGTCATCGCTGGAGAACTCGAGCAGCCTCCGGCCATACTTGAAGCCAGAAAGCCGGGTGGAGGGATTAGCCTCAGGCGCAGAGGGCGAGTCTACGGACCGCCCCGGAGCCGGAGCGGACCCGCGGGGGATCAGCCTGGTTTTGCCCTTCTTCGGGATCGGGGGCGAGCTCCCGCTACCCAGCACGTCGTCAACCTCATCATCATCGCTTGACAAAAGGTGGAGAGTACGGGACTTGCACCGGGGGAGGGGAGCCCTCGACTCTCCGTCAGTTGCCTCGGAGTCAGGGCCCTCCTCCCGCTCCTCTTCGCCCTCCTCTCTGCTGGGGTCGCCGGAGGACACGTCCACCAGTCCCTCGGGAGCCACCGCGGGCACGATCCCGTCCCCGTTGAAGACGGGCATGGACTCCACCACCTGCTTCCAGTCGTCGCGAAGGAACAAGGGCGCACGCGGGCCCTCCAACCGTGCCACCTCGCCCCCGACCAGGGATTGGAGTACCGTGGTCACATCCTTGTCGCCCAAGGCCTCCACATCGGAGGTGAGTACCGCCGAAGCCGAGCCAGTTGGTGCTCCAGGAACTCTCTCAGCAGCACGCGCCGGTTAGCCTCGCCGCCGCCGTGCCGGCCGGCTTCAGGTCCGCGTCCATCTTCTCCAGAACCGGCTTCGCGCGGGGGTCCGTGAGCTCCGCCCGAGACCAGTCGCCGGAACTCACGGGCTGCTCCGTGGGAAGGATCATCCGAGGGTGGATGCGCCCGGCGTCCACCAAGACCCACTTGCTCCTGAAGCCTTCAATCCTCTTCCCGGTATTCGAGATGGCAATGGCGCCACCACACGCGACGAAGCTCGCGCATGCAGAAGGGAAACCACGGGTGACCCGGAGGTAGAAGTAGTGGCGCAGCAAGGCCACTGAAGGTTGCACCCCCACATGAGCCTCACAGTAGTAGGCGAAGATCGCCAGGAGAAGGATGGAGTTGGGATGGAGATGCAAAGCTTGCAAGTCATAGTAGCGGAGGACAGAGAGGAAGAACTCGGAGAAAGGGGGCACTAGGCCCGCAGTAATGGAGCTTACGAAGAGAGGGTAGAAGGTGCTTCCTCGGCCCTCAGGGGTGGCGGAGCCGACCTTGAACACCCGCGCTCCGTCGATGCCCCACGCCGCCGCCATTTGGCGCAGCCGGGCAAGGCTCGCCTCCGACACATTCGGCGAGTCCAGGGCCGGCGAGAACCAAGCTTCAGCAGGAGGCTGACGCGGCGCCATATCTTCCAAGGTCACAGGGGAGCAGATCTGGGAGTTTGGAGGAAGGAAGGAGAGGCGCAAGAAAGGGGATCTGGGCAGCGACGGGAGAAAGAGAAGAGCAAAGCCTGGGCAGACGCTGCGCCTTTAACCTGCGCGGTTGCGGAGACGCCCTCGTCCAATCAACCGCCACGCGGCGCCCAAGGCCGCAGGCTGTTAGGGCCCGCGGCGCTTCGCCCTTGCCCTTTCGCCTCTCGGCACGGCCAAGTCCAGGCGCGCCTTGGGCCCAGGGGCTACTGTCGGCGTTCTGGGAACGGGGGTCCCAGACTTGCCTGCCTGCGGCCTGCGGCGTGGCTCAAAGGGGGCCCAGCACGGCCCAACTTCATCAACACAAGACCCAAGACCCTCGCGAGGGGCCAAGCCTCGCGGGGGGACGACACGGCGCTTCCTTAGGCGCAGCCTCGTCAGGCTGGCTCACGAGGAGGTGGAGAGATCAAGGCAGGGTACCTCGCGAGGTGCCCATGACGCAAGCCATGACGACCAAGGGTGCCAGGCGGGCGCCAAACCGCGCAGTGTCCTCCCTTTCCTCTTTGGTGCAAAGGGGGCAAGCGCAGGAGAGAGGATCAAGCAAAGGCATCCATTTCGGTGCAACAAGACCAAGACCAGTCGAACGGTGGGAAGGAGGTCACCGTGGAGCCCAGAACGGCGTCACCACAGGGCCTTTGGCAGGCGAGGACCAACTTTAGTCAGGATAAGAGTACTGTATGTTCCCCTTCGAATTGGCCGATTGTTGACGCCCTTCCCGCTCAATATTTGGGAAGAGGCCCAGGGCCTTTGCCTATAAATAGGACTAGCCACCCCCAAGAATCGGGGATGGAGCATCGAGTACCCAGAATCCGAGCAAGGAGAGAGAGAGAGAGAAGGGCGGCTTAACTCCCCTAGCAGTTCATCGTCCCAGCAAGAACACGCCCTCGCGAGGCTCTTCTCCGTTGTACTATTCATCATCATCAGCCCAAGAGGCAATCCGCCCACCACACTGGAGTAGGGTATTACACCACATCGGTGGCCCGAACCAGTATAAACTTGGTGTCTTTTGTGCTATTCTTTTGGTAGTTTAGATCCTTGCAAGACGGAGAGGTAGAGGGCATAATCTTCGCGTGCAACCCAGAGTTCGAACCTTGAGGGTCTGCCGGAACCCGAAATCCGACATAAGGTGCCGAACCAGTATAAACTCCTCGTGTCCTTTGTCCCGTTTTAACCCCTTTAAGCCAACTTCACCGCAATGGATCCACCACTAAGTCCTTCCACGAGGACATCTGTCGTGACAATTCCACGACAGTAATGCATCATCCCGTGACTAACTAATTAGTCACATTGCTTGCAAGGCTCATAGTGATGTGCATTACCGAGAGGGCCCAGAGATACCTCTCCGATACACGGAGTGACAAATCCTAATCTCGATCTATGCCAACTCAACAAACACCATCGGAGACACCTATAGAGCATCTTTATAGTCACCTAGTTACGTTGTGACGTTTGATAGCACACAATGTGTTCCTCCGGTATTTGGGAGTTGCATAACCTCATAGTTTGAGGAACATGTATAAGTCATGAAGAAAGCAATATCAATAAAACTAAATGATCATTATGCTAAGCTAACGGATGGGTCTTGTCCATCATATCATTCTCTAATTATGTGATCCCGTTCATCAAATGACAACACATGTCTATGGCTACGAAAATTTAACCATCTTTGATTAACGAGCTAGTCAAGTAGAGGCATACTAGGGACACTCTATTTGTCTATGTATCCACACATATACTAAGTTTCCGGTTAATACAATTCTAGCATGAATAATAAACATTTATCATGATATAAGGAAATGTAAATAACAACTTTATTATTGCCTCTAGGGAATATTTCCTTCAATACCCAGGGGCTACTATGAACACTAGTAAAGTACACATCAATAACATGTATATCATATATACTTTTGTTCACTTTGCCATGCTTCTTAACCGCCAAGTATTTGGGTCAGTTCCGTTTTCAGTGACCATTTCCTTTGCAGTAGAAGCACTCAGTTTCAGGCTTGGGTCTAGCTTTGGGCTTATTCATGGGAGTGGCAACTTACTTTCCATTATTCTTGAAGTTCCCTTTCTTTCCCTTGCCCTTTTACTTGAAACTAGTGGTCTTGTCAACCATCAACACTTGATGCTTTTCTTGATTTCTACCTTCGCTGATTTCAGCATCGCGAAGAGCTCGGGAATTGTTTTTGTCATCCCTTGCATATTATAGTTCATCATGAAGTTCCAGTAACTTGGTGATAGTAACTAGAGAACTCTGTAAATCACTATCTTATCTGAAAGATTAACTCCCACTTGATTCAAGCGATTGTAGTACTCAGACATTCTGAGCACATGCTCACTGGTTGAGCTATTCTCCTCTATCTTGCAGGCAAAATACTTGTCAGAGGTCTCATACCTCTCGACTCAGGCATGAGTCTGAAATACCAACTTCAACTCTTGGAACATCTTATATGCTCCGTGGCGTTCAAAACGTTTTTGAAGTCTCAGTTCTAAGCCATAAAGCATGGCGCACTAAACTATCAAGTAGTCATCATACCGAGCTTGCTAAACGTTCATAACGTCTGCATCTGCTCCTGCAATAGGTCTGTCACCTAGCAGTGCATCAAGGACATAATTCTTCTGTGCGGGAATGAGGGTAATCCTCAGATCACGGACCCACTCCACATCATTGCTACTATCATCTTTCAACTTATTTTTCTCTAGGAACATATCAAAAATAAACAGGGAGCTACGTCGCAAGCTATTGATATACAACATAGATATGCAAATACTATCAGGACTAAGTTTGTGACAAATTAAAGTTCAATTAATCATATTACTTAAGAACTACCACTTGGATAGACATCCCTCTAGTCATCTAAATGATCGCGTGATCCACATCAACCAAACCATGTCCGATCATCACGTGAGATGGAGTAGTTTTCAATGGCGAACATCACTATGTTGATCATATCTACTATATGATTCACATTCTACCTTTCGGTGTAAGTGTTCCGAGGCCATATCTGCATATTCTAGGCTCGTGAAGTTTAACCCAAGTATTCTGCACATGCAAAACTGGATTGCACCCGTTGTATGTAAACATAGAGCTTATAACCCGATCATCACATGGTGTCTTGGCACGACGAACTGTAGCAATGGTGCGTACTCAGGGAGAAGACTTATACCTTGAAATTTAGTGAGGGATCATCATACAATGCTACCGCCGTACTAAGAAAAATATGATGCATAAAGGATAAACATCACATGCAATCAAAATATGTGACATGATATGTCCATCATCATCCTGTGCCTTTGATCTCCATCTCCAAAGCACCATCATGACCTCCATCATCACCTGCTTGACACCTTGATCTCCATGGTAGCATCGTTGTCGTATCGCCAACTATTGCTTCCACGACTATCGCTACCGCTTAGTGATAAAGTAAAGCAATTACATGGCGATTGCATTTCATACAATAAAGCGACAACCATAAGGCTTTTGCCAGTTGCTGATAACTTTTACAAAACATGATCATCTCATACTACAATTTATATCTCATCACATCTTGACCATATCATATCACAACATGCCCTGCAAAAACAAGTTAGACGTCCTCTACTTTGTTGTTGCAAGTTTTACGTGGCTGCTACGGGCTTCTAGCAAGAACCGTTCTTACCTACGCATAAAAACCACAACGATTTTTTGTCAAGTGTGTTGTGTTAACCTTCAACAAGGACCGGCCGTAGTCAAACCCGATTCAACAAAAGTTGGAGAAACAAACACCTGCTAGCCACCTGTGTGTGAAGCATGTCGGTAGAACCAGTCTCATGAATGCGGTGATGTAATGTCGGTCTGGGCCGCTTCATCCAACAATACCATCGAATCAAAGTAAGACGTTGGTGGTAAGCAGTATGACTATTATCGCCCACAACTCTTTGTGCTCTACTCGTGCATATCATCTACGCATAGACCTGGCTCAGATGCCACTGTTGGGGAACGTAGTAATTCAAAAAAATTCCTACGATAACGCAAGATCAATCTAGGAGAAGCACAACAACGAGACGGGAGAGTGTGTCCACGTACCCTCATACACCGAAAGCGGAAGCGTTATGTAACGCTGTTGATGTAGTCGAACGTCTTCATGATCCAACCGATCCAAGTACCGAACGTATGGCACCTCCGTGTTCAACACACATTTAGCACGATGACGTCCCTCGAGCTCTTGATCCAGTAGAGGGTCGAGGGAGAGTTCCGTCAGCATGATGGCGTGGTGACGATGTTGGTGATGTGATCCGCGCAGGGCTTCGCCTAAGCACTACGACAATATGACCGAGGTGGTAAACTGTGGAGGGGGGCATCACACACGGCCAAGGGACAATTGATGTGCCTTTGGGGTGCCCCATGCCCTCGTATATAAAGGGGGTGAGGAGGAGGCCGACGGCCAAGGCGGGCGCACCAAGGGGGGGAGTCCTACTTGGACTCCTAGTCCAAGTAGGATTCGGCCCCCCTCCTTCCAACCAACGGAGAGGGGAAAGGGAGAAAGGGGAGAGGGAGAAGGAAAGGGGGCCACGCCCCCACCCATTGTCCAATTCAGTTTGGGCTAGGGGGGCGGCACCTCCTGTGGCAGACTCCCTCTCTCCACTATGGCCCAATAGGCCCATTAACTTTCCTGGTACTCTCATAAATCCCCGAACCTTATCGGAACCATTACGATGTCCGTATATAACCTTCCAATATATAAATCTTTACCTCTCGACTATTTGGAGACTCCTCGGCATGTCCGTGATATCATCCGGGACTTCGAACAACCTTCGGTCACCAAAACACATAACTCATAATACAAATCGTCATCGAACGTTAAGCGTGTGGACCTATGGGTTCGAGAACTATGTAGACATGACCGAGACACATCTCCGGTCAGTAACCAATAGTGGAACCTGGATGCTCATATTGGCTCCTACATATTCTATGAAGATCTTTATCGGTCAAACCGCATAACAACATACGTTATTCCCTTTGTCAACCGTATGTTACTTGAACGAGATTCGATCGTTGGTATCATTATACCTAGTTCAATCTTGTTACCGACAAGTCTCTTTACTCGTTCTGTAATGCATCATCTTGCAACTAACTCATTAGTCACATTGCTTGCAAGACTTATAGTTATGTGCATTACCAAGAGGGCCCAAATATACCTCACCGATACACGGAGTGACAAATCCTAATCTTAATCTATGCCAACTCAACAAATACCATTGGAGACATCTGTAGAGCATCTTTATAATCACCCAGTTACATTGTGACGTTTGATAGCACACAAAGTGTTCCTCCGGTATTCGGGAGTTGCATAATCTCATAGTCAAAGGAATATGTATAAGTCATGAAGAAAGCAATAGCAATAAAACTAAAAGATCATTGTGCTAAGCTAACAGATGGGTCTTGTCCATCACATCATTCTATAATGATGTGATCCGATTCAACAAATGACAACATATGTCTATGGTTAGGAAACTTAACTATCTTTGATTAATGAGCTAGTCAAGTAGAGGCATACTAGGGACACTCTGTTTTGTCTATGTATTCACACATGTACTAAGTTTCCGGTTAATACAATTCTAGCATGAATAATAAACATTTATCATGATATATGGAAATATAAATAACAACTTTATTGTTGCCTCTAGGGCATATTTTCTTCACCTAATGGGTAGAACAACTAGTACACAAATTGTTTACAACACTCATTGAATTGAGAGCACATTTGAAAAAAAATCAATTATCTCAACTCAATAACAGGTAGATGAGTACATGACCACTATCAAAATTTAGAAATCATAACACACCCATAAGTCAATAGGAGTAGACAAGCACATGAAAAATTAATGATTAATTGATTACAACTTAACATTAGTTCACAAGCGAACAGGGTATGGGTATACCCGCGGATACAAGGCTATACCCGTACCCTACCCGTGACTTAACGTGTAGGGTATGGGTACTAACCATGGGTATAAAAGTGTGCCTATACCCGTGGGTATAATTTGCCATCCTTACATGAGACTTGCCACAATATTGCTCGTGCCATGCCTTCGAGCAATTTTTCCAAGTCCAATGCATGCAATCAACGCTTCCTAGCATGCTGAGCCAACCTCACCTCTCATTTGTTGCCATCAACTTTTTGTGTCTTCCTCATTGGGTGCACGAAGATTGACAGGACCAAAGACGCGCATGATCACTTTGGTGAACCTCGCTACACACTGACTCAATTGTAGTATCTTCGCCAAGATACTCGTTGGCATAGTCAGCTGGAATGCCATATGCAATCACTCGCATAGCTGCCTAGATTATTTGATATGCGCTAAAACCCCACAAGCCCGCGGCATTTCTCCTTTGAGTAAAAAACCGAGAATTGGCCTCGCAAGCTTGCACTATTTTTACGAAGAGGGATATGTAGGATTGTCCGCGAAGTAGTCTGGCGTCCATATCATGTTTCCGAGATGGCGGTTGCAAGGGATTCAAAGACGGCCTATGGTCGATACTCATCGTCTCTTGCGGTTCCGATCCTCGACCTCCTTCACCGCTAGGACCGCCACCATCATCTGTTGTGGATGGCGCTCGAGCATCGACTCTATATTCGAGTCGTTGGACGAGGACGAATCCTTGAGCAAAAATTGTTCACAAGGGCTCAAATCCATCTACAAAACCGCATCCAAGCTCGCATCAATGAAATTTCATTACCTGCAGTCGATCTACAAGGGTAAGAAAATGGGCTCACCGGCTATGGTCGATCCGGGCCGCCGGCGACCCGGGGGCGGCTCGGCGAATCCGGGGCGGGCGGCCACTCGGCGGCGGTCGATCCGGGGCAGCGGCGACCTTGGGGTGGCTCGACTCAGTGGATCCAGGGCGCCGGCGAGTGGACCCGGGTGTAGTTTGGCCCGACGGCGTGATTCCGTCGGCGGAAATGCCCAGAATCGCAGGTGGCGGGTGGCTGCAGGAGGGGATGTGGGGAACGCGCGTGCTAAAATGTTCCGCTCGCCAATCGCTTTCACGGGATACCGGGCACCGACAGGGCGGGGGAAAACCTGGGTTTTTCTCTGGTCGGAGGGGCAATTTACCGCGCCCGGCGCCCCTAAAAAAATTGAAGGATCAGACGCATTTGCGATGTTTTTTCAGGTCGCTTTTTCACGTTAAACCGTAAACTGGCGGTTATTTTATGGGTCAGACGATACAAGGGGTCTGCTAGAGATGCTCTAACCAACTATATAAGGGAACGACACTACCTCCATTAACTATGGGCTGATCTCCAGGACATTCTTACAAAAAAGGAAACTATCTTCACTAAATTCTGGAATGTTAAAGATTGGGGCGCACGAGCGTTACCTCTGAGGGAGTACAAAGGTAGGGAAATCCCTTGGTGCACATGGGTGCTGCTACCCTTGATAAATAATAAAAACAATTTATTAACTATGGAAAAAGTCGAAATCCAAACTTTTTTATACAAAGTTGACCTACCTTCATACCTATATAAAAAGTTTACAACATAAATATATTTTTTTGCGGGAAAACGTCCAATCTATTCATCTTCAACATGCAGTACAACGAACATTAGAAATAATAAAAATTACATCCAGAATTATAGACCACCTAGTGATGACTACTAGCACTGAAGCGAGCCGAAGACGCGCCGCCATCATCACCCCTCCCTCACCAGAGCCAAGCAAAATTTGTTGTAGTAGACAATCGGAAATTCGTTGTGCTAAGACCCCACAGGACCAACGCACCAGAACAGCAGCCACCGTCGATGAAGTGTAGTGTAGATCAGAAGGGTCCAACCTAAAGACACACGAATGTCGATGAACGACAAACAGATCCGAGAAAATCCACCGAAGACACGTCCACATGCCCATCGACAATGCTAGATGCACCACCGAAACGGGGGATAGGCGGGGAGAACCTTATTCGATCTTCAGGGAGCCACCGTCGTCTCACCTTCCCAAGCAGGACACAAACCCTAAAAAAACTCAAAACACATTTTAAAATGAAGCCCTCCCACCTGCAAGGGATCCACCGCGCCCCCATGGCCATAAGGCCACCGGAGACGAGACAGACTGAAGGAAGCGCCGAAGGGCGGCGAAGGAACCCAGGTGAGGAGGTAGCTGTGTGAGCCCCGACCGCTCATATACTACTATAGGAATAAACTTCCCTTGACCCTAGACCAAAAAAATAAGAGAAATTTCCTAGTGTACTGCTCTTGTACAGTACCTTGTATGTAGTGTTCATTTTCTTTTCAGTTGCGCACAATGCCCTGGAAGGCATTCCTCCGCAAAAATTTCTATACGAGTACTAATGTTAGATATATATGACAAGTTCTGGTGTTCTTGGTCGTTTTCCATGTCCGCCATGCAAATGTGTTCTTCTTTTTCTGTTGTTTAACTTTCGAATTGGCGTTGCAGGGAGAGATATGAGGATTGTATGAAAAGATTTGCGTTGTCAATTTTGCTTCTTTGAGTTGTTTCTACCCCGGATTCCCATGTTATTTGGTCATTGGCAGAGGTAGTTTATGGCGGCTGACTGTAGCCTGCGATTTCTTGTAATCTGGTCAACTGTGTAATTAAGTTGCATGTTTTTCGGTGTTGTTTGAATTGCTGCCTTTCGCGTGAGGTGACAGACACTTGCAACTCCAATGAACTGGAGCTTCTTTTCCTAGAGGGCAGGGGAAGGAACCATATTCAGATCATCAGTTAGGCTAGGGCGAGAGTAGCCACGGCTCCACATCCATCCACCAGGGCCAAATGGCGCTGTTTCTTTGATCGTTATGACTGATGTACTGAATATTATGTCTTTAAGATTGTGTTGTGAGGGAGCAGATGTTTGAATGAGTAAATGAATTCAACTGTCTACCTTTGAATGTGTTGTTTTATCTCCATATGTTGGTTATGTGCACTTTGGAACTGTTGTTTTATCTGAAGTTGAGCTGATTTGCGGTCAAATGTTGCATGACTTGTATAATAACTATTTTCTACCAGCTGGCTGCCCACCTGCCTATTTATTATTTTTATAATATGCGAGTCTCCCTGGCTATAAATTCTACCCATCTATGTGTGGTGTGTGCCTCAGTCGCCCCCTCCTTTTTCTTCCTTCAACCAAAATCAGATCTAGGTTCCTCCCTCTTCTCTCCGTTGTTTTCTTCCCTGTTCCTGTGTTTTCCATGGAGGATTGTTCATGCGGATGTCTGGCAAAGATGGCGCGCATAGCTAACGGCTGTGTGTACGAATCTGGTTTGGAGCTCACCCAGACTCAGCGCCGTGGGCTACTTTCATGTCTGCTGTACAACAACCATGGGTTCCGTGCACCCTATGTTTGTCGCCTGACGGTTGGCGACTTGAAGGAATCATGGGTATGTGTTTCTATTTGTATTGTTTTCTTATTTTTGTAGGTCGCATTTTGAATCCCATGGACTGAATCTATAGTTTAGTTTTATCAATATTTTGTCTATAATTTTTATTTGGTTTTGTCAGAATTTAACAGTAGGGATTTGTGTGTGTATTTGTTCATTACTTAACAATATTTTATCTATTTTTGTATAATCCTTGTTCTGTTTTTGTGAGATGTTTTTGTTGTAGGTGTATTGATATGTATATTTCTTCAGTTCAGTCAGGTCATATGACTAGTTAGTTTGGTGTTTTTGTTTTGGTTAATATATTTTCTTTTCACTTTTTTATGCAACCATTCCTAGATCTGTGTAAAAATTCAATTATATCTGGTGTTCACTTTGTTTTCTATTCCCATGCCCATTTGCAGAGAATCGCACCTAGAATCAGGATTGTTGCTCCTAGTTCCGGGATACTGAATATGGAGACTTCGGACAAAAACGGATATTAGTTGATGGAAGTTGCCTACCACATCAACTTTGATGGTTGCATCAACCTAACTACTTGAAAGTGCAACTATCCCTAGGTGGTTTTGGTAATTCATAACAACATATAGCTCATTGAGCTAATGCTATTCCAAGACAATTATTTCAGGAAAGCTCAATGATTGGCATGGCATGGATGGTGAAAGTGGAACCCTCAAAATGTTAAGGACGAAGGATTGGCTCAAGCTCAAAAGCTCAAGACTCTTCATTTTACATTTTAGTGATCCAAGATCACATTGAGTCCATAGGAAAAGCCAATACTATCAAGGAGGGATGAGGTGTTGCTTAATGAGCCTTTTGCTTTATGTGCTTAATGATATGCTCCAAAATCCTCAGCTACTTTCCCATATCCACATATGACCTAAACTCCAAGCCAAACTCGGTCCTACCGATTCTTTCCATCCGGCGCCACCGAGTCTCACTTGTCATTAGCAACTGCCAAACCCTAGCAATTCGGTTCTACCGATAGGGATCTCCGTCTCACCGAGATGGGGTTGTAATCTCTCTGTTTCCCTTTCGTAACTTTTCGGCCTCACCGAAAGAGCAAATCGGTCCCATCGAGTTTACCTGAACAACTCTCTGGTTAGCTAATTACCAAAATCGGTCTCACCGAGTTTGTGTAATCGGTCTCACCGAGATTATGTTATGCCCAAACCCTAACCATATCGGTCCTACCGAGTTGCATGTCAGTCCCACCGAAAATCTCTAACGGTCACTAGGTTTACCTTTTCGGTCCGACCGAGTTTGTTGATTCGGTCCCACCGAGATCGGTAAATTGTGTGTAAACGTTGGATTTTGTGTGGAGGCTATATATACCCCTCCACCTCCTCTTCACTCGTGGAGAGAGCCATTAGAACACATCTACACTTCCAACTCATATGTTCTGAGAGAGAACCACCTACTCATGTGTTGAGACCAAGATATTCCATTCCTACCATATGAATCTTGATCTCTAGCCTTCCCCAAGTTCCTTTCCACTCAAATCTTCTTTCTACCAAATCCAAATCCTATGAGAGAGAGTTGAGTGTTGGGGAGACTATCATTTGAAGCACAAGAGCAAGGAGTTCATCATCAACACACCATTTGTTACTTCTTGGAGAGTGGTGTCTCCTAGATTGGCTAGATGTCACTTGGGAGCCTCCGACAAGATTGTGGAGTTGAACCAAGGAGTTTGTAAGGGCAAGGAGATCGCCTACTTCGTGAAGATCTACCGCTAGTGAGGCAAGTCCTTCGTGGGCGATGGCCATGGTGGGATAGACAAGGTTGCTTATTCGTGGACCCTTCGTGGGTGGAGCCCTCCGTGGACTCGCGCAACCGTTACCCTTCGTGGGTTGAAGTGTCCATCAACATGGATGTAGGATAGCACCACCTATCCGAACCACGGGAAAAATATCTGTGTCTCCAATTGCATTTGAATTCTCCAAACCCTTCTCTTTACATTCTTGCAAGTTGCATGCTTTACTTTCCGTTGCTATATACTCTTTGCATGCTTGCTTGAATCATGTGATGATTGCTTGACTTGTCCTAAAGTTGCTAAAATCTGCCAAGAACTAAAATTGGGAAAAGGCATAGTTTTTATTTGGTCAAGTAGTCTAATGACCCCCCTCTAGACATACTTCCGATCCTACAAGTGGTATCAGAGCTTTGGTCTCCATTTGCTTTGATTTCCATAGCTTTTGGTGGTCATAGCCTTGGTTTCACAACCTAGGAGAGTATGGCGTCTAGCGAGGGAAATTATCACCGTAGAGGTCCTTACTTTGATGGTACTAATTTTTCTAGTTGGACGCATAAAATGAAAATGCATATTCTTGGACATAACCCCGTTGTTTGGGCTATTGTGTGTGTTGGTTTGCAAGGTGATTTCTTCGACGGGAAAGAACCAAACCATGACGCTACCGCGGATGAGTTGAAGATGCTACAATACAACGCTCAAGCTTGTGATATTCTCTTCAACGGATTATGCCCCGAAGAATTCAACAAAATCAGTCGTCTTGAGAATGCAAAGGAAATTTGGGATACTTTGATTGATATGCACGAAGGTACCGACTCTGTCAAGGAATCCAAATTGGATGTGCTTCGAAGTCAACTTGACAAGTTCAAAATGAAGGATGGTGAAGGTGTCGATAAAATGTACTCTAGGCTTGCTCTCATCACAAACGAGATTGCCGGCTTAGGGAGTGAAGAGATGACCGACAGATTCATCATCAAGAAGATCCTAAGAGCCTTGGATGGAAAATATGATACTGTGTGCACATTGATCCAAATGATGCCCAATTACAAAGATCTCAAGCCAACGGAGGTCATTGGAAGAATTGTTGCTCATGAGATGTCACTCAAGGATAAAGAGGAACTTCTCAACAAATCAAGTGGTGCCTACAAAGCCTCATGTGAAGTACCCACATCATCAAGTGAGAAGCAAAACTTAAACGAAGAATTGAGCCTAATGGTGAAGAACTTCAACAAGTTCTACAAGAGTAGAAGCAAAGATAGAACCTCCAAGTCAAGGTCCTACAATGACAAGAGATCTTCTAGTCGAGAGTGAAACTGCTACAATTGTGGAAGACCCGGACACTATTCCAATGAGTGTACGGCTCCCTACAAAAGAAGAGAATATTCTCCAAAAAGAAGAGGCAAAAGAGAAGAATCACCATCAAGAGACAGAAGGAGTAGAGATGATCGTTATGAACGAAGATACTCACGGAGGAGCAAGGATTCGGAAAGAAAGGAAAAATCATCAAGGAGCTACACAAAACGAAGACATCAAGCTCATGTTGGTGAATGGGTATCCGCCTCCGACTCCGACAACCACTCCGAGAGAAGTTATCACTCTGATTCCGAATATACTCAAGATGAAGGTGTTGCCGGTCTAGCACTTGTGTCAACCAACTCCTTCGACATATTTGACTCACCAAATGAAGGAATTGGAAGATGCTTCATGGCCAAAGGTCCTAAGGTAACTCACCCTGAGTATGTTGATTTCAATAGTGATGAGGATGACTTGTTAGGTGATGATGATTTACTTGTTGACAACTCTAGTGATGAATACTATGATGAAACGTCAATTAATCATGCTAATCAAGGTAAAACGAATGACAATGATAAGGAGAAAATTGAGGCTCTAACTAAAAAACTAAACACTCTTAAGTTAGCTCATGAAACTATCTTCGAAGATCATCGAGAACTTTTAAGAGCTCATGAGAAGCTACGCTTTGAAAAGCTCAATCTTGAGCAAGAGCATGAGTTCTTAAAGGCAATCAATGATGATCTTCGCAAGAAAAGTTCTTCTTACATTGCCAAGCGTTTACTCTTATCCACTTACATGCCTCAAGTCAAGTCTAATAACAAGAAGAAGAAAGATTCTTCCTCTAGTAGTAACAATGATCATGTTAAATCCAATATTGATGCTTCTAGTAGTTCTCTTGATTCCACTAATGATTCTCTTAGCCAAGTTACACTTGAGCAAGAAAATAGCTTATTGAAGGGAATCATAGAGAAAGGAGTGTACAAAAGCCTTGCTGGAAGTAAGCAATTCGAGGAGATTGTACACAAGCAAGGAAGGCACCGGAAGAATCAAGGTGTTGGTTTTGAATGAAAGTTCAATGCCAATGGAGTTGATTGGGAAGAAGATCAATACCCCAAGACAAAGTTTGTTCCTCAACAAGAGAAGTATGATCCTACTTCTTTCAAGGGGACACAAACTCAAGATGATCTTCCACCACAAGACTACAAGCAAAAAGGCAAGGACAAGCTTCAAGAGGAAATTGATGCATTTGAAGAAGGTCCTAAGACCTTAGTCAAGTGGATTCCCAAGACTACTTAGAGTTCCACTTCATCAAGTACGACTACAACTCCAAGGATTCCCATCAAGATGGTGTGGATCCAAAAGAAGAAGAACTAGAGAGTTCTTGAGGGTGACTCCGCCAACATACTTCACTCTTATCATTTTGGCAAGAACAAGTGCAATCAACTTCCACATCTTGCACTAGTTCAAGGAGTCACAAACCCTCTTGTTGGTAAGTCAAGGGACAAGGTAACCTAAAAGCTTTCATAGACATCATCTTGTGTGTGCATCACTCTATGTCTATGGATATACTTGTTTGTTCCTTGTGGGACTAACCCATGTAGGTATTGAAAGTGCAATTCACTCAAAAGGATAGCTCCAAGTGATTTACATCAACGTTGAGCATCCACATCTTCAACATCTACATGAAGTCATCTTCGACAAAACCCAAGGTTAGTTCATCCCTCTTAGGGGGGATATCACATCTAGGGGGAGCTTTACTCTAAGACTTGAGTCAAAGCAACTCTAATGATGTGAACACAACAATGCTTTATGTAAAAGTGGTAACCCCACTTGAGCTTAAACGATGAGTATGACCTATGATCAAATGTTTTCATTTGACTCCTATGTCAATATACTCATATATAGATGACCTAGTCATCGCCATTTGCTTGATAGATGCTAGAATTGGTTGTGCATGCTTTGTCACATGTTTCAATTGCCATTTTATTGTGTGAGCATGTTGGTTGCATATTTTACTCATTCGAGGACATCCACTTGTTGTTTTGATTGTTTGGCTTTATTTTTCTTTTGCCAAGTGGATGGACAAGAATGCCTAAGAACCTTCTCTAGCTATCTATGCTTTTCTCGTCTCAAACTCTATTCATGCTACATCACAAAATTGATCAAGTCAGATTCGAACCACTCTGTGTGGGGAGCACTCGGAGTCCCCGATTCGTCATAGACTTAAACTTCCAAAACCTCTTTGTGATTCTCGGTCTGACCGATATCCCACTTTCGTACTTACCGAGATCATTAAGTTGATCTATTTTTTCGATCTCGGTGCAACCGATTTGAACCATTCGGTCACACCGAGTTGCAATAACTGTATACAGTTTTGCATCTCGGTGCCACCGAGTTGTTCCACTCGGTCACACCGACAGGGTCGGGCTATATATAGACACGGGCAAAAATTTGGAAATTTCTCCGAACCCCTTCGCCCGCGCAATAGCTCGCTCTGCCTACGTGGTCTCCGGATCGTCTTCTCGCCGCCAGCTGCCTCCAGTCGCTGGTCTCTATCGCCGTCAACGAGAATCAACCCCGCCGTTGCCTCCGTAGCGAGTCTCCGCCGAACTAGGGTATGGACTCGATCTTTGTGCTATTCCCTAATCCGATTCCTAGCACATTGTGATCAGATGTATTCTTGCCACGTTTGATAAACTCCTATCCAGTCAATGAACTCAATAGAATAGGTTTGATCCGAAAACTTTAGGGTTAGGTTTCCGCCGAAACCATCTCGGACCCACCGAGTTGAAAAACTCGGTCCCGCCGGTTTGGCTTATGCCATTGCATAAGTAAGACTCGGTCTGACCGAGTATTGCTAATCGGTGTGACCGATTTTGGAACTTTGTGAAACCCTAGCAGTCTCGGTGCCACCGAACTGTGACTCGGTCCAACCAAGATCACTAGTTTAGGTTCCAAAAACTGCTTCGGTATCACCGAGTTTAAAAATCGGTAGATCCGAAATGCTTTCTGTGGGAAACTAAAACTAAGTTTTTGAATCATTCTTTTGCAAAAATCTCCGCATTTTGTGATGCTCATCCACTCTACCTCATCTATAAACTATTCACAGGGTCAGCAGCCAGCTTGTTCATCATGTCAGACCAAAGTGATAGCCAGAATTTGTCAGAGCAGCCAGTGCAAATGAGTGAGGGCACTAGTCCCTCCAGCTCTTCAGATGAAGGCAGCAGGAGTACACCTAGCAACCTGCCAAAAGCTGCCACAAGACAAAGGAAGAAGAGAACCTCAGAATCAGAGGATGATGATTATGTGGCAGAGGAGGAAGCAACTTCCAAGAAAGTTGAACTCAAGAAAGAGCATGGCTCAAGGCAGAGCATGAAGCCAGGCTTAAAGGTCAAAAGGCCAGCAGGCAGGCAGCCCATGCCAAAGGCCAGAGCCTCAACAAAGATTCCTGAGAAGCCTGCACCCAAAGAGCCAGTTGCAGCTGAGACAAAGAAAGAAAGGAAAAGAGGCAGATGGTGCAAGAAAGTTGATCCCATGGCTGAATTCGAACAACATTCTTCTGATGAAGAAGAAGAAGAAGAGGATGCTGCACCAGCACCCAAGGCACCCAAGCTGATGGGTGATGCCATAGGATCAGGGGAAACTACATCTAAGCCCAAGGAAGCACCTAAGGCTGCTTCCAAGGCCAAGCCAGCTCCAAAGCCAAAACCAAAGAGGAATACAAGAAGCATCCCAACTGCTGAAAA
Organism: Aegilops umbellulata; assembly: GCA_032464435.1. Lineage (NCBI taxonomy): Eukaryota > Viridiplantae > Streptophyta > Magnoliopsida > Poales > Poaceae > Aegilops > Aegilops umbellulata. The sequence goes on from CP136059.1 coordinate 347,929,922, forward strand.
GAATAAGGCCCCAGTGCCTGACATTGCAGAAGAAGAGGAAGGCCAAGTGCTGAGAAAGCTGAAGCCCAAGATCCCAGACCACAATGATGCTCATCTTGTGGCTGAGGACATGAATATCAGAAGAGACTCTGGGCTAAGAAAATGGAGAGCAGAGGATCCATATGCTACTAGGAGAAGGACTGTTGTTGACTACAAGTTCCACACTAAGGAACAGCAGGACTTCTATGAGACAGTCTTGTTAGACAAGAAGCCCATTGTTTGTGACATGAGATGGGTCGACTGGGAATATATGAAGGAAAATGAAGAGCACTACCCTGGAGTGCAAGACAGCTTGAGAGCTTGTGGAGTAGCAGACTTTGTTGGGCAGAAGCTCACAAAGTGGAATGAGGAGCTTATCATGCAGTTCTACTCCACAGCACATTTTTATCCAGATGGGAGGATTGTTTGGATGTCTGAAGGTACGACGTACCCATCAACAGTTGTTGAGTGGGCACAGCTTATCAATGCCCCAGAAGAAAATGAAGATGACTTGGATGTCTATGGCAAGAAGAAGATGGATCACAACTCTATGGAAAAAATGTACAAGGAGATTCCTGCAGATGATCTTGATACTCACCAGTTTGGGTCTGTGAAACACTTGTTGTCAGGTCTGCCTACGATCAATTGGATCCTTAGGCACATACTTTTGCCCAAGTCTGGAGATCACAGGATGATCAGAGGTCATGCCATCAACCTGCTACATATCTTTGATGTGCCTAAGAAATTTAAGGTCATGAGCCTCATAATAGAAACTATCAAGAGGACTGCAGCAGATCAGAAGAGGAGCCGTGGATATGCCCCTCAAGTTCAGATGTTGATCAACTCAAGAATGGGCACAGACACATACTTGTTGGACAAGGAACATTTGCCTATCCATCCAGATTTCGAGGACAACCAAGTTGTGATGCATGAAAATGAACCATCATCAGTCCAGGCACAAGCCAAAAAGGAGAAGGCAAAGAAGGAGAAAGCTGCCAAGAAGCCAACTCAAGAGGAGGCAACTGAGTACTTCTTGAAGAACAAGCAAGAGCAGCTCAATTACCTGATTGCATCCACCCTGAGGATTGAGAAAGGACTAGCTACCCTGACTCAGAACCAGGCAAGCTTAGAGAGAATCGTAGAACAAAAGTTCTATGACTTGGATATCAAGGTGACAGAAATTCAGACTGCAGTGGAGCAACTCCAAGATGACATGCAGGAGAGGAAAGGGAAGACTACCACTGATGCATTTGCTAGAGTACCACGAGGTACGAGGTCCAGTGCAGTGCCAGTTCCTGACACAAGAGCCACCGCCTCAGCTCCAGCCACAGCACCAACCGAACCTGCTCCAGCATCTACTCCAACCACGTCTACGGAAGCCTTCGTCCTTGGAGTGATCATGACTCCACCACCACCAGAAGATCAAGCCTGAGTGTCGATCTAGCACTATGCATTTTCTAGGAACTTTTTGGTAACTTGTTGCCAAAGGGGGAGAAAAATGTATAGATCATAGGCTTCGAGAGAGAGAGTGTTGTTTTTCTCTCTTGCTTTATTTGGTGGTTTCTCAAACATTGTTTGCTTTTGGTTGAGATACTATGTTATGCTTGTGAGACATTGATGATCATGTGTTTGATCATAAGCTACACTTATGCATGCTTGATATATCTTATCTATCTTATGTGGTCATTCACTTTTCCTTGGTGATGAGTGCATGTATTTCATTATTATCATTTTGAGCGCTCCACCAAGATGTATGCGACATGGAAGAGTAACCCATAATTCTAACTCTTTGTGCATTTGCAGTCCAAAGCAAATTTTAAATATGCACAAATTTAGGAGGATCTCTTACTTATCACATACTTCTCAAAGCGATGATATAATTCATTCTTATTATCATTTGTCGAAGCTTTGATCTATATGTTGTCATCAATTACCAAAAAGGGGGAGATTGAAAGTGCAACTATCCCTAGGTGGTTTTGGTAATTCATAACAACATATAGCTCATTGAGCTAATGCTATTCCAAGACAATTATTTCAGGAAAGCTCAATGATTGGCATGGCATGGATGGTGAAAGTGGAACCCTCAAAATGTTAAGGACAAAGGATTGGCTCAAGCTCAAAAGTTCAAGACTCTTTGTTTTACATTTTAGTGATCCAAGATCACATTGAGTCCATAGGAAAAGCCAATACTATCAAGGAGAGATGAGGTGTTCCTTAATGAGCCTTTTGCTTTATGTGCTTGATAATATGCTCCAAAATCCTCAGCTACTTTCCCATATCCACATATGACCTAAACTCCAAGCCAAACTCGGTCCTGCCGATTCTTTCCATCCGGCGCCACCGAGTCTCACTAGTCATTAGCCACTGCCAAACCCTAGCAATTCGGTTCTACCGATAGGGATCTCCGTCTCACCGAGATGGGATTGCAGTCTCTCTGTTTCCCTTTTGTAACTTTTCGGTCTCACCGAAAGAGCAAATCAGTCCCACCGAGATTGCAATGTAAACTCTCTGTTTCCCATTTGTTACTTTTCGGACTCACCGAAAGAGCAAATCGGTCCCACCGAGTTTACCTGACAAACTCTCTGGTTAGCTAATTACCAAAATCGGTCTCACCGAGTTTGTGTAATCGGTCTCACCGAGATTACGTTATGCCCAAACCCTAACCATATCGGTCCTACCGAGTTGCATGTCAGTCCCACCGAAAATCTCTAACGGTCACTAGGTTTACCTTTTCGGTCCGACCGAGTTTGTTGATTCGGTCCCACCGAGATTGGTAAATTGTGTGTAACGGTTGGATTTCGTGTGGAGGCTATATATACCCCTCCACCTCCTCTTCACTCGTGGAGAGAGCCATCAGAACACATCTACACTTCCAACTCATATGTTCTGAGAGAGAACCACCTACTCATGTGTTGAGACCAAGATATTCCATTCCTACCATATGAATCTTGATCTCTAGCCTTCCCCAAGTTGCTTTCCACTCAAATCTTCTTTCTACCAAATCCAAATCCTATGAGAGAGAGTTGAGTGTTGGGGAGACTATCATTTGAAGCACAAGAGCAAGGAGTTCATCATCAACACACCATTTGTTACTTCTTGGAGAGTGGTGTCTCCTAGATTGGCTAGGTGTCACTTGGGAGCCTCCGACAAGATTGTGGAGTTGAACCAAGGAGTTTGTAAGGGCAAGGAGATCGCCTACTTCGTGAAGATCTACTGCTAGTGAGGCAAGTCCTTCGTGGGCGATGGCCATGGTGGGATAGACAAGGTTGCTTCTTCGTGGACCCTTCGTGGGTGGAGCCCTCCGTGGACTCGCGCAACCGTTACCCTTCGTGGGTTGAAGTCTCCATCAACGTGGATGTAGGATAGCACCACCTATCCGAACCACGGGAAAAACATCCGTGTCTCCAATTGCGTTTGAATTCTCCAAACCCTTCTCTTTACATTCTTGCAAGTTGCATGCTTTACTTTCCGCTGCTATATACTCTTTGCATGCTTGCTTGAATCATGTGATGATTGCTTGACTTGTCCTAAAGTTGCTAAAATCTGCCAAGAACTAAAATTGGGAAAAGGCATAGTTTTTATTTTGTCAAGTAGTCTAATCACCCCCACTCTAGACATACTTCCGATCCTACACTACTGGGTGGAAGAGTCTGGAATTGAGGATGGTGATGTGGATATGGTTACGTTCTCCAGGGAAGATGACTCTCTGACGTTCAGAATTTATGTGTTGTAGGTTTAAATGTGGCAAATGACACTGGTTGTGAGATTTGTGTACGTTTGATTATGTTGCAGTATTTTTTCTTTAAAACAATGCATGTGAGATGGTTGAATTCTATGGTATTATCAGATGGTTTGGAACAATTTGTTTGTATATTATTTTATGCGCTATTTTTTAATTTATGTAATGCTTTCCTATTTTTTTGCTCAAGCATAACTATTTTTTATATATTCTTTATATTTGAACTGGAACAATTATAGTTGAACTGATGGGCATCCTTTGTTTTGGCTGGGATATTTTCATGTACATAGCTCGCAGACGGAAAATATATCCTATTAATGTTTGTAGGACCCCTTTTGGGTTTTGAGTTTGCTGAACTTACATGCTATTAATGATAGTACTGAACTATTTAGGTTGTCAATGGCCAATCACATTTGTTTATTGTATAGCATTTTTTCTTACTTTTTTACATGAATTTTAGAGCACAATTTTTCTTTTTTAGTTGAATAGTGATAGTTCTAGTATTTTTTAAAATAAAAAGAATTTAATCTTTGTTGCACAGTACTAATTTTACTTGAACCTTATGAATTGTAGTAGTTGAACTTTTTATAAATTTGTTTTTGAAATTTTTATTACAATCTTCTACGTTTAATTTTCCAAAAAAATTGTATTTTTATTTTTTTAGTTCTTACAATAGACATGTGTTTGAACTTTTTACATTATTTGTTTTGAACTGATTTATTATGAGATTTTTTTTAAATTATCTGCATTTGTTTTTTTATTTGGTCGTGCGTGATCGGCTAGAATTTTGTAATGGGGCAAACTACTATGTTGGGCCATCCGTCGGAGTCATTGTTTTCGGCCCAGATAGCTCGTCCGCCCGGCTGTGCAGTGCGGTGTGCGTGTGCGCTATACATTTAGTCCCACCTCGCTAGTCGAGGGGGCTCTAGACCTGTTTATAAGCGCAGCCGAGGCTCACTTGGCGAACTCCTCTGAATACTTACCTGAGCACTTATACACGGCGCTCGCCCTCTGTCATGACCTGTGGGCCCTGGTGGGGTGGCCCCCGCAGTCTGGTTTACAAAGGATTCACTGGTTGTTTCGTGGTTGGCTTGAGTCCTAGTACCCACCTGTGTTGGGTGATGTCTACTACACAACCTTCTTCTTGTAGACGTTGTTGGACCCCCAAGTGCAGAGGTTTGTAGGACAGTAGCAACTTTCCCTCAAGTGGATGACCTAAGGTTTATCAATCCGTGGGAGGCGTAGGATGAAGATGGTCTCTCTCAAACAAACCTGCAACCAAATAACAAAGAGTCTCTTGTGTCCCCAACACACCCAATACAATGGTAAATTGTATAGGTGCACTAGTTCGGAGAAGAGATGCTGATACAAGTGCAATATAGATAGTAGATATAGGATTTTGTAATCTGAAAATATAAAAACAGCAAGGTAAAAAGTAATAAAAGTGAGCGTAAACGGTATTGCAATGCGTTGAAACAAGGCCTAGGGTTCATACTTTCACTAGTGCAAGTTCTCTCAACAATAATAAGATAATTGGATCATATAACTATCCCTCAACATGCAACAAAGAGTCACTCCAAAGTCACTAATAGCGGAGAACAAACAAAGAGATTATGGTAGGGTATGAAACCACCTCAAAGTTATTCTTTCTGATCGATCTATTCAAGAGTCCATAGTAAAATAGCATGAAGCTATTCTTTCCGTTCGATCTATCCTAGAGTTCGTACTAGAATAACACCTTAAGACACAAATCAGCCAAAACCCTAATGTCACCTAGATACTCTAATGTCATCTCAAGTATCTATGGGTATGATTATATGATATGAATCACACAATCTCAGATTCATCTATTCAACCAACACAAAGAACTTCAAAGAGTGCCCCAAAGTTTCTACTGGAGAGTCAAGACGAAAACGTGTGCCAACCCCTATGCATAAGTTCACAAGGTCACTGAACCCGCAAGTTGATCACCAAAACATACATCAAGTAGATGACATGAATATCCCATTGTCACCATAGATAAGCACATGCAAGACATACATCAAGTGTTCTCAAATCATTAAAGACTCAATCCGATAAGACAAGTTCAAAGGGAAAATTCAATTCATCACAAGAGATAGAGGTGAAGAAACATCATAAGATCCAAGTATAATAGCAAAGCTCGCGATACATCAAGATCGTGCCAAATAAAGAACACGAGAGAGAGAGAGAGAGAGAGAGAGAGAGATCAAACACATAGCTACTGGTACATACCCTCAGCCCCGAGGGTGAACTACTCCCTCCTCATCATGGAGAGCGCCGGGATGATGAAGATGGACACCGGTGATGATTCCCCCCTCCGGCAGGGTGCCGGAGTAGGGTCCCGATTGGTTTTTGGTGGCTACAGAGGCTTGCGGCGGCGGAACTCCCGATCTAGGTTATGTTCTGAAGGTTTCTGTATTTATAGGCATTTTGGCGTTGGTCTCACGTCAGGGCGGTCTCCGAGTCGTCCACGAGATAGGGGCCCATGCCCAGGGGGGTAGGGCGCGCACCCACCCTCGTGGACAGCCAGGACTCTTCTGGCCCAACTCTTTTACTCCGGGGACTTCTTTTGGTCCATAAAAAATCTTCAAAAATTGGCACGTCAATTGGACTCCGTTTGGTATTCCTTTTCTGCGATACTCAAAAACAAGGAAAAAACAAAAACTGGCACTGGGCTCTAGGTTAATAGGTTAGGCCCAAAAATCATATAAAATAGCATATAAACGCATATAAAACATCCTAGATGGATAATATAATAGCATGGAACAATCAAAATTATAAATACGTTGGAGACGCATCATTGGGCCGGTCTGTCCCTTGGGGCAGTCAATATTTTTTATTCTTAGCATTTTTTGTTTCTAGTTTTATGATTTTTTGCCTAATATAAGCATTTTTTAAGTACCGAATGTTGTCCTCTACTTGAATTGACATTTTTTTATAGTGTGTTTCCCTCGCTTTTTCTTTGTTGTCATTCTTTCTCGGCATTTTTTTGGATTTTTTTAATGAATATCTGGGTAAGATATATAGGGACCGCACTGAGGGGCATAGTTGTAATGATAGATTTTTTTGGTATGGACTAAAGAACATCTATCTTTTTTAGGGTGCGTGGGCGCGTGGCGTGGTGCATGTGTGGGGAGAAACAGAATAATCGCACTGCGCCTGTCAAATGAGTGCACTGCCGCGTTAGCGCCCCGACCCCATCCCGGCGAGGTTGAGCCAGGAACGAGCCATAGCAGGCGATGAAGCGGCGTGCCGTGGCGTCGCATGCAGAGGCGAGTCCGTAACATGACTTGCCCCCATTATCTTATCTTTTTTTAGGGGAAAAACCAGCCCCACACCAACGGGCATAGTTGTACTGACACATCTTCCTTGTATGGACTTGCCCCATTATCTATCTTAGGGTGTGTGGGTGCGTGTGGGGGGGACAGAATAACCGCACTGCGCCTGTCAAACAAGTGCACTATCGCGTTAGCGCGAGGCCGAGCCGGGTGGAGGGACCCCCCCCTCCCCCATCCTGGTGAGGCCGAGCCACGAACGAGCCGTAGCAGGCGACGACGCGGCGTGTCGCGGCGTCGCATGCAGAGGCGAGTCCGTAACATGACTTGGCCCCATTATCTTATCTACTATAGGGGAAAAACTAGCACCACACCGAGGGGCATAGTGGTGCGTCGTCGCATGCGGAGGCGAGTCTGTAACATGACTTGCCCCCATTATCTTATCTTCTATAGGGGAAAAACCAGCACCGCGCCGAGGGGCATAGTTGTACTGACACATCTTCCTTGTATGGACTTGCCCCCATTATCTATCTTAGGGTGTGTGGGTGCGTGTGGGGGGAATAGAATAACCGCACTGCGCCTGTCAAACGAGCGTACTGCCGTGTTAGCGTGAGGCCGAGCCGAGGAGGAGGGCCCCCTCCCCCAACCTGGCGAGGCCAAGCCAGGAACAAGCCGTAGCAGGCGACGACGCGGCATGCCGCGGTGTCGCATGCGGAAGCGAGTACGTAACATGACTTGCCCCCATTATCTTATCTTTTTAGGGGAAAAACCAGCACCGCACCGAGGGGCATAGTTGTACTGACACATCTTCCTTGTATGGACTTGCCCCCATTATCTTATCCTTTTTTAGGGGAAAAACCAGCACCGCACCGAGGGGAATAGTTGTACTGACACATCGTCCTTTTATGGACTTGCCCCCATTATCTATCTTAGGATGTGTGGGTGCGTGTGGGGTGGGGGCGAAACAGAATAACCACACTGCGCCTATGAAACAAGCACACTGTCGCGTTAGCGCGAGGCCGAGCCGGGGGTTCGGGGGGTCAGGACCCACCTCCCCCATCCCGGCGAGGCCGAGCCAAGAATGATCCATAGCAGGCGACGACGCGGCGTGCCGTAGCGTCGCATGACGAGGCGAGTCCGTAACATGACTTGCCCCCTTTATCTTATCTTTTTTAGGGGAAAAACCAGCACCGCACCGAGGGACATAGCTGTACTGACACATCTTCCTTGTATGGACTTGCCCCCATTATCTTATCTTTTTTTAGGGGAAAAACCAGCACAGCACCGAGGGGCATAGTTGTACTGACACATCTTCCTTGTATGGACTTGCCCCCATTATCTATCTCAGGGTGTGTGGGTGTGTGTGGGGGCGTCGGTGTCAAAACCGGCGGATCTCGGGTAGGGGGTCCCGATCTGTTTGTCAAGGTCGGATGGTAACAGGATAGAAGGGACACTTTATTTTACCCAGGTTCGGGCCCTCTCGATGGAGGTAAAACCCTACTCCTGCTAGATTAATATTGATGATATGGGTAGTACAAGAGTAGATCTACCACGAGATCAAGGAGGCCAAACCCTAGAATCTAGCCTATGGGTATGATGATGGTTATGATGTGTTCGTCCTATGGACTACAACCCTCCGGTTTATATAGGCACCGGATAAGGTTAGGGTTACACAGAGTTGGTTACATTGGTAGGAGATCTTGAATATCCTCACGCCTAGCTTGCCTTCCACGCCAAGGAAAGAACCTTCCGGACATGGGACGAAGTCTTCAATCTTATATCTTCATAGTCCTGCAGTCCGGCTGTAGATATAGTTCGGCTATCCGAACACCCCCTAATCCAGGACTCCCTCGGTAGCCCCTGAACCAGGCTTCAATGACGACGAGTCCGGCGCGCAAATTTTCTTCGGCATTGCAAGGCGGGTTCCTCCTCCAAATTCTTCAAGAAGATAATAAAGACCAAAAAATAGTGTCCGGCTCTGCAAAACAAGTTTCCACGTATTGCCATATAGAGAATAATACAAACACAAATCAAATCTGCTGACGTATTCCGCAGTGCGTTATAACATTGCGACCAAGCCTTCTGTATGGATTATTTTTGTTGTTCCACCACAGCACGTTCAACGAGGCGGTTTCCTTGGCACGTCTTGTCGAAGCAGAGATCATGTGCCCCTTTTAACGGGATTCTCATTAATGCGGACGTGTGTAACCCAACCGCGCCATTTACCACGGCGTGTGAGCGGCAAGCGAGTTTTATTAGGTAGGTGGGGACGCATAACGGCATCAGCCTATATAAGGGGATAAAGATCCACCTCTTTCACCTACGCCTTCTTCCTCCTTTGCCCATCCATCTCCTGCGCACTCAAGCTCCAATGCCCAAGTTCGCTCTTTCTTCCCCAACCTGCTCCAGCGATGTCCGGAGCGGGTGGCAAGTGGATGGCTTCCTCCGTTACAGAGGGTCAAATCAAAAAGCTTAGGAAGGCCGGATATCTGTCCAAGGACATCCCGCACCGGCTTCCCGAGGCGGGGCAGCTTCTTCCCACCCCAAGGCCCCATGAGAGGGTAGTTTTTCTCCCCCATTTCCTCCGCGAACTGGGTTTTCCACTTCACCCTTTTGTCCGGGGGCTCATGTTCTACTACGGCCTGGACTTCCACGATCTGGCCCCGAACTTTATCTTCAATATCTCGGCATTTATCATCGTGTGTGAGGACTTTCTCCGCATCCGCCCCCACTTCAGCCTCTGGCTCCAGACCTTCAACGTCAAGCCCAAGGTGGTGTCCGGCACCCAGGCGGAGTGCGGAGGTGCTATGGACGGCAAAATGGCCAACGCACTCTGGTTCGATGGCTCCTTTGTGGAGTCCTTAAAGGGGTGGCAGGCAGGGTGGTTTTACATCACCGAGCCACGCGACTCGAAATGGGTAGCGGCCCCTGAGTTCCGATCCGGACCCCCCACGCGGCTCATGTCCTGGAAAGAGACGGGCCTATCGTGGGGCAACGAAGAAGAAGTGACCGGACTGCAAACTTGCATCCGGTCCCTGGTGAACAAGCCCATCCGGCATCTCAACATCATCCAGGTCATGTTCGTTCGCTGGATCCTCCCGTGCCAAGAACGGGAGTTCACTTTGTGGGAATTCGACCCGGCGCAGCACCAAACCCTCAATAGGCTCTTCGACACGACGTATGAAGACGTCTGGAAGGTGCTAACCAAAGGCGCCGAGTGCCCCACATCCGCTTCCGTGGACCGTGGATACAGCTCGCAGCGCAACGCTGGCGAGGTAGGCTATTTATACCTTTCACAGGTTCGTTTAAGCTTTTCTACATAGATTAAATCTATGTGGGATCTAAAAACTCCCTTTGCCTTTGACAGGCGTGGCTGAAGATAGCCGGACCAATCAACTGTCCGGCTCCTCTGCCCGAAGACCCAGCCCCAGCTCTCTTAGAGAAGCTGCTGGCTCCGGCGCCCTATGTGGTATCGGAGAAGAAGGTAAATAAGAAGAAGACCACCGGGACTCGAAAGAGCGCCCGCAATGTGGTGGTGTCGAGCTCGTCATCTGGCGAGTCTGCGACGCCCTCCTCTCGTGAAAACGAGGAGGAGGAACAAGGAAGCTCTCCCCCTCCAGCGAGGGAAGCGAAAAAATAAGAAGGCCGCCCCAACAGGGGAGGCCGAGGGGTCGAGGAAAAGGAAGACCCCTCCGCCGGACTACTCCCCCAACGCCGAAGAGGGCGGAAAGGAGTGGCCGGACAGAACCAAGCATCCGGCGACATCATAAGTATTCACATACCAGAATGACTCATAGTATCTTCAAGTGCGCAGCTTACCCTAATGTCGAATGCTATTTGCGCAACCTGCCCCGAGCCGCACTCGATGATTCATCGATCGGCTCCCTGGATTCGTCGGACATGGACTCTGTGCCGCCCGCAGTCTCCTCCAGCGGGGCGGACGACGCCAAAGCGGCGTTCCGCCGAACAGGGCAGGAGAAGGAGACGCAAGGCAATCCTCAGGACCCCAGGAGTAAAGGGGATGAAACCCCCCAGGGCTCCCAGTCCGGCTTTGTGCCGGACACCGCGCCGGACTCAACCGTCCTGGCTCACGGTGGGTGAACTCCTTCCAAGAGGAGTAAGCCGTCTGAGCCGGTGACCTCTGTCCAACCAGAGGCGCCGGATAGTCTGTTGGAGGCGCTTGAAGGCGCCACCATCGACGAGGAGCACCGTACTGTTATGAGTGTGGTGGTCCAAAGGGTTCAGTCCGCCAAGAGCGGACTGAATGAAGCTTGCGCTAGCCTTCTAACAGGCTTCCAGGTAAGCAAAAAATATGCTAAATTCATTACCGCATAGACAGTAGCCCCTGATGCTCTGTTCGGTGTTCGGAAAGAAAAGCCGAATAGAGGATCCAACAATTTTCGCAGGAGTCTAATAAAAAGTCTAATATGCGTATGCAGGCTTCCCTGCTGTCCACCGCCGCACTGACTGCGCAGGTGGAAGTCCTGAAAAAGGACCTCGAGCGGTCCGAGTAGGAGCTCGGCCTTGCCAAAAGGCAGCTCGTGGAAAAGGAAGGTAAGAAATACCCCTTAGAGAAAAAAAAAGGTTCCTATAGAGAGGCTTGATTGCAAAAAAGAAATAACAGGATTGTACTGCTTATTGTAGGGGCCACAACCGAGGTGGCAACCCTGAAGCAGGCGCTGGCTGAGGCCGAGAAGAAAGCGGCCGAGGAGCGCGCCGAGCAAGAAAAGCTTGGGGTCCAAGTCGGCGAGGTGCAGCAAGAGCTGCAAGCTCTCATGAACAAACATGAGGGTTTGGAGCTTGAGGCAAAAACGCAAGCATCCGAGCTCACGTCGGCTGTTGAAACCACCAAGAGTGGCAAGGCCGAAGCCCAAAAGGCCCTCCAAGAGTTGGAGGATGTGAAAAAGATAGCAGCGGGTAAGGCATTCTTAATGCAAAGTAGGAATATAAAGGTGAAATACCTATTACTTACCCGGATCCGGAGTTCTCCAGGGGCGTTCTTCGATCTTCCCCGTAGCGCATCCGACGCCGCCGCATTCTACCGAGCTGAAGAGGACAGCTCGACGGAGAGTGTGTTCTGGTCTCAGTATTCTGAGGCCGGACACCCTGTGCCCTTAAGCGATCAGCTGAAGCAGCTGGCCGAGCTCCACAAGGCGGCCGAACAGGCCATGAAGGGCTTACTAGTTCGGCTGTGGCCTGGAGAGGCCCTGCCTGGGAGGTACTTCGGGCTGGTGCGCCGGCTGGTGGAGGCCTGTCCACGGCTTGAGGTCATCAAGCGCTCCGTCTGCATAGAAGGTGCCCGGAGGGCCCTTGCCCGTGTAAGGGTATACAGGGGCAAGCTGGACGGAGAGAAGCTGGTGAAGGACGGGCCGCCGCAGGGGAAGGAGCATCGCAAGCCCGAGAACTACTACAAGGAAGTTCTCGCTGGAGCTCGCCTTGTCGCAGATGAGTGTGCCAAAGATGTAATATTTCAATGAACTCGCTCGTTTGTATCATGTGCATTGAAAACTTGTTCATATGCGCTTAAGCAATGCTTTCTGAATTTAAAATATTCTTTTTTGTGTGGCCGTTTATCAATAACTGAGAGATGGCGAGTCGTCGGCTTCTGCCCCCATGCAACTAGTGCTGGGGTGTTTAGGATAAACCTGAGGGCTCTTGTTCCGATAGTTGGGTCCTTCGAGGGAGGCGCTCAACACAGCGAACCAGGCAATCAGACTATAATGCTTGAACACTCTCACTTAGCCATAGAACGTTATAATTTTAAATTTCAGCGAAGCCCCTAGTTCGGAAGGCCGAATTCGGGGCACTATCCACGCCTTTAGCCGGACTTAACCAGCTCTCCGCTCGAAGCGGCATAAGCCTTTAGGCACTCGGAAAACCTCTCGAACAGCGACCGGTCTCGCGCCTTATCATGACAGTCTGTTTTATCTTTCTCCACGGAGGTGCTCACCCACCTGATCTGGGGCACAATCGCAGTGGTTCTCCTAGTGCTACCTTAGCCGATAGAGCGGAACGTAAGGCACCAAAACATAGGAGCCGGGCAAACCCAACATATGACCAAAATCATAACTCGGAGCCGATGCATATAATGCTATAAGTTCGGGGTGCCGCACTTGTGAAAGTGGACGGACTTCTCACACCAGATAGAAGGGTAATAAAGCCCCGCGTGGTTTGCCGTACCATGATGTACGGGTGCGATCATGTTATTTGAGTAAACATATGTATATTAAAGCAAGATAATGCAAAAAATAGACGAAAAGCTATGCATTATTTATGAGGAGGTTGTTTATTCAAGCCGAACGATACAAGTAGTGCGAAAAAATTTAGACTATTTAACATGTCCTGACCAGGCGCAGGCCGCGGAATTTAGAAACAGATATATCGCTCGAAATAGAGACCACCTGAGAGTTCCATGATGCGGCGTTGTTTTGTCTGCTTTCCTGGGTCCTGTATCGTCTGTGCGGCAGCGAGGCCGAACACTGTATCCAGAGTATGGAGTCCTGAAAGAAAAGAAGAACCCGGCAGCCCCTAGTACGTTTGACGCCGTATTGTTGGCATGCCGTTTTATCTGCCCCTTCCCCTATGCCCATGGAATTGTAAGGGCGTAATTGTGTACTCGAGGTACTAGCTCCGCTATGTAGCGATGGCTGGGGTTGGGGTCGTATTGCTACGCGTGCTCTGAACGCGCCAGTCGGTCTTGCTGCAGGTTACTCCGGGCGCGTTTTGCTTTGTCCTGCTTTGTAGCGGCCGGACTCGAGAGCTGCCTTAACAGGCTGCTTTGTACCTCTGCTGCGAGGGCCGTCGTGTGTTCCTCTGTACGGATGGAGCGTTCGGTGTTTCCGCTGACCGTGATTACACCTCGAGGGCCTGGCATCTTGAGCTTGAGATATGCGTAGTGCGGCACTGCATTGAATTTAGCGAATGCGGTTCGTCCAAGCAGAGCATGATAGCCACTGCGGAACGGAACTATGTCGAAGATTAACTCTTCGCTTCGGAAGTTGTCCGGAGATCCGAAGACCACATCAAGTGTTATGGAGCCTATGCAATTGGCCTCTACACCTGGGATGATGCCTTTAAAGGTCATCATTGTGGGCTTGATCCTTGATGGATCTATGCCCATTTTCCGCACTGTATCCTGGTAGAGCAGGTTCAGGCTACTGCCGCCGTCCATGAGGACTCTTGTAAGGTGAAATCCGTCAGCGATTGGGTCAAGAACCAATGCGGCAAAACCGTCGTGACGGATGCTAGTGGCGTGGTCCCTTCGATCGAAGGTGATCGGGCAAGAGGACCATGGGTTGAACTTTGGGGCGACTGGCTCCATCGCGTATACGTCCCGTAGCGCACGCTTCCTCTCCCGCTTGGGAATATGAGTCGCGTATATCATGTTCACCATCCGCACTTGTGGGGGAAACCCCTTCTGTCCGTTGTTGTTCGGCGGCCTGGGCTCCTCTTCGTCATCGCTGTCTAGCCCCTTGTTTTTGTTTTCGGCTCTTAGCTTGCCTGCCTGCTTGAACACCCAACAATCCCTGTTGGTGTGATTGGCTGGCCTTTTGGGGGTACCGTGAATCTGGCACGAGCGGTCGAGTATTCGGTCCAAACTGGACGGGCCCTGGGTATTCTTTTTGAATGGCTTTTTCCGCTGACCGGATTTATGGCCTCTGAATCCGGCGTTTACTACCGTATCTTCATTGTTGTCGCTGCTGACGCGGCGTTTCTGTTTATTCCGTCGCGACCTGCCACTTTTGTCCTTGGTACCTGAATTACCTTGCTTCTTCGATAAGTTGTTGCTGCGAGCTAGCCAGCTATCTTCGCCCGCGTAAAAGCGGGTCATGAGTGTCATGAGGGCTGCCATGGATTTCGGCTTTTCCTGTCCCAGGTGCCGGGCAAGCCACTCGTCACGGATGTTATGCTTGAAGGCTGCTAAGGCCTCTGCATCCGGACAATCGACTATCTGATTTTTCTTTGTTAGGAACCGTGTCCAGAATTGCCTGGCCGATTCTTCTGGCTGCTGGATTATGTGGCTTAGGTCGTCGGCGTCCGGTGGCCGTACGTAGGTCCCCTGGAAGTTGTCGAGGAATGCGGCCTCTAGGTCCTCCCAAGAGCCGATCGAATCTGCGGGGAGGCTGTTAAGCCAGTGCCGGGCTGGTCCCTTAAGCTTAAGGGGTAGATATTTGATGGCGTGCAAATGATCGCCACGTGCCATGTGGATGTGGAGGAGATTGTCCTCAATCCATACTGCCGGATCTGTCGTACCATCGTACGACTCGATGTTGACGGGTTTAAAACCCTCTGGGATTCTATGATCCATTACTTCGTCTGTGAAGCATAGTTGGTGTGCGGCGCCCCTGTACTGGGCTATGTCTCGACGCAGTTCGGAGGTGTTGTGCCTGCTGTGTTCGGCCCGGTCGGATTTATTGTGTCCGGAGTGAAAACTATCACGTGTCGTCGGGCGTCCGCGCGATCCATAGATCGATCTTGTTTGCCTTGCTTTGTCCTCCGGGACGTCTCGCAGGTCTGGTTCGTGTTCCCGTGCCTTGGTAAAGCGGCTGCGGGGCATGGCTTGTTTGGATGTTCGACAGGCTTCTCTGTCGCGGCTGCGAGGTGGCCGATCTACCATGTCTTGGGCTTCCTCCTCTGATTGGGGTAGCGGCCTGCGCTTAGGATAGTTTTTGGAGGGGCGTCCGAGCTCGTGCTCTTCGGCCGCAAGGACTTCAGTCCATCTGTCAGCTAGCAAATCTTGATCAGCTCTAAGCTGTTGCTGCTTTTTCTTTAGGCTGTTCACCGTGGCTAAAAGCCTGCGTTGAAAGCGCTCTTGTTCGGCGGGGTCTGATGGTACGATGAATTCATCGTCGCCGAGGCTTGCCTCATCTTCGGAGGGAGGCATGTAGTTATCGTCCTCGACCTCTCGCTCTGCCGCTCTCTCATGAGGGCGGTCTTCTCCATCTTCCTGTGCCGAATCCTGCTGGTTTTGGTGTTCTTAGGCGCTGTCCGGGGTAGTATTATCTCCCGTGACGGAATCACCGTTTCTGCTGTGGCGGGATTTGGGGCGGCGCCGCTGACGTCGGCGTTTTGGAGGCTTTTTCGAAGTGCCATCCTCCGCTGTTCCATCGCCATCTCCATCTTTTGGAGCATCCACCATGTATATGTCGTATGACGAGGTGGCGGTCCAGCGCCCTACAGGTGCTGGTTCTTGCTCGTCTCCTCCTTCGTCGTCCATACCGTCGAAGTCTTCGGAGCCGAAGTCGATCATGTCGGATATATCGTCAACAGTGGCTATTAAGTGGGCGGTGGGTAGGCTTTGAATTCCTTCGTCGTCCGAATCCCGACCTCGCAGGCCATAGTTCGGCCCAGGCTCTCCTGACAAAGAGAGAGACTTGAGAGAATTCAGAATATCACCAAAAGGCGAATACTGAAAGATGTCCGCGGCGGTGAACTCCATTACAGGCGCCCAATCTGATTCGATCGGCGGGGGCACGGACGACCCAAAGTTCGGAGAAGAGTCCGGCTCCTTGGAGTCACAGGCCATGCGGAGCGCGGGGCTCGCGTTCGGCTCAATGGCCTTTAAGATCGCATCCCCCGAGGTGACGTCCAACCGTTTATCTTCAAAGAACGCAGCGGGCTCCGAATCGAGGATCGGGGCCGGAGCGTATGCGGCCTCCAGGTCACTGTTCGGAGGCAGAGCTATATCATGCCCCTCGAGATAGTGCGGCGCGCTTGGCTGTGGCTCGAATCCGTCGAAGATCAAGTCTCCGCGGATATCTGCCGTGTAGTTTAGCTTCCAAACCTGACTTGATGGCGAGGGGCGTAGCTCTCGATCTGCTCCAGATGACCAAGCGAGTTGGCCCGCAAAGCGAAGCCGCCGAGGACGAAGATATGTCCGAGGAGAAAAGTCTCACCCTGGACCTCATCGTTGTTGATGATCAAAGGAGCCATCGGGCCTAAAGGCGACGACACAGAGGAACAATTAATGAAAGCACCAATGTCGGTGTCAAAACCGGCGGATCTCGGGTAGGGGGTCCCGATCTGTACGTCAAGGTCGGATGGTAATAGGAGACAAGGGACACTTTATTTTACCCAGGTTCGGGCCCTCTCGATGGAGGTAAAACCCTACTCCTGCTAGATTAATATTGATGATATGGGTAGTACAAGAGTAGATCTACCATGAGATCAAGGAGGCTAAACCCTAGAAGCTAGCCTATGGGTATGATGATGGTTATGACGTGTTCGTCCTACGGACTACAACCCTCCGGTTTATATAGGCACCTGATAGGGTTAGGGTTACACAGAGTCGGTTACATTGGTAGGAGATCTTGAATATCCGCACGCCTAGCTTGCCTTACACGCCAAGGAAAAAACCTTCCGGACACGGGACGAAGTCTTCAATCTTGTATCTTCATAGTCCTGGAGTCCGGCAAAAGATATAGTTCGGCTATCCGAACACCCCCTAATCCAGGACTCCCTCAGGGGGGGGGAACAGAATAACTGCACTGTGCTTGTAAAATGAGTGCACTGCCGCGTTAGCGCGAGGCCGAGCCGCCCCCTCCCCATCCCGGCGAGGCCGAGCCAGGAATGAGCCATAGCAGGCGACGATGCGGCATGCCGCGGTGTCGCATGCGGAGGCGAGTCCGTAGCATGACTTGCCCCTATTATCTTATCTTTTTTAGGTGAAAAACCAGCACCGTTATGAAGTATTATTTCACTTGTACTTTTTTGATAATTTTTATTGTACTGTTGTGAGTTATTATTTGTACTTTAGCCGTTTGTTTTCTCCCTCTATATTAATTTTTATTGTATTTAATTTGTTATTGTATTTAATTTTTGCTATTATCTTTAGTAACTGCCCAGAGATAGTGGGCTTTGCCACAATTGTGGCCTTTCGCCGTTGGTTTTCTCCCACTCACCTTTTAACCTCCGCTGTCCCCCGTTTCGCTCCGCTCCCCTCCACAAATCGATTCTTTCTTCGTTCCCCTCCTCTCCTCTTCTCGCATAGAAGTTGCTTCTCATGTTTCGCCGCGGGAGCGTCGGCCGGCAGGTTGAACTCCAGGGGGTGGAGGTCTGGGTGCTCTATTTGCTCCTTTTGCTCTGCCATCGACTAGCCCTTGCGTCCCCTTATGTACAGATTTCCCTGTATTTCTAAGCTATTGCTCTCTTGTTGTCTCAGGCTGGATTCGCTAGGGTTCCTTTGCTCTTGAAAGAGCGGTTCACGACAGTGATACTGGATTCCGTGGTGGATTTTGTGTTTGCTGGTAAGAGTTTTGCTTTCTATGGCGTGCTTCGTTTCTGAAATAGGTTAGAGCCCTCATTTTTGTTCATGTGTCTTGCATATCTGGTTCGGCAAATTTTAGGTCTGTAGATCTCTATGGGTACATCATCCAGTCCAGACAAGTTGAATGCAGGTAATTTTCCCTGTAATTTGGATGATGTTTTAACAGATCTGGTTTTTAGGTTGTATAGGTATTGCCCTATCGACTTTATAAGTTGTATGGATTTTGATAGCTGTTAATTTTGGCCTGGAATGTGTGGTGTGTATAGTTTTTAGGTTGATGTGACCTGCAGACAGGTTGTAGTATTGATCACCATGTGTAGTTTGAACTGTTGTCCTCGCATTTGAATAGTTTGTAGTAGTTAGTGAAGAACTACTATGATGTTGAAAGAGTTCTCATTTTGAAGTTTGGTGTGCCAGTGGTGGGTTTATATTGTTTTATTGGGTGCACTTGTAGTGTTCATATAGTTGAACTGATTCCTTGTTCATGTACTTTTTTGCTGATTATGATGTTGTTGCACATGTTGGAGTGCCGGTGCCTCTTGATTCTGACAAATCAGAACGCTTTCAAGATCTTGTGAATGTTATTTTTGAGACACCAAATCCTCTAGAAGAACTTGCGAGTGTTGCTGGTGTTTCCCTTATATTTGCTCTTTTTAACAGCCTTGAATACATAAATATGCTTAACTACATCAGTTGTTCCTTTTGTTTGTGTCTGATGCTATGCGCTTTATATATCTTGTCTCTACAAAGTTAATTATGTTTTAATTTTATATGTGCATGCTTATGTTATTGGTTTATGCAGTTAATGCCAGCCATGCTGCTCCCGAGGACATTGCTGATGTTGTCAAAGATATGAATGATGGAATGTATTCTCTTAACATTGATGATGGTGATGGGAGCTTGCAGTTGTCTGTTACTCACTCGCAGAGTGTTCATGGCACTGAGCCTATTACTCAGGCTAAGGATGTTCCTATGCAGTTACAGCTCGAGGATTAAAGGATGAGAAAGAAGAAGTGTGATTTCCAGAGGAGAAATTAAGGAGTTGGAACGGCGTCAAAAGGCTGCTTGCATGCAACGAAGTGATGAGGATGTTGCTCAAGCTCCTAAAGGTGTAGGTGATGAAGGTGGTGACGTGGCCTTTTCAACTGTTGATGCTGCATCTCATGGAAGTGACATGCTCGTGAAGACAAACCTGATGCAAACTCGTTTGATGCAAGTGTTTACTCGTGATGCAGTTAAGGAGAAGAAAGTTGTTTTGAAGAGGAAGATGTCAGATCCAAATCATGATGGCACACAGAGGCGTAGCCCACGTGTGAAAGCTGGTTCCCAACCTGGTAATAGCAAAGCTGATGGAGATAGTGTTGTTATGAAGATTGGTCCAAGAAAACTTGGTGGCTCCCCTGTTCGTCGGAGTCCACGAGTTTTGACAAGTAAGAAGCCTTCTTCGTCTCCTCTTCCAGAGCGCTCTTTGTTGAAGGAAAATAATAAGCGTAAAGTTGCTCCTGCGAAGGTGAACAAAGGTGTGAAGAAGCATGCTCGTGCCGAAGCTGAAGATGTTGTTTCTGAAGAAGATGATATCGAAGTTGATTCTGAAGATGAAAATGCAGTCGTACGTGTTTCTACTGTATGTGAATTACTAGTTGTACTTGCAATGATTTAATTGTGACTGGGCTGGTATGCTGGCCAGGTGAGGCTGGTCATTGTTTGCATCAATTGAGGATGGTACAAATGTTGTTTTAAGAGTTGAACTTGTGCAATCTTTTCTTTTTCTACTTGCCTTCATATGCTTGTTTTGTTTTCTATATTCATTTATTTAAGTTGTTGCTTCTTTATTTTCATTTACAGCCTATTAGCGTTATGAGTCTGGTCAAGCCGGTGAGAGGCAATGCCGGAAAAGTTGCTTTGGATGAAGGTGACCAACAACGATTGAACTTAACTGTGTGATGTTCGTTGGGAGAGATTGATGCTTGTGCTAAATTGCTTGAGAGTCGCCATGTGGCTAGGGTTCATGCAGCTGGTTTTGGTTCTATCTTCAAGTGGAAGGTGAAGTCTAAGATTTCCAGCCCTTTGATGGGAGCTTTGTACCTGAGGATAGATCCTGATACGATGACTCTTGACATGGGTGAGGCTAATAAGAAGCTTCGCATCACTAGTGATGGTATACAACAACTATTTGGGTTCCCTCGTGGTGGTCGTTCTGCACCAAGGCCGTTAGAGGATGGATATGATGACGCTCTGATGAAGTTAAGATCGGAGCTTGACATTAGCAGGAACAAAGAGATCAAGACAAAGGATTTGAGGGATAGGCTCAAGGTGCTTGTCAATGATCCTAGCAAAGATGACCTTGCTCTAAAAGTGTTCTTCATTATTGTGTTTATGAAGGTTGTGTTTACTGGTGCCACCCCGCGTGTTTCCAGAGCGGCAGCAATGTTTGAGGGTCTCCTCATTGAGGACATGGCTAATATGGATTATTGCCAGCAGATGGTTGATGAGATTAGAAGGGCTGTTGTCAAGTACCAAGATGGTATTACCCTTGGGAAGGCAATCACGGGCTATGCTATAGGGCATGTTCTAATGTACCTTGACTGCCTTATCCGTGGAAAGACTCCGGAGCCTGACATGTGAGTCCCTCGCATATGTTTCATGGATCATGTCAAGCTTTCCAATCTGGTTGACGCAGATTTGATAAAAAAAGGCAACGCATATCCAAAGACTTGGGTGTTTGGGAAGCTTCCGGTGAGTTTTATTTCTGTCGTGTCTTGCAGACCTTTTTTTATTTAGGTATAGCTATTTTTGCTGGAGTGAACATGTGTACTGCAGAGTTACCTGTTTAGGTTTTGTCATTTCTTAAGCTTTGTGAGGTTTAGGTACGATTTTTAGTACTATTGTTTCATGTGTGGTTGAACTGAATCTCTTTGTTCAACTGGCCTGTTGGTAAATACTAACAAATTGGCACTAGCAGTTAAAGATCGTTAGTGCTGCTGATTTAAATCTGTTAATATGACGTTTATTTTTCCATATGTGTTGCATTGATTAATTAACTCTTTTTCCCCTTGTTTGTAGTGGAAAACTCAAGAGGAGGTTGTCTTTTCCGAGTGTATAAACGGCCAGTCCTGGAGATGTCGTCGTCTCAGGTTCCCAAGATTTCATCTCTGCACGATGAGTTGAGATATGGCCGTGGTGTTGAGGGTGTTTCTTATCTTCCCCCTAGCCCTAGTAAGGCTAGTACTTCACAGAGGCAGGGTTTTGGTATTGATGTAGCTATTTCTGTGTTGGGGCACGCTGAGCATATTTTTAGTAATGTGTGTTCTGAGCTGCAAAACGTCCCAACTACAGTTGAACGTCTGAGTTGTATCAATGGTATCCTTCCTGAAGATCATCAATTTAATGATGAGGAAGCAGCGGACTATATTGAGATGGATAGAATTTTAATTGGTGATATGCGTGATGGTGCTGCTCATCTAGTTCAGAGCTCGGTTCGTCTGTTGAACAACATGAAGCGTTTCCAAAGTATGCAAGACTCTCACTGCAAGCCATATGAAGAAAGTGCAAATGTTGTTATCTGGCAGATTGAGCAGGATCAGGCTGCTGCCACCGAGAACAGGGCTGGTGATGGTACTATGGCTAATGTTTCTAATCACCATACGACTGATGTTGGTTTGGAGCCCCATGTTGTTGATGTTAATCAGTCCTTGATGTTTGCAATTTTTAGTATGTTGTTCTGCTGTCAGAATGGTAGTTGAACTTTCTCATGTTTATCTGTTTATTAATTTTTCTTTTATGCAGGAGACCAGTCATAATGTTGAGACTGCTATTGACCGTGGAGTTAATGATCCATCTACTGATAAGTGCAAGGTTATTTTTATTTCTATTGTGTTTATATATATTTCTTGAATTTTCATGCGCATCAATGTGCCTTACATGTTCATTTTTCTATCCCACACCGTTAAGTGTTTGTAGGTGATACCTACCTTTTTGTTAGTGTGGTTTAATTCCTTGTGTTTATTGTTGCTAATAATAGCATTGTTTTTTTCTACAATACTATGAATCAGGGTCCTGTTGTTGGTGATGAGCCTAATTCGACCATTGGTGATGTTCCTTTGAATGTTAGTAGCAGCAGGATCGATGATGTTGTTGTGAATGCTGCTAAGGTTTGTTTTTCTATGCTTGCATTAATTTTATATGCAGTTTTCGCTGGTGTTTCTTTGTAGCCGTAATAGTTAGCGTGTGCACCTCTTGCTAGCTTTTTTTATTGTTAGTTTTGCTCATATTATTCACTTTCTGAATTTTTATTTTTCCGGATGACTGATGTTGAGCGTGAGGCTGCCGTTAGTGGTGGAGATGATGGTTGTGGTGTTCCATTAAGCAGTGGCCGTGATGTTGGTACCAAAGTTGTAGATGAGAATGTTGGTGCTGCCAGCATACTTGATGCCCAATCGTCTGGTGTTGGTATTGGTGGGAATGAAAATCTTTCTGATTGTGAAGATTTGCCGCTGGAAAATTTCCCGCCTAGAGGGCTTTATTATGGTGATGCATTGCAAGATGCTTCTAGCGAAGAGGAGGTGCCATCTGAGGATGATGATTTACTTTTGTCGATTTCTTCTGGCCCGTTGACACAGGAGGCGCTCCTATCATCCCAGGATTTTCTTTCTTCAGAACCTGAAAGTGCGGCCATATTGGTGTCCTCACAAGATCTTCCGTCATCAAACCCTGAAACTGGAGGCATATTGGTGTCATCACAGGAACTCCCGTCGTCAAACACTGATAGTGCAGGTAAGGACATGTAAATGAGGCGTACTTCTCATTTATGGAATTTTGGACATGTTCACTTGTAGTGCTTGAACTTATTATTTTTCTTCTTTTTCTGCAAGTAGAAGGTGCTAATGTTGTTAAGGTTGATTTTTTTTCTTCGCTATTATGAGGTTGCGCATGAACCGTGGGAAACGGTTAGTTTGGGATTTTGCCCGTATCATTTTCGTCTCTTTTTCTTTCTCTCATATGACTATTGTTGTTATTGCAGTAGTTTTAATTCATGCCAGCTTTTGTATTTTCCAAGTGACAAGCCGATGTTTCAAAATAGCGAATGTGATGCCAGTGTTGGCTCTCTTGCTAAAGCGTTTGTCCCCACTGGCATGCTCAACTCAGACAGTGCTGGTGTTGTTTTATATTCTCTACGTCAGAAGTACAAGGACACTGACAAGTTGATAGTTCCCAGAGGGGTGACGGTCAGTATTTTGTTTTGTAGATAGGATGATAACTTATTTTGGCAATTTTCTAACTGTTGTTCTTTTTGTACAACAGACCAAGATCCGTGATGAAAATATTGATGCCAATGTGCTACAGTGGTTCACGAGATCAGGGGCTAATGGTTTTGACCAAGTAGGTGAACTTGAACTTATCGTACTCGTGAACTAGAACTGTCATGTTTTCTTGCAAGTTTGGGAGGTGGGAAATGAACATGAGTAGCCTCCTTTTTACCCCTGTACTTATGAATGATGTGTGCTTCTTTTTAAAAATTTGCACTTATTGTCGCAAGGAAATTGAACTGATATGTTTGTTGCAAGTTTGGGCGGTGGATATAAACCAGATCTCTATGTTGCAAGCTATTGCTCTCTTGTTGTCTCAGGCTGGATTCGCTAGGGTTCCTTTGCTCTTGAAAGAGCGGTTCACGACAGTGATACTGGATTCCGTGGTGGATTTTGTGTTTGCTGGTAAGAGTTTTGCTTTCTATGGCGTGCTTCGTTTCTGAAATAGGTTAGAGCCCTCATTTTTGTTCATGTGTCTTGCATATCTGGTTCGGCAAATTTTAGGTCTGTAGATCTCTATGGGTACATCATCCAGTCCAGACAAGTTGAATGCAGGTAATTTTCCCTGTAATTTGGATGATGTTTTAACAGATCTGGTTTTTAGGTTGTATAGGTATTGCCCTATCGACTTTATAAGTTGTATGGATTTTGATAGCTGTTAATTTTGGCCTGGAATGTGTGGTGTGTATAGTTTTTAGGTTGATGTGACCTGCAGACAGGTTGTAGTATTGATCACCATGTGTAGTTTGAACTGTTGTCCTCGCATTTGAATAGTTTGTAGTAGTTAGTGAAGAACTACTATGATGTTGAAAGAGTTCTCATTTTGAAGTTTGGTGTGCCAGTGGTGGGTTTATATTGTTTTATTGGGTGCACTTGTAGTGTTCATATAGTTGAACTGATTCCTTGTTCATGTACTTTTTTGCTGATTATGATGTTGTTGCACATGTTGGAGTGCCGGTGCCTCTTGATTCTGACAAATCAGAACGCTTTCAAGATCTTGTGAATGTTATTTTGAGACACCAAATCCTCTAGAAGAACTTGCGAGTGTTGCTGGTGTTTCCCTTATATTTGCTCTTTTTAACAGCCTTGAATACATAAATATGCTTAACTACATCAGTTGTTCCTTTTGTTTGTGTCTGATGCTATGCGCTTTATATATCTTGTCTCTACAATGTTAATTATGTTTTAATTTTATATGTGCATGCTTATGTTATTGGTTTATGCAGTTAATGCCAGCCATGCTGCTCCCGAGGACATTGCTGATGTTGTCAAAGATATGAATGATGGAATGTATTCTCTTAACATTGATGATGGTGATGGGAGCTTGCAGTTGTCTGTTACTCACTCACAGAGTGTTCATGGCACTGAGCCTATTACTCAGGCTAAGGATGTTCCTATGCAGTTACAGCTCGAGGATTAAAGGATGAGAAAGAAGAAGTGTGATTTCCAGAGGAGAAATTAAGGAGTTGGAACGGCGTCAAAAGGCTGCTTGCATGCAACGAAGTGATGAGGATGTTGCTCAAGCTCCTAAAGGTGTAGGTGATGAAGGTGGTGACGTGGCCTTTTCAACTGTTGATGCTGCATCTCATGGAAGTGACATGCTCGTGAAGACAAACCTGATGCAAACTCGTTTGATGCAAGTGTTTACTCGTGATGCAGTTAAGGAGAAGAAAGTTGTTTTGAAGAGGAAGATGTCAGATCCAAATCATGATGGCACACAGAGGCGTAGCCCACGTGTGAAAGCTGGTTCCCAACCTGGTAATAGCAAAGCTGATGGAGATAGTGTTGTTATGAAGATTGGTCCAAGAAAACTTGGTGGCTCCCCTGTTCGTCGGAGTCCACGAGTTTTGACAAGTAAGAAGCCTTCTTCGTCTCCTCTTCCAGAGCGCTCTTTGTTGAAGGAAAATAATAAGCGTAAAGTTGCTCCTGCGAAGGTGAACAAAGGTGTGAAGAATCATGCTCGTGCCGAAGCTGAAGATGTTGTTTCTAAAGAAGATGATATCGAAGTTGATTCTGAAGATGAAAATGCAGTCGTACGTGTTTCTACTGTATGTGAATTACTAGTTGTACTTGCAATGATTTAATTGTGACTGGGCTGGTATGCTGGCCAGGTGAGGCTGGTCATTGTTTGCATCAATTGAGGATGGTACAAATGTTGTTTTAAGAGTTGAACTTGTGCAATCTTTTCTTTTTCTACTTGCCTTCATATGCTTGTTTTGTTTTCTATATTCATTTATTTAAGTTGTTGCTTCTTTATTTTCATTTACAGCCTATTAGCGTTATGAGTCTGGTCAAGCCGGTGAGAGGCAATGCCGGAAAAGTTGCTTTGGATGAAGGTGACCAACAACGATTGAACTTAACTGTGTGATGTTCGTTGGGAGAGATTGATGCTTGTGCTAAATTGCTTGAGAGTCGCCATGTGGCTAGGGTTCATGCAGCTGGTTTTGGTTCTATCTTCAAGTGGAAGGTGAAGTCTAAGATTTCCAGCCCTTTGATGGGAGCTTTGTACCTGAGGATAGATCCTGATACGATGACTCTTGACATGGGTGAGGCTAATAAGAAGCTTCGCATCACTAGTGATGGTATACAACAACTATTTGGGTTCCCTCGTGGTGGTCGTTCTGCACCAAGGCCGTTAGAGGATGGATATGATGACGCTCTGATGAAGTTAAGATCGGAGCTTGACATTAGCAGGAACAAAGAGATCAAGACAAAGGATTTGAGGGATAGGCTCAAGGTGCTTGTCAATGATCCTAGCAAAGATGACCTTGCTCTAAAAGTGTTCTTCATTATTGTGTTTATGAAGGTTGTGTTTACTGGTGCCACCCCGCGTGTTTCCAGAGCGGCAGCAATGTTTGAGGGTCTCCTCATTGAGGACATGGCTAATATGGATTATTGCCAGCAGATGGTTGATGAGATTAGAAGGGCTGTTGTCAAGTACCAAGATGGTATTACCCTTGGGAAGGCAATCACGGGCTATGCTATAGGGCATGTTCTAATGTACCTTGACTGCCTTATCCATGGAAAGACTCCGGAGCCTGACATGTGAGTCCCTCGCATATGTTTCATGGATCATGTCAAGCTTTCCAATCTGGTTGACGCAGATTTGATAAAAAAAGGCAACGCATATCCAAAGACTTGGGTGTTTGGGAAGCTTCCGGTGAGTTTTATTTCTGTCGTGTCTTGCAGACCTTTTTTTATTTAGGTATAGCTATTTTTGCTGGAGTGAACATGTGTACTGCAGAGTTACCTGTTTAGGTTTTGTCATTTCTTAAGCTTTGTGAGGTTTAGGTACGATTTTTAGTACTATTGTTTCATGTGTGGTTGAACTGAATCTCTTTGTTCAACTGGCCTGTTGGTAAATACTAACAAATTGGCACTAGCAGTTAAAGATCGTTAGTGCTGCTGATTTAAATCTGTTAATATGACGTTTATTTTTCCATATGTGTTGCATTGATTAATTAACTCTTTTTCCCCTTGTTTGTAGTGGAAAACTCAAGAGGAGGTTGTCTTTTCCGAGTGTATAAACGGCCAGTCCTGGAGATGTCGTCGTCTCAGGTTCCCAAGATTTCATCTCTGCACGATGAGTTGAGATATGGCCGTGGTGTTGAGGGTGTTTCTTATCTTCCCCCTAGCCCTAGTAAGGCTAGTACTTCACAGAGGCAGGGTTTTGGTATTGATGTAGCTATTTCTGTGTTGGGGCACGCTGAGCATATTTTTAGTAATGTGTGTTCTGAGCTGCAAAACGTCCCAACTACAGTTGAACGTCTGAGTTGTATCAATGGTATCCTTCCTGAAGATCATCAATTTAATGATGAGGAAGCAGCGGACTATATTGAGATGGATAGAATTTTAATTGGTGATATGCGTGATGGTGCTGCTCATCTAGTTCAGAGCTCGGTTCGTCTGTTGAACAACATGAAGCGTTTCCAAAGTATGCAAGACTCTCACTGCAAGCCATATGAAGAAAGTGCAAATGTTGTTATCAGGCAGATTGAGCAGGATCAGGCTGCTGCCACCGAGAACAGGGCTGGTGATGGTACTATGGCTAATGTTTCTAATCACCATACGACTGATGTTGGTTTGGAGCCCCATGTTGTTGATGTTAATCAGTCCTTGATGTTTGCAATTTTTAGTATGTTGTTCTGCTGTCAGAATGGTAGTTGAACTTTCTCATGTTTATCTGTTTATTAATTTTTCTTTTATGCAGGAGACCAGTCATAATGTTGAGACTGCTATTGACCGTGGAGTTAATGATCCATCTACTGATAAGTGCAAGGTTATTTTTATTTCTATTGTGTTTATATATATTTCTTGAATTTTCATGCGCATCAATGTGCCTTACATGTTCATTTTTCTATCCCACACCGTTAAGTGTTTGTAGGTGATACCTACCTTTTTGTTAGTGTGGTTTAATTCCTTGTGTTTATTGTTGCTAATAATAGCATTGTTTTTTTCTACAATACTATGAATCAGGGTCCTGTTGTTGGTGATGAGCCTAATTCGACCATTGGTGATGTTCCTTTGAATGTTAGTAGCAGCAGGATCGATGATGTTGTTGTGAATGCTGCTAAGGTTTGTTTTTCTATGCTTGCATTAATTTTATATGCAGTTTTCGCTGGTGTTTCTTTGTAGCCGTAATAGTTAGCGTGTGCACCTCTTGCTAGCTTTTTTTATTGTTAGTTTTGCTCATATTATTCACTTTCTGAATTTTTATTTTTCCGGATGACTGATGTTGAGCGTGAGGCTGCCGTTAGTGGTGGAGATGATGGTTGTGGTGTTCCATTAAGCAGTGGCCGTGATGTTGGTACCAAAGTTGTAGATGAGAATGTTGGTGCTGCCAGCATACTTGATGCCCAATCGTCTGGTGTTGGTATTGGTGGGAATGAAAATCTTTCTGATTGTGAAGATTTGCCGTTGGAAAATTTCCCGCCTAGAGGGCTTTATTATGGTGATGCATTGCAAGATGCTTCTAGCGAAGAGGAGGTGCCATCTGAGGATGATGATTTACTTTTGTCGATTTCTTCTGGCCCGTTGACACAGGAGGCGCTCCTGTCATCCCAGGATTTTCTTTCTTCAGAACCTGAAAGTGCGGCCATATTGGTGTCCTCACAAGATCTTCCGTCATCAAACCCTGAAACTGGAGGCATATTGGTGTCATCACAGGAACTCCCGTCGTCAAACACTGATAGTGCAGGTAAGGACATGTAAATGAGGCGTACTTCTCATTTATGGAATTTTGGACATGTTCACTTGTAGTGCTTGAACTTATTATTTTTCTTCTTTTTCTGCAAGTAGAAGGTGCTAATGTTGTTAAGGTTGATTTTTTTTCTTCGCTATTATGAGGTTGCGCATGAACCGTGGGAAACGGTTAGTTTGGGATTTTGCCCGTATCATTTTCGTCTCTTTTTCTTTCTCTCATATGACTATTGTTGTTATTGCAGTAGTTTTAATTCATGCCAGCTTTTGTATTTTCCAAGTGACAAGCCGATGTTTCAAAATAGCGAATGTGATGCCAGTGTTGGCTCTCTTGCTAAAGCGTTTGTCCCCACTGGCATGCTCAACTCAGACAGTGCTGGTGTTGTTTTATATTCTCTACGTCAGAAGTACAAGGACACTGACAAGTTGATAGTTCCCAGAGGGGTGACGGTCAGTATTTTGTTTTGTAGATAGGATGATAACTTATTTTGGCAATTTTCTAACTGTTGTTCTTTTTGTACAACAGACCAAGATCCGTGATGAAAATATTGATGCCAATGTGCTACAGTGGTTCACGAGATCAGGGGCTAATGGTTTTGACCAAGTAGGTGAACTTGAACTTATCGTACTCGTGAACTAGAACTGTCATGTTTTCTTGCAAGTTTGGGAGGTGGGAAATGAACATGAGTAGCCTCCTTTTTACCCCTGTACTTATGAATGATGTGTGCTTCTTTTTAAAAATTTGCACTTATTGTCGCAAGGAAATTGAACTGATATGTTTGTTGCAAGTTTGGGCGGTGGATATAAATTTGAGTAGCATTTATTTTTTGTAGTGGGTTGCTTACTCAATTAGAACTTATGATTATCTCATTTTTGGTTGTACTTCTGAATTTCAATTTCCCTCTTTTATTTTATTGTTTGGAGGCTGGATTTTTTGTTTCATTATGATTTGCTAAATTCCTTTTTCCTCTGCGATTTTTTTGTCAGCTTCTTTTCCCTACTTTTGATCCACCGTCATTTGCGGCTGCCTTGAAGCCTAGTGAAGAATCTGGGCATTGGTGCTTGATTGTTCTGAATTTGAGGTTGTGTCGTTTCGAGTGTCTTGATTCACTCCGTGATGAAACCTGGAGTGATGTAGTTAGATTCTTAAGGACTATGATAGATAACATAAAGAAGCTTTGGAGGGAGTCCAGCGTAGACAGGGCCAAACCGTTCTCACCGGCGCATATTGATGGTTTATCTTGCAAGTTTGTGCGGGTGCCGTAGCAGAAAAACACGCGAGTACCCGTTTTTAATGATTTTTGTTAGTTGTTTTTGTTGCTGGGAGGATGGTGTTCCTATTTTTTCGAATTTGTGATGTACCCTTTTGTATTTTCTTTTGTTAACAGGCATGATTGTGGCTTCTTTATGCTACAAAACTGCAAGACCTGTCATTGCCGGGAGGATGGTGTGATTGAAATGTTGGATTACAGCCATGAAGTCATTCTTGACATTAGGAAGACTTTGTTGTATACCTGCGCAACTAGCGATGTGTTTGATGTTTACTTATGGGGTTTGTTTGGCATCGAACCCTGTACGTATGCATGACCTTTTGTAATTTTTTGCAGCTTGTACTTCTTGACTAGTACTGTCATGAATTATGTATTTGAACTTACCCTTGGTGCGCTCCTTCTTTTTTATTTTTGCAGGTGAGTGGTTGGATCTTGGTGAGCATGACTACATGATCTTTAGTAGCCAGTTCCCGGAGCCCGAGCGTGTAGCTATTGATTTTAGCCAGGGCGTTCTCCCGAAAAGACGAGATTTCGTGTTATGAAGGGGCGGTTGGGAGCTCTGAAAGGTTGTACGGCTGCTTGTGCGGAGAGCCCATCTACACCCAAGAATCCCATTGTGGAATTGATAGACAGTGATGATGATGCGTTTGACAAGATTTCGGGCATGGGAAGAGTCACCAGGAGCGCTGCTGCCAAGGGTGTATCTCCCCTTGCTGGAATAGTGGCCCGTAGAGCTGGTGCTGCTAGGAAGGATCCTGCTTTGGATTCTGGCAATGTTGTAAGCACGAAGCGTGTGCCCAGAGCTCCTATAAAGTTTTGCTCCCCTGTGCAGCAGCTTCAGCCTCATAATTTCCCTCATCTGGACAAGGCTCGCAAGTTGTATAATCTGTTTCTTAGTGATGAAGTATGTGAGAAGTATGCCGAGTGAGTATCTCTCATTATGTTTCCTCTTCTTTTCTTCTGTTGTTTGTAACTGCTAGATAAATATGACCTGAACTGTTCCTTTTTATACAACTTGAACTGCTATGAATGCCTTATCTTGCTTCCCCTGCTTTTTGTTCTTGTGTGTGCTGTAGGAATAAATTCTCAATGATACCTCAGTATGATGATAGTGTAACTAGCTTCACTGGGAAACGCATCTAGCAAATTTTTGCACATGGGCAAATGATGGAGGGTGATATAATGGACTTCCTCATTGATGATTGGAAGAAAGATCCCGAGAGAAATGTTGATTTTGTGTCTGGAAAAAGGTATTGTGAGTCCATATTTCATCACGGTAATCAATCAGATCGTTTGTTTCTGTTAAACAAGACTGCCTATTGTTTTACGAATTTTAATGATACTTTGCTTGTTGATCCTTTTCCCCTATCTATTTCTTTTTTGGCTTTTTTGTAGGTTTTGCTTGAGTGTACGTTTTACGGCGATGAAAATAAAGAGTTTAATGTGGAGAGTGCAGCGAGAGATTTCAAGAGCTATGTTAAAGATAAGGAAGACTTGGTCAGTGCCGACCTTGTGAGATCTACTAGCTGATTTTTGGTTTTATTTGTTTGTTGTCATGCTAGTTTTTATTTCGAATATTTAATATCTCTTTTTTGGTCATTTTTTTAGATCATGATGCCTCTATTCAAACCTATGATTTTAGCAAAGGATAGGAAAGTGAACCACTTTTCCTTATATGTCATGAATCGGTACTGAAATAGCGTCGACATCCTTGACTCTTTACCTTATAATAAGAACGATCGTCCTTCAAAGAACACATATCATAAAGACTGCGAGAACATTGTGAGTGACATTTATTATCTGTACTCGATTAATTTTTCTTCATCTTTTGTTTCTGCTTTTCTGAGACCTGAAAATGTGTGCTTTCTTTTCTTTTTTTACAGATCTATAGACTGGTCCATGTAATGAAGGATGCGTATGGTGATGCTCTGGACAATGCGAGCAAGCAGCCCAAATGGGAGCTTTTTGCAAAGAAACCAACGTTTGTCAAGGTTCCTCTTCAAGGGGCGAATGAATGTGGCCATTATACTCTGAAGTATGCGGGATCCTATGATGGTGAAAAGATCGTTGAGAACATTCGAAATAATGACGTGGGTTCTAGTTGAGCTTTTCACTTTCTGTGTTTGGCTTATTGTGTATTCTTTTTATATGTGTCATGATTTTTAATAATTTGTTTTATTGTTTTGCAGCCTCGTATTGCTGATTGGAACGCTAAGGATCTAAATAGAGTTGTGTTCAACTGGAATAACTAGCTTCTGGTGATGGAGCTTCCCAAGGAGGTTCAGGCTTTGGCTCCTAGTGCATAGAAGAAATGGTCATCATTTGCGTAGTGAATGGGATAGTTATGTGATATTTCTTTTGAAAGCATTGTAGGCTTTATTTGTAGTGTTTGGACGTCTTGTCAGGTACAATGTAATAACTGGTATATTTTGTGTTGTGTTTAAGTGTGGCGCAATGTTTAACAAACTTTTTTTCCATGATGATAGTGTGGTTGAATAGCTGTTTCACTTGTGTATGTTTCACCGGGAATTCGTTTTGGTTAAGTTTTATTTTTTGTACTGAAGTCTTATACACTAGTTGAACTGAAAACACATTTTTTCAAGTGCATTATGAGTTATTGCTGAAAAAATGAGATTTATTTTATTTTCATCTGTCCCAACCTAGGTTGGACCTTTATAGTTTTTGTACCCTATTTTCTTGTACTTATGGTATAGTTCTGTTAGTACTGAATTGTAATCTCATTCAGCGTAAGGCTTTTAAAATTTGGTGTCACAATAGCACTTGTGGATCTAGCGTGAGTGCAGTGACGCTTCGTTGTTATGTAGAAGTGATTTCGTATAATGTTTTAGAACTGAAATTTTTCTTGGGATTGAAATTATTTATGATGAAGTTGCTACGTGATCTTTAGCCAGATTTTATTTAAGTATAAGGAATTTAGCAAAATTTGAGAGCCAAAATTTTGTTTGAACTTCTTGAATTTTAGTAGTTGAGCTTCAAAGTAAAAGTTAAAGCACTGGTTTAAATTAGTTACATTTAATAGATAGCCGTATTAAGTTCATACTTACTTCACTAGTCAATGTGGGCTGATGCTTCTGTTGTTTGTTTTTGTGAATTTTTGTCCTTGGTTGAACTATAATCTATTTTGTTGAGTCTTGGCCTTCTTTCTCAAGGCATTAATTGGTATCATCATAGCACTTATCGAATAAACTAAGTTGTACTGAGATTTCAATTGTGCTAGTACTTTGATCATTTTATTTTATTTGTGTTGTTTGAAACTAGTACCTCACTGGTCAAATTGGGCTGATTCTTCTGTTGTCTTTCTTGTGATTTTTCTCCTTGGTCGAACTGGTATCTTTTTGATTTAGTTTTGGCCTTCTTTTTAATAGGTTGTGGTTCTTCTCAAGGCAATGTTTGGTATCATCATAGTACTTGCCGTATAGACTAAGTTGTACTGAGATTTCAATTGTACTATTACTGTTATTCTTAGTGTGTCACTGTTTTAGGGAATGCGAACTGAAACTTCCCGTTCCTTTTTTTTGTATAATGATTGTACTGTGTGTTCAAGTGTACAAGTACTTTCAATCCTAGCATGCAAGTGACTAGGAAATACGTACTGATGGTTCTTTGCTTTTCCTATTGCAGTACTTAGTAATTTTCTAACTACTATTAGCATGATGTTGTTAGGGCTGAATGTTGTCCTCGGCTGAAACTTAGTCTTTTTAGTGTTCTTCTGAAACTAAAAACAGATGTTTAGTGTGATCGTACTACCGTACATGTATAAGCTGTACTGAGCGTCCAAAGCTACTATTTGCTGTTGTCCTTAGTTAGTCTGCCACTGTTTTTTTTTGGAAAATTTCCATGTGTGATTTGTTGCTCCATGACTAGTGTTGCATAGCAGCCATCAAGTTTCATTCACAACCTACTTCAACTTCAAATGATGGATAAACAAAATAGGGAGCTAGAAAACTTGTCTAACGACATAAGCAAACGATGTACTTGATAGACATAGGCAAACTTGTTCAAACCCTGACACACATAACATAAGGAAGCTGGTTCAACCTAACGAAAGCAGACTACAAATATGAAACACAAGCTTAAGGACAAGCAGAAGCGCGAGAAACACGAAGGCAGACTTTCATGCATCTTCGTCCCGCGAAGTTGCAGTGGTAGTAGGGGTCACCCTCCTGCTCTTTTGAAATATCCCAACCTGTCACGATGTTGTTGATTATCTTCCATGACTTGTAGGTGGCGTACGCATCTATTCCTGCATACTCGATGAGCTTGTGTGGCAGTGGGCTGATCCACCACAGTTTGTGGTCTTCCTCCTTGTCGATCTTCTTCTTCATGCCTTTGTATAATTGGTGGATGACGCTACCTGCAACATCGGCCAAGGAGTCGTAAAATTTGTTGGTGGTTGGAACTTTCCACTTGTGCTGCATGTCGATGAAGTTGTTGGGGTTGATTCCAAACCAAACTTGTTCAGCATCCGCTTGTCACCTTGAATGCTAAAACCGGCAAATGTGTACAATTTCTCCTCCTGCAGGAATTCTTTGAGGCGCTTGGGCCTGCAAGAGGGGAGACACATATTGAAGGTTAGTGTTCTTTTTTGAAGATTTAATTCTTCTGCTCTTTGGTTTACAAGTGATAATCCATGAGGTAGATGCTTATATAGTACAAGTCATGGATGAATGTAGTTCAGAAACTAGTACTCAAATTCCTGAAATTAAATTCAACTACACCATGTTATTTTTATTTTTTGGTATCTTCAGTGCTTCACCAAATGCTTTACCAAGTTCAAGAACCTATTTACCAGAGTCAATGATATATGTGCTGCTTACTTCAAGTTTAGTTTTCTTTTTTGTTGAATAAAAGACCTATACCAGTGCTTGATACATTGTAACGCCCTCGATGCGGCTATATCTCCCACGTGTCGAGGCACGACTTAGAGGCATAACCGCATTGAAAGCAATGTCGCAAGTGAGGTAATCTTCACACAACCCATGTAATACATAAGGGAAAGATACATAGTTGGCTTACAGTCGCCACTTCACACAATACATAAATAAACATTCATCATCCATATTACACTCAAAGTCCGACTACGGAACCAAAATGAAAGAAGACTACCCCAAATGCTACACAGATCCCCGAATCACCCCAACTGGGCTCCACTACTGATCATCAGGAAAAGACACATAGTAACGGCCACGTTCCTTGTCGAACTCCCACTTGAGCTCGGTTGAATCATCTGCACTGGCATCGTCGGCACCTGCAACTGTTTTGGTAGAATCTGTGAGTCACGGGGACTCAGCAATCTCACACCCGCGAGATCAAGACTATTTAAGCTTAAAGGTAGGACAGGGTAGTGAGGTGGAGCTGCAGCAAGCGACTAGCATATATGCTGGCTAACAACGCAAAAGAGAGCGAGAAGAGAAGCAAATCATGGTCGTGAAGCTAGAAGTGATCAAGAAGTGATCCTA
Organism: Aegilops umbellulata; assembly: GCA_032464435.1. Lineage (NCBI taxonomy): Eukaryota > Viridiplantae > Streptophyta > Magnoliopsida > Poales > Poaceae > Aegilops > Aegilops umbellulata. The sequence continues at coordinate 347,965,497 of CP136059.1, forward strand.
GAACAACCTACGTCAAACATAACTCCAACACCGTGTTCACTTCCTGGACCCCGCCGAGAAGAGACCATCATGGTTACATACGCGGTTGATGTGTTTTAATTAAGGTCAACTTCGGGTTTTCTACAACTGGAGATTAACAAATTCCCATCTGCCTCATAACCGCGGGCACGGCTTTCGAAAGATAATACCCTGCAGGGGTGTCCCAACTTAGCCCATTATAAGCTCTCACGGTCAACGAAGGATATTCCTTCTACCAGGAAGACCCGATCAGTCTCGGAATCCCGGACTACAAGACTTTTCGACAGTAATAAAACAAGTCCAGCAAAACCGCCCGATTGTGCCGACAAATCCTGATAGGAGCTGCACATATCTCGGTCTCAGGGCACATCCGGATGAGACAGGTTACGAGTAAAACCAGGCATTGAGTTTCCCCGAGGTGGCCCCGCATGCGGCTCGGTTCGAACCAGCACTTAGAGAAGCACTGGCCCAGGGGGGCTAAATAAAGATGACCCTCGGGCTCGCGAAAACCCACGGGAAAGGTGGTAGGTGGTAGGCAAATGGTAAAACCAATGTTGGGCCTTGCTGGAAGAGTCTTATTCAAAGCGAACTGTCAAGGGGGTCCCATAAATCACCCAACCGTGTAAGGAACGCAAAATCCGGGAACATAACACCGGTATGACGGAAACTAGGGCGGCAAGAGTGGAACAAAACACCAGGCATAAGGCCGAGCCTTCCACCCTTTACCAAGTACATAGATGCATTAATTAAATAAGAAATATTGTGATATCCCAACAAGTAAACAGGTTCCAACAAGGAACAACATCTCCATGTTCCAACAAGGAACAAACTTCATCTTCACCTGCAACTAACAACGCTATAAGAGGGGTTGAGCATAGCGGTAATATAGCCAATCAACGGTTTGCTAGGACATGGATGGTTAGAGGCTGACATGGCAATATGGGTGGCATGATATAGCAAGTGGTAGGTATCACAGGATAGGCATAGCAAAAGAGCGAGCATCTAGCAAGCAAAGATAGAAGTGATTTCGAGGGTATGGTCATCTTGCCTGCAAGGTTCTCAGAGTTGTCAACAGCTTGGTCCTCGTAAGCGTTCTCAACAGGTTCCTCGTTCACGTACTCGTCTCCCGGCTCTACCCACAACAAGAACACAAGCAAAGGGGACAAACATCAATCACAATGCAATGCACAAACAACATGATGCAAAACATGGCATGATATGCGAGATGTGATATGCAATGCATATGCGTGCTTCGGAAGGAAAAAGATGAACAAGGCATAATCTTGGCAAAACAAGTATGCCACTGGAAAGGTGAGGTTATTTCGGTTGAAATCGATATAAAGATCACCGGAATCGGATGCACGGTTTGCGAATGACAAGCAAAACAAGAATGACAAGATTCTGCAATTAACAGCATGATGCTACTTAGCAAGCAACAAGAAATTAAGCTACTGCACCCAAACATACCAGCAAAGCATATGGCAGTGATCTACTCAAGATGGTTGACAAAATATGAACACTGAGCTACGGCTAAATCACACAATAACAGGTTCAAACAAGCATGGCAAAAGTGCAAAAGATAACAGGTTCACAGACTTTGTGAAAATAACATGCCAGAAATTAACATCAGGATGACATGTTTAGAGCAATCAAACAACATGCTACAGGATCAGAACATAGCAAAATAAGGCATGGCATGAATCTACTCAAATCACTTAACAAAAGTCCCTTACCGACCATAAGCCAAAAAGGACAAGAAAATATAATAGCGCCCATGTCAATTAAGCAAGTTTCGTTACAGGTTTCAGACTTAGCAGAAAACTGGACATGTCAAAACAGATAACAAGTAGGCATGTTTACGAGCTCGATGCACTCACTACAAAGCATTGCATGATAAACTAAGCATACATACATCAAGAAGACATGGCATAGAAGCTAGAAATGGCAAGAACGACATCATAGCATGCAAGGATCAACTACACCAAGCTTGGCAAAATCGAATAACATGTAAACAATCTGCCAGTAACATTTTATAGCAAAAGTAGAGCTCGATTGACTCAAGTTAAGGCACTCCATTATTACAAAAAAAGGCATTGATGGATATAGCAAATCCATATTCCCAAAACATACTTACTGATCATGCTCAAAATCTGCATAGATCTCTCTGAAACAACATGAACATATGGCATAAAAATAACAGCAGGGAAAAACTTGGTGAAAATACTCAGTCCCTGGAATCAGCAACGTTAAGTACCCTAATTTGCATGCTTGTGCTAGTCACCACAGAGATCACAAAAATACATGGCATACACCGCTGGAAATATAACATGGCATATTACAAAACACATGTAGGGCTCAACTTCATAGGATGCACACATCAATCATGGCAAAAATGACAAAAGTGCATGTTCTGAAACAGATCTGAAACTAACATCACATAGCCCTCTTCTAACAGCATTTAGGGCATCAAGATGAGCTCAAATGAAAATGATACAATGGTAAGAAATGATATACTCATTGAGACGAACAATTCGACATATTATACGCACGAAACGGAGCTACGGATGCAGAGATATGATGCATTGAACATGCGACAATTATTATCTGCAGAAAGGACTTAGACGAATTTCGGGGGGGGGGGGGAGAAAGTCAACCTCGACCGGATCTGGGATCCACGAGCTCGCCGGAGTTCGTCCCGGCCGGAGGAGGAGAGGAGGAGGTCGTCGGAGGAGCTGGCGTCGCCGGCGAGGGGGGGACCGGCCGGAGGAGGAGATCGCGCGGGGCGGCGGAGGACGACGCGGCGGCGCGGCGCGGCGAACAGGGCGGCGGCGGCCGGCGGATGCGGCGGCGGCGGCCGGCGCACGAGGACGAGGAGGCGCGGGGGCCGGCCGGGTGGCGGCGGGCGCGTGGTGCGGGCCGCGGGGGCCGGCCACGGGCCTGGCGGGCTGGCGGCGCTGCGGTGGCCGGGGTGCCACGTGTCGCGCCCCGACTGGCTGGGCGCGGCGGCGGACGGTGTCCAGCGCCGGGCGGACGCGTCCGGCGCGCGGAGGGAGCGGGGAACTATGGTTAGGGTGGCATGGACCCGGGATTTGGACGGGGAGGGTATATTTATAGGTAGAAGGAGCTAGGAAGCTCCAAATGGAGTGCGGTTTTCGGCCACGCGATCGTGATCGAACGGCGATGGACATGGGAGTGTCTTAGATGGGTTATTGGGCTATTTTGGAGGGGTTTTGGGCTGCAACACACATGAGGCCTTTACGGTTACCCGGTTAACCGTTGGAATATCAAACGACCTCCGAATGACCCAAAACTTGACAGGCGGTCTACCGGTGCTATACCAAGGCCACTTGACAAACCTCAGCCCATTCCGAGAAGGTTTAATACCCGTTCACGGAAAAAGGTAAAAGGGGACGCCGGGGAACATAGGAGCGCCGGATTGCAAAATGGACAACGGGGAAAATGCTCGGATTCATGAGACGAACACGTATGCAAATGCGATGCACATGATGACATGATAAGAAATGCATGACATGAACAAAAAGCAAAAAGAAGGAAAAACTAACCACGGAGGGAATATCATATCACATAGCCGAAAATGGCAAGAGTTGGAGTTAGAAATATGGCCAGTTACATCCGGGGTGTTACAACACTCCACCACTACGAGAGGATCTCGTCCCGAGATTTAGGACTGAAAGAACTCCGGATACTCGGAACGGAGGTGGTCTTCGCGCTCCCAGGTGGCTTCTCGGTCTGAATGGTGTGACCATTTCACTTTCAGGAATTTGATTGACTTGTTGCGAGTCTTGCGCTCAGTTTCTTCTAGAATAGCAACGGGATGCTCATGATAGGACAAATCTTCTTGAAGATCAATCTCTTCGAAGTTGATGGTGCGCTCAGGCGTCTTGAAGCACTTGCGAAGCTGTGACACGTGGAAGACATCGTGCACATTTGCAAAGTTGGAGGGAAGCTCAAGTTGATAGGCGAGATCGCCTCGTTTGCCGATGATCTTGAAAGGACCCACGTATCTAGGGGCATGTTTCCCCTTGATACCGAAGCGACGAGTTCCTTTCATTGGAGAGACGCGGAGGTAGACATGGTCTCCGATCTCGAATGCCAAATCACGATGTTTGCTATCGTAATAGCTCTTCTGGCGCGATTGTGCGGCTTTGAGGTTCTCGCGAATGACCTTGCACATTGCCTCAGCCTCTGAGATCAAACCGTTGCCAAGAAGTTGACGTTCTCCCGTCTCAGACCAATTGAGAGGAGTACGGCACTTTCTGCCATAGAGAATCTCGAATGGGGCTTTGCCAGAGCTGGCTTGAAAGCTGTTGTTGTAAGAGAACTCAGCATAAGGAAGACAATCCTCCCACTTCATGCCGAAAGAGATAACACAAGCTCTGACCATATCTTCAAGAATTTGGTTGACACGCTCGACTTGTCCACTAGTTTGAGGGTGGAAAGCTGTGCTGAAGCGAATGTTTGTGCCCATGGCCATCTGAAAAGAATCCCAAAACTTGGAGGTAAAGATGCTGCCACGGTCTGAAGAAATCAATTGTGGAATGCCATACAAGGAGACAATTCTGGATGAGTAGAGCTCTGCCAGCTGCGCTGCTGTGACAGACTCTTTGATAGGAAGAAAATGAGCCACTTTAGTGAGCTTGTCGATGACGACGAAGATGGCATCATTTCCACACTTGGACTTAGGAAAACCAGTCACGAAGTCCATTTCGATATGATCAAACTTCCATTCTGGAATAGCAAGAGGTTGGAGTAGACCAGCTGGTCGTTGATGTTCTGCTTTCACCCTTCTGCAGACATCACATTCATTCACGAATTGAGCAATTTCTCGCTTCATTCGAGTCCACCAATACGACTCCTTGAGGTCATGGTACATCTTCATACTTCCAGGATGAATTAAAAGAAGAGAATTGTGCGCCTCGTTCATAATGACTTTACGAAGATCACCCTTTGGAACCACGATCCGGTCCTCGAAGAAAAGAGTATCTCTGTCATCAACTCGATAGCACTTGTATTTGGAAATGCCCTTGTCAATACCACGTTTCACCTTCTTCACCATGGTATCCATCAGTTGTGCCTCACGAATTTGATCTTCCAAAGTAGGAGAGACGATGAGGTTGGCAAGAAAACCTTGAGGAACAACTTGGAGATTCAACTTGCGGAAAGCTTCACAAAGATCCGGTTGAAAGGGCTTGAGGATTAAGCTGTTGCAATAAGCCTTCCTGCTCAAAGCGTCTGCAATCACATTAGCCTTGCCTGGAGTATATTCAATACTCGGATTATACTCTTGAATCATTTCGAGCCATCGAGTTTGCCTGAGGTTGAGGTTGGGCTGAGTGAAGATGTACTTGAGACTCTTGTGGTCGGTGAATATGTCCACTTTCCTTCCCAACAGGAGATGTCTCCATGTTATAAGTGCGTGGACAACTACCACCAACTCAAGATCGTGAGTGGGGTAGTTCTTTTCGTTGGGCTTCAACTGACGAGAGGTATAGGCCACAACCTTCTTCTCTTGCATTAAGACGGCACCGAGGCCTTGAAGAGAAGCATCATAGAAAACTTCATAAGGCTTGGAATCATCAGGAGGAGTCAACACTGGAGCAGTGACAAGTTTCTCTTTGAGAGTGTTGAAAGCAACGTCACACTCAGGAGACCAGACATACTTCACATGCTTCTGGAGGAGGTTGGAAAGAGGCTTTGCAATCTTTGAGAAATTCTCAACGAATCTTCGGCAATAGCTTGCAAGTCCAAGAAAACTGCGAAGCTGCTTGACATTCTGAGGAGGTTCCCAATTCACGACTGCAGACACCTTCTCAGGATTAACAGTAATGCCCTTGGCAGAGATGATATGCCCAAGGTAAAGAACTTCATCAAGCCAAAATTCACATTTGGAGAACTTCGCATATAATTGATACTCTCTGAGCTTGTCGAGCACCAATCGCAAATGTATGGCATGATCCTTCTTATTCTTGGAGAAGACCAAAATATCATCGAGATAGACCAAGACAAATTCATTGGTGTAGGGGTTGAAAATGAAATTCATCAAGCGAGTGAATGTTGGAGGAGCATTGACAAGGCCGAATGACATGACAGTATATTCATAAGAACCAAAGCTTGTTCTGAATGCTGTCCTAGGAATATCTTCTTCACGGATGCGGATTTGATGATAACCCATATGAAGGTCAAGCTTGGAGAACACTTTAGCACCTTTAAGTTGCTCGAATAGCTCATTGATGTTGGGAAGTGGGTACTTGTTCTTGATTGTCTTCTTGTTCAATGGACGGTAATCGACGCAAAGTCGGTCCGTGCCATCCTTCTTCTGGACAAAAAGAACACCACAACCCCAAGGACAAGAACTCAGTCTGATCAGACCCAGACGCTCTTGTTCATCGAGTTGTTTCTTCAATTACTTCAACTCTTTTGGCCCAAGCTTGTAAGGACGCTTGCAAACGGGTTCTGTGCCAGGCTCAAGATCAATAACGAACTCAACTGGCCGGTGAGGAGGCATACCCGGAAGCTCTTCTGGAAAAACATCTTGGTACTCACAAACGACTGGAATTTGAGAGATAGGATCCAATTCACCCTTCTCATTGAGAGAAAACAACCGAATGGTATCATCACGAGCGGCATAGATGATCACATCGTCAGAAGAGTGAGTCAATTTAATTTCCCTGGCAGCACAATCAAGCTGAGCCTTGTGCTTAGAAAGCCAGTCCATCCCGAGAATAAGATCAATATCAGAGTCACCAAGAACAATTGGTTTAGCCAGAAATCTATAGTCACCCATCTTGATACCGACATTCGGAACGAACATGGTAGATCTCAAACGTTTAGCCGGGGAAACAACTTGCAAAGCTTTAGGTAACGCCTCTGTGTCAAAATTGTGCTTCGATGCAAAAGGATATGACATGAAAGAATGCGAAGCACCAGTATCAAATAGGACTTTTGCAGGAATATCATTAACAGGAAGGTTACCCATGATCACTTCTGAAGAATCCTCTGCCTAAGCCGCATTCATCATGTTCACCTTTGCAGCCTTAGGATTATGCTTGACCACTGCATTGCTGGAAGATCTCATAGGAGGAGGAGGCGGAAGGCACCTTTGGTTGAAGCACTTGTTCGCATAGTGACCCTTCTGCTGACATTTGTTACAAGTCACCTCTGAGAGCGGACGATGATAAGGAGCATTTGACCTTGGAGCTTGATTCTGAGACTTGTTCTGATAGCCAGGGTTGGGTGGGTGGGAAGATCCATGACCACCTGAGTTCTTCTGCTGATAAGGCTGACGGAACGGAGGAGGAGGAGGCAACCAGAACTTCTGTTGCTTAGCTGCCACCAGTGAGGAAGAAGAAGACTGAACTGCGTCTCTGACTCTCTTCTTAGAAGCCTCACACTTGAGCTGAGCAGCTTCTTGTTTCAGCGCCATGTTGTAGAATTCATCATACTTTAACGGCTCAAAAAGCACGAGAGCTAGTTGCAGATCTTCTCTGAGACCATGCCTGAATTGGTAAATCATGCTCTTCTCATCAGGGATGTCTTGCTTAGCAAAACGAGAGAGCTTCTGGAACTGAGTGTTGTATTGATACACAGACATGTTGCCTTGCTTGAGATTGTGAAACTCCTCACGCTTACTCTCAACAACACTTTCTGGAATGTGATGAGCTTTGAAGTCATGGCGGAAATCATCCCAGGTAATCACACGACCTCCTCTGGAATCTTTGTATTGCTGGAACCATTCAGGAGCTTGATCCTTGAGTTGAAAAGAGGCAAACTTGACAAAGTCCTCAGGTCTGACGTTGCTGCACTCGAAATGCTTGCTGATATCCACGAGCCAATCATCGGCGTCTGTGGCCTCGACACAGTAGCTGAAGGTCTTTGGCTGATTTGCAAGGAACTGATTGAGGAAAGCAAAATGCGGCTGATTGTTGCCTTGGCCTTGATTTCCCTGATTACCTTGCCCTTGGTTACGATCTTGCAAGAGCTGAATCAGAATCTCAGCGTTGGCATTTGTGGCAGTCATCAAGGCTTGCCATGCCTTCGGAGGCGGAGGTGGTGGCGGAGGGTTAGCCTGACTTCCTTCATTGCGTTCCGGATTCTGACGCGTTGGCGGAGCCATCCTGAAGAGGGTGACATCCATTAGCATCTTGAAAGAGATATATTCAAGCTGAATCAAAGGATCGAAATTGGAACATATAGTCTTCACAATAAACATCCGAACAAGAATGAACGAATGAATTCCAAAGTAAAGCATCACACTTCCATAAGCTGAGAAGCCACTTAGAAAAAGGTATGGAATAAAATCAACAAGGTACGGATGTGAACAAATACTTGGTAAGGATTACCCAATCACGAACCAAATATCTGCGGGAAGAAATACTAGAGCTACATGAATACCCACTTATAAACTCCCGAAACTTTCTGGTTATGCAATCAGGTGTTGGGGATACAGGGGACACAAAATATATCACCCAAACTAACAATACCTTGATCCAGCTATATCCATCCTTCAACACATAACCAAGAAATCCTTGGAAATCGTCTACCTCAACCTTCGAAAAGTACCCGTTATACGAGTCATGGCAATACTCCCGCACTCGCCTCAGTACTGGGCTATCAGGGTTATCTCACCAACAACTGTACAAAAGAGATTTTCAATGTCGGCGTACTAAACTCAGGTATTCCAGAACTGCAACGATAAAATTATGACGATAACACCTCGGAGCTCAACTCCCCGGGACACCTCCAGTAAAACCCCTGCTGACGGGAGGCAACCAAGACAATGTTGTCATCATAAAACCATCGGAACGATTCTAAGATACCCGCGTGATCCTAAATTTTTTTTTGTGAAATTTGAGAAGAGAAGAGTCAAAACTCTACGTCAGGATGCCTTACCAGAGCGATGAGGAGACTGGGAAGTAAAAAGAATTCCTAAACTCTCCGATATATAATTCCTAAATGACTCAAAACATTTTTCTAGACACAACTCGGCCGCTAAAAACGATCAATCAGTGGGGGCTCCTAAGGTCGGGGAAGGCTCTGATAACCAACTTGTAACGCCCTCGATGCGGCTATATCTCCCACGTGTCGAGGCACGACTTAGAGGCATAACCGCATTGAAAGCAATGTCGCAAGTGAGGTAATCTTCACACAACCCATGTAATACATAAGGGAAAGATACATAGTTGGCTTACAGTCGCCACTTCACACAATACATAAATAAACATTCATCATCCAGATTACACTCAAGGTCCGACTACGGAACCAAAATGAAAGAAGACTACCCCAAATGCTACACAGATCACCGAATCACCCCAACTGGGCTCCACTACTGATCATCAGGAAAAGACACATAGTAACGGCCACGTTCCTCGTCGAACTCCCACTTGAGCTCGGTTGAATCATCTGCATTGGCATCGTCGGCACCTGCAACTGTTTTGGTAGAATATGTGAGTCATAGGGACTCAGCAATCTCACACTCGCGAGATCAAGACTATTTAAGCTTAAAGGTAGGACAGGGTAGTGAGGTGGAGCTGCAGAAAGCGACTAGCATATATGGTGGCTAACAACGCAAAAGAGAGCGAGAAGAGAAGCAAAGCACGGTCGTGAAGCTAGAAGTGATCAAGAAATGATCCTAGAACAACCTACGTCAAACATAACTCCAACACCGTGTTCACTTCCCGGACCCCGCCGAGAAGAGACCATCATGGTTACACACGCGGTTGATGTGTTTTAATTAAGGTCAACTTCGGGTTTTCTACAACCGGACATTAACAAATTCCCATCTGCCTCATAACCGCGGGCACGGCTTTCGAAAGATAATACCCTGCAGGGGTGTCCCAACTTAGCCCATTATAAGCTCTCACGGTCAACGAAGGATATTCCTTCTACCGGGAAGACCCGATCAGTCTCGGAATCCCGGACTACAAGACTTTTCGACAGTAATAAAACAAGTCCAGCAAAACCGCCCGATTGTGCCGACAAATCCTGATAGGAGCTGCACATATCTCGGTCTCAGGGCACATCCGGATGAGATAGGCTACGAGTAAAACGAGGCATCGAGTTTCCCCGAGGTGGCCCCGCAGGCGGCTCGGTTCGAACCAGCACTTAGAGAAGCACTGGCCCAGGGGGGCTAAATAAAGATGACCCTCGGGCTCGCGAAAACCCACGGGAAAGGTGGTAGGTGGTAGGCAAATGGTAAAACCAATGTTGGGCCTTGCTGGAAGAGTCTTATTCAAAGCGAATTGTCAAGGGGGTCCCATAAATCACCCAACCGTGTAAGGAACGCAAAATCCGGGAACATAACACCGGTATGACGGAAACTAGGGTGGCAAGAGTGGAACAAAACACCAGGCATAAGGCCGAGCCTTCCACCCTTTACCAAGTATATAGATGCATTAATTAAATAAGAGATATTGTGATATCCCAACAAGTAAACAGGTTCCAACAAGGAACAACATCTCCATGTTCCAACAAGGAACAAACTTCATCTTCACCTGCAACTAACAACGCTATAAAAGGGGTTGAGCATAGCGGTAACATAGCCAATCAACGGTTTGCTAGGACATGGATGGTTAGAGGCTGACATGGCAATATGGGTGGCATGATATAGCAAGTGGTAGGTATCGCAGCATAGGCATAGCAAAAGAGCGAGCATCTAGCAAGCAAAGATAGAAGTGATTTCGAGGGTATGGTCATCTTGCCTGCAAGGTTCTCAGAGTTGTCGACAGCTTGGTCCTCGTAAGCGTTCTCAACAGGTTCCTCGTTCACGTACTCGTCTCCCGGCTCTACCCACAACAAGAACACAAGCAAAGGGGACAAACATCAATCATGACGCAATGCACAAACAACATGATGCAAAACATGGCATGATATGCGAGATGTGATATGCAATGCATATGCGTGCTTTGGAAGGAAAAAGATGAAAAAGGAATAATCTTGGCAAACCAAGTATGCCACTGGAAAGGTGAGGTGATTTCGGTTGAAATCGATATAAAGATCACCGGAATCGGATGCACGGTTTGCAAATGACAAGCAAAACAAGAATGACAAGATTCTGCCATTAACAGCATGATGCTACTTAGCAAGCAACAAGAAATTAAGCTACTACACCCAAACATACCAACAAAGCATATGGCAGTGATCTACTCAAGATGCTTGACAAAAGATGAACACTGATCTACGGCTAAATCACACCATAACAGGTTCAAACAAGCATGGCGAAAGTGCAAAAGATAACAGGTTCACAGACTTGGTGAAAATAACATGCCAGAAATTAACATCAGGATGACATGTTTAGAGCAATGAAAAAACATGCTAAAGGATCAGGACATAGCAAAATAAGGCATGGCATGAATATACTCAAATCACTTAACAAAAGTACCTTACTGACCATAAGATAAAAAGGTCCATAAAATATAATAGCACCCATGTCAATTAAGCAAGTTTCGTTACAGGTTTCAGACTTAGCAGAAAACTGGACATGTCAAAACAGATAACAAGTAGGCATGTTTACGAGCTCGATGCACTCACTACAGAGTATTGCATAATAAAATAAGCATACATACATCAAGAAGACATGGCATAGAAGCTATACATGGCAAGAATAACATCATAGCATGCAAGGATCAACTACACCAAGCTTGGCAAAATCGAATAACATGTAAACAATCTGCCAGTAACATTTTATAGCAAAAGTAGAGCTCGATTGACTCAGGTTAAGGCACTCTATAATTACAAACAAAGGATTGTATGGATAGAGCAAATCCATATGCCCAAAACATCCTTAGTGATCATGCTCAAAATCTGCATAGATCTCTCTGAAACAACATGAACATATGGCATAAAAATAACAGCAGGGAAAAACTTAGTGAAAATACTAAGTCCCTGGAATCAGCAACGTTAAGTACCCTAGTTTGCATGCTTGTGCTAGTCACCACAGAGATCAAAAAAATACATGGCATACACCTCTGGAAATATAGCATGGCATATTACAAAACACATGTAGGACTCAACTTCATAGGATGCACACATCAATCATGGCAAAAATGACAAAAGTGCATGTTCTGAAACAGATCTGAAACTAACATCACATAGCCCTTTCTAACAGCATTTCGGGCATCAAGATGAGCTCAAATTAAAATGATACAATGATAAGAAATGATATACTCATTGAGACGAACAATTCGACATATTATACGCACGAAACGGAGCTACGGATGCAGAGATATGATGCATTGAACATGCGACAATTATTATCTGCAGAAAGGACTTAGACGAATTTCGGGGGGGGGGAGGAGAAAGTCAACCTCGACCGGATCTGGGATCCACGAGCTCGCCGGAGTTCGTCCCGGCCGGAGGAGGAGAGGAGGAGGTCGTCGGAGGAGCTGGCGTCGCCGGCGAGGGGGGGGACCGGCCGGAGGAGGAGATCGCGCGGGGCGGCGGAGGACGACGCGGCGGCGCGGCGCGGCGAATAGGGCGGCGGCGGCCGGCGGATGCGGCGGCGGCGGCCGGCGCGCGAGGACGAGGAGGCGCGGGGGCCGGCCGGGTGGCGGCGGGCGCGCGGTGCGGGCCGCGGGGGCCGGCCACGGGCCTGGCGGGCTGGCGGCGCTGCGGTGGCCGGGGTGCCACGTGTCGCGCCCCGACTGGCTGGGCGCGGCGGCGGACGGTGTCCAGCGCCGGGCGGACGCGTCCGGCGCGCGGAGGGAGCGGGGAACTATGGTTAGGGTGGCTTGGACCCGGGATTTTGACGGGGAGGGTATATTTATAGGTAGAAGGAGCTAGGAAGCTCCAAATGGAGTGCGGTTTTCGGCCACGCGATCGTGATCGAACGGCGATGGACATGGGAGTGTCTTAGATGGGTTATTGGACTGTTTTCGAGGGGTTTTGGGCTGCAACACACATGAGGCCTTTACGGTTACCCGGTTAACCGTTGGAGTATCAAACGACCTCCGAATGACCCAAAACTTGACAGGCGGTCTACCGGTGCTATACCAAGGCCACTTGACAAACCTCAGCCCATTCCGAGAAGGTTTAATACCCGTTCACGGAAAAAGGTAAAAGGGGACGCCGGGGAACATAGGAGCGCCGGATTGCAAAACGGACAACGGGGAAAATGCTCGGATTCATGAGACGAACACGTATGCAAATGCGATGCACATGATGACATGATAAGAAATGCATGACATGAACAAAAAGCAAAAAGAAGGAAAAACTAACCACGGAGGGAATATCATATCACATAGACGAAAATGGCAAGAGTTGGAGTTAGAAATATGGCCAGTTACATCCGGGGTGTTACAACACTCCACCACTACGAGAGGATCTCGTCCCGAGATTTAGGACTAAAAGAACTCCGGATACTCGGAACGGAGGTGGTCCTCGCGCTCCCAGGTGGCTTCTCGGTCTGAATGGTGTGACCATTTCACTTTCAGGAATTTGATTGACTTGTTGCGAGTCTTGCGCTCAGTTTCTTCTAGAATAGCAACGGGATGCTCATGATAGGACAAATCTTCTTGAAGATCAATCTCTTCGAAGTTGATGGTGCGCTCAGGCGTCTTGAAGCACTTGCGAAGCTGTGACACGTGGAAGACATCGTGCACATTTGCAAAGTTGGAGGGAAGCTCAAGTTGATAGGCGAGATCGCCTCGTTTGCCGATGATCTTGAAAGGACCCACGTATCTAGGGGCATGTTTCCCCTTGATACCGAAGCGACGAGTTCCTTTCATTGGAGAGACGCGGAGGTTGAAATGATGTACTCATCGGGTCGAACAATTTGCCATATTATACACACGAAACGGAGCTACGGATGCAGAGATATGATGCGTTGGACATGCGACAATTATTATGTGCAGAAAGGACTTAGACGAATTTCGGGGGGGGAGAAGAAAGTCAACCTCGACCAGATCTGGGATCCACGAGCTCGCCGGAGTTCGTCCCGGTCGGAGCAGGAGAGGAGGAGGTCGCCGGAGGAGCTGGCGTCGCCGGCGAGGGGGGGGGACCGGCCGGAGGAGGAGATCGCGCGGGGTGGCGGAGGACGACGCGGCGGCGCGGCGCGACGAACAGGGCGGCGGCGGCCGGCGGATGCAGCGGCGCGCGGCCGGCGCGCGAGGAGGAGGAGGCGCGGGGGCCGGCCGGGCGGCGGCGGGCGCGCGGTGCGGGCCACGGGGGCCGGCCACGGGCCTGGAGGGCCGGCGGCGCTGCGGTGGCCGGGGTGCCACGTGTCGCGCCCCGACTGGCTGGGCGCGGCGGCGGACGGTGTCCGGCGCCGGGCGGACGCGTCCGGCGCGCGGAGGGAGTGGGGAACTAGGGTTAGGGTGGCTTGGACCCGGGATTTGAACGGGGAGGGTATATTTATAGGTAGAAGGAGCTAGGAAGCTCCAAATGGAGTGCGTTTTTCGGCCACGCGATCGTGATCGAACAGCGATGGACATGGGAGTGTCTTAGATGGGTTATTGGGCTGTTTTGGAGGCGTTTTGGGCTGCAACACACACGAGGCCTTTACGGTTACCCGGTTAACCATTGAAGTATCAAACGACCTCCGAATGACCCGAAACTTGACAGGCGGTCTACCGGTGCTATGCCAAGGCCGCTTGACAAACCTCAGCCCATTCCGAGAAGGTTTAATACCCGCTCACGGAAAAAGGTAAAAGGGGACGCCGGGGAACATAGGAGCGCCGGATTGCAAAACGGACAATGGGGAAAATGCTCGGATTCATGAGACGAACACGTATGCAAATGCGATGCACGTGATGACATGATAAGAAATGCATGACATGAACAAAAAGCAAAAAGAAGGAAAACCCAACCACGGAGGGAATATCATATCACATAGCCGAAAATGGCAAGAGTTGGTGTTACAAATATGGCCAGTTACATCCGGGGTGTTACATACATCTTTGTGCATCAATTCTATATCAAGTTCAGAAATTAATTTGAGAAACATGTGCATCAAGATATGGACTAAGGGAGTCCTGGATTAGGGGGTATCCGGACAGCCAGACTATATCCTTTGGCCGGACTGTTGGACTATGAAGATACAAGATTGAAGACTTCGTCCCGTGTCCGGATGGGACTCTCCTTGGCGTGGAAGGCAAGCTTGGCAATACAGATATGTAGATCTCCTCCCATTGTAACCGACTCTATGTAACCCTAGCCCCCTCCGGTATCTATATAAACCGGAGGGTTTAGTCCGTAGGACAACAACAATCATACCATAGGCTAGCTTCTAGGGTTTAGCCTCTCCGATCTCGTGGTAGATCAACTCTTGTAATACTCATATCATCAAGATCAATCAAGCAGGAAGTAGGGTATTACCTCCATTGAGAGGGCCCAAACCTGGGTAAACATTATGTCCCCCGCCTCCTGTTACCATCCGCCTTAGACGCACAGTTCGGGACCCCCTACCCAAGATCCGCCGGTTTTAACACCGACATTGGTGCTTTCATTGAGAGTTCCACTGTGCCGTCACCGCAAGGCTTGATGGCTCCTTCGATCATCGGTAACGATGTGATCCAGGATGAGGTCTTCCTCCCCGAACAGATCTTCGTATTCGGCGGCTTCACACTATGGGCCAACTCGCTTGGCCATCTGGAGCAGATCGAGAGCTACGCCCCTGGCCACCAGGTCAGGTTTGGAAACTTGGAATACACTGCCAGCATCCGCGGAGACTTGATCTTCGACGGATTCGAGCCCATGCCAGGTGCGTTGCACGATCACAACGAGCATGATATAGCTCTGCCGTCGGAAAGTGTTCGGGAGATCACACCGGCAACTACTCCGTCCTTCAATCCGGAACAAATTGCGCCATCCGAGGACAGGAGGACAGACCCGCCTTGGAGGCCGCACTCTCAGCGGCGATAGAGCCGGATACTGACCTTACCCCTCACGAGAGCCGTGACGCCGAACCACTGGATTCATCTCCGGCCACGGACTCCGAACCGCCTGTGCCCATGCCTATCGAATCTGATTGGGCGCCGATCATGGAGTTCACCTCCGCGGATATGTTTCAGCACTCGCCCTTCGGCGACGTGCTAAATTCATTAAGGTCTCTCTCCTTATCAGGAGAACCTTGGCCGAACTATGTCCGGCTAGAATGGGATGCGGACGACGAAGAAATTCGCTCCCCACCCACCACACAGTTAGTAGCCACTGTCGACGATTTAACTGACATGCTCGACTACGACTCCGAAGACATCGACGGTATGGACGACGATGCAGGAGACGAACAGGAACCACCGCCCACAGGGCACTGGACCACCACTTCATCACACGACATATACATGGTGGATACACCCAAATAAAACGATGACGAAGAACGGAAGGATGCAGCGAAGGATAGCTCCCTCGACAAGCAATCAAAGCGGCGGCGTAGGCGCCGCTCCAAATCCCGCCTCGGCAAAAACAGCGATAACAGCGCAAGAAAAAATAATACCCCGGTCGACTCCGGAGGAAACGATGACCAAATAGACCCAGCGTACAGCAGGGTGAGCCAGCGGACGACGAACACAGTACGGAGCGATGTCCGATCACGGTGACGCCGAGCGTCAAGCTAATCAACCCGTCTCCGGAGAGGAGAACAGTCCGGATGACGATGCACACATCATCCCGAAAAGGCACCTGGAGCTAGAGAACCTCCATAGAAGGCTTATCGCCACTGCGAGGAGTCTAAAGAAGCAGAAGCAAAGGCTCAAGTCCGCGCAAAATACACTCAACAGTAGATGGAACAAAGTGCTCAACACTGCAGAAAAGTACGGTGACAGTCACCACACGAAGAGCTATCCAAAGCGCAAGCTGCTGCCTGAATTCGATGATGAGGCCTTAGAGCCCCCACAGCCAAAAAATAAAACAACCGACCGGTCGGATCGACGACCTCGTGGCCGCGGTAGAGCGGTTAACGAGGCCGCACATAAGTCAGTACACGATCCACGCGAGGACTCGCATCAAAAGGCCGGCGCAACCAGATCCATCTACGGATCAAGGAAACACGCTCCAGCGCACAACCAAAACCGAACACCACAACCGTCTGTACGCCTTGATAAATCTAAATACAGGGGTGCCACACACCCCCTGTGTTTCACTAATGAGGTGCTGGACCACGAATTTCCAGAAGGAGTCAAACCAGTGAACATAGAGGCATACGATGGGACCACAGACCCTGGGGTCTGGATTGAGGACTTTATCCTCCATATACATATGGCTCGCGGAGACGATCTCCACGCCATCAAGTACTTGCCCCTCTAGCTCAAAGGACCAGCTCGGCACTGGCTAAAAATCCTCCCCGAAAACTCCATTGGAAGTTGGGAGGAGCTCGAGGATGCTTTTCGGGCTAATTTTCAAGGGACCTATGTCCGACCTCCGGATGCAGACGATTTAAGTCATATAATTCAACAGCCCGGAGAGTCATCCCGAAAGCTTTGGAACAGGTTTCTCACTAAGAAGAACCAAATCGTCGACTGTTCGGACGCCGAAGCCTTAGCCGCTTTCAAGCACAGCGTCCGAGACGAATGTCTCACCAGACACCTCGGCCAAGAAAAACCGAGAACAATGGCAGCCCTAACAAGCCTCATGACCCGCTTTTGCATGGGCGACGATAGCTGGTTAGCCCATAGTAGCACCAGCGACCCAAGCACATCCGAAGTCAGGGATGGCAATGGAAAACCATGACGCAGTAAAAACAAGCGCTGGAATAAAGAAGACAGCCCAGATAACACGGCAGTAAACGCCGGATTCAGTGGCTCTCGACCAGGTCAACGGAAAAGGCCTTTCAAAGGCAACAGAGATGGACCGTCCAGCCTAAACAAGATTATAGACAAACTATGTCAGATCCACAACACCCCCGATAAACCTGCAAATCATACACCGAGCGAAGACGAGGATGAGCCTCGCCAGCAAGGCACTGGGGGACAGAAAAAATTCCCACCAGAAGTCAAAACAGTAGATGTGATCCACATGACGAAGAGGAGAAGCAAACATGCACTCCGAGACACACGAGCCGTAGAGCCCGACACCCCTAAGTTCAACCCCTGGTTGGCCTGCCCAATCACTTTTGATCGCAGGGATCACCTAATAAGCATCCGACATGAAGGATCGTCTCCCTTGGTGCTGGACCCAATAATAGATGGATACCATCTCACACGAGTCCTTATGGACGGTGGCAGTAGTCTAAATCTGATATATCAGGACACAGTCCGCAAAATGGGGATAAACCCAACAAAAATTAGCCACAGTAATACTACCTTTAAGGGAGTAATACCAGGCACATAGGCCCGCTGCATGGGCTCTCTATTACTAGAGGTTGTATTCGGCTTTCCCGACAACTTCCGAAGCGAAAAGTTAACCTTCAACATTGCTCCATTCCGAAGTGGCTATCAAGCATTACTCGGACGAGCGGCTTTCGCTCGTTTTAATGCAATACCGCATTACGCTTCCCTCAAGCTTAAGATGCCCTGTCCACGTGGCATCATCACGGTAAATGGAAATATTGAGAGTTCCTTACGTGCAGAAGAACATGCGGCTGCTTTAACTGCCGAACACTAGACGGCCTCACCAACCAGAACAAATGACCGGTCGTTAAGATCACGGACACGGTTAGACGAGTCCGACGCATAATTAGATATACTTGAGATGGGTTTGATGGTTATACCCTTATAGACGGTACCAGGGGCTTCCCACGTGTAAACAGCGATAGTTCGGCTCAACTTTACTTATCTTTAATTTTAAATGGTTCATTTAGAATAGCCAATTTTTAGCATGACAACTTTCAACTAAGTTCCTCTCTTTAACATATGACAATCGTGCTACACCCGTCCAGGATACGACACAACAGAGACACAGGCACAGACGTGCAGTAGGGACCCGCTCAAAGGTTTATTTTTAGATTAAGACCCTGCGTAAACCTTTTTTACTGTCTCTTGTTGTTCATATCCTCCGGATTCTCAGTACAGCCGCGAAGGATGCTGACGTTATTGGCATTTGGCCACATCAGAATATTGGAAGTACCTGGACACTCGTGGTCCATTATTAAGGGCATTGTTCAGCCCGGCATATGTTATAAAGACTGAATACCTGAGGGAGTGTTTGGCATCGCGAGTTCGGCCTTATATGCATCAGCTCCGAATCATGTCTTTGGTCAAATTATGGGTTTGCCCGACTCCTGTGTTTTGCTACCTTACGTTCCGCTCTATCGGCTAAGGTGGCACCAGGAGAACTACTGTGATTGTGCCCTGGTTCATCTGGACGAGCACCTCCATAGAGAAAGCCCAAAACTGACTGTCATGATAAAGCGCGAGACTGGTCAACCACTCGATGACTTAGCGGAATCTTCGGGATTCCTCCGCATTAACGAAGGGTTGTTTCCCGGCCAGGCATGTACCCACCCCGTATTCGGACGAGCGCGGACCCACTAGGGGCTATATAGTAGCCCCACCGTCAAACTCCTATGGCTAAGTGAAAGTGTTAAAGCAATATAGTCTGATTGCCTAGTTCGCTGTGCTATCACCTCCTTAATGGACCAAGACGTTGGATCAAGTGTGAACACGCGTCTTCTGCGAACACCCCCGCATTATATGCGTGGGGGCTGAAGCCGACGACTGCAAACTTTCAGGTTATATACGTATATAAATAAACAGCCGCACAGGAGGCATCATAATACTTTCAGGCAAAAGTATAAAAAAATCCTTTATAATTCAGCAAAACATTGTTTTTTCAATGGGAATACATGTCACTAGAACATAATATTCTTCGAGCACTGAGCTTCTATTGAACGAGCGCCTTCAAGGACTTCTTCAAAGTAGTGCTCGACAGTTACTCGTCCAACGGCCGAACCCTGGGTTGCAATAGCGGTGGCCTCCATGTCTGCCCAGTATGTCTTGACACGGGCAAGTGCCATCCGCGTGCCCTCTATGCACGTCGACCTCTTCATAGCGTCGATACGCGGCACAGCACCAAGGAACCGCTGCACCAAACCAAAATAACTATTCGGCTGTGGCCCTCCCAGCCACAGATGATCCACAACAGACCTCATGGTAAGCCCGGACAACCTATGGAGCTCGGCCCACTCGGTCATTCGCTCATTTAACAGCAGCGGACGCACTGGACCATCAAACTGTGACCAGAACAGCTTTTCCACTTTACGATCTTTTTAACCCTTGGATTACTCGGCCGCATCATCCGCACTGGCTGCCAGATCTGCATATGCATCCGCAAAACTCCATAGTTGATCAAGAGGGGAGTACTTCGGATCTCCGAACTTCCTCCGCAACAAGAAGGGCTTTCCAGCCGTGATATCTCCAGCTTGACGCAGCTCCTCCCTCGACGCTCTGATCTTAGAGCGGGTTTCTTTGGCTGCTACCATGGCCTTTTCCAGCTCCGTCGCCTTCGCTAGGTTTTCCTTTTCAAGAAGCTGATAACGGTCGGCGGCCTCCTTCAACTCAACGGCCAACTTGGCCATCTTTTATTTGCTCTAG
Source organism: Aegilops umbellulata (assembly GCA_032464435.1). Lineage (NCBI taxonomy): Eukaryota > Viridiplantae > Streptophyta > Magnoliopsida > Poales > Poaceae > Aegilops > Aegilops umbellulata. The sequence goes on from CP136059.1 coordinate 347,985,995, forward strand.
CAATGGGCAGCCTGTTCGGCTCTCAGCTCTTCGGCCACCTTTAGAGCGGTCGCATCACTATTCCTGGCTCGTTTCTTGGCTTGGGCAAGTTCCTCCCGAAGGGTCTCCACGGTGGCAGCCCCATCTGCAGTCACACATATTAAAGATACTAGCATCATGCTCCTCTTACTATGTGTTGATCACCGGAGAAATCACATACACTGTGCCTCGTCGAGCCGCTTGTTCACAAGCATGATGTCGGCATCTGCCGCATCAAGTTGCCGCTTCAGGTCGGCAAACTCACCAGTCCGGCTAGCCACCGGACCTTCAGCCACCTGCACATGAAGGCGGCCTGATTATTACCTGGGATTATGATCCTCTGTTTGCCGCCGTTCTTGACTGCAACCAGAGTCTCAGGGGCTACTATCTGCATAGGGCACACCTAACGTGTGCGGTATCGTAAAAAACATACACTATTTCACGTACCTCAAAGCCTTTCAGCAGACTCATAAAAGCTTCATGCAACCCACTTTCGGCGGACGAAATCCTCTCAATCACCGTGCCCATTAGCGTACGATGCACTTCTGAGATAGCCGCTTGCTCTAGTAGATCCTTCAGTATGTCCGATCGGACACCAGATGGTGCCGGACTCTTTTGGTTGCTCTCTTCAGGAGCCGAATACTGAGGACTTCGGGTGGCCGAAGGATTACCCTCTGGCCTTGCCGGATCAAGAGAAACCCTCCGCGATGACACATCGGGGTCACCCGCCTCATGAGGCGGGATGGCATGGGGAGGCGTTTCGCTCTCCATCATCTCCGAAAGAGGATCCCCCGAAGACGAACTCTACCGAGAAGGGCTACGATCCGAACTACAAGATAAATGCTTCGGTTATTTCCCTCAGAAGTAATGCAGGATATTTTCACTATTAAGTACCCTTTTACTTACAGCTCGGTGGAGGGCTGACCCCCTTGCGAGTATTGTGCGTCAAAGGTACCCCCCAGGGCAGGACCCTCTGGCAAAGATTTCTTCCCCCATTTGGAAACCATTGTTTCCGGGCCTTCAGAGGCGGTCCTCTTCCTTCCTTGGGGAGAGGGAATTTCAGATTCTTCTCCCCGGTTATCCTCCTTCGCGGAGACACTAACTCCCCTGGTTTAGATGAACAGTGAGTGAGGTCCGCTTTCAGCCTCTTTATTCCCCCCTTTATCTTCCCCTGAGGGCGCTTGATAAGACGCAAGCTCCAGCATCCTGGCTAGTACAGGACCCGGTGAGGCCTCGGGGAGGGGGCCGGACACCTGATCATCTTCGCCTTTGTTACCCAGTCCTGGTCAAAGAGTGACTTTTCAGACTGATGTTGCGATAAATAAAAAGACAACGTGTTCGGCTACGGGACTACTTACTTGGGTATCTGGACGATTGCAGCTCAGACCCGCATCCTCGATGGTGTCTGGACACATTATTTGTGGTCCGAAGAACAATTTGTACATCTCTTCGAGCGTCATGCCGAGGAAGTGCTGAATAGCTCGCGGTCCTTCCGGGTTGAACTCCCACATGCGGAGAGGTCGACGTTTGCAGGGTAGGACTCGATGAACTAACATGACTTGCATTACCGTGGCCAGACTGACATCTCTCTCGAAGAGATCTCGGATGCGGCTCTGCAATGTCGGCACGTCCTTTACTGGCCCCCAGTCCAGCCCCTTGTTAATCCATGACGCCGGTCGTGGCGGGGGGGGCCCGAGCGAAAGGCAGGGCGGCCACCCACTTGGTACCCCGAGGAGCTGTGATATAAAACCACTCCCGTTGCCATAAGCTGGACACCTCCTAGAAGGAACCCTCTTGCCATGGGGCATTGTCACTTTTGCTTATTACGGCACCTCTGCACTTTGCGTGCCGCCCCTCGATCATCTTCGGCTCCACATTGAAGGTCTTGAGCCACAGACCGAAGTGAGGGGTAATGCGGAGGAAAGCTTCACACATGACGATGAACGACGAGATGTGGAGGACGGAATCCGGAGCCAGATCATGGAAATCCAGCCCGTAATAGAACATCAGCCCCCTTACAAAGGGATCTAGAGCGAGGCCTAGCCCTCAGATCAAGTGGGAGATGAATACAACGCTCTCGCCGGGTTCGGGAGTGGGAATGACCTGCCCTCGAGTAGGGAACCTATGCGAGATTTCGCCGGTCAAGTACCTGGCCTCTCTTAGCTTCTTCACGTCTTCCTCTGTGACAGAGGAGGGCATCCACCGACCTTGAAGGTTGGATCCGGACATGGTTGAAGGTCCGAAGCGCCTGACCTAAGCCTCAGGTGTTGGAACTCGAGGCAGGGGGGAGGATTCGATTAAGTTTGAGGAGAAAAAGGATAGGCCTTGGTCTCTTTATAAAAAGGGTGAATACCAAGCGTCCTCCTCATGACCGTTTGGGACTTGCCTTCAATTGAGGAGTCGTACAAATGGGCACGTTTGGGTTACCCATGTCCGTATTGATGAGAATCCCGTCATAAGGGGACACGATCTCTGCTTCGACAAGACGTGCCAAGAAAACCGCCTCGCAATATGCGCCGAGGCTGGTTGAGAAAAACGGTTTGAATAATGACCGGGTCGTGGTGTGATTTCATGCTACCGAGTGTGTCAGCAGATTAGATTTGTGGAAGTATTATTCTCTCTACGGTGGTAGGTGGAATTTGTTTTGCAGAGCCGGACACTATCCTTGTGTTCAAAATCTTCTATGGAGTATTCGAAGGAGGAACCCGCCTTGCAATGCCAAAGACAAACTGCGCGCCGGACTCATCGTCATTGAAGCCTGGTTCGAGGGCTACTGAGGAAGTCCTGGATTAGGGGGTATCCAGACAGCCGGACTATATCCTTTGGCCGGACTGTTGGACTATGAAGATACAAGATTGGAGACTTCGTCCCTTGTCCGGATGGGACTCTCCTTGGCGTGGAAGGCAAGCTTGGCAATACGGATATGTAGATCTCCTCCCATTGTAACCGACTCTGTGTAACCCTAGCCCCCTCCGGTGTCTATATAAACCGGAGGGTTTAGTCCGTAGGATAACAACAATCATACCATAGGCTAGCTTCTAGGGTTTAGCCTCTCTGATCTTGTGGTAGATCAACTCTTGTAATACTCATATCATCAAGATCAATCAAGCAGGAAGTAGGGTATTACCTCCATCGAGAGGGCCCGAACCTGGGTAAACATTGTGTCCCCCGCCTCCTGTTACCATCCGCCTTAGACGCACAGTTCGGGACCCCCTACCCGAGATCCGCCGGTTTTGACACCGACATGGACCTATACCACTTCACCAAACATCTTTTAATACATCAATTCTATAAACTATACTAGTGCATCAAGATCAGAATCTATGCTAGTACATCAAGTTCAGAAATTAATTTGGTGAAACACTTTTCAGACAGTAATCCAGTGCATTAGTTTCACATGCTAATCTGGTGAAACAATCCACTTCACAATTTCAGAAATGCATGTAACTTGAGAAACATGTACTCGTGCATCCACTTCACAAACTATAGTAGTTCATCTAGTTGGGAAACAAGTTTAATGAAATTTTTAGGGAGTAGTACTAGTACAACATATGAATGAACAGTAGTATGGGTTACCATTTTGTGGCCGCTGCGATGTGGTACACCAAGCAGAGTTCCTTGATGCACAACTGCAGGACTGCTGCCATCTGGGGAGGTTTATCTTCGCTGGTGTACTCCACATCAACTCCGATGAAGCTCTGATACAAGTTGTCGCCCTACATCCTAAGTCTGCTCATCATCTCATCGGCCTTGTCTGGTTCACTGGTGCAGACGACCTCTAGCGTCTCCTTGCCGTGGAGCTCAACCCCTTTGAGGGCTTTGGTGTACTCGCGCTTCTCGCCGGGGACGTGAACATCAACGAGGTTGCTGCTCTTGTCGGACGTCTCGCCATGATTACACTTGGCGGACGGTTCCTCCGCCATCGCCCTCCTTCGACGACTGTGGGCTTTGGAGAGAGAAGTTTATGGGTCATGTGCAGTGGAGATGGAAGCGCCAATGGTGGTTCTGGGAATGAGGCAGAGATGGAAGACAATGGGGTATTTTGCAGCGCATCGACGGGGATGTGTGGGAGGCCGTTCGTCGGGGACATGGGTGTAGTGGTCGTGGGGGTCGCCGTTTGTAGTCCCTTGTGGCAATCGCCCAGTGGGTGGCGCGGGTGGTGGCCTGGAAGAACAAACCGTCCAAGTCAAGGGTTTTTACTGTCACACTGAGTAGTCTTGTCAAGCTGTACTTATCAGCTACTTATCCCACTTGCACGTCTCAGGGGTGGTGATGATGGCATTTTGCACTCTTTAAGTGACGTATGCCTTGTGATGTTTTTTCGTGTGGAGGTTAAGTCTTCTTTTTCCACTGAAGTCTTATACACTAGTTGATCTCAAAACATTCTTCAGTGTCGTGGGAGTTGTTGCTCAAAACTGGGACTTATTTTATTTTCATCTGTCCCAACCTAAGTTTTTGTATTCTCTTTTTAGTGCACTTATGGTTTAGTGATGTGTGAGCTGAATTGTAATTTCATACATCGTACAGTTTTGAAATTTGGTGTCACAGTGGTGTGAGTGGCCTGACTGTTCTTGTTTTTTTAGTTCTGATGTCATATGTATGTTTGAACTGAGTTTTTTTGGGGGGGATTGAGATTATTTACGACGAAATCGTTCATTGAGGTGTGGATAGATTTTATATAAATAAGAAATTTAGCAGAATTGACAAAGAAAATCTATTTGAACTTCTTGCATTCTAGTAGTTGAACTAGTCAGATTTTATATAAATAAGAAATTTAGCAGAATTGCCAAAGAAAATCTATTTGAACTTCTTGCATTTTAGTAGTTGAACTTGTCAGCTTTTATATAAATAAGAAATTTAGCATAACTGACAAAGAAAATCTATTTGAACTTCTTGCATTTTAGTAGTTGAACTTGAAAGTAATATTTAATTCGGTGTTTTAAATTATGTACATTTAACAAATAGGCTATTAAGTTCTCTGCGTTTTAGAGTTTCGTTGTTTTTGTATCATATTTTTTTCCTTTTTTATCATCCGTGGCGCAGAGCTAAAATTATTTTTATTTTTATTTTTCGTATTTATAGTTATTGCCTGCGAGCTAGTATTTGAACTTTTATATTTTCAGTTTTCGAACATTTTTTGTAGTTTATATTTCTTTGCCCCGCGCTCTGCTTTGTCGAACTGGGCTTATTGGTGGGGTGTTTGTAGGCAATGGACGCTATTGGGCCGTTTTTCGGCCCAAATGGCCCGCGCGGGCGTTTTGGGGACTGCTGGATGTGCGTGTGCTCTGGGTTTAGTCCCACCTCGCTAAGGGAGGAGGCTCCCGACCTGTTTATAAGCGCGGCTGCTGGGGAAAATCTGGCTCCACGAGCACCTATGGGGACGGAGCCCCTTTTGGTTCGGCGGGGGGCGGAGGTCGCACGAAGAGCAGATCGAGGCGGGGCGCACGAGCGGTTTTTTACCCAGCTTCGGAGCTCTCCGGAGAGATAATACTCCTACTGCTGCTTTGTGGATTGTATTGAGTTCTTGCTCGGGAGCACTGAGTGCTACAGTACACTCAAGCAGCTAACAAGACCGAGCGTGAGTGTTCTTCTGTTCGTCCTCCTCCCTTCCACGTTGTGCATGAGCCTCCTTTTATATGCTCAAGGGGTCTCCAACAGGTGGCAACGTGGGCAAGGGCAAAAATGGAAAGGTGCTGCGGTAGGTACAGCTACCTACAAAGTGTATCATACCTAACCCTGACGGCAGGGGACAAAGGCATTAAATGCCTATCTACGTCACCCAAACGGTGCAGAAAAGGGACAGTCAGGGGCGCCACCGCTCGCCAGGATGGCGATCTTGTCAGCGACGCGTGCCACAGTGTACCCCTGGCTGCACAGCCTCCCGCCACGTATGCCTGGAAGGGTCCCAGAGCGACACGTAGGTGGATGTGCTGGAGCGCAGGTACAGAGTGGTTGCTTGCCGAGGCAAGCGCCTTGCCGCGGCTGTTGTCTTGTCGCGTCCGGAAGCTTGTCGCTCACCGGACCCCGCCGGGACGCGTGCCGCGTCGCGGCAAGTTCCTTGAGATGCCTTGGTTGGCCTTCCCGGCAAGCTCCTCTCGCCGGGGTCTTGTGCCTTGAGTGGCCTTCCCGGCAAGCTCCTCTTGCCGGGGACTTGTCTCCTTGGCTTAAATACTTTGTTCTTGAATGGCTCAAAAGGAACCATAGAGAGCCTTGGCGGTCGCCCGGCAAGCCTTGCCGCGGGACGCTACGACTGCCCGTGCACAAGTTCGGGATACTAGGGTACCCCTACTCTAGTACACCGACAGGAGCCCCCGGGCCTGGGCCATACACGGTGCCGAGCGCTGTTGGGCCAGGCCCAAAACAGGGCACGGGCACGCGCGGCCCGGATCACGATGTATCTTACTCCGCACCCACCGCGCCCTCCACGAACGGCACGCGTCGATTGCGGTGTCGCGGGAGAGATCGTGGGTGGTTCTTTATTCGGAAAGGCAGACCGTCCGCCTCCTCCCTCCTTATAAGCAGGGGAAACAGGGGCAGTTCGCCCATCTGCCCGTTGCTATTCCTTCCTCGAGAATCTCCGCCACTCCCCTTCTTCCCAAAGCCGAAGGAGAGCAGCGACCCGCCCCCATCGCCACCAGCACCACCAACGCCGTCGTCCTCCCTCACCGTTCCCGCCATGGCTCCGAAAGCCGAGAAGGCGAAGTCGGCCGAGGCGCAGCGGCTCGCGGCGCTGCGAAAGGAGCGGGCAATCTTCCCTCCGAGGCTTGAGGCGGAAGAGCTGAAGGAGGACTTCTACCTCTTCTGGTAAACGGGGACGCGAGTGCATCCGCGCACAAAGGTACTCCCAGCCGCTGCTTGGGATAAGGAGCCCACTGGGTACCCTTTCTTCGCCTTGTTCTTCTACTGCGGGCTCTGCCCGCCCTTTTCTGAATTCTTCTGTGACATCATGAACACCTACGGGCTCTGCCTCCTTGACTTCACCCCCAATGTTGTCCTGACCATGGCAGTTTTCGCACATCTCTGCGAGAACTTTGTCGGAGTCCACCCAAATGTAGCCCTCTTCCGCCACTTCTTTTTGCCTCGAGTTGAGAAAGGAGAGCCTCTATCCGGCGGAATCGCCTGGATCTCAAAGGCCGGCAAGAAGGATGCTTATCTGGATGGAGAGTTCCGCAGCAAGTGGGAGGAGTGGAGGGCGGACTGGTGCCTGATTGTCGAGGAGAACCCGCAGCCGTTTACTGCTCTGCGTGAAACTCCAGTAGTGTGCGGCAGTGATTGGAGTAGCCTGGCCCCGGGAAGACGACAGACTGAAGATTGCCGTCGCCCGGATCCTACGCCTCAGGCTTGCCGGGCTTACTGTAGGAGCGGTTGGCGCAGATTTCCTCCGCCGCCGCATCGCCCCCCTGCAGGAGAGGAGGAGACCCGCCTGGGAGTTCCAGAATGCGGCGGATATCATGAGGTTGCGGCCGGGCCTCAACTTCAACTTCACTGTCCTGGAGCTCAACGCGATGCTCCAAGAGCTGTTCAAGTACGACCCACGGCATCCCGGAGTGTTCAGGTTGCCGAGGGGCGTCGTTCCGCTGTGCAACAACTCCGCGCTCGACCGCATCCGTGCAATGATGCCGCTGTGCGACTCGCATGGAATTGATCCAGCCTGGATAGAGCCTGCAGATATTGTCGTGCGGGCGTTCTTCGATAACTTGATAGAAGTGCCGATCGACACCGATGAGAAGAGGGGCCTCACCCGGGACACCACCGACGATGAGCTCAAGCGCATCGCCACCAGGCTGGAAGAGGCGGCGGCAGCCGCAGCTGCGGGCGAGTTTGGGTTCACCATGGAGGAGGCAGAGGCAGCAGAGGCGGCAAGCCTTGCCGAGCGAGAGGATCTGGCCGGCGAGGGAGAGCCTGCCGGACATGACGTTGGGCCGAGCGGGCCCGCTGAGGATACGAGCGGCTCGTTGGAGATCGGCTCCTCTTCCTCCTCAGACAGCTTGCCGCCAGCAGAGCCCCCGGCTCCACAAGCAGAGCCCCCGGCTCCACCAAGAGGGCATCTTCGCAAGGCCGGGGACGTATCGGAGCGGCGGGTGAGTCAACCCCCGCCGCGCAGCACGACACGCTCCATCGCGGCAAGTTCTGTTGCCGCGGAAGCACCTCACGCTGCAGTGGCAACTGGGGCGGGGTCCTCCCGGTCCGCCGCTCCAGCTCCCGCCAAGCAGCCAAGGGATCCTACTCCTCCGCCTCCTCGTGCTGGAGGTGGGCCAGGCTTTGACTTCTTCGCGCTCAGCTCCGACGAGGAAGAAGAAGAGTAAGATTCTTGTTGTACTTGTATGTCTTCAATACTTGTTGTCTTGTCTTGTATCTCATTTGCTTCACTCTGAACTTATTCCTTTTTAGGACTCTGGCCCAGAGAGCTGCAAAGAGAACCAAGGTCCCGGTGATTGTCATTGAGGACGACCCCACCGTGCCAGCAGGGGGTGCACCCAAGACAATCTTGCCGGACCCGACAGCTGTTCTTCAGAGCAGCCCCCAGCGCAGCCCCCAGCGTAAGTATAAGGTTTACTTCCCGCTGTTAGGCACGCATGGATACTCTTTGCTTGCTGATATCTGATTGTTGGCTTGTGTAGGAGCAGAGCAGCCCCACCAGGAGCGCCCGGAGGCCACCCTTGACGTGCCACCTACTTCGACTACGCCGCCAAGGGAGAGTTCTCCGGCAAGGGAGGCTCCTCCGACAAAGGAGAGCTCTCCGGCAAGGGGGAGCTCTCCGGCAAGGGAGGAGTCTCCGGCAAGGGACAGCACCAGCGGTCCTCCGGTGGTGGAGACCACAACCGCAGAGCCCGAAGCTGGTAAACCTCTTGCTTCGAAACTTCCCTTGGGTTCTTCTTCTTTTGATCTTCTTTTTGGATATTAGCTTGACTTTTCTTCCTTTTCCGGCCGTCAGATCCACCTACTGCGGAGCCGATGGAGACTGAGGTTGTTATTGATGATCCCGCCGCCACCGAAGAAACGGCCGGCGCTAATGATCCCTCCGGCGAAGAGGCCGCCAAGGCCGCCGCCGCAGCAGCTGAAGAGGGGTCTGGTGATCGTACTGACGACCCTGAGGCCGCAGGAGCAACAGGCGCTACACCGACCGCCGATCCTCCCGCTGCTGCCGCAGCGTCAGGCTCCGAAGAACCCCAGCCAGGCGTCTACTTGAAGGCCGGCGAGGGCGTCTTCATCAACCTCCCCTGGGCGTCAACGTCCAAGGCGCGAGTCGAAGGAGAAAGCTTTGACGTGGAGGTGCTTGCCTCCGCTGGGCTGACGCTGGTCGACGCGCCAAGCAGCAGCAGCGACGAGCCTGAGGAGGAGCGACTGCTGCGGAAGCTGCTGTCGCTTTACCGCGCTCGACAAGCCAAACTGGAGTCCCACGAAGCGCTTGTCGCGAAGGCGGGGGTGGACATGGAGAAGCATGTGGAGGATCTCCGAGGTCTCAACCAGGAAGCTCTCCGATCGCTGGCGGTGGAGCGTGACCAGCTCGATGAGGCGCAGAAGGCCTTCATCCTCGAGAAGGCAGAAGTTGCAGAGCAACAGCGGCTTGCCGCCGAGGAGCTATCTGCGCGGGAGGGCGAGTTGGTGCAGCTGAAGGCCAGCCTGGACAGCCACGAAGAGGAGCTTGCTGCGCGCGAGCAAACACTCAGCGGAGCCCTCAAGGAAGCAAAGGACGCTGCCGCAGCTGCCGAGGCCGCTAAGGAGGAGCTGGAGGCGAAAGTGGCGCAGCTGGAGACTGATCTCAAGGCGAGCGGCGAAGCGCTTGCCGCGCTCAAGCATGAGCGCGAGAAGGACGCCTACACCTTTGGCGAGCTGCAGGGTCGTCTCACCGAGAAGATCAAGGAGCTTGGCGCCGCCAAGGACTCCAACGCCGATCTTGAGCTGAAGCTGGCTGCTTTGACCAAGACGCTGGACGGCGCCAGGGAGCAGGAGGTGGCCTTGAAGAAGGAGATCAAGGCCGACAAGGCGCTGCTGGAGAGCATTGCCGCCACCCAGAACGATTTTAGGGGAACTGTGGAGCGGTGGACGGAGGGTCTTGTGAATGCTGCCGCAGACATCGACAAGGAGCTAGCGCAGCTGGGGATGGGGGATCTCGGGTATCCCTCCGATGAGACCCTCTCATCTAGCGCCAAGCTCACTCTGTTCTTCAAAGGCGTGGCGACGGCCCTCCAGCGATTCCGGGAAAGGATCCCAAAGCAGCTGGCCGACGAGCCGTGCAAGATCTGCGCGGGAGCTCTTCAGAAGGTGTTGGTGAAGGTAGCCTTCTGCAACCCGGGCCTCAACCTCACTAATGTCCTCAGATCCCTGCCGGCGGAAGCTGATCTGGAGGCGCTCAAGGACCTTGTCGCACCCATTGTGGACAAGGTGAGCGGGATCAAGAGGGTTGAGGGTGATCGCGTGGACTAGGCCGCCCGTTTTCTTCTTTTCTTGTCGCTGCTAATCATGTTATGAAAACAGTCTATTAGAGCCGCGACAAGCTATCTTGTAATATATAACTTTATTTTGGGTAGCAATTGCAATGTTATTTCCTTTACTTGATTCCTTCCTTTGTATGTTTTTGCCCTACGCTTTTAGGGAACTTGCCGGCGTAGGCACCTTTGCCGCGAGCGCTGAGTGCGGGACGTCAGCAGCCTGCTGGCAGTGCCGTCGCCGACAAGAAACCTTGTCGTAACTAGCTGCAGCTCGCTTAAGTTGTTGAGTGAACTCGAAATAAAGTAAGGGCGCGACTCTAGTCGCAGCACACTTAGACTGTTGAGCAAGCTCGAAACAAATTAATGGCGCAACTAGCCACGAGCCGGTTCCTTCGCGCACAGGTTTTCCATACAAAGCATGGTCGTTCAAGGAAGATAACTTAAAAAAATTTAAAGACATCTGATTGCTCAAACTTTGGCAACTTAGCTTTTCTGTCGTTTGCTTCCCGGCAAGGCGAAACTTTCTTGAACGACGCCTGGTCCATACCATTATCTTCCCCTTCCCCCCCGGCAAACTTGTGGGCGAAGGAGCCTTCATTTCCTTGAGAAAAAAGAAAGTAGAGAAAATAATGATATGGAGCCTTATGGCTCGTTATTGCTTACCGGGGGTGTTCGCTGCACACAGTGTCAGATAATTCATGCAAAAAAGCATGAAATTAACAGGGTGTGCGGAGCACGTGAGCTTTATTTATGCACAGGGTCTGCGCCTGGCTCTGTACAAAGGATTACATGCAACAGCGGCAAGACTTGTACAAAAAGGTGGTTGCCGGACAGGGTCCGACAACCGCGCCTTACGGGTAAAACTTACGAAGATGCTAAATGTTCCAGGAGTTGCTCACCGGAATGCCATCTTCGGTCTCAAGGCGGACAGCGCCAGGCCTAGTGACTCGTTTCACCCGATAAGGTCCTTCCCACTTCGGTGTCAACTTGTTGGAATTCTTGGCGGAATGAACGCGCCGAAGAACAAGGTCGCCTTCCTCGAGACTTCTGGCGTTAACTTTGCGGCTATGCTAGCGGCGCAAAGCCTGCTGGTAGCGAGCAGCTCGCGCAGCAGCCTGAAGACGATCTTCCTCAAGGAGCAGCGCGCCATCTTGTCGCAGCTGCTCTTGCTCAAGCTCATCATAAGCGAGCACTCGAGGTGACCCGTATATGAGTTCCGTGGGGATAACTGCCTCTGCTCCATAGACTAGAGCGAAAGGTGTCTAGCCAGTGGCTCGATTTGGCGTCGTCCTGATCGACCAAAGAACCACCGGCAGCTCCTCGATCTAGTTTCTTCCACACTTGTGCAGCCAGTCGAAAGTCTTGGTCTTGACTCCACGCAGCACTTCAGCATTTGCCCTCTCCGCTTGACCGTTGCTCCTGGGGTGAGCAACAGAAGCGAAGCAGACCTTGGCGCCAAGGTCTTGGACGTACTGCATGAAGGTGCGACTCGTAAATTGCGTACCGTTGTCGGTGATGATCCTGTTAGGGATCCCGAAGCGGCAAACAATCGACCTGAAGAACTTAACTGCTGACTGTGCTGTCACCTTCCTCACTGGTTCCACTTCCGGCCACTTTGTGAACTTGTCGATTGCGACGTACAAGTACTCAAAGCCCCCGACTGCTCGGGGGAAGGGGCCGAGGATGTCGAGCCCCCAGACCGAAAATGGCCAGGATAAAGGGATCGTCTGGAGAGCTTGAGTTGGCTGATGTATCTGCTTGGAATGGAACTGGCACGCTTCACACTTGGTTACTTGTGCAGTGGCATCCTGGAGGGCTGTCGGACAAAAGAAACCTTGCCGGAACGCTTTGCCGGCAAGTGCTCTGGCGCCAATGTGGTGACCACATATGCCTCCATGTATCGCTGCCAACAGCTTCTGTCCATCTTCCCGCTGAATACACTTCAATTTCACACCGTTGAGTCTTCTTCTGTACAGTTCGTGAAGAACTTGGCGTTGATCGCGGCGAGCTCGCGGATCCGATGAAGCAGTAGAGTCACTGTCGTGGCGGACCCGGCGAGTCGGCGATCTTGGCCTTCAGGGCGGAGAGTGCACGGTGATTGCACCCCCACCGGTTTTGTCGCCATCGGCACGCACCTGGCTGGCCTACCGCGGCTGCGATGTGGTCGCCTGCCGTGGAGTGTCGCCGTTGGTGAAGCCGATGAGACTCTGAATGGTGGCCCTCCAGTCGTCGATCTTGTCTGGCGTTGGAGGGAAGTCTAGGAGTAGTTGAGCTCGCGCCAAAGCTTTTGCTGGAGTGGCGGGTAGCGGTGGCGAACGGTACGAGGAGCGGGATATGCTCGGACTCCCAACGATGTTAGAAGGAGCAGTATTCCATCCAGGCGACCGTGCCTCGCTCGCGCCAGCATGTTGGCGTGCATGTTGGCCTTGAGCATCCCGAGATCCGCCAGCTCGATCTGGGTCCAGCGAGCGTATGGTACCGTGAGTACCACGACGCTGCCGGTCCTGCGCCTCCTGAGATGGGCGCGGCGCGTCTACGGACGCCCGGTCGTCGTGGGAGCCGGCTACGCCGTCGACGGGCAGCGCCGTCTTGTCCTTGAACTTGGTGACACCATGGGCCCCCTCGTCGACGCCCGTTCTTCCGCCGACGTCTTCCCCACCAGCCGTTTGCTCCGGCGGCGGTGGATTCGACGCGGACGGAGCAGCCGCCTCCGAAGCCTTCTTCTTCGGCAGCATGTCGATGAAGTCGATGAAGATCTGGCTCGTGTGAACGCCGGATCAGGTTCACACAACCTCGACGCCCCCTACCTAGCGCGCCAAAGATGACGGGGAAAATCTGGCTCCACGAGCACCTATGGGGATGGAGCCCCTTTCGGTTCGGCGGGGGGGCGGAGGTCGCACGAAGAGCAGATCGAGGCAGGGCGCACGAGCGGTTTTTTACCCAGCTTCGGAGCTCTCTGGAGAGATAATACTCCTACTGCTGCTTTGTGGATTGTATTGAGTTCTTGCTCGGGAGCGCTGAGTGCTACAGTACACTCAAGTAGCTAACGAGACCGAGCGTGAGTGTTCTTCTGTTCGTCCTCCTCCCTTCCACGTTGTGCATGGGCCTCCTTTTATATGCTCAAGGGGTCTCCAACAGGTGGCAACGTGGGCAAGGGCAAAAATGGAAAGGTGCTGCGGTAGGTACAGCTACCTACACAGTGTATCATACCTAACCCTGACGGCAGGGGACAAAGGCATTAAATGCCTATCTATGTCGCCCAGATGGTGCAGAAAAGGGACCGTCAGGGGCACCACCGCTCGCCACGATGGCAATCTTGTCAGCGCCGCATGCCATAGTGTACCCCTAGCTGCACAGCCTCCCGCCACGTACGCCTGGAAGGGTCCCAGAGCGACACGTAGGTGGATGTGCTGGAGCGCAGGTACAGAGTGGTTGCTTGCCGCGGCAAGCGCCTTGCCGCGGCCGTTGTCTTGTCGCGTCCGGAAGCTTGTCGCTCACCGGACCCCGCTGGGACGCGTGGCACGTCGCGGCAAGTTCCTTGAGATGCCTTGGTTGGCCTTCCCGGCAAGCTCCTCTCGCCGGGGTCTTGTGCCTTGAGTGGCCTTCCTGGCAAGGTCCTCTTGCCGGGGACTTGTCTCCTTGGCTTAAATACTTTGTTTTTGAATGGCTCAAAAGGAACCATAGAGAGCCTTGGCGGTCGCCCGGCAAGCCTTGCTTCGGGACGCTGCGACGGCCCGTGCACAAGTTCGGGATACTAGGGTACCCCTACTCTAGTACACCGACAGCGGCCGAGTCCTACTAGTCGAACTCCTCTGAATACTTACCTGAGCGCTTATACACGGCGCTCGCTCTCTCTCATGACCTGTGGGCCCTAGTCGACTGGCCTTGCGTTGTGCGGATTACTAGGAAATCGCCGACAGTTCCGCCGTGGGCTCGAGTTCAAGTATCTAGTGGCGTCACGGCCTGCGCCTATCCTTGGGCGGTTAATTTTTACTTTTTTTGTTTGAATCTAGTACTTGACTCCACCAGTAACTTGGACTCATACTTTTTGTTCTAGTTCTTGTGAGTTTTGTGTTAGTGTTATCTTTTTCATTTGAGTTTTTTGCCTTCTTTTTGTGTTTGATTTTGTGATTATTCTCAAGGGTCTTCTGGTATCATTTTCAGCTATGGTACTTGCGTATAGACTAAGTTGTACTGATTGTCCATTCATAGTAGCACTTATGTTCTCAGTCTGCTATTTTTTTTGGAAGGATTATGAACTGATGCTTCTTTGTACTTTTTATTGTAGTAAGTATGTACTGTCCGATCAAGTATACTAGTACTGTCATTCTTAGTCTGCAAGTGCGTTCTGATGCTTCTCAACTTTTTCTGTTGTAGTACTTGTTAATTTTCTAGCAGCTACATATGAATGAGAGCAGTACATGAAGTACTAAGAATTTCTACTTCAAGTTTTTGAAGCGTTGTTAAGCAACTCAAATTGTACTGATTGTTTACAATGTTATGTTTTCTATACAATACTGAATCGAAACTAAGAATTTGGGCACATGGAACGTCGTTGTGTGATTAGTTGCTTCATAACTAGTACTGAAGAGCAGCCACAAAGTTATGGATTAACAAAATACGAAGCTACCAAATTTATATAATGAGATAAGCAAGACAATGTACTTGACGACATAAGTAAACTTGTTCAACCATGACAAGCACGGTATAAGCATACTGGTTCAACCCAACAAGAGCAAACTATGATTTTGAAACAACAAGATAAAAGACAAGACAAGCGGAAGCCAAACGAAGGCAAGCTTTGTTGTATCTTCATCCCTAAAAGGGGCAGTGGTAGTGGGGGTCAGCCTCCCGCGCTTTTGAAATTTCCCAGCCATTTGTGATGTTGTCGATTATCTTCCATGACTTGTACGTGGCATACGCATCTACTCCTGCGTACTCGATGAGGTTGTCTGGCAACGGGTTGATCCCCCACAGCTTGTGGTCTTCCTGCATGTCGATGTTCTTCTTCATGCCTTTGTAGAATGGGTGGATGACGCTGGCTGCAACATCAGTCAAGTAGTCGTACTCTTTTCCAGTGTATGGAACTCTCCAGATGCGCTGAAATGTTGATGTACTTGTTGGGGTTGATCTCCAAACCAGACATCCTCAGCTTCTCTTTGTTGCTTTCAATGCTGAAACCGGCAAATGTGAACAACTTCTCATGGTTCAGCATCTCGTTGAGGCGCTTGGGCCTGCAAAGGGAGAGACATTTTGAAGATTAGCATTACTTTGATGTTTGAATTATTCATTTTTGTTTTGTTTTACAAGCGATGAATCCATGAAGTAGATGTTTATATAGCATAATTAACAGATGTATGTACTTCCGAAACTAGTAAACAAAGTTATGAAATTAAATTCAAGTACATTATGTTATTTTTCTTTTCGGATTATGCATAGTTTGAGTCAATGTTGTATGTGCTGCTCTAGTACTAGTTTAGTTTAGTTTTGTTCAATAGGACAACACATAACCAGTGCTTCACCAAGTTCATAGTTTTTTTGCTTATGAAAATAACATTAGACCAAATTCATAAAATACTTCACTACATCAAGTTCAGAAATATGAATCCATGAAGTAGATGCTTATATAGCATAATTAATGGATGAATGTACTTCAGAAACTAGTAAACAAAGTTCTGAAATTAAATTGAAGTACATCACGTTATTTTTCTTTTTGGATTATACATAGTTTCAGTCAATGTTGTATGTGCTACTTTAGTACTAGTTTAGTTTACTTTTGTTGAATAGGACAACACATAACCAGTGCTTCACCAGGTCCTTAGTTTTTTTGCTTACGAAAATAACATTAGACCAAATTCAGAAAATACTTCACTACATCAAGTTCAGAAACATCTTTTTAATACATCGAGAACATAAACTACACTATCGGATCAAGATTAAAAACTACACTAGTACATCAACTTCAGAAATTAAGCTTCTGCAAGATTTTTCAAATAGTAATCTAGTGCATCAGGTTCAAAAATACATTTGTAGTGTATCTACTTGAGAAAATGCAGTAGTGCATCCACTTTCACAAACCACACTACTACATCTAGTTGGGAAACAAGTTTGATGAAATTTTCAGGATACAGTACTAATTAAACAGATGAACCAAATAGGGCAAATGAGTAGGATGGGTCACTATTTTGTGGCCGCTGCGATGTGGTACACCAAGCAGAGTTCCTTGACGCACAATTGCAGGACTGCTGCCATCTGGGGAGGTTCATCTTCGCTGGTGTAGTGCACACCAGCGCCGATGATCCTGCGATGCAAGCCGCCAGCCTTCCTCCAGAGCCTGGAGATCATCTCATCAGCCTTGTCTGGTTCGCTGGTGCAGACGATCTCCAGCGTCTCCTTGCCGTGGAGCTCAACCCCTGTGAGTGTTTTGATGTACTCGTGCTTCTCGCTGGTGACTTGAACGTCGACGAGGTTGCTACTCTTGTCGGATGTCTCACCATGATGACGCTTGGCGGACAGTTCCTCCACCATCTCCCTCCTTCGTCAACCGTGGGCTTGGGAGAGAGAAGTTTGTGGTTTGTGTGCTGTGGAGATGGAAGCAGCAATGGTGGTTCTGGGAATGAGGCAGAGATGGAAGAGAATGGGGTATTTTGCAGTGCGTCGACGGGGATGTGTGGGAGGCGGTTCATCGGGGACGTGGGTGTAGTGGGTGTAGTGGCGTGGGGTCGCCGTTTGCAGTCCCTTGTGGCAACCGCCCAGTGGATCGCGCGGACGGTGGCCTGGAAGAACCAACCATCCAAGCCAATTTCTTTGCCAGGGTATTAATCTGGTCGCACTGAGTAGTCTTGTCAAGCTGTACTTATCAGCTGCTTATCCCACTTGTTCGTCTCAGGGTCGGTGATGATGGCATTTTACTGTCGCACTGATCTGTCTTGTCAAGCTGTACTTATCAGCTGCTTATCCCACTTGCACGTGGCAGGGTTGGTGATGATGGAGGTTTGTACTCCTCTATTGTGGGTACTTGGACTGGTGATTAAAGTGTAATTGAACTTACCAAATACCAGTCAGACTATGTGTGTCATGCTAATGTTTTTTAAACATTTTTTTGCAAGGATTGTTTATATCAACAAATCTTTGAAAGTGTTTTTACAGATTAATTAGTTTTTCATCAGTACAGGTGTATTATATTTGCACTTTCAGTTTTTTCAGTTTGCTTGAGATCATTATTTTTATGTACTGATGGACTTTCTAAACTAGGACTGGCAGAACCAGACATAGCTTGTTTTTGAAACGATGTTTGTTGAGGTGTTCAGAGGTGTGTTTGGTTACCGTGCCTTGTACTCACAAGTGAGAAATATCAGTACTGATGTACTATAAGAGTTTAAATTTTTCCTTAACATCTTTTTGCCGAGTTACTGGTCGACAGTAGTGTTGGCGTTACATAAATCCAGATAAGTTTTTTGAAATATATTTGTTACTGCATTCAAAATGATTATCAAATGGTTTACATAATAATGTCACTTGTCCAGCGGGCACAAATCACAAATTATATCTTAACTATAGTACTGATAGAGAAATCAATGATAAAGCTAAATACGTTTTGGTAACGACAGTGTTTCTGATATGTTTCCTCATTGTGTACCGAGGCAAATGAGAGTACAAAGCTTATTTTTTAGCTGACGCAGCAGCATAACCACTATGGATTCTTCAGTCTTGAGCTCCTCCTAACTGGCCCCGAATGTTGTCCCTTGCCGGCGCCCTTTCCTGGTTGAGCCTTGCCAGCTTCATCGTCAGTTTCAGTTTCCTCGTCCCCAACACTGTCATCTTCATTGTCTTCGTCTGATTGGTCGCCATTCTCGTCAAACTCTTCTTCTTCATCGTCTTCTTTTGATTTTTTGGAACTCTGGACCTTGCCCTATTTCTGTTCAGCGCCACTGACCTCCTTGCCCACATTGCATGTGCGGGCATTATGTCCGTCAGTTCCCCCACACTTGCGGCAAGTGTTGCTATTACGTGTGTCGTCTCCATTGGTAGAAACCCGGGAGGCTCCAATCTGCTTCTGCAGCTTTTGCTTGTTGACAATGGCATCTGTGCGGAGTGGGCATGTGCGGTAATTATGATTGGTCATGACATTGTAGAATCCGCATGCCCTTATCCCAAGAGGTCTGTCGTCCGGGCCAAATTCCACGTGTCTGATGGGGCGTGGCAGCTTTTTGGCTGCTGCTTGTGTCTTACTCTTCCTCCCCTTTGTGTTTGAGAATATGGGTGGTTTAATTACCCTTTCCTGCTGCTGCTGGTAGGATGTCCTGTTGTCATGTCGTTCGCCTACAACACCATCAAGCTCATGATCTTGCATGTGAGCATGTTGCTGCTCTTGAGTTTGTACATGGGCAAGCTCTGGTTGCTTTTGCTCCTCTTCTTCGTTGTCGAATGGGTCAATAGCTCCCAGATGGTTCATCTCGGATAAGATTGTAGCAATATCCTGGTCAATGGCTTCATTGTCCATGAGACCTCCGTTTTCAACAGAATGCATGGCGTCGAGTTCTTGTTCAAGTTTGTCCATGACGACCCGTGACCTCGCCATTTGCTCTTGGCTTCTCAAGCTTTTTCTGTGCACCCTCATGTTCAGCTGCAGTAGTGAGCTTGCAATGCAGTATTGGGATGCCTTGTTTCACGCTACGACCCGTGATCTCGCCATTTGCTCTTGGCTTCTCAAGCTTTTTCTGTGCACCCTCATGTTCAGCTGCAGCAGTGAGCTTTCAATGCAGTATTGGGATGCCTTGTTTGACGCTACTGTCCTCAAGTCATTTCTTTTGAATGATGGCTGGATGTTCGGGCGTTTGGTGTATCTCCTGAGGATGTATTTCTCTGGAACGCTGGCAGCCTTAATTGTCTGCATCATGCACAGGACATGCACGCAGAAAATACCTGTATTTTTTTGGAAGAGGTGCATGTGTTTTCTCATTTCTTATGAACAAAAACTTTGCAAAAAATAAGTAGTACATTATGTAACATCTTTTTTTAGTCCTCACCTGTGTGGTCTCATACCTTGCACTCGCAGGCATATATTTCTCCCATGGGGTCTGCAACCACCTGGAACGCGTGCTGAGACCACGTAGACAGTTTTTGCAGGTTGTTGTAGCGCACGAGGTACTTTGTGGGCTCTTCCGTCTCCGTCGCCATGAAGAGTGTGCTCAGTTTTAGACTTTTTCTAATCTCGCTGTACACACTCGTGAGTAAAGCTTTGCCATCTGGGTGTCAAACCCATAGAAGGTCAACGTGTTTTGTTCCTTCTGCCCATGCAAGAATAATGACCAAATTATTAGTTTTCTCGCAGCAAAAACTTCTCTAACTAATAAAGATTTACTTTAGTAAGCATGTTATTTTGTCTTACGACAGGTGATAGAGCTATACCCGGTTACCCGATGTCTCCTGGTTCTCTGTCTGCCTCCTGGTTTTGACGCAGGAGTTTACCTGGCTAACAAACCGGTATAGGTTTTGTCTCTCACTTACGAAGTTCTTCTTGAGCAGATAGTTCATGCTCTCACTTTGTTGTGTGGATGTCATTTTGGCGCAGAAAATTTCTTTCAAGTAGGCTGACATCCATCTCTCACGCTCGTTCCACATGCCCACCATCATGGCATCATCATGGAGGTTGTACCTATCCATGAGTCTTTTCCAGATAGCCTCAAACTTAGTTAGCATGAGGGGCCAGTTGAGGATTGATGTTAATTCATCCTTAAAGTCTTCGTGCAAGTTGTACAGGTATGCGAGGTGTTCCCTGTACTTCCTCATAATGTGCCAGCGGCACAACTTGTGTATTGTGTTCTTGAAAGCATCTGGGATCGCCAAAGCCATTGTCGGGCACTGGTCTGGTAATGAGAAAAGAGACGTGGAGTGGTCAGCAGATGGTAGTGCATCTATACCTAATAATAAAGGACGGAGACTTTCATGGTTCTCCATACGTCATCTATTTATATATTGATTTTATGTAAACCACAAGATTGACGGCTGAGATTTTATGTTGCGTTTTCTTCGTCCGTTTCTCCGCCTAGCCTCCGAGTCTATTGTCACTAATTAAAAACTGGATCCAACGAACTAGCCGGCAAAAGTTCCGTGACCCGACAACCACTTGGTACGCAGACGGTACGCGGCGGAAGCCAGGCCACCACTCGAGATCGCCCTGCTGGAGGTCGGCATGAGCGTGATGCAGTTCCGTGACTCAACAACCTCATATGCCGATGACCTGTGGCAGATCGTCTTGCAGGCGTTGACGAGTCAGATGTATATCTTCAGATGATGGTTCTCCCATGAGGAAAGGCAAAAGGATTATGTAGAACAATGAGTTAGCGCAATGAGTCCGATGTAAAGGATGCCTTGGAAAGGCTGCGCACAATGAGTTAGCACATTCACATCCTTTTAGTTTCCGGTCTCTTGGTAGTTCTGTTCATATGCAGGTGCTTCGCGCTGAATCTTCAGTGGCAGAAGTTATAACTGCTAGATGCCAAGATTGATGCGTTCAAATAAGAGTGTACGACTGTGCCTTGCTTTTCATTTTGTGACATGGATGTGAGTATCTCCATCTATTCATCGTTCACTCTTTGTAGTGCCCTGGTGGTGTCTACTTTATTGCTCAAAGTTCTGACCACGTGGTTATAAAAAGAGACATCACCCTCGCACCGATGTCATTGAAATTAAGCAGTCGTGCTTCGCCTTCCAACATGCAACAGATATTGCTCCTTCCCAGCGTTATGGAGAAGAAGGTCATCACGTACCTCCCTTTATCCACAGCAGCAACATAGAGCAGCCGAGTTGTATAATCAGATCCGTGAATGGGTATATGATGCGTAAACAATTTGTTATAGTACTAATATCTATGTTACTGCCACTTGGTATAGTTAATCATCAGATCCTTGATAAGTTTTTTGGAGTCATGCGTGTTACTTTGTAATTAAGTATTGATCGAGCTCACAAAAAATAGGTAATTCTGCACTTCTAAAGAGGTTCGTTTCCTTTTGAAAAATTAAGGTTGTTCGTTTTGAGCCAAATCCAATAATACTGTTTTGATCAATTCCCTGTGCAAACTATGGAAGTGGCATACGTTTACCGTGATTAGTCAGCTTTATCGATAAGTTATGTTTGTATTTTTTTCTAGATAGTATATTACTTTTGTCTTTTAAGGATTAACCTTGCATCTTGATAGTTGCATGGTTGCGTAACAATTTCACATCAAAGGGAAGATATGGCGGGGCAGAAAAGACGGATTGAGAGCTACAACTCGCTACAACTGATAAATTCTCTAATACCATACAAAAACCTGAATTTATTTTCTATCTATTTGGATGCATCCGCTATTTTGGTTAAATTTGAATGCACATCTTTTTCTTCACCCGTTGCAACGCATGGGCATATGTGCTAGTATATACCAATAGAACTGACACAACAGTTTTACTGTGTTATTTTTCTTTGGGGGGTGGTGGTTGGGGGTGGTTTTGGCGATTGTACCTGTGAGGATGCATGTAGGAGCCTTCTCTCTCATGCACCTTAAAAATGTCTTGAACAACCATCTGAATAAATCTGCATCATCATCTCTTATCAGGGCGAAACCAATGAATGTAGTCTGTAAGTGGTTGTTAGTACCCACAAACACCCCAAGTGGCATATGGTACTTGTTGGTCTTATATGTGGTGTCAAATGTTACGCAGCCACCGAAGTCCTGATATGCCCCTCGGCAGCTTGCGTTCGCCCAGAATATGTTCTTAACTCTGTCAGACTCATCAAGTTGCATGTCATAGAAGAATTCCCTGTTTATAGCGCGCTTTCATCTCCCTAAAGAAGTTGACAGTCTTTAGGACATCGTCCAAATCATCCATCCTTGAATTCTTTGCTTTGTTGCATATTAAAAGTGAACAGTCATTCAAAATGCATGTTGAATTGGCGTCAGGTCATGCGTTGCATGATATGTTTGTACTGGCAGAGGAAAAAAGACAGAGGGGGTTTATGGGAGGAGAACAAGTTTGTACTTACAGGTTAATCAGGCATTTGGCATTCATTTCAAGGAAGTAGCTACCGGGGTCATCGCCGCCCAGTATGCTCATGATTTGCGCGTGTTCAATGCCTTTGAACTGCAGGTACTTGAGGTACTCCAAGATTGTTTTGTCAAAGTTTTTGTGGGAGTGCAAGAAGACAAGCATTTGGGGGTGAGCTGTAGCATGTGGTTGTGTTCCCAGACTATCTCTTTTACGACAAGTGTTCCATCCTTTTCCCTCTTCAGCCTCATTTTAGCCCCGCAGTTAGTCATGGCTGTCATCTTGTTCCGCTGTCTATTTGCTTCTAACACCTTCGATTCATAGACTCCATAGCACGTGCAATAAAGGTAGACTCTGGTATCAACCTTGGAGCCTTCCCTGACAGCAAAACCCGGGTGCTTTGCATAGACGTTGTAGAAGTCCTTTGCTTCTTTGAAAGTTTCAAAGCGCATCTCTAGCCTTGGCAGAACGTAAGCTTCAATGTTAGGTGGATGCACGCAACAATGAGCAAACAAAAACGCAGTTATGAAAATGTTAGATGGGGTGGTCACAGTACCATGGTATGGACTGTGCTTGTATGTTTTTCTGAATGGATACTTACATGTGTATAGCTCTGTGCTGCCTCCGGTGTTTGTTGGTCACCCTGGTGTATGGGCGCGGGTGGTGTCACCCTTGGCACATGCAGCAATGCATCTCTTGGAGGGAGCAATGTTGATGAAGCTCTCCGTCTCTCATTGTACGGCCGTCTCCTCTCAGATTTGTTGTGAGGTTGCTCTGTCTATATGGCTCATATCTTGTACTTTGCACCCTGCTAGAGTGGCCAAAATTTCTGTCTCTTTGGCCTGGTCTTCCCGTCGCAACCGCTTTTGCAGCACGGATGATTGATGTTGACAGAGCGACTGGTGGAAGCTTATGTGTCCTAGCCTTTCTTCATGCGCTAGGGAGGGAAAACATCTGTTGTTGGGGGCATTGTTGACCATGTTGCAACCCAGCACTCACAAAGCTTGTATTCCCAGATACCGGTGTTTGCTGCATAGAAGAACTTGTCCGTGCTTCTGATGATTCTGGTGTAGCTTGAAATCTGCATGTATTGTTGAAGTATCCATGTGCCATTTCTGGTGTTACCCAACCAGGCGGTGCCCCATATCTGCTTGGCTCATGAAACCCTCGCTGCGTGTGCCGCCTTGCATGTTTCTGCAATGACATTCAACAGTTTGTGATTAATCTTTTTTGCATTTTCTAGTATACATGCTATGGGTAACATGGCATGCACTGAAGGCAATGTACAAATTGAACTTGCATCGTTGGGCATTATTAAACTTTGTTGTCTATTTTGTATCTGGTTTAGTTTCAGTCGAACTAATGAATATACATGTTCACCACTGAAGTACTGACGTACTGATTTTTAGCACTGCTTGTAAACTGAACATTGAACTTCATCAGTTATGGAAAGTTTTTTTTATCTTTTCCCTATAACTAATGCATAAACATTTGGTGCACTGCTTGCAAACTGAACATTGAACTTCAGAGATGTATGGATATTCATATATATATATATATATATATATATATATATATATATATATATATATATATATATATATATATATATATACATATATATATATATATAACTGATGCATGTCTTCTCTTTTTTTCATCTATAACTTATGCAACTACACTATAAGTACTCCTAGTTTATATATCATTGAACTTACTTTGTTACAAGTGTATATTTTTTTCAAAAACATTCTTTTACTAGTTCGAACTGGCGCAACTACATGACATGCACTATTAGAAATAACATCATACAACTTGCAGTGGTAGCTGAACCTTATATAAAGCCTAGTAGCTACTTGGACTGATGCATAAGTTTATGTTTTTTGGCTTGAACTGAAGCTACCATATTAGAGGTACTGACAGTAACCTCGACATCCAAACTGTGCATCAAGTGGCAGGGGTGTAGTGAACTGATGCAAGCATTTGCAATGTACTATCTGCTTCTGCATCATAGGAACATGTGTCACTGATGCAGCACACATGTTGTACTGATGAATCTGATAGTGTAACATGTAGGCAGAGCATAGTGTGTGCAATTTTTAAACTGAATCTTCTTCATAGCAGGACTGATGAACTGATGAACTGACACAAACGTGGTATTTTTCTTCAGGCAAACCTAGACATAAAAAAATTGAACTGATTCAATTTTTGAGTAAAATTAGAGTGGGAAGCAGACATCACCTCCATTGGCG
The DNA here is from genome assembly GCA_032464435.1 of Aegilops umbellulata. Lineage (NCBI taxonomy): Eukaryota > Viridiplantae > Streptophyta > Magnoliopsida > Poales > Poaceae > Aegilops > Aegilops umbellulata. The sequence continues at coordinate 348,010,724 of CP136059.1, forward strand.
TGTTCTTGGATCTAACTTCTTATTCTTCCTCTCATGGGCGGCGTACTGGCATGTTCTTGGGAGGCGGCGCCATTGATGCAGGCAAGGAGCTTGGGGAGACGATGGTGCTCCTGCTTGTGGTGGAGGTCCGGCGACAAGGTCCGGGGAGGCAGCTGCTGGCGGGGATCACCGGCCCGGCGAAGGAGCCCCGACGAGGGAGGAAGGCTAGAGGCGGGGATCACGGGCCCAGCAAAGGAGCCCCGGCGAGGGAGGGAAGCTGCTGGCGAGGATCACGGGCCCGGCGAAGGGTCCCCGACGAGGGAGGGAGGCTGGAGGCGGGGATCACGGCCCCGGCAAAGGAGCCCCGGCGAGGGAGCGAGGCGGGAGGCGAGGATCACGACCCCGTCGTTGGATCCGTCACCGAGGAAGGGGATGGCGGCGGTGGATCCGTCGCCGGCTAGTCACAGCGTTGCGGGCTCCCTCGCTTCGGCTGCCGTCGTCGCTCGCTCGCCCACGACGGCTGCCTCCGGCGGAAGAAGGTGGGTTGGGTTCGGGATGGCTTGGGGGATTCTACCGTGTAGGCGCATCGCGCCTATATAGGGCCGGGGGGTTAACCGAATATTATTCTGTTACGGGTAACAGAATAGTCCAGCCCTATATATATTCAGAAATTTTCAAGATTTTTTGAACTTTTGATTTTTTTTTCTGCACATCGGTTGCACCCACACTGAGTGCACCAAGTTTACACCCTACAAAGGTAATAAAATCAAGGCGCACAAGTGAACTGGCTGTTTGCCTTGAATTAAATGTGTTTACACCGGTAATTCGATAGTGACAGGGCCTCGTTGCTCCATGCCCCTTTTCCTCTGCCTTCTTGGCTGGTTATCGGGCAAGGCGAGTTTTCATATATTTTTTTGTAGTAGTTGTTGTTCTAAATCCCACATTTCTCGTATCTAAAATTTTAAATCCATGCAATTCATGCACCTGGGTCATATAGAACAACTTGTCTATAATTCAACAATGCAATAAATCTTTCTTCTTCCTCACATATTGCAACTTGTGGTTCACCCTCTCCCCGTCCCAACTCATCCTCTCTTTTTGCGCATTCAATATGAGTTTGTATCGCTTCTCTTTCTTGTCCTCCCTTATGGAAAAATACTCCACTTTCATGTGGTGGGCGTTGTTTTCGCCGCGGGGCAGAATGGACGAGCATTGCTTTTGTTGGCCGGATATTCCTGAGTAAATTGCAGAAAACCACCACTTTGAAGGCTAGGTTTGCAAAAAACACTACGTTGCATTTTTTGGTGGAAAACACCATGTCTAGCGTTATCTTTTGGTAAATAACACTGGTCGGTGTATTAGGAACGTTTGAGCGCGTTTATGATAGGTGGGGCACACACGTCAGGAGTTGACTTAGCAAAAAAATTGCCACATAGGCATGTTGATTCTTCCTCCTCTCTCTCCCCTCTCTTGAGCATTACGTTGAACAAGTCGTGTGCGCTCACAGCGGCGGCAGCCTTCACCGGAGTCCGGCGAGGCTGCTAAGCCACGAGCTCCAAAGTGTTGCAGTTCCGCACCCCGTTGTCCTCCGTCGCCCCAAAGCAGTAGGTTTTCCGCATGCCGCCTCCGTTGTATCCGTCCGGGGACGATGCGAAGCCACCGCAGCACCAGGTTCACATGCGCTGCCGCTGTGTCCAGCTGCTTCTCCCCGTCCCACACAGTCCGTCAACCGCCTGGCCGCGCCAGCGGTGGCCAATGGTGGTACGAGTGTGCTCACGGACACGCTGCTCATCATGTCGGCGTTGCTCTGCTTCATGCTCTGCATGGTCGAGCTGGCAATGGTTGCTCAGTGCTCCCGCCTGTGCAATCCCTCCGCCTTCTCCGTTGACGCGTCGGGGCAGTCGTGACATCGTGCAAGGGGATCAAGAAGAAGGTGCTGCAGTCGCCACTACAAAAAGAATACACTTCTGTGATGATACATGTTTGTCACAGTTGGTCACGTTTTCTGTCATGCATGTACATCCATGACAAATTTATGACAGAATCAAGATAGTCATACCTGTGTTGTCGTAGAAGTGTTCCATGACATTACCAAAATTATCATCACGGAAGTGTCCACTTCCATGACGATAAATCGCGCATCACAGAAGTGCTTTCATCAAGGATGATCGACACGTGGCATCCACCATAACGGAATGCCGTTAAGCTATCGGGTCCGGTTTTGGATCCGATAACCTGTTAACAGCCCTGACCAATGGGAAATTTCCACGTGTAAAATCATCATTGGCTGGAGGAAACACGTGTCGGCTCACCGTTGGGACAGATGTCATCCACTCATTGGACCCAAAGTGCCTATGATACATCGACACGTGGCACGGCCCAACAGAGGCCCATTCCTGTGAAAAGGCCGGCCCGTTTGACTTGGTCAAAAGGTGGCGGGCCAGCCCACGGCAAGCCTGTTAATGGCTTGTTCGCATATATCCCATTTACAGCCCGCTAACCCAGGGCCCGTTTACGGCCTATCCGAATTAGGCCCAGTAGCGTCATCTGGGCCGTCCAATATAATTCCAGCCCGTTTTAACTTCCGGCCCATGTATGGCCCATGACGTATTTTGGCCCATATGAGGCCCTTAGTAACCCTCGGCCCATTAACGGCTCGTGGTAAAACTGGCCCGTAATGAACAGTGTATCACTTTATACCCATTAACGGCGCATCATTCCGTTGGGCCATTTCCAGCCCATGTTATCTTTCGGCCTTCTCAGGGCCCATTTATTCTTGGGCTCATTTCCAGCATTTGTTTACTTTCGGCCCGTTACTGTCATTTTCTGCTTGTGGGCCAAATAGAGCCTGTGGTTACAGTCGGCCCGTTTGTGGCCCGTTAATACGTTGGGCCGTTTTCATAGCGTCGTCAAATACGGTCGATTAACGACAGCCCATTATGGTCGGCCCATGAACGGATGATTTCGACTCTAGCCTATTTACGGCCATAATGTGGTATGTTATTGGCCCATGTTTGGCCAACCGATCATACGGCCGTAGAAGGCCCATTGATGATACGGCCCGTAGAAGGCCCATTGTGTCTACGCCCCGTAGAAGGCCCATTGTTTCTATGGCCCTTACAAGGCCCATTGTTTCTATGGCCCGTAGGAGGCCCATGTTAACTAAAGTAAATATGTAGCCCATTGTTAATGTGGCCTAGTTTTAAAAAATAGGTTATTGCGGCCACTAGCAAATCGCGAAAAAAGAACTGCACTGACTACAAGAAAATAAATAAACAAGACAATAAGGAAATAAATAAGCAAGCAACTTACGCTAGGCTATCACGGCTATTACACATATTACATCCAATGGGCATCAAAGTTCGCCACAAGTGCAAATATAGGGAACAAAACAGCATATAAACGCCGCAGCAAAACAAGTCCAGAACTGAAACCACTTCAGAAGAGCTCAAGAAACAATATCCTGGGTACCCATAATGCTGGCAACATGCTTAGGAAGCTTATTAACTTTCTCTTGTTTGGCGCTTAAATCCTCCAGCACTTGTTGCACCAGAAAGTATGCATCTGAATTCTGCAGGGACTTCCTCAGTCCTTGGGCTTCCTATTGCATAACATCTGATCGATGTCTTTCAACTTGAAGTTGAGACTCAAGAAGCCGAACTGATTCAGGCAGCGAGTTTGAAGAGCTAGTGCCAGCAGTAGTAGCCACATGCAAACAGGACTTTGGGGTTGTCTCAGTGCCTTCAATATAGTTTTTATCAGCTTTCTTGGAGAACAACAGGGATGTCTCGCTATCTTGAACTTTATCTGCATTACTTCCTTTAGCATTGCATGACGGGTTACTCTTCTCCAATATTTTATCCGCGTTCTAAAATAGAAACAAACAAACACATCACAGGTTTACAATGTAGTATATGAAACTCATTTTGGTAAACCAGTTCAGTAGTAAGGTGGACAGGATAACAGCATGAAACAAACATATATCTATGTAGTATGGTCACTGTATGGTCTATATCATTCTAGTTTATGTTGCCAAATCAAGATAGATACAGTTCGAATCATATCTATTTAAGACAAACCAGCATAGACAGAATATAAGTGTGGGAAACTACACAACAATAACAACACTTGTAATGTGCATGGCATGTGAACATAACTGCTTATTCAATTGAAACTGAAATCAACATAGAGCAAGTTACAACAGCAAACACGTTAAAGAAACAGGTTTAAAACATACTGTTGCGCCATTGGAGTTTCAATTGCATCCTTCAAATTTTAAATTAGTTGGTATGAGTAAATACAGTGATGCAAGAGCAAAGTAGTATGAACCATAGCTATGGAACCTGACTTGAGAACAACTCTTCTTCTGCTTTAAGCGTTGACTTGGGGTTCGGAGTGGTGGTCCTCGTGCTTTGGGCCCCTGCAGTTGCCTTACTAACTGATCGTGTTTGGGTGCTCTATGGTGGAGACAGTGTTGTGTCAATGGGAACTGGGTTACTATCTACTGGGGTTGGGGTTAGAAGGGGTGTAGCTGGTTCTCTGTCCAACTGGGTAGGGGTACAATATGCGTGAGTCTGGGTTATGTGTGGTGGGGCTGGTTCTTGGGCAAGTACAGCCGTGGTTCTATCTCCATCTACAGGTAGCACGATCTTTTCTGAAGACCATGTTTTTACTCCCACGGATATTGCCATCACCCCCTCCAATTGAAATGGCTGATAAACAAGAAAAGTAATTGAATGTACATACATTGTAAGATAGACAGGTGCAATGGATAGTAGGGAAGAAAACAGGGCATGAAATAATTCACATTTATGTTGTCTAACCAAACAGAATAGCAGGACATAATTTCAAATATATGATGGCTAATTAAACAGGATAGCATGACACAATTTCACATGTATGATGGCTACTAAACAGGATAGAATGGCATACTTCAAAATATGATGACTATGTAAACAGGATGACATGATATAACTATACGATGTGTCTATTAAAGTGGTTGGCATGCCATAAATCACAAACATGCCGTCGATGGAAACATGATGGCATGATATAATTCACGGATAGAATGACATAATTCAAAATATGATGACTATGTAAACAGGATGAGAAGATATAACTATATTATGTCTTTAGAAAATGGGTTGGCATGCCATAATTCAGATACATGTTGTCTATGTAAACATCCTGGCATGATATAATTCAAATATATGATTTATATACTAAGGAAGTGAGCAGAGGGCAATCGCATATATGATGTGTCAACTAAGGAGATGGCATTCAATATCGTGTATATGATGTAAAAACTAAGCATTACAATACAACATATGCATGATATGAGTAATATAACCCTGCCAAGTTTGAGCATACACCTCAGGGGGATAATAGGACTGGTCATCTGCCTCTGAATCCTCCTCTGAAGAGATATCTGTAACCAGCAAGATATCTGCTTCGGCAGGTAGCATTGTCTGCTTTGAAGACCTTGTTTTCACTCCAGATTTCTCCATCACCAATTTAAATGGCTGATGCACAGGAAGAGCAGTTGAATATACAAAAATTGACTACAAAAGCAATGAGAAATACAAAAAAGGACGGTATGATATAATTCACATATATGACGCTTGGCTAAACAGCATGGCATTGCATAATTCACATATATAATGCCTTGCAAATAGATAGCATTGCATAATTCACATATATAATGTCTTGCAACAAGATGGCATTGCATAATTCACATATATGGTAATTAGACACTAAACAGGTGGCATTCATACAAATCATGTCTAAACTACATGGCAATGCAAGATACCATACGCACGATATGAGCAACATAACCCTGCCAAGTGAGAGCATGCACCTCGGGGGGGAATAGGATTGGTCATCTGTCTCTGAATCCTCCTCTGAGGAGCTATCTGTAATCAGGAAGACATGCGCTTCGTCGGATAGCATTGTCTGCTCTAAAGACCTTGTTTCCACTCCAGATTTTTCCATGACCGTGCCGAATGGCTGATGCACAGGAAGAGTAATTGAATGTACTAAAATTGTTGACAAATTTAACACGTAATAAAAATGATGTCATGATATAATTCACATATAAGATGACTGGCTAACCAGGGTGGCATTGCAAAATTCACATATATGATGCCTGTCTAAACAAGATGGCATTGCATGATTCACATATACGATAAAGAAACTAAACAAATGGCATTGACACAAAGCATGTCTAAACTAAGCAGATGACATCTTTGATGTATACAGTAAGCAATGCAAGGCACCATATGCATGATATTACCAACATCAACATGCCAAGTTAGAGCGAAGACCTCATGGGGTAAATAGGAGTGGTCTTCTGCTTCTGAATCCCCCTCATAACAGTTATCTTCCTCTTGATTACGATCTGAAATGGGTGGAGGTTGGCTGCCTTTGCGCCCACCATGGAGCGACGTCTGCATGAAATTTTATTGCCATACAAGGCTCGTCTCTTTTTCTCTACATGTTCAGTTCCATTGTGTACAATAACTGACATGCATAGGAATAAAACATAGTGAGATTATGTAAGGAGTGCATGCACAAATCCAGAGTGAAAGTAGCAAACTGTGGATAGACCCAAAACCAATGATAGCAGGCAGATAATAGCTTTAGTTAAAAAATACAGATAATGGCTCCTTTAATGTTTGTTTGCACCCAATGTGAAACTCATAGTAGACACCCGAGATTAAGCAGATAGTAGACAGATAGCACTGATTGCTGCCCCAATATGTACCCCACAACCATTTAAAAACTCAAGTTTCAGCATAAGTTTGGACCTGAGTCGGAGTCTAATAGGTGAACACGACAATAAAGTAGGATGTCATCATATTAAGCGATGCATAAAGTAAGCAGACACGGAAGAGTGCGGCCTCTCTTGCGGACCCATGCGATAAAGTAGGATGTCATCATATTAAGCGATGCATAACGTAAGAAGACACGGAAGACTCAGTTGATGATGGTAATGCAGTTGCCGTGGCTGCCGGCGGCGGGGAAGAAGATCTGAGGCGGCGAAAGACAATCTGGAGAGCGGATCCCTGTTGTGGTGAACCCTTCGGTCGTTGGAGCAACTGAGCTGGGGTGGAACACAGCACCACAGGAGCAGGACAAACCACACAAGGTTTTCTTTGACACATATCTGTAATAGAAGTAATTGTGTAAGGGCTTGTTTTAATTTGAGGATTCTAACAATGCAGGGATAGGAAATAGACATGAATAGGATAGGAATGCACGTGCAAAACAGGGAATTTAAAAACACAGGATTTCTGCCAATCTGGGTGTTTGGTTCACAAGAATTGGAAGATCACAGGATGCAAAGAAGCATGGTGAGATTAAGTCAAACCACAAGAAGTGTACAACCTCTTTGGTGAAGCCATGTCGATCTTAGCGTGATTGGGTTGGCCGGTGAGGATGCTCCGGCTGACTTGGCTGTCGGAGGAGAGGAAGAAGATCTTAGGCGTCTGGAGATGGAGCCCGAGGTACTGCTCTACTGTGATGGAGGGTTTCATCGTTCGAGCAGCTCCGGTGAGTTGTACGACGCCGGGGCTGAAGCAGGACAAGAGAGACAATGTTAACCTGAGTGGAATTCTAATAGCATCTCCAATACATGACGTAAAATACATAACCACAAAGTGCTCGATGTATACATCGGTCGCTCATCTCTAAATTTAACTGTCGAAACTGAATTTAACTGTCGAAACTGAACTTAACTGTCGAAACTGAATTTTGCTGTCCAAACTGAACACACTAGATGTGAGGCTACACGTCAGTCGACTGACCTTTTCATCTCTGGTCAGTCGATTTTGCACCCGTTGGATACGAAATCAAGGGCCTGCAGTTCATCTTCAACCTCCACCCCCCGGAGCCCCCAGCCACCACCGGCCAAACAGCCCCCCCCCCCCCCCCCCGTCGCCCGCCCCGAAAACACTCCCCACCGCCGGGCCGCCGCCGCCCCGGCCATCCCTCTAGCCCCCCCCCCCCCCCCCGTGCCGAGCTTTTTCTCTGGCGATCCCCACGCCACCGCCCCACCACCGCCGGCGACTACCGCCCCCACCATGAACCCTAAGATAGATAGTGGGGTACCTCTCCGGCGAGAACCCCTTCCCGCTGCGGCTGGTTCTTCATTAACTCCGCGAGCCCCCCACCCCCTGAATATCGACTGACCCAAAAGTCGATTCAGTCGACTGAAGTGTAGCTAAATTGGAGCAGCATCGCAAGCAAGAGCAAGGGCGAGAGCAGCAGCGCGAGCAAGAGCAGACCAGGCAGGGGATCGAGAGCAAGAGCAGAGCAGCAGCGCGAGCGAGAGCTAAAGCAGCAGCAGCTCCTACTGATGTGGACGTCGCCGCCGAGGGAGCGATGCCGTGGAGGAACTGGCCGGCGAAGCCACCGTGGATGGAGCCGCGCCGTGTCGGCTCGGGACCGAGCGCCGGCAGCACCGTGAGATCGAATCAAGAAGAAAATGCGGTGATTAGTGTACAACCTCTTTGGTGGCGCCGATTAGGCCGCAGCTTCATCCGAGGAAACGGTGATGATGATGCTCTTTCGGTGGTGCAGTTGAAGACAGCGGTGTGGGAATGGATGTGGCGCGAAAGACGAGGGGAATGTCGGGGCAGCTCCTTGGAGGTGGAGGACAGGGTGGCTGAACCGGCGGGATGACCTGATCGACGACGGATCCTCATCCGGTACGGTGGATGAGGGACGTCGAGGTGTTGCTGTGGACAACGTCGTCGGGGAAGAGGCTCCGGCTGGGTGGCGGACGAAGGAGGGTGTGGGGCTTCACGGATTTTCCCGGCCTCGGTGTACGAATGGGTGGGCGGATGGGATGGGAGTGGGGAACCTTGGCTTAGGGACACGCTTGTCCGAAATGTGGGGTAAGTTACAAAAGTACCCCCACCGATTTGAGGTGGTTCTCTCGGTTCAGGGGTATCACGGGCATTTCACGTGTCGGGATTTCACAGGAGGTGGGAGTTTTCGCGCGCGTTGTAATTCTGGAATAGCAAGGCGCGGGTTGAGATGGAGGGAGTTGTCGGAGCACAACGAGACAAAGATATATCTTAAATATTTCGGGCTAACAAGGCGTGGGTTGAAATTTCCGGACAAGCCTAACGTGTACTGTACCAAATCAATTCGCACTACAAATGTCATTCAAAACTTTGAATTCATGTTATGTTCAATTAAAATATTTCGCTACGTGTATAATGCATGCAACCTAGTACTCAAATGAATGTTTTAGTGCATTCCAAACGTATATACTACCGCTTCAATATGAACTAAATTTGAATTTGTTTCTCTATTTGAATAAGATCGATAATAATGATTGTTGTGAAGTCAAAGCATTTGAATTTGTTTCTCTGTTTTAATAAGATCTGCAATCGTCATTATTGTCAAGTTAAACCATCGTTTGTGTATTATCTTCACAGCACACCACATGATTAGTCTCGAGTTACATATGAACTATGTGTACTATATGAACTCGAACTCGATTTTTTGAATCCACTTTATGTTGATTTCAAATCATAGTACATTTCAAGCTCTAGCTAGATCTTCACAAACTAAACCATGTCTCATATGTATAATGTGTTTATCACATTATGTATGGTGCCCCGCCCCCTACGCCTACAAGTATTTAGATGTGAGTTGCAAACACCACACATTACCACAAATTCAAATAAAATGTGAGAATGTTCGATATATAGTATAGTTTAGATTGTTCGATATTTAGTTGTAAGTTGCAAACGCCACACAATATCACAAGTTCAAATAAAATGTGAGATTGTTCGATGTATAGTATGGATTAGATTGTTCGACATTTAGCTGTGAGTTGCAAACGCCATGCATTATCACATTATGGTATAACATGTGCTAAACCACAACACGCATATCACCGTTATATTCATGCATGCATATGTTTAAAACACTATGATCTCCTATTCAAATATATGAATCCACTTTCATATCAAATTATGATCTTTATTAGTCTCTTACACCACACGGTGCTCTAACCTTTGTAGCTACCACTAACTTTCTCTCGTGCATGCACACGCCCTCCTCGCCCTCCCCCTCCCTCAGCATTCTATCGATCGCGCACATTCATTTTTTTTCTTTAGGTCGTTCTCCCACAGTCTCCACAACTCCTTTCTGACACACACCGATCGATAAACCTCTCCAGCGATGTCTACCTACAACATACACACGCACCTTCAATCTCCTCCTTTATGTGTCCTTGCCTCGTGTCTCTCATACGTTCCCACACACATGTAAAATCTCGCCCCTCTTTTCATCAATCTCACAACCGCACACTCCTCCCCCTATCTAGCTAGTAGCTGGGCCTCTCTCACCATCTCCTAGCTCCATTCTCTCTGTCTATCCGTCTCGCCGGGCCTTATTTGCCTCTAACAAATGGACGTACACCAACCGATATCCCGATATACATATAGCTAGCTAGGTCCTTATAACTCGTTTTTTCCCACGCGTCGATCGATCTACCTCATTAGTTATGTCTCTCCCTTCCTCCCACAAACAACAATTGATCTACCGATCTAGTTAGGTTTGCTTACCAAACACATGGTTCCCCTTCATCATCCATTGATGTGTCCCGACAGATCTATCACGCACAGGCACACACAGAAACACATCCCCACTCTTATTGATAATATTGCAGTTCCACCCTCAGTTTTCTAGTAGGCCTCTCCCACTATCTTCGAGAAGCAACTCCATCACCCATCCAGCACTCTACCCCTCTCCCTCCTTCTCTCTCTCCTCTCTCTCTATCCCATCCTATTTCTCGTCCTTCAGTTATGTATGGATGTTGATTGATCTCCCTCAAGACATAGCTGGGTCTCTCCTTCTCAACACATATACGAGTCGTTCTACCTCTATAGTTAGGCCTCTGCCTACCCCTCCCCCCACCCCCTCCCACACACACACACACACCGATACATCGAGCACTCTAGTCATGTCTCTCTGCCACACACAAACTTGACATGTGCCCTCTGATGTTCTGGTAGCTAGGTCAGTCGCCATATATCTTTGACTTGCACACACACACAATTTCGATGGCTCTCTTCATCGATCCCGCACCAACCCACTTGATCCTCTCTTCGACTCTATCAATATCTATGACCCCTCCCTCTCTTCTAGTGGATCGCCTGACCCTCTATATATGATATGGATAGGCCTCCATTTCACACACATTGCATGCAAAATTTTGTTTGAGATGTCATCGACACATATTCCCACAAATACATTCACGAAATCAACCTCCCCCCCCCCCTGATACGTATCTGTCATATCTACTTTTCCAAACACTTTTGCCCTTGTTCTGGATTCTAACTTGCATGATTTGAATGGAACTAACCCGGACTGACGCTGTTTTCAGCAGACTTTCCATGGTGTTATTTATGTGCAGAAACTAAAGTTCTCGGAATGACCTGAAAGTCCACGGAACGTCTATTTGGAAATAATAAAAATCCTTGCAAAAGATGAAGACCAGGGGGCCCACACCCTGGCCACGAGGGTGGAGGGCGTGCCCCCCTACCTCGTGGGCCCCCTGGAGCTCCTCCGACCTCAACTCCAACTCTATATATTTGCTTTCGGGGACAAAAAATAAGAGAGAAGAATTCATCGCGTTTTACGATACGGAGCCAGCGCCAAGCCCTAAAACCTCTCAGGAGGGCTGATCTGGAGTCCGTTCGGGGCTCCGGAGAGGGGGATTCGTTGCCATCATCATCATCAACCATCCTCCATCACCAATTTCATGATGCTCACCGCCGTGCATGAGTAATTCCAACGTAGGCTTGCTAGACGGTGATGGGTTGGATGAGATCTATCATGTAATCGAGTTAGTTTTGTTAGGGTTTGATCCCTAGTATCCACTATGTTCTGAGATTGATGTTGCTATGACTTTGCTATGCTTAATGCTTGTCACTAGGGCCCGAGTGCCATGATTTCAGATCTGAACCTATTATGTTTTCATGAATATATGTGAGTTATTGATCCTATCTTGCAAGTCTATAGTCACCTCACTACAAGGATTCCGGTCTATTGCAACAAAATTTATTGCTACAACTATCTTTTGTTGCAATAAGCCACAATATTACCATGAATTCCCTGGTTGTGGTAATAGGATGCACATATTGCCACAACTGAGTTTGGGCGTGATAAATACTCATTTTGTTGCAATAGAGGCCTCGTATTGCAAGAAACTGCATTGTCATTGCAATACGGTAGGTATATTGCGACAAACAAACCCCGTTGCACGAGGTTGCCATTTTGTTGTAATAGAGGCTAGTTATTTCAACAGAAAACTAGTCGTGGTAATATTTGGAAAGATATTGCAACGTCTTTGTGACGTTGCATTAGTTACAAATATTGTTGCAAAAAAACCGGCTAACCATTGCAATGAAATATGTATTGGACACAATAGTGTATATTTTTGGCTCAATTTCCCCGTGATCCTTCAACATGTCTTATATTGTTTATGACTGAAACATCAACACAAGATCCTTCAACATTATCTCTGCATGTATGTCCGTCCCTGTAATTTTTGCATCAAAGACATCCGTTACGTCTGCCTCACCTTCATTGATTGGCTTCATCAATTCATCAAGGCCTACACCATGTGTAGCAGAAGGAGCAAAAAAATGTGTGGATTCATTTTAATAACAGCTGCCCAATCAGGGTTCTTCACATCTCTCACATAGAAACCCTGTTGAGCTTGGAGCCTAGAATGTAAGGGTGTCCCTTGAATCAAACCTCTTGTTTGCATAGAATAGATCTGTCCGAAATGTTTTTGTGCTTAATATTGTAAAATTAGCGACAATTTTACCTATTGCGACAATTGGGCACTTATTGCAACAAATGCTTTTGTTGCAATAGACCTAGATCCTTGTAGTGCCTACTATGTGTTATGATCCGGCAACCCGAAGTGACAATAATTGGGACCACTCCCGGGGATGATCGTAGTTTGAGGAGTTCATGTATTCACTATGTGCTAATGCTTTGTTCCGGTACTCTATTAAAAGGAGGCCTTAATATCCCTTAGTTTCCATTAGGACCCCGCTGCCACGGGAGGCTAGGACAAAAGATGCCATGCAAGTTATTTTCCATAAGCATGTATGACTATATTCGGAATACATGCCTACATTACATTGATGAATTGGAGCTAGTTCTGTGTCACCCTATGTTATGATTGTTACATGATGAACCGCATCCGGCATAATTCTCCATCACCGATCCAATGCCTACGAGCTTTTCATATATTGTTCTTTGCTTATTTACTTTTCCGTTGCTACTGTTACAATCACTACAAAATACCAAAAATATTACTTTTGTTATCATTACCACTACTATCATATTACTTTGCTACTAAATACTTTGCCGCAGATACGAAGTTATCCAGGTGTGGCTGAATTGACAGCTCAGTTGCAAATACTTGAGAATATTCTTTGGCTCCCCTTGTGTCGAATCAATAAATTTCTGTGAATACTCTACCCACGAAATCTGTTGCGATCCCCTATACTTGTGGGTTATCAAGACTATTTTCTGGTGCCGTTGCCGGGGAGGATAGCTCTATTCTTTGAGTCACTTGGGATTTATATCTGCTGGTCACTATGAAGAACTTGAAAGACGCTAAGACAACAATTTATCCCTCAACTACGAGGGAAGGAAAGGAACTGCCATCTAGCTCTGCACTTGATTCACCTTCTGTTTTGAGTAAGCTTGTGACACCTAAACCTGCTTCTGCTATTCGTTCTGATATGTCGCATGTTATTGATGATGCCACTTCTGCTATGCATGATACTTGTGATGAAACTACTTCTATGCTTGATACTACTGTGCCACTTAGTGAATTTCTTGATGAACAATTTGCTAGGGCTAGAGAGAAAGAAATTATTGAAACTGATTATATTGATGAAAGTGATGATGAAGACTTTCCTGTTATTCCTCAGGGTTATGTTTTTGATCAAGGAGCTTCTCTAGCTATTTTAGCTTGCAAAGATAGATATGATCTCAAGAGGTTATTAGCTAAATGGAATCAGCAATCCCTTAAAGATAAAATGAAACCTGGCCCTGCTTTTGCTACTTCACCTATCTGTGTTGCCGATAAGGATTATGAATTCTCTGTTGATCTTGATAATTTTACTTTGGTTGAATCTGATCCTATTCATGGTTATGAATCTCAAACTGTTGTGGCACATCTTACTAAATTAAATGATATAGCCACCTTGTTCACTAATGATGAGAAATCTCACTACCTTTATATCCTTAAAATATTTCCGTTCTCATTAAAGGGTGATGCTAAGATATGGTTTAATTCTCTTGATCCTCGTTGTGTGCGTAGTCCCCAAGATATGATTTATTACTTCTCTGCTAAATATTTCCCTGCTCATAAGAAACAAGCTGCTTTAAGGGATATATATAATTTTGTGCAAATTAAAGAAGAGAGTCCCCCACAAGCTTGGGGGAGGCTTCTCAAGTTACTTAATACTTTGATTGATCATCCTCTTAAGAAAAATAAAGTACTTGATATATTTTATAATGGACTAACCAATGCTTCCAGAGATTACCTGGATAGTTGTGCTAGTTCTGTTTTCAGGGAAAGAACACCGGATGAAGCTGAAATTCTATTGAATAATATGTTGACAAATGAAAATAATTGGACACTTCCGGAGCCGGCTCCTGAGCCTATTCCTAAACCAACTCCAAAGAAGAGATGTGTTCTATTTCTCAGTCCTGAAGGTATGCAAGAGGCAAAGAAATCTATGAAAGAAAAGGGTATTAAAGCTGAAGATATTAAGAATTTACCTCCTATTGAAGAAATACACGGTCTTAATTTACCGCCTGTTGGAGAAACATATGATCTTAATCCATTACCTACTGAAGAACCTCATGGTCTTGATAACCCAACACAGGTAGTAAAGGTAAATTCTCTCTATAGATTTGATGAAGGTGATATTCCTCACTATAAGTCTGCTAGAAAATGCTTAGAAGAGTTTGATAATTTTATTGTCAAACAAGAAAACTTCAATGCTTATTTTGGTAGACAATTGAAATTCAATTCCGATACGCTTGAACACTTGGGTAATTATGGCTAATGTTAGAGGTGAACTTAAACTCATTAGTAAACATGCTTCTATGGTTACCACTCAAGTAGAACAAGTACTTAAAGCTCAAAATGATTTGCTCAATGAAATGAATAGTAAGAAAAAATGATTATGTTGTTAGAGTGGCTACTAGAACTGGTAGAATGACTCAGGAACCTTTGTATCCTGAAGGCCACCCTAAGAGAACTGAGCAAGATTCTCAGATAGGACTTCTAAAAAGAAGAAAAAGAAAAATGATAGGACTTTGCATGCTTCTAGTGAACCTATTGCTGAACCACCTGAGAATCCAAATGATATTTCTATTTCTGATGCTGAAACACAATCTGGTAATGAACATGAAACTAGTGAAAATGTTAATGATGATGTTCATGGTGATGCTCAACCTAGCAATGATAATGATGTAGAAATTAAACCTGTTGTTGATCTTGATAACCCACAAGAAAAGAATCAACGTTATGATAAGAGAGACTTTGTTGCTAGGAAACATGGTAAAGAAAGGGAACCATGGGTTCAGAAACCCATGCCTTTTCCTCCCAAACCATCCAAGAAAAAGGATGATGAGGATTTTGAGCGCTTTGCTGAAATGATTAGACCTATCCGTTTGCGTATGCGATTAACTAATATGCTCACAATGAATCCTTATGCTAAGTATATGAAAGATATTGTTACTAATAAAAGAAAGATACCAGAAGCTGACATTTCCACCATGCTTGCTAATTATACTTTTAAGGGTGGAATACCTAAGAAACTAGGAGATCCAGGAGTACCAACTATACCATGCTCCATTAAAAAATACTATGTTAAAACTGCTTTATGTGATCTTGGAGCCGGTGTTAGTGTTATGCCTCACTCTTTATATTGTAGACTTGATTGGAATAAGTTGACACCTACTGAAATATCTTTGCAAATGGCTGATAAATCAACTGCTATACCTGTCGGTATTTGTGAGGATGTGCCTGTCGTGGTTGCAAACGTTACTATTTTAACGGACTTTGTTATTCTTGATATTCCCGAGGACGATAGTATGTCTATTATTCTTGGAAGACCCTTTTTGAATACTGTAGGGGCTGTTATTGATTGCAACAAAGGCAATGTCACTTTTCATGTTAATGGTAATGAGCATACGGTACACTTTCCGAGGAAACAACATCAAGTTCATAGTATCAACTCTATTGGAAAAATTCCATCGATTATTTTTGGAGGTTTTGAATTTCCTCTTCCTACTGTCAAGAATAAATATGATATTCTTATTATTGGGGATGTGCATATCCCCGTTGAGGTAACATAGTGTTATTCGAAATTTCTCCGGTTTCATGCGATTCGGAATGGGTTTGTTAACAAGACTTGATCAACCTTGTTAGTGGATTCCTTTTGATCAGCATGAGATGGATGAAACTAGAAGGCACAACCTTCTGTACCCTCTTTCTACTTTCTGTTATTTAGTTGAAATTAAGTAAAATATAGTATTTTTCTGTCTGTTTTTTGATTTATCCGTGCAATATAAAAATACCCCTGAGGGAGTCCTAGATTAGGGGGTGTCCGGATGGCTGGACTACACCTTCAGCCGAACTCCTGGACTATGAAGATAAGAGATTGAAGACTTCGTCCCGTGTCCGGAAGGGACTTTCCTTGGCGTGGAAGGCAAGCTTGGCGATGCGGATATTTAAATATCCTACCATTGTAACCGACTTTGTGTAACCCTAACCCTCTCCGGTGTCTATATAAACTGGAGGGCTTTAGTCCATAGGACAACATATAACAATCATACCATAGGCTAGCTTCTAGGGTTTAGCCTCCTTGATCTCGTGGTAGATCTACTCTTGTACTACCCATATCATCAATATTAATCAAGCAGGACATAGGGTTTTACCTCCACCAAGAGGGCCCGAACCTGGGTAAAACATTGTATTCCTTGTCTCCTGTTACCATCCGCCTAGACGCACAGTTCGGGACCCCCTACCCAAGATCAGCCGGTTTTGACACCGACATTGGTGCTTTCATTGAGAGTTCCTCTGTGTCGTCGCTTTTAGGCCCGATGGCTCCTCCGATCATCAATAACGACGCAGTCCAGGGTGAGACTTTTCTCCCCGGACAGATCTTCGTCTTCGGCGGCTTTGCACTGCGGGCCAATTCGCTTGGCCATCTGGAGCAGATCGAAAGCTACGCCCCTGGCCATCAGGTCAGATTTGGAAGTTTAAACTACATGGTTGACGTCCGCGGGGACTTGATGTTCGACGGATTCGAGCCACAGCCGAGTGCGCAAAACTGTCACAATGGGCATGATTTAGCGCTGCCACCGAACAGTGCCCTGGAGGCTGCACACGCATCGTTCCGACCCTCGATTCGGAACCAACTACGCCGATCGAGGATGAGTGGTTGGACGCCGCCTCGGGGGCTGTGATCCCAACGGCGATCGAGCCGAACACCAGCCCCGCACTCCGCAAGGCCCGTGACTCCGAGGGGCCGGACTCCTCTCCGGACTCCGAGCCCTCCGCGCCCCTGCCGATCGAATCCGATTGGGCGCCGATCATGGAGTTTACCGCTACGAACATCTTTCAGCACTCGCCCTTTGGCGATATTCTGAAGTCATTAAAGTCTCTCTCTTTATCAGGAGAGCCCTGGCCGGACTGCGGTCAGCAAGGTTGGGTACGGACGATGAAGAAATTCAAACCCCACCCACCACCCATTTGGTAGCAACTGTCGATAATTTAAATGACGTGCTCAATTTCGACTCCGAAGACATCGACGGTATGGACGACGATGCAGGAGACGCACATGAACCAACGCCTATAGGGCATTGGACAGCCACCTCATCTCATGATGTGTACATGGTGGATACACCTAAAGGAAGCGATGACGAGGAACACAGGGATGCAACGAGGGATCGTTCTCTCGAAAAGCAATCAAAGCGGCGGCGTAAACGCCGCTCCAAGCCCCGCCTCGATAAAGACAGCAGCCATACAGACCCAGCCATAGAGCAGGATGAGCCGGCGGACGACGAGCATGCCTTAGAGCAACCGTCCGAACAGGGCAACTCGGATAAACAAACCGAACAACCCGTCCCCGGCATAAATGGCATTCCGGACGACCTTACACCGGATAAGCTCATGGAGCAGAAGAACCTCCACAAAAGGCTCGTTGCTACTGCACGTAGCCTGAAAAAGTAGAAGCGGAAGCTCAAAACTGCGGAAGACGCACTCAGAATCAGATGGAGCAAAGTACTCAACACCGCAGACAAATACGGCGGCAGTCGCCGCACAAAAAGCTATCTGAAGCGAAAGCTGCTGCCGGAGTTCGACGAGGAGGCCTTAGAGCCCCTGCAGTCAAAAAGTAAGAAAGCCACCCGGTCGGATAGACGACCCCATGGCCAGCACGGAGCGGCAAGCGGCGCCGCACACAAGCCGGCACGCGATCCACTCAAGGATTTGCATCAAAAAGATGGCCCAGCCAGATCTATTTATGGGCCAAGAAAGCAAGCTCTCGTAAGCAATGCAACAAAACCAGTATCCGAACATCACGGCACACCCAAATACAGGGGTGCCGCACACCCCCTATGTTTCACCGACGAGGTCCTGGATTATGAATTTCCAGCAGGATTCAAGCTCGTAAACATAGAGGCGTACAACGGAACAACAGACACTGGAGTCTGGATCGAGGATTATATCCTCCAGATACATATGGCTAGAGGAGATGACCTCCATGCCATAAAATACTTACCCCTCAAGCTTAAAGGGCCAGCCTGGCATTGGTTCAAAAGCCTTCCCGAAAACACAATTAGAAGTTGAGAAGAGCTCGAGGACGCTTTCAAAGCAAATTTTCAAGGGACCTATGTCCGCCCTCCGGATGCAGACGATCTCAGTCACATAACTCAACAGCCTGGAGAGTCAGCTCGGCAATTCTGGAATAGATTTCTTACTAAAAAGAATCAGATAGTCGACTGTCCGGACGCCGAAGCCTTAGCAACTTTTAAGCATAGCGTCCGAGTTGAATTGCTCGCCAGACACCTCGGCCAAGAAAAGCCAAGAACAATGGCCGCATTAACCAGCCTCATAACCCGCTTTTGCGTAGGAGAGGACAGCTGGTTGGCAAGATGTAGCACCAGCGACCCAAGTACATCCGAAACTAGGGATGGAAACGGGAAACCGCGACGCAGCAAGGACCGGCGCCAGACTAAGGAAAACAGTCCGAAGAGCACGGCAGTCAATGCCGGATTCAAAAGCTCGCGGCAGAATCAGAAAAAGCCGCCCCTCAAAGATAATAGGGACGAGCTATCCAACTTAAAAAAAATCTTGGATAAGATATGTCAGATACACAGTACTCCCGGGAAGCCTGCAAACCATACCCACAGAGATTGCTGGGTTTTTAAGCAATCCGGCAGACTCAACGCCGAACACAAGGGGCTCGACACACCAAGTGAAGACGATGACGAACCCCAAAAGCAGAGCACCAGGAAACAAAAGAATTTTCCACAAGAAGTAAAAACAATAAACTTACTTCACATAACAAAACGAGCGGCGCCCATAAAGTTATGCGCCATACGGCCTATCCCAAAGGAGTCTCGCCACTGGTTGTCAAAACCAATCATCTTCGATCATCTGGATTACTCTAGAAGTATCAGGAACGCAGGCTAGACTGCCTTGGTACTCGATCCAATAATCGGCGGACTCCAGTTTACAAATGTCCTGATGGACGGCGGCAACGGTCTAAACCTGATATAACAGGACACAATCCGCCACATGGGGATAGACCCAACAAAAATTTGCCACAGCAAAACCTCCTTTCAAGGGGTAAAGCCAGGTCCGGATACCCATTGCATGGGTTTTCTCCGGCTTGAAGTTATGTTCGGCTCCCTCGATAACTTCCGTCGCGAAAAGCTAAATTTTCACATCGTCTCATTCTCAAGTAGCTATCAAGCACTGCTGGGACGCGAAGCTTTCGCCCGCTTTAACGCAATACCGCATTACGCATCTCTTACGCTTAAGATGCCCGGTCCACGAGGCATCATCTCACTAAAGGGAAACATGGAATGCGCCCCCCACGCGGAAGATCGTGCGGCTGCCTTAACAGCCCCACAATAAAACGGCTTCACCAGCCAAAACATCCAAACAGGTCGTTAAGACCACGGACACGGCTAGACAAGTCCGGCATAAACATATAATTAATAAAGGCTTAATAGCCGTATACCCCTACGCTAGGGGCTCCGCACATATAAAATACGAGACAATCAAGCTCAATTTTACCCATTTCAATTTATACTTTGTTTATTTAGTATAACTCTTGTTCGGCACGACCTTTTTTCAACTAAGTTCCTCTCTTTTATAGCTGAACACCGTGCTGCAACCCGTCCAGGATACGGCACAACGGAGACACAGGCGCAGACGTGCAGCAGGGACCCGTTCCAAGGATTCTTTTCAGATTAAGACCCTGCGTAAACCTTTTTTACTGTCTCTTGTTGATACACATCCTCCGGTTTTTCGGTATAATCAAGGAGGAGACTGGCGTCTTGGCATGTGGCCACGTCAGAATTTTGCGCGTACCTAGACACTAGGGGCTTATAACTAAGGGCGTTGTCCCGCCCGCAGTCATAAAGACCGAATACCTTAGGGATTGTCCGGCGTCGCGAGTTTGGCCTTATATGCATCAGCTCCGAATCATGTCTTTGGTCAAATGTTGGGTTGCCCGGCTCTTGTGTTTTGCTGCCTTACGTTCCGTTCTATCGGCTAAGGCGGCACCAGGAGAACTACTGCGATTGTGCCCCGGTTCGGCCAGGCGAGCACCTCAGTAGAGAAAGCCGAAAACTGACTATCATGATATAGCGTGAGACTGGTCAACCACTCGATGACTCACCGGAATCTATAGGATTCCTCCGCATTAACGAAGGGTCGTTTCCCGGCCAGGCACATATGCGCCCCGAATTCGGGCGAGCGCAGGCGCCACCAGGGGCTATCTAAGTAGCCTCACTATCAAGCTCCTATGGCTAAGTGAAAGTGATAAAGCATTATAGTCCGATTGCCTAGCTCGCTGTGCTATCACCTCCTTTGTAGGACCAAGACGTTGGATCAAGTGTGAAAATGCACCTTCTGCGAACACCCCCGCACTATTTGCGTGGGGGCTGAAGCCGACGACTGCCATCTTTCAGATTATATATATATCTTAAAACGGCCGCACAGGAGGTGTTACAAATACTTGAAGGCACAAGTATAAAAGGCTTCTACAATTTATCAAAATATTGTTTTACAATAAAATATGCTATTCGAACATAGCATCCTTCGATCACTGCGTCTCTATTACACGAGCGCCTTGAAGGACTTCCTGAAAATAGTGCTCGGCAGGTACTCGGCTTTTGTCCGAATCTCGGGATGCAACAATGGTGGTCTCCATCTCCGCCCAGTATGTCTTGACACGGGCAAGAGCCATCCGTGAAATCCTCCATGCATGCTGACCTCTTCATTGCATTAATACGCGGAACCGCACCAAGGAACTGCTGCACCAAGCTGAAATAACTCTTCGGCTCCGATCTCTCCGGCCATAGATGACTCATGACGCACTTCATGGCGAGTCCGGACAACCTATTCAGCTCGGCCCATTCGGCCAGATGATCGGCCACTGACAGTGGACGCTCTGGATTGTGGAACTGCGACCAGAAGAGTTTCTCCACTTCGCGATCTTCTTGATCTCGAAAGTGTTCGGTCGCATCAGCAGCACTTGCCGCCAAATCCAGATAGGTGTCCGCCGTACTCCACAATCGGTCCAGCGGAGCATGCTTAGGATCACAAAACTTCCTCCGCAGCATAAAGGGCTTTCCAGCCGTGATCTCTCCGGCCTGACGCGGCTCCTCCTTCGCAGCTCTCATCGCAGAGCGAGCGTCCTTGGCATCGGCAACGGCCTTCTCCAAGTCCGTCTGTTCCGCCCGGTCTTCTTTTTCCAGAAGCCTGCAACGGTCAGCAGCGCTCTTTAGCTTCACGGCCATCTCGGCCATCTCTTTCTTGCTTCGGCAGTGAGCAGCCTGTTCGGCTCTCAGCTCTTCAAGGGCCTTCTCGGCAGCCGCATCATTTTTTTTGGCTTGCTCCTTGGCTCGGGCAAGTTCCGCCCGAAGACTCTCCATGGCAGCCGCACCATCTGCATCAAGCACACACAAAGTAAGATACTGGCATAAGATCCTCTTACCAGGTGCCACCGGAGGGGTTACATACCTTGTGCCTCATCAAGCCGCTTGTTAACAAGCACGATGTCGGCCTCTGCCACGTCAAGTTGCCGCTTTAGCTCGGCAAATCCATCAGTCCGGCTGGACGCCGGACAATTCGTCACCTACATACGAAGACGGCATTTTAGACCTGGGGTTATGATCCTCTGCGCGCCGTCAATTTTGACAACGCACAGAGTCTCAGGGGCTACTATGTGCACAGGGCGCATCTTGTTTATGCGCCACTGTTAAAAAAGGGTGCGTTATTCTGCGTACCTCAAAACCCGTCAGTAAACTTCTGACGGCCTCGTGCAATCCTCTTTCCGCGGACGAAACCCTCTTAATCACCGTGACCATCAATGCACGATGCTCCTCTGAGATAGATGCTCGCCCTAGCAGATCCTTCAGCTCCTCTGACCGGGCACCGGACGGTGCCGGACTCGTCCTATGGCCTTTTTTGAAGGACGGGCGCGGAGAACCTTGGGGGCCATATGGCTGCCTTCCGGCCCTGCCGGATTCGGAGAAACCCTCTGCGACGATACCTCAGGGTCGCCCGCCTCTCTAGGTGTTTCGGCAGGGGGAGGCATTCCGCTCTCCATCAACTCCGGAAGAAGATCCCCGACGAGCTCTGCTGAGAAGGGCTGAGGTCCGAACTACAAGGTAAATTTTCGGTTACTCTTCTCGGATATAAAACAAGGATTCTTCTCAAAGAAAAAACCTCTCTCTACTTACGGCTCAGTGGAGGGCTGGCCCCCTTGAGGGCATAGTTCGGCTGAGGTATCCCCCGGCGCAGGATCCACTGTCGAAGATTTCTTCCCCCGTTTTGAGGCCATGGTCTCCGGGTCTTTAGAGGCGGTCCTCTTCTTTCCCTGAGGAAAGGAATTTTCTATTCCTTCCCTCCGAACAGCTTCCTTCGAGGAGGCCGTAGTTTCCTCCCCCCCCCCTCACTTTCCTTCAAAGGCACAATCTTCAACATCCTGACCAGCACGGGATCCGGCGTGGTCTCGGGGAGGGGAGTCGGACACCTGATAAGCTTTGCTTTCGCTATCCACTCCTGTTTAAAGAACAGCTCTTTAGAGGCAAGTTTTATGACAAATATACGGATAGTGAGTCCTGGCACAAGGCTACTTACTTTAGTATCTGGGCGATTGCAGCTCAGACCTGCGTCCTCGGTCAAGTCCGGACACGTTGCTTGTGGTCCAAAGAACAAATTATACATCTCCGCGGGCGTTGCACCCATGAAATGCTGGAGAGCTCGCGGTCCCTCCGGATTAAACTCCCACAGGCGAAGGGAGCGATGTTTGCTGGGCAGGGTTCGGCGGATCAGCATGACCTGTGTCACTTTGACCAGGCTGAGGTCTCTTTCTAAGAGATCCCTGATGCGGCCCTGCAACAAGGGCACGTCCTTGGATGACCCCCAGTCAAGTCCTCTATTGACCCATGATGCTAGCTGTGGGGGGACCCGAGCGGAAGGCAGGTGTCGCCACCCACTTGGTGCCCCTGGGAGCGGTGATATAGAACCACTCTCGTTGCCATAAGCTGAACTCCTCTTGAAAAGAGCCCTCGAGCCATGGAGCATCAGCATTCTTGCTTATAACAGCGCCTCCGCACTCTGCGTGCCGCCCCTCGATCATCTTTGGCACTACTTTAAAGGTCTTGAGCCATAGTCCGAAGTGGGGATTAACACGGAGGAAGGCTTCGCACACGACGATGAAAGAGGAAATATGGAGGATGGACTCTAGAGCTAAATCGTGAAATTCCAACCCATAATAAAACATGAGCCCCCTCACGAAGGGATCCATTGGGAAGCCTAGCCCCCGAAGGAAGTGAGACATGAACACCACGCTCTCACCAGGCCTGGGAGTGGGAATGACCTGCCCTTGAGCAGGCAACCTATGCGAGATTTCGCCGGTCAAGAACCTGGCCTCTCTCAGCTTTAGCACGTCCTCCTCCGTAACGGAAGAGGGCGGCCATCGGCCTTGAAGGTCGGAACCGGACATTGTCGAAGATCCGAAGCGCCCGAAATTTGGAGCCTTGGGTGTTGGAACTCGAGGTGAAGGGCGAAATCGTTTGAGATTGAAAGAAAGGAGTAAGGCCTTGGTCTCTTTATAACAGGTTGAATACCAAGGGCCCTCCCCGTAACCGTTTGGGACTCGCCTTTAATCGAGAGGACATGCCAACGGGCACGATTGGGCTACCCACGTCCGTATTGATGAGAATCCCGTAAATAAAGGGGCCACGATCTCTGCTTTGACAAGACGTGCCAAGGAAACCGCCTCGCATATCGCGCTGATGTTGGGGAGTAAAAACGATTTGAATAAAGACTTGGCCGTGGTGTGATGTCACGCTACGGAATACGTCAGCAAATTAGATTTGTGTAAATATTATTCTCTCTACGGCAATATGTGGAAACTTATTTTCCAGAGCCGGACACTATCCTTAGTGTTTAAAATCTTCTATGAAGTGTTTGGAGGAGGAACCCGCCTTGCAATTGTTGGAAATATGCCCCAGAGGCATTAATAAAAGCATTATTATTATATTTCCTTGTTCATGATAATTGTCTTTATTCATGCTAAAATTGTGTTATCCGGAAATCGTAATACATGTGTGAATAATAGACACCAACATGTCCCTAGTAAGCCTCTAGTTGACTAGCTCGTTGATCAACAAATAGTCCTGGTTTCCTGACTATGGACATTGGATGTCATTGATAATGAGATCACATCATTAGGAGAATGATGTGATGGACAAGACCCAATCCTAAACATAGCACAATATCGTATAGTTCGCTTGCTAGAGTTTTCCAATGTCAAGTATCATTTCCTTAGACCATGAGATCGTGTAACTCCCGGATACCGTAGGAGTGCTTTGGGTGTGCCAAACGTCACAGCGTAACTGGGTGACTATAAAGGTATACTGCGGGTATCTCCGAAAGTGTCTATTGGGTTGACACGGATCGAGACTGGGATTTGTCACTCCGCATGACGGAAAGGTATCACCGGGCCCACTCGGTAATGCATCATCATAATGAGCTCAATGTGATCAAAGTGTTTGATCACGGGATCATGCATTACGGTACGAGTAAAGTGACTTGCCGGTAACGAGATTGAACAAGGTATTGGGATACCGACGATCGAATCTCGGGCAAGTAAAATACCGATTGACAAAGGGAATTGCATACGGGATTAATTGAATCCTCGACATCGTGGTTCATCCGATGAGATCATCGTGGAGCATGTGGGAGCCAACATGGGTATCCAAATCCCGCTGTTGGTTATTGCCCGAGAGCCGTCTCGGTCATGTCTGCATGTCTCCCGAACCCGTAGGGTCTACACACTTAAGGTTCGGTGACGCTAGGGTTGTGAAGATATGTATATGCGGTAACCCGAATGTTGTTCGGAGTCCCGTATGAGATCCCGGACGTCATGAGGAGTTTCGGAATAGTCCGTAGGTAAAGAATTATATATAAGATGTGCTGTTTCGGCCATCAGGACAAGTTTCGGGGTCATCGGTATTGTACCGGGACCACTAGAAGGGTCCCGGGGGTCCACCGGGTGGGGCCACCCATCCCAGAGGGCCCCATGGGCCAAAGTGGGGAGGGGAACCAGCCCATAGTGGGCTGGTGCGCCCCCCTAGGCCCACCCCATGCGCCTAGGGTTGAAACCCTAGGGGTGGGGGGGCGCCCCACCTTGGCTTGGGGGCCACTCCAGCCCTTGGCCGCCGCCCCCCCCTAGGAGATCCAATCTCCTAGGGCCGGCGCCCCCCCTAGGGGGCTATATATATGAAGGGGGGAGGGGGCAGCCACAACTGAGTCCTGGCGCCTCCCTCTCTCCCTGCTACACCTCTTCCTCTCGTAGTACACGGCGGAGCCCTGCTGCTGCGACGCCCTGCATCCACCACCACGCCGTCGTGCTGCTGGATATTCATCAACCTCTCCTTCCCCCTTGCTGGATCAAGAAGGAGGAGATGTCACGCTGACCGTACGTGTGTTGAACGCGGAGGTGCCGTCCGTTCGGTGCTAGGATCTCCGGTGATTTGGATCACGTCGTGTACGACTACCTCATCCCCGTTATCTGAACGCTTCCGCTCGCGATCTAGAAAGGTATGTAGATGCATCCGATCACTCGTTGCTAGATGAACTCATAGATGGATCTTGGTGAAACCGTAGGAAAAATTTTGTTTTCTGCAACGTTCCCCAACAGTGGCATCATGAGCTAGGTCTATGCGTAGTTCTTCTTGCGCGAGTAGAACACAATTTGTTGTGGGCGTAGATGTTGTCAACTTTCTTGCCGCTAGTAGTCTTATCTTGCTTCAGCGGTATTGTGGGATGAAGCGGCCCGGACCAACCTTACACGTACGCTTACGTGAGACCGGTTCCACCGACTAACATGCACTAGTTGCATAAGGTGGCTGGCGGGTGTCTGTCTCTCCCACTTTAGTTGGAGCGGATTCGATGAAAAGGGTCCTTATGAAGGGTAAATAGAAGTTGACAAATCACGTTGTGGCTTTCACGTAGGTAAGAAAACGTTCTTGCTAGAACCCTAATTCAGCCACGTAAAATTTGCAACAACAATTAGAGGACGTCTAACTTGTTTTTGCAGCAAGTGCTTTGTGATATGATATGGCCAAAGTTGTGATGAATGATGAATGATATATATGTGATGTATGAGATGTTCATGCTATTGTAATAGGAATCACGACTTGCATGTCGATGAGTATGACAACCGGCAGGAGCCATAGGAGTTGTCATTATTCTTTTATGACCAGCGTGTCAATGGAAACGCCATGTAAATTACTTTACTTTATTGCTAAACGTATTAGCCATAGTAGTAAAAGTAATAGTTGGCGAGCAACTTCATGGAGACACGATGATGATGATCATGATGATGGAGATCATGGTGTCAAGCCGGTGACAAGATGATCATGGAGCCCCAAGATGGAGATCAAAGGAGCTATATGATATTGGCCATATCATGTCACTTTTCTTAATAGATTGCATGTGATGTTTATCATGTTTTGCATCTTGTTTACTTAGAACGATGGTAGTAAATAAGATGATCCCTCATAATAATTTCAAGAAAGTGTTCCCCCTAACTGTGCACCGTTGCGACAGTTCATTGTTTCGAAGCACCACGTGATGATCGGGTGTGATAGATTCTAACATTCACATACAACGGGTGTAAGACAGATTTACACATGCAAACACTTAGGTTGACTTGACGAGCCTAGCATGTACAGACATGGCCTCGGAACATAGAAGACCGAAAGGTCGAGCATGAGTCGTATAGAAGATACGATCAACATGAAGATGTTCACCGATGTTGACTAGTCCGTCTCACGTGATGATCGGACACGTCCTAGTTGACTCGGATCATGTTATACTTAGATGACTAGAAGAGGGATGTCTATCTAAGTGGGAGTTCGTTAATAATTTGATTAGATGAACTTAATTATCATGAACTTAGTCTAAAATATTTACAATATGTCTTGTAGATCAAATGGCCAACGTAGTCCTCAACTTCAACGCGTTCCTAGAGAAAACCAACCTGAAAGACGATGGCAGCAACTACACGGACTGGGTCCGGAACCTGAGGATCATCCTCATAGCTGCCAAGAAAGATTATGTCCTACAAGCACCGCTGGCTGACACACCTGTTCTCCCTGCAGAACAAGACGTTATGAACGCTTGGCAGGCACGTACCGATGACTACTCCCTCGTTCAGTGCGGCATGCTTTACAGCTTAGAGCTGGGGCTCCAAAAGCGTTTTGAGAGACATGGAGCATATGAGATGTTCGAATAGCTGAAAATGGTTTTCCAAGCTCATGCCCGGGTCGAGAGATATGAAGTCTCCGACAAATTCTTCAGCTGTAAGATGGAGGAAAATAGTTCTGTCAGTGAGCACATACTCACTATGTCAGGGTTACATAACCGCTTGACTCAGCTGGGAGTTAACCTCCCGGACGATGTGGTCATTGACAGAATCCTCCAGTCGCTTCCACCAAGCTACAAGAGCTTTGTGATGAACTTCAACATGCAAGGGATGGAAAAGACCATTCCTGAAGTGTTTGCTATGCTGAAATCAGCAGAGGTAGAAGTCAAGAAGGAACATCAAGTGTTGATGGTGAATAAAACCACTAAGTTCAATAAGGGCAAGGGTAAAAAGAACTTCAAGAAGGACGGCAAGGAAGTTGCCGCGCCCGGCAAGCAAGCTGCCGGGAAGAAGCCAAAGAATGGACCCAAGCCCGAGACTGAGTGCTTTTATTGCAAGGGAAGTGGTCAGTGGAAGCGGAATTTCCCCAAATACATAGCGGACAAGAAGGCCGGCAAAACAAAAGGTATATGTGATATACATGTAATTGATGTGTACCTTACCAGTACTCATAGTAGCTCTTGGGTATTTGATACCGATGCAGTTGCTCATATTTGTAACTCAAAGCAGGAGCTGCGGAATAAGCGGAGACTGGCGAAGGACGAGGTGACGATGCGCGTCGGGAATGGTTCCAAGGTCGATGTGATCACCGTCGGCACGCTACCTCTACATTTACCTACGGGGTTAGTTTTAAACCTCAATAATTGTTATTTAGTGCCAAGTTTGAGCATGAACATTGTATCTGGATCTCGTTTAATTCGAGGTGGCTACTCATTTAAATCCGAGAATAATGGTTGTTCTATTTATATGAGTGATATGTTTTATGGTCATGCTCCGATGGTTAATGGTTTATTCTTAATGAATCTCGTAGGTGATGATACACATATTCATAGTGTGAATACCAAAAGAGTTAAAGTTGATAACAATAGTCCCACATACTTGTGGCACTGCCGCCTTGGTCACATAGGTGTCAAACGCATGAAGAAGCTCCATGCAGATGGACTTTTAGAGTCTCTTTATTATGAATCATTTGACATGTGCGAACCATGCCTCATGGGTAAAATGACCAAGACTCCGTTCTCAGGAACAATGGAGCGAGCAACCAACTTATTGGAAATCATACATACTGATGTGTGCGGTCCAATGAGTGTTGAGGCTCGCGGTGGCTATCGTTATGTTCTCACCCTCACTGATGACTTGAGTAGATATGGGTATATCTACTTAATGAAACACAAGTCTGAGACCTTTGAAAAGTTCAAGGAATTTCAGAGTGAGGTTGAAAATCAACGTGACAGAAAAATCAAGTTTCTATGATCAGATCGTGGAGGAGAATACTTGAGTCACGAATTTGGCACACACTTAAGAAAATGTGGAATAGTTTCACAACTCACGCCGCCTGGAACACCTCAGCGTAATGGTGTGTCCGAACGTCGTAATCGCACTTTATTAGATATGGTGCGATCTATGATGTCTCTTACCGATTTACCGCTATCTTTTTGGGGCTATGCTTTAGAGACTGCCGCATTCACTTTAAATAGGGCTCCGTCGAAATCCGTTGAAACTACACCGTATGAATTATGGTTTGGGAAGAAACCTAAGCTGTCGTTTCTAAAAGTTTGGGGATGCGATGCTTATGTCAAGAAACTTCAACCTGAAAAGCTCGAACCCAAGTCGGAAAAATGTGTCTTCATAGGATACCCTAAAGAAACTATCGGGTATACCTTCTACCTCAGATCCGAAGGCAAGATCTTTGTTGCCAAGAATGGATCCTTTCTAGAGAAGGAGTTTCTCTTGAAAGAAGTAAGTGGGAGGAAAGTAGAACTTGATGAAGTGTTACCTCTTGAACCGGAAAATGGCGCAACTCAAGAAAACGTTCCTGAGGTGCCTGCACCGACTAGAGAGGAAATTAATGATGACGATCAAGATACTTCTGATCAAGCTCCTACTGAAATTCGTAGGTCCACAAGGACACGTTCCGCACCAGAGTGGTACGGCAACCCTGTCTTGGAAATCATGTTGTTAGACAACGGTGAACCTTCGAACTATGAAGAAGCAATGGCGGGCCTGGATTCCGACAAATGGCTGGAATCCATGAAATCCGAGATAGGATCCATGTATGAAAACGAAGTATGGACTTTGACTGACTTGCCCGTTGAGCGGCGAGCCATAGAAAATAAATGGATCTTTAAGAAGAAGACAGACGCGGATGGTAATGTGACCATCTATAAAGCTCGGCTTGTCTCTAAGGATTATCGACAAGTTCAAGGGGTTGACTACGATGAGACTTTCTCACCGGTAGCGAAGCTAAAGTCCGTCCGAATCATGTTAGCAATTGCCGCATTCTACGATTATGAGATATGGCAAATGGATGTCAAAACGGCATTCCTTAATGGTTTCCTTAAGGAAGAATTGTATATGATGCAGCCGGAAGGTTTTGTCGATCCTAAGAATGCTGACAAGGTGTGCAAGCTCCAACGCTCGATTTATGGGCTGGTGCAAGCATCTCGGAGTTGGAACATTCGCTTTGATGAGATGATCAAAGCGTTTGGGTTTACGCAGACTTATGGAGAAGCCTGCGTTTACAAGAAAGTGAGTGGGAGCTCTGTAGAATTTCTCATATTATATGTAGATGACATACTTTTGATGGGAAATGATATAGAACTCTTGGACAGCATTAAGGCCTACTTGAATAAGAGTTTTTCAATGAAGGACCTTGGAGTAGCTGCTTATATATTAGGCATCAAGATCTATAGAGATAGATCAAGACGCCTCATAGGTCTTTCACAAAGCACATACCTTGATAAGATATTGAAGAAGTTCAATATGGATCAATCTAAGAAGGGGTTCTTACCTGTGTTACAAGGTGTGAAATTGAGCTCAGCTCAATGTCCGACCACGGCAGAAGATATAGAAGAGATGAGGGTCATCCCCTATGCCTCAGCCATAGGTTCTATTATGTATGCCATGCTGTGTACCAGACCTGATGTAAACCTTGTCGTGAGTTTGGTAGGAAGGTACCAAAGTAATCCCGGCAAGGAACACTGGACAGCGGTCAAGAATATCCTGAAGTACCTGAAAAGGACTAAGGAAATGTTTCTCGTTTATGGAGGTGACGAAGAGCTCGTCGTAAAGGGTTACGTCGATGCTAGCTTCAACACAGATCTGGATGACTCTAAGTCACAAACCGGATACGTGTATATTTTGAATGGTGGGGCAGTAAGCTGATGCAGTTGCAAGCAGAGCGTCGTGGCGGGATCTACATGTGAAGCAGAGTACATGGCAGCCTCAGAGGCAGCACATGAAGCAATTTGGGTGAAGGAGTTCATCACCGACCTCGGAGTCATACCCAATGCATCGGGGCCAATCAAACTCTTCTATGACAACACTGGAGCTATTGCACTTGCCAAGGAGCCCAGGTTTCACAAGAAGACGAGGCACATCAAGCGTCGCTTCAACTCCATTCGTGAAAATGTTCAAGATGGAGACATAGATATTTGTAAAGTACATACGGACCTGAATGTAGCAGATCCGTTGACTAAACCTCTCCCTAGAGCGAAACATGATGAACACCAGAATTCCATGGGTGTTCGATTCATCACAATGTAACTAGATTATTGACTCTAGTGCAAGTGGGAGACTGTTGGAAATATGCCCTGGAGGCAATAATAAAAGCATTATTATTATATTTCCTTGTTCATGATAATTGTCTTTATTCATGCTAAAATTGTGTTATCCGGAAATCGTAATACATGTGTGAATAATAGACACCAACATGTCCCTAGTAAGCCTCTAGTTGACTAGCTCGTTGATCAACAGATAGTCCTGGTTTCCTGACTATGACATTGGATGTCATTGATAACGAGATCACATCATTAGGAGAATGATGTGATGGACAAGACCAAATCCTAAACATAGCACAAGATCGTATAGTTCACTTGCTAGAGTTTTCCAATGTCAAGTATCATTTCCTTAGACCATGAGATCGTGTAACTCCCGGATACCATAGGAGTGCTTTGGGTGTGCCAAACGTCACAACGTAACTGGGTGACTATAAAGGTATACTGCGGGTATCTCCGAAAGTGTCTGTTGGGTTGACACGGATCGAGACTGGGATTTGTCACTCCGCATGCGGAGAGGTATCACCGGGCCCACTCGGTAATGCATCATCATAATGAGCTCAATGTGATCAAAGTGTTTGATAACGGGATCATGCATTACGATACGAGTAAAGTGACTTGCCGGTAACGAGATTGAACAAGGTATTGGGATACCGACGATCGAATCTCGGGCAAGTAAAATACCGATTGACAAAGGGAATTGCATACGGGATTAATTGAATCCTCGACATCGTGGTTCATCCAATGAGATCATCGTGCAGCATGTGGGAGCCAACATGGGTACCCAGATCCCGTTGTTGGTTATTGCCCGAGAGCCGTCTCGGTCATGTCTGCATGTCTCCCGAACCCGTAGGGTCTACACACTTAAGGTTCGGTGACGCTAGGGTTGTGAAGATATGTATATGCAGTAACCCGAATGTTGTTTGGAGTCCCGGATGAGATCCCGGACGTCACGAGGAGTTTCGGAATAGTCCGGAGGTAAAGAATTATATATAGGAAGTGCTGTTTCGGCCATCGGGACAAGTTTCGGGGTCATCGGTATTGTACCGGGACCACCAGAAGGGTCCCGGGGGTCCACCGGGTGGGGCCACCCATCCCGGAGGGCCCCATGGGCCAAATTGGGGAGGGGAACCAGCCCATAGTGGGCTGGTGCGCCCCCCTAGGCCCACCCCATGCGCCTAGGGTTGAAACCCTAGGGGTGGGGGGCACCCCACCTTGGCTTGGGGGCCACTCCAGCCCTTGGCCGCCGCCCCCCTAGGAGATCCAATCTCCTAGGGCCGGCGCCCCCCCTAGGGGGCTATATATATGAAGGGGGGAGGGGGCAGCCACAACTGAGTCCTGGCGCCTCCCTCTCTCCCTGCTACACCTCTTCCTCTCGTAGTACACGGCGGAGCCCTGCTGCTGCGACGCCCTGCATCCACCACCACGCCGTCGTGCTGCTGGATCTTCATCAACCTCTCCTTCCCCCTTGCTGGATCAAGAAGGAGGAGACGTCACGCTGACCGTACGTGTGTTGAACGCGGAGGTGCCGTCCGTTCGGTGCTAGGATCTCCGGTGATTTGGATCACGTCGTGTACGACTACCTCATCCCCGTTCTCTGAACGCTTCCGCTCGCGATCTACAAAGGTATGTAGATGCATCCGATCACTCATTGCTAGATGAACTCATAGATGGATCTTGGTGAAACCGTAGGAAAAATTTTGTTTTCTGCAACGTTCCCCAACAGCAATGCCGAAGACAATCTGCGCGTCGGACTCGTCGTCATTGAAGCCTGGTTCATGGCCTACTGAGGGAGTCCTGGATTAGGGGGTGTCCGGATGGCTGGACAATACCTTCTGCCGGACTCCTGGACTATGAAGATACAAGATAGAAGACTTCGTGCCGTGTCCGGAAGGGACTTTCCTTAGCGTGGAAGGCAAGCTTGGCATTGCGGATATTTAAATCTCCTACCATTGTAACCGACTTTGTGTAACCCTAACCCTCTCCGGTGTCTATATAAACCGGAGGGCTTTAGTCCGTAGGACAACATATAACAATCATACCATAGGCTAGCTTCTAGGGTTTAGCCGCCTTGATCTCGTGGTAGATCTACTCTTGTACTACCCATATCATCAATATTAATCAAGCAGGATGTAGGGTTTTACCTCCACCAAGAGGGCCCGAACCTGGGTAAAACATTGTGTCCCTTGTCTCCTGTTACCATCCGCCTAGACGCACAGTTCGGGACCCCCTACCCGAGATCCGCCGGTTTTGACACTGACAACCCTGAAAAATAAAATTCTCCAAATGCCCTGAAAATGGAATATGATTTTTTTCTAGAATTTTTGTGAATATCTGGCACTGAGAGCACAGCAGGAGGGGCAAGCACCTGGCCACGAGGGTGGAGGGCGCGCCTTGCCCCCAGGGCGCGCCCCCCTGCCTTGTGGGCCCACTGTGGCCCTCCTCCACTTGTCCCTCCACCCATACACTCCTTGTTCCGCCCACAAACACCAATATCCAGCTCCAGCACGAGTTCTAGCTCATTTTGCTGCGATTTTCGATCTCCTTGCTCAAATCACTTCTCACAATACTGCTTGGGGAGATTGTTCCTTGGTATGTGACTCCTCCATTGGTCCAATTAGTTTTTGTTCTAGTGCTTTATTCATTGCAAATTTGTGCTGCCTAGGTGACCATGTTCTTCAGCTTGCATGTCAAATTTATATGGTTCCAAGTAGTTCTAATGTTTGATGTAGGCACTAGGCACTTGTAGGAGTAGTTGCTATCAATTTTATTGAGTTTGGTTCACTTTTATTTGAAGTTACTAAAAAATTTAGAAATTTTCAAAAAATAATGAAGAGATTTTTGAGGGGCTCATCGAGCCGAATCTCAAAGGAAAAGCAGAATGAAGAAGCACAGAGGCCCAAATATAATTTGCCTCCCGCGGAGGTCCGGCCGTGTGAATGTCCTTCCGATGATTTCTTGAGAGAAGCCGGGATTTATGATGATTTCTATTCATTGGCTGAGAATGCTGGCCTCACCGACTTCCTCCGCGACCAACGTTATCAGTATCTCTTACTCACCAATACTTTTGTGCAGAACTTCTACTATTTTCCTAAAGAAAAACCTCCTTTAGTAGAGTTTCATTTATATGATGTTGTTAAAAAAATTCCACTAGAAGAATTTTGCAAGGTTTGCAAAATACCTTTCGAGGGTACATTAGATGAACCACATCGTAAAGATGTGGACGGGTTTATTGACACCATTACTATGGGGGAAACTAGGAAGGTTTCCGATGCAAGAATCACTAGCATACATTTTCCTGTTTTACGCTACTTTGCTATATTCCGATAACTCTGTTAGTATGGGCGGTATTATTGCTAAACGGTTAAGTTTGAACCGTACTAAGGGTCCCATCTTTGGAGGTATTTATGCTTCACGCCTTGCTGCACATTATAACGTACCTATTAGGCTCTATGAGAAAGAAGAAAAATTGCTGCCCAATGCTTATTTAGATTATAAAAGTATGGTAGCGCATGATTTCATTGTTAAGAATAGGGAAGGGGAGCTTAAATACAAATTGTTCTTTGATAAACATCACTCTGAGACTATTACCTTGCCTGCTCCTTCCTTGTTTAATTTATCTGAAGGTCCGTATCTCGTTCCGTGGGCGGCCATTCAAGCTTAGCGGAACCCTACACCAGCCCGGAGCCAAAACCACAATTTGAGCCTCCACGACAGTCTGATTACTTTTGGGATCCGGAGATGGCTGCCGGCCAGTGGCAGTCAGAGTCCTCTTCATCTCAGTATGACCCCAGCTACACCTACGGGTATCCGCCAGGCCATCCTTGGCAATAAACCAACTTAGGCCAAAACTCTAAGAATGGAGGAGTACGTATTTCTCACCGACATTACATTTATGTTCACATACACTCATTGCTAGATGTCGGTGCTCATACTCTTTCACTGTAATATCCATGCTAGTTTATTTTCCTTTTTCCTGCTTTCTTCTTGTGTGTTTGATAAACCTTAAGAAAAACCAAAAAAATAGTGTAGCTTTTAGTTAGTTTACTTTCTTGTTGTAGTAGTAATAATTAAAAAGAAAACCCAAAAAGATTTCCCGTTCTTCTTTTGCTTGTTGGGAGCTTTCCCGTGTAAATAGTTTTTATTTCTTTTCTTTTCTTTGGGGGTCGATAGGAGAAGACCATGATTAAATTGTTGAAGTGGCTCTTATATGCATTATTGTTGATTTAAACAAGAGCCCATATTTCCTTGTCTTCTCCTGTTTATTGAATGCTCGCAGATTCCAGCTTAGTCCAATGCACGTGCACTCTTATTAGTATTCACATCGTTCGCTCGTGCAAGTGAAAGGCAATTATGACGATATATGATGGACTGACTGAGATGGGAGAAGCTGGTACGAACTCGACCTCTCTTGTTTTTGTAAATATGATGAGTTCATCGTTCCTGATTCGGCTTATTATGAATAAACATGTTTGCAATGACAATTAGAGATCATAGTTGCTTATGCCATGCTTGATTAACTATGAGTTATAATGGTTTATCTTGCGTGCCAACATGCTATTAAAATGGTTGTGATGTGGTATAGTGGGGTGGTATCCTCCTTTGAATGATTTAAGTGACTCGACTTGGCACATGTTCACACATGTAGTTGAAACAAATCAACATAGCCTTCATGATATTTATTCCTACTCATGCTTGCACTCAATGTTTATTAATTTTAATGCATGTTCATGACTGTTGTTGCTCTCTAGTTGGTCGCTTCCCAGTCTTTTGCTAGCCTTCACTTGTACTAAGCGGGAATACTGCTTGTGCATCCAATCCTTTAAACCCCAAAGTTATTCCATATGAGTCCACTATACCTTCCTATATGCGGTATCTACCTACCGTTCAAAGTAAATTTGTATGTGCCAAACTCTAAACCTTCAAATAAACATTCTGTTTTGTATGCTCGAGTAGCTCATGTATCAACTAGGGTTGTCAGTATCTTCCATGCTAGGTGGGTTATTCTCAAGAGGAGTGGACTCCGCTCCTCACTCACGAGAAAATGGCTGGTCATCGGGATGCCCAGTCCCATGCTTTATGCAAACTAAGTCAAAATAATTGCAAACAAAACTCCCCCTGGGACTGTTGCTAGTTGGAGACACTCGTTGTTTCGAGCATGGATTGATGCTTGTTGGTGGATGGGGAGTATAAACTTTACCATTCTGTTTGGGAACCGCCTATAATATGTGTAGCATGGAAGATATCGCCATCTCTTAGTTGTTATGTTGATAATGAAAGTATGCCGCTCAAAATATTATTTATCCCTATCTCAAAACCGAGCTCTGGCACCTCTACAAATCCCTGCTTCCCTCTGCGAAGGGCCTATCTATTTACTTTTATGTTGAGTCATCACCCTCTTATTAAAAAGCACTAGCTAGAGTGCGCAGCTGTCATTTGCATTCATTACTATTAATTTATATTGGGTATGACTATGACTGGATCTCTTTTACCAGGAATTACAATGTCTAGTTAGTCCTTGATCTTTAAAGGTGCTCTGCATTTTTGTTTTGCGGTCTCAGAAAGGGCTAGCGAGATACCATCTTGTTATATCATATTATGATTTACTGTCCTTGAGAAGTGCTTCATCTGTGCTGTTTTAAATATTTCCTTTCCTTTTTTTCGAGCAAACAGGAATGCTAGCATTTAGTTATCCTCTTGTCTTTGCACAACAGGATCATCCTCCTCTGAAGAAGAATATGGAGTACGTGAAATGACTAGTTCCGATTATGCCAGGATGAAGAAGCCCTGTCTATCTTCTCATCAGAAGGAGCAGTTGAAGGATGGTTATATTACCCCCCACAAGACCAAACTAACTTCAGCTCAGAAGGACTGAAAAATCTCCATTTTCTTGCTGTGATGCGCGAGTACAATGTTGTTCTAGGATTCTTTCCCATGAGTTCCATTTTTCTAAAAGTGTGCTCTACATGGACCATGTAGGTGCCTGTTTAAACTGTCAATTCATAGTACAGTTTGCTTTATACTAATAACTTTTGTTGTATTTGTGCAAACAGGGGTACTCAGCTTGATTTCAATGGGAACTGCACAAAATGTTCATGAATACATTGAATCATTCATTTCCACCACAAGAAAGGAGGTGCCGATAAGTTCAAGGCGTTGCAACATATAAGGGCGAAATCTTACAAGCTACGCGCGAATTTGGTTGATTTTGGTGGAACTGCACAAAAAGAACAGCTGGTTTATTTAGCACGAGGTGCCATGTCAATGTCCGAACTGATGGCAAACCCTGCCCATTCCACAATCGTAGGCATTTGATATTTTGGGATGGGAAAACCTTGTCAAATTTTGCTCATTGATTTTAGCAAGAAGACATGCGTTTGATATTTTCGAATGGGATGCCCTTTGCTTTCAGCAGCGTCGATCCATTTTTTCTTTATTCTTTAGTTGTAAAGTAAATATTGGCTCTGACATGTGAATCGCTGAGATGCATAATCATCGATTGTTTTGAATGTTCTCTATGAATTGCCAGGCCTGTGTGTTTGATTGCAATCTACAGGAACGCTAAAAAGCTGCTCAAACTCTTTGTCCTCCTTCTATTCCTTTTTACTTTGCACATTGTGAAAGTGCATACTTTTTTCTATAAGATTGGTCAAAGTAGAGATACTTTGACTGCAGACAAAACTTGTATGCAGACTAGAAAGGACCGGAGGGAGTACATGTGAAATTGCTGCAAACGAGGTGATCACCCTGGGAATAATGCTAGTACGTATTGTTTTGCATGTTCATCCAATGCAAGTGATACAAGAATTTGAACTAATCGAAATAAATTCATTCATACATGGTCAGATTTCATATAAACATGTCGGATTTCATTACATTTCATACATTCTTCAACTAAAAAGGGGTGCGCTGGAGGTATAATTAATTAACCGAAGCTACCCACCTGTGTCCGGCTGAGCCGAACAGAAGCTTCAGTGACTTAACTGCAGGTGCAGTTGCATAACTGACATGTGGCCCGGATGCCTGTTGGGCCCACGTGTCAGTCAGCCAACTGCACCAGCAGTTAAGTAGAAGCAACGTCCTTCTCCAACATAGCTCTCAGACTCCACGTCCCCGCCAAGAACCTAACCGGCCGTCAGTGGTCAACCCGCCTAGCTTGTCATAGCGATTAGGGCATCTCCAATGGTTGTAAGATAGTTGTTGGTAGACTTTGCCACATAGGATTTTTGATGATGTGTCATATAATAAATGAGGGAAGAGAGGAAGGTTGTATGTACATGAACCAACATCCCTTGCACAAGCTCCAATGTAGAATGAGATAGCACCTTATTTATTATCTCACATCCTATTAGGAAAACTAGATACAACACATTGGAGTTGTTGTATGTTAAGGTGTTGGTTGATGACATGGCATATTTTACCAACAAGCTAACATACAAACTGTTGGAGATGCCTTAGGGCAACTAGGAGCCCAATGATCAGGATCCCCACATGACAAACACCTTTCTTCTTGTCATCCTTCTTCTTGAAGTTCGTGTGTTGCACAGCCTTGTTCTTCCCATCAAACTTTGCTTTAGCATCAAACTTGCCCTTGTTCTTGAACTTGTGGGGCTGGAAGTTCTTCTTCTGTACCAGATTGGCACTAGATCCTCCCTCAATTCCTCGAGCACGTGTGTCCTTTGCTCTCGCCTTTTATTCCACATCAATAGTGCCAATGAGATCCACAAAGGAGGAAGCTTAGTGATGACACCTCCGGCAACAAACTTGTCCGGTAGCATACAACTGAAGTGCTCAAGTTCTCTAGTAAATGATTGTATATCATGAGCTTGCTCAACCACGGAGTGCTCTTCAATCATCCTGTAATCATAGAATTGCTCCATGATGTACAGCTCAGTGCCAGCAACCGGAGGGTAGCAGCGGTGGACTTACTTGGACCCAAGTGGCGGCAACCTACCGTGTTCTACTCTTCCTTGTTTTCTATGTGGCGCGGCCTCATTGGCAGCGGGGCGGGGCCTCCGCGGAGCCGGTGATGTCCTCTGTCTCGTTGTCGGCGGGCGGCGCCTTGCCGGAGCGGGGGAAATCCTCTCCCTCGTCGCCAGCAGGGTGGGGCCTCGGCGGAGCCGACGGTGTCCTCTGCCTCGTTGTTGGTGCCGCGGGGCCTCGGCGGAGCAGGGCCTCGTCGACGCCAGCGGAGCGGGGACTCGTCGGAGCCGGCATTGTCCTCTGCCTCGTCCTCAGTCTCGCCAAACAGCGCCTCACCCGCTTCATCGCCCTCTTTGTAGGCGGCCGCAGCCTCCACCACCTGCATGCGGTACCGCCAGCGCTCGAGGCAACCCTCGCGGGCGGAGCAGTACGAGTCGAGTAGTGCCTCCTGCTACGCCCGCTCCGCGGCGATCTGCCCCTTCGCCTGCAGGTGCTCCTGGAGGAGATGGTGGTTGTAGGCGGCGTCGGCCTGCGCCTCCCGGAACTGCTCCTCACGCTTTTGCCTCACCGTTTCCATATATTGGGCACGGGCCTCGCCGATGGTCATGGTGCAATGCACCGGCGTGGATGGCGCGGAGGAGGGGGTTGGCGCCGGATCGTTGACTACCATGTTCTCCATTGGGACGTCGTCGTTCTTCGGCTGCCTGCCGGCCAGCCAGTCGGCAGCAATGGCTGCCATCTCCTTGTGGTCCGTCGTCCGCCCGTCCCGAAGAGCGCTGGAGCGCGAGGAAGCCATGGTGGGCAGTAGTGGTGTGGATAGAAGAATAGGAACGGATACGGATGACTGCGACTATGGCCGGCGCAGAAGTTTATATAGCAAAGGTGGGCGGCGGAGGGACGGACGTGTGGCACCGGAGTAGCCGCCTCGGCAACCGCGTATCATTAATGTGAGCGGCAGAAGGAAGGATGAACGGCACTTGTGTCGTTTGAAGGCGGAGCATTCGCATGCACTGGGAAGCGGGGCGGGCGGCGCTGACCGTTTCGGGGGAAAGCGCGCACGGGCGAGGGAGGCGGTCTGGGTGGGCCAGGGCAGTCAGACTCGTGCTTGGCAACGGGTCGGTCCAGCAGCCGGACATGCTGGCTCGCCAGCTACCTCGCCGAGCTGAGCGACGGCAATCAGACGATGGACGTAGCTTCCGGCCAGGAGCCGGCGCCACTCTCCAAGCCGGTTCATGCCGTGTTCACCATAGAGCAGGTGCGGCCGCACTTCGACGCCCTAGTGGCGGAAGAGCTACCAGCGGAGGAGGACCTGTGCTGCAACCTCCGTCTCCTCAATGATCACCGGTGAACAAGCGAACGACAATGCCGTCGCGGACATGTGGCCCTATGATCCTGGCTTCCCGAATGAGCAGCGGGCGCTGTATAAGACCATCCGTAGGGCCCGCGAGGCCCTCTCCGTCGTCCTTTGAGTTGTTGCGCTCGCCGTGGCGCCGCCGTCTCGCGTTGTCAACATGGTCAACGGACGTGGGGATGAGGAGATGACTTTACTTGAAGAGGATGACAATGGGGACCCACCACGGCCATAGCCACACGTACACAAGTGCCTCCTTATTAGTATATAAAACTATAATTTTTTTTGCTTCCTCCTGGTTTCCTGACATCACGGTCTCACACCATTATCAACCTATGTAGTCAATAAATGAGAGAATTTCACAACCGACAGGTGAGACCAAGTAGCTCGAGTAGTATTTGTGTTTTTGAGGTGTGAGCACTTCAGACTTTTTCTTGAGCGATGTTTAGCCCAGATATTAACTTTTCTTCTCTGAACAACAACGAAAACATCGCTGCAACTATTAACTGGGCGGGCTGTGGCCCGTCTAGCCCAGGCCAGATATCCAGCCCAAATATTAATTTTCTTCAAGCTGAAAATGGCTAGCCCAGCTATACTTTTTTTAGGAATATCCAGGCAAGGTCAAGTTGTTATTCTCCGCCCCGCTGGGCTACAAATCTTTCCTAGGAGGGATGCATTAGGCTTAATAAGAAAATAGGCTTTAAGAAATAATAAATGGGATGTAATTATAAAAACTGGGCAGTAACTATAAAAAATGCACCAAACACATAATTACTTTATAAAATATTATTTTTGGATATTGAAAATTTTAATCTCATTAATTGTTGCGAGCCCAATGTTTCGTTGGATTTTTATGTAATATAAATTTATATTAAAATTGCATTTAATCTAACTAGAAATTTCGGGATAAAAATATTTCGGATCCCATCAAAATGTGGAAAATTTTATTGAATTCTGTTTTAAACGGTTGGTTGAAATAGGTTGTACTTTTAACAAACTGTAAATGAGCTGCAGTAAATTCCATTAGAATTCAAAAATTGGTTGCACATTCTTACAAATCTCAAATGGGCTATAAGTTCTCTGCCACACACTTGTGGCCTTACTAAGTTGACGCGTCCCCTAAAAATAAGAGTTGACGCGTATGCAAGGCTTTGTCAACCTATAGTCATCACACGGTTCTAGCAGCAGTGGTCGTTGGATGTCCATCCAATGAATGCCGTGCTTCTTCTTCAATCTCGAATATTCTAGACACCCATCCAAAAAAATGATTCCTCCTCCTGACATCTGGGGCCACCGTTTCGGAAGCTGACCTGTGGGTCTACTAAGTTGACGCGTACCAAGGGCTTTGTCAACTTAGTCAATATAAACGATTCTAGCTGCAGTGACCGTACGATGTCCATCCAACGGCCGTCGTGCTTCTTCAACCTCTGGTCTTCTTGCTCCAGCCGTCCAAAGCAGCGCCGGTCGTGCCGCCTGCTCCTGCCTCCCGTGGCCGGTTGTGCTGCCGCGGAGGCCTCACCGCCTCTACTACTCCCACCGCTGGCCAAGCCATCCCTCCACTCACCCACACCCCCTGTTATTCTGCGGCGACGGCAGCCTCATACCGTAGCCGAACCAATGAACCCTCGTACTCCTCTCCGCGTGGGTATCCACTGTCGTGTCTTCCCCAGCTCCGCGTCGTCCCCTTCCTAGGCCTCGCCGTCGTCCACCGCTGTGGTGCTCTCGGCGAGGCTTGGTCAATGTGGTCAACGACCGACTTCCATCGAAAGAGTACTGTACGTGGAGAGGCTGACAGCTGGGTCAACGGCCGCAGCAAGGAAGTGCCTCCTTATTATGCGCAAAATAATTATTCCTCCACCTGACAGCGGGGACCCACCGGACGGGCCACCGTATTTCGTGAAAAAAACATTTCTCCCTGACTGATGGGACCCACCAGCTACATCTTCGCACGCAAGGAAGTGCGTCCGGACAAAAAAGAACGATTCGCCCCGCTGACTGCTGGGATCCACCAGCTACATCTTCGCATGCAAGGAAGTGCCTGACAGTCGAGACCCACCTGGTCAAAGCGTACTTAGCGTTGTCATTCTGGACGCAAACGTGTACGTACATGCCGGTCGATGTAGAGGCGCGCATGTGTCGTAGTAGAGGCGCGCACGTAGCATGTACACGTACGTACAGCGGCCAGGGTGCAAGAAAGTAAATACGGCCACGTACGTACATACGGGCGGGGTCTCGAACGCCTACTCGCGCGTACGTATGGCCAGGGCTCGTGTACATGCCTGGGTCGGAACGGAGAAACAGCGTCGTCGTCGTGTTCATGGGAGCCAACCGGCTGGGTCAGAACGGAATGCGTCGTCGTGTTCATCGGGAGGGCTTGGACGGAACAACCAATGGAAATGAGGCCTGGTGTACCGCAGAACGGAGGAAACGGCCACGTTTGAAACGGGATCATGTTTATCGGGAGGGGTCTAGCGTACCGCAAAACGGAGGAAATGGACCTCCTACGGTCGAAACGGGGGTCCTGTTGATCGAGAGGGGTGTGGTGTACCGCAAAACGGAGGAAACGGACTTGTGTTGGAGCGCTACGGTCGAAACGGGGGTCCTGTTCATCGGGAGGGGTGTGGCGTACCGCAAAATGAGACTCCACGGGATACTGTTCATCTCCACCGTCGGCCCCCTCCAGCCTCCACGGGCTACTGTTCATCCACCGTCGAACTCCTCCAGCCTCCAACGGGCTCTTGTTCATCCACGGGCTCCTGTTCATCCAGCCTCCACCGCGCGCTACTCCACCGGCTACTGTTCAACCAGCCCTCTAAACGGGCTCCTGTTCAACCACCCCTCCACGGGCTACAGTTCATCCAGCCCTCCATCGTCTACTGTTCATCCAGCCCTCCATGGGGTGGTCCTGCTCATCCAGCCCTCCACGGGGTCCTGTTCATCCAGCCCGAACCGACTCGGTCGATCGGGGTCCTGTTCATCCAGAGGCAACACCACGGGGTCCTGTTCATCCACCCCCACCGGGAACTGTTCAACCAAACCCCCCAGCAACGCTCATTGTTCATCTAGAGGCAGCATCGATCGGCTTCAGTTAGCAGCAGTAGCGAAGGAATCGCTCGATCGGGTTCAGTTAACAGCCATCGATCGATCGCTGGGGTTCAGTAACGCTTGGCTTGCAGTGCAATCGCTCGGGTTCAGTTAGAGCCCAACGCCTCACACACACGCTCGTACGTGTACGAGAGAAACGCGCATCGCTCGGCCCCCGACCACCCACCGTAACCGGGAACTCCCCAAATTTTTCCTCGCCCTCGCTTCTACCACGATTTTTTCCGTCATGGACGGCCCAAAGAGTGTCATGCAACTGCGTCACCGGACCGCCCAGAACGAAAAGCCCATTTTCTGTCATAGAAGTAGGAGCCCACCACATCTATGATGTGTCTTTTTTTGTCACAATTATCGTCATAGAAGTGTCATAAGTATGACAGAAAAAATTCGTTC
Source organism: Aegilops umbellulata (assembly GCA_032464435.1). Taxonomy (NCBI): domain Eukaryota; kingdom Viridiplantae; phylum Streptophyta; class Magnoliopsida; order Poales; family Poaceae; genus Aegilops; species Aegilops umbellulata. Next base: position 348,055,273 of record CP136059.1, read on the forward strand.
GGCCCAAAATGTCACGGATGTGTCTTTTTTTTAGTGCGCTGCCCACGAACGAGCGTATCGGGCGGAGTTCGCGTGCGGCGAGGAGGTGCATGTGCTCCCGGCCTCTCGTCCTGGGACAGATGACCCTCCCCTGACGTCGCCGCCTGGCACGTCCCCTCCTCACCGCGACGTCGGTTCGCGCCCCTGTCGTTTCTGCCCCGTCCGTGATCTCAGGCCGATTGGAGGTACGAGCTTGTTCGATTGCTATTGTTCAGCGATTAGCTAAGCACCCACTGACCTCCACGATTTTTGGCCGCACATGGCACCCCATCTAGATCCCTAGGTAGCAACTAGCAAGGCGTCCAAGATGAGATTCCTGCGGAGTTTCTTCTGTTCATGCCACCGAGATGCATTTGGACAGCCGGCATCGAGCCGCAGCCGACACACACCGAGTATGCATCCCCGACGAGTCTGGTGCAGGGCGGGGACAATGGAGATGGATGTCTCCGGATCCAGTTGGGGGTACGACGGTGGCGGCGGGGGCAGCGCCGGGAGGCACGGCGCGAGGCCCTGGGCGGCGCTGGGCCGCGAGGGGCGCGCTGGGGAAGAAGGGATGGCGGGCGCATTTGTTTTTGCAAAGGGAGAGGAAAGAGTAGAATAGTCAACACGCCTATGTGGCATTTTTTTGCCAAGTTAGCTTCTGACAAGTGTGCCCCACCTGTCATAAACGCGTTCAAACGACCCTAATATGCCGATCAGTGTTATTTGTCAAAAGATTACGCTAGACATGGTGTTTTTTGTCAAAAATATGTAACGTGGTGTTTTCTACAAACCAGCCTTCCAAAAGATTACGCTAGACATGGTTTCATGCAATTTACTCGATATTCCTTCGTCTCCGCTTCCCCCTTGTGTTGCTTCTTTTGTCTCTCCTTCCGGGTTACGTTGTCCGCCTTGTATCTCGGCGTCATGAATGGGAGTGCCACGGGCGACTCCGAGGCAACATTTGAGACGGCGGTGTGGTGCGACAACTGAATGCAGAAGTGCGACATGCCATTGCCAGGCCTGGCATACTGTCTTTGCCCCGGTGCCGCGAAGAAATTGCCTGCATGCTGCTGGTTTCAGTCGAGGAAGCTTCCTGTTATGAATGCCTCAGGGCACCAGGAAGGGAGGAAGCTTCGTGCCACTCAGCCGTAGAAAGTTAGAAAGTAGTGACAGAGACCATTTGACTATCTTTCTTTCTCCTGTACTTTGCGCGCTCGCTGACGTGGGATCCAACAACAATCATTGCTTCCCACTGCAAAAGAATCAAGGACGAAGAGGCACTTTTCGGAACAGGACAATTGGCGTTCTGTGTTAATTTGCGTCTAGTCGTGGGATATGTATGGGTGCGGCCAGCGGTGAAGGCCAATCAACACCACGCACGGCGAGTACGGGATCAGCCGGATGATAATTAAGCTTTTTTCACCCGTCTTGCATGCCGTACGATCCTGTCCAGCCAGCCGTCAGACTCGCGTGGGTCCATCGGGTGTTCTGAATCACACAAAACCGTTTTCTCTCACATGTCGCTTTTACACACATGTACACATACGCACTGGGGTGTGTGAGGCCAACTCCAACGCACGACCTCAAATCGTCCGTCCGCGTTCGTTTAGGTATAAACGAACAGAAACCGCAGCCCAACTCGCGGGTGCAAACGGACAATTGTCCGTTTTTGACCCATCCCCGGCCCAAACTTGGACCAAGTTTGCGGTCACGCGAGGGGGAGGGGGGGCGACGCCCGCCCCCCTGGCCCGCTCGTCGGTGACATTGTCGTCTCATTTTCCATTCATTTCGTCCAAACCTTCCCCTTCCTCCCCCCCCCCCCCTCCTCTCCTCTCCCTCCTCCATGGACGGCGACCCGACGAACCCAGGCGATGCGGGCGCAGCCGCGCGCCCCGCAGCGAAGAACAAAGGTCCCAAGGGGTGTCCTAGGAAGCCTCAGTCCGAGTGCACGCTGGAGGAGATCGCCTTCCTCGACAAAGAAGCGGCGAAGAGAAGGGGCCAGCGGCCAAAGGCGAAGGAGACGAAGACGGCAAAGGCCTACGCCCTCGCGTCCGAGGCCCGGCGAAAGGTGCGCCATCTTGCCGACGTTGACGAGAAGAAATTAATCCATCGTTGCCAAGGCGCATGCCGTTCTCATGCATGGGTTGGCGCGACCACCGGCGACCTTCCCCCGGTCGCTGCCATGGCGGCGGCGAGCACGGGATCGTCTGTCGGTCGTCCTCCTCAGTATAGGTCGAGCTCGACCAGCACATCCGGTCCACCGCCTTGCGTCCAAGGGCAGACACGCCTCTGCACGTGGCCCGAGGGCAGCTTGGTCGCTCCGGCCACACTTGCGGGTGTCATCGATCTCAACGTGACATCGGGGTACAGTGGCCGCAGCCGAACATCCTTTTTGCTCATGTTTGCATGCACGGGGACAAGATGGGACCGAAGATGCATCTGCGTGTTGGGCGTCCGGCCGACGCAAACCCCAATCCGGACAGACACGGCCTCATTCCCACCCCCAAACGGACAAAATCTAAACAAAATGGACATTTGTTTGGGATCGTGCGTTGGAGTTGGCCTGAAGATAGTTGCACCTTGTGGGTTGTTTTCAACAGGAAGCAAAGCCAGCAAAGCAAAGATCACGCCACTTGGCTTCATGACGTGTTTGTCTGCCTGTTTGCAACGCCGCCGGCGCTACATAGCATCTCCCGCATCACCGACGACCGTCGCGTCGCATCGCAAGGACGACAACGCCAACGAGCACGGCATCGCAGCGCGGACGTCCATTGATGAGGGCTGCATCGCAGCACCGACAGTCACAACGAGCGCTGCGATGCAGAGAGCAGACTCTACCGTGCATGCCTCCAACATTGGTTCCCGGAACCGGAAGCACAACATTCTTTATGTACTATGCGACATGCACTGTTGACAAGGACCATCCAACATTGTCCAATTTATCCAGAATTGAACAGAACCTGTGATACCAGCTGTCCATCCATGGTTTCGTTCCGCGGTGTATTGATTCTGCAAATAAAGAAGCAAAATATTAGTCCTGTCATTCTTGTCACCATGTACGTACATTAAGAGCATCTATAGTCTATAGTCGGCGCCTCAAACACTCCTTAAACGTCCGGGCGGACGGCCCGATCACTGACCGGTCAAAACAAAACGACCCAAAAGAGCGCCTCAAACCGTCCTCAAACGCACGGACTGACCGGCACCCCTCATATCCAGCCCAACGGAGGATATGGGGAGGCCCGGGCGTGTCCGCCACATCGGACTGACATGCGGGTCCCACTAGAAAACACTCCAAAACCTGACGGTCTGAAGCTCGTCTCCTCCGCTGGACCGATGAAGCCGTTTGTTGGCGCTTTGGCGGCCACGCAAGGGCCCAAGCCCGGCTATTTAAGCCGGACACGGGCACCGAAACCCTACACGTCCATGTTTCCTCCCCTCTCATCCGCCGCCGCCACTTGTCACTTGTCGCCTACCTCCACATTTCACTCGTGGGCCGCTCGCCAACCGCCACCACAATCAAATAGCCATGCCACCACGCTGACGAGTCAGGAGCTACCGTTGTCTAAGCCAGACCGTCGGCTGTAGATTCTTGAGCAGATCTGAGCAAGGCACGAAGCTCGCATCGCCGCGGGGCTCCCTCCAGACGCGGTGGACCCGGAGGAGGAGTTGGAGGAGGAGGAGGAGGAGGAGGAGGAGGAGGAGGAGGAGGAGGCGGAGCAGTAGGAGGTGGACGAGAAGGACATGGAGGAGAGGAGCAACAGGCAATCCTCGAGTCGCTCCAGTCGGAGGCGGAGGCGGAGCAGGAAGCGGGCATCGACGAGATGCTTGCCTATATGGCTGAGGAGGAGGAGCCGGAGCTCTCCTACGTGCCCATCTACCCGGCGCCAGGCATGAAGGTCATGGACATCTCTGGCGACGAAGCGTAGTTTAGACTACTGTGATCTGCGTTAGTAGGTAGATTTTCTTTTCCATGCTTTGTACGGATTTAAGGGGTGAAATATGAGATATTCAGGTGCATAGAAGAAAGCATGAGGTATGAATGGTCACTTCCCGCAGACGCTGGTGGCCTGCAAGTGCACAGGACTTAGTTGTTGCCTTTTAGAAGTAAGAGTATCGATCCCACATGAAGCACAGGAATTAAGCGTTGCCTCTTGTAACGAATTATGGATTTGTGCTTGCAAGTAATTATAGACTATAGACAAAGCGAGGGCGGAAATAAATAGTTATTTTGGTGTAGAGCAAGCTGAAAGCAAATAATATGATAGCAATGTTGGGGAACGTAGTAATTTCAAAAAAATTCCTACGCACACGCAAGATCATGGTGATGCATAGCAACGAGAGGGGAGAGTGTTGTCCATGTACCCTCGTAGACCGAAAGCGGAAGCGTTATTTCAACGCGGTTGATGTAGTCGTACGTCTTCACGATCCGACCGATCCAAGCACCGAAACTACGGCACCTCCGAGTTCTTGGCACACGTTCAGCTCGATGACGATCCCCGGGCTCCGATCCAGCAAAGCGTCGGGGAAGAGTTCCGTCAGCACGACGGCATGGTGACAATCTTGATCTTCTACCGTCGCAGGGCTTCGCCTAAGCACCACTATAATATTATCGAGGATTATGGTGGAGGGGGGCACCGCACACGGCTAAGAGAACGATCACGAAGATCAACTTGTGTGTATAGAGGTGCCCCCTGCCCCCGTATATAAAGGAGCAAGGGGGGTGCGGCCGGCCCTAGGAGGAGGCGCGTCGGAGGAGTCCTACTCCCACCGGGAGTAGAACTCCCCCCCCCCTTTCCCTAGTTGGATTAGGACTTGGGGGGAAAGAAGAGCGGGGGGGAAGGAAAGGGGGGCGCCGCCCCCCTCCTTGTCCAATTTGGACTTGGGGGGGAGGGGCGCGCGGCTGCCCCTAGGCCTCCTCTCCTCTTCCTCCACTAGGCCCAATAAGGCCCATTAGGTTACCGGGGGGTTTCGGTAACCTCCCAGTACTCCGGTAAAATGCCGATTTCACCCGGAACACTTCCGATGTCCAAACATAGGCTTCCAATATATCAATCTTTATGTCTCGACCATTTCGAGACTCCTCATCATATCCGTGATCACATCCGGGACTCCGAACAACATTCGGTACATCAAAATACATAAACTCATAATGAAACTGTCATCGTAACGTTAAGCGTGCGGACCCTATGGGTCGAGAACAATGTAGACATGACCGAGACATGTCTCCGGTCAATAACCAATAGCGGAACCTGGATGCTCATATTGGCTCCTACATATTCTACGAAGATCTTTATCGGTCAGACCGCATAACAACATATGTTGTTCCCTTTGTCATCGGTATGTTACTTGCCCGAGATTCGATCGTCGGTATCTCAATACCTAGTTCAATCTCGTTACCGGCAAGTCTCTTTACTCGTTCTGTAATACATCATCTCGCAACTAACTCATTAGTTGCAATGCTTGCAAGGCTTATGTGATGTGCATTACCGAGAGGGCCCAGAGATACCTCTCCGACAATCGGAGTGGCAAATCCTAATCTCGAAATACGCCAACCCAACATGTACCTTTGGAGACACCTGTAGAGCACCTTTATAATCACCCAGTTACGTTGTGACGTTTGGTAGCACATAAAGTGTTCCTTCGGTAAACGGGAGTTGCATAATCTCATAGTCATAGGAACATGTATAAGTCATGAAGAAAGCAACAGCAACATACTAAACGATCGGGTGCTAAGCTAATGAAATGGGTCATGTCAATCACATCATTCTCCTAATGATGTGATCTCGTTAATCAAATGACAACATATGTCTATGGTTAGGAAACATAACCATCTTCGATTAACGAGCTAGTCAAGTAGAGGCATACTAGTGACGTTTAGTTTGTCTATTATTCACACAAGTATTATGTTTCCGGTTAATACAATTCTAGCATGAATAATAAACATTTATCATGATATAAGGAAATAAAATAATAACTTTATTATTGCCTCTAGGGCATATTTCCTTCAGTCTCCCACTTGCTCTAGAGTCAATAATCTAGATTACACAGTAATGATTCTAACACCCATGGAGCTTTGGTGTTGATCATGTTTTGCTCGTGGAAGAGGCTTAGTCAACGGGTCTGCTACATTCAGATCCGTATGTATCTTGCAAATCTCTATGTCTCCCACCTGGACTAGATCCCGGATGGAATTGAAGCATCTCTTGATGTGCTTGGTTATCTTGTGAAATCTGGATTCCTTTGCCAAGGCAATTGCACCAGTATTGTCACAAAAGATTTTCATTGGACCCGATGCACTAGGTATGACACCTAGATCGGATATGAACTCCTTCATCCAGACTCCTTCGTTTGCTGCTTCTGAAGCAGCTATGTACTCCGCTTCACATGTAGATCCCGCCACAACGCTTTGTTTAGAACTGCACTAACTGACAGCTCCACCATTTAATGTAAACACGTATCCGGTTTGCGATTTAGAATTGTCCGGATCAGTGTCAAAGCTTGCATCAACGTAACCATTTACGATGAGCTCTTTGTCACCTCCATATACGAGAAACATATCCTTAGTCCTTTTCAAGTATTTCAGGATGTTCTTGACCGATGTCCAGTGATCCACTCCTGGATTACTTTGGTACCTCCCTGCTAGACTTATAGCAAGACATACATCAGGTCTGGTACACAGCATTGCATACATGATAGAGCCTATGGCTGAAGCATAGGGAACATCTTTCATTTTCTCTCTATCTTCTGTAGTGGTCGGGCATTGAGTCTTACTCAATTTCACACCTTGTAACACAGGCAAGAATCCTTTCTTAGCCTGATCCATTTTGAACTTCTTCAAGACTTTGTCAAGGTATGTGCTTTGTGAAAATCCAATTAAGCGTCTTGATCTATCTCTATAGATCTTAATACCCAATATGTAAGCAGCTTCACCGAGGTCTTTCATTGAAAAACTCTTATTCAAGTATCCCTTTATGCTATCCAGAAATTCTATATCATTTCCGATTAGTAATATGTCATCTACATATAATATCAGAAATGCTACAGAGCTCCCACTCACTTTCTTGTAAATACAGGCTTCTCCAAAAGTCTGTACAAACCCAAATGCTTTGATCACACTGTCAAAGCATTTATTCCAACTCCGAGAGGCTTGCACCAGTCCATAAATGGATCGCTGGAGCTAGCACACTTTGTTAGCTCCCTTTGGATCAACAAAACCTTCTGGTTGCATCATATACAACTCTTCTTCCAGAAATCCATTCAGGAATGCAGTTTTGACATCCATCTGCCATATTTCATAATCATAAAATGCGGCAATTGCTAACATGATTCGGACAGACTTAAGCATCGCTACGGGTGAGAAGGTCTCATCGTAGTCAATCCCTTGAACTTATCGAAAACCTTTTGCAACAGGTCGAGCTTTGCAGACAGTAACATTACCATCAGCGTCGGTCTTCTTCTTAAAGATCCATTTATTCTCAATTGCTTGCCGATCATTGGGCAAGTCAACCAAAGTCCATACTTTGTTCTCATACATGGATCCCATCTCAGATTTCATGGCTTCAAGCCATTTTGCGGAATCTGGGCTCACCATCGCTTCTTCATAGTTCGTAGGTTCATCATAATCTAGTAGCATGACTTCCAGAACAGGATTACCGTACCACTCTGGTGCGGATCTTACTCTGGTTGATCTACGAGGTTCAGTAGTAACTTGTTCTGAAGCTTCATGATCATTATCATTAGCTTCCTCACTAATTGGTGTAGGTGTCACAGAAACCGGTTTCTGTGATTTACTACTTTCCAATAAGGGAGCAGGTACAGTTACCTCATCAAGTTCTACTTTCCTCCCACTCACTTCTTTCGAGAGAAACTCCGTCTCTAGAAAGGATCCATTCTTGGCGACAAATGTCTTGCCTTCGGATCTGTGATAGAAGGTGTACCCAAGAGTCTCCTTTGGGTATCCTATGAAGACACATTTCTCCAATTTGGGTTCGAGCTTATTGGGTTGAAGTTTTTTCACATAAGCATCGCAGCCCCAAACTTTCAGAAACGACAACTTTGGTTTCTTGCCTTCATAGGGCGTCGTCTCAACGGATTTTGATGGTGCCCTATTTAACGTGAATGCGGCCGTCTCTAAAGCATAACCCCAAAACAATAGCGGTAAATCTGTAAGAGACATCATAGATCGCACCATATCAAGTAAAGTACGATTACGACGTTCGGACACACCATTACGCTGTGGTGTTCCGGGTGGCGTGAGTTGCGAAACTATTCCGCATTGTTTCAAATGTAGACCAAACTCGTAGCTCAAATATTCTCTTCCACGATCAGATCATAGAAACTTTATTTTTTTGTTACGATGATTTTCAACTTCACTCTGAAATTCTTTGAACTTTTCAAATGTTTCATACTTATGTTTCATTAAGTAGATATACCCATATCTGCTTAAATCATCTGTGAAAGTGAGAAAATAACGATATCCGCCATGAGCTTCAACATTCATCGGACCACATACATCTGTATGTATGATTTCTAACAAATCTGTTGCTCTCTCCATAGTACCGGAGAACGGTGTTTTAGTCATCTTGCCCATGAGGCATGGTTCGCAAGTACCAAGTGATTCATAATCAAGTGGTTCCAAAAGTCCATCAGTATGGAGTTTCTTCATGCGTTTTACACCAATATGACTCAAACGGCAGTGCCACAAATAAGTTGCACTATCGTTATCAACTCTGCATCTTTTGGCTTCAATATTATGAATATGTGTATCACTACTATCGAGATTCATCAAAAATAGACCACTCTTCAAGGGTGCATGATCATAAAAGATATTACTCATATAAATAGAACAACCATTATTCTCTGATTTAAATGAATAACCGTCTCGCATCAAACAAGATCCAGATATAATGTTCATGCTTAACGTTGGCACCAAATAACAATTATTTAGGTCTAATACTAATCCCGATGGTAGATGTAGAGGTAGCGTGCCGACCGCGATCACATCGACTTTGGAACCATTTCCCACGCGCATCGTCACCTCGTCCTTCGCCAGTGTTCGCTTAATCCGTAGTCCCTGTTTCGAGTTGCAAATATTAGCAACAGAACCAGTATCAAATACCCAGGTGCTACTGCGAGCTCTAGTAAGGTACACATCAATAACATGTATATCACATATACCTCTGTTCACCTTGCCATCCTTCTAATCCGCCAAATATTTCGGGCAGTTCCGCTTCCAGGGACCAGTCTGCTTGTAGTAGAAGCACTCAGTTTCAGGCTTAGGTCCAGATTTGGGTTTCTTCTCCTGAGCAGCAACTTGCTTGCTGTTCTTCTTGAAGTTCCCCTTCTTCTTCCCTTTGCCCCTTTTCTTGAAACCAGTGGTCTTGTTGACCATCAACACTTGATGCTCCTTCTTGATTTCTACCTCCGCAGCTTTTAGCATTGCGAAGAGCTCGGGAATTGTCTTATCCATCCCTTGCATATTATAGTTCATCACGAAGCTCTTGTAGCTCGGTGGAAGTGATTGGAGAATTCTGTCAATGACGCAATCATCTGGAAGATTAACTCCCAGTTGAATCAAGTGATTATTATACCCAGACATTTTGAGTATATGCTCACTGACAGAACTGTTCTCCTCCATCTTGCAACTATAGAACTTATTGGAGACTTCATATCTCTCAATTCGAGCATTTGCTTGAAATATTAACTTCAACTCCTGGAACATCTCATATGCTCCATGACGTTCAAAACGTCGTTGAAGACCCGATTCTAAGCCGTAAAGCATGGCACATTGAACTATCGAGTAGTCATCAGCTTTGCTCTGCCAGACGTTCTTAACGTCGTCAGTTGCATCAGCAACAGGCCTGGCACCTAGCGGTGCTTCCAGGACGTAACTCTTCTGTGCAGCAATGAGGATAATCCTCAAGTTACGGACCCAGTCCGTGTAATTGCTACCATCATCTTTCAACTTTGCTTTCTCAAGGAACGCAATAAAATTCAACGGAACAACAGCACGGGCCATCTATCTACAATCAAACATAAACAAGCAAGATACTATAAGGTACTAAGTTCATGATAAATTAAAGTTCAATTAATCATATTACTTAAGAACTCCCACTTAGAAAGACACCCCTCTAATCTTCTAAGTGAACAGGTGATCCAAATCAACTAAACCATAACCGATCATCACGTGAAATGGAGTAGTTTTCAATGGTGAACATCGCTATGTTGATCATATTTACTATATGATTCACGCTCGACCTTTCGGTCTCAGTGTTCCGAGGCCATATCTGCATATGCTAGGCTCGTCAAGTTTAACCTGAGTATTCTGCGTGTGCAAAACTGGCTTGCACCTGTTGTAGATGGACGTAGAGCTTATCACACCCGATCATCACGTGGTGTCTGGGCACGACGAACTTTGGCAACGGTGCATACTCAGGGAGAACACTTTTATCTTGAAATTTAGTGAGAGATCATCTTATAATGCTACCGTTAATCAAAGCAAGATAAGATGCATAAAAGATAAACATCACATGCAATCAATATAAGTGATATGATATGGCCATCATCATCTTGTGCTTGTGATCCCCGTCTCCGAAGCATCGTCATGATCACCATCGTCACCGGCGCTACACCTTGATCTCCATCGTAGCATCATTGTCGTCTCGCCAATCTTATGCTTCTACGACTATCGCTACCGCTTAGTGATAAAGTAAAGCATTACAGGGCGATTGCATTGCATACAATAAAGCGACAACCATATGGCTCCTGCCAGTTGTCGATAACTCGGTTACAAAACATGATCATCTCATACAATAAAATTTAGCATCATGTCTTGACCATATCACATCACAACATACCCTGCAAAAACAAGTTAGACGTCCTCTACTTTGTTTGTTGCAAGTTTTACGTGGCTGCTACGGGCTTAAGCAAGAACCAATCTTACCTACGCATCAAAACCACAACGATAGTTTGTCAAGTTGGTGTTGTTTTAACCTTCGCAAGGACCGGGCGTAGCCACACTCGGTTCAACTAAAGTTGGAGAAACTGACACCCGCCAGCCACCTGTGTGCAAAGCACGTCGGTAGAACCAGTCTCGCGTAAGCATACGCGTAATGTCGGTCCAAGACGCTTCATCCAACAATATCGCCGAACCAAAGTATGACATGCTGGTAAGCAGTATGACTTATATCGCCCACAACTCACTTGTGTTCTACTCGTGCATATAACATCAACACATAAAAACCTAGGCTCGGATGCCACTGTTGGGGAACGTAGTAATTTCAAAAAAAAATCCTACGCACACGCAAGACCATGGTGATGCATAGCAACGAGAGGGGAGAGTGTTGTCCACGTACCCTCGTAGACCGAAAGCGGAAGCGTTATTTCAACGCGGTTGATGTAGTCCTACGTCTTCACGATCCGACCGATCCAAGCACCGAAACTACGGCACCTCCGAGTTCTTGGCACACGTTCAGCTCGATGACGATCCCCGGGCTCCGATCCAGCAAAGCGTCGGGGAAGAGTTCCGTCAGCACGACGGCATGGTGACAATCTTGATCTTCTACCGTCGCAGGGCTTCGCCTAAGCACCACTATAATATTATCGAGGATTATGGTGGAGGGGGGCACCGCACACGGCTAAGAAAACGATCACGAAGATCAACTTGTGTGTATAGAGGTGCCCCCCTGCCCCCGTATATAAAGGAGCAAGGGGGTGCGGCCGGCCCTAGGAGGAGGCGCGCCGGAGGAGTCCTACTCCCACCGGGAGTAGAACTCCCCCCCCCCCCTTTCCCTAGTTGGATTAGGACTTGGGGGGAAAGAAGAGCGGGGGGGAAGGAAAGGGGGGGCGCCGCCCCCCTCCTTGTCCAATTCGGACTTGGGGGGGAGGGGCGCGCGGCTGCCCCTAGGCCTCCTCTCCTCTTCCTCCACTAGGCCCAATAAGGCCCATTAGGTTACCGGGGGGTTTCGGTAACCTCCCAGTACTCCGGTAAAATGCCGATTTCACCCGGAACACTTCCGATGTCCAAACATAGGCTTCCAATATATCAATCTTTATGTCTCGACCATTTTGAGACTCCTCGTCATATCCGTGATCACATCCGGGACTCCGAACAACATTCGGTACATCAAAATACATAAACTCATAATGAAACTGTCATCGTAACGTTAAGCGTGCGGACCCTACGGTTCGAGAACAATGTAGACATGACCGAGACATGTCTCCGGTCAATAACCAATAGCGGAACCTGGATGCTCATATTGGCTCCTACATATTCTACGAAGATCTTTATCGGTCAGACCGCATAACAACATACGTTGTTCCCTTTGTCATCGGTACGTTACTTGCCCGAGATTCGATCGTCGGTATCTCAATACCTAGTTCAATCTCGTTACCGGCAAGTCTATTTACTCGTTCTGTAATACATCATCTTGCAACTAACTCATTAGTTGCAATGCTTGCAAGGCTTATGTGATGTGCATTACCGAGAGGGCCCAGAGATACCTCTCCGACAATCGGAGTGACAAACCCTAATCTCGAAATACGCCAACCCAACATGTACCTTTGGAGACACCTGTAGAGCACCTTTATAATCACCCAGTTACGTTGTGACGTTTGGTAGCACATAAAGTGTTCCTTCGGTAAACGGGAGTTGCATAATCTAAGTCATGAAGAAAGCAACAGCAACATACTAAACGATCGGGTGCTAAGCTAATGAAATGGGTCATGTCAATCACATCATTCTCCTAATGATGTGATCTCGTTAATCAAATGACAACATATGTCTATGGTTAGGAAACATAACCATCTTCGATTAACGAGCTAGTCAAGTAGAGGCATACTAGTGACGTTTAGTTTGTCTATGTATTCACACAAGTATTATGTTTCCGGTTAATACAATTCTAGCATGAATAATAAACATTTATCATGATATAAGGAAATAAAATAATAACTTTGTTATTGCCTCTAGGGCATATTTCCTTCAAGCAAAAATAAAAAGCAGCACAAGTAGTAAGTGGAAATGACAGAGGAGTAAAAGAGTTCTCAGGGAGTCCGGAATTCCCATTGGTATGTTTCTAGCGCAAAATATGCATCTTCATAGTATGGCCTAGATACTTGAGACACTCTTGACGATTATGCTGGGCGGAGCCGGGTACAGTACGCGTTCTACTCTAGGTAAACTTCATGCCACGGACGCCAACACCATAGTCTCTCCATGCAGGTTATGACAAAGGTAATTAAGGGTTACCCCGTGGACGTGACCTCTCTATGGGTTCTCCGTAAATCCCCTATCAATTACAAAGGCTAGGAGCAAAGGCTTTTACTGTCACCTCGAATTACCTTCACATCCTAACGTTTACAACGACAGTGATACACTTCGTGGCCTTCCAGTGGTAATGTTGAGTGGGGGCCCTTCACAACATTCATGAAGTTTATTAAACCAAGCATTCAACAGAGGATCTCATATCCAATATAACGTTCCAGATTCTATACATACCAAGGTTCATCTATATCCCCGAGAACTAGGGGTCTACTCACACATGGAGACAACAAACATCATGAGGACGGTAATGGAAAACATGAATGAATCATACACGTAACACACAAGACAATCCACCAGGGTTCCAGATGTTACAATGAGATGGATGTGGATGATGATGATGACAATGGTGATAATGTTGATGTCCCCTTGCGCTTGGTGGTGAAGATGGCGATCTCCATGCCAATCCCTTCTCCGGATGGTCTGCGAAGGTTAGGGTTCTGCCTTCTAAATGAGTTTATGGAGTCTGTGTTCTTTTACCCCTCGATCCAATTTCATGGGGTGAAAGTAGTGGGCGAGGCGGCGGCGCTCACTCCTCATACGACCACCCATACGAGTCGGCACGCTCGTAAGGAACATCGTCTTTGGATCTGGAGATGCCGCAAGGACTCCTCCTTTAATCCCTTTGCTCCATTCTTTTATGGCAGTTGATATCACATTAAATAACGTGATTCCACTATCAATTTCTAGGATTCCTTTCATAGAATATTGTTTGCTCCAAAAGGCGTTACATGTGGATTACCGACAAAAAGAAGTGTGTGAACGATCATCATGTAGGCACAAAATATCTATCAAAATCATCACATAAATTGGCGTCAACAGACGCGCCTGGTCGCGTCCGCGGATGTTTGAGGGGCCGGATTTGGCGTCCGCGGTTGAAAATGCTCTAATTGTCGTGCCAACATGTGATGGGAGAATGAATATAATGCGTACCTGGAATTAGTTTATCTTTTTTCGTCAGAAAGACAAATCATCTGACTCACATGATATTAATTTTCCATTTCAGCTAATTTTGATTGAAATCGATGTTGTAGGTGACAGTAGAAAAAAACTAGGAATCGAGTAGTACCTGCCCTTGCTCGAAGAAGTCGGAGAATACCCCAATCCTGGTGGTGACGGCGATGACCCAGAGCAGCAGCATGACAGGGAGCGTGAAGCCAGGCATGCCCATGACCATATAGGTGAAGGAGAAGGTGAGCAAGGTGGTGAGCATCCACACCGACACCTTGAGCCAGTTCCGCCGTGCTGAACCTTGGGCCAAACTCTTGTAGAGGCAGAGGCAGCAAAAGAACGGCACGAGGTCCACGTAGGAGGTGGTGAAGATGGTGATGATGCCTCATCGCCCTTGGAGTGGTACACCACCATGACGGGGTTCAAGGTGACGATGTCGAATAGCACAGCGATGAGCACCCACGAGAAGTTGATGCCCTCACGGAGGCGTCGTATACCGTCTGGTTGTAGTACTTCATAACATCATTTTTTCATAACCCTAGGCAGTTAGGGAAAACTCTCCCCTTTAGACTTCAAGGGCGAGCCCGTGGATTCACCTCCCCTCTGCCCGCCGCTCCAGCGGCCCATGGTGGGGAGGGGGATTCCAGTGCCTTCGCTTTGGTTAGTAGTTTAGGTTAGGATTTTTTAGTCCTTGCAGGTGTGGCGTTTGGATGGATGGCAACGCTTCTTTTTTGAGTTTTTCTTTCAGGCACTGATCCTCCTCGAGTTGGTCTATTTGGACGTAGTAGACGGAGTTTCGGCATAGATTCCTGTTGTCTTCTTGGACGGTGAGGTTAGACTTTCTCATCATGTGGCGAGATTTTGTGCCAGGTGTTTCAGATCTATGCAAGGATTCAATATCGACAACTGTGGCTCCAGGGCGATGGTCCTTAGGGGCACGTGTACGAAGACTTCTTTGTTGTCGTCGACAAGGTCAAGCCGACTTCGATAGAGGAGCGGCGACAACAGCGTGTCGGCGGCTCATTCTGGCGGCAATAGTGGCCGTTCAGTGGCATCAGAATCTCAATGTAATTTTATTATGTTTGAAATATTTTGTACTTCCCATGACATTTTATAATAGATCTGATCATTTTGCAAAAAAAAAGACAAACAAATAAAAGTAAAGAAAGTCAATTCGTTCAATAACATGCAACACATAAGCAGCAACACGATTCACCATCATTTACCCCACATAAATTATGAGAAAGGTACTCCTAAAGCAGGGCCTCCAAGAAGGAAATGATGCACCAATGTTGTCATCAGCAGGTCCAAAAATCAAAGGTCATATCTTTGGTTTTCACCCTGCAACTCAAGCCCCGGTACTCAAAGAGCACCACCCATTCAAAGTCAGCAGGTGTTGCCAACACTACTTGCCGAGGAAGACGATGCTGCATAGAGGGGTGCGCTTTTGAAAACCGTACGATTTTTGGTATTTTAAGAATTGTTTGGAATTTTAAAAAATCATGTTTTCATAAAAACTTTACAAAAAATTTCAGTTTTAAGAAAAGTTAAAAAAATCAAAAAATGTGAGTGTTTTAAAATGTTCACAAAAGTTCCGCAACATCATCATGTTTTAAACAAAATCATGATTTTCAAATATGCTCTCAAATTTTCAAAAAATGTTCACCTATTTCAAAAGTGTTCTTGGATTGTCAAAATATGTTTCGAACTTCTAAATTATTTTTTTCATGTAACAAATGAAAGCAAAAAAATGCTAGAAAGAAAGGACAACTACAATAGCCCTGACCCACACCAGGGTGCCTATGTGTCTAGCATCTATTTGACACCGCCCATGTTGCGTGTCCGGGAGCAACTAATTAAGGGGTGATCCTAAAAAACTAATTGAGTGGTACCGCTATCGAGAGCCCCGCAAGGGTCACTTTCACGTGTCGCGTGCTGGGCGCTCCTTTTGAATTCTACTTTTTTTATTTCTCTGTACGCATTTTCATGATTATATGGGTTTTTCTGGGATTTTTCGGCCTCTTGATTTTCTTTATATTTTGGAGATTTAAAATAAATAAAAATGCGCGAAAAAATGCGTTGTTTTTTTGCTTCCACGAGAGGCAATGGTTTGCTTTTGCGAAAGGCGCACTTGCACCTCTTAGAAAAGTCAAAAAACATGCCTTTACTTTTCTTTCAAGAGAGGCACATATTTGCTTCATGTGGCGGCACAGATTTGCTTTCGCGAGACGCACAGCCGTGACTCTTAGAAAAGGGGTAAAATGCTTTTTTTTTTGCTCCACAAGAGGCACAGATTTGCTCCTCGTAGAGGCACAGATTTGCTACCATGAGGGGCATAAGTGTGCCTCTTGAAAAAGGAAGTTCCATGAGAGGCACAACTTGGCTTCTCATGGAGGCGTAGATTTGTGTCCGTGAGGAGCACAACTGTGTCTCTCGGAAGGGAAAAAAGTGGAAAAAGAATCATGCTTTCAGCTTCGGTTTTTTCTAGGCTTTTTCTTGAAAAAAGAATTTGCCAAAACATATTAACATAGGGTTTAGTTTTAAAAATCTCGACGCGAGGAATCTAACAATGAAAATGGTTCGGGATTTTAGACGCGTGGTTCAAGAGATGAAACATTTTAAAAAATGTATCTACGAAAAAAAGAAACAACTCTCAGGTTGCGACAAAATGGTGCGCATGCAGTGCGCCATTTGTCAACGCGGAAAGATGAAAATGATATTTATAAAGGGTACCCCTTAATTAGTGATCTTGCGCATGTCCATGTGGGCGAAACAAATGTTAGCACTACACCAAGGACCCATCCACTACAACGGAGCTCCTAACGGATGCTTTAAGCATCAAACGCACAGGGGGGCCACGGTTGGGCCGGCCCATTTAGCGTGCACTATAGCCGCCAGTGCCTGTAGCAATCCTTAGTGAGCACTGTAGTGGCCGGCTACTGTAGTCCTGCCCTGTAGCGACTCAGGGGAGCTTCTATTCGAATCTCTTTGCGTCCAACAGCGCCCACAGAGGACCCACAACAGGGCTAGCCCACTAACTGGAAACAAAGGAGAGCTCAACATCAAAATGACAGAAAAGAGTGAGGAACTGCCTGGAATCGAACTCGCAATTTTTGAGTCCTGAACGTGTATAACAAAAACACGATTATTAGGATCTCAACGAAGCGACACATTTAAATGTACAAAAAAATATTCGAACATTTCTTGAAAATCTTGAAAATAATAACGAAATGTCAAACATTGTTTTGCAAATAAAAATAAATTTAAGAAATCTAAACATTTTATTCCATTTTTAAAAAATTATGAACACATTTTCAAAATCCCGCACATTTTCCAAATCTGTGAACAATTTTTGATATCTACAATATCTTTTGACTCAGTGAACAATTTTCTAGAATGCGATTTTTCTCCCAAAAAAAATAAATCTTTGAAAAATTGGACCATATATCGAAATTCTAATATTTTTAATATAATGAGAAATTAAATAACGGTCTGATTTTTTGTTGTAAACACGAACAAATTCCAGAACTTTGATCTATTTGAAAATGAAAACCAATTTCAAATTACTAACAATTGTTGAAATAGCGAAAAAATTGCGAACATGAACAAAATTTGAACCTCGGAATCTGAATATTTTTTAAAACCTGTGAAAATATAAAAATTCTGAATATTTCTGGAAAAGATGTACATTTTTTGAAAATGTGACCAATTTGTGAATTTTTTGATATTTTGTAAAAATGATCAATTTTATAGTATGGTGAATATTTTTGAATATTTTGTTTTTTAGAAGAAAAGAAACAGAAAATAAAAAAGGAAACAGAAAACGAAAAAAGAAAAGAAAAAATAACAGAGAAAACGAAAAAAGAAAACAGAATAAATAATGAAAATAAAAACAAAGCGATCCCGAAAAAAAGAGAACCTTCTAGAAGTTTCACAAAATCTGTGGCTTGCACACACAGACGGATCATCCCATTCTATCGTTTGATCGGCTGTGTGATTGGTCAACTATTTGCCGTGTAACGCGGCAAGTAGGAAATTCCGCTACTCGGTGTTATAGGAACTAGTTTTTCTAAAATTTCAAACATTTCTTAAAAAATTAATAGCTTTTCAGAATTACAAAAGTTTTTGGAAGCATGGACAGTTTTTGAAAATTCTAAACATGATTTGGAATTCCAAACATTTTTTGAAAAACCTGAATGATTTTTGAATTTGTGAACACAATTTGAAAATGTAAACATTTTTTTGATTTTGTGAATTATTTTGAAAATCAGCACATTTTCCGAAACTCTATGTTTTCGAAAATGGGTACTTTTATGAATTTTGGAATTTGAAATTTTGGAAAGTTTTTGATATTCTGGAACAAATCTGAAAACAAAAAAATATTGCATTGATGACACTTTTTAAATCCCAATCATTTTTTGAAAATTCGAACCTTTTTCTAACAATTTTTTAGTATTTCCAAATACTTTTAAATAGGAAACATTTTGAAAAGAAAAAGAAAAAAGAGAACCATCAAAACAAAAAATACAATGAAACATCAGACATGAACTAGTCAGGAACCTTCTAGAAGTTTGCAAAACAGGATGCGATGTAGACTAAATGGGCCAACCCATTTTCATCGCTACCTCTGCCTGGTTTGTGCGTTTGATTGATAATTTGACACTTAATGTGTCATATAGGGTTTGCCCACTACAACTCCTCACATGGTTCTGTCTTTCTGAGATAGCGCGAACCAAACAACAAGCTTCGAGGCCTAGAATGGGCATAACGACCTGCTCGATAGGGGAAACAGTGAAAATCGAATTATCTTATGAAAGTGGAGTTCATGTTTTCGCCTCATCTTCTTCCCCGGTCTCTACATTGATTTTGTTTCTCTCCGCGTCATTTGGTTTTCTGTAGTTTTTTGTTAAACTCAACCGATACCACACAAAACAAAAACCAACATTTTCTCGACAAAGAACAAAAAAAAACATATATGTAGTAACTTGGAATAATATGCGACTCAATCCATGGTTGGATGATTAGAAAGACAGTGGTATGACCGGCCCATCAGAGTTCAAGTCCTAACTTAACATTGATGCTCGCATTTTCCTGAATTTATTTCAGCCCTTCCGGTGATGTGCATTCTGTGGGAGGAGACGTTCTCATCGACTGCGAGAGCGTCTGTGGCGACTTTGTCAATCTCAAGATGATGTGCCAGCTCGATCACTCGGAGGTGCTGATAGGGGTATTGTGCGTATGTGCGTTCATATGGATGAGTCTATGAGCGTCTGCATCCGTACGTGTTCAAAAACACCTTGGAATGATCTAAATCAAGTCGGTGTTTTTTTGTCCTGCTCATTTCGTAAAAAAAATCTACATACTTTGTTTTTTACTGTAAATACACAGAGTAACCTGAAATAAACTAAACCAAATCAGTACTTTTCTTTCCATGTCCTACTCATTCCCTCCCTTATTTTGCTTGTTGTTTTTTCACCCATACCTATCCCGAATTCGTAAGATCTTGCAATAAAGTGAAAACCAATTTTATTTTGGTTATGCAAATTAAACTTGGTACCCTTGCCTTTATGTATTTCGCTTGTTGTTTTTTCATCCGTGCCTATTCCGAATTCATAAGATCTTGCAATAATATGAAAACTAATCCTTTTCTGTTATGCAAATTAAGACTTAGTAATCATGCCTTTATTTTACCACATTACAATGAAGTTAAATATTCAGCCGGCTGTCATGCCTAATCTATTAGTTTATACCATTTGATAGTGCTAAATCTTCTTGCGAGTACTACCAAGGATGGGACACTGGCATATATTGTGAGATTGGATTGGGGAGGTGGAGATAGTGGGTGAAGGTATATACAAGACACGATTGATGTTGAAATTAGCTAATATTTTGAAGGGCTAAGCGGCACACGATTTGAAACACGATACTTAGATGTTAAAGTTAGGAAAAACTTTGGTATTCAGTAGATGTTGTGCGTGAGGTGGTAATGTGTGTACACGTGTTTATATTGTACTCTTTGTTCCTAAGAAATAATGAAGAAGGTACCAGGTTTTTTTAAACACATATCATGATTGATTTGATGCCAAAAATTGGTAATGTCAATGTCCGATTTTGTGTCAAATATTGGCTACTAATTGGTTGGTTACCAAATTGTTTTTTCAATTTCACATAAAGTTATCAATATTTGGCAAGTCTTAATATTGCCAATATGCATCAATGGCAAATCAACCATACTCACAACACTCACATACGTGCACGCACGTACACACATGTTACCTATATGAGCATCTCCAATAGACTGAGTCGATAGATCTTGAAATTGACGAATCCATAGTGTCTTCTAGTTGGCGAACATGCTATACAACTGAAAGAGTAGAGCCGAAAAGACCGGAATAAATCCAGGAAATATGCGAACACCCATGTCAAGTCTAAGACTCGAACCTTGGTGGGCATTTTCCGCCACAAGAAACCTAGTCATCTGAGCTATGGTCAGTTTGCGACACCGGGCTTTCTAGATGGACACATGGAACGCGAGCATCACCGACGGAGCTATGGCAAGGCTCAAAGGGCCATGGCCCGCCCTGGGCTGGAGCACAAAGGAGCTTTACATGGACTATATCCAACAATAATGCATTGATTTTTAATTTGGTAGCACTGTTTCCACTGTCTGGCCCGCCCAATATTTTTTGGGTAGCTTCGCCACTGGCGAGCATAGTAGCATGGTGTTGGTGTTGGATTATAACTTTTACTTTATTTTTTGCGAAAAAGACCTAGATCTATTATAAAAGTTCATCAGAAGTATAAAACATCTCAAATATAATAAAATTTACATCGAGGTCCTTAGACCACCGAACGACCACTGCCGTTGTTACTGTTCCTTGTTGATTACAGTCGAGAAGTCTTCGTGCACGTGCCCATAAGGACCAGCACCCTGGAGCTGCAGTCGTCGCCATTAAACACGTGTGGCACTTAATCATTTGGGTCAGCCAATTATGAACTTATCTTTTGAACCAATTAGTCCAACTGAAGAACCATTTTGTTTCCTGCGTCGGTATCGTTGAAACTAGATTTCGAAAGGCTGAACGCGCACATGTGTACTCCTACATCCCAGGCTATTTGCTCCCGCCGTCCCGCGTGTAAACTGTGAACAATCGGTTTTAGACAGGCCAAATACTGATGTTCCATACAAGCTTATATCTAATTGAAATGGACCATTTTACGGGCCTGTATTTTATCTTGATTTTTTAACCCAAAAATAGGCTGCTGAACAGGGGCGTTAGAATGAAAGAGCCACTGCATACTCCGTAAAGAACAAAAACGTAATTACATCCATTTTGGAAGTATGCGATCCGGCATTAAACCAGCAATTCTAAAGGAAATGTGAGCACGAACCACAGAAGCATTGAACCATTGCAAATCAAAGCTACTACTTCATGCATGAGTAAGCAAACAAAATTATCAGTATGTATCGCCTCTGACCAAATCAAATAATGATAAGATGAATATTTTGTACCATATCTACGTTGGCAAGCATGCATTTTGCACTATGTGACTGATTCAGAAACAGTTTTACTCGTATTCACCATTATAGAATGGAAGAGCCACTGCATACATACTCCATAAAAATGAACCAAAAAAGTAATTACATTCTGATTTACGGTTTCTCATATATCCAGTTCACATAGAAGATCACATGAAACAAAGATAAAAAATTCATATATAGCTGGAATCCCTTTTCCAAATGTAAATTACATCTTTTTACTCCGTTGCCTCCCCCTCTCTCATCGACTGCCGGCAGCATATATACACCAATCAATGTCCTTCATCTGCCCTCAACGGCATGTGCTACAGTTAGCCAGATCATCTCCATTCTCTCCACGCAAATTGGCTCAGAGGATTGTGAGGAAGATGTCAGATCCTACAATGTATTCCTCTGCCCCACAAACCTCCGTGCCACGCCGAAGATGAGAGCCTTTGTCAGGAGCCCTTGGTCAAGAGTACACGCTAAGGCCACGGCGCCGCCGAGCACAAGGAACCTCGCCATGCGGTTTTTCACAGGTTTCTCTTCGGCCTCCATGATGTCTTGGTCACTGTTGGACTCCAGTCCTCGGACAAAATTGTCGCCGACCTTGGTGTTAATCCGGGCCATCAAGGCGCTCGGCGAAGGTGGCTCCCCAGCAGCCCTGGCTTTCTGATAGGCCCGGAGTCCAGGTTCGATTCTCTTCACACATCCCCACATACCCTGCCTAATGCCAATCTTTGCTATCTCATATGGGATGCCCATATCCTCATGGTGGAACAAGAGAATCTCGCAGGCAGTCGAGCCACCGTTGCCTCGTCTTGACTCCACTGTTCCGAGATCAAAACAAAAGAAATTCTTAGTTATCAAAGAAAGAATGAGGTATTCTTTTCATTAATTTCTAGAAAATATGTTGTCTGATTTTTGTTCCTTTCTCATGTCATGTATAAAATGTATTTCCTTCAACCTCACTATTCAAATAGCTCTATTTCACCTCTTACCACTGATATGCAAACAAGGTAGTGAAGGGAAGTGGTTACCTGCACGGATGCACCAGCTTGAGTAATACAAATCTACTCTGCGAGGTTTGCTGCGCCGCGGGATGGATGAACATGGCACACCCTGCATCATGCATAAAACGGAGACAGATAAGTAGTTGAGCAAGAGGATGTAACTTGTATACATAATATAAATGTGCACATCGACATGTTCTAGTAATTCACTCCATGCAAGGTGACATTAGTTCAAGAGTCTAAACTGCTGGTCATTAACAAATTATTTCACTCTACTGTTTTGCACCAGCTTTAAAGTCATGCTACTTTCTGGCTGATGTGAAGAATCTCTGAGTTTTGAGAAATATTCTAAAGAATCACTTTATGCTGTGCAAATAACTGAAATAAAAATTGTTGAGAGACTTGATATCCACCAAATCTAAACCATTCCATTTAGGGAAATCAGAATTACATAACTGATTCTTACTTTAATTTAGTATGCATGTGCCTACAAGCTACAAAAGCAACCAAGAGAGAACTCCCATCAAGATAAAATAGGCAATTCGATGAAGCCATATAAAACATAATCATATCAATTTGTCAAAGAATGAATAACTGGGTACAGAGGGGTGGTTAAAGATAGGAAAAAGGAGAAAATGCAATAACAGAACACAAAAAGGTCAGATGACATGAATATGTCAAGGGAAACAATAGTATGCATAGAACTTTCTATAAGGCACGTGATAAGTATCGACATCAGATAAGATTTTATTATATCAGGAATGAAACCAAGACAAGGAAACATGGATTTAGTGCTGAAATGAGGTCCAGGTACCGAGTTCAAACCCACAGGTACTTGCACGTGTCTTTATTGAGATGATGTTAAGATGAGGAAGACAACATGGAATAAAACTACAACCAGAACTGGTATTGACATGTTTTTAAGTTTGACACTGATGTACCAACTCTTCCTAGTTTCTTCGTTCCTTTGTACTGTGTGGTTACCACTATTAAATGTAACTTAATGCGGTTATCTAGCTGTCCCCATTGTTTAATTTCAACCAAATAACAGCAAAAAAAAAGAAAAACTGGAGACTTCCACTTTATCAACAACTCAACATTAATATCAAGCCTTCAATGATGTTAGAAGTCTGTCCTAGTACATCTGTACATGTACTCAAAGGATGGAGAAGTGGCCTCATATCATTATCATAGAAAAAGATATCAGCACACTTGACAAACAAAAGCTGATCTTACCAAGTTACCATACGTGACACCTCATTATCATTTATAAGGTATCCACAGAAGCATCGTTGTCCAGTCAACAATATCATAAATTTACCTAGCAGTGCCTATTCTGAACTGAGTTGCGTGATGGGCTACGATGCAACTTTTTGTCAACATCATCGATTTGTTTACAAGGATGTTAAAGCAGCAGAACTCAAGATTTTGCCCGCAGGATTTTTCAGACTAGTCCCTTGTATTTTGGAGCATCTTGCTGTGCATTCTTTTAATGCAAAAGGAGTAAATAAAATTTCCATTGCAACCAAGGAAACATATAAATTTGAATTATGGACATTGCAGTGATGTAACTGCAATTTTACATAATTTCTGTCAGCACCATCATATGCTAAGGATCAAGCATGGTTCTCCTGTAAATCTCAAACCCGAAGAATAGAAGGAAGCATCGATTGATTAACATTAGTAAGTTCCCAAGTTTCCTTACCTTTGTAACACAATAGTAAGCACTTCCCAGTTTCCATATCCGGCGAGCAATGATGTACTCCCTGTCACTACAGAAGAAGGGGAACTGCGAGCAAGAGAGAGCAAACCATAAGCATGAAGTCATAACCTAGCAGGGCTCAGAGCTAATTCACAATCTCCAGGCCATCTACCTTGCGAACCCAATGCACTTTCATCGTCCCGGTTGTCTGGCACTCCTCCAGCGTCTGGTGAGAGATGAGCATATCATCCCACTTGTTGGACATCCGGAACTCATCGTCTCCAAAGAAGTCTCTTACTTCATCCGGGGTTGCGTTCTCAAAGATTGTGCTGCTCTGGTATTGCGGAGGCCCATTCTGATTTCAGCCAAGTACAGTACAGACCCATAATTAGCTCCCAAAAGGCATTCAGTACTTCACATCAAACAAGGAGTAGAAGAGAACCCAATCAATTCACTGAGAAGTGGTATTCACCTGGGGATCCCTCCTCCAGGCCTGGTAGGTCATGTTGGGCAGCGCCTTCTCCATCATCTTGATCCACGCCGGGCCGCCGTCGTTGCCCTCCACCAGCCTCCAGAGGTTCACCAGGTCAGCCTTCCCCACCGCCAGCTCCTCGTTCGCCATCTCCGACGACCTGCAAAGGCAAAGCAGGAGCAGGTGAGGGGTCGAAGACCACTCCGATTTCGCCAAATCCCCACTAAAGAACACACAGCTTTGACCAAAAGCTACTCCCCCCACACCAAGAAGAATCAGGCACACATTTCAACGAACATCTCGCGGGCCTGCTAGGCAACGTACCCTTGCAGGGAAGCCTCGTCGTCCTCCTGCTCCTGCAGCTGCTGCTGCCGCGCGCCGGCGAGGTAGTCGAGAGGGCCGCGGATGCGGGCGGGGAGCTGGGCCCTCCAGAAGTCGAGCGTGGCGAGCTGCGGCGGGTCGGCGGCGGGGGCGACGATGCCGGCGGCCCAGCGCGGGCGCCAGGCCCAGCCGAGCAGGAGGCCGACGAGGGCCGCCGCCCAGAGCGGCCCCGCGAGCAGCGCCATCTCGCAGGCCGCGCCCCACGCCGTCGGCTGCTCCAGCACCCTCGCCACCGCCGACAGCACGTACCCCATCGGGGCCGGGGGCGGGGGCGGAGCTGAGGATTGCGGCGAGGGGAGAATGGAATGGGGGAGGCTTTGCGGCCTACCGGAGAGGATTAAAGACTCGATTTTTTCGCTGCCTATCTTCTCTTTTATTGGGTTTCGTTGGTGGAGGAAAGGAACGGTGAGGTGTGGTGCACGAGTAGCGATGTGACGACTGGTGTGTGGACACGGCGCATGGACTGTGTCTGTTGGAACTCCTTTCTATCTATCTCTATACTATATATTCTGCCTTTCATGGAACTCTTTTTCAGTTGCAGAAGAGGTATATATTTGTAGCCATAGGATGCTTACTTCCAATCTAGATCTTTTTGGCCTCGACAATATCTTTTAAAAATTTGTAATATGCATATATAAAAGAAAGAAGAAAGAAGACTGAGGCGATGTGAGTGACACAAAAACAGATAGGCGCCCATTGACTCCATAGTATAAGCTTTGGTCAATTCAGTGTTGGTTAATGAGTCATTTTCAGATGGGTGTTTAATATGTTTTCCATGTTGTTCCTTGAAGGTACAAAAGATGGTCCAGGGGTATCTAAGCCTTTCTATAGAGACTAGGAAATGTTGTTCAGTCTTTTAACAATCAAAGTTTTAGGTATAACTTTCCGTAAAAATGTGTAACACGCCGGAGCTAAATTCGAATCTTTTCTCTTGATGTAATGAATAAGAAATGTGGAAATGTGGATTTCACCTTGTTGATTCTACCAACAAGTTCATTTTGAGTCGGTAAAAATATTAAAGTCCATTCGTCGGCTTTTTCCACTTTGTCCATGATTTAAAATACACTACACTCTTTTTTATGCGAGAGTTTTTTTAATTTATTCATCTTCAATCATGGCATTACAACGAACATCGAAAATGATAAAAATTATATCCAGAACCTTCGACCACCTACTGACGATTACAAGCACTGAAGCGAGTCGAAGGCGCGCAGCCTTCATCGCCCCTTCCTCGCCGGAGCATAGCAAAAGTTGTCATAGTAGACAGTCAGGAAGTCGTTGTGTTAAAGCCCCATAGGGCCAGTGCACCTGAACAGCAACTGCCGCCCATGAAGAATAGCGTAGATCGAAAGGATCCAACGTCAAGACACACGAATGTAGACGAATGACGACCAGATTCGAGCAAAACCGCTAAAGACAGATTCGCCGAAGACACACCTCCACACACACCCACCAACGATGCTAGCCGCACCACCGGAACGGGGCTAGACTAGGAGAACTCTATTCAATCTTCAGGAGCCACGTCGTCGTCTCATCTTTTTGAGGAGGACACAAACCCTAACAAATCTCGACGAAACGTCTAAAAACGAAGCCCTCCCACCGGCAAGGGCAGGGATCCACCACGCTCCCATGGCTCTAAGGCCACCGGAGACAAGACGGGCCAGTGGCGATGCCGGTGGGAGGCAGAGGATCCTTAATTTTTTTAATAAAGAGGCGGCGGCGTGTAAACGTACACACATGGGCTTGCATATACGATCATTTCGAGTATAGCATGTACCGAACCAAATGGAAACCTCTCACCCTATCCTTTCTTCTTTTGTAGGGACGTGTCACTCTATCCACTCATAAATACTCCTACTTGTCACACGAATTTTCCTCCCTCGCACACAGGGCCAAAATACATTAGAGAGTTATACTACCGTACAGTACATGTGAAGGCTTGGGGTGTATGGACTTGGCGCACAGACGTGGAGGGCAGCACCCCCAAGAGATAAGGCGATTTGGGGATAGAGGTCGGGGTGGCGCGTGTCTGATCTCTGTGGGGTCCCAGCCCCCACGCCGTCCAATCACGAGCCGCCGCGTACGCGCGCCTAATGCGAATAGGGTAGTCGGGTCGTGTGACCATTGGCCAGCCAGGCAGCCAACAAAATTAGAACGGCGGAGGCCTGCTTCTGATTGGTTGTGGGGTTGGTGCCTCACCAACTGAACATCATCATCATCGCCAAGATAAAATTAGGCTAAGCACGCTTAGTTGAGACACTGATCCTTATCCTGCTCGATTGACAAATGGCGCCTGTGTGTCTAGAAAAGATTATTTTTATGATGATGCGTTTCTTTAGATAATATTATCAGTGTAAGTACTATAGTATGTAAGTCTCCCGTGGCGCCTGTGTGTCTCCCGTGGCATCTTCGCCGAACGGATAACTGAGGTTATGGAAGACTAATTATGCTAGTAGTGTAAGTACTAGTATGTAGTAAGACTAATTACTTCATTCAATTTAATGAGGTGTTGCCGACTTGCCGTGCAACTATGTACTCCCTCCT
The DNA here is from genome assembly GCA_032464435.1 of Aegilops umbellulata. Taxonomy (NCBI): domain Eukaryota; kingdom Viridiplantae; phylum Streptophyta; class Magnoliopsida; order Poales; family Poaceae; genus Aegilops; species Aegilops umbellulata. The sequence goes on from CP136059.1 coordinate 348,083,197, forward strand.
GTCCTTTTTACTTTCCACTAGTAAGATGCCCGTGCAAACGCACGGAATATTGAAATGCATTGATCTGAAAGTTGTTTATTTGACAAAGTATGTGGGGGTAATCTCATGTACTCCCTTTGTCACGGTTTAAAAGGCGCGTTTGAAAATTCTCTGGGACCTAGGTGGTTATCTATTGGTTATGAGATGGGCTAAAAAATAGCATTCACACTACGCATGCATATAGAAATAGTATATCAGAGTACTACTTAGCTATTAGAAATAAATGCAATGCGCCCTAAACCTTGTCTATTGTGGAAACGCACGCAAATTTAACTGTGCCTTCTAAACTGTGACGGAGGGAGTATAACAAATATCAATAGGTTCCTTCGGATATTATTTCTTCTCTAGAGCTCACAAGCATCCGAGTGAATAGTAAATGTAGGCAAAATAGATAAAAAAATCTTTTGCAAACAAAAGCGTTCAAGTGTTCAACCTGCATCCAAAACTTTTGAAGAAATAACACTTATTGTGCTTTGCAAAAAATGATATTTAAGAATCATTTTTTGAGTATCGATTTTATTTATTTTTTCTAGACCACCATGAATGTAACTCGGAATGATTTGGAAGGGGGCAGAGGCGAGGGCGAGGAGCGGGTCGTGGTGGTGGTCGGCAATGCAGCCTGAGAGAAGGGATGAGAGGAGTTGGGGGCAGACGGACGCCGAAAGCAGCGACCTCTCCAGATCCTTCCTATTTTTTTCCTAAGATGGCTAGATGAGGTGAGAGAGAGATGGCTGAACGTGAGAGGCAGGGGGTTATCTACAAACGAGGAGTGGAGTACAGGGTCTTTTTGCAAAACTGGCATAGTTTGTTCACATGCGTTGGATGTAAATCGAACGGTTGTAAACGAAGGATGACAGGTACACCGTCATTACCAACTCAGCTTTTTATAGGAATAGAAATACCAAATCTGTGCCAAGTCAATTTCGCAAAGTTTGATCAAATTTATATTAAAAAATATCAACATCTACAATACCAAACTAGAGATAGTTTGATTTCACACAAAATTTATATATAGAGTAAAAATGACCGGAGAGAGTAATATTTACCCCCTCCGATCCATATTATTAGCAAGAATTAATATGGGTTGGAGGGAATACCTAGCAGTACAGTCCTGGGTATTTACACAAGAAACAAACTAGTTGTGGTGAGCAGTCCGATCTCAGTAGCAGCCTTCGGCAACACATTGTGGTGGTTTTTAAAATCATGGCCGACCAGGTTGTTCATATATATATATATATATATATATATATATATATATATATATATATATATATATATATATATATATATATATATATATATATTAGAAAAGGAGGATGACCCCGGCCTCTGCATCTAAGCGATGCATACGGCCATTTTATTAATTATTTTCACAAGACCTTACAAAATTATATAATAGTAAGACTAAAGTCATCGTCTACGCAACAACTGTCGCTACACCTATCCAAGTGATAAAGGAGCGCTGATAGCCTGGGCCTAATACCAGACAGACATCGCAACCAGACCTAACATCTAAAACCTGAGGTCCCAACCAGGACGCCTGCCGGGTATGGGCACCCGCCAGTTTGGCGTGCTCCTCAACCAGGACGCCTGCCGGATATGAGGCCGCCACAACCACTTGCCACCAATCTATCTTCAGAGCTGTACTGCTGCATCAACCTTGCCCGGTCTAGCTGCCGCCGACGCCACCACGATGCCAGACAGTGTCGACCTCCTGCACGTGTCCATCACCACACATCTGACGTCAAGCCTCCGCTGCTCCATGCCGCCAAGAGCCGCCGCCATGAATATGTAGAAAGAAACACCGCTCCACCGAAGAAGCCATCCGCTGGTCCCTCGAGCCCGAGTGCATCTCCAAGAATGCCGCCGCCATGAATATGTAGAAAGAAACACCGCTCCACCGAAGAAGCCATCCGCTGGTCCCTCGAGCCCGAGTGCATCTCCAAGAATGCCGCCCCCAAGGGGGGACGACACATGAATGCCGCCGTCATCCGATCAACTAATCTAGGGTTTCCCCCGGGGTATTGGGTGGGTTTGGGATTTGTACCTCGGTGATGCCTTCATGAAGGAAACGGTGATAAGGGCATCGTCATCACCAGCTCCGGCCACGACCGAAGACCAAGTTTTCACTCGGATCCGTCCCAAGAAATCCACCCGACAACATGTGCACTGTCTCGACCGCCTTCAAAGCCCCAGATCTAGCAGCCTAGATCAGGCGACCAACCGCAACAATAGTGCCACCGTAGGAGCCGTGGCACACCGGCCACTGCCCGAATGCGCCACCACTGAAGCCTGGGAGGAGGACTCCCACCCCACCTCGCCAAACCGCTAGAGCCGCCGAGATGGATCCCACACGCTCATCACCGGCTCTGATCGGAACCAATCCATGGCAAAACCACGAGATCGCCGACGCAGATCCGCCTTGGATATGGACTACACCACGCCATGCCGCCGCGGAAAGCCCGAGCTTCACCCGCCGTCGCCGTCCAGGGCCGCCGCCCCAGGATCCTGATCTGGCCAGCGCGGACCTCCACGGCGCCCTCTTCACGCCGCCGCCGGCTCGCCACCAGGCAACCGCGCCACTGCCTAAGGCCTCTGCCCAGAGCATGCCGTCGCGCCACCATGGATCATATCGCTGTCGCGCCGTCACGCGCGTGAAGGTCCTGCCCCACCCCATCCGACGCGGTTCAGGGAGGAGAGCCCCCGCCACCGCCGTCGGCCCCCAGGGTTAGCCCGCCGGCGTCCTCCGGCAGTGGCGGAGGGAAGGGAGAGAGGTGGGGGTGACCCTGGCGGCTAGGGTTTCGGAAGCCGCCCGAGTCGCCCGAGACGGGGCGACGCGGGGTCAAAACCAACGACACGGAGGCTGAGGCCCAGGAAAATCTAGCAGCACCAGGTTGTTCATATAAGATTTGTTAACAGAGGAGTAAGAGATACTACATGACGCCAACCTATAGTCCATGGTCGAGCTAAACGATAGGGTTAGGCTTAAGCACCTGCAAACGCTTGGGCTTAAAGTCACTTTTCTGATGGTTGCAACCCCTGCACTTGCCAAAGGGCAGACAAAACGGACGATCAATGTGTTGTACTACCATGCAATGCTAAAGTTTTAGTACTACTATAATGCACAAGGCCGTGCAAAAGGGGTTAGCAATTTAATTTAACTAGTTATACAAATGAGCTAGTGATCGGAACCGGCGGTGAGTGAAGGGCACTAAAAGTAGTACTACTAGCACTAAAAATTAACAAGGTTTCGTAGTGCTTGGGGGTCATGGGTGCAAAAGCTCCCACTGATTAATTGTTTAGTTGATTAGTTGGTGTGCGACGCGCATCCGTGTCTCAGGTCAAGGGACAGCTAATAATGCTTGGCTGCTAGCTAAAGCTTTGCGTGCGCATGCATATGCTCCGGTGTGTTACACGTTGTTTGTGATATGAAATTAGCGGCTGTATGGGCACCTCCGTCCTCCTAATTATATTGACCGGCGCGGCTAAATGGCTCCCCAAAGCACATGCTAGGGAGTCACTACTAGAAAACAGGTCATTTGTCCCGATTCGTAAGGGCCTTTAGTCCCGGTTCATGAACCGGGACTAAAGGGTCGTTACTAATACGTCCCTCCTTTAGTCTCGGTTCAAACCAGAACCGGGACAGATGGGCCTCCACGTGGCCGCTGCCGGCAGCCCAGGCAGGGGGGCCTTTGGTCCCGGTTGATGACATAAACCGGGACCAAAAAGCTTTCACGCGTCAGCAGCTGGCTGGAGCTGAGGTTTTTTTTTTTTTAAAAAAAAAGTGGCTGTTTTAGGGGTTTAGAGGGTTATTTTTAGGTTGTTATTAGCTAGCTAATAGAGAGAAGTGTCCTCTCTTATATCTTCAGCCTTGGTTTACCAACGCTACTTCTATGTTCATTTTACCCGCAGATATATATATAATAACTCATGCATGCTCGCATCATACATCATCATATATAATAACAAGTCCTACTAATTAATCAAGCATCATCATATAACTTCTACTCGTTATTAATAATAAGTCATACGATCATCATCCTCATAGTCATCGAACCCAACCATACATAATTGTTCTTAGCACATGATCATCAGTATCAGATAGGACCTAAACACACTTAAGGTAAAATAGCATAAAACAATATAGACCCTGACTCTCCATTATGAAGAATGGAGATCATCCTGTCTCCAATTCTTGCGCCTCGCTTCCTTTTGCTTCCAAGAAGTTCATTACGACTGTCCATACATTTTTTCCATTCTTTGATTGTCATGTCTCCACTTCTTTTAGAAATCCGGTATGGACAGTTGAGATTCGTAGGATGACCTGGATATATGTTCAAAACACGAAGGCTGCCGCCATTCTGATACATCAAATGAGGCATACAATCCTCTGGGATTCTCTGTTAAAAAACATAGTAATAACTTCGTAGTTAGCAATGATGTACTAGTTTTAGAAGTATGCATAAAGATGCACAGATGTCGTAATAGTAAAATATCTTACCAGGGTATCTCCATGGTAGTTACCGTAGTTCAACACGTGCACTAGTGGCACGTATTGACCATAATGTTGAGGAGTTCGATTGTAGATATTGTAATTCTCAAGATAATTACAAAATCCAACCAGATGAGTTTTCTCCTTGTAAGTTAACTCAGAGCCATCGGTGTAGTAAGTTCTATCTACCATCTTCTGCACATTCTTTGATACTTCAAAATAAGCTGTCAATGGAAATAAGCTGTCAACTATTTTGAAATGAACAAATAAATTAGTTAATAATTAACTATGTTTGAGAAATTCACATAGCGGTAGAACTGGAGGCGTATCAACAAGGACCCAAATGTCCATATTGTCTTGCTCGATTTCAGGATCACCAAGATCCATGGTGACAAGCATACCCTCATCAAAACCATACAATTTGCAAAATGCTTCCCAATTTTTGCAACCAAAATGGGTTACGCTCTCAGCATTATACAACTTTACTTCAAAATCCACATCATGATGGGTCCTTAGGTGAATTTTCTTCGTTTCAAAATTTTCATGGTCTTCAAAATTCATCCTCTCCAAGACATAACGTCTTGCATGGCATGGGATAAACTCTACTCGAATTGTAAAATATGAAAATTACATGTTGAAATAGTTAAAGTCATGCTTAATTATGAAGGTCTCCTCGAGCTTAATGCTGAAGTGTCGACCATCGTCCAGGTGAGGCCTGTCGCACTGACCTCGATCGTCGTGGCACCAGTCACCCTCCCCCAGGAGACTTCCGTCGTCCGATGATGACATTTCCTATACATTCATAATTCAAAGACTAAATTAGATCATTATTATTCAACTAATCATATGCATATGCCTTGCATAGTGCTCTCCAATATGAGCATTCAGTAAGAAAAATCAAATCGCAAAAAAAAGTAGTATTCAAATTAGGATGCACTCAATTATAAGAAAAACTACATCATCTCCATGTGTCCGTACATCGAATATTATCACTAATACACGTCGAATACTATCATACATATCGCCAGTACAGCTAGAACCGTAGCGCCCGACGGGTATCGGCGCGGGCGGTGGACACCCAAAGTGAAGGAACCATCACAGGATCATAGCTCCAGTGAGATCCCTGAAGAACCTGCCAGGTATTCTCGAACCTGCCCTCCAACGCAACCATGTAGCGACGGACGTGCTGGTCCTCCTCGCTGACACGGTGACGTACCACCTCCGCGGTGTCCGGAAGCCTCGGCACCGTCACTGGCCCACCCGAACGTCACCAAACAAGGATCGGGTCAACGACGGGCTGGCTCCTCACCAAACTACGCCCCCGGAAGGTAGCGCCTCCCAGTACCACCCCGGCGGAGCCCAGTCCCGGACATGGCCCATCTGGTCAAGCAGGTGTCGTCCTCCGCCGACTCGACGACGAGGATGCGGGATAGGCATCATCCACGTCGATGCGGGAATAATTGCTTTAACTAAAAAAATAAACTAGTTCTATTAATTTTCTTGCTAAAAATAAACTACTTCTATAGTAAAATAAACTAGTTCAACTACTAAGCACTTACTATAAATAGAATAATGTAGTACTTACTAAAAATAAACAAGTTTACCTAGTTCTAACTAATTTCATTAAACACTTTCTAAGTAGTACTAATTACTAAAAGTTATCAGGGAGGGGGGGTCTATCGACAACGACATACCCGATAACAAAAATAAGAAGAGGAAGAAGAAGAAAAAAAGAGGAGAAGAAGAAAGTAATAGAAGAGGAAGAAGAAGAAAAAAAAAGAAGAAGAAGAAGGAATAATAGAGGAGAAATTGTTCTTCTTCTCCTCTATTACTTCTTCTTCTTCTCTTTTTTTCTTCTTTTTCATCTTCTTATTTATTTCTCCTTTTTTCTCTCCTTCTTTTTCTTCTAAATATGAACATATACGTAAATTGACAAAGATAATTCTATGAACAAAAAAAATCATAAAAATTCTATGAACAAAATAAAAAATATATGAACAAAATTACAACAAAAAATTGATAAAAATTCTATGAAAAAATCGACATATTCTTTGCATATATATGAACACACAAACTTTTGCATATGCAACAATAATATCACCAAAAAAAATGTATGAACAGTAAAAAATTCTAACTTTTGCATCTAAACTATACATCTAAATTAACTACAACAATTCAATTAACAATACATCTAAACTACGCATCTAAATTAACTACAACAACTCAATTAACTCTACATCCTAAATTACGCATCTAAATTAACTACACATCTAAATTAGGAAATTTACGCAACTGGCCGGGGCGGCGATCGACGACGGTGAGGGGCGCGGCGACGGCGACGGTGATGGGCGCGGAGACGGCGACGGTGAGGGGGCACGGCGTCGGCGACGAGGAGGCAGGGGGGCACGGGGCGGCGACGGGCGATGAGGAGGCAGGGGGCGGCGACAGCCATAGTGAGGGGCACGGCGTCGGCGGCGAGGAGGCAGGGGGGCACGGCGTCGGCGGCGAGGAGGCAGGGGGCACGGGGCGGCGACGGCGTCTGCGGCCGCGCGGGACGGCGTCGGAGGCAGGGGCGACGGCGAGGCGCAGCCTGGCGGCGTCGTCGGGCGGGAAAGAACGAACTGAATGAAAAAAATTCACAAGTCCTGGTTATATAGACGAAGCATTGGTCCCGGCTCGTGACAGAAACCGGGACGAATGCCCCCTTTAGTCCCGATTGGTGCCACCAACCGGGACCAAAGGCCACTTTTCGGCAGCCCAAAGGGCGGGAAGCGGCGACCTTTGGTCCCGGTTGGTGGCACCAACCGGGACTAAAGGGGGGCATTGGTCCCGGTTTGTGCCACGAACTGGGACCAATGCCCCCCTATGGTCCCGGTTCGTCCCACCAAGCGGGACCAATGGCCTTGTGCTGCCCCGCGCCCAAAAGTTTAGTCCCACCTCGCTAGTTGAGAAAGCTCGGGAGTGGTTTATAAGCGCTGCTGCGCCCACCCTCTCGAGCTCCTCTCAACTGCAGGCTTTCGGGCCTAATCTGTCACTGCAATGCCTGTGGGCCTACTGGGCCTGCTGCGGGCCTGAATCCTGGCCCATAGTTGGGTTTCTAGTCGTATTCAGGCCGTGCTGGCCCAGTAGGTGGCATTTTTTTCTTTTTTGCTATTTATTTTTTCATTTCTACTTAGAACTAAATACTTATAGTTTTGTAGTGATTTCTTTTTTATTTTAGGTCACAAAAATTATAAACTTTCTGTTAGTGCCATTAGTTTTAAAATTTGAATAGTTTAAATTTGAATTTTTTAAAATTTGTGTGAATCACTAGTTTATGAATAACTTTACTATAACAATTGATTTTTGAGTCAATCTTTTTCCTGCTATTTAATATTACTGTGTTTTATCATTATACTCAATTTGGTAATTTTAGTTAGTCATAACAAATATTAGAGGCATTTTTTTTTATTTTTTGCTATTTATTTTTTTCATTTCTACTTAGAACTAAATACTTATAGTTTTTTAGTGATTTCCTTTTTCTTTTAGGTCACAAAAATTATAAACTTTCTGTTAGTGCCATTAGCTTTAAAATTTGAATAGTTTAAATTTGAATTTTTTAAAATTTGTGTGAATCTCAAGTTTATGAATAACTTTACTATAAAAATTGATTTTTGAGTCAATCTTTTTCCTGCTATTTAATATTACTGTGTTTTATCATTATACTCAATTTGGTAATTTTAGTTAGTCATAACAAATATTATAGGCATTTTTTTTTCTTTTTTGCTATTTATTTTTTCATTTCTACTTAGAACTAAATACTTATAGTTTTTTAGTGATTTATTTTTTCTTTTAGGTCACAAAAATTATAAACTTTCTGTTAGTGCCATTAGCTTTAAAATTTGAATAGTTTAAATTTGAATTTTTTAAAATTTGTGTGAATCTCAAGTTTATGAATAACTTTACTATAAAAATTGATTTTTGAGTCAATCTTTTTCCTGCTATTTAATATTACTATGTTTTATCATTATACTCAATTTGGTAATTTTAGTTAGTCATAACAAATATTATAGGCATTTTTTTATTTTTTGCTATTTATTTTTTCATTTCTACTTAGAACTAAATACTTATAGTTTTTTTGTGATTTCTTTTTTCTTTTAGGTCACAAAAATTATAAACTTTATGTTAGTGCCATTAGCTTTAAAATTTGAATAGTTTAAATTTGAATTTTTTAAAATTTGTGTGAATCACTAGTTTATGAATAACTTTACAAATATTATAGGCATTTTTTTTCTTTTTTGCTATTTATTTTTTCATTTCTACTTAGAACTAAATACTTATAGTTTTTTAGTGATTTTTTTCTTTTAGGTCACAAAAAATAAAAACTTCTCTGTTAGTGAACATAGATGCACTTATAGAGAAAATTAAACATAAATTCATAATCAATTTCTATTTATGAATTTAGGTCCAATTTTCCTCTATAGGTGCATCTATTTTCACTTTGAGAGGAGCTCAACAACACAGAGAGGGACGGGCTTATAAACAGGTGTCGGCGCCCTTCGGTTGGCGAGGTGGGACTAAACTGTGGGTGCAGCGAGGGCCGACCCTTTAGTCCCGGTTCGTGGCACGAACCGGGACTAAAGGGGAGCCTTTCGTCCCGGCTCATGCCACGAACCGGGACCAATGGTGGTGGGCCAGGAGCCAGGCCCATTGGTCCCGGTTCGTCCCACCAACCGGGACCAAAAGGTCCAGACGAACCGGGACCAATGGCCCACGTGGCCCGGCCGGCACCCTGGGCTCACGAACCGGGTCCAATGCCCCCATTGGTCCCAGTTCTAGATTGAACCGGGACTAATGGGCTGATCCGGCCTGGACCGTTGCCCCCTTTTCTACTAGTGAGTCCTGGGGCTACCTTAGTGAAAACATTGTTTAATATTTCAGGTAATTATTGATTTTGCTACCATGTGCATGTTAATTGTGTTTTTCTTTCGTGCGTGCGTGTAGTTCTTTTTCCCTTTTTTTGGAACCTCTATTTCTGAAAGTTTACAAGCTTGCACACCTTTCATTGGTTGACTTGTAAGTTTCTTTTACCTGGGAGCACAAATTCTGCCATGAGCATTCACCTTTTTTGTAAAAAAACATATATTAACTAGGGTTAATTAGATAAATGTAACTTTAATTATGGCGATTCATAAAAATACCACTGCAATTTTTGCAAACTTTAAAAAACGCTACTCCAGACTTTGAAAAATGGCACTGGAAATGGCATTTATCAAAGTTTGGAAATTGCAGTGGCATTTCTTGAAATCACCAGATTTGGAGTGACATTTGTCAGATTAACCCTATTAATTAAATCAAAGCATACAAATCATTCGTTACACAATACATCACACATGATGGCACATCAACCATAAAAAACCCACCCGTTTCATACCTCATACAAGTGAATCTTTGGTAATGCTGCCCCCTGCTTTGCCGCTGCCGGAGGGGACGCACGCGAAGCCACGCGTGCCTGGGATGGCGGCGACGGGGCTCCCTCATTTCTGCTGCAGGACCTGGCGTCTTCCCCAACACGGAGGGGCTATGGAAATGGGATTGGGCGTCTGGTGGGGCTATGCATCCGGATCCCTACGCTGCTGATGGCTGCTGCATCTTCCCTGGTGGCGCGGTGCCCTCTCTGGATTCAACGCGAGTGGTGGTCTAGCCGCTCGCCTGACCTTCAATAATATGGTTGTGCGTGCCTTGGGCAGGCTGGATACGCTTGGATCCGGCCTGGGTGGTCTGAACCTGTACATGCGCGGCGATGGGGCGGCCATGGTCCCTTGTGGTGGTGCAAATCAGCTTCACACCTCACTCAGCCAGTCTTTGAGAGAGTGTCAGATCAATTGGGGCGAAAGCCTTGCTCCCCCGGAGCCAACGGCGGCGATGCCCGTGGGCGCCGCTAACCTCCTTGGAGGCGTCGTTGTATTTGTTATTTGCAAACTCCTAGTTCAGGTCCAGGTCCTCCTGTAGGATGACGGCGGTGCAACCAGCGTCACGACCCTTCTTGAAGGCGTCATCTTCCGGTCAACATGGTTGTTTGTGCGGGTGTGCTTGCTGCCGGAATGTTGGTGGAGGTGGTGCAACCGGTTGGGGTTGAGGTGGTCTGTGTTGCTGCTGCCCTGCTTCCTTTGTGCTCGTCTTTGGTGGAGTTACCTGGTGCCGGCCATGTTGCTGTGCACGTTCAAGAACCTCCCCTGGTGGCAGTTGTGTTGCAGTGAGCTTAGTGCTCTTGGTGTTGTTCCGGTTCATCTTTGCTCTTCAATGACGCAAGATGCCTCCCCAACTTGCTATTCGTTCCGAATCCCATGGCGAAGCTCCCAATCAAGGTTCGTGTTGTCACTCGTTGGTTGTGATTGCTCCTGAGTTGTGTCATGAGTTTCGGTTTACACGCTGGTGCGGTGCATTAGATTGCTTGCTTAGTCTTGGTATTCTGATCCTTGACGACACCGCACATCTACTTGTGCCCCCTGTGGTGTTGGCCCTTCGGTCTGCTAGCTAGGTCGGGCCTTGTCCTGGGCGTCCTTTTTTCTCTTCTTCTGTAAGCTTGTTACTTGTACGGTTTTCGACCCGATTTTTCTCATAAACGGGGTCAATTTGTTTAAGTTTTCGATCTTGTTTCCCTTATAAACTAGACCAACCAAAGCTTAAGGAGTGACTCTTGGCTTTGGCAGCTTTTTGAGCAATATATTTAGGTGGGGAGGCTTCCCCCCCTGGGTGACCGTTCAAAGAAAAACTCATACAAAAATTTGCAATCCCCTAAAGCCTCCTTTTCAAGTCCACGAGAGTTGGTCCATCCACGATTTCATCAGTTAAAATAGTTCCTAACAAAAGGCAATATGTTTCTAGAATGATGGGGCTATGTAAACCCAAAGCAATATTGAACTTGCAAGACATGCCCGATGTTCCTCTTCCTGCATGTTATAAGGTGTAATTACAAACTTATTTGGCATAGTTAAATATGTGTCTCTTACTGTTATAGTGCTTTTGCAGTGAGCCTAAAAAATGCATTGTTGAACCCTTCTCTATGTCATGAAAATATATGAGAATACATAATTAGATACGCCTACAAATTAATCTTAAAACACGAAAACTTGCTTTCTTTTCTACTACTTCTGTATCAAAATATAAGACCTTTTTGGTAGGCTAAACTGGCCTACAAAAACGTATTATATTTTGACACGGAGGGAGTAACAACCAAGGTTTTATTTCCCTCTTTGAGTTTGCAATCCAAGGAGTAATTATTTTCGAAAAAAATAACGCCCACACGTGTGGCATCTTGCACATCGCCCACATGCCTCCGTCACCACTCATTTTGCCACATACTAGTGATTGGGGCGCCACCCTGTGGCGCTGCTTAAGAGGAAGCTGTGTGCAAGTTTCTATTTAAAATATATATAAAGTCTTTGTCTCCGTCTAAAAAACACCTCAAACAAAATCCTCACCATCATCTAAAAAAGAGGTAAAAAAGAAAAAAGAAAAAATTACCACACCAGCCTACCAACGAGTGCAACTTTACATAACCCTTCATTTAAAAAATACCAGAGGTCCTCATCTCTATGTATTTAAAAAACAATCCACACATTCATCGAAAAAATTACAAAAGATTTCTCACCGCGGCCAATCAGCTTGTGCCACGTGGCATAGCTGGTTGGCTGCCCTTCACGCGTAGCTTAATGGTTTTAATGAACATATGACATCATCAGGAATCTTTTTGGTTTTCGGTTTAAAAATATTTTATCTCCTAATTAAAGAATCAAATTAAAAATCGGTTTTCACCATTAAATCTGTCTCAACGAGAACTTCAAAACTAGACCCCATGTTGATATGTTTTAACAATTTTTTTTACCGAAAAGTTGCCATGATGTTTACGTTGTAGTTGCCATAGTGCTTAAACTAAAGTTGCCATGTGGCAATTTTAGTTTATAGAGCATGACAATTTTAGTTTTTTGATGATGACAATTCAGTTACTTTGATCATGGAAATTATATTTTGTACGAACCATGGCAATTTTAAGTGCTTCTATCATGATAAGTCTAGTTTCTTAATTTCCCATTTTATAATATGTCAAAATTTACTTTTAAATGTAGAAGAAAATAGCTGAAACATATCATGACAAATTCAGTGTAAACATCATGACAATTCATGTGCAATAGACATGACAACTTTTAATAAAAAAATTCATAGAAAATATATTGATATGAGATCTAGTTTCGAAGATCTCGTCGCGAGGGATTTAATGGTGAAAACGGGTCTCCAATCGGATTTCTCATTGAAGAGATAAAATATTTTAAAAACATTTTAAAACATTTTCAATCGAATTTTCACATGCATGCATGCATGTGGTGATGTCGCGCAGTTTATGTGTTATAGGGCGTGTGGACGGGTTTGCCTTCCATCACACGTGTGAGCGTTATCGTTGTCCATTATTTTTTAGCAAAAGCAATGATGATTGTGGTTTTTTAAGCGATTGTGGGTTCTTTGAGTCAATTACACCATTGGTGCTAGAACTTGACGTGAATGATCATTTTAGTGCTACAAGTTGTGGTATACATTGAAGTGATGCAAAAACTTGGCTTCGTGGTGCAAATACGGTGCAAAACTCATTTGTATACGTCTATGGTGCTGACGAGGCATGCCAACGTGGCGTGAGGCCACTGCTAGTGACCAGATGGACAGGGCGTGTGACATGCTCTTTTTGAAAAAAAAAAATCTCTACTTCTACTTTTTTTTGCACAAAATTAACACTGGGAGGCCCGGGGGCTCGAAGCAGCGACCTGAAGATCTCAGGAATTCGAGATTAATTAAGAGAGCGGCCAAAAATTTGTTTGCTACATAGGTTATTGTATATTGAGACCACATATATATATATACATATACATATATATATTCCTTAGACAATATATTTTTTGACTTGTAAATCATAAGTATTTTGTTTACTAAAGTTCATAAACATTTTTGAAAATGTGAAAACATTTATATGCTACATGAATATTTTATTAAAAACATAAATATATAAAATTATACAAATACTTATCTACTTCCTCCGTCCGGAAATACTTGTCATCAAGATGAATAAAAGGGGATATATCTAGATGTATTTTAGTTTTAGATACACCCCTTTTAATCCATTTTGATGACAAGTATTTCCGGACAGAGGGAGTATATATATAATTTTAAGAATATTAATTTAATTTTAAAACGTTAATATTTATTAAAAATGCCGCGGGTAACCTCGGGTACGATATTTATCTTTATTAGTATTCTTGTTCCTGGGACAACTTATTGTTATTTATTGTTTTCAATATATTTAACCTTTATATAAATACATTAATATTTTATGAATATTTAGTAAAATATATTATACCATGGTTAAATATATTTAAATAAATGTTCGTATAATTTGAATTAATGTTTTAAATAAACTATTAATGCAATATATAAAATTTTCATGCTTTTGGAAAAGTTTTATGTAATTTTAGGAAACAAGATATTTATGCTTCATGAAAAATCATGTGCACATTTATAAGTAAAATGTTATATTTTCTAAAGAATAGAAATGCGGCCTCAATATAAAAGAACCATTAGCCTATGTATATTTTGTTTTGAGCAAAATTAGCCTACGTATAAGAAACAATCTTCTCGAGTGTTGGTTTGCACTATCCGGATAGGAGGTCACTGGGTTGACTGCTGGACCTTTTTATTCGAGTTTAGTGTTTTTAATTTATGCTGTTAGGCCAAACTGGTACAGAAATATTTATTCTGGTAGAGCACTAAATGTCATCAGGCCTGGTGGTTAATCGCCAATTGGGTCGCACCCTTTTCATTTGTGTTCAAAATATTAGGGCTAGTTTGGCAACAAAGTTTTTAACAAACCATGGTAATTGAAAACCACGGTATTCTGATATGTGGGCAAGCAATACTTCAGTTTCTTTAAACCATGGTTTTTCTTAGTTTCACCAAAACCATCGAGGTGCTTGGCTAGTGTTCTTATACTGCAGTTTTGACCAACTGTAAGGATGGATAACAGATGAAACTAACTCAGCTACACTGAAGAAGCTACATGACCCGACTAATTAGCGTCAGCTAACAGCCGCCAGATGCATGCAGCCGCCATGCAAAAGGTCAGCACGTCCGCATCTCTGTGTAGTTGACTGACTTATCACTTCTATGTGCACGTCACGTACTGCAGCACCTTTTTTTTGGGTCAAACTCCTAATATGGCACCTGGTTTCACGCATGGCCTTTCCATGGGCTGCTGAAGTTGAAGGCTTCATCGTCTTACACACCTGTAGAGGAGGAAAGGACAACTAGCAAGTGACGACGGCCAGAAGAAGGACTCGGGACACCAATTAACAGAACATAATGTTAACGGAGTCGCCTATTAATTAGGAGATAGAATAAGATTTGCTAACAAGATAACGGAAAGAGGCAAAATAGTAGCGATCGCATGCATCTCATATCTTATCTCAACGTATACAGGAACTTCAAGTGCACTATCTCCGATGACTTCTCTCGCTTCTGTTTTGTCATTAGAAGTTTCAACTACTCAAAAATGCCATCGATCCGTAAGATGCTTGCTCAAAAATGCCATCGTTCTATTAGATGTTTGCTCAAAATGCCATTAGAGATTGTTATTTTCACGTCAAACCTGTTGATAATGTTATCTGACAAAAATAAGCCTAGACTCACATGTCAGTTCTCTCTAACTCATAATGATAAGTGTGGCCCCACTTGTCAGAAGTAAGCAAGTAAATAATTTTACAGGAAAATAAGAACGTTGTTGGGATCATGTGGGCCCCACACTTGATTGTAGTGAGATAGAGGAAGAGCTGGCATGTTGGCCCATAGGTATTTATGTCATTATAACATGGCAAAAGAGATTTGAGATCACAATAATGATGTCCAGTGGCATCATTGAGCATGTGTCTAACGAAGCGATGACACTTCTGAGCAGTTGAAAATCCTAGTGGCAAAACTAAGTAGTGGGACACAACTGGTGGCATAAATGCTAAAAACCCTAGAAAAAATAGGTCCGGATCTCTTTTTCAGAAACTGCAAAAAAAGCAAAGTTTCTAGCATACTGCAGTTTACGAAACTTCTGTTTTTGTTTCATGCAAACACCTTAAAGTATGTAATACCAAAGTTTTTTTAGAAACCACGGTATTTCCAAAAAACTGCAAAAATACATTGCAAACAAACGCCCCCTTAATATAATAAGTTTTCGCTGTTAACCTAAAGAATGTATAACTTACAGATCCCACTTTAACAATAAATGTCGTCGGTTGTTTCGGTAAGGCACGCTTCAAAATACTTGACAGTTTTCCTCCTAATGGGGTTTGTGCTGGTTCTAGCAGGTGGGCCTCCTAGTGTTATTCTGTGCGAAAAAAATAAAAAATAAAACTGATTTTTTGGCAAAAGGAGCAGGCCACCCAACGTGTCCCCATAGTATGGTCACAGAGAGCGGCCCCCATGCCCGCTGGCACGCCTAGTCAGCGCAATGATGTATAAAAACTAGTTTTGCACCGTATTTGCATCACAAAGCCAAGTTTTTGCACCATTTTAATGTACACCACAACTTGTAGCACTAAAGTGACCATTCACGTCAAGTTTTAGTATCAGTGATGTAATTGACTCTTTTTAGAGCGATTGTGGGTGCATACTAGTTTTTTTTTTGAGCGGTTTGTGGGTGCATACTAGTATAAGGCCAGGCCGACACCACCGGGCCTGAGCTCTCAAAACAAAATGGATTCCCATTTCGCCAGCGCAAAACCCACTGTCTCATCTCCACGGCCCAGCCCACCAAACCCGCCTCGTCGCCTCCACCTCCACCGCCCACTCCACAGAGCGAGCCAAGCCAGAGATAACCAACTCGGACGCGCCGGCAGCTCAGCAACCGCACGCCGTCGCCGTCGCCATGGCCACGGCCGCCTCCTCCTCCTCCCTCTCCGCCGCGTCCTTCCTCTCCCCAGCCCCATCTCGTCCGCGCCCCCTCTTCCGCGCCCTCGCGGCCTCGGGCTCGGGCGGCGGCAAGAAGAAGTCCGGCAAGTCCAAGAGCATCGGCGGCAAGGGCAAGAGCAAGGACAAGGCGCTGGAGCCGCCGCCCGACGTGGCGGTCCGCCGCGCCCCGGCGGGGAGCGCGTCGGTGTTCGAGCAGCAGCGGACGAAGGCCGGGTTCAACCCCGGCGGCCGCGGGAATCGGTTCACGGAGGACGAGGTCCGGCAGCGGCAGGCCACCGAGAGCGCCTTCCTCTTCGCCTGGCTGGGCCTCGGCGGGATCATCCTCTTCCAGGGCCTCGCGCTCGCCGCCTCCGGTAATTCACCTACCTATGCTACGAGTAACTGATTTAAGCTTGTCTTATGGTGAATCTGGACATTGTCCGTAGATATCGTAGGTATTTGAAATTTAGGGGGATGCCATGATATGATAAGAGTTAAGAAGCATTGTGGCGCAGTGGAGTACTGCGTATTACTAACTTGAGTGGCGTCTGGTGTTAAGAAACATCCTTTGCTCTGTAAATGTTAGATGCAGTTTTCAGGTTTGCCATGATGCCGTTGAGTTGCTGATTTTAACTGAACTGAAATTTTGCTTGCTGATGCTGTGCGATGCATATAACTCATCGTCGCCTTGGTTCGTTCTAAATTATCTAAGTTAATCATTTATTAACCATATAAGTTGGACCATTTGGGAATGAGAGAAATGCTAAGGTCTTCCGCCACAAGTCCGCTCTGCTGACAATCCTCGTTGAGGGTGAAAGAGGCAAAACTTTGGGTCATCGCGGGGGCGAAACACTTAGGTCTAATCATGCCAGGAGAGCAGTGTCCTTGTTCTATGTTGGTGGACGTTTGGGCGTTATCTTTGTAACCATAACACTATATTTTTCCCTTAATTAATGAATGAGGCAAATCTTTGGCCTCTGTTTCAATTTTTATTTGCTAAGGGTGGGAAAGGTTTTGCTACTGTAGAATTGTTGACTCAACTAATCATATCTGAACCTTATGAAAAATGCAGGTTTTCTGCCCACAGAATGGGACAGTTTTTTAGTTAAGTACCTGTATCCGTCGTTCACTCCGACAGTACTCTTGTTCCTCGGGGGTACGACTGGATATGGTGTCTTCAAGTACTTTGAAGGCGAGAAAAGCAAAGACTAGATTCATTTCAAAACAAAGGTGAGGCTAAATATCATCATCCCGTGAATATGTGGTGTTCTTTGCTACGTTCGTTTTGTTCACCCCACCTGAGGTATTCTCCAGATAGTCTGAAATACATGTGTACTTCATATACATTATGTAGCTAGTGTTGGATAATATCTCTTGTTCCAGCTTTAGAAAGCTACAACACCATAGACTCATCATCACTGACTACTGCATTATACTCCCTCCGTCCGAAAATACTTGTCGAGGAAATGGATGTATCTAGACATATTTTAGTTCTAGATACATCCATTTTTATTCATTTCACCGACAAGTATTTCCGGACGGAGGGAGTAGTATATATGTGCTTGCATCTACAAGTTTCACAGTGTAACTGATCATCTACATTTGCGGAAAGCATCACCTGTGCTCCTCTTATATAGAAAGAACTTAGTCATAGATCATAATCCCCCAAAGACACAGAGGTTGCTAAAACAATAACTACCTTGTACATACATGGTGTTCACCTTTCCTGTCATGTTTTATGCTGCTCCACATTCTTCAGTCGTTACAACTGAGATCAGCCTTATTGTCTAGCTACATGAACTGAAACTTGATTTTCCGTTTGGTGTCTTTTCCATAGTCCACACTATGACCCTGTCATCCATTCTTCTTTTTCATGACCCTGTTCATTCCATCTGTCACAGCATCTCGGAGCAGAGTTTGCTAACTTTGAGGGGTGGAGTTCCTTGTTACTGAGTGATAAAGGCACATAGTGTCCCAGAAGTAGCTTAAGGCAGGAGATGAGTCCCAGAGTGCTAGGCTGTTGCTGTAAAAGAATTTCTCTTTTTGTCGCCAATCCTGAATTACTGATGATCTTCTATGTAAAGGTAATAGCCATTGTATGTTCATGTATGAACTGAGCTGTATAATGGTCCCTACACATTAGTCACCTGGCAGTCTGTACATGTTACTAGTATCTACTATTTGTGCCTTGTACAGTGTACATGGATTGCATGGACATGCATGATACTGTTAGAATGAAGCTAATTGAGTTTAGTTATGCTTATTTTCATGAAGAAAAATCCGAAACAAAACCAGTTATGTATCATATGATGCTGACAACCATCTGGAGAAATATGTGTGGTCGTTTTAGCCAAAATATGTCTTATTGTGATTGTTTTGTATCATTGCTTTGGTTATCCATGGGATTATTCTAGGATATTCATAACGTCATGCACCATCATTCGGATCAGAGAAGGGAGCATGCTAACGAACTTGTATGCTGCTGGCCAGTTTTTACACTTGCAGCTGATGCAGGTTATCAATGGATGCACCCAACACAAACTTTTTCAGCTCAACATTTCAACATAGAGCCATGCATGGATGATCAAATGAAATCAAGCAAAGCACATAGAATAGATTATTTTGCTGCATTTCATATTTCGATATTCAGCACACATTTAGAAAAGTAGTGGTAGACATCGACATAATTCTATGTCCTGGGATCGGATAGTATGGATATGCATCAGGGACACAATAATGACCCTATATATAGGAATCATGAACCATAGGTCTAGAACTCAAGCGATTCAGGAAGCAAACTTGGAGAGAAGCTCCTTGAGAACGGAGGGGCTGCAGGTCCTGATTATTTGCTCCAGCCCATCAGCCGTGAAAACTGTGTGCAAATTTGTGCGAGTTTTGATGAACTCCAAGCAAGACTCCTTCAACCAGCGGCACCGGTTCCGCTCAGCCACGACAATGATGTCTGCCACCGTGTCCTTGCAAATCAACTCGGTCAACTTCTCTTCACAGATTGACTTGAGCCTTTGGAGGCCATATCTTTCTTTCTGCAGCTTCAAGGAGCTGCAGCACCCAGTCTTCTTCTGTGTCATCAGCCTCATCGTCATCGTCACGCTCGAATTCAGGCATTCCATCGGTGTAGATGAAAGTAAGCAAACCCTTGAAGATGTTTGCTTTGATGCCGTCTATCTTGACAACACTTGACGTAGCATTGCCCACATTCATGGTGCCAAAGAGCTGTGCCTTGAAGACGGTAGATCGGGCTGCAAGCATCCACCCGTGCGCAGCGAACTCCTTGCCGTCAACCTCAAACGTGACGTCAGCACCATCCTTGCTCAAGAGGAGATCGCCAAGATGGCTTGGTAAGTCAGCCTGTGGCAATTCGGTGAATGGAACAGCGGCGGTGCCCTCCTCCTTGTTGTTCACGTCCGACTTGAGGACAACAAGGTCACACCGGATGACGAAGCTGGCGTCCTTGAGATGCCTTGATCTTTCAAAACCCTCCCTTTTCATGAATTCAAACTGGCCATCAAAAGAATCATAGAAGCCCAAGCAAACTGGTTGGCTTTGGCGGATGTGCTTTGGCACCCGTAACTCGGGCTGGTCAATGAAACTGAAGGCATACTGAACCTCAACGCTCGGCCTGGTATCGTCTTCAAGGACAAGGAAAACCGATATAAATTCTTCACAATCCTCGTCAAAACCACTAGGGTGGTAGTTGATGGTCCAGCGACGGCCTCCAACAATGAAAGGACGAGACTCGATGGACTCGCCTTTGGGAGTTGTCTCTTTGGTGAGTGAGTAACCTTCGACAACGAGCAAGTGGTACCCGCTATCTGCTCCGGAGTTGATGACCGAGTTGGTGGAGGCGCACAACTTGCCGTCAGCAATGAGAGATACGCCAGCAAAGGCCATGTTGGGCAAGCCTCCAATAGTAGAGCTGCAAGAAACGCATGCCATATAATATGAGATGTGGTGCTGCATTGGGTGATACCCTGGGAAAAAAACGATGAACGAAATCTAGGTGTCGATCGGGGGAAGCATATATAGATTACATGTACTTACTGTTGGAAGAATGGAGAATCGCCGATCACCGTCGCCGGGCGGCCGGGGTGAGAGTGGGACAAGACGGGACGAGCCGGTCGAGGAGAGCTCCTGAGGTAGCGCAGATATATATAGCACCGAGATGCCGGGCAACCTCTCTCTGGAGAACCTCGCCGCGTTGGTGTTCAATTCAAACGAAGTCCAGCGCTCCTCCGTCCCCTCTAGAACTGAGCACACGCAGGCCGAGTCGATTAAGTTTTTCTTTGTTTGGAGAACGAGTTAATTACTAGGTTAATGCAGAGGCTTTACAGTTCTGAGGACACCGTTGATTGAGCTTGCGTGGTTTCAGATCAATGCATCCACTCCTGCGTTTCGCCTCCTCCAGGTCCCTCATCTTCCCCTCTAATTGGATGTAGTTAATGCTGACCATTAGTATGTGGCGTAGAACACGACGGGCCGCAGCGCACGACCCTCCATTCCCGCGCAAAACCTCCCCTCTTCTCCAGTCAACGACGGATCGCGTTCCTGAGAAATAATTGTCCAACTCTCACCATTCAGCTATCCCCAAACCCCTAGGCTTCAGACACTTCTATAAACCGCATCCAAGAGCACAAACTCTGAATCAGAGCTCCGCATCTTTTTCCCTGCCCGGCGGAGTTGATCAACACGCTGCTGCATGTCCGCCTAGGTACGGATCAGCCTACAGTGATACAACTATGAATCTTTTCGGTCTTCACCGGATTCTCACTTCTCCCAATCCGGTACAGGTATCTGCCAAATGGACGTGGCTCTGGCGCCGGTGCCGCCGGCCCGGGACTGGTCGGAGCTTCCCCTCGACGTGCTTTCTTTCCTCTTCGTCAAGCTCGGCGCCATCAACGTCCTCATGGGTGCGGGCCTTGTGTGCCACTCGTGGCTCCAGGCGGCCAAGCTGCCCGACGTGTGGCGGTGCGTGAAGATGGAGGGCCACAAGTTCGTGCGGAGGTTCAAGTATTCTGCCAGACTGTTGGCGATGACCAAGGTGGCCGTCGACCGCTCCGATGGGCAGCTTCAAATGTTCGCAGGGGAGCGTTTTGTTACCAGTGAGCTCCTCATCTATATTGCTCAAAGGTACGTACACTAGTAGAAAATGGGGCAACGGTACAGGCCGGGTCAGCCCATTAGTCCCGGTTCAATTTAGAACCGGGACCAATGGGGGCATTGGACCCGGTTCGTGAGCCCAGGGGGCCGGCCGGGCCACGTGGGCCATTGGTCCCGGTTCGTCTGAACCTTTTGATCCCGGTTGGTGGGACGAACCGGGACCAATGTGCCTGGCTCCTGGCCCACCACCATTGGTCCCGGTTCGTGGCATTAACTGGGACCAAAGGCTCCCATTTAGTCCCGGTTCATGCCACGAACCGGGACCAGTGGTGCCGCCTATATATACCCCTCGCGCCGGAGCAGAGCACTGAGTGCTCTGTTTTTCTGGGTCGGCGAGAGGAGGGGCTTGTGGTGCTCTAGCTCACCTCCTATGCACATGAGGTGTTCGATGAAATGCCCGAGCCACACTAGTTAAGCTTTCTCCTCTCGAAGCTCGACCTCAAAGCTCCATTTTCCTCGAGATTTGTCTAGATTTAGCGATCCGTCACGCCCCACCCCTGTCTTCACCGCCGTCGATCACCCGCGCCGATCTCATCACCGACACCACCGTGGTGAGCCTCTTGCTCTTATCTTCTTTCTGAAAGGAAAAATATTATTACTTGTATGTTTAAATAGATACTTGTATCATTTTCTTACTTTTATTATTGCATCTTATATAGTGCGATGGTTTTGGTATCCGCCCCTGTCGGCCCTCGTCCTGTCTATGATTCGAATGTGGTATATATATTAATCTTTATAACTATTGGTTCATTTATTGTTTATGATAATTATGCAGACCAACGCGACATAGATTTTATTTATCTAGGATGTAAATGAACCAGAAATTCCAACCGACCCTATTGTCGAGAGGTTAAATTTAGTTGAAGAAGACAACAATTTCTTGAAGAAAAAAATAAAAAAATTGAGGAGGAGAAGATGATATTGGAGTTGCATGTTGCGGATGTCGTCGATGATCACAAGATCAAGATGGATGCAATGCACTTGAAGATTAGAAAGATTAGAAAATATGCCATTCATACGGAGGCTTGATATCATTATGCCGTTGGATCAATTGTTACCTTGGTTGCGATTATGATCGCCTTTGTTTTAATTAATGTATGGTTTAATTAATTAGATGCTCTGGAGAGCTATATGTTGTTAGATGAGAACTATGTATGTACTTTGGTTTTAATGTGATGATAAACTTCTATTAATTTGGACACTTAATTATATATAATGTACGCAGATGAACCGGCAATGGATGTACGGTGACAGACACACACGCCCCTAGTTGCGAATCGATGCTTGACATGCAACAGGGACCCCTTGTCAAAAGACACACACACACCCTAGTTGCGAGTTGATGGTCAACTTGTAACTGGGGTTCTCAACAAACACACATCTCCTAGTTGCGAGTTGATGATCGACCTGCAACTGGGGACTTTTGACAAAAATACACACACACACACCCCTAGTTGTGAGTCGGTTATCGCCATGCAACTAGTGACCCTCTGTAAACACACACACACACAACACACACACGTCCTTAGTTGCTAGTCGATGAGCAGGTTGCAACTGGGGTCCACAACAAAACACACACACCCGCACCCCCTAGTTGCGAGTTGGTTATCGGCATGCAGTTGGGGACCCTTGACACACACACACACACACACAGTCACTCCCTACTTGCGAGTTGATGGTCGACATGCAAATGGGGACCCTTAACAAAAAGACACACACACCCTAGTTGTGAGTCGGTTATCGACATGCAACTAGTGACCCTCTACAAACACACACACACACACCCAGTTGCGAGTTGATGGACAACTGGCAACTGGGGGCCACGAATAAAAACACACACACACACACACACAACTGGGGTCCTCGACACACACAGACACATGTCCCCTAGTTGCGAGTTGATAGTCAACTTGCAACTGGGGGCCACGAATAAACACACACACACACACACACACACACAAACACACACACACACACACACACACACACACACACACACACACCTAGTTGCGAGTCGATGGGCAACTTGCAATTGGGGGTCCTCAACAAAACACACACGCCCCTAGTTGCGAGTCGATGCTTGACATGCAACTGGGGACCCCTTGTCAAAAAGACACACACACACACACACACACACACACACACACACACACCCTAGTTGCGAGTTGATGGTCAACTTGCAACTGGGGGTTCTCAAGAAACACACACCTCCTAGTTGCGAGTTGATGGTCGACATGCAACTAGGGACCTTGACAAAAAGACACACACACCCCCCAAGTTGTGAGTCGGTTATTGACATGCAACTAGTGACCCTCTACAAACACACACACACACACACACACACACACACATCCTTAGTTGTGAGTCAATGAGCGGGTTGCAACTGGGGGCCACAACAAAACGCACACACACGCACCCCCCTAGTTGCGAGTTGGTTAGCGACAATGCAGTTGGGGACCCTTGAGACACACACACACACCACTAGTTGCGAGTGTATGGTCGACATGCAACTGGGGGCCATGAATAAACACGCACATACACACACACACACACACACACACACACATACACACACACACACATACACCCTAGTTGCGAGTCGACGGGCAACTTGCAACTGGGGGTCCTCGACACACACACACACATCCCCTAGTTGCGAGTTGATGGTCAACTTGCAACTGAGGGCCACGAATAAACACACACACGCACGCACACACACACACACACGCACACACGGAGACCATAGTTGCTAGTCGATGGGAAACTTGCAACTGGGTGTCCTCAACAAAACACACACCCCTAGTTGCGAGTCGATGCTCGACATGCAACTGGGGACCCGGCCCCTTGACAAAAAGACACACACACACACACACACACACACACTAGTTGCGAGTTCATGGTCAACTTGCAACTGGGGGTCCTCGACACACGCACACACACACATCGCCCTAGTTGCGAGTTGATGGTCAATTTGCAACTGGGGGCCATGAATAAAAACACACACACACGCGCACGCCCTAGTTGCGAGTCGATGGGCAACTTGCAACTCGGGGTCCTCAACAAAACACACACGCCCCTAGTTGCGAGTCGATGCTTGACATGCAACTGGGACCCCTTATCAAAAAGACACACACACACACACCCTAGTTGCGAGTTGATGGTCGACATGCAACTGGGGACCCTTGATAGAAAGACACACACACACACACATTCCTAGTTGTGAGTCGGTTATCGACATGCAACTAGTGACCCTTCACAAACACACACACCCCCTAGTTGCGAGTTGATGGACAACTGGCAACTGGGGGCCATGAATAAACACACACACACACACACACACACACACACACACACACACACACACACACACACACACACACACACACACTAGTTGCGAGTTGATGGTCAACTTGCAACTGGGGGTCATCGACACACGCACACACACACATCCTCCTAGTTGTGAGTTGATGGTCAACTTGCAACTTGGGGCCACGAATAAAAACACACACCCCCCCCTAGTTGTGAGTCGATGGGCAACTTGCAACTGGGCGTCCTCAACAAAACACACACGCCCCTAGTTGCAAAGTCGATGCTTGACATGCAACTGGGGACCCTCGACCAACACAAACACCCCTTAGTTGCGAGTCGATGGCCGGCTTGCAACTGAGGACCCTCGACAAACACACATACTCCCCTTAGTTGTGAGTCGATGGTGTACATGCAACTAAGGACCCGCGACAAACACACATTGACAACCAGGGACCAGGACAAACACAAACACTCTTAGTTGTGAGAAGATGGTCGGCTTGCAGTTGCGGGCCGTCCACAAACATACACACCCCTAGTTGCGAGTTGATGGTTGGTTTGCAAAACTGGGCAACTGAAACTACAAAGAATCCGATTGCTAGATGACTACTTGCAAATGAGGTGACTACAAACTACAAAAAAACGCCAAATTCCGGAGTCGAGGGGTTTACACTTCCATAGACAATAGAAATTTGATGTGGAAAAAGTGCATCAAACAAAAAAGATAAAGGAAAAAAATTGGCTAATAACAAAAAAAGTAGATGCCATGGGCAAAAAAGGTACAAATGATTAAAAGAAAAAAATGGAAATGGTGAAATATATCTAGACAACTTCTTCTGAAAAATGACACGAACATGAGCGACTGAAATGTAGAAAAAAACAAAAAAAAACTGACAACCATTGGCCATTGTGCAAACTTCCTTCACTTCCGTATACACAAGACTGGGCTGTGACGACGTGGGCAAGGCTACCAGTTGGGGCTCAAAACAAACAAAGCCCAACAGTTGGGGCTCAAAACAAAGAACGCGACACTCACGCCGTAGCCCCTCTGTCCCGGCGTAACAGGAACCAGCCCGCCCCGCTGTAGCCCGCTGCCCCGACGTAACAACGCGACACCCACGATCACGACTCGAGCGGATCAGTCGTGCACGAAAATTAAAGACACAGAGATCCAACGGTTGAACACTTAGATGTGAGATCACTAAAAAACATCTAGATGTGAGTTAGTCATTCTGATGAGTTAATTACTAGGTTAATGAAGAGGCTTTACAGTTCCGAGGAGACCGTCGATTGCGCCTGCGTGGTTTCAGATCGATGCATCTACTCCTGCGTTTCGCCTCCTCCAGGTCTCACCGAAGAATTACTTTCTACTGCCATGGCCAGGCCCCTCTTCTTCCCCTCTAATTGGATGTGGTTAATGCTGAGTATTATTTGGCGCAGAAGAACACGACGGGCCGCAGCGCACGACCCTCCATTCCCGCGCAAAACCTCCCCTCTTCTCCAGTCAACGACGGATCGCGTTCCTGCTAATTAATCGCCCAACTCTCACCATTAAGCTACCCCGGCAAACCCCTAGGCTTCAGACACTTCTATAAACTGCATCCAAGAGCACAAACGATGAATCAGATAGAGCTCCGCATCTTCCCGGCCGAGTTGATCAACACGCTGCATGTCGGCCTAGGTACGGATCAACTTACAGTGATACTCCTCTTCTTCACGGCGGAGTACTACGAAGCTTTTCGGTCCTCACCCTATTCTTACTTATCTGAATCCGTTCCAGGTATCTGCCAAATGGACGTGGCACCTGCGCCGGTGCCGCCGGCCCGGGACTGGTCGGAGCTTCCCATCGACGTGCTTTCTTTCCTCTTCACCAAGCTCGGCGCCATCGACGTCCTCATGGGTGCGGGCCTTGTGTGCCACTCGTGGCTCCAGGCGGCCAAGCTGCCCGACGTGTGGCGATCCGTGAAGATGGAGTGCCACAAGTTCGTGCGGAGATTCAAGTATTCTGCCAGACTGTTGGCGATGACCAAGGTGGCCGTGGACCGCTCCGACGGGCAGCTTCAAATGTTTGCAGGGGAACGTTTTGTTACCAATGAGCTCCTCATCTATATTGCTCAAAGGTACGTACTCAGTGTCAGTGAAGTACTAACTACATTATTTGTGTCTTCTTAATTAGAGTTAAAATCTTAAAAGTATCCGTCACTTAACATATCTGATTCCCTTTCCCGCAAAAAAAAAAACATATCTGATTCGCTGTTTAGTTGTTGAGTACTCTACTAACTACAGCCAGTTGCTAATCTTATATAGGTCGCCCTCGCTGAAGAATCTTTGTCTCAAAGACTGCCACGACATCTCTGACGAAGTATTCATCGAGGTGATGCAAAAGTCGCCTCTGGTAGAGCTGCAGTGTCTTGAGGTCGCCGATATTCAACTCACCAATCAAGGGCTGACGGCCATACTCGACAACTGTCCTCGCCTGGAGATCGTTGATATCTACAATTGCTGCGAGATCGAGACCGACGACGATGAAGTCCTGCGAGCAAAATGTGACAGGATCAAGACTTTCCACATGGGTAACCAATGGGACAATGAAGCCGATCATGGTTATGATTATGAGTACAGTTATTATGACATCCATGACTCTTATTATGATTCTAATGATTCCAGTGACTCCGATGACTCGTGGTCATGAGAGGATGCAAACATTGAATCCTGGACTACACCAGAACCGGTTTGATCTAGTGAATCGACATGCAGTGGCGGAGCTTGCACAAAAATGCTGGGCGGGCTGAGTGAGTCACACTCTACAGGATTGCTACTATAGTGTATTCTACAACCCATGAGCTGGCTATAATATATGAGGAGAAGCGCCGGAGCTGGGCGGGCCATGGCCCATTCGGCCTTGCCTAAGCTCCGCCAGTGTCGACATGGATGTACCGGACATTGCTGGTCCGCTAGTTCTTTGGGCTACTATAATCTAGTAATTATTCTGCAAATTTAAGTAATGTTCCCGTTACCTTTTCACATATGTCTATGCTTTCGTGCTTGTTAAAATTTAATGTCGTTGTCGTCGTCGATTAGATTTGTCTTTTGCTGCTGGAATTTTAGAGGTACGAAACTGTTTTGTGCATGACGTGCATGCGTGGCCGATATAGAAACAATGCAAAATTTGGCGTCGTCCTACAGTTTGCTTCCTCACACGTCACGCACATGACGTCGTGTGTATAGCAACACTCTTAGAGGTATAGAGCAGCCAGCTAAATATGCCTCCCACGCCGCTCTACCCCTGCGCAGCTTTGTCTCTCGTCTCATCGGTTCCTTGGTGTCGCCTCATCATTCCGCCCTTGCAAGTGACCCTGTGGCTAGACCTAGCTACGGGTAAGGGGGTTCCAGGCATGGCGGTGCGGCCTCACGTAGCTTTGGCTGGCCCCTCCGATGCCCCCATGCGGATCTGCCTCCTGGTTGTGGCCCTCGTGGCTTGTGCATGCTGGCCAGCTTGGTTTGTGGCCGTTATCGTGTCTTTAGAGAAAATGCACACACCCAACTTTATAAATAAAGTCATCAGGCGGGTCTAGAGCATATAATCAAACATAGCCAGATTAAGACAGTACGGTTACACGACATGAAAGCCGGAATAGGCACGCAGGCCAACTACCTACGCCCAAGGGGCATAACGAACCAAAAAGAACTAGGTCAGCTAGCATTGGCATGGTCGTTCTGGAGCAAGGAAGAAGCTGTAGAATGCACCCGTGCGATCATGTCTTCAGTTGCTCCACGATCCTGGTCCTTAGTCAATAATTTCCACTGCTGTAGAAAAGAAATCAATTTGAAAAAACAATCAGCAGGTTTAGACATGAATGTGTTTTCAATAGTAAACTTATTCCTAGTAGTCCATAGGGCCCAGGACATAGCCGCAAAACCGAACCAAAAGAAGCGTCTATTTTGACCAGCAAGAGAATTAGAGCAAGATCGAAGGTCAAAGAAAGAAGTGAGAGACGAGTTAACACCCAACTAGGCCGTTGTCGTGTTTTGGGTGGTTATTTGAACCTAATTAGAGAGATGGATGAAAAAAAAAGATTCCAATGTGGATCTCCAGCTCATGGAGAGATCTAGTAACTTCATTGATCTGTGCCACCTTGACCTGAGCCATGGCGGTTTGCTGCAG
Source organism: Aegilops umbellulata (assembly GCA_032464435.1). Taxonomy (NCBI): domain Eukaryota; kingdom Viridiplantae; phylum Streptophyta; class Magnoliopsida; order Poales; family Poaceae; genus Aegilops; species Aegilops umbellulata. The sequence continues at coordinate 348,112,335 of CP136059.1, forward strand.
GCAGGTCGCGGCACGCGGGCAGACACGGATCTCATGATCTCATCGCCAAGCGAGGTTGGGGCTGCTCCCCGTCGAATTCCATATTGGGCTCGCCCTAGTGGTCGACGGCCTCCTCCCCACTGCCTCAGCCGCCCTGCGTGCTTGTCCTCATGGCCGCCATCGCACATCCTAGTGCTCTCCACTGCATAGTCGAGCAGAGAGAAGAGGTGGTCCTTGACCTCGACGCTGGTGAGGTCCATCTGCCTCCCCAAGCTGGCGATGAGAGCCCATTGGCGCCGTTCTGCAGGTTCTGTGGAGCGCCACCATCCACTGCTGCCCCCTCCCAATGCACACAAGTGCGTGTGTGTGTATGATATAATCTGTAAGAGAGAGGGGGGGGGGGTGGGGGAGGAGAAGGAAGAAGACTTAGTCAACACGCGCATGTGGCGAGTTTTTGCCAAGTCAGCTCCTTACAATCAGTCCCCACCTTTTGGGAAGGTGCTCAAATGGACCAAATCGGTTGATCAGTGTTTTCTGCAAATGAATTTACGCCACACACAGTGAATTTTGTAAAAAAGCAAAGCTAAGGGACCAGTTAGTTTTTTTTTGCAAACGTTTCAACGTCGGAGACAATCGTCCCCACTGCTAGCACCTTGTAACATGTTAACCATCTATGTTCCCCCTCTATCTTAATAGAGAAGATATGCAATGCTCTTGCATGTTCTTGAAAAAAAAATCTTGTTGTGAGTATTTGGTATCACTGCTTTGGTAGTATATAGGAGATTTTTCTTGGGATATTCGTAACATCATGCCTCAATCGGTCAGAGGAAGGAGCATATGTACCAAACGCAAGCAGGTTATCCATGGATGCACCCAAGGCAAACTTTTTCGGCTCAATTTTTTTTTGTGGGTAATTTTTGCATGCATGATCAAATGAAAGTAGGATAAGCACGTAATCCCTCTGTTTTTATTAAATTCGCATAGGTCAAACTTTCTAAATTTTGATCAAGTTTACAGAAAAGAAAATTTACATCCACAATATCAAGTCAATACCATTTAGAATCATCATACAATATATTTTCATACCATATATATTTTTTATTGTAAAAGTTTAGATTGTTTACAATTAACTTGGTCCAATTTTATAAAGTTCGCTTAGCTCAAAGCTAATATGCGGAGTAAATAGAAATAGAGGGAGTAGAAAATATATTAGGTTGCTGCATTTCAATATTCAATACAAATTCAGAACAGTAGTGGTGGTAGTAGCTATTGGATGATCAACACAATACTATGGCCCTCTTTTTATCTAGGCTTGGATACTACGGACGAACTATGAACTATAGGTTTATTGGAACCTCAGAGATTCAGCAACGCAAACTTGGATAGAAGCTCATTGACAATGATGTCTGACTCCATGTCTGCACATAAGAAATCGGCCAACTTCTCTTCACAGACCGATTTGAGCTTTTCGAGATCATATCTTTCCGCAGCTTCAAGGAACTCCAGCAGTCGGGTTGCATATGTTTCAACGTCATCATCATCTGCTTCCATGAAGTCAGGTACTGCATCGGTGTAGATGAAGGTAAGCAAGCCCCTAAAGACGTCTGCTTTGATGCCACTTATCTTGACAACACTCGATTCATTCATGGCACCAGAGAGTTGTGCCCTGAATACGGTTGATCGTGCCACAAGCAGGCACCGATGCGCAGCAAATTCCTCGCCGCCAACCTCAAACGTAATGTCAGCACACTCCTTGCTCAGGAGGAGATCGGCAAGGTGGCTTTGCAAGTCAGGCAGTGGCAATTTTGTGAATGGACGGGCATCGGAGCAGGCGCTCTGCCCCTTGGTGTTCGCGCCCGGCTTGCACACAACAAGGTCACACCGGAGGATGAAGCTGTCGTCCTTGAGATGCCTTGATCTTTCAAAATCCTCCATTTTCATGAATTCATACTGGCCATCAAGACGTTCATCCAAATAAACTGGTTGGCTTTGGCGGATGTGCTTTGGCACCCGCAACTCGGGCTGGTCAATGAAACTGAAAACATACTGAACGTTAACGCTTGGCTCGATATCATCGTCAAGGGTAAGGACAAGCGATATAAATTCTTTGTCTTCAAAACCATTAGGGTGGTAGTCGATGATCCAGCGACGGCCTCCAACAATGAAAGGACGAGACTCGATCCAGTCGTCATTGGGAGTTATCTGCTTGGTGCGTGAGTAGCCTTGGACAAAGAGCAAGTGGTATCCGCTGTCCGCGCCAGAGTCGACGACCGACTCGGTGGCAGCGCACAACTTGCCGTTGGCGATGAGAGATGCGCCTGCGAAAGCCATGCCCGACATAGCTTGAATAGTAGAGCTGCGAGAAATATTAATAGGATATATGAGATGTGGTGCAACATTAGTGGACATCGTGCAGAAAGAACGATGAGCGAAATCTACATGTACTTACTGATTGAACGACGGAGGATTTGTTGATCACTAGCACGCGCGCACGGCAAACTTTTGCCTAGGCCCTAGGGCACTTGGCCCTCAATTTATTTCTGTCAAGCAAATTCACGGTGCAATCTCACGCCATACAGTGCATGTATATATAGACGCTCGGAGCCCTGGGTAGCAATCGTAGCCGGACACTTACCAAAATAGAGTAGGACTCGATTACAAAACCAACACGGCCGGACTACTTCCTAATCTAGCATAACTTTTCTAATCTGATCATCTGGCAAAGACCGACCACGTCAAGACCTATATACAGACTCCTACACGTGCACCTAATCAGGCCATGATGCCATGATCAGCATGAGCTGACTTGACTTCCAAGAAAGAGAAACAGAACAAGGCTAAACTGATGAGAATTAAAATAAAACAACAGTTGGGTTAATTATGCAGAGGCCGGGGAATCCCCTTTTTGAAAAAAAAACAGTTGGGTTAATTAACAACTTAACATAGGCATGGGGCATGTGAATTTGGAGAGCGGCACGTATAAATCTGACACCAAATAGTACATCCGAAGAAGATGAATGTACTCTGAAAGAAGTGTACTTTTTTAATGTACTCTGAACGGCACTCCTCCTGAGTCCTGACACAACATGAGGAACATAGTGGAGTGGCCAACACGGCCCGTGAACACATGACACTGATTACCTACTTAGAATGAGCTGAGTGTCTCGCTTTGTAGTTGGCTTCCATAGAGTATTGTAAATAATACAGCACATTGAGTATCACATAACCACCACCGATGGCTTTCAAATAGCTATTAGACGACGGTGGATACAATATTATCACCCTCTTATATGGGTTTGGAACTTGGAGATAAGCTCCTTGAGAACAGAGGGGCTGCAGGTCCTGATTATTTTCTCCAATCCACCAGCCGTGAAAACTGTGTGCAAACTTGTGTGAGTTTCGATGAAGTCCCAGCAGGCTGCCTTCAACCAGGGGCAGCGTCTCCGCTCAGCCACGACAATAATGTCTGCCACCGTGTCTGCGCAGATCATATCACCCAACTTCTCTTCGCAGATCGATTTCAACCATTGGAGATCATATCTTTCCGCAGCTTCAAGGAGCCGCAGTAGCCAGTCTTCTTTCGTTTCATCCTCTTTTGTACCATTTGTCTTATCGGCAATCTCAAATTTGGGCATTTCTTCAGTGTAGATGAAAGTTAGCAAGCCCCTGAAGACGTTTGCTTTCATGTCATCTATCTTGATGACAGTTGGCGTCGTAGCGCCCTCATTCATGGCGCCAACGAGCTGTGCCTTGAAGACGGTGGATCGGGCTGCAAGCACGGACCGGTGCGCAACAAACTTGTCGCCGCCAACCTCAAACGTAATATCAGCACCCTCCTTGCTCAGGAGGAGATTGCCAAGGGCTTCACCACCAAGCTTCCCCTTAACGGTCCTCAATTTCTTAGCACACACACCATTAGCACCTGAGCTTGCCTGTCCAGCTACCACTGTGCGGCTCCTTTTTTGCCGTCCAGGAGATTTAGCAACCAACTTCTTGATTTTCGGAACCAACTCAATTATCCATCCAGGATAAAGCTTAAGGATACGAAGTCACTCATTTATTAGACAAAACATGTCATAATCAACGTTTTTTCTCGCATCATCTGCTGCAGCATCCGCAGCCTCTATCTTCTGCACCACATCAACGGGCAATCGCTTGATGGAGGGATGCCATTCGTTCACCGCGATAGGGGTCAGAATCTTCGCCATAACTTCTGCATAGAGCTTGTCATCCTCGATGATTCGACCGATATCAGGAACCAGCTTGTCGCATACCTCACGCACCGTCTTGGCAGCATGCTTTAATATTGCATCGCATCGATCCAGTGAACCAACATAGGCTATAAAGTTTTTATCAATCGCTTCTGCAGAAATACTGATTCCAAATCTCTTCACGCAGTCTTTAAACCCTTGGCATAACGGGAGAAGGTACTCGCGAGTGCTGTTGTTTTTTTCTTTGCGCACAAAATACGGCATCATATTCCTCAACCCCCACATCAGTTCGTGGATAACGTCCTTGTCGTCGTAGCAATCGACTCCCAGATTGGACTTGATGATGGCGCCCCTGAGATTTTCATCCTCGACAACCAGCTGTGGTATGTGTTTGCAGTGCCTCCTGATTGAATGAGCGAGCCTCTCCCCAGGACCATTGATACCCATCACAGCAGACTTGTCATCAACCTTGATGTACTCGAGGAATAAGATAATCTCCGTGGCAACGTTATCCATGATAAACCACGTCCACAGCTTCTGTGGTCCGGAACATATCCTACCATTGACACTGAATAAAGCAAAACCTGTGGGAGTGTCCAGTAGCGCCACCGCAGCTTGATCCAGTGTCATCTCTGGTCCTCTTTTCGTTGAGTAGTTCCTCCGGCGGCGCGGGCGTCTTAGGCGTGGGAGATGAACACGGATCGTCAGGGATCTGGATCTGGATCAAAACCCGTGGGAGTGTCCAGCTGCGCGATCAAGGCAGAAGGGCGTGCTTAAACCTGGCAATGGTTGAAGAACTGAACTGTATCTAAACTGAACCCACGTGGCTGATTTAAGCAACCAAAACCAAACTGACCCACCTAATTGTAGATTAGCACCCAACCCAAACTAAACTACTTACAATCTCCACCCAAACCGAACTAAACTTTTGAGAGGAACCATGGTTTTAGCTTATGGTTTGAGATCAGTTACCCACCTCACATGCTTGCACCTGACAACTCACCCAAGTGCGAGTTCGAAGAAGCAGCAGAGCAATAGTGCCCGTCGACGAGCGGCCGAGACGAAACTGACTATCCCAAGCTTTTAAAATCGACTTCACTGTTTCCACATAACCAATCTACAGAACCGGTTTTGAACCATAGTTATTAACTACTGGGAACCAAATTGTTTAGGCCCAGACCCAACCATAACTAACTCTTTCCAGCATAAAACCAAACCAGACCCAACTGTTAGCTGGCTTGACCCATATCAACTCGAACCAATTAAAGCCATAACAGAAAACCAAACTAATTTAACCGGTTAATCAAAAACCATTTCCAGATTTAGGCGTGCTCACCCTCGCCCGGTCGCCGTCGTGGTCTTACCCGCCTCCTTGGACGGGACGGTTAGGGTTTGTGGCGGCCGGATGCCTGGTTGTGCTATGTTTCAATTAATTTCGGTAAAGCTATTCAGCGAACGTTCGCTGGGGGTGGCATTTGCGAGCGTTTTCCACGCCATTTTATGTTTTACGGGACCATGACAATTCCTCCACGCGAACATGACAAATTTCCTCTCAAAATCCCTTTGTTTGCAAATTTTTTCATGTGTTTTCGAAGAAATTGTCATGTGTGTTTGAAGAAGTTGATATAAAAATGTTCTCAAATATGCCATGCCCCAGGGAATGTTCGCGGGCTATCACGGTCCAATTAATTATGGACTTAACACTTATTACCGTTTATAAGCATGCTATTTGTCAAATTTAAAGAAAAAGGATGGACACAACTATAATTATTATATTTTCCATTCAAAGTTAAATAAATGAAGAATCTATTTAAAGGAGAGATTTATATTTGTGAAAATGATATGTACATTTGTATATACAAAAGTGTGGAATATTACCACTATTATCTTATGTTTGTTGGATTTAACTGTAAGTTAAGTATACACTTAAAGGTTAATAAATAAGGATCTAAATGAGGGATCTATATTTGTACTTTGAAGGCGATAAAAGGAAAGGCTAGGTACATTTCGAAAACAGAGGCAAGGCTGAATATTATCATCCCGTGAATATTTGTTCTTTGGTTCATTCGTTTCTTCGCACTACTTCCTCTCATCATCATTAGTTAGCCACTGTTAGATGCGGATAACTCTTGTTCTAACTTCAGAAGGCTACATAACAAGAGACTCATCACCATTGCATAGAGCACCTATAGTAGACTTCTATCCTGTAATTTCAAGATCTATCCGTTATCCCTAAAAAGCCTATGTTAAAAAAATCATCTAGCAGATCAATTAAAAGTTAATTCTCCAACAAAATTTTCAATTCATCCAAGCGTTTGCTCAAACAATTGAAAAAGTCATCACATATCAAAACAAACACAAAAAATTCAAATGCACCACATCATTATTTATCTCCGTCAAGTGGGCCCGTCGCCGCCATCACCGGCGCGCGTCAAGGAAGAGCCGCCGTCCCCGCCGCAACACCCCGTGGAGCGCAAGCCGGCATTGCCCCCGCCCCAGCGCAACCGCGACATCCAGATCGGACGCCACGTCAAGGACGAGCCAACGTCGCCCCCGCCCAACCGCGGCATCCAGATCGGACGCCGCGTCAAGGACGAGCCAACGTCGCCCCCGCCCAACCGCGGCATCCAGATAGGTTGACACCTGGTCAAGGACGAGCTGGTGTCGCCCCCGGGCAGCCGGCATGCCGCAATGACGGGCTTGCTCGCCGCCCCACCGTCCCTACCGTGCCATCAAGGAGGAGCTGCCTCCCGCGATCACGAAGGCACGGGGCCACATCCTCCACAACCTCTGAGGCGGTGGCGTCAACGGTACGTCGGGCTCCAGGGTCGTCTCCTCTGACGAGGAACGCGTGTCTAGGCAGCAGGCGCGTTTCGCCCGCCGCAACACCGGGCGTCGCTCCGCGTTCGCCAAAACGGATGTGGCGCCAGATTGGGTCCTCAACGACCCCGACCTGGCCGCCACGTGAGCCCTCGACCGCTCTGTCACCACCGAGGAGGCCCAGGAGGCGCCCGCCAGGTGCCGCCGCCGCCTTGACAGCAAGCTCGCCAATATCAGCAAGGAGGGTCGCTTAGTGACGGCTCCGCCAACGCCGGCTGCGCAAGGCCACCGTCAAGGCTCCGCCGGCACCGGTGGCAGTGGCTAAGGCAGCCCTCCACACCGTGCAATAGCAGGCGGGTTGGCTCCTCCGCGAGCGGCAGGCAGCCGCCAAACAAGGGTGCCGCGGCCCTCCGGCATTGTTCCACCGCTGGAGGGACGGTGATGACGACGGCATGGACGGCGGCGCGGCAGGGTAGGGCGGCCACGTCTACAAGGTGGTCGTCCATTATGGGGTGTACTTTTTTTTAGTTTTTAGTTAAACACGGTGGACCAAACTTGAATGGAATCCGCCGTGTTTGCATGAACTTCGTCCATTTAGTTTAAACAGTTGTTGAAATGTATGCTGGCAGTGTTGGATGGCCGCCTTCCGCAAACGTGTCCGCGGACTGGTCCCCATATGCGCGAACAGACGCTGGAGCAATTTACGAGTCAGCGTTGGAGATGCCCTAAAGGCGCACAGTGTCTCATAAGTAGCTTTAAGGCAGGAAATAAGTGCCAGCGAGCTAGGCTGTAGGTATAGAAGAATATTTTTTTGTCATCAATCCTAAATTACTGATGATGCTCTTTGTAAAATTAATAACCATTATATACTCATGTAAACCAGCATGTGAGCTTATCTCTTTCGGCGGGATCGTGGATCCGGTGACGGCTGACAGGCGTGTCTGCAACCAGATCCAGGGACAACCAGATGCAGATGACATGCAGCTAGCGCGTGCCAAGAGGGCAGCCATGCTTCGTCACGCCGAGGCTACTACATGTACTTATTTTGATAAAAGTTGTTCAATTTTGCATTTCACTGAGAATGAAATAGTGGATAAGGCAAATGACTTAGGAATTTCTTTGGGATCAAATAAAACCGAGGTCGTCAAATCCGTAAATGATCTTTTAGACTTGGAAGCGAAGAGGCCGAAATTATTCGTAATCTTGCATCTATCAAACCCATGAATGATAACGAAATGAACAACTTAGGAATGGTTGATCTCGCAAATATATGTAACAATCTTTTGCCTGATGCGGAGGCCGAGGATGAGGAGGGGTCGGAGACTACAAACACGGTAGAGCCTCTCTTGATGGAGGGCGCGGTTTCTGTAGTAGTCGATCCTACTTTCCCGTAGGGTATTAGGGAGAAGCCCAAACGATCCTGGAAGCGGAAAATTTATCCTACTTCGGCAGTACGTAGAAGTGCTCGAGTTAAGCTTAAGAAAAAAAAAATCATGATTTCTTATGAACGAACTCTTTTGGAATAGCAGAGGTCTAGCTGACTTGGCTAAACAAAGGTTCTTAGCGGAGACAACGATAGAACATCACTTAGACTTTATTGCACTGTTGGAAATAGGACGGGATAATTTTACATCACAGTTTCTTCAAAATCTCTCCAATGGTATCGACTTTGACTGGCACATCTTACCTCCCAGAGGAAGATCCGGTGGGATTTTACTAGGAGTGCGGTGTGAGACGCTTGAGGTGCTTAATGTGGTCCAGGGTGACTTTTCGGTTAAGTTTAGGGTGAGATCAAAACTGGATGGGTTCCGGTGGTCTCTTGTTGCTGTTTATGGGGCAGCACAACCTGAATTCGTACCCGACTTTTTGCCGATTTAGTGCGGATTTGTGGAGATGAAAATCTACCGATACTCGTTGGGGGGGGGGGTTAATATAATCAGGAGGAGAGATGAAAAAATTAATGAAAATTTTGATGGACGTTGGTCTATGATGTTTAACATGATTATCGCGAGTCTTAATTTGAGAGAAATTGAACTTACCGGTAGACAATTTACATGGGCCAACTCGTTACCCATTCCGACTTATGAAAAGTTGGATAGGGTGCTTGATAGTGTGGAGTGGGAACAAAAATATCCTTTGGTGTCGGTCCATGCGATGCAGAGAGCGATCTCAGATCACACACCACTTCTTTTAGACTCGGGTGAGGCTACCCATGTGGCAAATAAAATTTCTTTCTCCTTCGAACAAAGTTGGTTCGAGAGAGAAGGATTTTTGGAGATCATTGCACGCGAATGGGCTAAGCCGGTTAGTGGAAGGACGCATGTTGAGAGATGGAAAAACAAGATTAGACATCTCCGACAATTTTTGAGAGGTTGGGCCAGAAATGAGAGTGAGATTTACAAAAACGAAAAAGAGCGTCTTACTCAATTAATTAAGGCCTAGACTTAAAGGCTGAAGACACTCTTCTTTCGGTCAATGAGCAAAGATCCAAGTCCGAGGCTGAGCAAGGTCTACGAGCTCTCTTGAGAGAGGAGGAGCTCAAGTGGGCATTGCGTGCTAAAACGCTTAAGGTTGTCCAAGGAGACGATAATACACAATTCTTCCATATGGTTGCAAATGGTAAACATAGGAAGAAGAAAATCATCCAGCTTGAACAGGACGAGGGGACAATAGTGGGGCATGAAAATCTGGAAGCATATATCTCTAATTACTATAAACAACTTTTTGGACCCCCAAATACAAGCACGGTGACACTAAATGAATCTGTGAAGGATATACCTCAATTACAGGCAGCAGAGAATGATTTTCTCTCTGCCCCATTTACTAAAAAAGAGGTTCTTCAGGCAATTTCACAAATGAAACCGAATAAAGCACCGGGACCAGTTGGGTTTCCTGCTGAATTCTATAAGAAATGTTGGCATATTATAAAAGATGATCTTATGTCTATGTTTCATGATTTTTTCAACGGTCATTTAGAGTTGTTTCATCTCAACTTCGGTAAGATAACGCTGCTACCAAAGAAAGATGAGGCAATTCGGATAGAACAATTACGGCCCATATGTCTGCTGAATGTGAGTTTCAAAATTTTCACAAAGGTTGGAACCAATAGATTGACACAAATTGCTCAGTACATGGTCCATCCAAGTCAGACAGCGTTCATGCCGAGGCGACACATACTGGAAGGGGTGGTCGTCCTGCATGAAACGCTTCATGAGGTCCACTCGAAGAAACTGGATGGGGTTATCTTTAAAGTGGATTTTGAAAAGGCGCATGATAAAGTCAAGTGGCCTTTTATTCAGTAGGCAATGCACATGAAGGACTTTAGTGAAGCCTGGAGGAACCAAGTGGATACCCATGTCCAGAAGGGTAGTGTCGGAATCAAGGTAAATGATGACATCGGTCATTATTTTCAGACTCATAAGGGGTTGAGACAAGGGGATTCCATGTCTCCTCTTCTGTTTAATATTGTGGCTGACATACTGGCCATCATTATTGGCAGGGCCAAGCAGCGTGGCCATGTAGAAGGGTTAGTTCCTCATCTAGTCGATGGAGGGATATCCATTCTACAGTATGCGGATGGCATTATTCTATTCATGGAACATGACATGGCTAAGGCACGTAATATGAAACTTATCTTACGTCTTTTCGAACAATTGTCTGGATTAAAAATTAATTTTCATAAGAGCGAGTTGTTCTGTTTCGGGAAGGCCAAATACGAGGAACACACTTATAGACAATTGTTCGGATGTGAATTAGGTGCTTTACCATTCAATTACTTCACCGTAAACTATCCAATAAAGAATGAAAGTGTATTGAAGAACGAATTGAAAAAAAACTTAGCTGCTGAAAGAGCAAGCTTATGTCATATGGAGGTCGGCTAGTCATGATTAACTCGGTACTGACTAGTATGCTGATGTTTCTACTTTCGTTCTTTGAAATTCTGAAAGGAGTTCGGAAGCGACTTGATTCTTTAGATCTCGTTTCTTTTGGCAGTCTGATGAGGCCAAGAGGAAATACCGTCTTGCACGATGGGATATTCTTTGCCGACCTAAAGACCAAGGGTCTCGGTATTGAGAACTTAGAAATTAAGAATAAATGCCTTATGAGCAAATGGCTTTACAGGCTAGAGACAGAGCCGGAGGGTATGTGGTCACGAATTCAACGCAATAAATATTTACAATCCAAAACATTAGCCCAGGTTACCATGAGACCGACTGACTCGCCATGCTGGAAGGGACTTATGAGAACGAAGAACTTGTTCTTTCGCAGGGTCAAATTCTTGGTTGGCAATGGGATGCCAACAAGATTTTGGGAGGGTACGTGGTTAGGAGAGACGCCTCTGGCCGTCCAATATCTCACCCTTTATAATATTGTGCAACGTAAGGAGGATTACGTAGGCACAGTCCTTCAAACTATTCCCATGAACATCCAGTTCCGACGTGCGTTAGTTGGCGAGAGATGGAATGCCTGGATGCATTTGGTTCGGAGACTGATAGAAGTTCAAATCTCCGACCAGCCGGATTCGATACAATGGAAGTTGCTAAGAATGGGATTCTTAGGGTGAAATCTTTCTATTTGGATTTGATTAATTCTGGCCCAATCTCAAGGTCACTGCGCATCTGAAGGGTTAAGGTTCCTTTGCGGATTAAAATCTTTATGTGGTTTGTCCACAAGCAAGTGATACTCACAAAGGACAACTTAATTAAAAGGCGATGTGTAGGAAGTTTGCGGTGCTGTTTTTGTGATCATGATGAAACAATACAACACTTATTTCTTGAATGCCCACTTGCCAAACTACTCTGGAGAAAGTCTCATATAGCTTTCAACATTAATCCTCGAGTCGATATTGCGTCGTTGTTTGGGACGTGGTTAGCTGGGTTGAACAGATTATTGCGGCTCGTATTCGGATTGGAATACGTGCGCTATTATGGGCTATATGGAACTGTAGGAATGATATGATTTTTAACAGACAACACACTTTAACTTTCTTGCAGATCATCTTAAGAGCTACAGCTTGGATCCGTACGTGGTCCTTACTCATTCCTATGGACTCCAGGGAGCCTTTGGTTACTGGGTGCAACCAATGGAAGATGGTAGCTCGGGTCATATTCAACCGGTTCGGATGGCACTCACATAACAGGATAGGAGTCTAGGGAGCTTATCCTCCATATTACCGTATTGGTTGCTTGTGTCAGCATGTAATTTTCTTTTTTTACTTTGTTCTGCTCCGTTTGCGAGCTGTAATACCTTTATGACGTTACTTTGTTGATTTTTAATAAAATGGCTGCATGCATCTTCATGATGCAGAGGCCGGAGGCATTGCCTCCATTTTCCAAAAAAAAACCCAGCATGCGAGCTGTATATTGATTTCTCCGCATTAGCCACCTGACTATCTGCAGATGTTACGTGTATTGAGCATTTGTGTCATGTACTGCTAGAACGAAGCTAATTGAGTTTAGTCATGGCTATTTTCATGAAAAAAAAATCCAAAACCAAAAACAGTATATCATAGGATGTCGACAAACATCTGGAATAAAATGTGTGTCGGTGCTTTGGTTGTCCATGAGTTTTGTCTAGGATTTTCGTATCATCATGTGCATCCTCAGTTGGATCGGAGAAGTGAGCATATGCTGGACGTGAAGTTTCTGCACCCGAGCTCAAATGAGCTCGGGTGAACAGTAAAATCAAAACTAAATAAAAAAAAATCAAAAAAATCCAAATTTTTTTGGAAGAAGTATTGACAAAAGTTCTAAGTGCTTGCAAAAATTCGTCATGAAATCATATTTCTAGAAGGCGTGGCAAAGAAAACAAAATCAGTACTCTGAAAAGCTACTTTCGAAAGCATTTTGGAGCACTGAATTTGTTTTTTTTGCTGCCCCTTACAGGAATGTTATTTCATGATGAATTTTTGCGAGCACTTAGAACTTTTGTCAATGTTTCTCCCAAAAAAATTTGGAATTTTTTGAATTTGTTTTGATTTTTTTTCGATTTTACTGTTCACCGAGCTCAAATGAGCTCGGGAGCAGAAAGGCACTTTCGGCATATGCTAGCAAATTTGGAGGGGTCGGAAGCTGGTTATTCATGGATGCACCCAACACAAACTTTTTCAACCCGAAGCCATGCGTGATCAAATGAAAGCAAGATAAGCACAACATATATTAGCTTGCTGCATTTCAATATTCAGACAAATTTAGAACAGTAGTGGTAGTAGACTAGTAGTAGCTATTGGATGATCAACACAATACTATGCATGGCCATCTTTTACATCAGTGAATATTAACCTAATTAGAAGAGAAATATATATACAAATTACAAAAAATCCTGTTAGAGCTTCAGAGTTTCAGCAAACCAAACTTGGAGAGCAGCCGTTTGAGAAGGGAGGGGCTGCGGGTCCTTGTTATCTGCTCCAGGCCATCAGCCGCGAAAGTTGCGTCTAAACTTGGGTCGGCTTTGATGAACTCCAAGCAGGCCTCCTTCAACCTGAAGCACCGTCCCCGCTCAGCCACGGCAATGATTTTTGCCACAGTTTTTGTGCATATGAAACCAGCCAACTTCTCTTCACAGATCGATTTGAGACTCTGGAGATCATATCTTTCCGCAGCTTCAAGGAACTGCAGCAGCCGAGTTGCATATATAACTTCATCCTCGTCATCGTCTGCTTCCATGTCGACAAATGCGGGCACTGCATCAGTGTAGATGAAAGTAAGCAAGCCCGCGAAGACGTCGGCTTTGATGTCGCTTATCTTGATGACACTCAATTTATCCTTGGCACCAATGAGCTGTGCCTTGAAGACGGCGGATCGGGCTGCAAGCACGCACCGGTGAGCAGCAAACTTGTCAGCGCCAACCTCAAACGTAATGTCAGCACCCTCCTTGCTCAGGAGGAGATCGCCAAAATGGCTCTGCAGGTCGGACGGTGGTGACAGTTTGATGAACGGAAGAGCGGTGGTGACGGCGCCCTGCTCTTCGGTATTCTCATCCGACTTGAGGACAACAAGGTCGCACCGGAGGATGAAGCGGTCGTGCTTGAGATGCGTTGATCTTTCAAAAACCTCCCTTTTCATGAATCTAAACTGGCCATGAACATAATAGCGTTCATAGAAGAAGACCGGTTCGCTTTGGCGGATGTGCTTTGACACCCGCAACTCAGGCTGGTCGATGAAACTGAAGACATACTGAACCTTCACGCTCTGCTTGATTTCGTCGTCAAGGACAAGGAAAACCGATATAAATTCTTCATCTTGCGAGTTATCGCCATTAGGGCTGTAGTCGATGGTCCAGCGACGGCCACCAACAATGAAAGGACGAGACTCGATCCACTTGCCGTTGGGAGTTGTCTCTTTAGTGCGCGAGTAGCCTTCGACAACTAGCATGTGATACCCGCTGTCAGCGCCGGAGTCGACGGCCGACATGGTGGAGGCGCACAACATGCCGTCGGCGACGAGAGATGCGCCAGCGAAAGCCATGCCCGACAAAACTCAAATAGTAGACGCCCGCGACAAACTTTGGCCGTCTACTTCTTTGGTTTCTGTCAATCAAAAATCAGATTCACGGTACAATCTCACGCCATAGTGCAGGTACGTATATATACACGCACGGTCGCACGGACTCTTAATGGAAACAGATTAGGACCAGATCAATTACAAAACCACTCGGACTACCTTCTTTTTTTCACGTCCCGAATACGGACGTTTTTTTTAGACAAACACGGACTAGCAGACGCCAATTAACTGCCGATCGATCGCTAGGGGAGGTGGTCCCAGCGAACTTCGCTGGGCACGGCACACCCGAGCGAACACCTTCCCTGGCGTACAAAAACTTGCTCTCGTTCCCTGTCTAGTTGGGGCAAAGAGGACGGGGCGTCGACCCGTTGGACGGCTTTGACGGGCGGTGTTTGCGGACTTTCTCCTATAAAAAAAGCCAATGAGGCTTACCCTTTAGATTGGTCTTATTTTTTTTAGTTGGGCCAAAAAGAAGCCCAGTTTACTCAAAAACGGCCTAGTTTATATAAATTTGTCATATCTTTTTTTTGCGAGGATAACTTCCAATCTATTCATTAACTGTCAAGGTAGTACAAAGAACACCAGAAGTAAAAAATACATCTAGGTTCGTAGACCATCTAGCGACCACTACTAGCACTAGAGCGAGCCAAAGGCGCGCCGCCGTCTTCGCCCCTCCCTCATCGGAACTGGGCAAACCTCGTTGTAGTAGACAACCGGGAAGTCGTCGTGCCAAGGCCCCATAGGACCAGTGTGCCAGAACAGCAATCGCTGCCGATGAAGAGAAGTGTAGATCGGAAGGATCCCATCTGTAGACACACGAACACAGACGAACGAAGACAAGATCCACATCGATCCACCGAAGACAAACGCCGACCGAATCCCGTGAGATCCGCCGGAGACAAACCTCCACACACCCTCCGATGATGCTAGAAACACCATCGCAATGGGGACAAGGCGGGGAGAACCTTATTCCATCTTCAGAGAACTGTCGCCGCCTCGCCTCTCTAAGTAGGACAGAAACCCTAACGAAAATCAAAAAAGCATGAAAAAACGAAGCCCTCCCGCCGGCAAGGGCCAGGATCCACCACACCTCCATGTCCCTAAGACCACAGAAGACAAGGTAGACCGACGGTGGCACCGGCGGGAGGCACCATAAACCCTGGCGAAAGGGCCCTCTCTCTTTCTGTGGATCCTCCGCAATTTGCCATATATCTTTACCTTTATCTCTACCTACTAATAAACCAGCGATTGCTTCTGGTTGTCCGTCGTGGCTGTTTTGCAAAAAAGCCCCTCGGTTTACATTAAATCAACCCGCAGTCCCTGTTTTAATGGCAATCTAGGAAAACGTTTCACTTTTACAAAAGAACCCCTATAGTCATTTGAATTCTGTTAGCAGTCCTCCCGTTCATCTTATCCACTCTGTCCTGCGTCGGCGGCTTCGCCCATTCCGTCGTGTGCCAGTGGCCGTCGTGCATCGCGCGGAAGGATGGAGGGCTCTCACCGGGAGGATGGACGGTGCGGAGAGGCACGATCCCGCCCGAGCTCCTGTGCCCGCGCCTCGAGCCCCCTTGCACCGCTCCGGCGGCCCCTCTCCACCCACCGTCGCCGGCGACCACCAGATGCAAAGACTGAAGACTGCACCCATGTCCGGATGGGACTCTCCTTGGCGTGGAAGGCAAGCTTCGCGACCGAATATGTAGATTCCTTTCCTTTGTAATCGACCCTGTGTAACCCTAGATCCTCCCAGTGTCTATATAAACCGGAGGACTTAGTCCGGAAAGGCATATACTCATTTCCATAGTCATACATGCTAGACTTCTAGGGTTTAGCCATTACGATCTCGTGGTAGATCAACTCTTATAATACTTATATCCATCAAGATCAATCAAGCAAGAAGTAGGGTATTACCTCCATAGAGAGGGTCCGAACCTAGGTAAACATCGTGTCCCCTGCCTCCTGTTATCATCGACCTTAGACGCACAGTTCGGGACCCCCTACCCGAGATCCGCTGGTTTTGACACCGACAGTGACACCATGTGAAGCGCGAGCCGGCGTCCCCGCACCAGCGGATCAAGGACGAGTCGGCGTCTCCCTCGTCCCAGCGCAACCGCGGCATCCATATCAGAAGCCGCGTCAAGGACGAGCAGGACGTCGCCCCCGCCGAACCGCGGTTTCCAAATCTGTGGACGCCGGGTAAGGGACGAGCCAGCGTCCGCGTAGCCGTCAAGGAGGAGCTGCCTCCCGCGATCACCAAGGCGCGGGGCTACATCCTCCACTACCTCCGAGGCGGCGGCGGTCCGTGGGGCTCCAGGGTCGTCGTCTCCAATGAGGAGTGTGCGGCGAGGCAGCAGGCGCGGTACGCCCAGTGCCGCTCCGTGCTTGTCAAAATGGAGGTGGCGCCAGATTGAGTCCATAATGACCCCGACCTCACCACCGCATGAGCGCTCGACCGCTTTGTCATCACCGAGGAGACGGCCGCCTGGTGCCGCCGCCGCCGCCTTGACGGCGAGCTCGTCAAGATCGGCGAGAAGGGTCGCTTAGCGACTGCTCCGCCAAGCCGGCCGTGACAGGGCCACCGCCAGCCCCTCCACACCACGCAATAGGAGGTGGGGAGTCTCCTTCACGAGCGGCAAGCAGCCGCCGGACAAGGCTATCGCGGCCCTCCGGCATCGTTCTGCCGTTGGAGGGATGACACCGACAACAACGGCGGCACAGACGGCGGCGCGGAAGGGCATGACGGCCACGCCTACAAGGTGGTTGTCCAATATGGGGTTTAGGGTTTTCTAGTTTTTTAGTTAAACAGTGGAAATACTGAACTTTTTATGTAAATTATGACCGAACATGAATGTAATCCGTCGTGTTTGCATGAACTTCATCCGTTTAGTTCAAGCAGTTGTTGAGGCAACATTGGATGACCGCCTCCGACAAACGTGTCCGCAGACTGCCCCCCTTCGTGAACGGATGCCAGAGCAATTTGCGGGTCGGTGTTGGAGATGCCTTCAAGGCACACAGTGTCCCATAAGTAGCTTAAGACACGAAATAAGTGCTAGCGAGCTAGGCTGTAGCTATAGAAGAATATATTTTTTGTGGTCAATCCTGAATTACTGATGATGTTCTTTGTAAAATTAATACCATTATATACTCATGTAAACCAGCCTGCGAGCTGTATATTAATTCCACCGCATTATATTAGCCACCTGACTGTCTGCAGATGTTACGTGTATTGAGCATTTGTGCCAAGTACATGGATTGCATGGTCATGTACTATTAAAATGAAGCTAATTGAGTTTAGTCATGGCTTATTTTCATGAAAATAATCCAAAACCAAAAACAGTGTATGTACGTAGGATGTCGACAATCATCTGGAATAAAATGTGCATCGGTGCTTTGGTTGTCCACGAGTTTTGTCTAGCATTTTCGTATAATCATGCATCCTCAGTCGGATCGGAGAAGTGAGCATATGCTAGCGAATTTGGATGGGTCGGAAGCAGGTTATTCATGGATGCACCCAACACAAACTTTTTCAGCTCAACATGTCAACCCGAAGCCATGCGTGATGAAATGAAAGCAAGATAAGCACATAGAAAATATATTAGCTTGCTGCATTTCAATATTCAGACAAATTTAGAACAGTAGTGGTAGTAGACTAGTAGTAGCTATTGGATGATCAACACAATACTATGCATGGCCATCTTTTACATCAGTGAATATTAACCTAATTAGAAGATAAATATATATACGAATTACAAAGAATGCTTTTAGAGCTTCAGAGTTTCAGCAAATCAAACTTGGAGAGCAGCCGCTTGAGAAGGGAGGGACTACGGGTCCCGGTTATCTGCCCCAGGCCACCAGCCGCGAAAGTTGCGTGTAAACTTGGGTCGGCTTTGATGAACTCCAGGCAGGCCTCCTTTAACCCGAAGCACCGTCTCCGCTCAGCCACGGCAAAGATGTCTGCCACAGTTTCTGCGCATATGAAACTGGCTAACTTCTCTTCACAGATCGATTTGAGCCTCTGAAGATCATATCTTTCCGCAGCTTCAAGGAACTGCAGCAGCCGAGGTGCATATATAATTTCATGGCCATCGTATGCTTCCATGTCAACAAATTCATGCACTGCATCAGTGTAGATGTAAGTCAGCAAGCTCCCGAAGACGTCTGCTTTCATGTCGGTTATCTTGACGACACTCGATTCATTCATGGCACCAAAGAGCTGTGCCTTGAAGATGGAGGATCGGGCTGCAAGCACGCACTGGTGTGCAGCAAACTTCTCGCCGCCAACCTCAAACGTAATGTCAGCACCCTCCTTGCTCAGGAGGAGATCGGCAAAATGGCTCTGCAAGTCGGACGCAGTTCATTGAACGGAAGAGCGCTGGTGCCGGCGGCCTGCTCCTTGGTATTCCCATCCGACTTCAGGACAACAAGGTCACACCGGAGGACGAAGCGGTCGTGCTTGAGATGCTTTGATCCTTCAAAAACCTCCCTTTTCATGAATCTAAACTGGCCATGAACATCACAACACTTGTAGAAGCAGTCTGGTTCGCTTTGGCGTATGTGCTTTGGCAACCGCAACTCAGGCTGGTCGATGAAACTGAAGGCATACTGAACCTCCACGATCTGCTCGATATCGTCGCGCAAGACGAGGAGCACCGATATAAATTCTTCATTATCCGAGCTAACGCCATTAGGGTGGTAGTTGATGGTCCAGCGACGGCCTCCAACAATGAAAGGACGAGACTTGATCCATTCGCCGTTGGGAGTTGTCTCTTTGGTGCGCGAGTAGCCTTCGACAACGAGCAGGTGGTACCCGCTGTCGGCGCCGGAGTCGATTGCCGACATGGTGGAGGCGCACAGCATGCCGTCAGCGACAAGAGATGCGCCAGCGAAAGCCATGCCCGACAAAGCTCGAATAGTAGACACCCGCGACAATCTTTGGCCCTCTACTTCTTTAGTTTCTATCAACATCAGACTCACGGTACAATCTGACGGCATAGTGCAGATATATATATACACGCACGGACCCCTGGTTAGCAGCCTAGCCGGACACATAACCGAAACAGA
The DNA here is from genome assembly GCA_032464435.1 of Aegilops umbellulata. Lineage (NCBI taxonomy): Eukaryota > Viridiplantae > Streptophyta > Magnoliopsida > Poales > Poaceae > Aegilops > Aegilops umbellulata. The sequence continues at coordinate 348,131,905 of CP136059.1, forward strand.
CTAGGACAACCGATTATAAAACCAACACGGACTAGCTCGGATAGTATACTACAACTGCGAATAACCAAGAGCAACCTGCGCTACTGTAGCATAGTCCAGACCGTACAAGAATACCTTTTCTGATCTAATCAACCGGCAACACCAATTACATTTAGACCTATATACAGACTCCTACGCGTGCTCCTCACAGCAAACGTACCCGGCCGGTTAGGCATCAATATGACAATGGGGAACCGAAACCGCGTCGCGCGGCCTATTATCCTATTATTAGGGAACGGGGATCGACGTGTCTCTAGCCCCGCGGGGCTGCTGCTGGGTACTCCCTTCGTAAAGAAATATAAGAATGTTGAGACGACTACTTTAGTGATCTAAACACTCTTACATTTCTTTACAGAGGGAGTACATTATAGAACCCAATATGTTTTGCGGGTTCAAGCACGTTTTAGTAGCACCAAAACCCGAAACCTGTTGTACCCGTCAAAATATGCAGCATATCCACCGATCCACTAATTTCTAGCATTCACTGATCTACACGACCGGTCCTTTGTTGCTGAAATATGCTATTGTATTATGCTAAAATATGCTCCTTTTTCTTGCTCTTATTGATGAAATGCTGCTGAAATATACTATTGTATTGTGCTGAAATATGCTCAAGTTTTGCTGCTGAAATATGCTCCTTTTTGCTGCTAAAATATAGGGAAAACTTTGTTTTTGCCATTCTAGTTTTTGCCTACTTTGTTTATGTCACTCTAGAATTTGACATATCACTTTTGCCACTCTTACTTATTGACAATACATCACAAATGCCATTCCGTGGCAAAAGCAATAACTTTTCGTTTCACTTTTGCCACTCTTAGATTTTGACAAGTATCACAATTGCCACTATAAAATTATTGCTTTTGCCACGGAATGGCAATTGTGATGTATTGTCAAAAACTAAGAGTGGTAGAAGTGAAATGTCAAATTCTAGAGTGGCATAAGCAAAGTGGTCAAAAGTTAGAGTGGCAAAAACAAAATTTTCCCTAAAATATACTATGTTTTCTGCTAAAATGCTATTCTTTGTGGCTACTATTTATCTCATGTTTGCTGCTTCAATATGCCGATTTTTGCTGCTGCTATTGTTATAATATGCTCCTGTTTTTCTTTCAAAAAGGTCGGGTTCCCCACGAGTTCAGATAACATGATGGGTTCAGGGGACGCGGAAAAAGTTTGGGCAAGCAAAACCCAGTGTGTTTCGTCCATGTTGCCATCTTGAGTTAGGTCAGATGACCTTGAAGATATATATGATCATTTTCCATACTGTACTTACTTGAGTACGTGATGAATTCCATTTAAAGAAATGGTACTCCGAGTATAGCTGCTTGATGTATTGCACTTAGTTGATCATACATACTTGCACTTCTGGTAAGGGGATTTGTGGCACGCAGGATCACTACAGGAAAATCACACGTTGCCGTGTATCTGCCTGTAAGCCAAGTGCCAAAACACGAGTCACCGGTTTACGTTCACGTAAGCCGAGTATGGAATGGAAAACACACGGCAAAAAAAGATACTCGCTTTGATACAAATAAGGCGAGAAAGTACAAAAAAAGATCTCGACGTCCTGCTTGATTATATTGATTATGGAGTATCGAGTACAGGTTGATCTACCTTAAGATTGTATGTTGTGTTCTAAACCCAAAGGCTAGTAATTATGATTGTATGCCTACGGACTAAATCCTCCGGCTTACATAGGCACCAGGGTTATACATGGTCGGTTGCCAACTAAGGATCAACATGCCGATAGGTGGAGTAGTCCTCGAAGCACATGCCAAGTCTTCGGATCAGTCCGTCTTGGTTACGTCTGTGCTCGGGGCCAGCAGCGAATCTAGAACAAAAATGCAGGGTAGGCTCTGTGTGGCCTAGTTGGCTTAGATGGACCGGCTGCACCTGTTTTCTTGGACTGGGCCTACCAAACTTGCTGAGGCTTAGTACGAAAAAGTAAATTCATGATTTTTGAGGGTAGGCTCAAGCCATGCGAAGCCTGGCCCTTAGATTCACCACTGCTCGGGGCTTCCAGAGTCCTTCCTTGTGAGATCGATCGGTGGGCCATAAGCTCGGCTCATGGACGGTGGGCTAACTAGGTTGGTACCCCCTCAGAACACCGTTAATAGTGGTGGTAGTAGCTATTGGATGATCAACACAATACTATCACCCACTTATATGTAGGCTTAGATAATAAGTATACATCACCAACGTATTAACATTTTTTAGAACAGAAATATATATATACGAATGGGTCTGTCTAGGACACATCTAGATGTGACATAATTATGTCACATCTAAGTGATGTCCACTCTATTTGTGGTCTATTTTTTTCTTCTAATTTTTTTGTTTCTTATTGCTACATTATATACTTGTGGGAGCTTAGATGTGACATCCTTAAAAATCATCTAGATGTGAATTAAACAAACTGTATACGAATTATGAAGTATAGGTTTAGAACTTTAGAGGTTCAGCAAAGCAAACTTAGAGAGAAGGTCCTTGACAGTGATATCTGTCACCGTGTCTGGGCATATAAAATCTGCCAACTTCTCTTCACAGACCAATTTGAGTCTTCGAAGATCATATCGTTCCGCAGCTTCAAGGAACTGCAGCAGCCGGGTTGCATATATTTCATGGTCGTCATCATCTGCTTCCATGTAGACAGAGTCGGGCACTACATCAGTGTAGATGAAAGTAAGCAAGGCCCTGAAGACGTTTGCTTTGATGCCGCTTATCTTGACAACACTCAATTCATTCATGGCACCAAAGAGTTGTGCTTTGAAGATGGTAGATCGGGCTGCAAGCACACACCGGTGCGCAACAAACTCCTCGCCGTCAACCTCAAATGTAATGTCAGTACCTTCCTTGCTCAGGAAGAGATTCCCAAGATGGCTTTGCAAATCTGATAGTGGCAATTTCGTGAACGGACGAGTGGTGGGGCCGGCGCCATGCTTCGTGGTGTTCACGCCCTGCTTGAGGACAATAAGGTCAACCCGAATGACAAAGTTGTCGTTCTTGAGATGCCTTGATCTTTCAAAAACCTCCCTTTTCATGAATTCATACTGGCCATCAGGATCTTCACATTCATGGAAGTAAACTGATTTGCTTTGGCGGATGTGCTTTGACTCCCGCAATTCAGGCTGACCAATGAAACTGAAGACATACTGCACCTCCACGCTCTGCTTGACAATGCTATCAAGGACGAGGAAAACCGATATAAATTCTTCACCATCCTCGTCAAAACCATTAGGGTGGTAGTCGATGGTCCAACGGTGCCCTCCAACAATGAAAGGACGAGACTCGATCCAGTCGCCGTTGGGAATTTTCTCCTTGGTGCATGAGTAGCCTTTGACAACGAGCAAGTGGTATCGGCTGTCTGCGCCGGAGTCGATGACCGACTTGGTGAAGGCGCACAACTTGCCGTCAACGATGAGAGATGCACCAGCGAAAGCCATGCAACCTCTAATAGTAGAGCTGTGATATAGACATATATAGGATATGAGATGTGGTGCAACATTGGTTGACATCGTGTGGAAAGAACGATGAGCGAAATCTACATGTACTTACTGATCGAACGACGGAGGATTTGTTGATCGCTAGCACACGCGCACGGCAAATTTTTGCCTAGGGCACTTGGCCCTCAATTTATTTCTGTCAAGCAAATTCACGGTGCAATCTCACGCCACATATATAGTGCATGCATATGTAGACGCTCGGAGCCCTGGGTAGCAATCGTAGCCGGACACTTGACCAAAATAGACCCGATAACAAAACCAACACGGCCGGACTAGTTCCTAATCTAGCATAACTTTTCTAATCTGATTACAAAATAGACCAAGACCGATCACGTCAAGACCTATAGAGACTCCTACACGTGCACCTAATCAGGCCATGATGCCATGATGCGTACGATCAGCATGTGCTGACATGACTTCCAAGAAAGAGAAACAGACCAAGGCTAAACTGAGAAATATTGGGTTTGTCTATATTACGTCTAGATGTGAGATAATATCTATCTAAGCTGACATCATTTTCTATTGTGTCCCCACTCGTTGGCAAACAGGTTAACCCTTGTTTGATTTTGGTCGGTCAGCTTGTTTGCTTGTTTGTGGTCTGGACAGCCCACCCCTTATGCCCAACAACACCTGCCACCTCACCTTATATTTGTGGGTTAATTATCCTTTTGCCCTCAGTGGTGTCCGTGTGCCCAGTTTTGCTCTCAGATGCGAATTGTGCTCAGTTTTGCCCCTAGTCCGTGCGCAACGACTCGTTCCGTGAACTCTGCCGTCTCCGTCATGTCAACGTTTTGACTCGGCCCTTACAGGTGGGACCAGGCGACAGAGATGGCCAATTATGTTCAGACTGTTGCACGCGTGGCTTGTGGGACCTAGCAGAGAGTCGTTGCGGGTGTGCTATATAAGCGGGCGACACACAACGGCTGTGACCATGGCGACAGACAGGGCGGGCCAGCAAAATCTGGGGCCCTGTGCCAAAATAAAAAACAAGGCCCTATCTCACTAAAATAAGAAAGTAACGAACAATTATAATGTGTGCGTGTGTATATATCACACAAAAAATTATAATGTATATAATATAATGTCTTACATAATAAGTGGGTATAAAAGAAATCTTATCTATTCAACTCTTGGTTGCAAAATATTTATAATTTATAATTTATATAATATAATGACTTACATAATAATTGCGTATATAAAAAATTGAAGTGATAGGCAACATATATTAATTGAAAGGGAAATGCTTCCGCTCGGCGGACCGGCCGAAGCGACGCGCCGGTCGCTCGTGCGCCGTAGGATTCGCGTAGATCCATCACCGCTCGTAGAGCCATGTCATCCTATGCGGGGCCCAGCCCACCGACACACAGGAACCTTATCCCCTCAACCCCATTGTTTTCACCCAATTCCATCTCCCAGAACACACTCTCCTCGCGAAAGCCAGCGAGCGGCCCTCTTCCTCCAACCGGCCGGAAGCAACATGGCCGCTGGGCGTTTGCCGCAAATCGTGATTTTGGCTCCACCTCGTGCGCCACCACTGTTTTTTGCTGCTGCTCAGATGCTTTTCTGCTACGGCGACCCTCGGGGCAGCAGAGGTTGGACGAGATCAATAGCTGCGACACTTTCGCCGGCGACGACGCCCTCGTGCGTGACGGCCTTCCCGACATGGTTCAAGCTCCAAGCCGAGCAGGGCATCATGCTCAAGATTAGCTAGAACCGGCCGACGGTACAGCTGCAACCATGTTCAAGATTTGCTAGAAGCATCTGCACAAAAGCTCGAACCACATAGACGAGCTGGAACCAGGTCAGGGATTTTTTTTTGCTGCATTGATTTTTTTGCTGGAACCAACACTTATTTTTGCTGGAACCGGTCAGCGATTTTGCTTCCTTCGACAGATGGTGCTGGGCGTCTACGCTGGTGGCCGTGAGATTTTTTTGCTGCATCAATATTTTTGCTGGAACCAGCAATCGATTTTGCTGGAATCGGCCAGATATTTTGCTTCATCCAACGGATGGTGCTGGGCGGCGACGCCGGTGGCTGCAATAAGTTTTTGCTGCCTTGATTTTTTTGCTGGAACCAGCAATCGATTTTGCTGGAACCGGCCATGAGGTTTGCTTCAACCCGGAGGTGAGATAGTGCTGGACAGCGACGGCAATTCCCAAGGTGATTTTGCTGTATTTTTGTCTCCATGGTGATTTTTGCTGTTTTTTGTGTGTCTATGGTGATTTCTTGTTGTATTTGTGTTTTTTGCTTCAGTCAACATTTGATTTTGCTGGAAGCGGCTCAAGCAGAGCTGGAACCTCCCTTATCTTTCGTTTTTGATGCAACCATCCAGCCGGCGAGCGCCCCGGCGAGCTGCACCTGCGAAGCCGACAGTGAGCCGGTGAACGGCGCCACGGAGCTTCAAGCCGGAGGCCAGGGAGGGGGCGAGGGGAGGGGCGACGAGCGCCGCCACGGAGCTTCAAGCCGGAGGCTAGGGAGGGGGCGGGGGAGGGGCGACGAGCAGCACATGTTTCAGAGATACTGACGCGAAGAAAAAAGACGCGCGCGAGGGTGAATCGTGCGGTATGGGACGCGCGTATCGGGCGGCTGGGGCGCGACCGGCCGAAACTTTGGGCCGGCGCGCCGGCGCCTATCAGCGCCCTAATTGAAAATTATGCGCCAATGTTTGACAATCACACGAACCGTCTAGCTCACCTAGTCTCCTGTTCTATCTGGTTAAACTGCTTTACTGAGATCTTTAACCGAGAAGGCAAGAACCGACCTCTAACGATCCATGTCCAAAGTTAATTAGCAAATTAGTTAATTAGAAGTAGGAACTGAAGTTAATTAAAAAGGAGTGACTCGCCAACGGCAGGCTACCTGTTTTGAAGATGGAAGCCATGAGACGGTGAGAGCATCTGAAAGATAAAACTGTTGTGGTCGCCGATCGATCGGACGATCCTGTTTTCAATCGAGAAACGGCCTGAGAATCATCGCTGAGTCGCCGATCAATCCTCCTACACTAGGTGGCGGGCAGTAGCCGAAGCCGAGCAGCGATGGCCGACGGCGATGCGATCACGGCTCGCTATAACGCTGACTATTTTGCGATCGATCTCATCTAATTCCCGTCCCGAGACTCCCGGCGATCCCTTTTTTCTATTATCTATTATATGAGGTGGGGTGTGAGTAAATTGGTGCTGCTGGGGAATCGAACCCAGGACCACGTGGGTTTGTGGCGTTTAGTGCTGCGCTGGTAACCGCTAGGACAGATGAAAAGACTTTGACATGGGTAGGGAAGGAATGTATACATAGTGGGACCGTGAATGATTGCACATGCGTGAGAGTGGTTTTCCTTTGTTTTGCACTAAAATTTTGGAGGGTTGGAAGGTTGAAAACGTATGTTTGCACCGCCACATGATTTTGGTTAGAGTGGCACTTGGTTTAGGGTTAGAGTGGCACTTGGTTTAGGATTTAAAGGGAATAAATTTGCATGTTAGTTCATGACTTGTTTTTTTGAATGAAAGAGAGGGCTTCTCACCCCCTCCGATTTTCATTAATGAAAACCACAAGTTCTTGAACTTCATGACTTGGTTTAGGGAAGAAATGACATGTTTGGGCACGGACATTTTTTAACACACATAATAAACCCTAATAAATTAGATAAGATGCAACACACCGTACCCTTACATTAAGCAATAATAATAAGTTCACGGACACATGGCAAAACATGACCCGACACGACATAGAAAATTAACAAAATAAAAACGAAACATGACGAGCTTGACTCCGGGCTTGAACATCTTCATCTTGACCTCCTTCTTCCACCATGGCCGCGTGCCCCTTCAACACCGTCTTCATCTTCACACCTCCTCCTCCTCGTCGTAGGGAAGGGAGTGCATCTGGCCTGGAGTGGGGAAGATGCTCTCGTAGTTGGTGTAGATGTTGTACACGGTGAAGAAGATGGCCTCGCAGCCGCACCAAAAGACTTGGCCGAGGAGTTCGCGCGCGTCAAACGGGTTGGTGAAGGTGACCGTGAGCAGTAGGAGGATGCCTCCGCAGTCACGAACCTCGTTGAGGGTGAACATCCTAGGCGAGCCCCGTGGGAGGTGTGCATAGCCGGCACTGAGGAAGGCGCGGGTGACTTCGACAGAACCCCTCCACCTTGAAATAGCCCACACACAGAGCTCCCTCTCCACGAGCATGACAGGTGGATGGTTGAAGGTCGGCTCATTGAACTGCATCTTCACTTGGTCTCGCTTGGGGAGGGCTCGGTCGCTTGGGTGTTTGAAGTTGGAGAGAATGGATCGGATCTGCCTTGTGGGTGGGATAGGAAGAGAGGCACCCCATTTTTAGGCCTGTGGGTGGGAGAGGAAGAGAGAAAGGATGAGAACGGTGAGTGTGTGAATCCGGACGCGTGTGTGTATCCGTTACGTTTTCCACTCTTTAATTTTTGCACGAAAACGATGCATGGGGCGCGTGCGTGCATCTGAATCACTGCATAGCTCTTTGACTGGGCCCGTGCATCTGACTCGCTGCCCTGAACCACTGCCGTAATGCCTAACTCTGAATCAATACGTGCATGGCCACCTAGCTCGCCTCGCTCGCCTCTCTCGCGTGCATGCACGTCCGCCTCCCGCGCATGCAAACCCACGTCACCGCCTCCCATGCATGCAAGGCTTGGAAAGGCTGAGACGGGCTATTTACTGTGGTATCAGGCCCAGACAACAAGACGACCCAACGGTCCATCCAGCGCGCCCGGTATTTGTTAAAAAAACAATCTCCCAGCCAATCAGATTGCATCTCGCGGATCGCCCCCCTCTTCCCCGCAGATTCCTTCTAGAAGGGTTAGATCGACGGCCCTTGATCGCCGCTAGGGTTAGATGGACGGTCCTTGTTCAGCGCTAGGGTTAGCGGGGTTTGGGAGGGGTTTGGAGCAGTCAAAGCTATGTTTGACCAGATTTCAAATGAGCATAATAAATTAAATAAAAACCAGAAAAATAAAAAAACCTGCGCACATAGTCTTCTTATGTTATATACTAACGATTTAAGTTGATAAACAAGGTTTACATACATTTAAACGATAAGTTCATGTGTATTGTGTGATATCTCGAGTATCTCAAACTCTCTTGTAGGAAGTGAAGAGAAGTGTTTTGGGAAAATGAACATGAAAATTACAAAAAACTCACCACAACTTCATTTTGGAGTGACTAACACTACTGGAATCCACTTCTTTGTCGTCTGCCACTTCTTTGCTGTCAGCCACAAGAAAACGGACGATAAAGATGTGGCTGATGGCAAACAAAGTCTTTGCCATCAGCCAGTTCTTTGCCGTCCGCTCGTTGACGGCAAATAGGTGGGTGGGTCAAGTTATTGTTTAACCAACTCAAGCCCACCGGCCCCACCTTTTTGCCGTCCGCAAGCGGACGACAAAGAAACTTTGCCTATCATTGGCAAACGGCAAAGAGACGGGTACGTTAACGGCCGTCCCACCCCCCTCTCTTCTCTCCACTCTCTCATTCCTCCCCACCCACACCCGCGCTGCCACCGCCGACCCCGTCTGCCGTAGCCGGCCGCCCCGCCCCCCTCCCCTGCGCCCCCCGACCTCCACCGCACCCCCGCCGCCCCTTCCACGTCGCCCAGCCCCCCGCCCCTTCCCTCCGTCGCCATCCCCCACCCACACCGGCCCTCACTGCCACCGACGATCCCGTCCGGTGTAGCCGGCCGCCCCGCACCCCTCCCCGACCTCCACCGCGGCCCCACCGCCTCTTCCACGCCGGGCAGCCGCGCTGCGGCCGTCCCCGCCTCGTCGCCGTCCCAGCTCCGTCCCACCACGGCCGTCCGACCTCCCCCTCCATCGGGTCGCCGCCTCCTCCAGCGGCCACCGCAGCTGTGCGGCCTCCCCCTCCACCAGGTGAGCTCCTCCCCCTTTTTTTTGTTTAATTAGTTTCTTTTAGTTTAGTTTCTGTTTTAGTTTTAGTTTTAGTTTAGTTTATTTTATATTAGTTTTAGTTTATTTTAGATTATTTTTAGTTTTAGTTTATTTTATTTTAGTTTATTTTAGATTAGTTTTAGTTTTAGTTTAGAAGAAGAAGTAGAAGGAGGAGGGAGAAGAAGAAAGAAGAAAAGAAGAAGAAGAAGAAGAAGAAGAAGAAGAGGAGGAGGAAGAGGAGGAGGAGGAGGAGGAGGAGGAGGAGGAGGAGGAGGAGGAGGAGAGGAAAAAAGAGACCCCGACCCCGACACGACCCCGACACCCAATCGACACCCCGACACCCTGACCCCCGACACCCTGACACCACACCCCGACCCCGACCCCCGACCCCGACCCCCGACCAACCGACACCCTGACACCACATCCCGACCCCGACCCCGAGCCCGACACCCTGACACCCCGACCCCGACACGACACCCCGGCACGACACGCCGACCCCGACACCCCGACACCCTGACACCATACCCCGACCCCGACCCCGACCACCGACACTCCGACACCTGACACCCCGACCACCGACACCCTGACACCACACCCACCCTTACCCATACCCCCGACACCCTGACACCACACCCCGACCCTGACACCCTGACACCCCGACCCCGACACGACACCCCGGCACGACACCCCGACCCCGACACCCTGACATCCTGACACCACACCCCGGCCCCATATATATTTGTGTTGATCGGCTGTATTTTTATTATGGTCATGATTATGATACACTTAAATTATGTGCATATTATTATGTTCATGTCAGGTATCCAAAATTTTATGTTTTACTAATTTCGTTTACTTTTTGTCATTGCAGGTGTTGACAAGATAGTGGCAAGGGTCCAGAGTGCCCCGATCCTCCTGCGAGCGCTACTGGGAGGGGTGGTTCCATTATTCCAGCCCAGCCCCTCCGGAGAGCGCTGCTAGACAGTATGCAGACAACTGTGGTGGGCGCTTATTCTTCGGCTGGGAGAGGTCAGGGGAGGACGAAGAAGCCTGCTAGAGGTGGACGTGGCAGCGGGAGAGGTAGGAAGGCTGTTACGCCTTCCTTGCTGCCACCCTCAGCTGATTCACCCGACCACAGGACTGCTCCGTCTGACGTGGACCCGTCTCAGACTCCAGTCCATGAGCCTCCGGTTGCTGATACTTCCCCCCACCAGACTCGGGTCGCCGATCCTTCGCTCCACGTGAGTCCGGTCCCACAGTCTTTGTCTCAGAAGACTCCGGTCACGGGGTCTTCATCCCAGAAGACTCCGGTCACGGGGTTTTCGGCCCACGAGACTCCGGAGGCTAGTGGCTCGGAGGATGGTAACGAGGACATCTTTTCAGAAGATAGCTATAGCGACGACGAGCTGGTTGAGAAGGGCAAGAAGGTCTACAAGCATGGCTGTACAAAGCTCCCGCCCGTGCCGACGACCCCCGACCAGAGGTGGTTGATTGCGCCTAAAGGTTTGAAGTAAGTGCATTTACTATTTTTTAACCTTTTGCCTTCATGTTCCTTCAAATTAATATCTAATGCGTTGGCCTTGTCATACTGTAGGGGCTGGGTAGGCCCCCGTGGTTCCCGTAGGCCCAACCAGGTCCTTGGTGTGCTTTGCCGGCAACACTTCCCTGGGTGGGTCACGTTGCTCGGTGAGGGTCAGGTTCTACAGCTAGCATTGACCTGGGAGCTGTAGTCGGTTGCCCCGGCCCCGCCGGAGGAGAGGGTCGACGGTGTCTTGTGCGAGACGGTGGCCGACATTGTGTTCCGTCGGTTTTGGGTAATTTCTCCTTTACGGAATTAAAAATCAACACTACCTAGTGATTGTACTAATCAGTGTTGCCTTGTTTGATTACAGAACTTCTACATGGTTTCAGAGGGAAAGCAAGAGGCCGCGTGTATGGTTGTCGAAAATGAGTGCAAGCGCCTACTTCAGAATTTAAGGCACGAGGCTCGGGTGCAGGACGTTTGAGACTACTACGCCTCGAAGGGTATTAGGAGGGGCAACCAGAAGTGTCGCGGCAAGTTTCTGAGTAAGGATAAGTACATGCAGGTAATTACCTATTCTTAAGGCCTTGAACTTAGTTTTCTTGATTTAATTCATAGGCGTAGCGCTGAAATTTCTCTTGACTCACTTAGGTGCCCCCGAGATGGTGTGTGGATAAGATGGACTGTTGGGAGGCGTTGGTGGATGTGTGGTGCTCTGCCCAATGGATAGTCGAACACCAAAGGGCCAAGGATAAGTGCGACAAAATGGAAGGTGTGCCACACCATCAAGGGAGCTCCAACCTGTTTGAGTACGGGGATAACTGGGTATGTGGTTTGCTACATGGTTCATGCAATTCATTCTTCATGCTAGCATTTATCCCTTCCAAAATGACTTAATTAATATGCTTAGTTAGTTAAAAAATGGCATAACTACCTTGGATAGTTCATTTATGACATATTTAGCACTAAAATGGCATAATAACCTTAGATAGCTCTATAAAATGACTTAATATGCTATAATTAGCTCTAAAATGACATAATAACCTTGGATAGCTCAATAATGACATAATTAGCATGCTTTGGTAAAAAATGGCATAATAATCTTGGTTACCTCGAAAATGACCTAAAGTTAGCTTATTTTCCTCAAAAATGACATAATAACCTTTCTCAGCTCCAAAATGACCTATTTACATAGCAATATCATTCTTCATGCTAGCTTGAGCCCTTAACTAATATTTTGTTCCTCTCTCTCAGGCGCACCACCACAAGAAGCCTGTGCCAGGTCTGTTCGACCTCTATGGCATGGCCAATATGGCCCTGTACAAGAAGGCCAAGCCATTCACGGAGTTTGACCTAGATGTTCCAGAGAGCTTCACCAACAAGACCTCCCACCACAAGCTTGTGAAGTAAAGACACGAGGGGAAGATGAGGAAAGGGGATGACTTTAACCCGAGCCAGGATCCTTTTGATACAGAGCTGGTGATGATATCTGGTGGCGGGAGGTCCCATGGTTCTCTAGCCATTGGTGATGGACTGATACATTGTCCTAAGACTCCCCCGCAGATCAAGAAGCGCCTGAGTAGCTCTGATCCTGAGATAATGCCTCGTGCACGGCCCGCAGAGATCGCCATGGCGGTTAGTTATACGAACTCTCTCACCTTTCCTCCATTACATTGTGTGTGCGTCCGTCGATGATTACAATGCTAACAAGAAGTGGTGTGTTGCAGGCTATTGTTGAGAAAGAGAGATTGAAGACGAAGGAGCTTGTGGAGGAGGCAAAAAGAGAGGCACAAAGGGAGGCGGTGGAGAGGGAGAGGGAGATGGAGGAGAGGACGGCTAAGCTGTTGGAGGAGGAGAGGAACCGGAACGACAGCGCTAACCGGGCCCTACACGAGCTCATTGTGGTACGCTTCTCATGCATATTAGCCCAATCATGTACGTAATGTTCGCATTACTATCTAATATGACTGACTCGTGAGAACCAAATGTGCAGAGCTTGTGCGAGAAAAACGGTCAGGCCCCTCCGCAAATGCCCCAGATTGCTCCGGCGACCACGGTGAGTTTGATTTGAATGGTCGTTGCTTACTACTATTCACATTTCAGTTTGCGAACTTGCTAACGAGACATTATGGGAAATGATGCAGCATGGCTCCCGACAAGCATCGACCACTCCTTCTGCCAATGTCGCAACCCCGACCGGTCCTTCACCTCCGTCTGGCACTGCGCAGCCCCGACCATTCCTACACCTCCGTGATAACGGTATTTTTCTTCTTAATTAGCGTGTTTAGTCCATTTATGACATAATTTAGCCTATTTAGTCCACAAATGACATAATAAGATGAAGAAAATCAAGGAAGAGGAAGGAAAGAAGGAATAGGAAGAAAAGAAGAAGAAGAAGAAGAAGAAGAAGAAGAAGAAGGAGAAGGAGAAGAAGACTAGAAGAAGAAGAACTTCTTCTAGTCTTCTTCTTCTTCTCCTTCTTCTTCTTCTTCTTCTTCTTCTTCTTCTTCTCCAAAATGAAGTTAGCTCTAAGTTATATCAAAAATGGAATAATATGCTTAGTTAGGTAAAAAATGGCATAATTAGCTAGGTAAGCTCAAAAATGGCATTTTCTTCTTATTTAGTCCATTTATGACATAATTTAGCCTATTTAGTCCACAAATGACATAATAAGATGAAGAAAATCAAGGAAGAGGAAGAAAAGAAGGAATAGGAAGAAAATAAGAAGAAGAAGAAGAAGAAGAAGAAGAAGAAGAAGAAGAAGAAGAAAAGAAGAAAAGAAGGAATAGCCTTCTTCTTCTTCTTCTTCATCTAGTTTTCTTCTTCTTCTTCTCCAAAATGAAGTAAGCTCTAAGTTATATCTCATAATATGCTTATTTAGGTAAAAAATGGCATAATTAGCTAGGTAAGCTCAAAAATGGCATTTTTCTTCTTATTTAGCCTATTTAGTCCATTTATGACATAATGTAGCCTATTTAGTCCACAAATGACATAATAAGATGAAGAAAATTTAGGAAGAGGAAGAAAAGAAGGAATAGGAAGAAAAGAAGAAGAATAAAAAGAAGAAGAAGAAAAGAAGAAGAAGAAGTTCTTCTTCTAGTCTTCTTCTTATTCTTATTCTAGTTTCTTCTTTTATCCAAAATGAAGTTAGCTCTAAGTTATATAAAAAATGGCATAATATGCTTAGTTCAGTCAAAAATCGCACAATTAGCTAGGTTAGCTCCATTTGACCTAAGTATGCTTACTTCTTCTTCTTCTTCTTCTTCTGATTCTAATCTTCTTCTTCTAACTTTCTTGTTTCCCATTTTGTAGATTTAATTCACTATATGGAAGATTGCATGGATGGAGTGCTTGTTTCCCTTTTCTTTTTTATTTTGTATCGATGAAAAATGTGGTACTTGTTATATGGATGCATGGAACAATGTGTTGGATGAACATTGTGATGTTACTGTAATATGTATGGATGGAACTCTGTTTCCTATTATGTATGTATGTTGTCATGGATGGAGCTATGTGGTGGATACATCATATGTTTGCTATGCATGTGAAAAAAATATGTATATCTGTGTGTGAATTCCTGTTAAATTAAATGGATTCAAATAAAAATAGGGCATATGTAGCCTGTTTGCCGTCTGCTAGCAGACGGCAAAGAGCTTTGCCGTCCGCTAGCAGACGGCAAAGAGGACACGTGGCAGCTACCTGTAAAACCTGAGAACACTGGCTGCCTATTTGGTCACTTTGTCGTCCGCCAGCGGACGACAAAGATTCAAATCACTTTGCCATCTACCAGCGGACGGCATTGCTAGCCACATGGAAGCTTCCCAGCACTGCCTAGCTGAGCTCTTTGCCGTCCGTCAGCGGACGACAAAGAGCTTTGACTCTTTTCCGTCCGCTGGCAGACGGCAAAGAGCGCCGTTAACCCCCTAATGGCTCTCATGCCACCGCACTGCCGTCCGTTGTCTTTGCCGTCTGCTAGCCTAGGATGGCGGACGACAAAATCCTTTGTCGTCCGCTTCCTAGAAGTGGACGACAAAGAAGGCCTTTGCTGGCACGTGTTCAGATGGACAGTTTTCCGTCTGCTGGCGGACGGCAAAGACGTTTGCCGTCCGTGATCCATGCCTTTGCCGTCCGCCATGGCGGACGGCAAAGAAGCTGATTCCAGTAATGTAAGAAGGATCCAGGCTTAGTTTGTCATTTTGAAGTTTTACACTTGTTTAAATCTTGGTCAAAGTTAAGTTTGGCCAGAATTCAAATGAGAAAACCAAATTAAAAAAATCAAAAAATGGAAAAACCAGCGCACATAGTCTGTATATATAGAATATATGTGTAGAAAAGTTATTTGGATGATTTAGATAAGGTCAAAAAAAACCTTGCTTAGAAATGAGGCCGTTTACCCTACCTTTGGACCCCTCTTTTTAGCACATTTTTCATGAAAATTTCAAAAACCTCACCACAACTTAATTTTGGATTGACTAAGAAGGATCCAGGCTTAGTTTTTCATTTTGATGTTTTAGACTTGTTTAAATCTTGCTCAAAGTTAGGTTTGACCAGAATTCAAATGAGCAAAGCAAAATTCACAAAAATAAAAAAAAGAGGAAAAACCATGTGCTCATTCAAACATCATCCAACAGATTTAAACATCATGTCAAACATAGTTCTAACATAGGCCAACATCGTCAAACAGAAATACAACATTATTCATAATGTTTCATAATTATTCATATATAGTGTTGGGGCTTCTGTCTGTTCCTTGAGCTTCTTGCCATCACTTTGCTCCTCGTGCAGCTTGTGCTCATTGCTTCTTCTCTTCTCCTCTTGGTTGTCGGTACCTTGCGTGTCTTCTTCAAACCTATCATAGAGCTGTGCAAAACATAAAGGGTAATGAGATCATGTCAAGTGATAAATGTACAGTAGTATTTGACCCTAGCAAGATTTACCAACCTAGCAGAACTCACAACAACAGAAGGTTGATCACCATTTGGAGCCTCACTTGGATCATCATTTGGAGCCTCACTTGGATCACCATGATCACCATTTGGAGCCTCACTTGGATCACCATGATCACCATTTGGAACCTCACTTGGATCACCATTTGGAGCCTCACTTGAATCATTATTTGGAGGACATTTTGGATCATTGTAAAAATCATGCGGCTGTTGACCATCATCATTTGGAACCTTGTCAAAATCCTCATATGATGCAACTAGCTGTTGACCATCATTTTCATCATCTGTTGAGGCAACCAGCTGCTGACCAACCTTTTCATCGAAGCCTTCATCAAAACTCTCTCTGAACTCTGGATCTACTGCGTTATCACCCACCACACCTTGTGCACTTACGCTTCCTCGCTCCAAGTCCAGCTCCTTTGCCGCGAGGTCTGATTCGACTCTTCCTTGGTCTACCTGCTGCTCTCTTCAGAACTGGAACGCAAAGCTTGAATCCAGGGTCCACCATGTCCCATTGTTCTTTTCCCTCCATAGCAGGCAAGGCATAAGCATATGTTGCTTTGAACCTTGCAACATAGTAGTGATCATGCACATACTGCTGTATGTTCCCTGCTGGACCTGGGAGAGAAGTGATGAAAAACAAGGCATGAATGCATGACAACCCAATTATCTGCCATTGCCTACAACTGCAAGTTCTAGCTTCTAAATCCATTGGATATCTCCATTCCCTCTTCTCTTTATCCAAATATGATATCTCTGTTGTGGTACCCGAGCAAAGAGTCTTGTTCATTTCCAAGCCTGTTGTTTTCTGCTTCAGTTCATTAATCATAGCAGGGATGATAATGTGGCCCATGAAATTTGCCTCGGCTATTCCTGCATAATAATGAAATTTCTGCTTGTATTCTATCCTTATCCTGTCAAGCAAATCCACCACATAATGACCCTTTAGTTTCCGGATCATTGAGTTGAAAGACTCTGCTAGATTATTGTGCACATAGTCAACTTTGCTCAGTTCACTGAATTGGCTTCTGGCCCATTCATTGGAGTGGTGTGTCTCCAAGTATTCTTTCACTTTGGGATTCATGTAGAACTGCCTCAAGTGGTAGTTGTGCTTATTCACACTACAAGTCAAAGATGCTGGTCATAAATTGTCGGTATACACCTTTCCTTTGAATTTCTTCATGAAATTTGCAGCAAGGTGACGCATGCATTCCCTATGCTCTACTCCAAGGAACACATTGTCCACGGCCACTTCTAAACCTTTGCAGGCATCTGTATGAATGAGCAACCCATTGGGATGTGCAATAGCCTGGCACAAATTATGCAAAAACCAAGTCCATCTCTCCTCATACTCTGTCTCCAGGACACCGTAGGCAACTGGAAATACAAAACTGCGTGCATCAACTGCACAAGCTGCTACTAACTGTCATTTAAACCTCCCTGTGAGAAAAGTGGCATCAATAGCCAAATAAGGCCTGCAGCCTGCCAAAAAACCCCAGCGAGAAGCCTCAAAGCAGACAAAAACCCTCCTAAAGCATTCGTTGGTCTTTGTCACTCCCCTGAATGTGTACTCCACGGTGTGGTGATCAATATCTACAATACTACCTGGGCTTGTCCTCTCCACTTCACCTTTGAATGAATACAACAATTGAAAAGTTTCCTGCCAGTTACCATAAATAGAATCCATAGCATGTTGTTTACCATTGAACAACCTCATGTATGGTAAATCTATCTTGAACTTATCTTTGATATTCTTCTGCAATTCCTTTGGACCCACTTGCTGGTTTTCTTTCACCCACTTCTTTACTTCTTCTGCCATCCATCTTGACTTGGCTCTACTGATTGTATCCTTACTAAGGGTTGATTCGTGGCATGTGTGCTTAAAAGGGTTCACTTTGACTTGAACATTAGTGCTATTTCACATTTTAGATGCGAGCAGCCTCCATGGACAACCCTCAGTCGGACAGTGCACTCTGTAACGTACTTGATCGCTCTTGTCAACTTTGAAAGTACGTTCTACCTTGATGCAGTATGTCACAAGTGCATCTCTACACTCATTCATGGATGCAAAAACTGTACCTTCTTCCATATGAGGGTTCAAAGGGTCCCATTCAACAGCTGCAAGGTCTTCGTCCTCACCCACCGCGTCATCATCCACACAGACTGCATTATGAGCCTCATCTTGGTTTCCAGCCCGAGGTGCCCATCGTAAATTCCGAATAACATCAGAATATAGCTTCTCTTCATCAACCCCAGAATTGTAGTCATCAGGCTCCACTTCAAGGGGGACCCTATTGCCGTTGCCCACACTTGTCGAGCCACAATGTCGCCGTGCACCAACTGAACTGTTCTTGCTAGAGATGCCATTACGACGACTTGGTTCTCCCCGAGATGTTGCACCCGTCATTCTAGGTCCAAATGCCTGCTCAAGCACATCAACTTGCAGCCTCACATGAAAATTATCTTTCTCTTTATGCCTAACAAACATGGTAGCCAGCTCTTCATCATTACTACATGTCACCCATTTCTTTTCCCCATCATAGTATTTGTATACCACTTCATCAAGCAAACACCAAGGATATTGGCTACAAATTACCTCCCCAAATTGTCTGGAACTCCAATTACTAGCCATTGGCAACCGATAATCGAAACCTCCTTGGTATTTCTTCTTATCCTTTGCATCGAACATGTATCGGTCCCTTCTAATGTGCACCAAGAAAGCAAACCGCAACTCCATCCTAACTGACAAAAAACAGAGACACAATCAGCAACCTAATTGGGCAAGCCTACTCGAATCGAGTGTTGAAATGCACAACTAAGCTCAATCTAAACAGGAGGAGAGACTTACCCCTCAGGAACCCAATCGTGGACGCGGCGGATCTCCGGCCCGATGCCTGCCTCGCCAAATACTCCGGGGTCGCCGCTGCTCGCCATTTCGCCCTAGGGTTCTTCCTCCTAGTTCAAACAGCTCCAGCAGCCCCCACCTTTGAGCGCTCCGGCCGGGCACACGGAAGGAGGCTGCGCCACGGGTCGAGTAGGTGGCGGGCGCCCCACCCGTGGCGTCGCAGGAAGGTGGCAGGCGTCGCAGGTTGCCGTGGAGCGTCGGCGCAGGCGGAAGCGGCGGAGCAGGCCGTGCAGCTGGTGGCGGGGCAGGTGCTGGCCGCGGCGCAGGTGGTTGCGGCGGCGCAGGACAGCCGGCCAGTGGATGGGCAGAGTGGGCGTCGACACGGACACTACTGGGGATTTTGGAGATTTTGTTGCACGGGCCCACATGTCAGCTCCGAACCTACGTCCACGCGGTCCCACGTGTAAGCTCCGGACCCACAACCACTAACGTCGGTGAACGGAATGGACTCAAATCTGGCCGTTTGGCCTCGTCATAGTAGCTGTGCATGGACTAGGGGCAAAACTGACCACAGTTCCCATATGAGGGCAAAACTGAGCACATGGATACCACTGAGGGCAAAAAGATAATTAACCCTATATTTGTTGGGCTTTTTTTGTTTGTTTGTTTGACATGAAGAAGCCCACATGTGTAACCAGTTCTGGGCCTTGTTAGTAGAAAAAAAAACAACTTGGATGGCTCAGCTAAAAGTTTAAGACCGAGGAAAGAACAAGATTGAGACGAACAGAGTCAAAATTGGGAAAGCTTGCAAGTGGAAGAAGAAAAGGGTGGAGGAGAAAAAATCATGGCGGGCTTTGGGCACTCTTATCAGGGTGAGTTCGTTCTGTCCTCTTCCTTGTATGTCCTGAAGGAAATATGCCCTAGAGGCAATAATAAAGTTATTATTTATTTCCTTATTTCATGATAAATGTTTATTATTCATGCTAGAATTGTATTAACCGGAAACATAATACATGTGTGAATACATAGACAAACAGAGTGTCACTAGTATGCCTCTACTTGACTAGCTCGTTAATCAAAGATGGTTATGTTTCCTAACCATGGACAAAGAGTTGTTATTTGATTAACGGGATCACATCATTAGGTGAATGATCTGATTGACATGACCCATTCCGTTAGCTTAGCACCCGATCGTTTAGTATGTTGCTATTGCTTTCTTCATGACTTATACATGTTCCTATGACTATGAGATTATGCAACTCCCGTTTGCCGGAGGAACACTTTGTGTGCTACCAAACGTCACAACGTAACTGGGTGATTATAAGGGTGCTCTACAGGTGTCTCCAAAGGTACATGTTGGGTTGGCGTATTTCGAGATTAGGATTTGTCACTCCGACTGTCGGAGAGGTATCTCTGGGCCCTCTCGGTAATGCACATCACATAAGCCTTGCAAGCATTGAAACTAATGAGTTAGTTGCGAGATGATGTATTACGGAACGAGTAAAGAGACTTGCCGGTAACGAGATTGAACTAGGTATTGGATACCGACGATCGAATCTCGGGCAAGTAACATACCGATGACAAAGGGAACAACGTATGTTGTTATGCGGTCTAACCGATAAAGATCTTCGTAGAATATGTAGGAGCCAATATGGGCATCTAGGTCCCGCTATTGGTTATTGACCGGAGACGTGTCTCGGTCATGTCTACATTGTTCTCGAACCGTAGGGTCCGCACACTTAAGGTTTCGATGACAGTTATATTATGATTTTATGAGTTTTGATGTACCGAAGGAGTTCGGAGTCCCGGATGAGATCGGGGACATGACGAGGAGTCTCGAAATGGTCGAGACGTAAAGATCGATATATTGGACGACTATATTCGGACATCGGAAAGGTTCTGAGTGGTTCGGGTATTTTTCGGAGTACCGAGGAGTTACGGGAATACGGGGGAGAAGTATTGGGCCTTATTGGGCCATGCAGGAAAGGGAGAGGGGCTGCCTAGGGCAGGCCGCGCGCCCCCCAAGGCCTAGTCCGAATTGGACTAGGGAGAGGGGCTGCGCCCCCTCCTTCCTTCCCTTCTCTTTTCCCCTTCCTTGTCTCCTACTCCTAATAGATGGAAGGACTCCTAGTTGGACTAGGAAAGGGGGAATCCTACTCCCGGTGGGAGTAGGACTCCCCTAGGGCGCGCCATAGAGAGGGCCGGCCCTCCCCTCCTCCACTCCTTTATATACGGGGGAGGGGGCACCCCATAGACACACAAGTTGATCTTCGTGATCGTTCCTTAGTCGTGTGCGGTGCCCCCCTCCACCATATTCCACCTCGCTCATATCGTTGCAGTGCTTAGGCGAAGCCCTGCATCGGTAGTACATCAAGATCGTCACCACGCCGTCGTGCTGATGGAACTCCTCCCCGAAGCTTTGCTGGATCGGAGCCCGGGGATCGTCATCGAGCTGAACGTGTGCTAAGAACTCGGAGGTGCCGGAGTAACGGCGCTTGGATCGGTCGGATCGGGAAGACGTACGACTACTTCCTCTACGTTGCGTCAACGCTTCCGCTTCGGTCTACGTGGGTACATAGACAACACTCTCCCCTCTCGTTGCTATGCATCACCATGATCTTGCGTGTGCGTAGGAATTATTTTGAAATTACTACGTTACCCAACAGTGGCATCCGAGCCTAGGTTTTTATGGTTTGATGTTTTGCACGAGTAGAACACAAGTGAGTTGTGGACGATACAAGTCATACTGCCTACCAGCATGTCATACTTTGGTTCGGCGGTATTGTTGGATGAAGCGGCCCGGACCGACATTACGCGTACGCTTACGCGAGACTGGTTCTACCGCCGTGCTTTGCACACAGGTGGCTGACGGGTGTCACTTTCTCCAACTTTAGTTGAACCGAGTATGGCTACGCCCGGTCCTTGAGAAGGTTAAAACGGAGTCTATTTGACAAACTATCGTTGTGGTTTTGATGCGTAGGTGAGATTGGTTCTTGCTTAAGCCCGTAGCAGCCACGTAAAATTTGCAACAAACAAAGTAGAGAACGTCTAACTTGTTTTTGCAGGGCATGTTGTGATGTGATATGGTCAAGACATGATGCTATATTTTATTGTATGAGATGATCATGTTTTGTAACCGAGTTATCGGCAATCGGCAGGAGCCGTATGGTTGTCGCTTTATTGTATGCAATGCAATCGCCCTGTAATGCTTTACTTTATCATTAAGCGATAGCGATAGTCGTAGAAGCATAAGATTGGCGAGACGACAACGATGCTACGATGGAGATCAAGGTGTCGCGCCGGTGACGATGGTGATCATGATGGTGCTTCGGAGATGGAGATCACAAGCACAAGATGATGATGGCCATATCATATCACTTATATTGATTGCATGTGATGTTTATCTTTTTATGCATCTTATCTTGCTTTGATTGACGGTAGCATTATAAGATGATCTCTCACTAAATTATCAAGAAGTGTTCTCCCCGAGTATGCACCGTTGCCAAAGTTCGTCGTGCCCAGACACCACGTGATGATCGGGTGTGATAAGCTCTACGTCCATCTACAACGGGTGCAAGCCAGTTTTGCACACGCAGAATACTCGGATTATACTTGACGAGCCTAGCATATGCAGATATGGCCTCGGGACACAGAGACCGAAAGGTCGAGCGTGAATCGTATAGTAGATATGATCAACATAGTGATGTTCACCATTGAAAACTACTCCATTTCACGTGATGATCGGTTATGGTTTAGTTGATTTGGATCACGTGATCACTTAGAGGATTAGAGGGATGTCTATCTAAGTGGGAGTTCTTAAGTAATATGATTAATTGAACTTTAATTTATCATGAACTTAGTCCTGGTAGTATTAGCATATCTATGTTGTAGATCAATAGCTCGCGTTGTTGCTTCCCTGTGTTTATTTTGATATGTTCCTAGAGAAAATTGTGTTGAAAAATATTAGTAGCAATGATGCGGATTGGATCCGTGATCTGAGGTTTATTCTCATTGCTGCACAGAAGAATTATGTCCTTAATGCACCGCTAGGTGACAGACCTATTGCAGGAGCAGATGCAGACGTTATGAACGTTTGGCCAGCTCAATATGATGACTACTTGATAGTTTAGTGCACCATGCTTAACGGCTTAGAATCGGGACTTCAAAGACGTTTTGAACGTCATGGACCATATGAGATGTTCCAGTAGTTGAAGTTAATATTTCAAGCAAATACCCGAGTTGAGAGATATGAAGTCTCCAACAAGTTCTATAGCTAAAAGATGGATCGCTCAACTAGTGAGCATGTGCTCAGATTGTCTGGGTACTACAATCGCTTGAATCAAGTGGGAGTTAATCTTCCAGATAAGATAGTGATTGACAGAATTCTCTAGTCACCATCACCAAGTTAGTAGAACTTCGTGATAAACTATAGTATGCAAGGGATGACGAAAAACGACTCCCGAGCTTTTCATGACGATGAAATCGATGAAGGTAGAAATCAAGAAAGAGCATCAAGTGTTGATGGTTGACAAGATCACTAGTTTCAAGAAAAGGGCAAAGGGAAAAAGGGGAACTTCAAGAAGAACAGCAAGCAAGTTGCTGCTCAAGTGAAGAAGCCCAAGTCTAGTCCTAAGCCTGAGACTAAGTGCTTCTACTGCAAAGGGACTGGTCACTGGAAGCGGAATTACCCCAAGTGATTGGCGGATAAGAAGGATGGCAAAGTGAACATAAGTATATTTGATATACATGTTATTGATGTGTACTTTACTAGTGTTTATAGCAACCCCTCAGTATTTGATACTAGTTCAGTTGCTAAGATTAGTAACTCGAAACGGGAGTTGCAGAATAAACAGAGACTAGTTAAGGGTCAAGTGACGATGTATGTTGGAAGTAGTTCCAAGATTGATATGATCATCATCGCACACTCCCTATACTTTCGGGATTAGTGTTGAAACTAAATAAGTGTTATTTGGTGTTTGCGTTGAGCATGAATATGATTTGATCATGTTTATTGCAATACGGTTATTCATTTAAGTTAGAGAACAATTGTTGTTCTGTTTACATGAGTAAAACCTTCTATGGTCATACACACCAACGAAAATGGTTTGTTGGATCTCGATCGTAGTGATACACATATTCATAATATTGAAGCCAAAAGATGCAAAGTTAATAATGATAGTGCAACTTGTTTGTGGCACTGCCGTTTAGGTCATATTGGTGTAAAGCGCATGAAGAAACTCCATGCTGATGGACTTTTGGATCACTTGATTATGAATCACTTGATGCTTGCGAACCATGCCTTATGGGCAAGATGACTAAAACGCCGTTCTCCGAAACAATGGAGCGAGCAACAGATTTGTTGGAAATCATACATACTGATGTATGTGGTCCGATGAATATTAAGGCTCGCGACAAGTATCATTATTTTCAGAACTTCACAGATGATTTGAGCAGATATGGGTATATCTACTTGATGAAACATAAGTCTGAAACGTTTGAAAAGTTCAAAGAATTTCAGAGTGAAGTGGAGAATCATCGTAACAAGAAAATAAAAGTTTCTACGATATGATCGCAGAGGTAAAATATTTGAGTTACGAGTTTGGCCTTCAGTTAAAACCATGTGGAATAGTTTCACAAATTCATGCCACCTGGAACACCACAGCATAATGGTGTGTCCGAACGTCATAACCATACTTTATTGGATATAGTACAATCTATGATGTTTCTTACCGATTTACCAATATCGTTTTGGGATCATGCATTAGAGACAGCTGCATTCACGTTAAAAGGGGCACCATCTAAAGTCCGTTGAGACGACACAATATGAACTATGGTTTGGCAAGAAACCAAAGTTGTCGTTTCTTAAAGTTTGGGATTGTGATGCTTATATGAAAAGTTTCATCCAGATAAGCTCAAACCCAAATCGGAGAAATATGTCTTCATAGGATACCCAAAGGAGACAGTTGGGTACACCTTCTATCACAGATCCGAAGGCAAGACATTCGTTGCTGAGAATGGATACTTTCTAGAGAAGAAGTTTCTCTCGAAAGAAGTGAGTGGGAGGAAAGTAGAACTTGATGAGGTAACTGTACCTGCTCCCTTATTGGAAAGTAGTACATCACAGAAATCTGTTTCTGTAGCACCTACACCAATTAGTGAGGAAGCTGATGATGTTGATCATGAAACTTTAGATCAAGTTACTACAGAACCTCGTAGATCAACCAGAGTGAGATCCGCACCAGAGTGGTACGCCAATCCTGTTCTGGAAGTCATGCTACTAGATCATGACGAACCTACGAACTATGAAGAAGCGATGGTGAGCCCAGATTCCGCAAGATGGCAAGAAGCCATGAAATCTGAGATGGGATCCATGTATGACAACAAAGTATGGACTTTGGTTGATTTGCCCGAGGGTCGGCAAGCAATAGAGAACAAGTGGATCTTTAAGAAGAAGACTGACGCTGACAGTAATGTTACTGTCTACAAAGCTAGAATTGTCGCAAAAGGTTTTCGACAAGTTCAAGGTGTTGACTATGATGAGAGTTTCTCACTCGTATCTATGCTTAAGTCTGTCCGAATCATGTTAGCAATTGCCACATTTTATGAAATCTGGCAAATGGATAAACAAAACTGCATTCCTTAATGGAGCTATTAAAGAAGAGTTGTATATGATGCAACCAGAAGGTTTTGTCAATCCTAAAGGTGTTAACAAAGTGTGCAAGCTCCAGTGATCCATCTATGGACTGGTGCAAGCATCTCGGAGTTGGAATATACGCTTTGATGAGTTGATCAAAGCATATAGTTTTATACAGACTTGCGGTGAAGCCTGTATTTACAAGAAAGTGAGTGGGAGCACTACAACATTTCTGATAAGTATATGTGAATGACATATTGTTGATCAGAAATAATGTAGAATTATTCTACAAAGCATAAAGGAGTGTCTGAAAGGAGTTTTTTAAAGAAAGACCTCGGTGAAGCTGCTTACATATTGAACATCAAGATCTATAGAGATAGATGAAGACGCTTGATAAGTTTTTTCAATGAGTACATACCTTAACAAGATTTTGAAGTAGTTGAAAATGGAAAAGTCAAAGAAAGAGTTCTTGCCTGTGTTACAAGGTGTGAAATTGAGTAAGACTCAAAACCCGACCACGGTAGAAGATAGAAAGAGAATGAAAGTCATTCCCTATGCCTCAGCCATAGGTTCTATAAAGTATGCCATGCTGTGTACCAGATCTATTGTATACCCTACACTGAGTTAAGCAAGGGAGTACAATGGTGATCTAGGAGTAGATCACTGGACAGCGGTCAGAATTATCCTTAGTAGAATAAGGATATGTTTCTCGATTATGGACGTGACAAAAGGTTCGTCGTAAAGGGTTACGTCGATGCAAGTTTTGACACCGATCTGGATGACTCTAAGTCTCAATCTAGATACATATTGAAAGTGGGAGCAATTAGCTAAAGTAGCTCCGTGAAGAGCATTGTAGATATAGAAATTTGCAAAATACATACGGATCTGAATTTTGGCAGACCCGTTGACTAAGCTTCTCTCACAAGCAAAACATGATCACACCTTAGTACTCTTTGGGTGTTAATCACATAGCGATGTGAACTAGATCACTAACTCTAGTAAACCCTTTGGGCGTTGATCACATATCGATGTGAACTATGGGTGTTAATCACATGGTGATGTGAACTATTGCTGTTAAATCACATGGCGATGTGAACTAGATTATTGACTCTAGTGCAAGTGGGAGACTGAAGGAAATATGCCCTAGAGGCAATAATAAAGTTATTATTTATTTCCTTATTTCATGATAAATGTTTATTATTCATGCTAGAATTGTATTAACCGGAAACATAATACATGTGTGAATACATAGACAAACAGAGTGTCACTAGTATGCCTCTACTTGACTAGCTCGTTAATCAAAGATGGTTATGTTTCCTAACCATGGACAAAGAGTTGTTATTTGATTAACGGGATCACATCATTAGGTGAATGATCTGATTGACATGACCCATTCCGTTAGCTTAGCACCCGATCGTTTAGTATGTTGCTATTGCTTTCTTCATGACTTATACATGTTCCTATGACTATGAGATTATGCAACTCCCGTTTGCCGGAGGAACACTTTGTGTGCTACCAAACGTCACAACGTAACTGGGTGATTATAAGGGTGCTCTACAGGTGTCTCCAAAGGTACATGTTGGGTTGGCGTATTTCGAGATTAGGATTTGTCACTCCGACTGTCGGAGAGGTATCTCTGGGCCCTCTCGGTAATGCACATCACATAAGCCTTGCAAGCATTGAAACTAATGAGTTAGTTGCGAGATGATGTATTACGGAACGAGTAAAGAGACTTGCCGGTAACGAGATTGAACTAGGTATTGGATACCGACGATCGAATCTCGGGCAAGTAACATACCGATGACAAAGGGAACAACGTATGTTGTTATGCGGTCTAACCGATAAAGATCTTCGTAGAATATGTAGGAGCCAATATGGGCATCTAGGTCCCGCTATTGGTTATTGACCGGAGACGTGTCTCGGTCATGTCTACATTGTTCTCGAACCGTAGGGTCCGCACACTTAAGGTTTCGATGACAGTTATATTATGAGTTTATGAGTTTTGATGTACCGAAGGAGTTCGGAGTCCCGGATGAGATCGGGGACATGACGAGGAGTCTCGAAATGGTCGAGACGTAAAGATCGATATATTGGACGACTATATTCGGACATCGGAAAGGTTCTGAGTGGTTCGGGTATTTTTCGGAGTACCGAGGAGTTACGGGAATACGGGGGAGAAGTATTGGGCCTTATTGGGCCATGCGGGAAAGGGAGAGGGGCTGCCTAGGGCAGGCCGCGCGCCCCCCAAGGCCTAGTCCGAATTGGACTAGGGAGAGGGGCTGCGCCCCCTCCTTCCTTCCCTTCTCTTTTCCCCTTCCTTGTTTCCTACTCCTAATACATGGAAGGACTCCTAGTTGGACTAGGAAAGGGGGAATCCTACTCCCGGTGGGAGTAGGACTCCCCTAGGGCGCGCCATAGAGAGGTCCGGCCCTCCCCTCCTCCAATCCTTTATATACGGGGGCAGGGGGCACCCCATAGACACACAAGTTGATCTTCGTGATCGTTCCTTAGCCGTGTGCGGTGCCCCCCTCCACCATATTCCACCTCGGTCATATCATTGCAGTGCTTAGGCGAAGCCCTGCGTCGGTAGTACATCAAGATCGTCACCACGCCGTCGTGCTGACGGAACTCCTCCCCGAAGCTTTGCTGGATCGGAGCCCGGGGATCGTCATCGAGATGAACGTGTGCTAAGAACTCGGAGGTGCCGGAGTAACGGCGCTTGGATTGGTCGGATCGGGAAGACGTACGACTACTTCCTCTATGTTGCGTCAACGCTTCCGCTTCGGTCTACGTGGGTACGTAGACAACACTCTCCCCTCTCGTTGCTATGCATCACCATGATCTTGCGTGTGCGTAGGATTTTTTTTGAAATTACTACGTTACCCAACATGTCCTATGTCTCAAGATCACCTTGAATATCCTTCCCCCCGGTGGTAGATCCTTAGGCAATTGTTGTGGTTAGCAAGATCCTGTGTCAACAACTATCCTTCTTTTTTTGTACCAAGAACATATGATTCTCCTGGTCTCTGGAAAAAGCACACAAAACAGTTCAACAGTTTTTCTTGTGTTAGATGAAAATTAAGTTCAGAAATCTTTTCTGGGTTGGTAAGCAAAGACTATGAAAAGCAGAAGACGTGTACAAACACAAAAGAGAAGAGACAGGGATTGTGTTTGCTATGCAAAAAGAAGTAGAACGGATCTTGCTCAGGTGTTGTATATGTTGTACCTTCACAGAACACAAAGTAAGCATATGTGTGTAATCTTTCATCAGGAGAAAAAATGGTCTACCCCCCAAGAAGGAAATCTGATCTGTACTAAAACTTCATAAAATACTGTCATTTCCATTGCCAGATATCTTTGTTTCATATATGTTGTGCTTATAAACGTGCGATAACTAAAAAAATTATAAGAGTCCAGTATTCTGAAAGAACTTTGTACAGACTAAAAAGAAGGAATTTGTTATAGTTATTTCAGAGGGAAAAGGGGCTTTGAAAAGTACTTTCAGAGAAAAATAAAAAGACCCAGTTGTAAGTCGAGGGTCCATTTGCAATTGGCATGAAAACAGAAGATCCAGTTGCAAGTGGAGGGTGGACTTGAAACTCAAAAAATGGCATGATCATACTCAGATGAAGAGAGATAAGAAAAAAATCTTAACATGACAGTGATATGAAAAAAAATAGAAGACCAAGTTGCAAGTCGAGGGTCCACATGCAAGTGGCATCAAAAAAAATAGAATACCCGGTTGCAAGTCGAGGGTCCACTTGCAAGTGGCATGAAAAAAAAGACCCAGTTGCAAGTGGCATAAAAAAGACACAGTGGAAGGTCGAGGACCCGCTTGCAAGTGTCATCAAAAAAAGAAAGACGTGGTTGCAAGTCAAGGGTCCACTTGCAAAAATGGCATGAAAAAAAATATAAGACCCAATTACAAGTCGAGGGGTCGACTTGCAAAGTGGCACAAAAAACAAAAAAGAACCAGATGCAAGTCAAGGGTCGACTTGTAAGTGGCATCAAAAAAGAAAGACACAGTTGCTGGTAGAGGGTCGACTTGCAAGTGGCATCAAACAAAGAAAACTCCGGTTGCAACTCGAGGGTCCGCTTGCAAGTGGCATGAAAAACTAGAAGACCCAGTTGCAAGTCGAGGGTCCGCTTGCAAGTGACATCAAACACATAAGACCCCAGTTGCAAGTCGAGGGTCCACTTGCAAGTGGCATGAAAAAAATACCCAGTTGCAAGTCGATTGTCCACTTGCAAGTGGCGTGAAATGCAGGAGATCTAGTTGGAAGTCGAGGATCTACTTGCAAGTGGCATGAAAAAAATAGAAGACCCAGTTGCAAGTCGAGGGTCCACTTACAAATGGCATAAAAAAGATATGGTTTGAAGTTGAAGGTCCACTTGCAAGTCGATGAACAAAATGTGAACCTATGTGCGCCTCATCAATGGCGATGATCATACCAAGATGATCTGCCTCCTCCATAACGAAATTAACATCCCTGTTGTATATGATGCTGCAAGTAGCATCAAACACAGAAGATCCTAGTTGCAAGTCGAGGTTCCACTTGCAAGTGGCATGAAAAAAAATATAAGACCCAGTTGCAAGTCTAGGGTCCACTTGCAAGTGGCATAAAAAAAGAAAGATACAGTTTCAAGTTGAGGTCCACTTGCAAGTGGCATCAAAAAAAAGAAAGAAACAATTTCAAGTTGAAGGTCCACTTGCAAGTGGTAGTTGCAGGTCGAGGGTCCACTTAAAAGTTGCATGGAAAATTAAAAAAGACCCGGTTGCAAGTTGAGGGTCCACTTGCACTTGGCATGAAAACAGAAGACCCAGTTGCAAGTCGAGGGTCCACTTGAAACTCCAAAAATGGCATGATCAAACTCAGATGAAGAGAGATAAGAGAAAAATCTTAACATGACAGTGATATGAAAAAAATAGAAGACCCAGTTGCAAGTCGAGGGTCCACTTGCAAGTGGCATCAAAAAATAGAAGACCTAGTTGCAAGTCGAGGGTCCACTTGCAAGTGGCATGAAAAAAAAGAAGACCCAGTTGCAAGTCAAGGGTCCACTTGCAAGTGGCACCAAAAAAAGAAATACACAGTTGTAGGTCGAGGTTCCACTTGCAAAAATGGCATGAAATAAGAAGACCCAATTACAATTGGAGGCGTTGACTTGCAAAGTGGCACAAAAACAAAAAAGAACTAGTTGCAAGTCAAGGGTCGACTTGCAAGTGGCATCAAAAAAAGAAAGACACGGTTGCGGGTCGAGGGTCAACTTGCAAGTGGCATCAAACAAAGAAAACCCCGGTTGCAAGTCTAAGGTCCGCTTGTAAGTGGCATGAAAAGCTAGACGACCCAGTTGCAAGTCGAGGGTCCGCTTGCAAGTGACATCAAACACAGAAGACCCAAGTTGCAAGTCAAGGGTCCACTTGTAAGTGGCATGAAAAAAAATAGAAGACCCAGTTGCAAGTCGGGGGTCCACTTGCAAGTGGCATGAATAAATAGACCCAGTTGGAAGTCGATTGTCCACTTGCAAGTGGCATCAAACAGAGAAGACCCAGGTGCAAGTCGAGGGTCCGCTTGCAAGTGGCATGAAAAAATATAAGACCCAGTTGCAAGTCGAGGGTCCACTTGCAAATGACATCGAAAGAAAGAAAGACACAGTTTCAAGTTGTAGGTCCACTTGCAAGTCGATGAACCAAACGTGAACCAATGTGCGCCTCATCAATGGCGATGATCATACCAAGATGATTTGCCTCTTCCACAAACGAATTGACATCCCTGTTGTATATGATTCCTATAGGGGCTTCTCCTAGATCTTATCCGTTGTTCCCCTCGTCATCCACCTGTCCAACATCACCTTGCTGTGCTTGCTCTTCATCACCACCTCCTTGCTCTTCCTCATGATGTGCTGCTCCAGCTCCACCTCCAACAAATAAACCAACGCCAACGGAGCAGGCATATGCGTTTGCAATACACCTAGTCATGACAAACACAACAAGCTTCCCATGGCCCAGATTAAAGTCCATCATTAACTTCCTCAAGTCCTTGCCGCTGATACGTTTGGTGTTGTTGTACCATGTGTACACATTAACAACGTATCGGTGGCCATGAGCTCGGATGTTCATAAAACCACCAGCAAAGTGCTTGGCGAACCTCTCTGTCACAGAGCATGGCAGTAGCTGAGACAACTAATAAACTTGTGTAAATAAACAACTACAAATAGATTACAAAAACACACTGAGCACATGAAAAAAGCAAAAAAAAGAAAGATATGGCAGCAGACATTACCGCGAAGCTTTCATTCACATCCAGGAAAAACATGCCGAAGCTTGTGCCGTTGTCCATCCCACAATGAGCGAAGCAAACTGGGCACAACATCCTGGTTGCGGAGCTGAAAAAAGAAAATGTAACATCCCAAATTTTCAATTTGGAATGTTATACATTAGATCATCATTGCATATCATATTTTATTTCATTTTGGCTTGATCGTAGAAATTCTACGCAACTCAAGGATCCACAGAGAGAGTTGGGGATTTCGTTATTTTCCTATTTGAGTTTTCTCAAATTTTGAGAAGAGGATCGTTTGATTTTAATTATTTTCTCTTCGAATATTTCTTTTGTGAAAATAAAAGAGAGGGGATAAAATGACTTCCCCAAAATAAAGAAATATTGGAGATTTAATATTAAAATCAAATAAGAATTTTATTTGGAGTTTTATCGCTATTTTATTTGAATTAGAAAAAATATGCATTTTCCAAAATTGCATTAGAGGCCCAAATAAATGCGCACCTTGTCCGGTAGATTTTTAGAGGACGGGGAAAATTTATTTTAGGATTTTTGGAGTCCGTTTAGTTTTTCTTTTCTTTGTTTTTCTGTGCAGATTTTTTTTTAAAAGAAGTCAATCGACTTACCGGGTCGTGTCCGACCTGGACACAGCGCCCGGGCAGCCTTTATAAGCAGAAGGCCCGAGCCGCCGCCGGCGCCAAACCCTAACCCTAGCCCCGACCCCGCCGCCGCCGCTGCCGCTCGCCGCCATGCGCCACTGCCGCCCGTCCCACCGCTGAGCCGCGCCGCCGCCGGAGTTGCCATCCCATCGCCGGAGTTCCCGCCGCCGCCGCCATCGTCACGAACGCCGAGGTAGCCGCCGGTTTTTTTAAATCTGATCGGTTTTATTTCGAAAACCTAGATTTGTTTTTTTGTTATTATTTAAATCGGTTCGGTTTTTCGTCGGTTTATTTATTTAGCGAATGCCCGTTCGTTTTAACGAACGGTTTTCACCCGTTAACCGCATACAGCGAACGGTCGTTCATTTGCCTGTTCGTCAGTTTTTCTTTTTCCAGGGTTTTTCCGCAATTATTTTCGATCGTGATTTCTGACCCGATTTTCGTTCTAGTATATCTTTTCGCTCGTTTATCGGAATGAGGCGATTCAAGTGCCTAGATCTTAGTCTCGAAGCCCTATTTCTGTTTAACCAACTTGAACAAGATTTTTCTACTGTAAAATTTGACTTTAGTCCAGATTAGTAATCGGATCTTGTTTCTTTCGCAGTTTGAGTTTCGTTGCTTCGTTTGGTTTGATTCTTTTTGCAAACCGGAGTTCTTAAGTTGAAATTTCTGGTTAGATCTCTTATTTGAGTTTTACCCATGTTTCTAGTTGAGTGCTTATTGTATGCTTGTTTGCAAGTGTGCTTCATGAATGGATCAATCACTACTAGAGAAAAGCTTACTAGTGGCGCTGGTTTTTTACATAGCAGTAGCGCGGGCACCCGCGCTACTGCTAGGGCACTACAACTATTATTTAACAGTAGCGCGTTTCTAAACAAGCGCTGCAGCTAAAATACTCATCAGTAGCGCCGATTTCTCCACCAACGCTACTACTATCATCACATAGTAGTAGCGCCTTATTTTCTCCCCAAGCTACAACTAGGCAAATAGAAATAAAAAATAAAAAAAGCAGTCAGGTGCAATATTCATGGAAATCAAGACAAGTCCAGTGCAAATAAACTAAGTTCACAGAACCATCTCACAAACATTAACGACAGTACCACATTTAATATAACCACACAATCTCACAAACTCATATAGTAGTCAACAATGCATGGATAGATCATAGTTGATAAGTCTACTAGGTAGTCATACTAGCATATATATGGTTCAACAGCCACACGCATGCATATGAAGTTCTAGATGATGTCGACGACGACCATCATCCTCAAGCCTGGGCGGTGGGTGTTCCTGATAGTAATTAGGATTGCCTGTCCAATATGAAGATTCTTGCCGACGAGGAAGCTCTTCCACCCAACCGAGTTGAAGTGTGTGCGACCGTCCGTGTCCATGTTGTACGCACAAGTGGTGACGGAGCCCCTTGCGGTAAGGCGTATTCCAGCAGAGCCTTGTTCATCAGGCTTGATACCACAACTCTCAGATAGGCTCTTTGGCAATTTCTGAATAAGAAAAACATATCAATTAATAAGTAGCCTCACACATTCTACACTAAGTATAACAATAAAGCATATAATATTCACTAAGCACATAAGATTCACTAAGCATATATATCATCGGACTCTACACTAAGTATAACAATAAAGAATATAAGATTCACTAAGCATATAAGATCACTAAGCATATAAGATTGACTAAGCATATATATCATCGGACTCTACACTAAGTATAACAATAAAGCATATAAGATTCACTAAGCATATATATCATCGGACTCTACACTAAGTATAACAATAAAGCATATAAGATTCACTAAGCATATAAGATTCACTAAGAATATAAGATTGACTAAGCATATATATCATCAGACTCTACACTAAGTATAACAATAAAGCATATCATCAAATTACTCTAAAAACTACAATAAATACAACATATCATGATATGTTGATCGACCATGGTACTTGTCAGGCGGGTCACGAATGGCACCCTGACGAAGTCAGCACGTGGTGGAATGATGTCCCATAGGTTGCACATCTCCTCCTCGCTCAACTTCATTGTTTGAGCTACGATGGCATCACCGAGTGGGTCGTCATCATCCTCATAATCTTCTGCTTTGTTGACATAAATCACGACCAGCTTGGGTCTTTCAGCTCTGAAGGAGAAGTTGATCAACTCACCACCGGTGATACGCATGTGGTCGATGAAACGGACCCATCCATCTCCTCCCACCCGCGTCATCTTTCGTCCTTTCTCGATCTCCATAGTGTAGGGGCCCCCAGGAGCCTCAAAGGTCACAGAGTCTCCAGTCAGATTGTTGAAATTCTGACCTCACATTGCATGGGATGATCTGTGTACAAAAAGCAAAATGATATATACACGATGCATTAATGCCAATAACACTAAAAAAATAGTAGTTACTAGTTTCATATAATTTATTACCACCGCATGAAGAAAACTAGACTCGAAGTAGATGCCAAACAACGTGCCAGTTGCAAGGTTGCTGGCGCACCTTGACTTGCACCGTCGACATGGTGGTGGTGGTGGTGGTGGTGGCGCCATTTCCCTAAAGCAATATGATTAAAGGATTAACGATCCAAAAAGTAAACATAAAGTTTTCATAGCTAGAGTTCACATGGCAAGCAAAATAATAACTAAAAAGTAAACATAAAGTTCAGTCCAGGGGAACACTTTATCTATTCCACATCCAAAAGTTGAACCAGCTTAGAATCTTCCAGAACACAATAAGTAAACATCCATTCCACCTTTGGCATCAAATGCACAATAATTAAAACTATAAAAGGCAAACACCCCCCTTTTCGATCAGATACAACTCTCTGTCTATCTGTGTTTTCTTTTTCTGAAATTTACCAAAAATGGGCTCACTAACAGCATCATAAGAACTTAGCAATTTGAGCATGACCACATACAGATACTCTCTTCAACCTGAAAGAGAGTATCGAATCAAGCATTGATTTTTTTCCATGAAACCACATAACAGTGAGGGCTTCTTGGTCATATCTTTATGTGCATCAACAAAGAAGCTAGTGGCAGTAGCCAAGAATTGAAACCCTCAACTGTTGCTGTCATATCAGAGCTAAAAAATTGCTCACAATTCTACGGTCGAGCACTATGGTTGTTCTAGCGAAGGAATGACAAGTAGTTACAAGTACTACATCAATGATCCTAAATGTCAGAAACAATAGTCACGACATGGACGCCCCCTCTCTGAACCCTAGAACACAAGGCACCGCTGCCGCCACCACTCCTCCAGGGGCAACAGCCAAGAATTGAAACCCAAGCTTCAATTATATGTGCTAAAAGCCTCTACTTCTCTAGCTACTTCTCTCTACTCTCTCCTAAGTTTCGGTGAGCAACAAAAAGCCTCTACTTCTCTCACCTAACCCCTCTCTCTACTCTCTCCCCAATCACGCGAGGAGCATGTCGCATCGAAGCGCGGAGCCATCGTGCAATCCCTAAATCCCAAAACATGGCGAGCCGCCGCGGCAAATCGATTGGAGCCTAGCTAGTGTGGCGCGCGCAGGGAGGAGGAGATCGAGGGTGACTTACGGGGCTGGAGCGTCGGAGTAGGCGAGAGGCGACCGCGCGTGGTGGCGTTGCACGGCACCGTCGACGGGGGTGAGGCGGCCGGGGACGAACCCTAACCGCGACGGCGTCGTCGGGTGGAGGGGATCGATTGTGAGAGTGTGAGGGGGTGCGGCGGCGCTCGGGACGGTTTTATTTCGCTTTAGTAGTAGCGCTATTTAGAGGCCGACGCTACTACTAAGCCCAGCAGCTGTAGCGCCCGTTCAAAACAAACGCTACAGCTAAGTGGGCTACTGCTTTGCCCTGCGGCCCATCTAACAGTAGCGCGGCCCAAGCAAACAAACGTTGCTGTTATATAGTAGTAGTAGCGTATTTTCTGCCCAACGCTACTGCTAAATACTAGTAGCGTGGGGTCATAAACATGCACTACTGTTAAACTTCTATCTATAAGCATTTTCCTAGTAGTGAATGATTGAGCATAATGGGCTAGGGATAACTTGCTTTAGCGTCGATATTTTGAAAGACATGGTTGTTTGTTGATAAGCTTGAGTATTAAAGTCCTCATGTCAAAACTAGACTATTGCTTTGAACCATATAAAAGTCCAATTGTCCATGCTATAAAAGAAAGAATATGCGATGAGCATGTTAGGCAACATTCCACGTCAAAAATTCTGTTTTTATCATTTACCTACTCGAGGACGAGCATGAATTAAGCTTGGGGATGCTGATACGTCTCCAAGTATCTATAATTTTTTATTGTTCCATGCTGTTATATTATAATTCTTGGAGGTTTTGCAATCATTTTGTAATTATTTTATATCATTTTTTGAGACTAACCTATTGACATAGTGCAAAGTGCCAGTTGCTGTTTTTGCTTGTTTTTTACATCACATAAAATCAATATCAAATGGAGTCCAAATGCAGGGAAACTTTTTGTGGATTTTTTGGGACCAAAAGACACCCAATTGGCCAGAGAAGCACCTGGGGGGTGCCCCGAGGGGGGCACAACCCACCAGGGCGCGCCTGGGCCCCCAGGCGCGCCCAGGTGGGTGGTGCCCACCTCAGTTGCCTCCGGCACCACCTGTTTGTGAAGGAAATATGCCCTAAAGGCAATAATTGAGTTGTTATTTATATTTCCTTATATCATGATAAATGTTTATTATTGATGCTAGAATTGTATTAACCGGAAACTTAGTACATGTGTGAATACATAGACAAACAGAGTGTCGCTAGTATGCCTCTACTTGACTAGCTTGTTGAATCAAAGATGGTTAAGTTTCCTAGCCATAGACATGAGTTGTCATTTAATTAACGGGATCACATCATTAGAGAATGATGTGATTCACTTGACCCATTATGTTAGCTTAGCACTTGATTGTTTAGTATATTGCTATTGCTTTCTTCATGACTAATACATGTTCCTATGACTATGAGATTATGCAACTCGCGAATACCGGAGGAACACTTAGTGTGCTACCAAACATCACGACATAGCTGGGTGATTATAAAGGTGCTCTACAGGTGTGGTACTTGTTGAGTTGGCATAGATAGAGATTAGGGTTTGTTACTCCGATTATCGGAGAGGTATCTGTGGGCCCTCTCAGGAATGCACATCACTATAAGCCTTGCAAGCAATGTGACTAATGAGTTTGTTGCAGGATGATGCATTATGGAACGAGTAAAGAGACTTGCCGGCAACGAGATTGAACGAGGTATTTAGATACCGACAATCGAACTCGGGCAAGTAACATACTGATGATAAAGGGAATAACGTATATTGTTATGCGGTTTGACCGATAAAGATCTTCGCAGAATATGTGGTAGCCAATAGGAACATCCAGGTTCCGCTATTGGTTATTGACCGGAGACGTGTCTCGGTCATGTCTACACAGTTCTCGAACCCGTAGGCTCCGCACGCTTAACGCTCGATGACGATCGGTATTATTAGTTTATGTGTTTTGATGTACCAAAGATAGTTCGGAGTCCTAGATGTGATCACGGACATGACAAGGTGTCTCGAAATGGTCGATACATAAAGATTTATATATTGGATTACTATATTCGGACACCGGATGAGCTCCAGGGGTCACCGGATAATTATCGGAGTGCCAGGGGTTATCGAAACCCCCGGAGGGACTAATGGGCCAACATGGGCCTTGTGTGAGAGAGAGGAGGGGGCCATAGGGATGGCCGCGCGCCCACCCCTTGAGGAGTCCGAATTGGACAAGGAGGGGGGCATCGCCCCCTCTTTCCCTCCCTCTTTCCCTCTCCTTACTCCCCCCTTCCTCCTCCTAGTTGGACTAGGAAAGGGGGAGTCCTACTTCTACTAGGAGGAGGACTCCTCCCCTCCTTGGCGCGCCCCAAGGGTCGGCCGGCCTCCCCCCTTGCTCCTTTATATACGGGGGCAGGGGGCACTCTAGAACACAACAACATACATTGTCTTAGCCGTGTGCGGTGCCCCCCCTCCACCATAATCCACCTCGGTCATATCATTGCAGTGCTTAGGCGAAGCCCTGCGCCAGTAGCTTCATCATCACTGTCATCGTGCCGCCGTGCTGAAGAAACACTCCCTCGACACTCAGCTGGATCAAGAGTTCGTGGGACGTCACCGAGCTGAACGTGTGCAGATCGCGGAGGTGCCATACTTTTGGTACTAGGATCGGTCGGATCGTGAAGATGTATGACTACATCAACCACGTTGTCATAACGCTTCCGCTTTCAGTCTACAAGGGTATGTGGACAACACTCTCCCCTCTCATTGCTATGCATCACCATGAACTTGCGTGTGCGTAGGAAAATTTTGAAATTACTGCGTTCCCAACAGTGGTATCCGAGCTAGGTTTATGCATAGATGTTATATGCACAAGTAGAACACGAGTTGTGGGCGATAATAGTCATACTTCTTACTAGCATGTCATACTTTGATTCGGCGGTATTGTTGGATGAAGCGGCCCAGACCGACATTACGTGTACGCTTACTCGAGACTGGTTCTACCGACGTGCTTCGCACACAGGTGGCTGATAGGTGTCAGTTTCTCCAACTTAGTGGAATCGAGTGTGGCTACGCCCGGTCCTTGTTGAAGGTTAAAACAACCCATTCTGGATGAAAAATCATTGTGGTTTGATGCGTAGGTAAGAACGGTTCTTGCTCAGCCCATAGCAGCCACGTAAAACTTGCAACAACAAAGTAGAGGACATCTAACTTATTTTTGCAGGGCATGTTGTGATGTGATATGGTCAATACATGATGCTAAATATTATTGTATGAGATGATCATGTTTTGTAACAGAGTTATCGGCAACTGGCAGGAGCCATATGGTTGTCGCTTTATTGTATGAAATGCAATCGCCATGTAATTGCTTTACTTTATCACCAAGCGGTAGCGATAGTCGTAGAAGCAATAGTTGGCGAGACGACGACGATGCTACGATGGAGATCAAGGTGTCACGCCGGTGACGATGGTGATCATGACGGTGCTTTGGATATGGAGATCAAAGGCACAAGATGATGATGGCCATATCATATCACTTATATTGATTGCATGCGATGCTTATCCTTTATGCATCTTATTTTGCTTAGTTCGACGGTAGCATTATAAGATGATCTCTCACTAAATTTCAAGGTACAGGTGTTCTCCCTGAGTATGCACTGTTGCAAAAGTTCATTGTGCTGAGACACCACGTGATGATCGGGCGTGATAAGCTCTACGTTCACATACAACGGGTGCAAGCCAGTTTTGCACACGCAGAATACTCGGGTTAAACTTGACGAGCCTAGCATATGCAAATATGGCCTCGAAACACTGAGACCGAAAGGTCGAGCGTGAATCATATAGTAGATACGATCAACATAGTGATGTTCACCATTGTAAACTACTCCATCTCACGTGATGATCAGACATGGTTTAGTTGATTTGGATCACGTGATCACTTAGATGATTAGAGGGATGCCTATCTAAGTGGGATAATTTGATTAATTGAACTTTAATTTATTATGAACTTAGTACCTGATAGTATTTTGCATGCCTATGTTGTTGTAGATAGATGGCCCGTGCTGTTGTTCCGTTGAATTTTAATGTGTTCCGAGAGAAAGCTCAGTTGAAAGATGATGGTAGCAACTACACGAACTGGGTTCGTAACTTGAGGATTATCCTCATTGCTGCACAGAAGAATTACGTCGTGGAAGCACCGCTAGGTGCCAAACCCGCTGCAGGAGCAAGGTCAGATGTTATGAACGTCTGGCAGAGCAAAGCTGATGTCTACTCGATAGTTCTGTGTGCCATGCTTTACGGCTTAGAACCGGGACTTCAACGACGTTTTGAACGTCATGGAGCATATGAGATGTTCCAGGAGTTGAAGTTAATATTTCAAGCAAATGCCCGGATTGAGAGATATGAAGTCTCCAATAAGTTCTACAGCTGCAAAATGGAGGAGAATAGTTCTGTCAGTGAGCATGTACTCAAAATGTCTGGGTATAACAATCACTTGATTCAACTGGGAGTTAATCTTCCTGATGATAGTTTTATTGACAGAATTCTTCAATCACTGCCACCAAGCTACAAGAGCTTCGTGATGAACTATAATATGCAAGGGATGGATAAGATGAATCCTGAGCTCTTCGCAATACTAAAGGCTGCGGAGGTAGAAATCAAGAAAGAGCATCAAGTGTTGATGGTCAACAAGACCACCAGTTTCAAGAAAAAGGGTAAAGGGAAGAAGGGGAACTTTAATAAGAATGGCAAACAAGTTGCTCCTCAAGTGAAGAAGCCCAAGTCTGGACCTAAGCCTGAGACTGAGTGCTTCTACTGCGAAGGCACTTGTCACTGGAAGCGGAAGTGTCCCAAGTATTTGGCGGATAAGAAGGATGGCAAGGTGAACAAAGGTATATGTGATATACATGTTATTGATGTGTACCTTACTAATGCTCGCAGTAGTGCCTGGGTATTTGATACTGGTTCTGTTGCTAATTTTTCCAGCTCGAAACAGGGACTATGGATTAAGCGAAGATTGGCTAAGGACGAGGTGACGATGCGCGTGGGAAATGGTTCCAAAGTCGATGTGATCGCAGTCGACACGCTACCTCTACATCTACCTTCGGGATTAGTTTTAGACCTAAATAATTGTTATTTGGTGCCAACGTTAAGCATGAACATTATATCTGGATCTTGTTTGATGCGAGATAGTTATTTATTTAAATCAGAGAATAATGATTGTTCTATTTATATGAGTAATATCTTTTATGGTCATGCACCCTTGAAGAGTGGTCTATTTTTATTGAATCTCGATAGTAGTGACACACATATTCATAATATTGAAGCCAAAAGATGCAGAGTTGATAATGATAGTGCAACTTATTTGTGGCACTGCCATTTGGGTCATATTGGTGTAAAGCGCATGAAGAAACTCCATTCTGATGGACTTTTGGAATGACTTTATTATGAATCACTTGGTACATGCGAACCATGCCTCATGGGCAAGATGACTAAAATGTCGTTCTTCGGAAGAATGGAGCGAGCAACAGATTTGTTGGAAATCATACATACTGATGTATGTGGTCCGATGAATATTGAGGCTCGCGACGGGTATCGTTATTTTCTCACCTTCAGAGATGATTTGAGTTATATGGGTATATCTACATGATGAAACATAAGTATGAAACATTTTAAAAGTTCAAAGAATTTCAAAGTGAAGTGGAAAATCATCGTAACATGAAAATAAAGTTTCTACGATCTGATCGTGGAGGATAATATTTGAGTTATGAGTTTGGTCTTCATTTGAAACAATATGGAATAGTTTCGCAACTCACGCCACCCGGAACACCACAACGTAATGGTGTGTCCGAATGTCGTAATCGTAGTTTACTGGATATGGTGCGATCTATGATGTCTCTTACTGATTTACCACTATCATTTTGGGGTTATGCTTTAGAGACAACTGCATTCACGTTAAATAGGGCACCATCTAAATCCTTTGAGACGACACCTTATGAACTGTGGTTTGGCAATAAACCCAAGTTGTCATTTCTTAAAGTTTGGGGCTGCGATGCTTATGTGAAAAAGCTTCAACCTGATAAGTTCGAACCCAAATCAGAGAAATGTGTCTTCATAGGATACCCAAAGGAGACTGTTGGGTACATCTTCTATCACAGATCCAAAGGCAAGACATTCGTTGCTAAGAACGGATCCTTTCTAGAGAAGGAGTTTCTCTTGTAAGAAGTGAGTGGGAGGAAAGTAGAACTTGATGAGGTAACTGTACCTGCTCCCTTATTGGAAAGTAGTTCATCGCAGAAATTTGTTCCTGTGACTCCTACACCAATTAGTGAGGAAGCTAATGATGATGATCATGTAACTTCACATCAAGTTACTACCGAACCTCGTAGGTCAACCAGAGTAAGATCCGCACCAGAGTGGTACGGTAATCCAGTTCTAGAGGTCATGTTACTTGACCATGATGAACCTCCGAACTACGAGGAAGCGATGATGAGCCCAGATTCCGCAAAATGGCTCGAGGCCATGAAATCTGAGATGGGATCCATGTATGAGAACAAAGTGTGGACTTTGGTTGACTTGCCCGATGATCGGAAAGCCATCGAGAATAAATGGATCTTCAAGAAGAAGACTGACACTGACGGTAATGTTACTGACTACAAAGCTCGACTTGTTGCGAAAGGTTTTCGACAAGTTCAAGGAGTTGACTACGATGAGACATTCTCACCCGTAGCGATGCTTAAGTTCGTCCGAATCATGTTAGCAATTGCTGCATTTTATGATTATGAAATTTGGCAAATGGATGTAAAGGCTGCATTCCTGAATGGATTTCTGGAAGAAGAGTTGTATATGATGCAACCTGAAGGTTTTATTGATCCAAAGGATGCTAATAGAGTGTGCAAGCTCCAGCAATCCATTTATGACTGGTGCAAGCATCTCGGAGTTGGAATAAACGTTTTGATAGTGTGATCAAAGCATATGGTTTTATACAGACTTTTGGAGAAGCCTGTATTTACAAGAAAGTGAGTGGGAGGTCTGTATCATTTCTAATATTATATGTGGATGGCATATTGTTGATTGGAAATGATATATAATTTTTGGATAGCATAAAAGGATACTTGAATAAGAGTTTTTCAATGAAAGACCTCGGTGAAGCTTCTTATATATTGGGCATTAAGATCTATAGAGATAGATCAAGACGCTTAAGTTGACTTTCAGAGAGCACATACCTTGACAAAGTTTTGAAGAAGTTCAAAATGGATCAAGCAAAGAAAGGGTTCTTGCCTGTGTTACAAGGTGTGAAGTTGAGTCAGACTCAATGCCCGACCACTGAGAAGATAGAGAGAAAATGAAAGTCATTCCCTATGCTTGTGCCATAGGTTCTATCGTGTATGCAATGCTACGTACCAGACCTGATGTGTGCCTTGCTATTATTTTAGCAGGGAGGTACCAAAGTAATCTAGGAGTGGATCACTGGACAACGGTCAAAAACATCCTAAAATACCTGAAAAGGACTAAGGATATGTTTCTCGTTTATGGAGGTGACAAAGAGCTCATTGTAAATGGTTACATTGATGCAAGCTTTGACACTGATCCGGATGACTCTAAGTCACAAACCGGATACGTACTTATATTGAACGGTGGAGCTGTCAGTTGGTGCAGTTCTAAGAAAAGCGTCATGGCGGGATCTACATGTGAAGCGGAGTACATAGCTGCTTCGGAAGCAGCAAATTAAGGAGTCTGGACGAAGGAGTTCATATCCGATCTAGGTGTCATATCTAGTGCATCGGGTCCAATGAAAATCTTTTGTGACAATACTGGTGCAATTGCCTTGGCAAAGGAATCCAGATTTCACAAGAGAACCAAGCACATCAAGAGACGCTTCAATTCCATCCGCGATCAAGTCAAGGAGGGACGCATAGAGATTTGCAAGATACATACGGATATGAATGTTGCAGACCCGTCGACTAAGCCTCTCTCACGAGCAAAACATGATCAGCACCAAGACTCCATGGGCGTTAGAATCATTACTGTGTAATCTAGATTATTGACTCTAGTGCAAGTGGGAGACTGAACGAAATATGCCCTAGAGGCAATAATAAAGTTGTTATTTATATTTCCTTATATCATGATAAATGTTTATTATTCATGCTAGAATTGTATTAACCGAAAACATAGTACATGTGTGAATACATAGACAAACAGAGTATCACTAGTATGCCTCTACTTGGCTAGCACGTTGAATCAAAGATGGTTAAGTTTCCTAGCCATAGACATGAGTTATCATTTGATTAATGGGATCACATCATTAGAGAATGATATGATTGACTTGACCCATTCCATTAGCTTAGCACTTGATCGTTTAGTATATTTCTATTGCTTTCTTCATGACTTATACATGTTCTTATGACTGAGATTATGCAACTCCCGAATACCGGAGGAACACTTAGTGTGCTACCAAACGTCCAACGTAACTGGTTGATTATAAAGGTGCTCTACAGGTGTCTTTGATGGTACTTGTTGAGTTGGCATAGATCGAGATTAGGATTTGTCACTCCGATTGTC
This sequence comes from Aegilops umbellulata, assembly GCA_032464435.1. Classification (NCBI taxonomy): domain Eukaryota; kingdom Viridiplantae; phylum Streptophyta; class Magnoliopsida; order Poales; family Poaceae; genus Aegilops; species Aegilops umbellulata. The sequence goes on from CP136059.1 coordinate 348,176,331, forward strand.
GGAGAGGTATCTCTGGGCCCTCTTAGTAATGCACATCACTATAAGCCTTGCAAGCAATGTGACTTAGTTGTTATGCGGTTGCAGGATGATGCATTACGGAACAAGTAAAGAGACTTGCTGGTAATGAGATTGAACTAGGTATTGAGATACCGACGATCGATTCTCCGGCAAGTAACATACCGATGACAAAGGGAACAACATATGTTGTTATGCAGTTTGACCGATAAAGATCTTCGTAGAATATGTGGGAGCCAATATGAACATCCAGGTTCCACTATTGGTTATTGACCGGAGACATGTCTCGGTCATGTCTACATTGTTCTCGAACCCGTAGGGTCCGCACGCCTAACGTTCGGTGACGATCGGTATTATGAGTTTATGTGTTTTGATGTACCGAAGATAGTTCGGAGTCCCCGATGTGATCACGGACATGTCAAGGAGTCTTGAAATGGTCGAGACATACAGATTGATATATTGGATGACTATATTCAGACACCGGATGAGTTCTGGGGGTCACCGGATAATTATCGGAGTGCCACTACTAGGAAAAGGCCTACTAATGGCGCACTGGTTTTGCCTACTAATGGCGCATTACCAGTGCGCCATTAGTAGCACGCCACTAGTATGTCTTACTAATGGCGCACCAGGCAGTGCGCCATTAGTTTTGCCCACGGTGCGCCACTAGTGTTTGCTATACTAATGGCGCACCACACAGTAATGCGCCATTAGTAACAATTTTTTTAATTTTTTTTCTTAATCTTAGGTCACTATTTCACCTATGAGATATACAACAAGCATCCATATAACAATCATCGCCAACACACAAGTTCCATCATATATACATAGATAGCCAACACACAAGTTCCATCATATATACATACATAGCAAACACATAGTTCCATCGTTACATATTACAAAAGTTTCACATTGTTCATCCAACACCGTTCAGTTCTCATGCATTGTTCTTCTCCTTCTCCTTCCTCAGCCTGATGCGGCAAGAGCGGCGAGGCGGTGGAGGCAGTGGGATGTAGTCTTCTACCTGAATTGGCGTGGTCATGTCGCCCAGCTGTGGGATCGCCGGCGCCACCACCGGTGCGTGGTCATTGTCAGGCACCACCACCATCGTGAGGCCACCTTCAGGCACGACCATCGCTAGGTCATCCTCAGCCACCTCCATCTCTTGCCCTTTGCCAGCCACCACCAGCGCTAGGTCATCCTGCAGCTCCTCATCCCCACTCTGCTCCTCTTCTCCCGCACTCCAGTCCGGATCATCCTTCTTGTTGTCTATGCTGCTGCCAGAATCGCTGCTGCTTTCGCTACAGCCATGATCGCTGCTGCTTTCGCTACAGCCATGGTCGCTGCTGCTTTGGCTGTAGCCATTGTCGCTGCTGCTGCTCCCAGTACCTGTCCAAATGCAACAATGACCGTTAACAATCAATGTGAGACAAAGCCAAATGTAGAGGAATAAGAAGAGGCAGAACGTACCGGCATCATAATCTTCAGCGTAGCGCATGTGACACATAGTCGTGTCGAACACCTTCACGATGAGCGTGGTGGCGTCATCGTCGTACCTGAAGAGAAGGAAGTACCCCAGCCGCAGGTCGTAGGCACGGTAGAACTTCTTCCACCCATGAGACAAGTACATGTGGCCCTCCTTGATCATCAACTCCACATCCCACAGCCTGCGAAACCCGCTGCCGGCCTGTCGCACCTTCACATTATTTGGCGGATCTTCACCCATCAACATGTTCTTAAAACTGTCAGGCAACCTCTGTAGTTTGGGACAATGAGTGATGTAGGCAAACAACAGATATCATAATGAGATGGGTGAAGCTAGGGGAGATCTCTCATTTTATATACCTGCGTCATGGATGATACTGAAGTCCCAAGTATGATAGTGAAGAACTCGGAAGCATCCAACTCGTACTGCGGTGTCGCAGAGCGGCGGTGGCTGCTTCCCGCCATCTCTGATAAGCAGCAGAAGAGATATTTTTATGATACAAGAAGAAAGCAGCCACAACTACAATAAAAACAAGCGACTACACACACACACAGGAATTTCAGCATGACCTTTGCTGAAAATAGGACATACGGAGTACCCGAATTTGCCGGAACGGAAGTTAATCGACATTCCGGCAATCTCAAGGGCCTCTCGGGGTACCTGCAAATTCATCACGACACAATGGTCGGAGATAAAACCCAGCAAACTAGCAAGATGATCATCATCTTTGCAAGTCATTACTTGTCAAATAAAGAAGAAGGAGCAATTTATTTGTGACATAGTTACAAATGATGACAGAATAATAAAGCAACACCCTGCACTAGCCTAAAAACAAGTGAAGTTTCACCCCTATAAGAACAACTTTATAAAATCAGAGAAGTTGCTAATTAGATCTATCCATCACCCTGGAAAAAAATGCAGTCCTATTACATGGCTACTACTATTTTTCTGCTGCTAGGAAAAACATCACTCATTGGAAATGAAAATATCAGTACCAGCATTTTGAACTTTTAAATGAAATACAGTAGTAGTATTAGTAGTATATGGAGTAGTATCTTGTCTGTGTGCTATCTGAAGCAGAACATGGAAGCAAGTATTGAGAGCATCGAAAGTTCCAATAGCCCGTTGCAACAACTATTTGTGCAGAGATAAGCATGAATAGAGACAATAACTATAGAGACAATAACTATAAGTTCAGAAAAGTAATGATCAATTCTCTCTATTTCTGTTTCTAGTTCACATAGTTTGAAGCCTGAACAACTGGATTTCCTTTTTAAAAACAGAACCAAAACCATGACACAATCACTTGACAACATCTATTGACTACATTAGATGGAGAAATTCCATATGTTGTGGCAGACCACCCTCAAGCAGAAATTCCATACATTAGATATCTGACAAGTGTTTACAATTTAGCATAATTGACGAAGAAAAAAGCTTATGTACAAAACCTGAAAAACAACCTGAATTTGGTACCCTCAAAATAACCTGAATTTGGTTTGCATGGTGTTCTAAAAATGTACAGTAAGCTAGATCAACCAGAAATATGTATCTTCTCTTCAAGGCTCAAAACACATAACTTGACTGAGTTGGGTTTCTGAGTTCCAAATGGGGAAGTTTAGTGTGAATATGTGACTTAAGTAATGATTTTCTCCCCAACAACTAATTTAGCTCCAGATCAACCTTCTAGCATCTGTGCAACATGCATAATGCAAGTACCAACTAGTACTTCTATTCAACTCCTTCTACTTATATCTAATACAGACAATAGTCCAGACAACTCCCAACTCCTAACTGAAGATTAGCAGCAGTTGCAGAATACAATAGTTTTAGTAAACTCCTAACTGAATATTAGCAGCAGTTACAGAATACAACAGTTTCAGTAAACTCCAAACTGAAGATTAGCACAATAGCACTGTCAATGCAGCAAATAATATCGACCAGGGCACCCTTTGTACACAAGCAAGCAAGGATCAGAGCAGAACTTGAGAGGTCGACAAGTAGTTTGGCGCAGGGTGCGGACCAACCGGCGAGCGGGCGGGGCAGGAGGCAGCGGGTGACGGCGAAGACGGCGAAGCAGAGGCAACGGGTGACGGTGAAGGCGTCGGTGTCGTAGAGGCGCCGAAGACCTCGTCCTGCAAGACAGAGAAGGGGTCGTCAGCCCCGGCGCAGGCGGGGGGCAAGGGGAGGAGGAGGGTCGGTGGGGCAGGGGGTGTACGGTGCTGCGTCGCTGCTCGGCGCCGACGAGGAGGAGGAAGGCGAAGACGTTGAGGAAGATGAGGAAGCCGCAGAGCGCGAGGGAGGCCGGGCGCGAGGGAGGCGGGGGTGGAGTCCGGCGTGGGTCGGGGCGGCAGGGGTGGGGGCACGGGGGCGGCGGAGGTGGAGTCCGGCGGGGGTCGGGGCGGCGGCGTCGTGGGCAGCGCGCGGGTGGATCTGGCGAGGGAGAGAGGGACGAAGGGGATCTGGCGAGGGAGAGCGAGGAATTAGCTAGGGGGGAAACTTACTAATGGCACACCCCGCGGCGGTGCGCCATTAGAAATATTTTTTTTCGATAGCAATGGTGCAGCCCCCGTCGGCACGCCATTAGTATGTTTTTTTTAAAATGAATATGAATATGAAATAGTAATATTTTTTTATAAAAACAGTAATAAGTGTTGTTTAACAACAATTGTAGTCTACACTTTATTATTATTATTTTTTAGAAAATGAATATGAATATGAAACAGTAATAATTTTTTATAAAAACAGTAAATAATTTTTTAAAAAATATCATCAAATTTGTTATTTGAAAATATCATCGGTGGCGGCGGTGGAGCCGGGGAGGGTGCGGTTGGGTCGTCGGCGGCGGTGGAGCGGGGGAGGGTGCGGGGGGTGCTTGTCGGCGGTGGTGGAGCGGGGGAGGGTGCAGGGGGCTGGTGCTCGTCGGCGGCGGTGGAGTAGGGGAGGGTGCGGCGGGTCGTTGGCGGCGGTGGAGCTAGCGGGAGAGGTTGCGGGGGGTGCTCGTCGGCGGGGGTGGAGCTAGCGGGAGAGGGTGTGGGGGGTGCTCGTCGGCGGCGGTGGAGCGGGGGAGGGTGAGGGGGGTGCTCGGCGACGGCGGTGGAGCGGGGGACAGTGCGGTGGGTCGTCGGCGGCAGTGGAGCTAGCGGGAGAGGGTGCGGGTGGGATCGAGATCGAGATGAAGGGGGATAGCGATCGAGATATGGAGGGGGATCGAGATCGAGATGGAGGGGGGAATTGAGATCGAGATGGAGGGGGGAATCGAGATGGAGGGGGGAATCCACGTGTAAAGGGTAAGACAGTAATGGCGCACTATGAAACGATGCGCCATTAGTAGTTTTGCAAAAAAAAAAGAATAATTTTTTTTACAGTAATGGCGCACTGTCTTTCTGGTGCGCCATTACTGGTTAGAACTAGTAATGGCGCACTTTGACCTGATGCGCCATTAGTATGTATGGAAACATGGAAAAAAAATATTTAACACTAGTGGCGCACCCCGTTTCTGGTGCGCCATTATTATCTTCCACACTAATGGCGTATCACCAGCAGGTGCGCCATTAGTATATACTAGTGGCGCACTGCTTCCCTGGTGCGCCATTAGTATCAATCCTATCTATAGCCCTTTTCCTAGTAGTGTGCCGGGGGTTATCGGAACACCCGGGGGGACTAATGGGCCAACATGGGCCTTGTGAGAGAGCATGGAGGGGGCCGCCCCCGCCCCCCTTGAGGAGTCCGAATTGATTAAGGAGGGGGGACGGCGCCCCCTCTTTCCCTCCCTCTCTCCCTCCTTCCTTCCCCCTTCCTCCTCCTAGTTGGACTAGGAAAGGGGGAGTCCTACTCCTACTAGGAGGAGGAATCCTCCCCTCCTTGGCGCGCCCCAAGGGCCGGCCGGCCTCCCCCCTTGGTCCTTTATATACGGGGGCAAGAGGCACCCTAACCAGAACACAACAAAAGACATTGTCTTTGCCGTGTGCGGTGCCCCCCTCCACCATAATCGACCTCGGTCATATCGTTGCAGTGCTTAGGCGAAGCCCTACGCCGATAGCTTCATCATCACCTTCATCACGCCATCGTGCTGACGAAACTCTCCCTCGAGCTGGATCAAGTGTTCGTGGGACGTCACCGAGCTGAACGTGTGCAGATCGAGGAGGTGTTGTACTTTCGGTACTAGGATTGGTCGGATCATGAAGACATACGACTTCATCAACCGCATTGTCATAACGCTTCCGCTTTCGGTCTACGAGGGTACGTGGACAACACTCTCGCCTCTTGTTGCTATGCATCACCATGATCTTGCGTGTGCGTAGGAATTTTTTTGAAATTACTGCGTTCCCCAACACTTTGCTCTATAAATACCACAATATTCCAGAAACCCTAGGGGAGTCGATGAAAATTAACTCCAGCTGCCGCAAGTTCCAGAAACCACAAATCCAATATAGACACCATCACGGAGGGGTTCCTCATCCTCATTGGCGCCTCTCCGATGATGCGTGAGTAGTGCATTGTAGACCTACAGGTCCGTAGTTAGTAGCTAGATGGTTTCCTCTCTATCTTTTGATTATCAATACAATGGTCTCTTGGAGATCTATTTGATGTAACTCTTTTTGCGGTGTGTTTGTTGGGATCCGATGAACTTTGAGTTTATGATCAGATCTATGTTTTTATCCATGAAAGTTATTTGAGTCTCTTGATCTCATAGCCTCGTATTTCTTCTTCAAATCTTTGGTTTAGTTAGGCCAACAAGATCATTTTTTCTTGCCATGGGAAGAGGTGCTTTGTGATGGGTTCGATCTTACGGAGCTTGATCCCAGTGATAGAAGGGGAAACAACACGTATGTATCGTTACTACAAAGGATAACAAGATGGGGTCTATTTCTACATAAATAGATCTTGTCTACATCATGTCATCGTTCTTATTGCATTGCTCCATTTCTCCATGAACTTAATACAATAGATGCATGCTGGATAGCGGCCGATGTAGTAGATGCAGGAAGGAGTCGGTCTACTAATCTTGGACGTGATGCCTATATAACACTACTAGCGAAAAGCCTAGCAGTAGCGCGTGTAGGCCCGCGCTACTGCTATACAATTGTAGCAGCAGCGAGGTGTAGAACAGCACGCAACTGCTAATAGCTCTAGAGCTCTATATTAAGCCGCGCTACTACTAACGGCATGTTGCTGCTAACTTTACTCCCATCGTAACTGCTAATTTTGTTAGTTTCTGATTTTTTTCTGCATATTTGTTTTGAATTTGAACATGCTTTATACAAAATCTTTAGCACATACAAATGTCATCATCATACACATACAAATGGCTGCGAGACCACAAATGTAATCATAGCATATACATACAAATCGTCTCATCAAATCATGTCATCGTCATAATCATCATCCAACACAAAGTGGTCTCTCGTCATCATCTCGAAAATAGCGATACAAGTCTCAAATACTACGCCCAAGACCCCCTCCACTTGCGCCTGACACTCATGCCACTCGTCGTACACTCTCGGAACCTTCCCTTTGTACACGACATAGCACTCCTTCTTCGCCATCAAGAATCTAGGAACCTATTAGAGATGCATCTTCATCAAGAGGATGTACGATCATATGCAACAAAATATACCAGAGAAACACGAAAAAGAAAGGGCTAGCAACTAGATGCAACATATAGTACGCAAACTAATTAACTAGAGGTACGCAGGTCATCATACCCAAACTAACAAAGTAGCGTTACGCAAGTTCGGCAGGGACCGTGGACATCACAAAGTTTCATCGCTACAGAAAGTATACAAGTTCAACCGACACATATAACCATCATCAGCATCGTAAATCACTAGAAGTTCCATCCTTCCATATCATCAAGGATGGACCCTAGCTTCTTGAACGGCGTGAGGTCATGACGTTGCATGCCTATGCGAGTTCGGACGTCATCTCGTGATATAGGGCCGTGGTGGAACAACTACTATGAAAACGGCTATATCTAATATGGACATGAATGGCGCACCATGTATGTGGTGCGCCACTGCTATATAGCAGTGATGCACCAGATATAGGTACGCCATTAATGTCCTCATTACTAATGGCGGACCACACACCAGGTCCGCCATTAGTAACCCTGGTTACTAATGGCTCATTCTTAGGTGGTGCACCATTGGTAACCTGGGAGCAACTAGATATTTTGGACAGCCACCCACTACTAGGGAAAAGCTTATACACAGATGCTTACTAGCAGCGCGGGTTTATATCCCTCGCTACTGCTACTTACTAGTAGCGCGGGTTTTTAACCCTCGCTACTACTAAGTTGATAGCAGTAGCGCTGGTTTTTAACCCTCGCTACTACTAAGCGGTCTCTACCGTGCCCCACGGGACATGCCATAGTAGTAGCGAGGGTTTTTAACCCTCGCTAATACTAAGTTGATAGCAGTAGCGCTGGTTTTTACCCCTCGCTACTACTAAGCGGTCTCTACCGTGCCCCTGGGCCATGCCATAGTAGTAGCGAGGGTTATAAACCCGCGCTACTACTAAGTTTTTACCCCTCGCTATTACTAAGAGGTCTCAACCGTGCCCCTCCGGGACATGCCATAGTAGTAGCGAGGGGTAAAAACCCTCGCTACTACTAAAGGTCTCATTTTGAAACTCTACCCCCTCCCCCCCCCCCCGTGGATCACCTTTTCGGTTTTGTAAAAAGCAAAAGAAAATGATAAACACTTCAAAAATTAAAATCCTTCGAGATGTAGTTATGTTACTACATCTACTAGTTAGGAAAATTTAAAAACTTAAATTTGGACATGTTTTGCAAAAAGTGTAGGGAAAATGTAAAACGGCTATAACTTTTGCATAGATGTTAGGAAAAAACGTATAATATATCAAAATGTTTCAAATATTAAAATCCTTCGAGATGTAGTTATGTTACTACATCTACTAGTTAGGAAAATTTAAAAACTTAAATTTGGACATGTTTTGCAAAAAGTGTAGGGAAAATGTAAAACGGCTATAACTTTTGCATACGATGTCAGAAAAAAAGTATAATATATCAAAATGTTCAGCACGAAAATCTGCATATGATGGAGACCGCCTTTGGCTTGTTTGCAAATTTTTAGAATCCTCAAATTCTAAAAGGAAAAAAAGTAATGCTCAAATTTCAGTTTTTTTAATTTTTGTCAAATTTGGTCAAACTGTGGTCAAACTACTTATTCAAGATGTATTAGTGTTACTAAATAATTATTCAAGAATATTAGCGTTACTAAATAATTATTTCAGTTTTTTGGAATTTTGGTCAAATCTGGTCAAACTTTGGTCAAAATGTGGTCAAACTCCTTATTCAAGAATTATTAGTGTTACTAAATAATTATTGTGGTTTAGAACAATAGTTTTAAACTCAAACAGCGAAATGTGTGACTTCATGCTCAAGCTAAACTCCCGAGGGTTAATAGGATTGACATCTTACTATTGTCAGGAAAACAACAAGTGCAGACTTGGAATCGAGGGAGAATAGAACCCGGAAGTTAAGCGTGCTTAGGCTGGAGTAGTGAGAGGATGTGTGACCGTCCGGGAAGTTAGATGATTTGGAATGATAAGGGGTGATTAGAGATTAAATTGAGCAGCGATGAAGGTGGTTAGAGATTAGAGGTTAAAATAATTCAGAAATTTTAAAATCCGGGCAAAAAATTCGGAAAAAAAATTCCGCGGGTTAGTAGTAGCGCGGGTTTTTACCCACGCGACTACTAACGGACGTAGTAGTAGCGCGGGTGGCACCCACGCTACTGCTATACGTTAGCTGTAGCGCCTTATTAGTAGTGCCGCCCCCCGCGCTACTAATAGGCCCAAAACCCGCGCTGCTGCTAGGCTTTTCCCTAGTAGTGACCTACCGCACTCACTTTCCCCACTTCATTATCTCCACCTCTACCGAGCTTGGTCTCGGCTTCCTCCTCCTCCTCACCTCATTTGCACCATAGATTCACCCAAATTAAGTGGTTAAATTTCCTTTTTTTCATAGGTAAGTAAGGGGAAAGCTTTCTTTATGTTCTAGATCTATTTTTTTTCTCCCTCCAACAACGTACACACTTTTTATGGCCTAGATCTACATATGTTTGTGGTGTTGCATATGTTTGTGTTTGCAAGTACCGGTATTTGAAATGCGATAGTTGCCAATATTTTGCCAGAATGCTGATTCATTTCTGGCTTGGCGAGAATTTGGCACTATGCATTCTTTCTGGTCCTATTTTTAGGCAAAGTCATGCCAAATTTCTTTTGGTTCTAAAATATCGTTTTGCTCTACCCCCCAGGCGACCATGGTCCGCACGGTGACCGAAGGCATCTTGAATAGGTTTTCGAGCTCCGCGAAGGCCGAGATGCTTCAAAAGAACGAGACAGAGATAAGATGTCTGTGTCGAAGATGCAAGCTGAAGAGCCTTACGGACACGGATTCCGTACAGGTGCGGGACCACCTGCTCTTGCGTGGTTTCATGGATGGCTATCGGTGGCAAGGTGATGAAGATGACTATGAAGTCGTCCATGGGGGCCGGGCAAGAAATGAGGAAGGGCAGCAAGACAACAACGGCGAGGGCGGGCGAGAAGACGAATAATCTCCAGGACATGATCACGAAGTAGATGCAGTACACAGTCATCATGTAGAAGATGCCGGACATGATGATGAGGAAGATCAAGAAGAAGGGCATGATCATGAAGATGAAGATGCCGGAGCAGACGACGATGGACAATCGATGGGCTGGGTGCAGGACCCTCATATTCAAGAGCTGCTTCTCAAGCAGACGGATAACGCAAGAGCTGCCGCCCGAGAGAAAGCCAAGCTGGATCAACTGGAGATAGATGAGGTTACTCCATTGTATGAAGGATGCAGGCCCGAGGATACCCTCCTGAAAGTAACGCTCATGGCTCTAGAGATGAAGATAAAACACAAAATGACCGACGCATACTTCGACGAGAACATGTCATTCTGGCACGAACGTCTTCCCAAGGGGAACAAGTGCCTGACCAGTTTCGAGGAGGCGAACAAAATCGTGTGTCCTCTGGATTTACCGCACGTGAAATACCATGTGTGCATGAACAATTGCATCATTTATCGAGACGAGCACGCGGAGTCTACCATATGTCCGGTGTGCGGCGCCACTCGATACAAGAAGAGGAAGAAAGCTCCTCGAAAAGTGGTGTGGTACGTTTCGATCACTCCTCGTCTGCAGCGGTATTTCGCGGACCCTAAGCTAGCAAAGCTCGTGCGTTGGCACGCGGATAGGGAGGAGAAGAAGCGAGAAGATGACGGAAATGATCCGGAGATAAATAAAAAAGACAAGATGCAGAGTCACCCTAAGGATGCGAGCCAGTGGGAAGCATTGAACTTCAAACACCCAGAATTTGGGGACGATACAAGGAACATCGTGCTGGGCGCGAGCACCGATGGAGTCAATCCGTTTGGCAGCCAGAGAAGCACACATAGCTACTGGCCTGTGTTTGTGTGGATGTACAACCTTCCCCCCTGGTTGTGCATGAAGAGGATGTACATTCACATGAGTATGCTAATTGAAGGGCCGAAACAACCAGGGAATGACATCAATATGTATTTGGGGCTGCTGAAAGAGGAGCTAGACACGCTGTGGAAAACGCCAGCCAATACGTGGGACGCCGCAGAGAAAGAATATTTCCCTATGAGAGCCGCACTGCTGACGATGGTGCAGGACTATCTCGGTTACGGATATGTCACGGGGCAAGTGGTCCACGGATTTTCTGGATGCGTCAGGTGCATGGATGACACAATGTATCGCCAGCTAGATAGAGATCCCGGGTCTTCAAAAACCGTGTTCATGGGACATCGAAGGTGGCTTCGCGACGATGACTCATGGAGAAAACGCAAGGATCTGTTCGATGGTGAAACCGAACCCCGAAGACGCCCGTGCACGAGGAGCAGCGAGGAAATAGACGAGCTGTTGAAAAATTGGAAAGATTGCCCACCGCCGGGAACGAAGCGAAAGGCACCATAGCCAGGAAAGAAGCGAAAGGCGCCAGTGCCGCTGCTGAAGGTATGGAAAACGAGGTCTGTTTTCTGGGACTTGTCGTACTTGAAGATCCTCCGTGTGCCTCACACCCTTGATGTCATGCATATCACGAAGAACGTGTGCGAGAGTCTGCTTGGTACCCTACTCAACATGCCAGAGAGGACCAAAGATGGGCTGAAAGCAAGGGCAAACTTGAAATCAATGGGCATCAGGGAGGAGCTTAGGACCCTGCTTGGTACCCTGCTCAACATGCTAATGATGATGATGATGATAATGAGGCGAAGGACATGGAAAGTCGTCGCAAAGACAAAAAGGCCAAGAAGATCGGAAATGACTACCCTCCCACGTGCTTCACTCTAAGTTAGGAGGAGATCCATCAGTTTTTCACCTGCCTCGTAGGAGTAAAACTTCCTTACGGTTACGCGGGGAAGATAAGTATATACCTAGACTCAGCAAAGCAGAAGTTCAGTGGGATGAAGTCTAACGACTGTCACGTGCTGATGACACAGATACTTCCAGTTGTAATTTGTGGGATCATGGACGCGCACGTCCGTGACACGCTTTTTGGCCTATGCAACTTTTTCGACGTCATCTCTCGGAAGTCGGTTGGCGTGAGGAAACTCAGAAGGCTACAGGAAGAGAACGTGGTGATACTATGCGAGCTTGAGATGTACTTCCCGCCCGCATTCTTCGACTTTATGGTGCATCTGCTGGTCCATATCGTGGAGGATATCATCCAACTCGGGCCGACATTCCTGCACATCATGATTTCGTTCGAAAGGATGAATGGTGTCATCAAAGGATACGTTCGCAACATGTCTCGTCCAGAGGGAAGCATAGCCAGGGGCTTTCTGACCGAAGAGTGCATCTCCTACTGCACGAATTATGTAGGCATCGAGAACCCCGTTGGTCTGCCCGTCAACAGGCACCTCGGCAGGCTCGCTGGATGGGGTCACCGCGAGAGTCGCTGTGAAATGCATGTCGACTTCGAGGGTTGACTCACCGACTTTGAAAGTGCAAACCTAATCGCGCTACAACACATAGACGTGGTCGATCCTTGGGTGGTAGAGCACAAAACCTTTATTGAGAAGAGGTACAATGACCGAGGCCAATAGAGGACGGACGGAGATATAATCAAAGAGCACAACTCATGTTTCTCGCGTTGGTTCAAGGAGAAACTTCTGTTGTACCCTTTACACGAGGATTCTTCCACGGAAGAAAAACTCATATTCGCCTTGTCTCACGGCGCCGAGCACAACCTGATGACCTATGAGGCATATGATATCAACGGCTACACATTCTACACCGAGGAAAAGGACATGAAGAGCGATGGTTATCAGAACTCCAGGGTAACGATGGAATCCTACACCGGTAACGACAAGGACATATACTATGGAAGTATTGAGGAGATCTAGGAGCTGAGCTATGCTGGAGAGAAGGTCCCGATGTTCCGTGTCAGATGGGCCAAGAGCGTCCTAAAAGAAGACCGGTATTTCACCACCATGGTTATACCCGAAGCCAAATCCAAGACCGCGGGCGCAAACGTCACCGCGAAAAATGAGCCATGGGTACTCGCTTCCCAAGTGGACCAATGCTTCTTCATTACTGACCCGTGAAAGCCCAGTTGTGTTGTCGTGAGGAGAGGCAAAAGGAAGATCATCGGAATGGATGGAGTCGCCAATGAGCAAGACTTCGACATGTACGGCGACCCAAAGATGGAACATGACGACGATGATGAAGTGCCATACATCACAAGAAGAAGCAGCACCACCCTACCTAAAGGACGTCCGTTCAAGAGAAGAACTCCGTTTGCGAAAAAGAAGGGCAAGAAGATTGTGAAAAGATAGCTAGCTAAGATCGATTGTATTTAAATTGTAGTCTTCATTTCTTGATTGTATTTTGACATATGGAAATGATATTTCTTCTGTTCTAGTCCCCATTAATATTTATTTATGTTTATTCTGGTATTTATGTTTATTCTGGTATACCAATTTTTATTTATGTTTATTCTGGTATTGAATTTCTAACTCACAAAAAGTATTGAATTTGTTAATATTTTTTGAACTCATGAATATTTTTAAATTTCATGGGAACTTTTTGAATTCATGAATATTCTTTCAAATTTGATGATATTTTTTCATATTCATAAATGTTTTACCAATTCACAAATGAAGTCAACTAACAATCCAAAAAAAAGTTACTAATGGCGCACCAGGAGAAGGTGCGCCATTGCTATCAAGGTACTTATGGCGCACCCCTAGGAGGTGCGCCATTGGTATACCAACTTTTTGGCGACATTCCTCGAGAATTAGGTTATTTGGTCAACTTAGAGATCTTATTCCTTGACAATAACCAACTTTTTGACCAAACTTTTTTCCTATTTAGAGCGAACATGGCCCACAACAATGAGGCCGGCGGTTCGGGCAAGGCATTCTGGGAGCTGTCCCAGGAGATGGAGGAAGAACCTCACCGCTATGAGGACGCCACAGAAGACACCGATCCCGACTACACAACCCCTAGTGGCGTCGGGGATGACACCACTGATGGCGCCGCCGAGATGCCACCACTGATGATGGCAGCGCACGCACAGATGGCAGCCAACCGAAGAGGCAACGGAAGGACCGGCGCCTGAACGTGCTCAGCACCGTCAAGGAGGAATTTACTGAAGTGTCCTCCAGTGGGCATCCAACGGCGCCCAAAGAATTAGTCAAGTGGTATGCGGGACAGCTCGGGTGCATTCTCTGGAGCACCGTCTTGATCAACACCGAGAACCTAAGGCATCATGACCAAGGGAATTTGCGCAACCTCCTCTTCATGAAGCTGCACGAACGATACAAGTTCCCCGGTAACTTCGCAAACACACGCTTCTCAGGGAATAAAGTGAACACTGCCGCCCTCATGAAGATGAGCACGGCCCTGGCTACTTGGAGAGCCGCGGTGAAGAGAAGGATTGAAAAAGGTGATAGTTATGAGAAGATCAATGAGACAAATCCTTCGATCAGCGAAGCTGACTACCTGGAGTTCAAGATCAAGTGCGAGAGCAATGCAACCGCGGAATCAAGTCAGTGGGGGAAAGATATGCGGGACTTGAGCTTAGGGGTCCACAAACTCGGTCCCGGCGGTTACAGAGTGGCGGAACCTATATGGGACAAGGAGGACGCGGAGCGTGCCGAGCAAGGCCTACCGCCCCTCTTCGATAATTACCGTGACAAGCAGACCAGGAACTATGTCAGGGCCCGATACAAGATTGACCCGGTAACAAAGGATCTTACCACGGATCCGAAGACCAAGGCGCTTGAGCTTGTTCTAGTAAGGAATACCCCCCGCGTAATTAGCTCCATATGGTTACATTCTAATTAATCAAGCCAAATTTCTAAATGGTTCACGTTCCTTCCGCATGACACTGAAAGAAGTAGCGTGGGGTCATCTAAGAGCTCCCCTTGGGACACCACTTTAAATAGGGCGTTGAACGTAATGAAACACAAGGATAAGTGTGACAGCCTGGATTTTGGCCCTTTTCTTTTTCTTTTTGATTTATTGGTTTTTGCTCTGTTTTTCTTTTTGGAGTGGTTCTGTGGCCTTGTCACCTGGGAAATCATCCTATTTTTCCTTCCCAAGTGGCTCATCATTCTCAAAACCTTTCCAAGATCATGTCACTCCACTGCTTGTCCAAACCCTAATTTCTTTTTCTCAGGAATATTCCTTTTTCTATTAAAGGAATAACTCTGTCTGCCCTAGGTTGTGAAGCAACCTATATTTCTGTCACTCCCAAAAATTGCAAATAATTCTCATAAAATGCTTGGGTCATCTCTTTCTCAAATATGGAAAGATATTTCATTTGCCATGTACCTCATAATGCTCAATTACTGCATTTCCTATTCTGTCCTAGATGGCAGAATGTGAAGCAAGTGCCATTTATCTCTGCCCAATTGACCTCAAACTCCTTGGACACCTTTTCCTGTCCATATCATTGCCACCTGCCAAAATGCAACCTCATTTGCCTAGTAATTATTTAATTATCTTTTTCCAAATTTCCTCTCTTAGGGAAGTGGTTGTGAAGGAAGTACAAGCTAGGCATATCCAACTGAGTTGCCATTTTGCATGATCCCTCATATCATCATATAATAGCACTGCACCAAAGTAGAGATCATTCCATGCCTCCATGTGAGCTCACCTTCAATTCGTTGATTCTGCCCAAAATTTCAGTTTGTGAAGCAAGTATATTTTATCTTGCTCTATTATGGCTGCCAATTTTTCTAGGCCTTCTATTATCCGTATATCCTACCTCAACCCAGTTTGGGCATGTTTCATCAAGCCATTTTTACTCTAGAATTTTTGCAAGTTTCTGGTCAGTGGAAATGTTTGTGAAGTAACTACCATTTTGGTTTATCCAATTGGTATGAAACTTATACAGCATCTTTATATGATCAAATCATGAAGCCTTGCCAAACTTGAGCTCAAGTGGCCACACCATTTGAGTGCATCATCCAAATCTCATTCTTCTCCAAGTTACCTGGATGAAAGTCCTTCTTTACCTCAACCTCCCAGACAACTCCTTTGACCCCAATCAAGTCTCTGTGGATCAGCAGTGCTCGTCCAAGTTTACTGCAGTAAACTTCACAGCTTGATTACCGTTTGACCACAATTCCATTTATTACAATTCTACCGCAGTTGAAACCTATCTTGGAAGGACTTCACCACAGACAAGGTTTTCTGTTCTTCCGTGCCCTCCTTTTGTGTTGTCCCGCGGTGACCGCGCAGCTGGCATACAGTTTCACGCGCTCTATGCGCAGTGGCCGCGTCCAGGGCGCCGTTTCTGCTTCGTCCGCTTCCCCCTCGTCGTCTTAGCGCGCGTGAGCATGTGCATTGGCTTCAGCTCGTCGTCGCCGATCACCTGGACCCCGCTCCCCCTCCGGCAGCTTGCTCACCGACGCAAACCACCGTGCGCCACGAGAGCACAGTGCTCCGTTTGGCTCTGCTCGTCGCCGTCGTCATCCTCCCCGTGCTCCCTTGGTTGCCTCTACCCCGTGAGAGACTCCACTTTGGATCCCTCGTCGCCTGCCTCCAAGTTCATGCGCGCGGGCACGCGTCCGCGGCGACGCCAGCTCGCCTCCCTCGCCCCGCGGCTATATAAGCCCGTCCCGGGTGCGTTTCTCCTCACCAGCGACCTCTACCCACTCCCCCACGACTCCCTGATCACTTCCCCGAGCTCGAGTCGCCCTCCACGACCTCCATTGCCGCCATGGCCGCTTCAGGTCTCCTCCTCGATTGGCTCAAGCCAAAGCCCCTATCCTCATGCCTCCACCACTAGTAGACCCCACCACTCCGGCGTTCCTCCCCATCCCTTTAGCGAGTCGCCGGAGCTCCATTCGTCGCGATCCCCATCTCCGGTCGTAGCTCTCCTCCGCCACGGCCATGCACCTGCCTGCTCCAGTGGTCTTAGGCGAAAGTAAATGGTCCAGGAGAGTGCGGTTGGTCTCCCTGAGCACGCCGGTGTGCTGCACAGCTCGGGAGATGGCCGGAGCCGCCCAGGAGCCTCGCGAGAGGGCGCCGTTCCTCCCCTGCATCGCGCAGGCGCGAGGAAGGAGGAGTTGACTCGGGCCAGGCGGGCCCTGCCTCTTCCTCTGCCCCACCGGTCAGCATCCGGGCGTTGACCGTGCGTGCCAAGGTGGATAAGTGACGGGCCCACCCCACGGGACCCGCACGTCAGCGACCCCAAGCCCCGGCCCCGCCTCTGCTGACTAGGATAAGTGGAAGCGTATTCCACAGAATACGTCTTCCCTTCCCGAAAGCATACTTTGGCGCTGCTTCGACCCAGTTCACGTTTTCTCTGTCGGAAAGCGTATTCTGGCAAAAGGCGTGTTCTGTTTTTCCAACCAAGGGCCTGTTTGTGATGATTTTATTGCAGAAAGGTCCCTGGCAGAAAAACAACTATAACTTTTTGCTCGCAACTCCGTTTGAGGTGAATCCAAAGCCCACTTCTTCGTTTCATCGAGCCTGTTCTGATGGAACCATTTTAACCATGTTTTGACATTCTGAAAATGACCATTTTGCCCCTGATTTTATTCAGCCCCCTTCGAGAGAGTACGTTTTCCGGCGATCCTTTCGCGAGTTTCTCGCACTTTCTCCCGGTGATTTCTTCCACCCCAGGCAAGCCACACCCTCCATTTGCATCACTGTAATACAGTGACATGGTTTAATCTATTTGAACTGGTTTAAAATATTGCTTTAGCTACATGACTTTGTGCATGGCAATTTCTCAGAGTTGTATTTTGATCTTGTTATTGCCATGATGTTGCTTGGAGTTCTAGGACTTATATTTTGCAGCTTAGGTGGTTGACATGTTGCCATTGGATTATTATTGGCTTATGTTATGATTATTTTCATGGTGGTGTTGGATATGATATTTTTGGAGTATTACTTTGGATGTCATGCTGCCTTTGGATTATTAATGGTTAGTATGATTATCTTCATGATGATACATGTTATTATATTTTGGAGTATTACTTTGGATATCATGCTGCCTTTGGATTATTAGTGGTTAGTATGATTACTTTCTTGATGCTAGTTGATGTTATGTTGCTTGGAGTATTATTTTCAGAGATGATGTTTACTTGTGGATCTTAGTCGAATAGCTTTATTCTTGTTATTGGAGTAGTAGGATTAATGTTTTCGGATTCATCAGGACAGTTGTGTTGTGCTACCCTTGGAGTATTTTGAGATGATGAGATTATGTTTGGATTATTTGTTGGATATTGCTATGACTTGGATTATAGTTTGATAGTTCATATCGGAGTATCAGTCATTGCTATTATATTTTGGGGTTAAATTCCGTCATTAAGTTGGTCAGGTGCCGCCGAACCGGGCTTTTTCCAGTGCAACCACATTTGCCTTTTATGGGAAGGCCCTGTTGCGTTCTATTGTCATGCATCTCGCCGGTGCCTCCAACTAGGGAAGGTTATGGGTATGCGTACCCTGGCCCGGTAGGCGGACATAACCTTGTGTGCCCGTTGTTTTTATTATTTTGGATCCGGTCCCCGAGTGGGAGTGTTAACGAGTGGGAGTGTTTTGACCACGACGGTAGTCGGGGTATCTTTGGTAGCCACGGGGCCACCCAGGACCAGCCCGTTAGGGATTTGGGTCGGAGTGGCCGGGAGAGTGTCATGGCAGTAGATCGGTTTTGTCGGAACACCGTTGGTCCACCCGAATGGGAGTGCGAGGCCATGGGTTTTGTGGTGTGGGTACAGTGCGCTACCTCTGCAGAGTGTATTTAATCTATCGATAGTCGCGTCCGTACTAGGTCCCACCGTTCGATCAACACTCACATGACGGAATGACTTATAGGTGATTTATATGTTGATATGTTGAGCAGTATAGATTGGCAGGATGTTGATGATGATGTTGGAGACCAAGTATTGGTCGTGGTTGTGATCGCCGAAAAGATCACAGTTTGAGACCAAGTGTTGGTCATGGTAGTGATCGCCGGAAAGATCACAGTTTGGTTTTGATCACGAGGTGATCGAGATGGTATTTTGCTTGGCCGGTTAGCCAAGATAGATATAGTTATGGAGATCTGAGATGGTGATTTATCAGTATTGTATTAGTCCATCTCATGCTTAGTAGTTGTGTCATCATGGTTGTCGGTGTCAAAACCGGCGGATCTCGGGTAGGGGGTCCCAAACTGTGTGTCTAGGCGGATGGTAACAGGTGACAAGGGACACGATGTTTTTACCCAGGTTCCGGCCCTCTCGATGGAGGTAAAACCCTACTCCTACTTGATTAATATTGATGATATGGGTAGTACAAGAGTAGATCTACCACGAGAGCAACGAGGCTAAACCCTAGAAGCTAGCCTATGGTATGATTGTTGTTCTGTTGTTCTACGGACTAAAACCCTCCGGTTTATATAGACACCGGAGAGGGTTAGGGTTACACAGAGTCGGTTACAATGGTAGGAGATCTACATATCCGTATCGCCAAGCTTGCCTTCCACGCCATGGAAAGTCCCTTCCGGACACGGGACGGAGACTTCAATCTTGTATCTTCATAGTCTAGGAGTCCGGCTGAAGGTATAGTCCGGCTATCCGAACACCCCCTAATCCAGGACTCCCTCAGTAGCCCCTGAACAAGGCTTCAATGACGACGAGTCCAGCGCGCATATTGTCTTCGGACGTGGGTATTCTCATCAATACGGACGTGGGTAACCCAATCGTGCCCGTTGGCATGTTTTCTCAATTAAAGGCGAGTCCCAAGCGGTTACGGGGAAGGCCCTTGGTATTCAACCTCTTATAAAGAGACCAAGGCCTTACTCCTTTCTTTCAATCTCAAAAGAGTTCACCTTTCGCCCCGAGTTCCAACACCCAAGGCTCCAGATTTCACGCGCTTCGGATCTTCGACAATGTCCGGTTCCGACCTTCGAGGCCGATCGATGTCCTCCTCCGTTACAGAGGAGGATGTGCTAAGGCTGAGAGGCGCCAGGTTCTTGACCGGAAAAATCTCGCATAGGCTGCCTGCTCAAGGACAGGTCATTCCTACTCCCAAGCCTGGTCAGAGCGTGGTGTTCATGTCTCACTTCCGTCAGGGGCTAGGCTTCCAGACGGATCCCTTCGTGAGGGGGCTAATGTTTTATTATGGGCTGGAATTTCACGACTTAGCTCCGGAGTCCATCCTCCATATTTCCTCATTCATCGTCGTGTGTGAAGCTTTCCTCCGTGTTACTCCTCACTTCGGACTATGGCTCAAGACCTGCAAAGTGGAGCCGAAGATGATCGAGGGACGACACGCAGAGTGCGGAGGCGCTGTTATAAGCAAGAATGCCGATGCTCCATGGCCCGAGGGCTCTTTTCAAGAGGAGCTCGGCTTAAGGCAACGAGAGTGGTTCTATATCACCGCTCCCAGGGGCACCAAGTGGGCGACGCCACCTGCCTTTCGCTCGGGTCCCCCACCACAGCTAGCGTCATGGGTCAATAAAGGACTAGACTGGGGGCCATCCAAGGACGTGCCCTTGTTGCAGGGCCGCATCAGGGATCTCTTAGAACGAGACCTCAGCCTGGTCGAAGTGACGCAGGTCATGCTGATCCGCCGAATCCTGCCCGGCAAACGTCGCCCCCTTCGCCTGTGGGAGTTTAATCCGGAGGGACGGCGAGCTCTGCAGCATTTCATGGGCGCAACGCCCGCGGAGATGTATAAATTGTTCTTCGGATCACAAGCAATGTGTTCGGACTTGACCGAAGACGCAGGTCTGAGCTGCAACCGCCCGGATACTCAAGTAAGTAGCCTTGTGCCCGGACTCGCTATCCATATATTTTGTCATAAACTTGCCCCTAAAAGAGTTGTCCTTTAAACAGGAGTGGATAGCGAAAGCAAAGTTAATCAGGTGTCCGTCTCTCCTCCCCGAGACCACGCCGGATCCCATGCTAGTCAGGATGTTGAAGATTGTGCCTTTGGAGGAGAGCAAGGGAGGCGACAAGGAAACTACGGCCTCCTTGAAGGGGGCTGTTCGGAAGGGAGGAACTGAAAATTCCTCTCCCCAGGGGAAGAAGAGGACCGCCTCTAAAGACCCGGAGACCATGGCCTCAAAGGGGGGGGGGGGGAATCCTTGTCAAAGGGTCCTGCGCCGGGGGATACCTCGGCCGAATTATGCCCTCAAGGAGATCAGCCCTCCACCGAGCCGTAAGTAGAGAGAGGCTTTCTTTTTAAGAGATGAGAGAAATCCTTGCTTTATATCTGAGGGAAGTAACCGAAAATTTACCTTGTAGCTCAGACCTCAGCCCTTCTCAGCAGAGCCCGTCTTCGGGGGACCTTCTTCCGGAGATGATGGAGAGCGGAAAGCCTCCCCCTGCCGTACCGCCTAGCGAGGCGGGCGACCCTGAGGTATCGTCTTTTTGAGAACTGATGACAGTGAGTAATTCTCACTGCCTTTATATTAATAACGAAGGTTAGGGTGGGTTAGAGTGTCCATCACTGTACAAGTTACATGGTGGTGAGAGGGGGGGGGTTAGCTAGTCAATAAAACAGAAAATCAAAGCAAGTTGACTATCGAGAGAATGTAAGGGCCCCTGCTCCTGCTTTGTCCTATGAACTAGCATGGAAAAGTCCTTCTTAAATTTGTTCTTCCAGGAATCAAAAGAAGGCTGAATCCCTCTGAAGTGTTTGTCGTTTCTCTCCTTCCAGACCCCCCAAGCAGCAATTGTGAACACTTCAAGAAACATTGGCCTTGCCCATCTATTCTTGCCCTCATGCACCATTTTGATCCAGTCGGTGTCATCAACCCAGTGTATCCCCAGTGCATCCCAACACCTTCGACTAAATGGGCAAGCGAAGAAAAGATGAGCAACACCTTCCTCAGGCGGGTGGTCACAAAGGAGACAGGCATAATTGTCATTCTGGATCCTAAAGTGCCTTCTCCGAAGCATATTTCTGGTATTCAGTCTGTCAGCCAACAACAGCCACAAAAAGACTTTCCATTGCATCGTGCACTTGGTTTTCCATATCCATCCAAAGATCTCATCCGCTTGCACTTGGTTGAAGCAATGGGCATAAAACCTGGAAGCTCTAAAGTTTGTGTCTCCCCAAATACAACCCCACACGTTTCTGTCCTCAGACATTGAGATTTCGAGGGTCTCCGCCTGGATTTGAACTACCTCGTTTTTAGCCTCCAAGGATAGAGGCAAGTGGAACACTTCTCCCAGCCTTTCAGAGGACAGGAGATGTCTCACAGATACATCCGGGTTTCTAGCAAACGAGAAGGATCTCGGGTATCTGTTTTGCAGAGTATCTGTATTCCAATTATCCTTCCAGAACAGAACCGTATCACCATCAAATACCTCTGTTTTGGTGACCCCTCTGTATATATCAGATATTAACATGAGATCTCTCCACCAAAAGGATCCACATGGGTCGGAAGCATGTGGTATTTTATCCACATAGTAGGTATCCCAAATCAGCTTGACCCATGGAACATCATGCTTGTTATAGAACTTGTGGAGTTGCTTTAGCAGTAGCCCTTGATTTTGTGTCTTAAGGTCAATGATCCCCAGACCTCCTTTGTTTTTGGGTTTGCACACCATATCCCATGCTGCTAGGGAGCCACCCCTAACTCCATCATCTGACTTCCTCACCCAAAGACACGATCTACGAAGCTTGTCGAGGTGCTCAATGATTCGAGGGTTTATCTTAACAGAACACATGGCATAAACAGCCAGAGAAGTGACCACAGAGTTGAGCAGCGTAAGCTTGGAGCCATAGTCCAGTAGTGAGGCTGCAGCAGGCATCTTTCTCTGAACTGATGAAACCAGTGGCATCAAATCATTCGCACTCTGGCGCGTGGTACCCATGGGCAATCCTAGATACGTGAACGGCATGGTGCCAATGGTACAACCAAAGATTGAAGCAATTTCCCCTGCCAGTACCGAGTCAGTGTTGATTGGCACAAGAGTTGATTTGTGGAAGTTTATTTTCAGGCCCACTGACATCGCGTAGTCCACTAGGATGGATTTCAGAACTTGTGCCTGCGGTACAGAGGCCGGGAGCACAGCTATTGTGTCATCCGCATACTAGATCACAAGATAGTTGCTGTCGGAAGTGGGAAGAGGTAGCTGTAGTAGTCCATTCCAAGTGGCATCATTGATTGCTGACTGGAGAAGATCCGCTGCGAGAACAAAGATCAACGGGGACAAAGGATCTCCCTGACGAACCCCACAGAGGCAATCAAACTGTTTCCCAGGGGTTCCATTAAGTAACACCGAGGAGCTACCAGAAGCAAAGATGCATTTAATCCACCCCAACCATTTTTCATCAAAGCCCATGTGTCGCATGATCTCAATCATAGGTTCATGTTGGATGGTGTCGAAGGCCTTCGCGAAATCTAGTTTCAGGATGCAACAAGCTCTGCCCGACGACTGGCACTGGTGTAAGTATTCAAACGCCCATGCGAGGCAGTCCTGTATCGATCTTCCTTTCAGAAAGCCGTATTGGTTTCGGTGGATTATCTTGAGCACCAACTTTTGTAACCGATTAGCCAACAGTTTAGTTATCAGTTTCAGACAGCAGTTGAGCAACATGATGGGTCTGAAATCATTAGCTGTCTTCGGCGACTGGGTTTTTGGGATGAGTGTTATGAAACCCAAGTTCAGGCTTCGGAGATCAATGACACCATCATAGAAGTCGTTGCACAACCTATAGAAGTCGTGTTTGATAATGTGCCAGCACGATTTCAGAAAACACCCGTTGAAACCATCCGGGCCCGGTGCTCGATCCGATGGCATCTCTCTAACAACTCTGTCAATTTCCTCATTTGTGAAAGGCGTGGTTAGTTCCTCCAACCCTTCACCTTTTTAATGATTCTAGCTAGATCAAATTTCATGTCAAACTCCCCTTTCGTGCCCAATCTCTCCCTGTAGGTGTTGAACAACTCATTAGCTTTGCCCACGTGATCAGTTACTACCGAGCCATCTTGCAATTTCAACGAGGCTATGGAGTTCTTGCGGAATCGTTCTGAGGCCGTAGAGTGGAAGAATTTGGTATTGTCGCCTCCACAGGAGAACCATCTCACCGTGTACCTCTTTTTCCAGTATTCTCGTTTATATTGAAGGAGGGTAACTAGGTGGTTTTTGAGAATATCTCTGAAGTTTGCTTCCGGTACTATGAGGGCTCTTTTGTCTTCAATATTATCTAGTTCCAGAAGAGCCCAGTTGGAGTTATCAATACACAAGTTCAGCCGAGAGATGTGTTTACTCCAACATTTAAGAGCATATCTTAAATTGTTTAACTTCTTGCACAGGAGTTGGGCTGAGTTCCGTGCATAGCAGTGTTTATCCCAGGTGGAGCGCACAAGCTCATAAAATACCGGGTGAGAAATCCATAAGTTCTCAAACCTAAATATCTTACTCTTAGGGACCGAGGATTCAATCGAGATCATACAGGGGGTATGATCAGATGTAGGTTTGGGAAGGGGACCCACTATGGTGTTAGGATAGTTGGAAGTCCAATTGGAAGAGGTGAAGAACTAGTCGATTTGTTCGAGCAGTGGATCAGACTGCATATTGCTCCATGTGTATTGCCTGCCCTTAAGTGGTAATTCAACTAGAGCCTGAGAATGAATGAAATCATTAAACGTGAGCATATCATTAACATCCCCTCCCGACTTGTTACGATTATCAGGCGCTCTAATGTAATTGAAATCCCCACAGAGTAACCAGTCTTCGTTGTCAGGTATATCCAGATCAAACAGCCATGACATGAAGGTGGATCTGCCCGGTCCAGTGCAAGGTCCATAAACATTCACAAGCTTCCAGGACTTGCCAGTATGCACAGAAGTTAACTGAATGCCCAACGCAAAAAACTCAGAGCAAAACACACATCCAGAGAAAACAGAGCTATCCCATAGCACAATAAGACCACCAGAAGCCCCCTGGGATGGCACAACCTCAAACTTATCAAATTTCTTGGGACAGAAGAGTTTAACAAAAGCTAGATCAAAAGTAGCACGCTTAGTTTCTTGCAGACAAATAACTGAACATCCACTACTACTAATAGCATTGCGCAGCGCCAGGAGCTTCTTGTCGGAGTTAATCCCCCTGACATTCCAGCAGAGAACTTTCCACGCCTTAAGCTGCATCAGGATCACCAGCACCACTCTTCTGCGCACCTTGCTTAGCAAGTAGCTTGTCTGCACTCAACTGGCTCAGATGAACACCACACATATTAGTCCCAATGGACTGATACCGGCCACGGACTGCATCCATTGACTTGCTGTTGGTCCTGCGCTTGCTCATTGCCATTCCATGCCGCCTCATTAGCTGCCTGCTGAGCCTCCATCTCGTTGATCCGAGCTTGTTGCATGATCGTATAGTACGGCAGATTGTACGGGTCTGGAGATGCATTCAGAAGAGGCGGAGCATCCTCTGTTCCTTGCAGGCCCGGTACAGTATCCCTGCCATTCAGAACATACACTGGGACAGACCAAGATCGACCCAATCCCGGAAGCAAGCCAACTTTGGTGACAAGCAAGCTATGGGGGACTTCCGCAATATCCTTAATGTGACACTTAACAAGAACCCTAGCTTTATTCTCGTTCGGCCTTGGCCACGCCAACAGCTTTCCGAAGCGAGAAACCGCCTTGTGAACATATTGTTCCGTCATGTAGTCCATGGGGAAGGCAAGCATCAAGATCCAGACCTCATATTGGAAAGCAGGCATTCTCATATTGATCCCTTCATCATGAGGGATTAAAGTGAAATAAGAGTCATTAGTTAGAGCATGCGGCCCCTCTCTAATGGCGCCATCTCTACTCTGAACATCAACAAAAGCAACACAGCCAACTGCTATCGGATAGACAAACTCATCTTCAATATGATACTCAAGATCCTCTCGCAAGATCCAACAGATTTCCTCTAACCAATACCTTTTCTGATGAGCTGGAATAGGGGGAGTGATCTCAATCAGAGCGTACCTCGCATGGTTAAGCGACGCCTCATCCACCACCATGGTGCTTCTCTGCAGGCGATGATCTGGCCCCCGCTCAATGTGTGATCCGATGGGGGTGAAGGCAAACGGGCTGAGCAGGAAGTTCGCCATGGCGGCACCACGAGGGTTTTTCGAAGGCTCCGAACTTGGAACAGGGGAGGGCGAGGCAGGAGCAAAGGAGGAAGAGGAGGAAACTAGGAGGATTGCGTCTGATTGGCCCCCCCGGCCGGTGGAATTGACAGCTGCAATGAGGGGGGGGGGGGAGTCGGAGCGATGAGCAATGGGAAGAAGCCACGTCGGAACTACATGGGATTTTCTGTTTCACTTGCCATAACAAACCCTGAGAGTTACCGTGTATATCCCACCGACTCGGGTAGTTAATATCTTTCCGTTCCACTAAAGCAGGCATGGACATTTTGAAGCTTTTGGGCCGCCAGTAGTAGGCTGGCCCATTCCAACCCCCTCGGCAATTAGGGTGGCCCAATAAGTTACACGAGTTGCATCTCTGAAGGCCGGGGCATCTATGATAAAATGGTCAGTGCGATTGCACGCGACGCACGTTTGTAGCTGACGGCCCAACATGCATGGTACTACCCTTTCATGCAGGTTATTAGAACACAAACATTGATCGATAAGGCGTATACAACGTTGACAAAAGATACCTGGGCAGTCCGGTGCAAGATGACCATGACGAGAGCAGCTGGCGCATTTGAGTAAACGCGAGTCAATATATTCTTACGTTGGCACATATAGGATCTGGACCATAGAGGAGACTTCGTCATTAGAATAACCCGCTTGCCATCCATCCATTATATGGTATAACTTTTCATTGGAAATGGACTGCCAATATAATTCTCGAAAACGAGATCCCATGAAAGAAGGCCTGACATGCGCATTATCCTTTCCAGAACAAACAAACTTTCCAAACCGGATATTGAGCTCTTGATCCGCAATCACCGGAAAATTGAACTTCCCAAAAAAGATTCCGGCGGCGACCGACGGCCGTTGAAACACCGGCGAGGAAATTTGTAATTCACCATGCAAAGGTGCCGAGAATTGAGCATCCAACTTCATCTGATCAAATTTGCTCTATTGAACCTGGAGCCATTTGGATTTGACAGCCATGGAACGAGAGCCCACCTCAGGAAGAAAACTATCCGCATGCCAGCCATTTCCAATGTGATCATTACGAGGATCAGGGATTCCACGAAAAAGATGAAAGTGAAAAATAAAGTCTGGCCAAATCCGATCCTTAAGCCCATAGATAAAATGACCCACACGATTTGAGGCTACGGAGAACCGAAAACGGCGATCACTTAGTTGCAAGACCCTAAACCCCGATCCGAGGCCACCGATGCAAGATTGGAGCGCGAGAGCCACAGATTCCTCTGTCAACTTGAAGGATGCCGACGAGAAAGAAACAACTAGGAAGAACTCTTTAGTGGATCCAGGGTTGGCCCGAGAGAAGTGCACCATGGATCCAAACTTGGCACGTACCAGAGATTCAATCGCCAGACCTGGAGAGAATTTCCAACGGAGGAGACTCTCCATGGGATGTTGGTGGATGCCACGACCGGAGTGGACCATGGCAGGGGAGGGTGGCCGCCGGGGCCGGGGTGGCCACCGGCGGGAGTCGCCTAGGGGATTCGCCTAGGGGAAGGATCGTCACGGAGGGTTTCTCCGAATGCGGCAGGGCCGGAAGATAGTCATATGGGCCCCCAAAGCCCTCCGCGTCCGGCCTTTGAAAAGGGCCATCAGACGAGTGCGGCACCGTCCGGTGCGCGGTCGGAGGGGCTGAAGGATTTGGTAGGGCGAGCGTCTATCTCAGAGGAGCACCGTGCATTGATGGGTACGGTGATTGAGAGGATTTCATCCACGGAGAGCGGATTGCATGAGGCCGTCAGGAGTTTACTCACAGGTTTTGAGGTATGTGAAATAATGTACCCTTTCTTGACAGTTGCGCGTAAAGGAGATGCGCCCTGTATAGATAGTAGCCCCTGAGACTCTGTGCGTTGTCAAAAGTGACGGCACGCAGAGGATGGTAATCCCAGGTCTAATATACCGCCTTCATACGTAGGTGGCGAAGTGTCCGGAGGCCAGCCGAACTGATGAATTTGCCGAGCTAAAGCGGCATCTTGACGTGGCAGATGCCGACATCGCGCTTGTAAACAAGCGGCTTGACGAGGCACAAGGTATGTAATTCCTCCGGTGGCATCTGGTAAAAGGAGCTTTATGCCAATATCTTACAATGTGTGTGCTTGATGCAGGCGGTGATGCTGCCATGGAGAATCTTCGGGCGGAACTTGCCCGAGCCAAGGAGCAAGCCAGAAAAAGTGATGCGGCTGCCGAAAAGGCAATTGAAGAGCTGAAAGCCGAACAGGCTGCTCACTGCCGAAGCAAGAAGGAAATGGCCGAGATGGCCGTGAAGTTGAAGAGCGCTGCTGACCATTCCAAGCTTCTTGAAAGAGAAGACCGGGTGGAACAAACGGACCTGGAGAAGGCCGTTGCCGATGCCAAGGATGCTTGCTCTTCGATGAGAGCTATGAAGGAGGAGCTGCGTCAGCCGGAGAGATCGTAGATGGAAAGCCCTTTATGCTGCGGAGGAAGTTCTGCGATCCTAAACATGCTCCGTTTAACCGGATGTGGAGTGCGGCAGACACCTATCTGGATTTGGCAGCGAGTGCTGCAGATGCGACCGAACACTTTCGAGATCAAGAAGATCGCGAAGTGGAAAAGCTCTTCTAGTCGCAGTTCCACAATCCAGAGCGTCCACTGTCAGTAGCCGATCGTCTGGCCGAATGGGGCGAGCTGAATAGGTTGTCCGGACTCGCCATGAAGTGTGTCATGAGTCATCTGTGGCCGGGGAGGCTAGAGCCGAAAAGTTATTTCAACTTGGTGCAGCAGTTCCTTGGTGCGGTGCCGCATATGAATGCGATGAAGAGGTCAGCGTGCATAGAGGGTGCACGGATGGCTCTTGCCCGTGTCAAGACATACTGGTCGGAGATGGAGACCACCGCTGTTGCATCCCGAGATTCGGACGAAAGCCGAGTACCTGTCGAGCACTATTTTCGGGAAGTTCTTCAAGGCGCTCGTGTAATAGAGACGCAGTGCTCGAAGGATGCTATGTTCGAATAGCATATGTTATTGTAAAACAATGTTTGGATAAATTGTAGAAGCTTTTTATACTTGTGTCTTCAAGTATTATAACACCTCCTGTACAACCGTTTAAGATATATGTATATATAGTCTAAAAGATGGCAGCCGTCGGCTTCAGCCCCCATGCAAATAATGCGGGGGTGTTCGCAGAAGGCGCATTTTCACACTTAATCCGACGTCTTGGTCCTACAAAGGAGGTGATAGCGCAGCGAACTAGGCAATCGGACTATGATGCTTTATCACTTTCACTTAGCCATAGGAGTTTGACAGTGAGGCTACTTATATAGCCCCTGGTGGCATCTGCGCTTGCCCGAACTCGGGGCGCGTATGTGTCTGGCCGGGAAACGGCCCTTCGTTAATGCGGAGGAATCCTAAAGATTCCGATAAGTCATTGAGTGGTTGACCAGTCTCACGCTATATCATGACAGTCAGTTTTCGGCTTTCTCTACTGAGGTGCTCGCCTGGCCGAACCGGGGCACAATCGCAGTAGTTCTCCTGGTGCCGCCTTAGCCGATAGAGCGGAACGTAAGGCAGCAAAACACAGGAGCTGGGCAACCCAACATTTGACCAAATACATGATTCGGAGCTGATGCATATAAGGCCAAACTCGCGACGCCGAACACTCCCTAAGGTATTCGGTCTTTATGAGGGCGGGCGAGACAACGCCCTTTGTTATAAGCCCCTAGTGTCCAGGTACGCGCAAAATTCTGACGTGGCCACATGCCAAGACGCCAGCCTCCTCCTTGGTTATACCAAAAAACCAGGGGATGTGTATCAACAAGAGACAGTAAAAAAGGTTTACGCAAGGTCTTAATCTGAAAAGAATCCTTGGAACGGGTCCCTGCTGCACGTCTGCGCATGTGTCTCTGTTGTGCCGTATCATGGACGGGCGCAGCACGGTGTTCATCTGTAAAAGAGAGGAACTTAGTTGAAGAAGGGTCGTGCCAAATAGAAGTTATACAAAATAAAGAAAGTATAAATTGAAATGGGTAAGACTGAGCATGATTGTCTCTTGCTTTATATGCGCGGAGCCCCTAGTATAGGGGTATACGGCTATTAAGCCTTTGCCAATTATATGTTTGTGCTGGACTCGTCTAGCCGCGTCCGTGGTCTTAATGACCTGTTTAGATGTTTTGGCTGGTGAAGCCGTTTTATTGTGGGGCTATTAAGGCAGCCGCACAGTCTTCCGTGCTGGAGGTGCACTCAATGTTTTCCCTTTAATGAGATGATGCCTCGTGGGCCGGGCATCTTGAGCGTAAGAGACGCATAATGCGGTATTGCATTAAAGCGGGCGAAAGCCTCGCATCCCAGTAGTGCTTGATAGATGCTTGAGAATGGGGCGATGTGGAAGGTTAGCCTTTCGCGACGGAAGCTGTCGGGGGAGCCAAACATAACTTCTATCCGGAGAGAGCCCGTGCAGTGGGCAACTGGGCCTGGCGTTACTCCTTGAAAGGAAGTGTTGCCATGGTGAATTTTTCTTGGGTCAATCCCCATGTGGCGGGTTGTGTCTTGATATAACAGGTTTAGACCACTGCCGCCATCCATCAGGACATTTGTAAAGTGGAGTCCAGCGATTATTGGATCTAATACCAAGGTAGTCCAGCCTGCGTTCCGGATACTTCTAGAGTAATCCTGATGGTGAAAGGTGATCGGTTTTAACAACCAGTGGCGAGACTCCTTTGAGATAGGCCGTATGTCGCGTATCTCTATGGGCGTCGCTCGTTTTGTCACGTGGAGTAAGTTTACTGTTTTGACTCCTTGTGGAAAATTCTTTTGTTTCCTGGTGCTCTGGTTGTGGGGTTCGTCATCGTCCTCACTTGATGTGTCGTGCTCCTTGTGTTCGGCGTTGAGTTTGCCGGATTGCTTGAAGACCCAACAATCTCTGTGGGTATGGTTTGCAAGCTTCCCGGGAGTACTGTGTATTTGACATATCCTGTCCAAGATTTTGTTTAGGTTGGATAGCTCGTCCCTGTTATCCTAGAGGGGCGTCTTTTTCTGACTATGCCGCGAGCTTTTGAATCCGGCATTGACTGCTGTGCTCTTTGGGCTGCTTCCCTTATTCCCGCGCTGGTCCTTGCTACGTCGGGGTTTTTCGTTTCCATCTCTAACTTCGGATGTACTTGGGTCGCTGGTGCTACATCTTGCCAACCAGCTGTCCTCTCCTGCGCAAAAGCGGGTCATGAGGCTTGTTAATGCGGCCATTGTTCTTGGCTTTTCATGGCCGAGGTGTCTGGCGAGCCATTCGTCTCGAACGTTATGTTTAAAAGCTGCTAAGGCTTCGGCGTCCGGGCAGTTGACTATCTGATTCTTTTTAGTAAGGAATCGGTTCCAGAATTTTTGGGCTGACTCTCCGGGCTGTTGAGTTATGTGACTTAGATCATCTGCATCCGGTGGGCGGACATAGGTCCCTTGAAAATTTGCCCGGAAAGCATCCTCGAGCTCTTCCCAACTTCCAATGGTGTTTTCGGGAAGGCTTTTGAGCCAGTGCCGAGCTGGCCCTTTAATCTTAAGGGGTAAGTATTTTATGGCGTGGAGGTCATCTCCTCTGGCCATGTGTATGTGGAGGATGTAATCCTCAATCCAGACTCCAGGGTCTATTGTTCCGTCGTACACCTCTATGCTTATGGGCTTGAATCCGGCTGGAAATTCATGGTCCAGAACCTCATCGGTGAAACATAGGGGGTGTGCGGCTCCCCTGTATTTGGGTGTGCCGTGATGTTCGGATATTGGTTGTGTTGCATTGCTTACGAGAGCTTGCTTTCTTGGCCCATAGATAGATCTAGCTGGGCCATCTTTTTGATGTGAATCCTTGAGTGGATCGCGTGCCGGCTTGTGTGCGGCGCCGCTTGCATCTTTATGCTGGCCATGGGGTCGTCTATCTGACTGGCTGGCTTTCTTATTTTTTGATTGTGGGGGCTCTACGGCCTCCTCGTCAAATTCAGGCAGTAGCTTTCGCTTAGGATAGCTTTTGGTGTGGCGACTGCCGCCGTATTTGTCTGTGGTGTTGAGTACTTTGCTCCATCTGATTCTGAGTGCATCTTCCGCAGTTTTGAGCTTCCATTTCTGCTTTTTCAGGCTATGCGCAGTGGCAACGAGCCTTTTGTGGAGGTTCTTCTGCTCCATGAGCTTGTCCGGCGTAAGGTCATCCGGAATACTGTTTTCGCCGGTGACGGGTTGTTTGTTTTGTTTATCCAAGTTGCCCTGTTCGGGCGTTTTCTTGAGGGCGTGTTCATCATTCGCCGGCTCGTCCTGCTCTATGGATGGGTATGTGTGGCTGCTGTTTCTGTTGAGGCAGGACTTGGGGCGGCGCTTACATCGCCGCTTTGATTGCTTTTCGAGTGAATGATCTCTCGTTGCATCCCTGTGTTCCTCGTCGTCACTTCCTTTAGGTGTATCCACCATGTATACGTCATGAGATGAGGTGGCTGTCCAATGCCCTATAGGCGTTGGTTCATGTTTGTCTCCTACATCATCGTCCATACCGTCGATGTCTTCGGAGTCAAAGTTGAGCACGTCGGTTAAATCATCGACAGTGGCTACAAAGTGGGTGGTGGGTGGGCTTTGAATTTCTTCATCGTCCGTATCCCAACCTTGCTGACCGCAGTCTGGCCAGGGCTCTCCTGATAAAGAGAGACACTTTAGTTATTTCAGAATATCGCCGAAGGGCGAGTGTTGAAAGATGTCTGCGGCGGTGAACTCCAAGATCGGCACCCAATCAGATTCGATTGGCAGGGGCGCGGAGGGCTTGGAGTCCGGAGAGGAGTCCGGCTCCTTGGAGTCACGGGCTTCACAAAGGACAGGGCTGGTGTTCGGCTCGATCGCCGTAGAGATTGCAGCTCCCGAGGCGGTGTCCAACCACCCGTCCTCGATCGGTGCGATCAGCTCCGAACTAAGGGCCGGGGCCGGTGCAGAGCACTGTTCGGTGGCAGAGCTAAATCATGCCCTTCGTGACAGTGCGGCGCGCTTAGCTGTGGCTCGAATCCATCGAAGATCAAGTCTCCGCGGATATCAGCCGTGTAATTCAGACATCCAAATCTGACCTGATGGCCAGGGGCGTAGCTTTCGATCTGCTCCAGATGGCCAAGCAAATTGGCCCCAGTGCAAAGCCGCCGAATACGAAGATCTGTCCGGGGAGGAAAGTCTCACCCTGGACCGTATCGCTGCTGATGATCGGAGAAGCCATCAGACCTAAAAGTGACGACACATAGGAACTCTCAATGAAAGCACCAATGTCGGTGTCAAAACCGGCGGATCTCGGGTATGGGGTCCCGAACTGTGCGTCTAGGCGGATGGTAATAGGAGACAAGGGACACGATATTTTTACCCAGGTTCGGGCCCTCTCGATGGAGGTAAAACCCTACTCCTGCTTGATTAATATTGATGATATGGGTAGTACAAGAGTAGATCTACCACGAGATCAAGGAGGCTAAACCCTAGAAGCTAGCCTATGGTATGATTGTTGTTCTGTTGTTCTACGGACTAAAACCCTCCGGTTTATATAGACACCGGAGAGGGTTAGGGTTACAGAGAGTCGGTTACAATGGTAGGAGATCTACATATGCGTATCACCAAGCTTGCCTTCCACGCCAGGGAAAGTCCCTTCCGGACATGGGACGAAGTCTTCAATCTTGTATCTTCATAGTCTAGGAGTCCGGCTGAAGGTATAGTTCGGCTATCCGAACACCCCCTAATCCAGGACTCCCTCAATAGTAGTTGTTAATTAATGAACCTGTTAATGCTATGTTATTGTCTTGCCTTGATGTTTATGGTTGTTGTGAGCTTGCAAGTACATTCAATGTACTGACCTGGCATGTCATGCCAGATTGCAGGTGATGCCGTGATTGCTTGATTGCTTGTCGTGGTTTCCGTTCGTGCAAGCTAGATCGTGTCCCAGCCAGAGTCCCTGCGGAGTGGAGTTCACCACCTTCGTCGTTGTTCCGCTGCTAGAAGTTTTCCGCTGCTATGAGATGTTCTGCTGCTAGCATAGAGCAAGTGTAGTATCGCAGGCGTAGTGTCGCCATGCTGATGTGATCATTGTAACATCAGACCCGTGTAATTATTATTCTTGTAATGACAGCTGATTTTTCTATGTCAAGCAGTGCCGTATTCTAGAGACTTCTCCTCGATCTCTGGGCTGGATTACGGGGCGTTCCGGTTTCCCTGAGCCGGGGTGACACAGGCTTGGTATCAGAGCAGGTCGGCTATAGGATGCCCTAGTCAGCGCGAGCGGTAGAAACCGGTAGAAATCGGTAGTTTAGCGGTGGTCTTGTTTGTCGCATTTGGTTGCTGCATTTGTTTGTTGCATAGCATGCATGTAGCCTTATGAGTGTAGATGGCATCGGTCCGGATCCACTACAGCTCAGCTCCTGCATTTCTTCCAGTTTCATTTCTTGCTCATTCTTCGGGTTTGGCGTCATTTCTGTCCCAGCAGAGTGATGCCAAGTGATCCTCACACTGTTTGCAAAAATGGTGCTCAAGTATCGCGTCGAATTATTTCCTTCAGCCTCACCTTTTGTTTCAGTGGTAGACATGCTTCTATCACGGATCGTCCTTTTGCTTGTCATTTTCGCAAACCTTAATAATCGTAGTTATCAAGAAAGGGCAGTGTCAGCAACCTCAGTTTTTCCCCGCTATCCTATTTCTTGGACGAGTACGGATCTTTTTCCGTCCGCTTGATAATAATGTGGTTGCGACCTTCGTGTTCCGCTACATGATTACCGAGTGTGTCCATGCCTCCGAGCTAGTCCAGGTTGCTACCTGGCTAAGCTAGCACTTGGTGTAGCGCTGTTTACACCAATTCTTCCACACATTTATTCGTTCTCGTGCACAACATCACAGAATGCAAGATCGTAGAGCCGGAGATCCCGCGAGAATTGTGTGCTTAAGTAGGCATGCATATTGTGTGACTAGCAGTAATATGTGACATTGATTGTGTGTGAATTGATTGTTTTTGTGTGTTTTTATTTAGTTGAGTTTTCTTTTGCTTCTTTCGTTTTGGGCCCCGGTGTTACATTATTTTCCCCTATAAAGAGTTGCTCATCAACTGACACCAGACTCGAAGAAGTAATAAGTATTTCAAATATTTGGAAGAAGCTCAGCTAAACATTATGGCCTTCTCAGTCAACCGCATGATATAAGGAATATCTGCTCAGAATGCCAATTGTGTCTTGGATTGATTATCCGCATCAATTCTACAACAGCAATGATCCAGCCAGCAAAAAGACAAGTGAGATGCATGACCAACGGTATATTTTTCCGTCAAAGGTGTGGATCATAGGCAAAGTTTTGGCTCACCAATAAATGGTACTTGAAATATGTTATACTCCAAGAGAAAGTCAGGATGTGATTGATACGTCTCCAACGTATCTATAATTTTTGATTGCTCCATGCTACTTTATCTACTGTTTTGGACTATATTGGGCTTTATTTTCCACTTTTATATTATTTTTGGGACTGACCTATTAATCGGAGGCCCAACCCAGAATTGTTGTTTTTTTGCCTATTTCAGTATTTCGAGGAAACAAAATATCAAATGGAGTCCAAACGGAATGAAACCTTCGGGAACGTGATCTTCTCACCAAACATGATCCAGGAGACTTGGACCCTACTCCAAGAAGTTTCCAGGGAGGTCACGAGGGTGGAGGGCGCGCCCCACTAGGCACGCCCCCTGCCTCGTGGGCCCCTTGGGGCTCCACCGACATGCTCCTTCCTCCTATATATACCTACGTACCCCCATTAGACCAGAGACGGAGCCACAAACCTAATTCCACCACCGCAACTTCCTGTATCCACGAGATCCCATCTTGGGGCCTCTTCCGGAGCTCCGCCGGAGAGGGCATCCATCACGGAGGGCTTCTACATCAACACCATAGCCCTTCCGATGAAGTGTGAGTAGTTTACTTCAGACCTTCGGGTCCATAGCTAGTAGCTAGATGGCTTCTTCTCTCTTTTTGGATCTCAATACAATGTTCTCCCCCTCTCTCGTGGAGATCTATTCGATGTAATCTTCTTTTTGCGGTGTGTTTGTTGAGACCGATGAATTGTGGGTTTATGATCCAACTTATCTATGAATAATATTTGAATCTTCTCTGAATTCTTTTATGTATGATTGAGTTATCTTTGCAAGTCGCTTCGAATTATCCGTTTGGTTTGGCCAACTAGATTGGTAGTTCTTGCAATGGGAGAAGTGTTTAGCTTTGGATTCAATCTTGCGGTGTCCTTACCCAGTGACAGAAAGAGTTGCAAGGCATGTATTGTATTGTTGCCATCGAGGATAACAAG
The DNA here is from genome assembly GCA_032464435.1 of Aegilops umbellulata. Classification (NCBI taxonomy): domain Eukaryota; kingdom Viridiplantae; phylum Streptophyta; class Magnoliopsida; order Poales; family Poaceae; genus Aegilops; species Aegilops umbellulata. The sequence goes on from CP136059.1 coordinate 348,212,742, forward strand.
ATGGGGTATTTATCATATTGCATGAATTTATTCCTCTACATCATGTCATCTTGCTTAAGGCGTTACTCTGTTTTTAACTTAATACTCTAGATGCATGCTGGATAGCGGTCGATGAGTGGAGTAATAGTAGTAGATGCAGGCAGGAGTCGGTCTACTTGTCACGGACGTGATGCCTATATACATGATCATACCTAGATAACCTCATAACTATGCTCAATTCTATCAATTGCTCAACAGTAATTTGTTCACCCACCGTAGAGTATCTATGCTCTTGAGAGAAGCCACTAGTGAAACCTATGGCCCCCGGGTCTATTCTCATCATATCAATCTCCATTAGTTTATTTTACTTGTTTTGCTTTTACTTTTCACTTTGCATCTTTATACTAAAAATACCAAAAATATTATCTCTATCAGATCTCACTCTCGTAAGTGACCTGAAGGGATTGACAACCCCTAAGCGTTGGTTGCGAGTTGCTACCGTTTTGTGCAGGTACGAGGGACTTGCGCGTGACCTCCTACTGGATTGATACCTTGGTTCTCAAAAACTGAGGGAAATACTTAAGCTACTGTGCTGCATCACCCCCTCCTCTTCGGGGAAAACCAACGCTAGCTCGAGACGTAGCAAGAAGGATTTCTGGCGCCGTTGCCGGGGAGGCCTACGCAAAAGTCAACATACCAAGTACCCATCACAATCTCTATCTCTTGCATTACATTATTTGCCATTTGCCTCTCGTTTTCCTCTCCCCCACTTCACCCTTTCCGTTTTATTCGCCCTCTCTTTCCCAATCTCCTCCTCTTTTTCCCTTTGCCTTTTGTTTGCTCGTGTGTTAGTTTGCTTGCTTCTCGTGATGGCCCAAGATGCTACCAAATTGTGTGACTTCACCAATACCAATATCAATGATTTCCTTAGCACTCCGATTGCTCCTCTTGCCAATACTGAATCTTGTGAAATCAATACTACTTTGTTGAATCTTGTTATGAAAGATCAATTCGCCGGCCTTCCTAGTGAAGATGCCGCTACTCATCTAAATGGCTTTGTTGATTTATGTGATATGTAAAAGAAAAAGGATGTAGATAATGATGTCATTAAATTGAAGCTATTTCCTTTTTCACTTAGAGATCGTGCTAAAGCGTGGTTTTCATCTTTGCCTAAAAATAGTATTGATTCTTGGAACAAGTGCAAAGATGCTTTTATATCTAAGTATTTTCCTCCCGCTAAGATTATCTCTCTTAGGAACGATATTATGAATTTTAAGCAACTTGATCATGAACATGTTGCACAAGCTTGGGAGAGAATGAAATTAATGCTACGTAATTGTCCTACTCATTGTTTGAACTTATGGATGATTATACAAAAATTTTATGCTGGATTGAATTTTGCTTCTAGAAATCTTTTAGATTCGGCCGCAGGAGGCACTTTTATGGAAATCACTTTAGGAGATGCTACTAAACTCCTAGATAATATTATGGTCAATTATTCTCAATGGCATACTGAAAGATCTACTAATAAAAAAGTGCATGCTATAGAAGAAATCAACGTTTTGAGTGAAAAGATGGATGCACTTAGGAATTTATTTGTTAAGAGTGTTTCTTATGATCCCAATAATATGCATTTATCTACTTTGCTTGAGAATAATAATGAATCTATGGATGTGAATTTTGTTGGTAGGAATAGTTTTGGTAACAACGCGTATAGAGGGAATTTTAATTCTAGGCCTTATCCTAGTAATCCTTCTAATAATTATGGAAATTCCTACAACAACTCTTATGGAAATTTTAATAAGATGCCCTCTGAATTTGAGAGTAGTGTCAAAGAGTTTATGAATTCGCAAAAGAATTTCAATGCTTTGCTTGAAGAGAAATTGAGTCGGGTGGTTGGTGCGACATATGCCAACGGGTGGCTTATCTGTGTGGGAGCCAGTAAGACGTCGCCGGTGCCTGGAAGCAGGATGAGGCGAAGACATGCACGCCGACGAATCTTACCCAGCTTCGGGGCTCTCCGTGGAGATAACACCCCTACTGCTGCTCTGCGGGGTCTCCGCATGATCACTCAGTGAACAGGTAACTACAAAGCGCTCCTTGAGCTGTTTGGCGAGAGGAAGAAGAAGGGCAAGGCTAGCTCTACTCCTCTCTCTATGTATGTGATAACCTAGATGAGATCAACCCTTTGCATGGGTGCCCCGGGGGGTTTATATAGGCCTACCCCTAGGGGTACAATGGTAATCCGGCTGGGAGCGGGTCCCAGCCGTCAGCGTCTACGCTCGCCGGCTTCTGCGCCGGCTGCTGGGGCCCGCCGGCTGGTGGGCCCCGCCGGCTACTGGCATCTTGGCCGACAGGCAGGCCCTACTACCTAGGGCCCTGTCAGCGGCCGATTACTGTTGCCTCAATCCTGATGATGAGGGCTTTATCGAGGTAAGCGTGGCTACAGTACCGCCGTCTGGCGGGCGATCACTGTAGCCTCACGTCGTCTTGTCTTCTTAATGGGGCGCCTCCTTCGAGGGAAGGAGCAAGCCGACTTTGGGGAAGCCGGCCACGTCTTGGCCGACTAGGGGAGGCCTGGCCGCCTTCGGGTGTCTCTCTGCCCAGAGGGGCCCACCGCCCGCGGGCTGCGCTGACAGCCCGCCGCGGATGGCGCCATAGGCATCATGGCAACAGTGCCGCGACGGACGGGACAGGGCTACCCCGTACGGCGCACTGTGCCAGGCGTGCTCTGGGTTTCGGGGGTGGCAGGCTTCATTGTAGCCACGCCCCATCCCATTGCCATTATGTGGTTGCGGACCTCGAGGGTACGATCTTGATCGTGCGATGGGAGCCGGCTTCTTGGAGTCGGCCTTCTCGAGGCCGGCTTCTCGGAGCCGGTCCTCCCGCGGCTTTCTTCGTGAAGGTGGAGGCCGGGCCGCCTCCCGATAGTCGGCCTGAGAGGCGGTCGGCAGAGGGAAGGCGGCCCAACGTCTTGGTTCCTTGGAGGCCAGATTGGCTTGTAATTCTTTCTGAAGTGCCAAAGGGAGCCGGCTAGGATACTCGTGGTCATTTACCCCGACAGTAGCCCCCGAAGCTGGTCGCGCTTCGAGGTCGGCAAGGGGAACGAGAAGCTCGGTCAGCTTCCCATCTTGAGGAGCCAGCAGCTAGGAGCCAACTCGGCTTAAGCACGCCGCCTTGGAGGGGCGCCGTGGTCTCGTCAACGGGAAAGTGGGCCAACTCGCGCGCTGACCGCGCGCCTCCCCGCGTGTCACGTGGCAGGAAAGGCCTGCCATGGCGCGTGCGCGACGGGACGGCGCCGCAGGCCCGGGCCCGCCATGCCTGGCCCCGGCCCAGGCGCGGATCTTCTGCGGCCCAGGGTGGACGGTTTGCCTTCCCTCGATGGTTTCACCACGCCGTCAAGGCGCAATAATAGCGGGACGTGGGGGAGTTGGCGCAGTTAATCCCACGTGCCCCACACCACGCCTCCTCGGCTCCGCCGCGAGAGCCTTTAAGTAGGGGGAGGAGAGGGAGAGGCAGTGGCTCGCACGCTCTCCCTCGCTCCACCCTCCCTCGTCTTCTTTCTTCTCTTTCTCTCCGCCGCCGCAGCACTTCTTCGCCGCGCCGCTCCGCCGCCACCGCGCCTTGCTTCTTGCCGCGCCTTGCTCCAATGGCGCTGTCAAGCTCGTGGGACGGCTCCAACGTCCTCGACCAGCACGTCGAGTTCCTCCGCCGGACGCGGCGTCTGCCCGGCGAGAACTACGTATGGGTCCGCTGCGCGCCGGAGGCGGAGATTTCGCCGGCGCCGGAGGAGGGCGAGCGGGTGATTTTCCGCTCGCACTGCATACGCGGCTTCGGCCTCCCGGCGAGCGGATTCCTCCGCTCGTTCCTCGAGTTTTATCATCGCCAGCCGCATCACCTCACCCCCAACGCCGTGATGCTGCTGTCGGCCTTCGTCACCCTCTGCGAGGGTTTCCTTGGCGTCCTCCCCACCATAGAGCTCTGGAGGGAGTTCTTCCAGAGCAAGCTCGGCACCGTCGTCGCCGGCGTGCCCGCCCCCTGCGGGGCCTACATCGCCATGAGGCGGACAGGTGAGGTCAATCCGTTCCCCTCGATCCTGCTGATCCAGTCGGTGAAGCTTTGGCAGAAGTCGTACTTCTACGTGAAGAACGTCGCCCCGCAAGGCGACTTCGTCAATCTGCCGCCTTACGTAGCCGGCCCGCCGGACTCGAGGCCGGCCTCATGGAGCTACCAGGCCAGGACGCTGTCCCAGGCCGGGAACGCCGCCGTCGCCCGACTCCGGGTGATGGTGCCGTCGGAGGGCCTGGTCGGATCCGACCTCGTGGCCGTCTTCGTGGAGCGCCGGGTTCTCCCGCTCCAAGGCCGGCCGCACATGATCTATCAAATGAGTGGTCGCTTCGACCCGTGCCGGCTGAGAACCAGGGAGATGCCTCACGCCGAGGTGTCATACCTGGTGAACTTCATCACCAACTGCAAGATCGCCGAGGACTGGCGATCCGGCAAGGAGCCGTACTCTCGCGCCAGATCTCCGCCTTCCGTAAGTATTTGTTCTTTCCTTTTCTTTTTGGTAGTCGGTCGCTTGGTAGCCGGCCTCTGACCAGCTGGCTTGTCTTCTGCAGAATCCTCTTCTTCCGCCGGCGGCTGGGACCGCAGGGGCGGAACGCCAGTTTCTCCCCGACCGCATGGTAGATGACGTCGACGACCCGGACCTCGGAGCGGCCGCCATGGAGGACGCCGCCGAGGGGGGAGGCGGCGAGGCAGGCGGCGCCGGGCTTGGAGCCGGCCTCCAGGACTAGGGGGACGACGACGAGGTCGAAACCGTCCCGCATCGCCAGCCGGAGCCGGATTCTCACGGCGCGGGCTCTTCTGCAGCGCCGGCCGCCCGTGGCGCCGCACCGAAGCGCCGGGCCGCGTCGACCTACTTCGGCAGCCGGCCGAAGAAGCCCAGGGGCACCGCCGCAGCAACCAAGCGGGACGAGGCGACCACGAATGCGGCCCGCTTCCAGAAGGTCGTGAAGCGGCCGCACGCGGTTTCGGCGTAAGTGTCCATCGTCTTGCATTCTCATCATGCTTTTTTGATTGAAGTTCTTTTATGAATCCTTTCTTGATCGACCGACCAGGGCGCTGCTTTCCCTGGAACGGTGTCCTGCCGGCTCCATGATTGACTCAGCCGAAGGGTCTTCAAGCTCCCGCCGCGTGGACCCCCGCGCCGACCTCATGGAAGCCACGGCGCGGAACGCGCGGGAGGAGCGGGAAGCGTCGGAGCGGAGAGCCGCCCAGGCGGCGAAGGAGGGAGCCGACGCGGCGGCCAAGGCCCAGGCGGAGGCGACGGCTGCGGAGAGGGAGGCGGAGGCCTCGCGCAACCGGCCTCCGCAGCTTATCATCCCCCTACGGAGTGTGGCTCCCAACGCCCCCGTGCCTGCGTCTGAGGAAGCCGACCGCGGCCAGGCGGCGACAGAGCGGATGGAGGATGACGTGGTCGTTTTGGAGGAGGTGCCGCGGACGGCACCGACTGGAGCAGGCCAGGGCGGCCAGCCGGCTGCGGCGCCGGTGCAGCCGGCCGGGAGCGAGCCGGCAGCGGGAGCCAGCCTGGTGGTGCAGCCGTCATCGCGCCCGCGCGCAGGGGACGTTGCCCCCGTACCGGAGCCAGACAGGGCTGCGACCGCCCGTCAGACGGCGGAGGCCTTGGAGGCGGCCAGCTCCGCACGTCCGAGTGGGCGCCCAACGAGGAGACAGGCGAACTGAACGCGTCAGCCCAGGAGGTCCCTAGCCGGCTTCAGGCCCATGCCACCGCGCTGCAGCGATACACTCGCAATTTCCTTGCGACGCGGGCCGTCGTTCGGGTGAGTCTTCTGGTCTTGGCTGCTTTAGCTTTTTGATTTCCTCCGTGGGGGCGCGTCAGCGCACCCACTGGGTGTAGTCCCCGAGTTCCGAGTCGGCTGCTAAGCAGGCGGCTCGAAACTTACTAGGTCCTTATAGTTATCTTATTCTCACATCTTGTCTGGTCTTCCAGGAGTACCATAACCGGAGTGCTGCCGCCTTCGACTCCCAGGCTCGGGAGCTGCGTCAGAAGAGCGAAGATCTGACCAACAGCCGGAGTACGTGCTTTGCTTCCTTTGTATCCTGTGGGGGCGCGGCAGCGCACCCACTGGGTGTAGTCCCCGAGATCCGGGCCGACTGCAGAGCAGTCGGGTCGGATCTTCCCCGACGACTTCTTCCTTATTGATTCTTCCTTCATCTTCATGCTTGCAGGGGCCAACGCTGACTTGAGGGAGCAGCTCGGCGGGGCCCAGACTGCCCTTCGTGCGAAGGAGGCCGAGCTCAACGCCTTAGTCCAGGAGCGTGACCGCCTGGCCAAAAAGCTGGCCGACCAGGAGGAGGGCCACAAGGCAGGCCTGGCAAAGGCACAGGAGAGCGAGGCCGCCCTCAAAGCCGAGTTTGAGACCGAAGCGGCGAGCTGGGCTGGGGCGAAGCAGGCGCTCAGCGAGGGTTACAGCTGGATTGAGGACCTGATCGACGGTAAGCCGTCTCCCTTACTCCTTGCTTGCCCCCTTGCCCTCTGATTTGTCTTCTGATTTGTGCTGCTTTTGTTCTTTGCGCAGACTACTTCCCCCGCCACTCCGTCGCGGCCACTCAGGCCATCGAGGCCCACCGCGAGGCGCGCCGTCAGGCAGGAGTTGAAATCGCATCGGACGCGAGCCGGACACTCGAGGAGCAACTTCTGGCGATCCAAGCCCGGCTGCGGCCGGCACACCGCATGCTCCGCCGCCTCCAGCGTGCCGGAGCGCAGGTGCTGGCCGCCCTCTGGCCAGACGAGGCGATTCCCCGCACCTCGAGCCGGACTGCAGACTGGCTGGAGGTGGCAGTCGGCCGCTTTGAGGCCTGGAAGGCCTCCGCTGCCCGATCTGGCGCCAGGCGGGCGCTGGAGTTCGTCCGGGCCTGGTACCCCGGGCTGAATTTGGAGCAGCTGAGGACTTGGCGGGTGGAGGCCGACACGGAGCTGGTGGAGGTGCGGCCGGCTATCATCCAGCGTGCCTCGGCTCTTGCCGAGTTTACCGACACCAGCGTCTTCACTCCCGCGGTGGACGACAACGGCGTCGCCCAGCCAGAGGAGTGGTTCGGGCTGGACCCGGCGGAGGGTGAAGACTCGGCGGAGGAGGTCGCCTCCAGCGATGAGGGTGAAGACGAAGAAGGGGAGGAGGGCGAAGACGTCGAGCCGGCGGTGAAGCGACCAGCCTGCCTCAGCATGACCGTGCCTCCAGCAACGAGGCGCGGGTTAGCGCACCCTCTGCGGGAGGCGGTGATCATGCCGAGGTTCATCAGCCGGCCACTCCTCCAGCCGGCGCTGCTGTCTCCGCCGACCTGCCCGACACGCCAGTCGTTCCCTTGGCTTAATCCGCCGTCTTTGTTTTTCCTGTTTGTTACTCTTTGAACAATACTTATTAAGTTTGCGCAGTTCCACCCACTGGGGGTGTATTCAAACTATGTTGAATGTTGGCTTTTGCGAAGCCTTTTGTGTAAATATACTCATGCATCTGTTTGGCTTCCATTCTCGTGTGCTTTTTATCCTTAGGCTGTTTCCTTTGCCGCCTTCCCCTGATTGCTGCCTTCCCAGCCGGGCAGCCAATTCTTCGAACTGCGACTTTTGGCAAGAGAGGGCTTTGGAGCCGGCACACTACTTGTCTGACCACGGGTAGGACTTCTAATATAACTTAAGGCGGCTAGTCCTCGGGCCGACTAGTCGAACCCGGTGCCGGACGAGAGAAGTGAATGAAATGACATAATCATAAGCATGGTACTCTTCATTCATAGATGAAAGATGGCAGTCCCTGAGTTCTCCTCGGGGGGCCTATTGTCTCGTACTTAGTACAAAAGTTAGCGTGATACATACTACATTTCAACTGTAAAATCTTTGGAGGAGGTTGGCGTTCCATGGTCGTTCCGACTCCTTGCCGGAGTCGCCTCTCTTTCGTGCCTTCGGCTTCTGTGCGTCGATCAGGTAGTAGGAGTCGTTTCCTAGCGCTCTGCTAATGATGAAGGGGCCTTCCCAAGGGGCCGAGAGCTTGTGCTAGCCGGCTGTTCGCTGGATCAGCCGGAGCACAAGGTCGCCCTCTTGGAAAGATCTTGGTCTGACCTTCCGGCTGTGGTAGCGACGCAGACCTTGCTGGTAGATGGCGGACCGGGTGAGGGCTAACAGCCGGCTTTCTTCCAGCAAGTCGACGCCGTCTTCTGGTGCTTCCTTGGCCTCCGCCTCCTTGTACATGGTCACCCGAGGCGAGTCGAACTCGATGTCGGTTGGGATGACCGCCTCGGCACCATATACGAGGAAGAAAGGAGTGAAGCCGGTTGACCTGTTTGGGGTAGTGCGCAGACTCCAGAGGACGGTCGGCAACTCATCGAGCCAGCAGCCGGCCGAACGCTCCAGTGGCACGACCAGTCGGGGCTTGATGCCGGAAAGGATGAGGCCGTTGGCTCGCTCAACTTGGCCGTTTGACTGCGGGTGGGCAACGGATGCTAAGTCCAGTCGGATGCCCTGCGTCGCGCAGAAACATGCCAAGGCTCCCTTGGCAAAATTTGTGCCATTGTCGGTGGTGATGCTATGCGGCACGCCGTATCGAGTTGTTATATCTGCAATGAATGTCACGGCAGTCGGCCCATTCAGTTTCTTGATCGGCTTTGCTTCGATCCACTTGGTGAACTTGTCCATGGCGACAAGCAGATGTGTCATGCCGCCGCGCGCCGTCTTGAATGGGCCCACCATGTCCAGACCCCAAACGGCAAAGGGCCAAGTGAGGGGAATGGTCTTGAGTGCCGAAGCCGGCAGGTGTTGCTTGGAGCTGAAGACTTGGCACCCATTGCAATGCTTGACTAGTTCCTTGGCGTCGTCCAAAGCAGTTGGCCAAAAGAATCCATGGCGGAAAGCTTTGGCGACTAGTGATCTTGAGGTCGCGTGGTGGCCGCATTCACCTTGGTGAATGTCTCTGAGGATTGCTATGCCCTTCTCTTGTTCAACGCATCGCTGGAAGACTCCAGTGACGCTGCGCCTGACGAGCTCTCTGTTGACGATGGTGTATGCTCCGGCTCGGCGCTGGACTTGTCTTGCCTCTGTCTCGTCAGCCGGAAGTTCTTGGTTTGTCAGGAAGTTGAGGATGGGCTGGGCCCATGATGGAGTTGTGACTTCTTCTATTGCCAACGCGGCTACTGCAACCAGGGTGGGTGGGCTGGGTTGTGAAATGCTAGGGTCGGCCGCCGCCTGTGGTGCTGGTGCAGTCCCCGGGCCGACTGCCGCAGTCCCCGAGCCGGGTTCAGAAGTCCCCTGGTCAGGTGCGACTACGGAAGTCCCCGAGCCGCCTGCTGAAGTCCCCGCGCCGCCTACCGAAGTCCCCGGGCCGCCTGCTTGGCTCTTCAGGCCGGATCCGGCTGCATCAGGGCTAGGCGGAACGAAGATGGAATCGGACTCTGGAGATGGCTTGATAGACGGCTTGAGGAGGCGTTGCAGAGAGACGCCGGTTGGAATTGCCTTCCGAGTGGAGCCTAGTCGGGCGAGGGCATCTGCTGGCCCATTGTCGGCTTGTGGTACGTGAAGGAACTCGCATCCTTCAAAGTACCCGCTGATTTGCTGGACGAGGAAGAAGTAGCTCGCCATGTTTGCGTCCTTGGCGTCCCAATCGCCGGATGACTGCTGGACTATCAAGTCTGAGTCGCCATAACACAGGATCCGGCGTATGCCAAGCTCTTTGGCAAGCCGGAGCTCGTGTACGAGCGCCTCGTACTCGGCCACGTTGTTGGAGGCGGCGAAGTGAATTTGCAGCGTGTATCTGAGCTTGTCGCCTTTGGGAGAGGTGAGGATGACGCCGGCTCCCAAGCCGGTGAGCATCTTGCACCCGTCGAAGTGCAGGCGCCAGTGAGTGGAATCCGGAGCCGGCGGCACGTACTGGGTCTCGGCCCAGTCGACGAGGAAGTCGGCCAGTGCTTGGGACTTGATGGCGGTGCGAGGCTGGTAGAAGATCGTGTAGGGGGCTAGCTCGATGGCCCATTTCGCCACCCGTCCGGATGCATCCCGGCTGCCTATGATCTCGGCGAGCGGGGCGGTGCATACGACCGTGATGGGATGCTCTTGTAAGTAGGGCTTCAGTTTCTTGGCGGCAAAGTACACGCCGTAGCACATCTTCTGGTAGTGCGGGTAGTTCTGCTTCGAGGTAGACAGCACCTCGCTCAAATAGTACACCGGCCTCTGGACCGGCTGGGCTCGGCCCTCCTCTGGGCGCTGGACTACGATGACGGTGCTGACCACCCGACTGGTTGCAGCGATGTAGAGGAGCATGGGCTCCTTCTCAGTCGGTGCGGCCAAGATAGGCGGCGTGGTCAGCATCTTCTTCAGCTCATGAAAAGCTTGGTCGGCTTGGTCATTCCACTCGAAGTGAGTGGTCTTCTTCATGAGGCGGTAGAGGGGGAGAGCCTTCTCTCCGAGCCGGCTGATGAAGCGGTTCAGGGAAGCCAAGCATCCGGTGAACTTCTGGACGTCTCGCAGCTTGGTGGGAATCGCCATTGTCTCAATGGCCTTGATCTTCACTGGGTTGCACTCGATGCCGCGTTCAGAGACCAGGAAGCCTAGGAGCTGGCCGGCTGGTACTCCGAACACGCATTTCTCGGGGTTGAGCTTGATCCGAAACCGGCGCAGGTTCTCGAATGTTTTCTTGAGGTCTTCTAGCAAGGTGCCGCGCTTCTCCGTCTTCATCACGATGTCGTCTACGTAGATGTGGGCATTTCTGCCGAGTTGCTTGAGGAGGCACTTCTGCATGCAACGCTGAAAAGTGGCACCAGCATTTCTCAAGCCGAATGTCATAGTCAGGTAGCAGAAGGCTCCGAATGGCATGATGAAGGCGGTCTTCAGGCGGTCGGCCGGGTCCAACTTTATCTGATGGTACCCGGAGTAAGCATCCAAAAAACTCGGCAGCTCGCATCCGGCTGTGGAGTCTATCACTTGATCTATCCTTGGCAGGGCAAAAGGATCCTTGGGGCAGGCCTTGCTGAGGCTCGTGTGGTCTATGCACATGCGCCACTTGTTGTTCTTCTTCAGCACGAGGACCGGGTTGGCAAGCCACTCCGGAAAGAACATCTCCATGATTAAGCCGGCAGCCAGAAGCCGGGCTATCTCTTCTCCTACAATCCTTCTCTTTTCCTCCGACAGTCGGCGGAGGGGTTGCTTGACCGGCTTTGCACCTTCTCGGACATGCAATTTGTGCTCGGCGAAATCCTTCGGAACACCCGGTATGTCCTTGGGGGACCATGCGAAGATGTCCCGATTCTCACAGAGGAAATCGGCGAGCTCGCCTTCCTATTTGCTGTTTAGGTTGGCCCCAATGACGGCAAACCTCTCCGGGTGCTCGGGGTCAAGAGGTATCTTCTTTGTTTCCTTGGCCATCTGGAAGGGACCTTGGGCATCACACTCTTTGGGATCGGGGGACAGGGCCGGCTGCTTGCCAGCCATGGCCACGATCTGGTCCAACTTCTTCTTCTCTTCGGCAATCACCAGGGACTCGGCCAACCGGCTGCTGGCCGCCGCGCACTCGGCTGATTTCTTGTAGTCGCCGACTATGGTGATGATGCCCTTGGTGCTCGGCATCTTCATCTTGAGGTAAGCATAGTGGGGAACAGCCATGAACTTGGCCAGGGCAGGTCGGCCAAGCAGTGCATGGTAAGAGCTCTCAAGGTCCACCACTTCAAACCAGACGGCCTCCCTGCGGAAGTGATCCCACTACTAGAAAAAGGGCTATAGATGGGATTGACACTAATGGCGAACCAGATAGGTGGTGCGCCATTAGTATATACTAATGGCGCACCACCTTCTGGTACGCCATTAGTGTTGAAAGTACTAATGGCGCACCTTGCCTAGGGTACGCCATTAGTATCCTAATTTTTTTTGAACTAGCGCGTCTGTCCAAACATACTAATGGCGCATCCTGGCACGGTGCGCCATTACTAGTTGTAACTAGTAATGGCGCACTAGTACCAGAGTGCGCCACTAATGCTGTTTTTTTAATTATATTTTTTATTCCTTTTGTTGGAAAACTACTAATGGCGCACTGTTCCACCATGCGCCATTACTAGTTCAAACTACTAATGGCGCACCGTGGAAGAGTGCGCCATTAGTATGATTTTTTTCTTTTTTTTCGCAAAACTACTAATGGCGCATCAGATATAGGTGCGCCATTAGTAACCTGGATTACTAATGGCGCATTTACTGCTGGTGCGCCATTAGTAAGTGGGCAACAACAAGATATATTGGGCAGCCTCTGCTACCCACACTCACTTTCTCCCCACTCCATTCTCTCCACCTCCTCCTTGTCTCGGGTGCCTCCTCTTTTTCACCTCATTTCCACCATAGATTCATTCACATTAAGTGGTTAAATAACCTTGTTTTGATAGGTAAGTAAGGGGGGAAGCTATATTTATGTTGTTCTCCCTACAACAATTTGCACATGCACTTTTTATGGCCTAGCTAGATCTATGTATGTTCGTGGTGTTGCATATGTTTGTGGTGTTGCATAGGTGTTTGTGTTTGGAGGTGTACCGGTATTTGAAATGCGATAGTTGCCAATATTTTGCCGGAATGTTGATTCATTTCCGTTTCGGCGATAATTTTGGCATTAAGCATTCTTTTTGGTCCTATTTTTAGGGAAAGTCATGCCAAATTTATTCTTGGTTCTAAAATATCGTTTTGCTCTACCCCGCAGGCAAGCATGGTCCGCACGATGACCGAAGGCATCGTGAATAGGTTTTTGAGGTCCGCGAAGGCCGAGATGATTCAAAAGAACGAGACGGAGATAAGATGTCCGTGTCGAAGATGCAAGCTGGAGAGCCTTATTGCGGACCCGGATTCCAGGCAGGTGCGGGACCACCTGCTCTTGCGTGGTTTCATGGATGGCTATCGGTGGCAAGGTGATGAAGATGACTACGAAGTCGTCCATGGGGGCCGGGCAAGAAATGAGGAAGGGCAGCAAGACAACCACCACGGCTCGGGCGGGCGAGAAGACGAAGAATCCCCAGGAGATGATCACGGCGGTGATGTTGTACACAGTCATCATGTAGAAGATGCAGGACATGATGATGAGGAAGATGCCAGAGCAGACGACGGGCATGATCATGAAGATGATGATGCCGGCGGAGCAGACGACGGTGGACCATTGATGGGCTGGGTGCAGGACCCTTATATTCAAGAGCTGCTTCTCAAGCAGACGGATAACGCAAGAGCTGCCGCCCGAGAGAAAGCCAAGGTGGATCAACTTGAGTTAGACGCGGTTACTCCATTGTATGAAGGATGCAGGCCCGAGGATACCCGCCTGAAAGTAACGCTCATGGCTCTGGAGATGAAGGTAAAACACAAAATGACCGACGCATGCTTCGACGAGAATATGTCATTCTGGCACGAACGTCTTCCAAAGGGGAACAAGTGCCTGACCAGTTTGGAGGAGGCGAAGAAAATCGTGTGTCCTCTGGATTTATCGCACGTGAAATACCATGTCTGCATGAACAATTGCATCATTTATCGGGACGAGCACGCGGAGTCTACCATATGTCCGGTGTGCGGCGTCACTCGATACAAGAAGAGGAAGAAAGCTCCTCGAAAAGTGGTGTGGTACTTTCCGATCACTCCTCGTCTGCAGCGGTATTTCGCGGATCCTAAGGTAGCAAAGCTCTTGCGTTGGCACGCGGATAGGGAGGAGAAGAAGCGAGAAGATGACGCAAATGATCCGGAGATAGATAAAAAAGACAAGATGCTGAGTCACCCTAAGGATGCGAGCCAGTGGCAAGCATTGAATTTTGAATACCCAGAATTTAGGAAGGATCCAAGGAACATCGTGCTGGGCGCGAGCACCGATGGATTCAATCCGTTTGGCAGCCAGAGAAGCACACATAGCACCTGGCCTGTGTTTGTGTGGATGTACAACCTTCCCCCCTGGTTGTGCATGAAGAGGAAGTACATTCACATGAGTATGCTAATTGAAGGGCCGAAACAACCAGGGAACGACATCAATCTGTATCTGGGGCTGCTGAAGGAGGAGCTAGACACGTTGTGGAAAACGCCAGCCAACACGTGGGATGCTGCAGAGAAAGAATATTTCCCTATGAGAGCCGCACTGCTCACGACGGTGCACGACTATCTCGGTTACGGATATCTCGCGGGGCAGGTAGTCCACGGATTTTCTGGATGCGTATGGTGCATGGATGACACAACGTATCACCAGCTAGATAGAGATCCCGGGTCTTCGAAAACCGTGTTCATGTGACATCGAAGGTGGCTTCGCGACGATGACCCGTGGAGGAAACGCAAGGATCTGTTCGATGGTGAAACTGAACCCCGAAAACGCCCGTGTACGAGGAGCGGCGAGGAAATAGACAAGTTGTTGAAAAATTGGAAAGACTGCCCACTGCCAGGAAAGAAGCAAAAGGCGCCAGAGCCGGGAAATAAGCGAAAGGCGCCAGAGCCGCTGCTGAAGGTATGGAAAACAAGGTCTGTTTTCTGGGACTTGCCATACTAGAAGATCCACCGTGTGCCTCACAGTCTTGATGTCATGCATATCACGAAGAACGTGTGCGAGAGTCTGCTTGGTACCCTGCTCAACATGCCAGAGAGGACCAAAGATGGGCCAAAAGCAAGGGCAGACTTGAAATCAATGGGCATCAGGCAGGAGCTTCACGCTATATATGATGATGATGATGATGATGATGATGATGATGATGATGATGATGATGATGATGATGATGATGATGATGATGATGATGATGATGATGATGATGATGATGATGATGATGATGATGATGAGGCGAAGCAGGACACAGAAAGTCGTCGCAAAGGCAAAAAGGCCAAGAAGACCGGAAATGACTACCCTCCCGCGTGCTTCACTCTAAGTCAGGAGGAGATCGAGCAGTTTTTCACCTGCCTCTTAGGAGTAAAACTTCCTTACGGTTACGCGGGGAAGATAAGCAGATACCTAGACCCAGCAAAGCAGAAGTTCAGCGGGATGAAGTCTCATGACTGTCATGTGCTGATGATGCAGATACTTCCAGTTGCAATCCGTGGGATCATGGACGCGCACGTCCGTGAAACGCTATTTGGCCTATGCAACTTCTTCGACGTCATCTCTCGGATGTCGATTGGCGTGAGGCAACTCAGAAGGCTACAGGAAGAGATCGTGGTGATACTATGCGAGCTTGAGATGTACTTCCCGCCCGCATTCTTCGACGTTATGGTGCATCTGCTGGTCCATATAGTGGAGGATATCATCCAACTCGGGCCGACGTTCCTGCACAGCATGATGCCGTTCGAAAGGATGAATGGTGTCATCAAAGGATACGTCCGCAACATGTCACGTCCAGAGGGAAGCATAGCCAGGGGCTTCCTGACCGAAGAGTGCATCTCGTACTGCACAAATTATCTAGGCATCGAGAACCCCGTTGGTCTGCCCGTCAACAGGCACCTCGGCAGGCTCGCTGGATGGGGTCACCGTGAGGGTCGCCGCGAAATGCATGTCGACTTCGAGGGTCGACTCGCCGACTTTGAAAGAGCAAACCTAGTCGCGCTACAACACATAGACGTGGTCGATCCTTGGGTGGTAGAGCACAAAACCTTTATTAAGAAGACGTACAATGACCGAGGCCAACAGAGGACGGACGGAGATATACTCAAAGAGCACAACTCATGTTTCACGCGTTGGTTCAAGCAGAAGCTTCTGTCGTACCCTTTACATGAGGATTCTTCCGCGGAAGAACAACTCATATTCGCCTTGTCACAGGGCGCCGAGCACAACCTGATGACCTTGAGGCGTACGATATCAACGGCTACACATTCTACACCGAGGCCAAGGACATGAAGAGCGATGGTTATCAGAACTCCGGGGTAACGATGGAATCCTACACCGGTAACGACAAGGACAGATACTACGAAAGGATCGAGGAGATCTGGGAGCTGAGCTACGCTGGAGAGAAGGTCCCGATGTTCCGTGTCAGATGGGCCAAGAGCGTCATAAAAGAAGACCGGTATTTCACCACCATGGTTATGCCCGAAGCCAAATCCAAGACCGCGGGCGCAAACGTCACCGCGAAAAATGAGCCATGGGTACTGGCTTCCCAAGTGGACCAATGCTTCTTCATTACCGAGCCGCCAAAGCCCAGTCGTGTTGTCGTGAGGAGAGGCAAAAGGAAGATCATCGGAATGGATGGAGTAGCCATAGAGCAAGACTTCGACAAGTACGACGACCCGAGGATCGAACATGACGACGATGATGAAGTAGCAGCATACACCACTAGAAGAAGCAGGACCACCCTACCTAAAGGACGTCCGTTCCACAGAAGAACTCCATTTGCGAAAAAGAAGGGCAAGAAGATTGTGAACAGATAGCTAGCTAAGATCGATTGTATTTAAATCATAGACTTCATTTCTCGATTGTATTTCATGGACACTTTTTGAACTATCATGAATATTTTTTAATTTCATGGACACTCGCCGCCGCCGCCCTCGATTCCCCTACTCAACAGCCGCCGCCGACCCCCGCACCCCTCCCCTACTGAACCGCCGCCGCCGACCCCCCGCACCCCTCCCCTACTCAACCGCCGCCGCCGACCCCCCGCACCCCTCCCCTACTGAACCGCCGCCGCCGACCCCCCGCACCCCTCCCCTACTCAACCGCCGCCGCCGACCCCCCGCACCCCTCCCCTACTCAACCGCCGCCGCCGACCCCCCGCACCGGCCCCCCGCACCCTCCCCCGCTCCACCAGCATTATTGTTTGATGATATTTTTAAAAAAATTATTACTGTCTTATAAAAAAAATATTACTGTTATGATTTCAACAAGTTTGAACATATTTAAACACAAATAAATATCCAACAACATTTTAAATGAAAAAAAAATTGTGGAGCCTGGGAATCGAACCCAGGACTGACCAGTCGAGCTAGTAGAGTGAGCTTGATGTGGTTCAGGTCATGTTGAATATAACCTGTTCGCTCGAGCAGAAAAAAAAGTACTAATGGCGCACCAGGGTGAGGTGCGCCATTAGTGTGTATGTACTTATGGCGCACCGAGGGGTGGTGCGCCATTAGTATTGTGCCGCCCCCCATCCATAGTTCCTCCCCGGCGGCCCACCTCTCTCCCTCGCCCTCGATCCCCTCTCTCTCCCTCGCCCTCGCCCTCGATCCCCTTCCCCGACGCCGCTGCCCCGCCGCCTTCTCGACGCCGCCCCGACGCCGCTGCCCCGCCGCCTGCCCTGCCCCCCATCGTTGTCTTCGAGGAAGGGCTCGGGGAAGCAAGAAGGCACCGCGGCCTCCTCGACGCCGCCGCCGCCGCCTTCTCGACGCCGCCCCGACGCCGCTGCCCCGCCGCCTCGACGCCGCCCCGACGCCGCTGCCCCGCCGCCTGCCCTGCTCCCCATCGTCGTCTTCGAGGAAGGGCTCGGGGAAGCAAGAAGGCACCGCAGCCTCCTCGACGCCGCCGCCTGCCGCCTTCTCGACGCGCCGCCGCCCGCCGCCTTCTCGACGCCGGCACCCACCCCCTCCCGCAGGTGATTCCTCACCCTAGTTCTTATCAGTTGCGCTACTGCTGCTGGATTTCACTACAGAGATACCACTCCCTAGTTCTTCATCTGATGAAATCCTTAAAATTGCCTTGACCTGCCTGTTACTCAACTCATAACTGCTTGGGTTCAACACAACACATTACTATCTTGCCACTGCAAATTACATGGTCTAAATCATACTTTTCTGCAATTGTTATATTTTTCTTTTATGTAACCTACAGGTACATGGCACAAAACATTGTTTCTGTGAACAAACTGCCCATGAGCTTGATTTTCATCGTATAGAATACAATTTTGTATGCATCCTGTTTATTCAGTATCCCCTTTGGTGTAGTTCATTATCATTTCTTTGGCTGCCAGATTACACAACAAGAGTTTACTGAGATGGCATGGCAATCGATTGTTTTGGCACCTGAAGTCGCCAAAGAAAGCAAACACCCACTCCCTAGTTTTGATACAAGAAGTTACTTCTATTGATAGACTATGTAATTAAGAAAGGATCAATAGATATTTTTTGTTTTTAATAGGCTGAACACCCACTGCCTACTTGAGTAAAGGAATAACCTGAGTTTCACTGTCAGCAATAATGACATGTCCATAGTGGAAAACAGAGAATTGATTGCCAATATCATGGTAACTACTACTAAACTATGCAAGTTAAGTTTTAAAAACCAAGATAGTTTAGTAGTACAACAAGTAGATGCAGCAACAATGCCATCATTAAATAAACAAGCTGGTGCTATGATTGTTAGTGATGATCCCATAAAAACTATTACTAGGCTGGTCCAGAAATTAGTATATATATGACTAATAAACCTAACATATAGTGAGTCCAAAGTCCGAGCTCTCAATATTATCAAGAAACCAACATGTGTTAGACAATCTCATGAAGCACGTTGCAACTATCTATCTAACTTCTAGATTACTTGAAATAATTAAATTTTCAGTTGAGCAGTGCACACTGTAGTTCCAAGGACACCATATTTCTGTCAACTTCCTGTAGAATTAGATGGATGTATATGTCTGTCTACTTCTTCTAGAACTAGTGTATTACCAAGATTCCAACACTATTTATGTTGTATCCAGATTGAAAATACCAAGTAGCATTTTGCATTCTCTTTCAGATTCAATGTGACTAGAATTCACTTGTTCTTATATGGGTGAAACTTCACTTGTTTTTAGGCTAGTGTATGGTGTTTGCTTTATTCTGTCATCATTTGTAACTATGTCACAAATAAATTGTTCCTTCTTCTGTATTTGACAAGTAATGACCGTTGATAAGCTGAGGCATGTATTAAGTTGTTTCTTTGCTCTTAATTACTTGTGATGCCTCTGAATTACATGTGATCACATTGAGAAAGACTTGTAAAGATGGTGATCATCTTTTACAGAAAACAATTTGTGATGATTTTGCTAGTTTGCTGGGTTTTGTCTCCGACCAGTGTGTCGTGATGAATTTGCAGGTACCCCGAGAGGCCCTTGAGTTTGCCGGAATGTCGATTAACTTCCGTTCCGGCAAATTCGGGTACTCCATATGTCCTATTTTCAGCAAAGGTCATGCTAAAATTTTCCGTGAATTTTAGCATGACTTTGCTAAAAATAGGACATATGGGGTACTTGTGACTAATGCATGGGCCGGGGTATCTTAGTAGTTAATTAAGTAGGATCAAGTGCCCCGGGGTACTTGTGACTAATGCATGGCTTTTAGGGTGCCTCGGCGTCGAAAAACCCTCAATGATAAAAGCTTAGATTTTAGGATGCCTCGGTGTCGACAAACCCTAAATGATGAGACCATGATCTTGTTCCTTGACAATAAACAACTTTTTGACCAAACTTTGTTTCTATTTAGAGAGAAACATGGCCCACAACGATGAGGCCGGGGGTTCAGGCGGCAAGGCATTCTGGGAGCTGTCCCAGGAGATGGAGGAACAACCTCACTTGTATGAGGACACCGCCTTCCCCACCGATCCTGAGACCACTGATGGTGCCACCGAGGATGACCCCACTGATGCCACCACTGATGGTGCCGCCGAGGATGCCACCACTGATGATGGCGGCGCACGCACAGATGGCAGCCAGAAGAGGCAACGGAAGGACCGGCGCCGGACCATGCTCCGCACCCTCAAGGAGGAAGTTACTGAAGTGGACTCCGACGGGAATCCAACGGCGCCCGAACGAATAGTCAAGGGGTACTCGCTTCAGCTCGGGTGCATTCTCCGGAGCACCGTCTCGATCAACACCGAGAACCTGAGGCATCCTGACCGAGGGAATTTGCGCAACCTCCTCTTCACGAAGCTGCACGAATGATACAAGTTCCCCGCTGAATTTGAAAACACAAGCCTCAAAGGGAATAAAGTGAACAATGCTGCCCTCACGAAGATGAGCAAGGCCCTGTCTACTTGGAAAAGCAATGTGAAGAGAATGATCGAGAAAGGTGAGAGTTATGAGAAGATCAAGGAGAAAAATCCTTCGATCACCGAAGATGACTACAACGACTTCAAGATCAATTGCTCGAGCACCGTACACTCCCAATCAAGTCAGTGGGGGAAAGAAATGCGGGAGCTGAACTTAGGGGAACACACACTCGGTCCCGGCGGTTATAGAGTGGCGGAGCCTATATGGGACAAGGAGGAGGCGGACCGTGCCGAGCAAGGCCTATCGCCCCTCTTCAATAAATACGGTGACAAGCAGACCAGGAACTATGTCAGGGCCCGGTACAAGAAGGACCCGAAAACAAAGGAGCTTACCACGGATCCGAAGACCAGGGCGCTTGAGCTTGTTCTGGTAAGGAATACACCCCCGCGTAATTAGCTCCATATGGTTGCATTCTAATTAATGAAGCCAAATTTCTAAATGGTTCACATTCCTTCCGCAGGCGACAGAAAGCAGTAGCGCGGGGTCGACTAAGAGCAACCCTTGGGACACCACTCTAAATAGGGCGTTGAATGTAATGAAGAACAAGGATAAGCTCAGTAAGCCGACGTCAGCTGGTCATGTGGCCGGCAAAGGCTTGTCGACAAAATGGGGGTCATACTATAACACTGGTGGACGAAAGGAGAAAAAGACCAGCTCGGAAAGCCAGGCGCGCGAGGTTCAAGAACTCAAGGCACAGGTGGCGCGGATTCCGGAGATTGTCCAAGAGCAAGTGCAACAACAACTCGGAGCAACGATCACCGCCATTGTGCCTACCTTGATCCAGGGGTTGAGTGCGTGGATTGCGGGCGGCCAACAGGGGCCGCCCCCGATTCCTAGCTTCACGGCCAGCAACTCGCAGAACGCGATGGCGGGGCCATTGGTGTCTCCGACGGAGGCGGCATTGGTGTCTTCGACGCCGGCACGGGAGCTTAATGCACCCGGGTGTACGCCGGTCAGCACCTCTGCAGCAAGCGGCCCCTCCGTCAACTGCACGCCCGCCGTTGGCGGTGCCTCGACATTAGCCGAGCTCGACGCCACCATCACGGTAACTAATTAAGCCTCTCTCGGCCGAGGACTTCATCTACTTGCCTTTGACTGGGCATCCCTGACGCCCTACATGTTTTCGCAGGGCGCCGCCGATGTTCCGTGCACTCTCCTGCACTTCGTGAACAATGAGTTGGTCGATGTCGCCAAGGGCAAAATCGTTCAACCGGGCAACCCCTTGTTCCACGGTACCCAGATGCCACCCAACTTGTTTAGGGTTCAACTGGTTCGGCTGCTGCCAGGCTGGGACGAGTTGTTACCTCCGATTTGACCCGTCGGGGCCGACGATGATGACGTGATGACCCTCAGCGCCTGCCTGAGCTGGCCCCTGCTTTGGCCGAAGAGCCAGATTCGTTTGGGGGCGGGGGACACCACCCCAAAGACAACACCGCCAGTCGTGCCGGCGCCAAGTCGGCCCCATGGAAAGACCGCCGCAATGGTGCCGGACATCCCTATGCCACTGGATCCAAACATGCATATGGCACAGGATCAGAGCGACGACGACGACGATACATTTGCCAACGTCGATCGGTACTTTGCCGATCATGGGTACGATGGAGACTTCATGGGGCCTCCTTCTCAAGAACCCAACCCAACAAAAGACGTGCGCGATCTAGCTGGTACCACGGAGAAGCCAAGCTGCAACAGGCGTCGTTGCCATTCAGCTCTCTGGAGACGCCTCCAGCTGCCGACTTCACCGAGCCTCAGATAGGCGAGGTGCGAAATATTCTTAGCCCCAACACACTCAAGAAGGCGGTCTGTGAGCAGAACTCGGTCCCATTACAGGAGAAGAAGAAGGCACGCAAAAGAAAGACTAACAAGGGTGCGGGCCAGCCGGCACCGAGTACGATCCGTGCTCAGGACGGGCCACCTTCAACTGAGGATTTAATGAGGAGGGTGCATGTGGCGGGTAGGCCGATGCTACCGAGAAATATGCTCGATGTTGCAGCCGGTGCTAGGCGGAGTCTGCATGACAGTGTTCTTTCTTTGGAGAAGCGGCGTCTCAGAGAGAAGGATGTGGCATACTCGGTTTTCGTGGCCAAGGTGCCAGAGGGCAAGGGCTTTGTGGATAACTCCATCGGGGGTACGATCGTCCTGCGGTTTGATGACATCCATGCTATGTTGAACCTTTATCCGCTGCACTACACCTTCGTTCGGCTATTTTCGCTGAGTATGGAGATGCGGATCATTCGCGACAAGAACCCGGACATCGTGATAGTCGACCCCTTCTACATGCGTGCCAAAATCTTGGGCAGCGCTGGGGACCGGCAAGTCGCCAGTTCTTACCTCGAAGGCGTCATTCTGGCAAACCTAGATAAGGATAACTTCCTCGTGCCTTACTTTCCCGAGTAAGTCCTCCCCTCAACCGCCCCGTAACATACGAATACTTAGATTTCGATCGTTTTTCTTTTAACATTCCGTGTTTTCTGCAGTGACACACATTGCACGCTCATCCTCCTAAGCCCCAAATATTCCATGGCCACGTATTTCGACCCGGACCGTCAGTCGAACGTAGACTACACAAATGTCAAGAAGGTTCTTGATGATGTTCTTCCCGGCTACGCCCAATCTGGAGGCACCTCCAACAGGCCTATTCGTAAGTACGACAAGCACGTGTTCTCCCACAATACGACGTTCTGCTGCGTCAAGCAGTCGCCTGGCGGTCAGAAGGGTGCCTACTACGCCATCCATCACATGCGGGCGATCGTACGGGACCATCATCAACTTCTGCTACCGAGTAAACTCAAAGATTGGGCCGCGAGCGTGTCGGCAATCCAGGACGCGGACATGAGACAAGTATTCTTTCACATCCAGTCGGAGTTTGCGGAAATCATCCATCAAGATGTCCTTCGTACCTCGGGGCAGTTCTACCTCAGAAATCAACCGTCCAACAGTGAGATAGACGGAATGCTACAAATGCAGGCTGACAACGCCCGTAATTTCATGACTCCCACGATAGACGACGGCTTCATCCACGCTCCGGTCCCTTGAGTCGAGTCGAAAGCAGTGGTGCTGTGTCTAGTTCTAAAACATCGATTGGCTCATGTTGTAATTAAACTTTAATGAACTTGTAGTATGTCTCTTTGGTTTCGAGAGTCGTTCAACTTAGATGTAATTGATGCTATTAATGTCTTGCTTTTCTCTTCCGATCGTTCTGTTGCATACTTATATATTGCTTATGTATTGTCTGTGAATTGGTACTAACGTTTCGTTTCGCTAGTGCATAGCGATGCCGTCGTATGTCGTGTACAAGGGTAAGGTTCCCGAAGTCTACGACGACTGGGAGGAGTGTCGGAGACAGGTTCACCGATTCAGCGGTAACAGTTACAAAGGGTACACCACTAGGGCCGAGGCCGAATCTAGATACGCCCGCTATCTAGCACGAGAGGGGAGGGAGCGTTGGAGGAACCGGATGAAGACGAGTTCCATCGTGATGATGCTCATCGTGATGACCGCAGCTCTCTTCTATGTGATGGTAGTTTAGATGATCGATATCGACTTGTAATGTGAAGACAAACTCGCTACTCGCGGTCTCGAGACTTGTAATATAATGTTCTATCTTTGTTCGGTCTTTTCAATTCGGAGACTAATGTGATGAATTGTATTTGGAGACTAATATGATTAATTGTATTCAGAGACTAATCTTCTATTGTATTTGATGAATCTGTTGTTGATGTGTGCTGTCTATATTTTGTCCAATTACACATTTTGTAACCTGTGCAAAAAAACAGAAAATTAAAAAATTAAAAAAACCTAATATTCATACTAATGGCGCATCACATCACAGTGCGCCATTAGTATGCCAGAGGATACTAATGGCGCATCTTTAGGCAGTGCGCCATTAGTATGCCGAGGTTACTAATGGCGCATCACCCTGTGGTGCGCCATTAGTATACCAAAGCACCTGGCTATACATGGCCCTGGGAGGCATACTAATGGCGCACCATGCCCTATACTAATGGCGCACAAGTGGTGCGCCATTAGTATACCAGATACTAATGGCGCACCAGTGGTGCGCCATTAGTAAATATTACTAATGGCGTGCTAGTAATGGCGCACCACTAATGTGCCATTAATGGCCAAATTAGGTGCGCCATTAGTAGCCCTTTTTCTAGTAGTGTCCTTGTCCCCAAAGAGGACATCAATCTTGATCTTGCCGATGGGGGAGCAGGACAGGCCGGGTATGATGCCGTGGAACACAGTCCGGGTAGGCGTGAGCTGCTTCGTCCTGAGGTTGAGCTTCTTTAGGGTGTCGAGGTACAGGATGTTGATGCTGCTCCCGCCGTCTATCAACACGCGGGAGAAACGGGCTGCGCGTCTGTCTGTTGCAAGGGTGGCATCCAGGACCAGCGCATAAGAGCCGGGAGATGGCATCACCTCTGGGTGGTCGGCCCGGCTCCAGCTGATGGGTTTTTCAGACCAGTGCATGTGCTCGGAGGTATTGGAGGCAACCGCGTTGACTTCTTGGTGCTCGTGGCGCCTGCTGCGCCGATCTTCGGGCTGGCTGGTGAAGACGACATAGGCGGCATGTTCGTCGGGGAACTCGTCGGGCACGGCTCCAACTACTGGCCGTGCGGCCGGCTGCTGCGGAGCCGGAGGCGGCGGACCAGCAGGTGGAGGCGGCACGAGCCCTTCGCCTTTGGAGATTCGGGTGAGCCAGCGGCACTTCCGGGTTGTGTGATTGGACGGCTTCGCGCCGCTGTGGAACTTGCATTGGGCGTCGAGGGTTTGCTCGTAGGAGAAGGCCGGCTGCCAAGCCGTCCGGCCGCCTTTCTGCTTCTTGGGTGCGGGCCGCCCTTCGGGCTCCTCGCCCTCGACCGTGGCCACCTGCCGACTGGTGGAAGGCGGCATGGGGCCCTTGCGCTTGTGGTCGTTTTGGTACGGGCGTCGGCCGGAGTCCCCAGCCGGCGTCTTAGGCGCCGGGTCGAGTACCTTTCCGGACGCGTCGACCCGAAGATCAGTCTTCATTGAGGATTCGGCGGTGGCGTACTTGTATGCTATGACCAGGAGCTCGTCGAGGGTAGTCGGTTCGTCGCAGAGGAGCTTGTGCTTGAGGAGGGTGCCCTCTCAGCACCCGGCTGTGAAGTATTCGATGGCTTGCACTTTGTGCACTCCTTCGCAGGAGTTGCGGAGCTCGGCCCAGCGCGTGAGGTAGTCGCGAGTGGACTCGGCGGGGCCTTGTACGCACAAGGAGAGCTATCTGGGCTTGGGAGCCCGCTTGTAGGTGCTGATGAAGTTGCGGACGAAGGCTTCTGTGAAGTCTAGCCAGCTGTTGACGCTGTATGGCTTGAGGCTGTTGAGCCAGGTCCGTGCCGTGCCTTGGAGCATGAGGGGCACGTACTTCACGGCAACGCGCCGGTTGCCGTTCGCGATGCGTACTGCGGTGGAGTAGTCGATCAACCAATCTTCCGGCTTCACGGAGCCGTTGTACTTGGGCGTGTCTCTTGGGAGCGAGAACCCTTTGGGGAAGGGCTCGTCGCAGATGCGGGGGCCAAAGCAAGGCGGGCCGACATCATTTTCTTCTTCTAGCGCCAGGGATCGCGCTAGGCGGTCGATCCGATGGTGGGCGTCGTTCTCGCCGACTCCTTCGCGGCGACCCAGTCGGCCGCTGAGAGTCGGATGCGTGACAGGCGGTGGGGTGGGATACCTTTCCCCACGAGGCGGAAGCGGAGGCGGGTTGCCCCGCCGCTCCACGGCTCGAGGGTGGCCTTCTGCGTCTCCCTCGATGGAGATCCGGGTTAGGCTTCGGCTAGCAGCCGACTCCTTCTCGTGTCGCGCGCGGGTTCCACCCGCAGTCGGCGTCCGGGATGTCGCGTCGTGCTCTCGGCGCGGTGGAGGGCTTTCCTCGCGGACGTCGGCCTCGTGCCGCTGCGCGGCCGCATCGATTAACTACTGGATGTGTCTGGTCATGTAGGGGAGCTCATTGCCCCCCAGTCCGTCCAGCTCGTCTACGGCCACCTGGGCGGCGCGCAGGTTCTCGAGTGGGCTGGCATAGACTGGGCGGTCGACCCCAAGCAAGTCGGCGATGACAGTGTCGCGTTGTCTGACGATGCCGACTCGGCTTGGCCCGCCAGGGGGTGGCATGCCGAAGGCGGCGCGGTCGACTTCGCGCTGGTGGGCCTTGGTGAGGCGTCTCACGGAAGCTAGCTTCCGACCCTCCGCGATGAGGGCGAGGCGGCGAGCCTCTAGTGCTCCGGCGTCGGCATCGGCCGAGAGGGGGACGGACAGATCGTGGATCGCCGCCTGCGGGGCGTCGTGGGCGTTCTCGCCAGAAGCGCCGCCGTGGCTGATGACCATCACCTCGGCGGTGGCAACGTCATAGCCGTCGGCTCGGGGAAGCGGGTCGTCGTAGATCACGATGTTGGCGGGGAAGGCGTCGAGCGAGGCCGTGTCGGAGTCGACATGCATCGGGTTAGTGGAGCCAACGGACTCCCGGTCCACAGCAGGCTCGCTGGAGACGTGGAGCTGGCCGAGGAGGTCGACGAGGCGGTCGGTGCCCGCGTCGGAAGCGGGCTCGTCGGGGATGAGGGCCTCGCCAAGGGGATCGGCGAGGTTGCTTGCTTCGCAAGCATTGGTGACGCCTTGCAGCGCGTCGTGGCAAGCGCCATCGGGCGTGCCGGGCTGGCTACGCTCGCTGGGGAGGAAGAAGGTTCCCGTCTAGAACAGGTCTCTAGACGATGGTGCACCTGGCCCCACGGTGGGCGCCAAATGTCGGGTGGTTGGTGCGACATATGCCAACGGGTGGCTTATCTGTGTGGGAGCCAGTAAGATGTCGCCGGTGCCTGGAAGCGGGATGAGGTAAAGACATGCACGCCGGCGAATCTTACCCAGCTTCGGGGCTCTCCGTGCAGATAACACCCCTACTGCTGCTCTGCGGGGTCTCCGCGTGATCACTCAGTGAACAGGTAACTACAAAGCGCTCCTTGAGCTGTTTGGCGAGAGGAAGAAGAAGGGCAAGGCTAGCTCTACTCCTCTCTCTGTGTATGTGATAACCTAGATGAGATCAACCCTTTGCATGGGTGCCCCGGGGGGTTTATATAGGCCTACCCCCCGGGGGTACAATGGTAATCCGGCTGGGAGCGGGTCCCAGCCGTCAGCGTCTACGCTCGCCGGCTTCTGCGCCGGCTACTGGGGCCCGTCGGCTGGTGGGCCCCGCCGGCTGCTGGCATCTTGGCCGACAGGCAGGCCCTACTTCCTAGGGCCCTGTCGGCGGCCGATTACTGTTGCCTCAATCCTGATGATGAGGGCTTTATCGAGGTAAGCGTGGCTACAGTACCGCCGTCTGGCGGGCGATCACTGTAGCCTCACGTCGTCTTGTCTTCTTAATGGGGCGCCTCCTTCGAGGGAAGGAGCAAGCCGGCTTTGGGGAAGCCGGCCACGTCTTGGCCGACTGGGGGAGGCCTGGCCGCCTACGGGTGTCTCTCTGCCCAGAGGGGCCCACCGCCCGCGGGCTGCGCTGACAGCCCGCCGCGGATGGCGCCATAGGCATCATGGCAACAGTGCCGCGCTGGACGGGATAGGGCTACCCCATACGGCGCACTGTGCCAGGCGTGCTCCGGGTTTCGGGGGTAGCAGGCTTCACTGTAGCCACGCCCCGTCCCAGCGCCGTTATGTGGTTGCGGACCTCGAGGGTACGATCTTGACCGTGCCGCGGGAGCCGGCTTCTTGGAGTCGGCCTTCTCGAGGCCGGCTTCTCGGAGCCGGCACTCCCGCGGCTTTCTTCGTGAAGGTGGAGGCCGGGCCGCCTCCCGATAGTCGGACTGAGAGGCAGTCGGCAGAGGGAAGGCGGCCCAACGTCTTGGTTCCTTGGAGGCCAGATTGGCTTGTAATTTTTTCTGAAGTGCCAAAGGGAGCCGGCTAGGCTACCCATGGTCATTTACCCTGACAAATTGCTTAAACTTGATGATTTGGTTAGGAACGTTGATAGAATTTCTCTTGAGGTTGATTCTTTAAAGCTTAGATCTATTCCTCCTAAGCATGATATCAATGAGTCTCTCAAAGCCATGAGAATTTCCATTGATGAGTGCAAAGAAAGAACCGCTAGGATGCGTGCTAACAAAGATGCCTTTATTAAAGCGTGTTTTTCTAATTCCTATGAAAATCAAGATGAAGATCTAAAAGTTATTGATGTGTCCCCTATTAAATCTTTGTTTTGCAATATGAATCTTGATGAATCTGATTATGATCTTCCCTTACCTAGAAGGCGTTCTAAGAATTCTGAGTTTTTAGATCCTGATGATGAAATTGATAAAAAAGGGATTGAAAGAAATAAAAATCTAGATATTGCTAAACCCACTATTTTGGATCTCAAGGAATTTAACTATGAAAATTGCTCTTTAATTGATTTATTTCCTTGTTGCAATCCGTGTTAAATTCTCCTCATGCTTATAGTCGAAATAAGGCCTTTACCGAACACATTGTTGACGCCTTAATGCAATCTTATGAAGAAAAGCTTGAGTTGAAAGTTTCTATCCCTAGAAAACTCCATGATGAGTGGGAACCTACAATTAAGATTAAAATTAAAAATTATGAGTTTCACGCTTTGTGTGATTTGGGAGCTAGTGTCTCTACTATCCCCAAAGCTTTGTGTGATTTGCTAGATTTCCGTGACTTTAATGATTGCTCTCTAAACTTGCATCTTGCGGATTCCACTATTAAAAAGCCTATGGGAAGAATTAATGATGTTCTTATTGTTGCAAATAGGAATTATGTGCCCGTAGATTTTATCGTTCTTGATATAGATTGCAATCCTTCATGTCCTATAATTCTTGGTAGACCTTTCCTTAGAACGATTGGTGTAATTATTGATATGAAGGAAGGGAATATTAAATTCCAATTTACCTTAAAGAAGGGCATGGAACACTTTCCTAGAAAGAAAATAAAATTATCATATGAATCTATCATGAGAGCCACTTATGGATTGCCTACCAAAGATGGCCATACCTAGATCTATCCTTGCTTTTATGCCTAGCTAGGGGCGTTAAACGATAGCGCTTGTTGGGAGGCAACCCAATTTTATTTTGTGTTTTTTTTTGGTTCTGTTTAGGAATAAATAATCCATCTAGATTCTGTTTAGATGTGGTTTTATCTTTTAATTAGTGTTTGTGCCAAGTTAAACCTATTAGATCTTCTTGGAAGATAGTTATTTGATCTTGCTGTAATTTCCAGAATCTTTGCGCTCAGTGCCCGAATTGTTAAAAATCACCAGAACGTGATAAAATAGTTATTACAATTTCTGCTGATCAATAAACAAATTCCCAGGTCGTCTAATTTTGGTAGAATTTTTCGGGTTCCAGAAGTTTGCGTTAGTAACAGATTACTACAGACTGTTCTATTTTTGACAGATTCTGTTTTGCGTGTGTTGTTTTCTTATTTTGATGAATCTATGGATAGTAAAATAGTTTATAAACCATAGAGAAGTTGGAATACAGTAGGTTTAACACCAATAAAAATAAAGAACAAGTTCACTACAGTACCTTAAAGTAGTCTTTTGTTTTCTTTCTCTAACGGAGCTCACAAGATTTCTATTGAGTTTTGTGTTGTGAAGTTTTCAAGTTTTGGGTGAATTCTTTTGATGGATTATGGAACAAGGAGTGGCAAGAGCCTAAGCTTGGGGATTCCCATGGCACCCCCAAGATAATCCAAGGGCACCAAAAAGTCAAAGCTTGGGGATGCCCCGGAAGGCATCCCCTCTGTCGTCCACTTCCATTGGTAATTTACTTGGAGCTATATTTTTATTCACCACATGATATGTGTTTTGCTTGGAGCGTCTTGTATTATTTGTGTCTTTGCTTGTTATTCTACCACACTCATCCTTGCTGTACACACCTTTTGAGAGAGCCATGCATGAATTGAAATTTGTTAGAATACTCTATGTGCTTCACTTATATCTTTTGAGCCTGATAGTTTACTCTATGTGCTTCACTTATATCTTTTTGAGCGTGATAATTTTTGCTCTACTGCTTCACTTAGATCTTTTAGAGCACGGTGGTGGTTTGTTTTAAAGAAACTTGATCTCTCATGCTTCACTTAGATTATTTTGAGGGTCGTTAATAGCATGGTAATTTGCTTAATGTTAATATACTTGGTATTCAAGATATGTGAAACTTCCTTTTTAGTGGATTGAATACTAAGATAAGTTTGATGCTTGATAATTGTTTGAGATATGGAGGTGATAATATCATAGTCGTACTAGTTGAGTAGTTGTGAATTTGAGAAATACTTGTGTTGAAGTTAGCAAGTCCCGTAGCATGCACGTATGGTTAAAGTTGTGTAACAAATTTGAAGCATGAGGTGTACCTGGCTTGTGCATCCTTATGAGTGGCGGTCGGGGACGAGCGAGGGTCTTTTCCTACCAATCTACCCCCCTAGGAGCATGCACGTAGTACTTGATTTTTGATGACTTCTAAATTTTTGCAATAAGTATATGAGTTCTTTTGACTAATGTTGAGTCCATGGATTATACGCTTTTACCTTTCCGCCATTTGCTAGCCTCTTCGGTACCATGCATTGCCCTTTCTCACATTGAGAGTTGGTGCAAACTTCGCCGGTGCATCCAAACCCCGTGATATGATACGCTCTTTCACACATAAACCTCCCTATATCTTCCTCAAAACAGCCACCATACCTACCTATCATGGCATTTCCATAGCCATTCCGAGATATATTGCCATGCAACTTCCATCATCATCATCATCATCATCATGACATGCTTTACTTTTGTCATATTGCCATTGCATGATCTTATAGTTGACATCGTATTTGTGGTAAAGCCACCATGCATTATTTTTCATACATGTCACTCTTGATTCATTGCACCATCCCGGTACACCGCCGGAGGCATTCATATAGAGTCATATCTTGTTCTAGTATCGAGTTGTAATCATTATGTTGTAATCAATAGAAGTGTGATGATCATCATTATTAGAGCATTGCCCAATCAAAAAAAAGGAGAAAGGCCAAAAAGAAAATAAAAGAAAGGCCCAAAAAAAGGAGAAAATAAAAAGGGCAATGCTACTATCTCTTTTTCCACACTTGTGCTTCAAAGTAGCACCTTGTTCTTCATGTAGTGAGTCTCATATATTGTGCTTCAAAGTAGCACCATGATTTTCATATAGTGAGTCTCATAAGTTGTATTGTTCATACTAGTGGGAATTTTTTATTATAGAACTTGGCTTGTATATTCCAACGATGGGCTTCCTCAAAATTCCCTAGGTCTTCATGAGCAAGCAAGTTGGATGCACACCCACTAGTTTTCTTTTGTTGAGCATTCTTAGCTCTAGTGCATCCATTGCATGGCAATCCCTACTCCTTGCATTAACATCAATCGATGGGCATCTCCATAGCTCATTGATTAGCCTCGTTGATGTGAGACTTTCTCCTTTTTGTCTTCTCCACACAATCCCCATCATCATATTCTATACCACCCATAGTGCTATGTCCATGGCTCGCGCTCATGTATTGCGTGAAGGTTGAAAAAGTTGGAGATTATTTGAGTATGAAACAATTTCTTGGCTTGTCATCGGGGGTATAGAAGTTGGGAACATCTTTGTGTGACGAAAATGAAGCATAGCCTAACTATATGATTTTGTAGGGATGAACTTCCTTTGGCCATGTTATTTTGAGATGACATAATTGCTTGATTAGTATGCTTGAAGTATTATCATTTTTATGTCAATATGAACTTTTGTCTTGAACCTTTCGGATCTGAATATTCATACCATGATTAAGAAGATTTACATTGAAATTATGCCAAAGTATCACTCCGCATCAAAAGTTCTCTTTTTATCATTTACCTACTCGAGGACGAGCAGGAATTAAGCTTGGGGATGCCTGATACGTCTCCAACATATCTATAATTTTTGATTGCTCCATGCTACTTTATCTACTGTTTTGGACTATATTGGGCTTTATTTTCCACTTTTATATTATTAATGGGACTAACCTATTAACCGGAGGCCTAGCCCAGAATTGTTGTTTTTTTGCCTATTTCAGTATTTCGAGGAAACAGAATATCAGGCGGAGTCCAAACGGAATGAAACCTTCGGGAACAAGATCTTCTCACCAAACGTGATCCAGGAGACTTGGACCCTACTCCAAGAAGTTTCCAGGGAGGTCACGAGGGTGGAGGGCGCCCCCCCGGGGCGCGCCCCCTGCCTCATGGGCCCCTCGGAGCTCCACCGACGTGCTCCTTCCTCCTATATATATCTACGTACCCCCCATTAGACCAGAGACGGAGCCAAAAACCTAATTCCACCGCCGCAACTTCCTGTATCCATGAGATCCCATCTTGGGGCCTGTTCCAGAGCTCCGCCGGAGACGGCATCCATCACGGAGGGTTTCTACATCAACACCATAGCCCTTCCGATGAAGTGTGAGTAGTTTACTTCAGACCTTCGGGTCCATAGCTAGTAGCTAGATGGCTTCTTCTCTCTTTTTGGATCTCAATACAATGTTCTCCCCCTCTCTCGTGGAGATCTATTTGATGTAATCTTCTTTTTGAGGTATGTTGTTGAGACCGATGAATTGTGGGTCTATGATCCAACTTATCTATGAATAATATTTGAATCTTCTCTGAATTCTTTTATGTATGATTGAGTTATCTTTGCAAGTCTCTTCAAATTATCCGTTTGGTTTGGCCAACTAGATTGGTAGTTCTTGCAATGGGAGAAGTGTTTAGCTTTGGGTTCAATCTTGCGGTGTCCTTACTCAGTGACAGAAAGAGTTGCAAGGCACGTATTGTATTGTTGCCATCGAGGATAACAAGATGGGGTATTTATCATATTGCATGAATTTATTCCTCTACATCATGTCATCTTGCTTAAGGCGTTACTCTGTTTTTAACTTAATACTCTAGATGCATGTTGGATAGCGGTCGATGAGTGGAGTAATAGTAGTAGATGCAGGCAGGAGTCGGTCTACTTGTCACGGACGTGATGCCTATATACATGATCATACCTAGATAACCTCATAAGTATGCTGAATTCTATCAATTGCTCAACAGTAATTTGTTCACCCACCGTAGAATATCTATGCTCTTGAGAGAAGCCACTAGTGAAACCTATGGCCCCCGGGTCTATTCTCATCATATCAATCTCCATTACTTTATTTTACATGTTTTGCTTTTACTTTTCACTTTGCATCTTTATACCTAAAATACCAAAAATATTATCTCTATCAGATCTCACTCTCGTAAGTGACAGTGAAGGGATTGACAACCCCTAAGCGTTGGTTGCGAGTTGCTACCGTTTTGTGCAGGTACGAGGGACTTGCGCATGACCTCCTACTGGATTGATACCTTCGTTCTCAAAAACTGAG
Source organism: Aegilops umbellulata (assembly GCA_032464435.1). Classification (NCBI taxonomy): domain Eukaryota; kingdom Viridiplantae; phylum Streptophyta; class Magnoliopsida; order Poales; family Poaceae; genus Aegilops; species Aegilops umbellulata. Next base: position 348,246,072 of record CP136059.1, read on the forward strand.
GGAAATACTTACGCTACTGTGCTGCATCACCCCCTCCTCTTTGGGGAAAACCAATGCTAGCTCGAGACGTAGAAGTGATATGCTCAAGGAAGACAGTCAAACAATTTTTTTCATGCAAATAATCAGCCACAAAATATTATGGAAGTGTGCATGGATTTCAGTCTGCATATCAGTATGAAGTTTGGGCATAAGAAACCCAGCATTATTCCACACACTATCGGAAGAAATTTATGAGGCAAGGCTCCTCAAATTTTTCCTCAGCATGATATGTGAAAATTTCTAGCCCACGGTACCCGGTCTTTCTCAACAAGATACCTCAGTAAAAGCTTCTGACAGACGGAAATGAATTTTTCTCAACAAGCAAAACCGACAAGAAGCTTCTCAAGTATGGAACTAAGGCTTCTCCAGCACACTACTCAGGTCAAGCTTCGTGTATAAGCTATAGAGATTTCTTCTTCATGCTACCCAGACAAAAGCCTCGAGCAGAATCTAAGAGTCTTCCTCAGCAAGCTACTCGGATGGCTTCCCTCGTAATCCACCTAGTCTGCTTCAGTACCACACTATGCACCGTCCTCAGAGATTATATGATGCGTTGGCAGTATATGGCAGTACATCTCGAGGACTAGATTTGCAATAATTTTGGAACAATTCAGTCAAAACATATGCCTGTTGCAATAATAGGGTATTCAGTTGCATATGATTGTTATACATATGGTACGCATGTATCCCGGGTCAGATCGTTCACTCATACGGGATACAACACTGATCCGGCAGATATACCTAAGAAAGGTACGGACCCAACAAACTCATAAGTCACGCAAATGAAGATAAGCAGAGATACACACCTTATGTAATGCAAGGATCGACAAGATCTGAATATGACATTGTAGAAGTAACAGTCTTGACAATGGCCACCAAGGCCAATATTCCACACCTACAAGGGGGATCTCATGAACTCTTGTCACCTTCTTGTATGCTTGGCCTCAGCAATGAGCTCCGTACAGCTACAAACCCCGAGTATATGTCATATATGTGCGGACACAGGTCAGAAAATAAGCAGAAGGAATAATGCCAACAATATTGCACTAGCCACAGTCATGGTCATATGAAGAATCGAGGACATGTGTGGCCAAGTTATTTCAGCAAGGTATCCTGACAAAGAAAATCATGACCGTTAAAGGGTGAGACTGACAACAAAGGAATGATGATTTTGTGCGACCATCAGGGTCCGGATACCCCAAGTCAGTTGGAGGCCATAATTTCATATGGATCCATAAAGACATACATCTTCAGCGGCATACTCTATTTACAAGGATTTTTATATCCCGCTGACCCACTTGATATGCGTATTCCCAACAATGGGTATACCGACAAAATGAGAAAGTCAAAAGCCGAATAATCAGCTCAGACCCGACATACTCACCGACGGAATCAAGTACCCGGTCAGTCTGTCAGGAAACACATTTGTCCGTCAGCCCCTGTCGGGCAAAGTCTCAAGATGTAAATGTTCGAGGTATGACATAACTATAACTCCATACACTGTTATATTGCTCACGACAGAAGGCGGTCAAATCTCTGGTATATGCCGCATGCTCGAGCCAAAGGAAATAAATCAAGATAAATCTGTGGAACTATGAGCAGTCAGATCCCGTCAGAAGATGGCCATGATTAATTCTAAGCATTTATTGAACCCAGAAGGCTTGCATTTATTTGAAGCAACCCCATGACAGAAATAAAAAGGTTTTCATGACCAAAAGGAAATTTATGATCAGATCCGTAGGACATCACCGCAGATACGAGAAAATCAACGTCAGCAAAAGGATTTGGTATATGAGCAAAGACCCATCAGAATTTGGGGAAAGGTGAAGCAAGCCACCCCAGAGCAAGGTAAGTGGATCATCTGAAATTCTTGGGGAACAATAAATAAAGGAAAAAGGATGCCCGAGTTGGAAACGGTATCCTCAAGTCATACTTGTTCCGAGAGCAACTAAATCTCGAGGACGAGATTTCTTTAAGGGGGTAAGAGTTGTGACAGCCTGGATTTTGGCCCTTTCCTTTTTTCTTTTTGATTTATTGGTTTTTGCTCTGTTTTTCTTTTTGGAGTGGTTCTGTGGCCTTGTCACCTGGGAAATCATCCTATTTTTCCTTCCCAAGTGGCTCATCATTCTCAAAACCTTGCCAAGATCATGTCACTCCACTGCTTTACCAAACCCTAATTTCTTTTTCTCACGAATATTCGTTTTTCTATTATAGGAATAACCCTGTCTGCCCTAGGTTGTGAAGCAACCTATATTTCTGTCACTCCCAAAAATCCCAAATAATTCTCATAAATTCTTTGGGTCATATATTTCTGAAATATGGCAAAATATTTCATTTGCCGTTTTCCTCATCATGCTCAATTACTGCATTTCCTATTCTGTCTTGAATGGCAGAATGTGAAGCAAGTGCCATTTATCTATACCCAATTGACCTCAAACTCCTTGGACACCTTTCCTGTCCATATCATTGCCACCTGCCAAAATGCAACCTCATTTGCCTAGTAATTATTTAATTATCTTTTTTTCCAAAGTTCCTGTCTGAGGGAAGTGGTTGTGAAGGAAGTACAAGCTAGGCATATCCAAATTAGTTGCCATTTTGCATTATCCCTCATATCATCATATCATAGCCCTCCAATAAAGTAGAGCTCATTTTATGCCTCCATGTGAGCTCACCTTCAATTCTTTGGTTCTGCCCAAAATTTCAGTTTGTGAAGCAAGTATATTTTATCTTGCTCCATTATGGCTGCGCATTTTTCTAGGCCTTCTATTATCTATATAACCTACCTCAACCCATTTTGGGCATGTTTCATCAAGCCATTTTTCCTCTAGAATTTTTGCAAGTTTCTGGTCAGTGGAAATGTTTGTGAAGGAAGTACCATTTTGGTTTATCCAATTGGTATGAAACTTGTACATCATCTTTATATGATCAAATCTTGAAGCCTTGCCAAACTTGAGCTCAAGTGGCCACACCATTTGAGTGCATCATCCAAATCTCATTTCTAGACCATTTTGGTCAGTTGCAAAGCAACTACGATTTATCTTGATCCAATTCTTGTCCAAGTTACCAGGATGAAAGTCCCTCTTTACCTTAACCTCCCAGACAACTCCTTTGACCCCAATCAAGTCTCTGTGGATCAACAGTGCTCGTCTAAGCTTACTACAATAAACTTCATAGATTGATTACCATTTAACCACAATTCCATTTCTTACAATTCCATCGCAGTTGAAACCTATCTTGGAAGGACTTCACCACAGAAAAGGTTTGTTGTTCTTCCGTGCCCTCCCTGTGCGTTGTCCCATGGTGACCGCGCAACTGGCATACAGTTTCACACGCTCTGTGCGCAGTGGCCGCGTCCAGGGCGCCGTTTCTGCTTCGTCCGCTTCCCCCTCGTCATCTTAGCGCGCGTGAGCATGTTCCTTGGCTTCACCTCGTCGTCGCCGATCACCTGGGCCCCGCTCCCCCTACGGCAGCTTGCTCACCGACGCAAACCACCGTGCGCCCACGAGAGCACAGTGCTCCGTTTGGCTCTACTCGTCGCCGTCGTCATCCTCCCCGTGCTTCCTTGGCCGCCTCTGCCCCATGAGAGACTCCACTGTGCCTCCCTCGTCGCCTGCCTCCAAGTTCATGCGCGCGGGCACCCGTCCGCGGCGCCGGCCACGCGTCCGCGGCGACGCCAGCTCAGCCCCCTCGCCCCGCGACTATATAAGCCCGTCCCGGGTGCGTTTCTACTCACCAGCGACCTCTACCCACTCCCCCACGACTCCCTGATCACTTCCCCAAGCTCGAGTCGCCCTCCACGACCTCCATTGCCGCCATGGCCGCTTCAGGTCTCCTCCTCGATTGGCTCAAGCCAAAGCCCCTCTCCTCATTCCTCCACCACCAGTAGACCCCCAGCACTCCGGCGTTCCTCCCCATCCCTTTAGCGAGTCGCTGGAGCTCCATTCCTCGCGATCCCCATCTCCGGCCGTAGCTCTCCTCCACCATGGCCATGGACCTGCCTGCTCCGGTCGTCTTAGGCGAAAGTAAACGGTCCAGGAGGGTGCGGTTGGTCTCCCTGAGCACGCGGTGTGCTGCACGGCTCGGGAGATGGCCCGAGCCGCCCAGGAGCCTCGCCGGAGCGCGCCGTTCCTCCCCTGCATCGCGCAGGCGCAAGGAAGGAGGAGTTGACTCAGGCCAGGCGGGCCCCGCCTCTTCCTCGGCCCCATCGGTCAGCCTCCGGGCGTTGACCGTGTGTGCCAAAGTGGATAAGGGCATGTACAATGGTGCTATCTTAGGAGTGACACGTAGGATAAATGATGAGGTGGAGGAGAGAGAACTCGTAAGAAAAGCCTTGTCTTCTCTTATTTAAGAGAAGACAATAGATGATCTCCTAGCACAATATGTCTCACCACGTTTTTAGGAATAACTAGTTATTGAAGATAAGACTAAGAAATGACCCATTGTAGACATCTTTTTTTGTCATCTCTAAATTACATGCAAGACTTAAGATAAGACTATCTTATCAACCATTGTACATGCCCTAAGTGACAGGCCGTGCCCCGCGGGACCCACACGTCAGCGACCCCAAGCCCCGGCCCCGCCTTTGCTGACTAGGATAAGTGGAAGTGTATTCCACAGAATACGTCTTCCCTTCCCGAAAGCGTACTTTGGCGCTGTTTCAACACAGTCACGTTTTCTCTATTGGAAAGCGTATACTGGCAAAAGGCGCGTTCTGTTTTTCCAGCCAAGGGCCTGTTTGTGATGATTTTATTGCACAAAGGTCCCTGGCAGAAAAACAACTATAACTTTTTGCTCGCAACTCCGTTTATGGTGAATCCAAATCCCACTTCTTCACTTCATCGAGCCTGTTCTGATGGAACCATTTTCACCATGTTTTCACATTCTGAAAATGACCATTTTGCCCCTGCCCTTATTCAGCCCCCTCCGAGAGAGTATGTTTTCCGGCGATCCTTTCCGTGAGTTTCTCGCACTTTCTCCCGGTCATTTCTTCCACCCTAGGCAAGCCACACCCTCCATTTGCATCACTGTAATGCAGTGACATGGTTTAATCTATTTGAACTTGTTTAAAATATTGCTTTAGCTACATGACTTTGTGCATGGCAATTTCTCAGAGTTGTATTTTGATCTTGTTATTGCCATGATGTTGCTTGGAGTTCTAGGACTTATATTTTGCAGCTTAGGTGGTTGACATGTTGCCATTGGATTATTAGTGGCTTATGTTATGATTATTTTCATGGTGGTGTTGGATATGATATTTTTGGTGTATTACTTTGGGTGTCATGTTGCCTTTGAATTATTAGTGGTTAGTATGATTATTTTCGTGATGATACATGTTATTATATTTTGGAGTATTACTTTGGATATCTTGCTGCCTTTGGATTATTAGTGGTTAGTATGATTACTTTCTTGATGCTAGTTGATGTTCTGTTGCTTGGAGTATTATTTTTGGAGATGATGTTTACTTGTGGATCTTAGCCGAATAGCTTTATTCTTGTTATTGGAGTAGTAGGATTATTGTTTTCGGATCCATCAGGACAGTAGTGTTGTGCTACCCTTGGAGTATTTTGAGATGATGAGATTATGTTTGGATTATTTGTTGGATATTGCTATGACTTGGATTATAGTTTGATAGTTGATATCAGAGTATCAGTCATTGCTATTATATTTTGGGGTTAAATTCGTCATTAAGTTGGTCAGGTGCCGCTGAACCGGGCTTTTTCCAGTGCAACCACATTTGCCTTTTATGGGAAGGCCCTAATGCGTTCTATTGTCATGCATCTCTCCGGTGCCTCCAACTAGGGAAGGTTATGGGCGTGCGTACCCTGGCCCGGTAGGCGGACATAACCTTGTGTGCCTGTTGTTTTTATTGTTTTGGATCCGGTGCCCGAGTGGGAGTGTTTTGACCACGACGGTGGTCGGGGTGTCTTTGGTAGACACGGGGCCACCCAGGACCAGCCTGTTGGGGATTTGGGTCGGAGTGGCCGGGAGAGTGTCATGGCAGTAGATCGGTTTTGTCGGAACGCCGTTGGTCCACCCTAGTGGGAGTTCGAGGCCATGGGTTCTGTGGTGTGGGTACGGTGCGCTACCTCTGTAGAGTGTATTTAATCTATCGATAGTCGCGTCCATACTAGGTCCCACAGTTCGATCAACACTCACATGACGGAATGACTTATAGGTGATTTATATGTTGATATGTTGAGCAGTACAGATTGGCAGGATGTTGATGATGATGTTGGAGACCAAGTATTGGTCGTGGTTGTGATCGCCGGAAAGATCATAGTTTGAGACCAAGTGTTGGTCATGGTAGTGATCGCCGGAAAGATCACAGTTTGGTTTTGATCACGAGGTGATCGAGATGGTATTTTGCTTGGCCGGTTAGCCAAGAGAGATATAGTTATGGAGATCTAAGATGGTAATTTATCATTACTGTATTAGTTCATCTCATGCTTAGTAGTTGTGTCATCATGGTAGTTATTAATTAATTAACCTCTTAATGCTATGTTATTGTCTTGCCTTGATGTTTATGGTTGTTGTGAGCTTGCAAGTACATTCAATGTACTGACCTGGCGTGTCATGCCAGATTGCAGGTGATGTCATGATTGCTTGATTGCTTGTCGTGGTTTCCGTTCGTGCGAGCTAGATCGTGTCCCAGCCAGAGTCCCTGCGGAGTGGAGTTCACCACCTTCGTCGTTGTTCCGCTGCTAGAAGTTTTCCGCTGCTACGAGATGTTCAACTGCAAGCATAGAGCAAGTGTATTATCGCAGGCGTAGTGTCGCCATGCTGATGTGCTCATTGTAACATCAGACCCGTGTAATAATTGTTCTTGTAATGAGAGCTGATTTGTTCTATGTCAAGCAGTGCCGTATTCCAGAGACTTCTCCTCAATCTCTGGGCTGGAATACGGGGCGTTCCGGTTTCTCTGAGCCGGGGTGCCACAATAAGCTCAGTAAGCCGTCGTCAGCTGGTCGTGTGAACGGCAAAGGCTTGTCCATGAAATGGTCGGAATACTATACCGCTGGGCGAAAGGAGAGAAATACCAGCTCAAAAAGCCAGGAGTGCGAGGTTCAAGAACTCAAGGCACAAGTGGCGCGGATTCTGGAGATAATCGAAGAGCAAGTGCGAGACCAACTGGGAGCGACGATCACCGCCATTGTGCCTACCTTGATTGAGGGGCTGCAGGCGTGGATTGCAGGCGACCAACATGGGCCGCCCCCGATTCCTAGCTTCACGGGCAGCAACTCGCACAACGCGCTGGCGGCGCCATTGGTGTCTTCGGCGGAGGCGGCATTGGTGTCTCCGGCTTCGGCGCCGACATTGGAGCTTAATGCACCTGGTGTTGGAAGAATATGCCGGCCGGTACCTCAGTAGCAAGCGGCCCCTCTGTCACTTGCACACCCGCCGTTGGCGGTCCCTCGACATTAGCCGAGCTTGACGCCACCACGGTAACTAAGCCTCTTGGCCGGTGACTTCATCTCCTTGCCTTTGACTGGGCATCCCTGACGCCCTACATGTTTTTGCAGGGCACCGCCGACGTTCCATGCACACTCTTGCACTTCATGGACGGCGAGTTGATCGATGTTGCCAAGGCCAGAATCGTTCAACCGGGAAGCCGTGTGTTCCACGGTAATCCGATGCCACCTAGCGTGTATAGGGTTCAATTGGTTCGGGTGCTGCGGGGCTTCGACGACTTGTTACCTCCATATTGACCACCTGGGGCCGACGAAGATGATGTGATGACCCTCTGTGCCTGCATAAGCTGGCCCATGCTTTGGCCGAAGAGCCAGATTCGTTTGGGGGCGAGGGACACCACCCCACAGACAACACCGCCAGTCGTGCCGGCGCCAAGCCATGGCAAGACTGCCGCAACGCTACCGCCGTCAGCTGATCCAGACATGCATATGGCACAGGATCCGGACGACGACGATGGTACATTTACCAACATCGATAAGTACTTCAACGAACATGGGTACGATGACGAATTCTTGGGGCCTCCTTCTCAAGAACCCAACCCTGCAAGAGACGATCGCGATCTAGCTGGTACCGCGGAGAAACCCAATTGCAACAGGCATCGTCTGGCGTTCAGTTCTTAGGAGACGCCTCCAGCCGCCGCCTTCACCGAGCCTCAGATAGCCGTGGTGCGAAATATTATCATCCCCAACACACTCAAGAAGGTGGTCTATGAGCAGAACTCGATCCCATTACAGCAGAAGAAGCAGAAGGGACGGAAAAGAAAGAATAACAAGGGTGCGAGCCAGCCGTCACTGAGTACGATCCGTGCTCAGGACGGGCCACCTTCACCTAAGGATATCTTGAGGAGGGTGCATGTGGCGGGTAGGCCGATGCTACCGACTATTCTGCTCAATGCTGCAACCGGTGCTATGTGGAGTCTGCATGACGGTGTTCTTTCTTTGGAGAAGCGGCGTCTCTTCGAGAATGACATGGCATACCCGGTTTTCGTGGCCAAGGTGCCACAAGGCAAGGGATTTCTCGATAGCGCCATCGGGGGTATGATCGTCATGCGGTTTGATGACATCTTCGCTATGTTTAACCTTCATCCGCTGCACTACACCTTCATTCGGCTATTTTCGCTCAGTATGGAGATGCAGATCGTTAGAGACAAGACCCCGGACATCATTATAGTCGACACCTTCTACATGCGTGCCAAGATCTTGGGCAGCGCTGGGGACCGGCAAGTCGCGAGTTCATACCTCGAAGGCGTCATTCTTGCGAACCCAGATAAGGATAACTTCCTCGTGCCTTACTTTCCCGAGTAAGTCATCCCCTCACCACCGCGTAACATATGATTTCTTAGATTTCGATCGTTCTTTTTTTCTAACATTCCGTGTTTTATGCAGTGACACACATTGCACACTCATCCTCTTAAGCCCGAACTATTCCATGGCCACGTATTTCAACTCGGACCGTCAGTCGAAGAAAGACTACACAAATATCAAGAAAGTTCTTGATGATGTCCTCCCCGGCTACGCCAAATGTGGAGGCACCTTCAGGAGGCCAATTTTTAGGTACGACAAGCACGTGTTCACCCACGTAACGACGTTCCCCTGCTTCAAGCAGCCGCCTGGCGGTCAGAAGGATGCCTACTACACCCTCCATCACATGCGGGCGATCGTACGGGACCACAATCACCTTCTGCTACCAAATAGTCTCAAAGATTGGGCCGCACGCTTGTCGGCAATCCAGGACGCGGACCTCAGACAAGAATTCTTTCGCATCCAGTCAGAGTTTTGCGGAAATCATCCATCAAGATGTCCTTCATACCTCGGGGCAGTTCTACCTCAAATATCAACCGTCCAATAGTGAAATAGAAACAACGCTACAAATGCAGGCTGATAACGACCGCACATTCATGACCATCACGAAAGACGGCGGCTTCATCCATGCTCTGGTCCCTGAGTCGAGTCAAAAGTAGTGATGCTATGTAGTTCTGAAATATCGATTAGCTCATGTTGTAATTAAACTTTAATGAACTTGTAGGTCTCTTTGGTTTGGACAGTCGTTCAACTTATATGTAATCGATGCTATTTATTAGTAGGACCATGAATCGTGCTATTAATGTGTTGCTTTTCTCTTCCGATCCTTTTGTTGCATACTTATATATTGCTTATGTATTGTCTATAAATTGCTACTAACATTTTGTTTGTCTAGTGCATAGAGATGCCATCATATGTCGTGTACAAGGTTAAGGTTCCCGGAGTCTACGACGACTGGGAGGAGTGTCGGAGACAGGTTCACCATTTCAGCGGTAATAGTTACGAAGGGTACACCACTAGGGCGAAGGCGGAAGCTAGATACGCGCGCTATCTAGCGGGAGAGAGGAGGGAGTGGAGGAGGAACCGGATGAAGACCAGTTTCATCGCGATGATGCTCATCGTGACCGCAGCTCCCTTCTATGTAATGGTAGTTTAGATGATTGATGTCGACTTTGTAATGTGACGACAAACTCGGCTAATATATATGATGAACTTTGCTAATGTCTCGAGACCTAAACTTGGCTAACGTTTGAACTTTGTTCGCTATATCGAATTTGGAGACTAATATGATGAATTCTATTGTGTGATATTTATATTCTGTGTTGTGTAATGTGTATTTTGTAACCTGTGCAAATACCAGATATTTTGTAACCTATGAAAATATCAAAAAAGCAAAAAAAAATCCTAATATTCATAGTAGTGGCGCACCATATTGAGCACTAGTGAAGCACCAGGGCTAAATACCAGTGGCGCATTATGGGGCATAGTAATGGCGCACTTGGGGGCATACGTGAAGGTAAATATGGCCCCCTAGGATGCATGGTAATGGCGCACCGTTGGACATAGTAATGGCGTACTGCCAGGTGCGCCACTATTGTCTGGTATACTAATGGCATACCATGGGTGCACCATTAGTACTTGTTACTAGTGGCGTGATGATAGTGGCGCACCTATATTGCTCCATTAATGGCCAAAATAGGTGTGCCACTAACAGGCCTTTTTCTAGTAGTGAACATCCCCTTCTCATCGACGACTTTTTTCATGATGATCGTCGCAATGTCCTTATGGACGCGAAAGAACTCATCTCTAAGTTTATAATCCGCTTCTCCATGAGATTCTACCCACTTGCGGATATGATCATTGTTTCTGGTTGTCATGCGAAGCTTTTGGTGATCCGTCTTGAACTCAATCATGAGATGGAGGAGGTAGAATCCCTCTTTCTTGCTTGGTTTTGGGACATGGATGCAGCAGAAGTTAGTTTTATGCAAGAAACACAACTTCTTGTTCCTTTGTTTCCTGATCTGCAGGTGGCCACCCCTAATGCTGAAGCCTTGGAGAGCATCATCTAGAATATTCATTATGTGGGTGTAGTCCTTCTTCTCGTAGTCTCTGGTAGGTTCGAAATACACGGCATGGGAGACTTGCGGGTAAAAAACGATAAGGACGGCGTCCCCGTTGCTGTGGGGAAAAAGACAACTCAAATTATTCTCCATATGAGCGAGAAGGAATGATTGAAATGTACGAAAGAGTTTTCAGGAACTGACTTACTTTGGATGATAAGGCAGGAGGACAATTTCCTGGTCCTTATTCTGTACCATGAAGTTTTGGAGGTACTCCCTAGCAGTTTCACGCTCAAAGTCGCCGAGACTCAAGAAGGACTCGTGCATGTAGTACGGATCCGCCACACGGATTTGCGAGACTTCTTCTCTCTTCATGACGGAGCTCATATGTAGCACAAAAAGGCGAATGATTGTAAAATCGAGCCGCCTTGTCAGAAACATCTCGAATATATGGTCAAACCACAGGAATAACACCTCTGTGGGCCGTGTCTCGACGTAGCACTTCCCCTCAGGCACACGAGCCCCGTATGCCGGATATCCTGGATCCTTCGAGGCTAGTAGGCTTTTCTCAGTCAACAGCACATGGTCGTGCAGTCTCCTGAGATCCCCTAATAGTGCCTCCAGTGGTTTCAGCGGTAGCATCGCAGCTCGCCGTGACATGGAACATGGCCGCACCTTTCATGGGTACACGCTCTTCAAAATCCACCATATGGCTGCTATGTGCTCTGGCTTGTTTGGAGGCACCTATCTTCCCCAGTCTCTTCCTCTCCTTTTTCTTGGGCACACCTTCCAGACCTTCCTTAACCCCTTCCCCAGTGTTGCCGGGCTAAGCACTGTATGACCCCCGGCTAGTGTAGCCTGTGTTGAGGTAGCATCTTCAGGCGTGTCCTGTGAGGATTTCATGAAGAGAGACTTCTTGCAATCCCTGCTAGGATGTTCCTGCCCGGGCAAATCATCCATATCCTCATTAGCATGCTGATAGCCAGATTCGTCATATGGTTGACTCATCATATCTAAGTCACCGTCATAGGCGTTTGTATTGAGGAAACCCATTGGGTCCTCTGTCTCCTCCATCTCATCGTCCATTCTATGTTCTACGGGACCGATTACATCAGCCAGTACTATTGGACCCCCTTCATCACGTCGTCCGCCGCTCTCACCCGGCACTATAGGAGTTGGTAATTGCTTAGGCGGGGTGGTGGTATCCATACATGCTTGTTGATTTGTGGATATTAGTGTGCTCTCGGCCGGCTCCAGACGAAGAAGATTCTTCGACCATAGCAGCACCCAACCCTTGCGGCTTCCAATCCGTGGCGGGGTCTCGTCGTCCTCTCCCCCTAGGCGTAATATGGAGGAGGCAAATCCTCGTGCCCCGATGAGGGAGTCCTGGATTAGGGGGTGTTCGGGTAGCCGGACTATACCTTCAGCCGGACTCCTGGACTATGAAGATACAAGATTGAAGACTTCGTCCCGTGTCCGGATAGGACTTCCCTTGGCGTGGAAGGCAAGCTAGGCGATGCGGATACTCAAGATCTCCTACCATTGTGACCGACTCTGTGTAACCCTAACCCTATCCGGTGTCTATATAAACCGGAGGGTTGTAGTCCGCAGAAGGATCATGATCATACACAATCATACCATACGCCAGCTTCTAGGGTTTAGCCTCCTTGATCTCGTGGTAGATCTACTCTTGTACTACCCATATCATCAATATTAATCAAGCAGGAGTAGGGTTTTACCTCCATTGAGAGGGCCCGAACCTAGGTAAAAACATCGTGTCCCTTGTCTCCTGTTACCATCCGACCTTGACGCACAGTTCGGGACCCCCTACCCGAGATCCGCCGGTTTTGGCACCGACATTGGTGCTTTCATTGAGAGTTCCTCTGTGTCGTCGCCTTTAGGCCTGATGGCTCCTTTGATCATCAACAACGATGAGGTCCAGGGTGAGACTTTTCTCCCCGGATAGATCTTGGTCTTCGGCGGCTTTGCTCTGCGGGCCAACTCGCTTGGTCATCTGGAGCAGATCGAAAGCTACGCCCCTGGCCATCAAGTCAGGTTTGGAAGCTTAAACTACACGGCGGCTATCCATGGAGACTTGATCTTCGACGGGTTCAAGCCACAGCCAAGCACGCCGCACTATCTCGAGGGGCATGATCTAGCTCTGCCTCCGAACAGTGTCCTGGAGGCCGCACACGCACCGGTTCCGACCCTTAACTCGGGGCCTATTGCGCCAATTGAGGATGAGCGGTTGGACGTCACCTCGGGGGCTGGGATCTCAAAGGCGATCGAGCCGAACGCCAGCCCCGCACTCCGCGTGACCCATGATCCCGAAGGTCCGGACTCCGAACCCCCCACGCCCCTGCCAGTCGAAGCCGATTAGGCGCCGATAATGGAGTTCACCGCCGCGGACATCTTTCAGCACACGCCTTTTGGCGACATCCTGAATTCTCTCAAGTCTCTCTCTTTATCAGGAGAGCCCTGGCCGGATTATGGTCAGCGAGGATGGGATACGGACGATGAAGAAATTCAAATCCCTCCCACCACCCACTTGGTAGCCACTGTCGACGATTACACCGACATGCTTGACTTCGGCTCCGAAGACTTCGACGGTATGGACGACGAAGTAGGAGATGAACAGGAACCAACACCTGTAGGGCGCTGGACGACCAACTCATCATATGACGTATATATGGAGGATGCTCCAAAAGATGGAGATGGCGATGGAACAGCGGGGATGACACCTCCAAGAAACAGCCAAAGCGCCGACGTCAATGGCGCCGCTCTAAATCCCGCCATAGCAAAAATAGTGATTCCGGCACGGGAGATAATACTACCCTGGATAGCGCCGAAGAACACCCAACCCAGCAAGATTCAGTGCAGGAAGATGGAGAAGCCAGCCCTCATGAGAGAGCGGCAGAACGAGAGGTTGAGGATGATAACTATATGCCTCCCTCCGAAGACGAGGAAAGCCTCGATGACGACGAATTCGTCGTACCATCAGACCCTGCCGAACAAGAGCGTTTCAAACGCAGGTTTTTAGCCACGGCGAACAGCCTGAAGAAAAAGCAGCAACAGCTTAGAGCTGATCAAGATTTGCTAGCTGATAGATGGACTGAAGTCCTTGCGACCGAAGAGTACGAACTCGAGCGCCCCTCCAAGAATTATCCTAAGAGCAGGCCGCGACCCCGATCAGAGGAGGAAGCACCCCTACATCACCAGCGCACGATATGGCAGACCGGCCACCTCGCGGCCGCGACAGAGAGGCCTGTCGAACCTCCACCCAAGCCATGCCCTGACGCCGCTCAACCAAGGCACGGGAAAGTGCGCCAGACCTGCGAGATGTACTGGAGGATAAAGCAAGACAAACAAGATCGATCTACGGATCGCGCAGGCGCCCGACGACACGTGACGATGATCCTCACTCCGGACACAATAAATCCGGCCGGGCCGAACACAACAGACATAGCTCTCCCGAGCTGCGTCGTGACATAGCCCAGTACAGGGGCGCCGCACACCCACTATGCTTCACAGATGAAGTAATGGTTCATAAAATCCCAGAGGGTTTCAAACCCGTAAACATCGAATCATACGATGGCACTACAGACCCGGCGGTATGGATCGAGGATTATCTCCTGCACATCCACATCGCACGTGGCGATGATCTACACGCCATCAAATACCTCCCTATCAAACTCAAAGGACCGGCCCAACACTGGCTTAACAGCCTGCTAGCGGACTCAAGCGGTTCTTGGGAGGACCTGGAAGCCGCATTCCTCGACAACTTCCAGGGCACTTATGTGCGACCACCGGATGCCGACGACCTAAGCCACATAATTCAGCAGCCATAGGAATCGGCCAGGCAATTCTGGACACGGTTCCTAACAAAGAAAAACCAGATAGTCGACTGCCCGGACGCAGAGGCCCTAGCAGCCTTCAAGCATAACATCCGCGACGAGTGGCTTGCCCGACACCTGGGACAGGAAAAGCTGAAATCTATGGCAGCCCTCATGACACTCATGACCCGCTTTTGCACGGGCGAAGATAGCTGGCTAGCTCGCAGCAACAACTTATCAAAGAACCCGGGTAATTCGGATACCAAGGACAAAAGTGGCAGGACACGTTGAAATAAGCAAAAGCGCCGCGGTAGCAGCGACAGCAATGAAGATACGGCAGTCGACGCCGGATTCAGAGGCTATAAATCCGGTCAGCGGAAAAAGCCATTTAAAAAGAATACTCAGGGCCCGTCCAGTTTGGACCGAATACTCGATCGCTTGTGCAAGATCCATGGCACCCCTGAAAGGCCAGCCAATCACACCAACAGGGATTGTTGGGTGTTCAAGCAGGCAGGCAAGTTAAGAGCCGAAAACAAAGACAAGGGGCTGCATAGCGATGACGAAGAGGAGCCCAGGCCGCCGAACAACAATGGACAGAAGGGGTTTCCCCCACAAGTGTGGACGGTGAACATGATATATGCAACCCACATTCCCAAGAAGGAGCGGAAGCGTGCGCTACGGGACGTATACGCGATGGAGCCAGTCGCCCCAAAGTTCAACCCATGGTCCTCTTGCCCGATCACTTTTGATCGAAGGGACCACCCCACTAGCATCCGTCATGGCGGCTTTGCCGCATTGGTTCTCGACCCAATGATCGATGGATTTCATCTCACAATAGTCCTCATGGATGGCGGCAGTAGCCTGAACCTGCTTTATCAGGATACAGTGTGGAAAATGGGCATAGATCCATCAAGGATTAAGCCCACAAGAACGACCTTTAAAGGCGTTATACCAGGTGTAGAAGCCAACTGTACAGGCTCCGTAACACTCGATGTGGTCTTCGGATCTCCGGATAACTTCCGAAGCGAAGAGTTAATCTTCGACATAGTCCCGTTCCGCAGTGGCTATCACGCCCTACTTGGACGAACTGCATTTGCCAAATTCAATGCGGTGCCGCACTACGCATACCTCAAGCTCAAGATGCTAGGCCCTCGAGGAGTAATCACGGTCGACGGAAACACCGAACGCTCCCTCCGTACGGAGGAGCACACGGCGGCTCTCGCAGCGGAAGTACAAAGCAGCCTTTTTAGGCAACTCTCCAGTCCGGCCGTTAAAAAGCCAGACAATGCCAAGCGCGCCCGGAGTAACCTACAACAAGACTGCCTGGCATGTTCTGAGCAGGCGTAGCAATGCGGCCCCAACCCCAGCCATCGCAACATAGCGAAGCTAGTACCTCGCGTACATAATTACGCCCTTGAAATACCATGGGCACAAGGGAAGGGGCATAGTAACGGCATGCTCACAATATGGCTTAAAACGTACTAGGGGCTGCCGGATTCTTTTTTCTTTCAGGACCCCACACTTTGGATGACCTATTCGGCAATTCGGCTGCCGCTCAAACGATGCAAGATCCATGGAAGCAGACAAAGCTACGCCGCATTATGGAACTCTTAGGCGGTCTCTATTATGAGCGGTATATCTGTTTCAAACACAATTCCGCGGCCTGCCCCTGGTCAGGACATGTTAAATAGTCTAATATCTTTTTGCTTATCGCACTACTTGTATCGTTCGGCTTTGATAAATAGCCTCTTTGATAAACAATGCATAGCTTTTTGCCTATTTTTTGCATTACTTTCTTTTAATATATATGTTTATTAAATAACATGATCGCACCCGTACACCATGGTACGGCAAACACGCCAGGGGCTTCAGTACCCTTCGATCTGGCGTGAGAAGTCCGTACACTTTCACAAGTGTGGCGCCCCGAACTTATAGCACTATATGCATCGGCTCCGAATCATGATTTGGGTCAATAGTTGGGTTTACCCAACTCCTATGTTTTGGTGCCTTACGTTCCGCTATATCGGCTAAGGTAGCACTAGGAGAACCACTGCGATTGTGCCCCAGTTCAGCTGGGTTAAGCACCTCAGTGGAGAAAGCTAAAACTGACTGTCATGATAAGGCGAGAGACCGGTCGCTGTTCGAGAGGTTTTTTTCGAGTCCTTAAAGGCTTATGCCGCTTCGAGCGAGGAGCTGGCTCTGTCCGGCCAAAGGCGTGGATAGCGCCCCGAATTCGGTCTTCCGAACTAGGGGCTTCGCCGAAATTTAAAATTATAAAGTTCTATAGCTAAGTGAGAGTGTTCAAGCATTATAGTCCGATTGCCTGGTTCGTTGTGCTGAGCGCCTCCCTCGAAGGACCCAACCATGGGAAAAAGAGCGCTCAGGTTTATCCCGAACACCCCAGCAATAGCGGCATGGGGGCAGAAGCCGACGACTGGCCATCTCTCAAATTTTGATAAATGGCCGCACAGAAAATAATACTTTAAATTCCATAAGCATTGCTTAGCGCATATGAACAAGTTTTCAGCGCACAGGATAAACACGAGCGAGTTCATTCAAATATTAAATCTCTACTACATTCATCCGCAATAAGGCGGGCACCGGCAAGAACATCCTTGTAGTAGTTCTTGGGCTTGCGATGCTCCTTCCCCTGCGGCTGCCCGTCCTTCACCAGCTTCTCTCCGTCAAGCTTACCCCAGTGCACATTTGCACGGGCAAGGGCCCTCCGGGCACCTTCGATGCAGGAGGAACACTTGATGACCTCAAGCCGTGCACAGGCCCCCACCAGCCGCCACACCAGCCCGAAGTAGCTCCCAGGCAGGGCCTCTCCGGGCCACAACCGAACTAGGAAGCCCTTCATGGCTTGTTCGGCCGCCTTGTGGAGCTCGACCAGCTGTTTCAGCTGATCGCTCAAAGGCACAGGGTGTCCGTCCTCAGAATACTGAGACCAGAACACACTCTCCGTCGAGCTGCCCTCTTCAGCTCGGTATAATGCGGCGGCGTCGGCTACGCTGCGGGGAAGATTTGCGAACGCCCGTGGAGAACTCTGGATTCGGGTAAGCGACAAGTAGTTTACTTTTATATTCCTACTTTGCATTAAGAATGCCTTACCCGCTGCTATCTTTTTCATCTCCTCCAACTCTTGGAGGGCCTTTAGGGCTTCGGCCTTGGCACCCTTGGCGGTCTTGAGGGCCGACGCGAGCTCGGATGCTTGCGCCTTTGACTCAAGCTCCAAGCTCTCATGTTTTCCATGAGAGCCTGCAGCTCTTGCTGCACCTCGCCAACCTGAGCCCCAAGCCTCTCTCGCTCGGTGCGCTCCTCGGCGGTTTTCTTTTCGGCCTCAGTAAGCGCCTGATTGAGGGTCGCCACCTCATTTGTGGCCCCTACAATAAGCAGTACGATCCTGTTATTTTTTGCAATCACGCCTCTCTATAGGCACCCTTTTTCTTTGTAGGGTATTTCTTACCTTCTTTTTCCTCGAGCTGCCGTTTGGCAAGGCCGAGCTCTTGCTCGGTCCGCCCGAGGTCCTTCTTCAGGACTTCCACCTGTGCAGTAAGTGCGGCGGTGGATAGCAGCGAAGCCTGCATACGCATATTGACTCTTTACTGTTAAACTCCTGCGAAAACTAATAGATCCTCTATTCGGCTTTTCTTTTCGAATGTCGAACAGAGCATCAGGGGCTACTATCTGTGCGGTCATATTTTGACATATTTCTACTTACCTCGAAGCCTGTCAGAAGGCTAGCGCAAGCTTCAGTCAGTCCGCTCTTGGCGGACTGAACCCTTCGGATCACCGTACTCATAATAGTACGGTGCTCCTCATCGATGGAGGCGCCGTCAAGCACCTCCAGCACATTGTCCGGCACCTCCGGTTGGAGGGAGGCTGCCGGCTCAGAAGGCTTGCTCTTCTTGGAAGGAGTTCGCCTACCGCGAACCGGGACTGTTGGAAAGTCCGGCGCGGCGTCCGGCACAAAGCCGGACTCGGAGCCCTGGGGGGTCTTGTCCCCTTTATTCCTGGGGTCCGGGAGGTCGCCTTTCGGCTCCTCCAGGACCACGTCCTCCTGCCCCGGAGCTTGTTTTGACGCCACTTCGGCGTCGTTCGCAGTGCGGGGTGAGACAGCGGGCGGAACTGAGTTCACGTCCGACGTATCCAGGGAGCCACTCGACGAATCGTCGAGTTCGGCCCGGGGCGGGCTGCATAAATTACGTCCGACATTAGGGAAAGCTGTGCATTAAAGGAATATCATGAGTTACTCTGGTATGCGAATACTTACGATTTCGCCGGACGCTTGGCCCTGTCCGGCCACTCCTCTCCGCTCTCTGCCGCGTCGTGGGAGTAGTCCGGCAGAGGGGTCTTCCTCTTCCTAGACCCCTCGGCCTCCCCCGATGGGGTGACCTTCTTCTTCTTTTCTCCCCCCACTGGGGGGGGGAGAGCCTTTTTCTTCCTCCTCCTTATTTTCGTAAGAGGAGGGCGCCTCGGACTGGTCAGACGACGAGTCCGACACCACCAAGTTACGGGCACTCTTTCGAGTCCCGGTGGTCTTCTTCTTCTTGACCTTCTTTTCCGGCACCACGTAAGGTGCCGGAGTCAGCAGCTTCACTAGGAGAGCTGGGGCTGGGTCTTCGGGCAGGGGAGCTAGACAGTTAATTAGTCCGGATATTGCCTGCCAAGCATGTCAAAGGTAAGGGAGTTTAGATCCCGCATAGAGTTAATATATGAAAAAGAGCTTAATAGTCCTGTCAAAGGCATAGACAGCTTACCTCGCCAGCATGACGCTACGTGCTATATCCGCGGTCCTCGGAAGCGGATGCGGAGCTCTGGCGCCTTTGATTAGCACCTTCCAGACATCTTCATATGACGTGTCGAAGAGCCTGTTGAGGGTTCGGTGCTGCGCCGGGTCGAACACCCACAAATTGAAATCCCGTCGTTGGCACGGGAGGATCAGACGAACAAGCATGACCTGGACTATATTGACCAGCCGGATTGGCTTGTCAACCAGGGACTTGATGCAGGTCTTCAGTCCGGTCACCTCTTCCTCGTTGCCCCACGACAGGCCCGTCTCTTTCTAGGACCCAAGCCGCGTGGGGGGTTCGGATCTGAATTCGGGGGCTGCGACCCATTCCGGATCGCGGGACTCGGTGATGTAAAACCACCCAGCCGGCCACCCCTTTATGGTCTCCACAAAGGATCCCTCGAACCAGAGGACGTTGGCTATCTTGCCAGCCATAGCGCCTCCTTACTCCGCTTGGTTGCCGCGCACCACCTTGGGCTTGACGTTGAAGGTCTTGAGCCAAAGGCTGAAATGGGGGCGGACGCGGAGGAAGGCCTCACACACGACAATAAACGCCGAGATGTTGAGGACGAAGTTCGGGGCAAGATCGTGGAAATCTAGGCCGTAGTAGAACATGAGTCCCCGGACAAATGGGTGGAGTGGAAAACCCAGTCCGCGGAGGAAGTGGGGAAGAAAAACTACCCTCTCATGGGGCCTTGGGGTGGGGAGAAGTTGCCCCTCCTCAGGAAGCCGGTGCGGGATGTCCTTGGACAGGTATCCAGCTTTCCTTAGCTTTTTTACTTGAGCCTCAGTGACGGAGGAGACCATCCACTTGCCTCCCGATCCGGACATTGCTGGAGAAGGTTGAGGTGGGAAGAGCGGGCTTGGGCACTGGAGCTTGAGTGCGCGAGAGATGGATTGGCAAAGGAGGAAGAAGGCCTAGGTGAAAAGGTGGACCCTTATCCCCTTATATGGGCGGATGCGGTTATGCGTCCCCACCTACCTAATAAAACTCGCTTGCCTCCCAAGCGCCGTGGTAAATGGCGCTGTTGGGTTACCCACGTCCGTATTGATGAGAATCCCATTAAAAGGGGCACACGATCTCTGCTTTGAAAAGACGTGCCAAGGAAACCGCCTCGCTAAACGCGCTGAGGTGGAAAAAGTGAAAACAATTTGTATAAAGAGCTTGGCCGCAGTGTGTTGATGCACTGCGGAATACGTCAGCAGATTTGTTTTGTGTTAATATTATTCTCTCTATGGCAATATGTGGAAACTTATTTTGCAGAGCCGGACACTATTTTTGGTGTTTACAATCTTCTATGAAGGACTTGGAGGAGGAACCCGCCTTGCAATGCCGAAGACAATCTGCGCGCCGGACTCGTCGTCATTGAAGCCTGGTTCAGGGGCTACTGAGGGAGTCCTGTATTAGGGGGTGTTCGGGTAGCCGGACTATAACTTCAGCCGGACTCCTAGACTATCAAGATACAAGATTGAAGACTTCTTCCCGTGTCCGGATAGGACTTTCCTTGGCGTGGAAGGCAAGCTAGGCGATGCGGATACTCAAGATCTCCTACCATTGTAACCGACTCTGTGTAACCCTGACCCTATCCGGTGTCTATATAAACCGGAGGGTTGTAGTCTGTAGAAGGATCATCATCATACAAAAATCATACCATAGGCTAGCTTCTAGGGTTTAGCCTCCTTGATCTCGTGGTAGATCTACTCTTGTACTATTCATATCATCAATATTAATCAAGCAGGAGTAGGGTTTTACCTCCATCGAGAGGGCCGGAACCTGGGTAAAAACATCGTGTCCCTTGTCTCCTGTTACCATCCGACCTTGACGCACAGTTCGGGACCCATTACCCGAGATCCGCCGGTTTTGACACCGACACCCGATGTCATGCTCGACAAGGTAACCCTGAAGTGCCCAGCGGGCATCAGCTCATTGTGGAATGTGAGATCCAAGGGCTTCATTACCACCCCCTTTCCCACGTCCACCTTCTGGCCTTTGATCAAGTAGAGTACGGTGCATGTGGTTTCATCGGCCTGCAAACACATGTCTGCGGCTGATACTTCTCCAACGTATCTATAATTCTTTATTGTTCCATGCTATTATATTATCTGTTTTGGATGTTTAATGGGCTTTAATATGCTCTTTTATATTATTTTTGGGACTAACCTATTAACCGAAGGCCCGGTGCCAATTTCTGTTTTTTGCCTATTTTAGTGCTTTGCAGAAAATGAATACCAATGGAATGAAACCTTCGCGATGATCTTTCTTTGAGCAAACACAATCCAGAAGACTTGGAGTTGAAGTCTGGAACTCCGCGAGGTGGCCACGAGGTAGGAGGGTGCACCAACGGGGGTAGGCGCGCCCCCACCCTCGCGGGCCCATGGAGCTCCACCGGCGTACGTCTTTCGCCTATATATACTCTTATACCCTAAAAACATCTAGCGAAGCCACGAAACCACTTTTCCACCGGCGCAACCTTCTGTACCCGTGAGATCCAATCTTGGGGCCTTTTCCAGCGATCTGTCAGAGGGGGATCGATCACTGAGGGCCTCTACATCAACACCATAGCCTCTCTGATGATGTGTGAGTAGTTTACCACAGACCTTCGGGTCCATAGTTATTAGCTAGATGGCTTCTTCTCTCTCTTTGGTTCTCAATACAAAGTTCTCCTCGATGTTCTTGGAGATCTATTAGATGTAATACTCTTTTGTGGTGTGTTTGCTGAGATCCGATGAATTGTGGATTTATGATCAAGATTGTCTATGAATAATATTTGGTTCTTCTCTGAATTCTCATATGCATGATTTGATATCTTTGCAAGTCTCTTCGAATTATCGGTTTAGTTTGGCCTACTAGATTGATCTTCCTTGCAATGACAGAAGTGCTTAGCTTTGGGTTCAATCTTGCGGCGTCCTTTCCCAGTGACAGTAGAGGCAGCAAGGCACGTATTGTATTGTTGCCATCGAGGATTAAAAGATGGGGTTTATATCATATTGCTTGAGTTTATCCCTCTACATAATGTCATCTTGCTTAATGTGTTACTTTATTCTTATGAACTTAATACTATAGATGCATGTTGGATAGCGGTTGATGAGGGAGTCCTGGATTAGGGGGTCTCCGGACAGCCAGACTATATCCTTTGGCCGGACTGTTGGACTATGAAGATACAAGATTGAGGACTTCGTCCCGTGTCCGGATGGGACTCTCCTTGGCATGGAAGGCAAGCTTGGCAATACGGATATGTAGATCTCCTTCCTTGTTACCGACTCTGTGTAACCCTAGCTCCCTCCGGTGTCTATATAAACTGGAGGGTTTAGTCCGTAGGACAACAACAATCATACCATAGGCTAGCTTCTAGGGTTTAGCCTCTATGATCTCGTGGTAGATCAACTCTTGTAATACTCATATCATCAATATCAATCAAGCAGTAAGTAGGGTATTACCTCCATTGAGAGGGCCCGAACCTGGGTAAACCTCGTGTCCCCCACCTCCTGTTACCATCCGCCTTAGACGCACAGTTCGGGACCCCCTACCCGAGATCCGCCGATTTTGACACCGATATTGGTGCTTTCATTGAGAGTTCCACTGTGCCGTCATCGTATGGAAGGATGGCTCGTCTCGTTGTCAGGGACAACATCACCTCTTAGGGAGCCCTGGCTGTAGGCCAAACTCTCTGACTAGGCGGCTTCTTCATGACTGCCCGTTCGGCCGCTGCGCCGATGATGACTTCTCGGGTCATCGAAAACAGCCTCCACATCGGCTTGGAACTTACCGAGCGGATGAATCCAACGAAGCTCTCCTCTTTTAACAAGCTCTTGGATCGCATCGCCGCTTTGGGAGCCGCTACGGACTATGATCGGATTTGGCTTAAGCCCGACCAAAGGGAGATTAACTCTCCGCCGGTCACCCATCAGATAACGGTGGTGGAGGAGCAATGCGGCGATTCTTCCTCTATCTTGAGGACAAACTATGTCCGGATTCCCGAGCTCTCCGAGCCGAATACATGTCTACGGGAGGACATCGCCCAAACCCTGAACCTAGAATCAGGCAACTGGCCAGACCCACTGAGCAACTTCCTGGAGCCCGAACTTCCAAGAGCGGAAACTCCCCCGCCCCTGGGTCTCAAATCGAGTCAAGGTCCGTACTTAAATCCACCCACCCACCCCGATACAAACGATCTTTCCCACATTAGGCTAGAGTCCCAGGAGACAGTACATGACTATTGGGCCAGATTCCTCCTTGTAATGAACAAGGTCAAGGACTGTTGCGAGGAAGACGCAATTTCATTCTTTTGCAATAATTGCACGGACAAGGGAATCCTCAATGCCATAAGTCGCCGTGACATAGCACGCTTCACTGACTTGGCGGACATAGTGGATGATGCACCATTAGAGTCCTTAGTAACCCTGGTGTGGCTGTCCAAAATATCTAACTGGTCCCAGGATACTAATGGCGCACCACCCACAGATGCGCCATTACTAACGCTGGTTACTAATGGCGCACCAGCTTGTGGTGCGCCATTAGTAGTTTTGCAAAAAAAATTATAGTAGTGGCGCACTGTGTGTCAGGTGCGCCATTACTAGTTAAAACAAGTAATGGTGCACTGTGCCCTGGTGAGCCATTAGTATTTTTGGAAGAATAAAAATTTGTTACTAGTGGCGCACCGTGGGTCTGGTGCGCCATTAGTGTCTATCACACTAATGGCGCACCAACACATGGTGCGCCATTGCTATATAGTAGTGGCGCACCACATGTCTGGTGCGGCATTAGTGGCCATATCATCTATAGCCCTTTTCCTAGTAGTGCGGCCACAACACCAGATACCGAACACTCTGACACAATCGGAGGCTCTGCCATCGAAATAACGCCTTCAGCCCACGTGATAATGGCCGTCATCGCCCCGTGGACAGAACCATTCTTGGCCTACCTAACCAGGCAGGAAGTACCTGAGGACCAAAATGAGGCACGCTGCATAGTGCGGCGGTCTAAAGCCTACAAGGTCCACGAGGGAGAGCTTTATAAGAAAAGCACTACCGGAGTCCTTCACAGGCGCATCTTCGAAGAGGAAGGGCGGAAGCTTTTGGCAGAAATCCATGCTGGACTCGGCGGCCACCACGCCGCAGCCCGGGCCCTTGTAAGCAAGGCCTTCCGTACAAGATTCTATTGGCCAACGGCCCGAGCAGATGCACAGGACCTTGTTCAACGTTGCGTCGGTTGCCAGCTTTTTGCAAACCAAAGCCATATGCCTCCTACCGCTCTCTAAACAATCCCCATTACTTGGCCCTTTGCGGTCTTGGGGCTTGATATGGTCGGACCCCTCAAAGGGGGAACCCATAAGAAAAAATACTTACTGGTCATGGTGGATAAATTCACCAAATGGATAGAAGCCAAACCCGTTAAAACGGCTGAATCCGGACCGGTGATAGACTTCATATCTGGGGTTGTACACCGTTATGGCATCCCCCACAGCATCATCACTGACAACGGCTCGAACTTTAGAGCCGACGAGGTAAAACTTTGGTGCAGCAACATGGGCATCAAGCTGGATTATGCTTTTGTCTATCACCCGCAAACTAACGGTCAAGTCGAGCAAGAAAATGGTCTTATTATGAGCGGCATCAAACCCGGATTAGTGCGGTCCTTAAAGGAATCAAACACACACTGGGTAGAGGAGCTCGACTCTGTACTATGGGGGCTACGGACCACGCCGAATCGCACTACCGGATACACACCATTTTTTATGGTGTACGGCCTAGAGGCGGTTCTGCCCTGCGACATAATTCATGACTCACCTCGAGTGCGCATGTATGAAGAAAAAGAGGCCGAGCTCGATCGGCAGGCCAGTTTGGACGCCATGGAGGAGGAGCGCGACGTGGCAAAAGCCCGTTCCGCATTCTATCAGCAACAAGCTCAAAGGTATCAAAGCAGAGAAGTACGGGCCAAAACTTATACGTTGGCGAACTATTTAAACGCCTGCCGGAGAAGAAAAAGATCAAGCTCAAGCCCAAATGGGAAGGTCCCTTCATTATTGACCAGGTTCTGACTAGTGGAGCGTACCGTCTGCGGGATGTATCGGACAATCGACTCGAGCCAAACCCATGGAACGCATCCAGACTCTGAAGATTCTATGCCTAGTGCCGGACTCTATGTTCATCTCCTTACCCCCGTCCATTTTTTGCATATCTGTTATCTGTCTTTTCTCTCTTTCTTTCTTCTTTTTCCTTCTCCTCGAGGCCTTAAAAGTCTAACTTGTGTCTCGACTACACAATCTTGACGCGCTAACTACGCTCATTATACCTGGGGGCTTCTTATACAGAAGCTTAATATAACTATTTTTCTGGGCTTTATGCCCCACACATGTGTTATCGTTCCACATGTACATTTTTTCGCCATTATATGCATCGATATGACTTAAGTTTTGGCCAAGCTGGGTTGCCTGGCTCTTGTGTTTATGCCCTACGTTCCTGTTAATTCGGCTAGGGCATAAGGGGAGCACCTCTGCGATTGTTACTTCCGGGTCAGCCGGATGTGTACCTCAGACTGGGTGAAGCCGAAACCAAGCGTTCTTAAGGGAATATTTGGTCGGTGAACAAAAGATGACTTTTATTTATTTAATACATGCCCCCAGATGTTTCTAGCATGCGTCTCTTTTCGCAGTTCGGACATGCACATTAGGGCATGCATACCCAGGGAAAGGAACCCTTAATGGAACTATTCTCCGTGGAAGATGTTTCTTACTATCCATGTAATATAACTTAACTAGTTGGGTACTTGTCTGTTCAATCACTTATGACCCCTACGCCTGGTTTCCACGCTTACCCTGGTTTTTACATAACTGAGCGGGTGTTCGGAAACACTCCGGACTATTGGGTCCAGAGGTCGAAGCGAAGAGGTCCGCCATGACAAATGATTTACAATTCGGCTAGAGACAATATATGTCACTTGAAGTACACAGTCACTTAGATTGACTAAATTCTTCTTCTATACCATCCAACAAGCTGTCTAGCCTACAATCCTGTTGGGAATACTTTGCGACTAATTCTACTTGGTCATACACCAAAATGACGGGGGTCTCTTTCCCATCGGGCCCCACAGGTCCGACCTCGGCCATGTGGTTTGGGTCAGCTTTGATATATCGCGTCTTCACCATGGCCCAGGCTTCCCATGCACCTTGTCGGCATGCCGATATCTTCCATAATCGGAAGCGCCGCCGCGCTCCCTTGAGCTTCTCTACAAGCTCCCCCATGCCTCCCGGCAGGGAGGAGGATGGCCACAAGGCCTGGGCAATACCCTGCATCACCTGCCGAACTTGTTCGTGCAGTTGGGAGAGCTCTGGTAGAAGATCACCCGCAGACCCGGGTATCTCCTCCACGAGACGACCCGTCAGCATACCTGCAGACATAACTCTGTCAGTCGGCTTCTTCACCGAACTCTTTCAAAAGTTTGTTCAAGCACTTACTGAAAATGCCGCGTCGAAGCCGCTTATTCTCCTTCATGGAGTCCGCAAGCTGGGCTCGAACATCCTTCAGTTCCATGCTCAGTTGGATATTGGCATCTTGGAGACCGATTTTCTCCCGCCTAACTTGTGTAAGAACGCGCTTGCCAGCCTTTAGCTGTTGTTGGGCATGTTACTCGTCCGGATTCACTCCAGGATTATCTGCATAATCTATTATTAGATTTTCACGCATACCGCATATTACCTGGTACATGACATTCTTTGCAATAAAAGAAAGTCTTACCTGATGGGGCCTTCTCGGACTCCTTCATTGCAGCAACTGTGGCCTGAATCTGGGCCCTACATTCCCCCAGCTCTTGAGACAACTGGGTATTCTTCTCTGTAAGAGCCTATGCGAACAATGATCCTTAAATCAGTTGTGCCAACTGTTTCAAGTCTCAGGGGCTTCTGATATAGATAACTATTAGATTTTTTTTCTTACCCGTATATTCTTTACATATTGGTTCGTAGCTTTGGCAAGACCATTCTGAGCAGCTTGGATGTATGCGTCTCCCGAGTTGAAGGCATCAAACGCCTCTTGGGAGAAACAAGCTGAGGGAGTCCTGGATTAGGGGGTGTCCGGGTAGCCGGACTATACCTTCAGCCGGACTCCAGGACTATGAAGATACAAGATTGAAGACTTCGTCCTGTGTCTGGATCGGACTTTCCTTGGCGTGGAAGGAAAGCTTGGCGATGCGGATATTCAAGATCTCCTACCATTGTAACCGACTTTGTGTAACCCTAACCCTATCCGATGTCTATATAAACCGGAGGGTTCTAGTCCGTAGGACAACTCCATCATACAACATTCATACCATAGGCTAGCTTCTAGGGTTTAGCCTCCTTGATCTCGTGGTAGATCTGCTCTTGTACTACCCATATCATCAATATTAATCAAGCAGGAGTAGGGTTTTACCTCCATCGAGAGGGCCCGAACCTGGGTAAACTTCGTGTCCCTTGTCTCCTGTTACCATCCGGCCTTGACGCGCAGTTCGGGACCCCCTACCCGAGATCCGCCGGTTTTGACACCGACATTGGTGCTTTCATTGAGAGTTCCACTGTGCCGCTGGTTTTGGTGCCTTACGTTCCGCTATATCGGCTAAGGTAGCACTAGGAGAACCACTGCGATTGTGCCCCGGTTGAGCTGGGTTAAGCACCTCAGTGGAGAAAGCTAAAACTGACTGTCATGATGAGGCGAGAGACCGGTCGCTGTTCGAGAGGTTTTTTCGAGTCCCTAAAGACTTATGCCGCTTCGAGCGAGGAGCCAGCTTTGTCCGGCCAAGGCGTGGATAGCGCCCCGAACTCAATCTTCCGAACTAGGGGCTTCGCCGAAATTTAAAATTATAAAGTTCTATGGCTAAGTGAGAGTGTTCAAGCATTATAGTCCGATTGCCTGGTTCGTTGTGCTGAGCGCCTCCCTCGAAGGACCCAAATATGGGAAAAAGAGCGCTCAGGTTTATCCCGAACACCCCAGCACTAGTGGCATGGGGGCGGAAGCCGACGACTCGCCATCTCTCA
The DNA here is from genome assembly GCA_032464435.1 of Aegilops umbellulata. NCBI lineage: Eukaryota > Viridiplantae > Streptophyta > Magnoliopsida > Poales > Poaceae > Aegilops > Aegilops umbellulata. The sequence goes on from CP136059.1 coordinate 348,274,575, forward strand.
ATTTTTTGATAAATGGCCGCACAGAAAATAATATTTTAAATTCAACAAGCATTGCTTAGCGCATATGAATAAGTTTTCAGCGCACACGATAAACACGAGCGAGTTCATTCAAAAATTACATCCTTGGTACACTCATCCGCCACAAGACGGGCACCCGCAAGAACATCCTTATAGTAGTTCTCGGGCTTGCGATGCTCCTTCTCCGGCGGCGGCCCGTCCCTCACAAGCTTCTCACCGTCTAGCTTACCCCAGTGCACCTTTGCACGGGAAAGGGCCCTACGGGCACCTTCGATGCAGACGGAGCACTTGATGACATCGAGCCTTGGACAGGCCTCCACCAGCCGCCACACCAGCCCGAAGTAGCTCCCAGGTAGGACCTCTCCGGGCCACGGCCGAACTATGAAGCCCTTCATGGCCTGTTCGGCCGCCTTGTGGAGCTCGACCAGCTGTTTCAGCTGGTCGCTCAGGGGCATAGGGTGTCCGGCCTCAGCATACTGTGACCAGAACACCTTCTCCGTCGAGCTGCCCTCTTCAGCTCGGTAGAATGCGGCGGCGTCGGATACGCTACGGGGAAGATCTGTGAATGCCCCTGGAGAGATCCGGATTCGGGTCAGTAACAAGTAGTTTACTTTTATATTTTTGCTTTGCATAAAGAATGCCTTACCCGCTGCTATCTTTTTCATCTCCTCCAACTCTTGGAGGGCCTTTTGGGCTTCGGCCTTGGCGGACTTGGCAGCCTCAGAGGCAGTCGCGAGCTTGGACGCTTGCGTTTTTGACTCAAGCTCCAAACTCTCATGTTTTTACATAAGAGTCTGAAGCTCTTGCCGCAGCTCGCCGACCTGGGCCTCAAGTTTCTCTCGTTTGGTGCGCTCCGCGGCCGTTTTCTTTTCGGCCTCAGACAATGCCTACTTGAGGGTCGCCAGCTCAGTCGTGGCCCCTACAATAAGCAGTACAATCCTGTTATTTTTTGCAATCGCGTCTTTTTATAGGCACTTTTTCTGTAAGGTATTTCTTACCTTCTTTATCCACGAGATGTCGTTTGGCAAGGCCGAGCTCTTGCTCGGTCCGCTCGACGTCCTGTTTCAGCACGCCCACCTCCGCAGTCAGTGCGGGGGTGGATAGCAGCGAAGCCTGCATACGCATATTGACTCGTTTTTGTTAGACTCCTGCGATATTTAATAGATCCTCGATTCGGCTTTTCTTTCCGAACGCCAAACAGAGCATCAGGGGCTACTGTCTATTCGGTAATATTTTTACATATTTTTACTTAGCTCGAAGCCTATTAGAAGGCTAGCGCCAGCTTCAGTCAGTCCGCTCTTGGCGGACTGAACCTTCTGGATCACCGTACTCATAATAGTACGGTGCTCCTCGTCGATGGAGGCGCCGTCAATCACCTCCAGCAGATTGTTCAGCACCTCCGGTTGGACGGAGGCCGCTGGCTCAGAAGGCTTGCTCCACTTGGAAGGAGTTCTCCTACCGCGGTCCGGAACCGTTGAGGATTCCGGCGCGGTGTCCGGCTCAAAGCCGGACTTGGAGCCCTGGGGGGTTTTGTCCCCTTTACTCCTGGGGTCCGGGAGGTCGCCTTGCGGCTCCTCCGGGACCAGCTCCTCCTGCCCCGGAGCTCGTTGCGACGCCACTTCGGCGTCATCTGCAGTGCGGGGGGAGACAGCGGGCAGAACTGAGTTCACGTCCGACAAATCCAGGGAGCCGCTCGACGAATCGTCGAGTTCGGCCCGAGGCGGGCTGCACAATTATGTTCGGCATTAGGGAAAGCTGAACGACAAAGGAATATCATGAGTCACTCTGTTATCCTAATACTCACGATTTCGCCGGGCGCTTGGCCATGTCTGGCCACTCCTCGTCGTCCTCGTTGGCGTCGGGGGGGGGGGGGTAGTCCGGCGGAGGGGTCTTCCTCTTCCTGGACCCTCCGGCCTCCCCGTTGGGGTGGCCTTCCTTTTCTTTCCCCCCCCCGCTGGAGGGGGAGAGGTTTCTTCTTCCTCCTCCTCGTTTTCACGGGAGGAGAGCGTCTCGGACTCGTCAGATGACGAGTCCGACACCGCCACGTTACGGGCACTCTTTTGAGTCCCCGTGGCCTTCTTCTTCTTGGCCTTCTTCTCCGGCACCACATAAGGCACCGGAGCCAGCGGCTTCACTAGGAGAGCAGGGGCTGGGTCTTCGGGCAAAGGAGCCGGAAAGTTAATCGGTCTGGATATCACCTGCCAAGCCTGTCAAAGGTAAGGGAGTTTAGATCCCGCATAGAGTCAAACTATGAAAAAGAACTTAAACATCCTGTGAAAGGTGAAAATAGCTTACCTCGCTAGTGTGACGCTGCGAGCTGTATCCGCGGTCCTCAGAGGCGGATGTGGGAGCCTCGGCGCCTTTGGTTAGCACCTTCCAGACATCTTCATACGTCGTGTCGAAGAGCCTGTTGAGGGTTTGGTGTTGCGCCGGGTTGAACTCCCACAAAGTAAAGTCCCGTTTTTGACACGGGAGGATCCGGCGGACAAGCATAACCTGGACCACATTAACAAGCTTGATCGGCTTGTTCACTAGGGACTGGATGCATGTTTGCAGTTCGGTCACCTCTTTTTCGTCGGCCCACGACAGGCCCGTCTCTTTCCAGGACATAAGCCGCGTGGGGGATCCGGATCGGAACTCAGGGGCTGTGACCCATTATGGATCGCGTGGCTCGGTGATGTAAAACCACCCGTATTGCCACCCCTTGCCCTCGAGCCATAGGACGTTGGCCATCTTGCCCGCCATGGCGCCTCCGCACTCCGCCTGGCTGCCGCGCACCACCTTGGGCTTGACGTTGAAGGTCTTGAGCCAGAGGCCGAAATGGGGGCGGACGCGGGGGAAAGCCTCGCACACGACGATAATCGTCGAGATGTTGAGGACGAAGTTTGGGGCCAGATCATGGAAATCCAGGCCATAGTAGAACATGAGCCCTCGGACGAATGGGTGGACTGGAAAACCCAGTCCGCGGAGGAAGTGGGGGAGGAAAACTACCCTCTCATGGGGCCTTGGGGTGGGGAGAAGCTGCCCCTCCTCAGGAAGCCAGTGCGCGATGTCTTTGGACAGGTATCCGGCCTTCCTTAGCTTCTTGACATGGCCCTCCGTGACGGAGGAGACCATCCACTTTCCTCCTGCTCCGGACTTTGCTGGAGAAGGTTGAGGTGGGAAGTGCGGGCTTGGGCGCTGGAGCTCGGGTGCGCAGAAGATGGATAGGCAAAGGAGGAAGAAGGCGTAGGTAAAAAGGTGGATCCTTATCCCCTTATATGGGCGAATGCGGTTGTGCGTCCCCACCTGCCTAATAAAACTCGCTTGCTTCCCAAGCGCCGTGATAAATGGCGCGGTTGGGTTACCCACGTCCGTATTGATGAGAATCCCGTAAAAAGGGCACACGATCTCTGCTTTGACAAGACGTGCCAAGGAAATTGCCTCACAAGACGTGCTGAGGTGGAAAAGTAAAATCTATTCGAGTAAAGGACTTGGCCGTAGTGTAACGACGCACTGCAGAATACGTCAGCAGATTTGATTTGTGTTAATTCTCTCTATGGCAATATGTGGAAACTTATTTTGCAGACCCGGACACTACTCTTGGTGTTTACAATCTTCTATGAAGGACTTGGAGGAGGAACCCGCCTTGCAATGCCGAAGACAATTTGTGCGCCGGACTCGTCGTCATTGAAGCCTAGTTCAGGGGCTACTGAGGGAGTCCTGGATTAGGGGGTGTCCGGGTAGCTGGACTATGTTTTCAGCCGGACTCCAGGACTATGAAGATACAAGATTGAAGACTTTGTCCCGTGTCCGGATGGGCTTTCTTTCGCATGGAAGGCAAGCTTGGCGATGCGGATATTCAAGATCTCCTACCATTGTAACCGACTTTGTGTAACCCTAACCCTATCCGGTGTCTATATAAACCGGAGGGTTCTAGTCCGTAGGACAACTCCATCATACAACATTCATACCATAGGCTAGCTTCTAGGGTTTAGCCTCCTTGATCTCGTGGTAGATCTACTCTTGTACTACCCATATCATCAATATTAATCAAGCAGGAGTAGGGTTTTACCTCCATCGAGAGGGCCCGAACCTGGGTAAATTTCGTGTCCCTTGTCTCCTGTTACCATCCTTCCTTGACGCACAGTTCAGGACCCCCTACCCGAGATCCGCCGGTTTTGACACCGACACAAGCGTCACGGAGTACGGCCCGGCAACGCTTGTGATTCATGGTGCTCTCCACTTCAGAATTTGTAGCGGATAGCCTATCCGCATCCTCTGTAGGAGGAACATTCGCCGTTGGCCCATGCGAGTGTCCGCCTCTATGACTGGCTCGGGAGCCGGACTGGTGGAGGCGTGGCCGGCAACCTCTCTGGATATAGTCCGGCGAGCGTTTTTTATACTAAGAAACATGGGTGTTATTATATTGTCAAAAGACGACTACCACGGAGCGGGGTTCTCTTTCGTACCTCTGCGACGGCGTCTCAGTCCTGACCGCCTTCGTTTTAAGCCTACCTGGCTTCGGTGCCCCTTGTTGGCGAATCACAGCGGGTTCGACATGGCGTCCCGAGAGCCTTCCCTGTAAAGCACCATATGTGTGTGGTAGGTGAAGTGCGGAAAAAGGGATGCTTCTTGGAAGTTAGGACTCCTGTTTTACTTAGATGCGATGCAGGGAGTAGTCCTGGATAATCGGCTATGATGGCCGCCATGACACCGTCGCAGCATAATTGATAGAACGTCCGGTCAATAACCTCCACAAATGTGCCTGGATCTTCTTCAATTCTGGGGTCGAGGGCCCGGTCAGTGTCCTCCGGTTGTGGAGGCAGGCTGTGGACCTCCCTTACAGCTTTTCGCGGTTCCTGCTATGAAATGGCAAGGTAAATACTCATGACAAAGAATGCGGGAAGGTTGGGAGTAAAAAGTAGCAGCTCACCCAGCTTGGAGGGTTGTACATGGAGAACCCATCCCGTGGCTTGACGCGGAGGAACTCCTCTTATTCTCCTTTGTACAGATCAGACAGAATCTTTGCCAGAGCAGTGACTGAGTCCGGTCCCTTACGGCCGCAGCAGGTGGCGTCATCTTCTCCGTTGAAGTGCCACATGGGTTGCCCCCGGTATTGATGTGGCTGCACCCCCCATTATACATATGGACATAACCTCGGTTATTGTCAATCCTGATTTGGCCAGCGTCTCTATCCGGCCCATCAGGTAAAGGACTTCTCCGTTATCTTCCTCCTGAGGGCTCCGTGGGCGCCAGCTGCGGCGTTTCTTCAAAGGGGCATTGTCGAACTCGGGAAGACCCATCTGAATGGGATCTGGAAGGTGGACGTCCTCCAAGTAAAACCACTCCGAAGGCTAGTCTTTGGACGTCTTCTTCGGGGTACCAGAAAGGTATCCGGTCCCGGCGATGCGCCATATTTCGGCTCCGCCCGCTTGATATATTGACCCCTTCTGTGTAGGGGGCACAAGGCAGAATAGCTTCATCCACAGCTTAAAATGAGCTTCGCAGCCCGGAAATAGCTCACATAGGGCAACATAACCAGTGATGTGTAATATGGAAGCGGGGGTGAAGTTATGCAACTTGAGGCCATAAAACTCCAGGAGCCCGCGGAGGAACGGATGGATTGGAAATCCAAGTCCCCTTAATAAGTAAGGGACAAGGCATACCTCTCCCCCTTGGAGGGGTTGGGGAAGCTCTTCGCTGGCTCCCCACCATTATACGTGGCGAGCCCGCTCGAACGGGGACCATATACGCTGGAGGGAGAAATCCCTGGGTCTATAACTCTACTAATTGGCTGTGTGGGACGGAATACTTCTCCCAATCACCGGGCTTAGGGCTATGGGAGCGAGAGGAGGAGCTGCGATGGCCGGCCATGTTGGAATGGATTTTTCCGAGCGCGCTCCGATCAATACTCGCCGTGGGAAGATGGTGTGATCTGGATCTAAGAATCCCTGTCTCTTTGATAGACAATTTACTTACATGGCTAGGGTGGCAAATGTAAAAATGCCATGGCTTCTCGCATTCGCTCGACACGTCAAAGATGGCCATTATTGGGCGTAGAAGCCAAGAAGTGCAACATTTATGGGGAGCTGGACACTACTCAGCAAATATTCAAAATTGGAAGAAGAACCCGCCTTGCAATGCCAAAGACAATCTGCGCGTCGGACTCATCGTCATTGAAGCTTGGTTTGGGGGCTACTAAGGGAGTCCTAGATTAGGGGGTCTCCGGACAGCCGGACTATATCCTTTGGCCGACTGTGGACTATGAAGATACAAGATTGAAGACTTTGTCCCATGTCCGGATGGGACTCTCCTTGACGTGGAAGGCAAGCTTGAAAATACGGATATGTAGATCTCCTTCCTTGTAACCGACTCTATGTAACCCTAGACCCCTTCGGTGTCTATATAAACCAGAGGGTTTAGTCCGTAGGACAACAACAATCGTACCATAGGCTAGCTTCTAGGGTTTAGCCTCTACGATCTCGTGGTAGATCAACTCTTGTAATACTCATATAATCAAGATCAATCAAGTAGGAAGTAGGGTATTACCTCCATCGAGAGGGCCCGAACCTGGGTAAACATCGTGTCCCCCGCCTCCTGTTACCATCTGCCTTAGACGCACAGTTCAGGACCCCCTACCCGAGATCCGCCGGTTTTGAAACCGACAGTCGATGTGTGGAGTAATAGTAGTAGATGCAGAATTGTTTCGGTCTATTTGACACGGACGTGGTGCCTATATTCATGATCATTGCCTAGATATTCTCATAACTATGCAATTTTCTATCAATTGCTCGGTAGTAATTTGTTCACCCACCATAATATATGCTATCTTGAGAGAAGCCACTAGTGAAACCTATGGCCCCCGGGTCTCTTTCTTATTATATTGCATCTCTTTTATTTACGTCACATCTCGTTTTACTATTTCGCAATCTTTACTTTCCAATCTATATAACAAAAATACCAAAAAAATATCTTACTATCTTTACTAGATCTCACTTTTGCGAGTGACCGTGAAGGGATTGACAACCCCTTTATCGCGTTGGTTGCAGGGTTCTTGATTGTTTGTGCAGGTACTAGGTGAATTGCGTGTTATCTCCTACTGGATTGATACCTTGGTTCTCAAAAACTGAGGGGAATACTTATGCTACTTTGCTGCATCACCCTTTCCTCTTCAAGGGAAAACCAACGCATGCTCAAGAGGTAGCAAAAAGAATTTCTAGCGCCGTTGCCGGGGAGATCTACGCTCACGTCAAGACATACCAAGTACCCACCATAAACTCTTCTCCCATGCATTACATTATTTTCCATTCGTCTCTCATTTTCCTCTTCCCCACTTGACAAAAATTTGCCATTTTATTCGCCCCTCTTTTCCGTTCGCCTTTTTCTCATTAGATCTTTTATGGATCCTCATCCCCTTGCTTGTGTTGCCATGTGCCTTCTATATGCTTGTGTCTTCGCTTGCTGAAAATCTACTGTTATGGATCCTCATCCCCTTGCTAATCTTTTTAAAAGATCCAATTATGAAGAACCAATTGCTAGTGAGTTGAGTGCACTAGATTATCTTTATCAGGTTTTGCTTGAAATTCATCAATCTGAAAATTGTGATGAAGTGTTGAAAGAAGAAATTTATGAAGTGATTCAAGATAGCTCCTTGAATGAAAAGAATGATTGCAATGATATTATTATAAATTCTGTTAATGTCAATTCTGCTAATAATATGCAAAACCCTAAGCTTGGGGATGCTACTTTTGCTATGTCCACTACTTGTTGCAATGATCATGATTGGGGTGATTCTTCTTACAATCTTGAAAATTTATTTAAGCCCCATGATGAATATGAGATTGATAATAATGTTTGCAATAATACTTAAAGTGGGTTTGGAAGAGTGTCAACTTTAGATCCCACATATTTGGATAATGTTCAATCTTTTGAAGTTTTTGATAAAAGTGGGTTTGGAGAGGTCATGACTTTAGTTAATGTTAATCCCACTATTTTAGAAGAGTGTCAACTTCGCATGCATGTGGATTGTGTTGAAAATATTTTATGTGATAGCTATTTTGTTGAATTTGACTATGATCCAACGTGTAATTATTATGAGAGAGGAAAATATGGTTGTAGGAATTTTCTTGTTACAAAATTACCTCCCGTTATGTTGAGATTGCTATTGTTTCTTTCCACTTCCTTGCATATGTTAGTTTTTGCTTGCTATGATAATTTGTTTGCCTATAAGATGACCTTGCATAGGAAGTATGTTAAACTTAGATGTGTTTGTCACGTGTTTCATGATGCTCTCCTTGTGCTCCAATTCTTGTCTTTCATGTGAGCATCATCGAAATCTCAATGCCTAGCTTAGGGTGTTAAACGATAGCGCTTGTTGGGAGGAAACCCAATTTTATTTTTGTTCTTTGCTTTTTGATCCTGTTTAGTAATAAATAATTCATCTCGGTTCTGCTTAGATGTGGTATTGTGTTTTAATTAGTGTTTGTGCCAAGTAGAACCTTTGGGAAGACTTGGGTGAAGTCTTTGCGGTCTTGCTGTAAAAACCAGAAACTTTAGCGCTCACGAGATTAGCTGCCATTTTTTACTGGAGACCGATTTTAGGTTGATTCCTTTTGCAGATGATTAATAGACAAATTTCTCACGTCCACCAATTTATTTCAGAATTTTTCGAGTTACATAATTAATCGAACAAATCTGATTGCTACAGACTGTTCTGTTTTGACAGATTCTGTTTTTCATGTGTTGTTTGCTTATTTTTAATGAATCTATGAATAGTATCGGGGCGTATGAACCATAGAGAAGTTGGAATACAGTTGGTTTAACATCAATACAAATGAAGAATGATTTCATTACAGTACCTTAAAGTGCTGGTTTGTTTTCTTATACTAACCGAGCTCATGAGATTTTCTGATAAGTTTTGTGTTGTGAAGTTTTCAAGTTTTTGGGTAAAGATTTGTTAAATTTTCGAATAAGGAGTGGCAAGAGCCTAAGCTTGTGGTTTCCCAAGGAACCCCAAGGTAAAATCCAAGGACAACCAAAGCCTAAGCTTGGGGATGCCCCGGAAGGCATCCTCTCTTTTGTCTTCGTCTATCGATAACTTTATCTGAGGATATATTTTTATTCACCACATTATATGTGTTTTGCTTGGAGCGTCTTGTATGATTTGAGTATTTGAATTTTAGTTTACCACAATCATCCTTGTTGTACACACCTTTTGGAGAGACACGCATGAATCGAAATTTATTAGAATACTCTATGTGCTTCACTTATATCTTTTGAGCTAGATAATTTTGCTCTAGTGCTTCACTTATATCTTTTTAGAGCACGGTGGTGGTTTTATTTTATAGAAATTATTGATCTCTCATGCTTCACTTATATTATTTTGAGAGTCTTTTATAACAACATAGTAATTTGCTTTGGCTATAAAATTAGTCCTAATATGATGAGCATCCAAGATTGGTATAATAAAAACTATCATATAAAGTGCATTGAATACTATGAGAAGTTTGATTCCTTATGATTGTTTTGAGATATCAAGATGGTGATATTAGAGTCATGCTAGTTGAGTAGTTGTGAATTTGAGATATACTTGTGTTAAAGTTTGTGATTCCCGTAGCATGCACGTATGGTGAACCGTTATGTGATGAAGTCGGAGCATGATTTATTTATTGATTGTCTTCCTTATGAGTGTCGGTCGGGGACGAGCGATGGCCTTTTCCTATAAATCTATCCCCCTAGGAGCATGCGTGTAGTACTTCGTTTCGAAAACTAATAGATTTTTGCAGTAAGTATGTGAGTTCTTTATGACTAATGTTGAGTCCATGGATTATACACACTCTCACCCTTCCACCATTGCTAGCCTCTCTAATACCGCGCACCTTTCGCCGGTATCATACACCCACCATATACCTTCCTCAAAACAGCCACCATACCTACCTATTATGGCATTTCCATATCCATTCTGAGATATATTGCCATGCAACTTTCCACCGTTCCGTTTATTATGACACACTCCATCATTGTCATATTTCTTTGCATGATCATGTAGTTGATGTCGTATTTGTGGCAAAGCCACCGTTCATGATTTTCATAAATGTCACTCTTGCTTCATTGCACATCCCGGTACACCGCCGGAGGCATTCACATAGAGTCATGTTTTGTTCTAAGTATTGAGTTGTAATTCTTGAGTTCTAAGTAAATAAAAGTGTGATGATCATCATTATTAGAGCATTGTCCCACTGAGGAAAGGATAATGGAAACTATGATTCCCCCACAAGTCGAGACGACACTCTGGACGAAAAAAAAGAGACCATAAAAATGAGAAAGGCCCAAATAAAATTTAAAAAATGAGAGAAAAAGAGAGAAGGGACAATGCTACTATCCTTTTACCACACTTGTGCTTCAAAGTAGCACCATATCTTCATGATAGAGAGTCTCCTATGTTGTCACTTTTATACTAGTGGGAATTTTACATTATAGAACTTGACTATTATTTTCCAATGATGGGCTTCCTCAAATTTCCCTATGTCTTCGTGAGTAAGCAAGTTGGGTGCACACCCACGTAGTTTCTTTTGCTGAGCTTCCATACACTTATAGCTCTAGTGTATCCGTTGCATGGGAATCCCTACTCACTCACATTGATACCTATTGATGGGCATATCCATAGCCCGTTGATACGCCTAGTTGATGTCAGACTATCTTCTCCTTTTTGTCGTCTCCACAACCACCATTCTATTCCACCTATAGTGATATGTCCATGGCTCATGCTCATGTATTGCGTGAAGATTTACAAAGTTTGAGAACATCAAAAGTATGAAAAAATTGCTTGGCTTCTCATCGGGGTTGTGCATGATTTAAATATTTTGTGTGATGAAGATAGAGCATAGCCAGACTATATGATTTTGTAGGGATAACTTTCTTTGGCCATGTTATTTTGAGAAGACATGATTGCTTTATTAGTATGCTTGAAGTATTATTGTTCTTGTGTCAATATTAAACTTTTGTCTTTAATCTTGTGGATCTGAATATTCTTGCCACAATAAAGAAGATTACATTGATAAATATGTTAGGTAGCATTCCACATCAAAAATTCTGTTTTTATCATTTACCTACTCGAGGACGAGCAGGAATTAAGCTTGGGGATGCGGATACATCTCCAACGTATCTATAATTTTTTTATTGTTCCATGCTATTATATTATCTATTTTGGATGTTTAATGGGCTTTAATATGCTCTTTTATATTATTTTTGGGACTAACCTATTAACCGAAGGCCCAGTGCCAGTTTGTGTTTTCTTGCCTATTTCAGTGTTTTGCAGAAAAGGAATACCAAACGGAATCCGAATGGAATAAAACCTTTGTGATGATCTTTCTTGGAACAAACGCAATCCAGAAGACTTGGACTTGAAGTCTGGAACTCCGCGAGGCGGCCACTAGGCAGGAGGGCGCGCCCAGGGGGTAGGCGCGCCCTGTTGGGGAACATAGCAATTTCAAAAAAAAAATCCTACGTACATGAAAGATCATGGTGATGCATAGCAGCGAAAGGGGAGAGTGTTATCCACGTACCCTTGTAGACCGAAAGCGGAAGCATTAGCACAACACGTTTGATGTAGTCGTACGTCTTCACTATCCAACCGATCAAGTACCGAACGCACGGCACCTCCGAATTCAGCACACGTTCAGCCCGATGACGTCCCTCGAATTCCGATCCAGCCGAGTGTTGAGGGAGAGTTTCGTCAGGACGACGGCGTGGTGACGATGATGATGTTCTACCGATGCAGGGCTTCACCTAAGCACTGCTACCGTATTATCAAGGTGGACTATGGTGGAGGGGGGCACCGCACACGGCTAAAAGATCAAATGATCAATTGTTATGTCTCTAGGGTGCCCCCTGCCCTCGTATATAAAGGAGCAAGGGGGGAGGTGCGGCCGGCCAGGAGGGGGTTCGCCAGGATCAGTCCTACTCCTACGGGGAGTAGGACTCCCTCCCTTTTCCTTATTGGATTAGGAGTGGAGGGGTAAAGAGGAGGGAGAGAGGAAGGAAAGGGGGCGCGCCGCCCCTTCTCCTTGTCCTATTCGGACTATGGGGGAGGGGCACGCGACCCTGCCCTGGCCGCCTCTCCTCTTCTCCACAAAGTCCCACTATGGCCCATTAAGACCCCGGGGGGTTCCGATAACCCCTCGATACTCCGGTAAAATCCCGATTTCACGCGGAACACTTCCGGTATCCAAATATAGGCTTTCAATATATCAATCTTCATGTCTCGACCATTTCTAGACTCCTCATCATGTCTGTGATCACATCCGGGACTCCGAACAACCTTAGGTACATCAAAACTCATAAACTCATAATATAACCGTCATCAAAACTTTAAGCGTGCGGACCTTACGGGTTCGAGAACTATGTAGACATGACCGAGACACGTATCCGGTCAGTAACCAATAGCGGAACCTGGATGCTCATATTGGCTCCCACATATTCTACGAAGATCAACATACGTTGTTCCCTTTGTCATCGATATGTTACTTGCCCGAGATTCGATCGTCGGTATCTCAATACCTAGTTCAATGTCATTTACCGACAAGTCTCTTTACTCGTTCTGTAATACATCATCCCGCAACTAACTCACTAGTTGCAATGCTTGCAAGGCTTAAGTGATGTGCATTACCGAGAGGGCCCAGAGATACCTCTCCGACAATCGGAGTGACAAATCCTAATCTCGAAATACGCCAACCCAACAAGTACCTTTAGAGATACCTGTAGAGCACCTTTATAATCACCCAGTTATGTTGTGACGTTTGGTAGCACACAAAGCGTTCCTCCGGTAAATGGGTAAGTATCTTGCAAATTTCGATTATGGAGTTGCATATAGCACACAATGTATAAGTCATGAAGAAAGCAATAGCAACATACTAAATGATCGAGTGCTAAGCTAATGGAATGGGTAAAGTCAATCACATCATTCTCCTAATGATGTGATACCGTTAATCAAACGACAACTCTTTTGTCCATGGCTAGGAAACATAACCATCTTTGATTAACGAGCTAGTATTAGTAGAGGCATACTAGTGACACTTTGCTTGTTTATGTATCCACGCATGTATTATGTCTCCAGTTAATACAATTCTAGCATGAATAATAAACATTTATCATGATATAAGGAAATAAATAATAACTTTATTATTGCCTCTAGGGCATATTTCCTTCAGTCTCCCACTTGCACTAGAGTCAATAATCTAGATTACACAGTAATGATTCTAACACCCATGGAGCCTTGGTGTTGATCATGTTTTGCTCGTGGAAGAGGCTTAGTCAACGGGTCTGCAACATTCAGATCCGTATGTATCTTGCAAATTTCTATGTCTCCCACCTGGACTAGATCCCGAATGGAATTGAAGCATCTCTTGATGTGCTTGGTTCTCTTGTGAAATCTGGATCCCTTCGCCAAGGCAATTGCACCAGTATTGTCACAAAAGATTTTCATTGGACCCGATGCACTAGGTATGACACCTAGATCAGATATGAACTCCTTCATCCAGACTCCTTCATTTGCTGCTTCCGAAGCAGCTATGTACTCCGCTTCACACATAGATCCCGCCACGACGCTTTGTTTAGAACTGCACCAACTGACAGCTCCACCGTTCAATGTAAACACGTATCCGGTTTGCGTTTTAGAATCGTCTGGATCAGTGTCAAAGCTTGCATCGACGTAACCATTTACGACTAGCTCTTTGTCACCTCCATAATCGAGAAACATATCCTTAGTCCTTTTCAGGTATTTCAGGATGTTCTTGACCGCTGTTGAGTGATCCACTCCTGGATTACTTTGGTACCTCACTGCTAGACTTATAGTAAGGCACACATCAGGTCTGGTACACAGCACTGCATACATGATAGAACCTATGGCTTAAGCATAGGGAACATCTTTCATCTTCTCTCTATCTTCTTCAGCGGTTGGGCATTGAGTCTTACTCAACTTCACACCTTGTAACACAGGCAAGAACCCTTTCTTTGCTTGATCCATTTTGAACTTCTTCAAAACTTTGTCAAGGTATGTGCTTTGTGAAAGTCCAATTAAGCGTCGTGATCTATATCTATAGACCTTAATTCCCAATATATAAGCAGCTTTACCGAGGTCTTTCACTGAAAAACTCTTATTCAAGTATCCCTTTATGCTATCCAGAAATTCTATATCATTTCCAATCAACAATATGTCATCCACATATAATATCAGAAATGCTACAGAGCTCCCACTCACTTTCTTGTAAATACAGGCTTCTCCAGAAGTCTGTATAAAACCAAATGCTCTGATCACACTATCAAAGCGTTTATTCCAACTCCGAGAGGCTTGCACCAGTCCATAAATGGATCGCTGGAGCTTTTACACTTTGTTAGGACCCTTTGGATCGACAAAACCTTCTGGTTGCATCATATACAACCCTTCTTCCAGAAATCCATTCAGGAATGCAGTTTTGACATCCATTTGCCAAATTTCATAATCATAAAATGTGGCAATTGCTAACATGATTCGGACAGACTTAAGCATCGCTACGGGTGAGAAGGTATCATCGTAGTCAATCCCTTGAACTTGTCGAAAACCTTTCGCAACAAGTCGAGCTTTATAGACAGTAACATTACCGTTATCATCAGTCTTCTTCTTGGAGATCCATTTATTCTCAATGGCTTGCCGATCATCGGGCAAGTCAACCAAAGTCCACACTTTGTTCTCATACATGGATCCCATCTCAGATTTCATGGCCTCAAGCCATTTTGCGGAATCTGGGCTCACCATCGCTTCTTCATAGTTCGTGGTCTAGTAACATAACCTCCAGAACAGGATTACCGTACCACTCTGGTGCGGATCTTACTCCGGTTGACCTACGAGGTTCAGTAATAACTTGATCTGAAGTTCCATGATGATCATCATTAACTTCCTCACTAATTGGTGTAGGCGTCACAGGAACCGGTTTCTGTGATGAACTATTTTCCAATAAGGGAGCAGGTACAGTTACCTCATCAAGTTCTACTTTCCTCCCACTCACTTCTTTCGAGAGAAACTCCTTCTCTAGAAAGGATCCATTCTTAGCGACGAATGTCTTGCCTTCGGATATGTGATAGAAGGTGTACCCAACAGTCTCCTTCGGGTATCCTATGAAGACACATTTATCCGATTTGGGTTCAAGCTTATCAGGTTGAAGCTTTTTCACATAAGCATCGCAGCCCCAACTTTAAGAAACGACAACTTTGGTTTCTTGCCAAACCATAGTTCAAAAGGCGTCGTCTCAATGGATTTCAATGGTGCCCTATTTAACGTCAATGCAGCCGTCTCTAAAGCATAACCCCAAAACGATAGCGGTAAATCAGTAAGAGATATTGTAGGATCTTGAGAAGATGTGTCTAGAGGGGGGGGTGATTAGACACTTAGTGCTAAAGTTGCAGTTTTTAAACTTTTTCGGTTTAAGTGGAGTTTAGGCACAATTTCAACATTCATAATACATATCAAGCAACCATGCAAAGAGTATATGAGCAGCGGAAAGTAAAGCATGCATCTTTCAAGAATGTAAAGGGAAGGGTTTGGAGAATTCAAACGCAATTGGAGACACGGATGTTTTTGGCGTGGTTCGGATAGGTGGTGCTATCCTACATCCACGTTGATGGAGACTTCAACCCACGAAGGGTAACGATTGCGCGAGTCCACGGAGGGCTCCACCCACGAAGGGTCCTCGAAGAAGCAACCTTGTCTATCCCACCATGGCCATCGCCCACAAAGGACTTGCCTCACTAGCGGTAGATCTTCACGAAGTAGGCGATCTCCTTGCCCTTACAAACTCCTTGGTTCAACCCCACAATCTTGTCGGAGGCTCCAAAGTGACACCTAGCCAATCTAGGAGACACCACTCTCCAAGAAGTAACAAATGGTGTGTTGATGATGAACTCCTTGCTCTTGTGCTTCAAATGATAGTCTCCCCAACACCCAACTCTCTCTCATAGGATTTGGATCTGGTGGAAAGAAGATTTGAGTGGAAAGCAACTTGGGGAAGGCTAGAGATCAAGATTCATATGGTAGGAATGGAATATCTTGGCCTCAACACAAGGGTAGGTGGTTCTCTCTCAGAACATATGAGTTGGAAGTGTAGATGTGTTCTGATGGCTCTCTTCACGAATGAAGAGGAGGTGGAGGGGTATATATAGCCTCCACACAAAATCTAACCGTTACACATAATTTACCAATCTCGGTGGGACCGAATCAACAAACTCGGTCAGACCGATTTTAGTAAACTTAGTGACTGTTAGGGTTTTCGGTGGGACCGATATGCAACTCGGTAGGACCGATATGGTCAGGGTTAGTGCATAACGTAATCTCGGTGAGACCAATTACACAAACTCGGTGAGACCGATTTTGGTAATTAGCTAACCAGAGAGTTGGTCAGGCGAACTCGGTGGGACCGATTATTAAACTCGGTTGAACCGATTTTGGTAATAAGTTAACCAGAGAGTTTGCATTGTAATCTCGGTAGTACCGATTGCCTAAACTCGGTGGGACCGATTTTGGTAATGGACATCCATAGAGAGATTACAATCGCATCTCGGTGAGACCGAGATCCCTATCGGTAGAACCGATTTGCTTAGGGTTTGGCAATGGCTATGACATGTGAAACTCGGTGGCGTCGGGTTGAAAGAATCGGTGGGGCCGAGTTTGACTTTAGGTTTAGGTCATATGTGGAAGTGGGAAAGTAGCTGAGGGTTTTGGAGCATATCACCAAGCACATGAAGCAAGAGGCTCATTAAGCAACACCTCATCCCTCCTTGATAGTATTGGCTTTTCCTATGGACTCAATGTGATCTTGGATCACTGAAATGTAAAATGAAGAGTCTTGAGCTTGAAGCTTTAGCCAATCCTTTGTCCTTAGCATCTTGAAGGTGTTCCCACATCCTTTAGTCCATGCCACTTCATTGTTGAACTTATCTGAAACATGCTAGATAAAAATGTTAGTCCAACAAGAGATATGTTGACATCAATTATCAAAACCACCTGGGGAGCACTTGTGCTTTCAATCTCCCCCTTTTTGGTAATTGATGGCAACATACATCAAAGCTTTAGATAAAGATATAAAGAATAGCAAGTAAAGCTTTGGAAGGACATGTAACAAACATAGGCTCCCCCTACATGTATGCAATCATGTGAATATGAAATATAGAGGCATGTGAGAGCATAACCATGACAGAGTAGGCAATGTGTTACATGTATCTTGGCCATATGCATCAGAGCAAAAGATTATCAAGGAAAATACCTTCATTCTCATGAGTCCTTCTTGCAAACAGTATGTACATTAGCAAGAATACCTCATACTCATGATTCTGATGCATATACTTACCTTGTAGTCTTGAGTTGTCTTAGGATGGAATGAACCTACACAAACAAGGTTAGATAACACAGGTACATCCACTAGCCAGAGCAAACAAAAGAAACCACAAGAATACCAAGACTGGGATGACACGTAGAGAGTGAGTACAAGGTATCACATTGGATTAGACATGTCCCCATTAGTAAATATATGCAATGAATTTGAATGATTTCTTTCCCTTAGATGTCTTGCTCCCCCTGAATCTGGCATGGGATATTGGGAGAAGATGGGGAACAGAGCTGAAAGATACAAATGGATAGAGCTTAATGCAAATAAGCACATATGAACATGTCTTTCCCCCAAAAAGACATGTGGCATCTCTCCTCTTGAACATCAAGCATCTGGGATCCTTGAGTATATTCTCTCCCCCTGGAGATCTCTTTCTTCCCCTTAATACTCTCTCCCTTGTAGGTGATAAGCTTTGATGTGATCTCTCTCTCCCCCTTTGACATCAATTTCCAAGAAGGGCTTTCTGGAATCTGTCGAATGGGTTTGGTCCTTGAGACTCAGCACAAAGCAATGGATAAAATTGTGATGCTTGTAGAGGACAAGATTCATTGAGTGGAGCTGGATCAGAAGAAATATAGAACAAGTGGCAAACTATTTTTCCTGTTGTGAAATCGGTGGCACCGAGTGGCATGTTTCGGTGGTACCGAAAGGATTCGGTTGGACCAAAAACTACAAGTCGGTGAAACCGAGTTCATCACAGAGAAAAACACTTGTCACCTTAGCTCACTAGACAATTAAGATCTCACAAAGATTTGCAATGAATTATCTGAAAGATTTGCAATGAATTGGATGCAGAAAATGCAGAAAAAAATAAAAAGAAAAGAAAATAAACTAAAAGATCTAGATGAAGTTTTTTTTGAAGGGGAAACAAATATGCAAGAAACAAATGCAATAACACAGAAAAGAAGACAAGAGAATTTCATCTAGAGTTGGGCGGTGACATAGTCACCTATGTTAGAGTATATTGACTTAGGAGTCAAGTGAGAGCACTTGATCATAGGTCATACTCATCGTTTAAGCTCAAAATGGGGTTACCATTTTTCGTTTAAGCATCTTGATGTATGCACATCTTGTTGAGTTGCTTTGACTCATGACTTGGAGTAAAGCTTCTCTAAGATGGAATAACATACCTTGGGTGGTGGTGTGGATCTTTCTCATGTAGTTGAACTTGTGTGGGTGCTCAAGGTTGATGTAGCTCATCAAGAATTGGGAGCACAACTTGGAATTTCAGTTCATCTACCTACATGGGTTAGTTCTTGAAAGGAAGAGCACTTGTGTATCCAAAAATGACAATCATGAAGCTCAACATAGAATTTGTCAAAGGATATGTTTGAATGGTTTTGTGCTTCCTTGTCTTCAACCACCATTGTGTAGAGACTTGGTGATGTAGGGATTGCTCAAGATGTGAGTGAGTCGCAATCTCATAGAATTAGATTCAACCAAGTACCTACATGGGTTAGATAACATGCAAGATGCAAATTTGTCCAAGACATAAGATAATTATCATAAGAGATATACCATGGATTAGTCATAAGCTCATGTCTTGCATGTATCCAATGGAGTTTCTACTCCAAGTTTGAAGCATCAATGATGTTCAATTATCCTCTTAACCTGCAAAACACTTTCTCATCAAGTGGTTTAGTGAATATATCTGCTAATTTCTTATCGGTGCGGACATGCTTAAGATTAATGTCACCCTTAGCAACATGATCTCGAATGAAATTATGACGAACTTCAATATGCTTAGTTCGAGAATGTTGCACAGGATTATGACCAATTTTGATAGCACTTTCATTGTCACAAAGCAATGGAACATGTTTCACATATATCCCATAATCTTTAAGTGTTTGGGTCATCCAAAGTAATTGAGCACAACATGAACCAGCGGCGATGTACTCCGCTTCGGCGGTAGATAAGGATACCGAGTTTTGTTTCTTGGAGGACCAAGACACAAGAGATCTACCAAGAAATTGACAAGTACCCGAAGTGGACTTTCTATCAACCTTGTCTCCGGCGTTGTCCGAGTCGGAATAGCCAACAAGATCGAAAGATGCCCTCTTAGGATACCAAATGCCAAAATTTGGTGTATGAATTAAGTATCTCACTATCCTTTTCATGGCCTTAAGATGACATTCTTTAGGAGCAGCTTGATATCTTGCACACATGCATACAGTTAGCATGATATCGGGTCGTGAAGCACATAGCTATAACAATGACCCAATCATAGAGCGATAAACCTTTTGATCAACCGGTTCACCATCTTTGGTCAAATCAAGATGTCCACTAGTAGGCATGGGTGTAGGCATACCTTTGCATTCTTCCATATTGAAATTCTTGAATAAGTCTTTGGTGTACTTCGTTTGAGAGACAAATGTACCTTCCTTAGTTTGCTTGATTTGCAAACCGAGAAAGAATTTGAGTTCACTCATCATAGACATCTCAAACTTCTTCGACATTAGCTTTCCAAACTTTTTGCTAAAAAGAGGGTTAGTTGAACCAAATATGATATCATCAACATAAATTTGGCATACAAATAGTTCTCCATTAACCCTTTTAGTAAAAAGTGTGGAATCAATTTTTCCAATTTCAAAACCACTTGCAATAAGGAACTTGGTCAAGCATTTATACCATGCTCTAGGAGCTTGTTTAAGACCATAAAGGGCTTTGTGAAGTTTGTAAACGTGATTTGGTTTCTTAGGATTGACAAAGCCGGGAGGTTGTTTGACATAAACTTCCTCCTCTATTTCACCATTTAGAAAAGCACTTTTAATGTCCATTTGGTACAAGGTGATATTATGGTGATTAACATAGGCAAGTAAGATGCGAATGGACTCAAGTCTAGCAACGGGAGCATATGTCTCACCATAGTCCATACCTTCGACTTGTGTGTATCCTTTGGCGACGAGACGTGCTTTGTTGCGAACCACTTGTCCATCTTCATCTTGCTTGTTGCGAAACACCCATTTGGTACCAATGATGTTGTGGTTGTTGTCGGGCTTCTCAACCAATGTCCAAACTTGGTTTCTCTCAAAGTTGTGTAGCTCTTCATGCATAGCGTTTATCCAGTCCGGATCTTCCAATGCTTCTTCAACCTTTATAGGTTCAATGCTAGAGATGAATGAATAGTTTTCACAAAAGTTAGCTAAACGAGTTTTACAGCGTGTGATTCTCCCGGTTTGGATATCTTTGTAGATTTGCTCGACGGGATGATCTTTGGCAATTCTTGCTCGAACTCGTGTAAGCTTTTGCATGGGTCGAGGTGGAACATCCTCTTCATCTTGTTCTATTTCTTCTTGACCTTCTTCTTCTTGACCTTCTTCATTGTTGACGTTGTTGTTCTCTTGTCGTGGTGGAGAAGGAGGTTGTTGATGTTCATCTTGGTGTACTTCCTCGTTTTCTTCATGTTGACGTGTCCCACTTGTGGATGCTTCCGTATCAACTCTTGGTTCACCTTGACGTGATGTAGAAGCTTCCACTCGGACGGACGAGGTACTCTCCTTCATTTCCGTTGGACGAATATTGCCGATAGACAAGTCTTGGATTGCTTCTGAAGGGTCTTTGTCTCCTACATCAATTGGCAATTGCTCTACTTGCGAGCCATTAGATTCATCAAACTTCACATCTACCGTCTCTTCAACCTTTCAGGTGAAATTGTTGTAGACACGGTAAGTGTGAGAGTTTGAGCCATAACCAAGTAGAAAACCTTCATGAGACTTAGGAGCAAATTTAGAACGACGATGCTTATCAAGAATGTAGCAGTTTGAGCCGAATACTCGAAAGTATCCAACTTGGGGTTTGTTACCGGTGAGGAGCTCGTATGCCATCTTGCCGAGTAGCTTGTGAAGATACAAGCGATTTGTTGCATGACAAGCTGTCTCAACCGCTTCTGCCCAAAAGTGCTTCGGCGTCTTGTACTCATCAAGCATCGTTCTCGCCATTTCGATGAGCGTCCGGTTCTTCCTCTCAACAACTCCATTTTGTTGAGGTGTGTACGTAGCCGAGAACTCGTGTGAAATCCCTTCTTCGTGAAGAAAGGTTTCCACATTTGCATTCTTGAACTCCGTTCCGTTGTCGCTGCGAACCTTCTTGATCTTCACTTCAAATTGATTTTGGGCCTTCCTAGCGAAGTTTTTGAAGATCTTTTGGACCTGTGACTTGTCATCAAGAAAGAACACCCACGTAAATCTTGAAAAATCATCAACTATAACTAGACCAAAAGAATTTCCACCGAGACTCTTGTAGGCGTTGGGACCAAAAAGATCCATATGAAGTAGCTCGAGTGGCCTCCTTGTGGTCATGATTTTCTTCACGGGATGCCTTCCTCCAACCTGTTTACCTGCTTGACAAGCACTGCAAAGTCTATCCTTATCAAATACGGCATCATTAACTCCAAGGATATGATTTCCTTTAATAAGATTGTCAAGGTTTCTCATGCCAACGTGACCTAGTCGTCTATGCCACAACCAACCTTTTGAGGATTTAGCAATAAAGCAAGTTTAAGGTTGTGCCTTTTTAGAGAAATCGACAATGTAAAGGTCACCTCTACGTATACCGGTAAAGACCATTTTATGATTGTCTCGACGAAACACTTGGCAATCTACCTCAGTAAATAGGACATTGACACCGAAATCAGCAAGTCTAGATACTAAAAGTAAGTTGTAGCCAAGAGATTCAACGAGCATGACATTTTGAATGGAGCTATCATGTGAGATGGCCACCTTACCAAGGCCAACCACCTTACCATTTGAATTGTCACCAAAGGTGACATATTTTCGAGGGCCGTCATTTTCAGCAAGCTCACGGAACATCTCTTCATCTCCGGTCATATGATCAGTACATCCACTGTCAAGAACCCATTCCTTTCCTCCTGACACATAACCCCGAAGATTTGCCATAAGACCAAAATGTCTCATTGCATCATCAAGACCGAAGTCACTATCATCATCCTCATCATAGTATCCATGTTCAACATCATCTTGTGATTGATCAAATGCTAGAAGAGGTAATTCATTAGGTACATGATCATCAAAGTGGTTACCTTTATGAATTCTTATAGCTTTGGATATGATATCACTAATGATTCCAACATTTCCTTTAGCATGCATGAGATTGATAAGCTCAAATAGACAATCACCAAAACTAGGATCACTAGAGTTCATCTCACTCAAGGCAATAGATTTATGGAGAATTTCGCCTAAGTTTTTCAAGGAATAATCGGGAAATCGTTCCTCAAGAAATTTACATATAGTGTAAGCACACTTGAGAGTAGGTAAACATCTAATCAAGTTTCTAGGCAAGCCTCTAATGATGAGCTCAACAATTCTAAAATTGCGAATTATCACTACGGGAAACAGATAATTTGCCGTCAGGAGGCGTCTTTGCCGTCTGCTTTTCATCGGGCCAGACAGCAAAGAAAAGGTTTGCCGTCTGCTGTAGACGGCAAAGAAATACTAACCGCAAAATAGACTTTGCCGTCTGCCAAATAAAATACAAACGGCAAACTGCTCACTTTGCCGTCTACCAAACCAATAACAGATGGCACAGACTTTGCCGTCTGTTAATTTTTTATGCAGACGGCAAAGTGAGATGTTTGCCGTCTGTATTTTATTTGGTAGATGGCAAAGAGAAAACACACCACGCGGATTGATCACGCGGATCAATGACGTGGCAAGATCCCAAACGCACATCTCCATCCACCGTATGAGTTGGACACATGCACCCACCCACCGACAAGTCAGGGGCCCACCCACGAGGCCTGCCCCGAACCACGACCTCCACATCCATCTCCTCTCTCTCTTTCTCCTTATCCCCTCAGCGCCCTCCTCTCTCCTCCCTGAGCAGTCCCACGCCGCCGAGCAGAGCCCCGCTGCCGGCCAGCTTCCTCCTCTCTCCTGCAGCTCCTCTCTCCTGCTTCTCTCTACGTCTCCCCCGAGGAGAGCCCCGTCGCTGACCAGCTCCCTCCTATCTCCTGCTTCCTCCTCTCTCTCCCAGCGCCCGCCTGCCCGTCCAACGCACCCGAGCAGCCGCACGCCGCCGGCCAGCTTCCTCCTCTCTTTTACTCCTCTCTACGTCTCCCCCGAGCAGAGCCCCCCCGGCCAGCTCCCTCCTATCTCCTACTTCCTCCTCTCTCCCAGCGCCCGCCCGCCCGTCCCGTGCCCCCAAACAGCCGCACGCCACCGGCCAGCACCTGCGTGTCAACCCGTCCCCGAGCAGCCGGCTCCGCGCCCGTTGCTCGTCCGGCCGGCGCCGCGCCCGCCCGTCCCCGAGAAACCGCACTCCACGCCGCTCGTTCGTACGTCCAGCACCGTGTCCCTCGCCTGCCTGTCCATCGTGGTCAGTGTGCAGCACCATCATCGCCGCCGCATGCAACTCGACTGCCGCCGCGTGAAGCTCCTCCGTCTCAGCCACGTGAAGCTCCGCCACCTCGCCAGCGCTGCGTGAAGCTCCACCCTCCTCTCTTCCGTGGCTCCTCCTCCCTCCTACAATAGGGCATGACTGGACGCTGACTATGACGATGCGCGATGCGACCCTCTGGGTGCTGTTGGGCGAGCAGCTCAGTCCCGGCGAGCTCCGCCTCAATTTGATTTGGTTCGACGACGGCTGTTGGGCGAGATGCTCTGCTCCGGCGTCTTCTTTTTTAAAAAAGAAAACACAATCTTTGATGTCTGTAGTTTAATCTGACTGACGGCAAAGCACATTTTTGACAGACGGCAAATCACGCGTTCTTTGCTGTCTGCTATTTTTTGGCAGATGGCAAATTCACAGATTGGCTGACGGCAAAATCTTTGCCGTCTGTCCGATGAAAAGCTGACGGCAAAGTTTCTTTGCCGACTTATCTTTACCGTCTGACTTTGCCGTCTACTTCCTGACGGTAAACTCTTTGCCGTCTGGATTCTGGTCTTTGCCGTCTGTAATCCACAGACGCCAAATTACCTGTTTCCTGTAGTGTATGTCAATATCTTCATCTAGGGTAGGATGCATAGGATCAACATGAGGTGCACAAGGGCTAGCAATGTACTTTTTCAAATGATATTGATTGAAAATTACAAGCATCTCATTTTTCCACTCATGAAAATACTCTCCATCAAGAATAGGCACTCTATGTCTAAGACTCCCCAAAGTAGACTCATCCATCTTCCTCCAATGGTGATTAAACCAAGGCAATGGAGACCAATCCTCTGATACCACTTGTAGGATCTTGAGAAGATGTGTCTAGAGGGGGGGGGTGATTAGACACTTGGTGCTAAAGTTGCAGTTTTTAAACTTTTTCGGTTTAAGTGGAGTTTAGGCACAATTTCAACATTCATAATACATATCAAGCAAACATGCAAAGAGTATATGAGCAGCGGAAAATAAAGCATGCATCTTGCAAGAATGTAAAGGGAAGGGTTTGGAGAATTCAAACGCAATTGGAGACACAGATGTTGTTGGCGTGGTTCGGATAGGTGGTGCTATCCTACATCCACGTTGATTGAGACTTCAACCCACGAAGGGTAACGGTTGCGCGAGTCCACGGAGAGCTCCACCCACGAAGGGTCCACGAAGAAGCAACCCTGTCTATCCCACCATGGCCGTCGCCCACAAAGGACTTGCCTCACTAGCGGTAGATCTTCACGAAGTAGGCGATCTCCTTGCCCTTACAAACTCCTTGGTTCAACTCCACAATCTTGTCGGAGGCTCCCAAGTGACACCTAGCCAATCTAGGAGACACCACTCTCCAAGAAGTAACAAATGGTGTGTTGATGATGAACTCCTTGCTCTTGTGCTTCAAATGATAGTCTCCCCAACACTCAACTCTCTCTCATAGGATTTGGATCTGGTGGAAAGAAGATTTGAGTGGAAAGCAACTTGGGGAAGGCTAGACATCAGGATTCATATGGTAGGAATGGAATATCTTGGCCTCAACACAAGGCTAGGTGGTTCTCTCTCAGAACATATGAGTTGGAAGTGTAGATGTGTTCTGATGGCTCTCTTCACGAATGAAGAGGAGGTGGAGGGGTATATATAGCCTCCACACAAAATCTAATCGTTACACACAATTTACCAATCTCGGTGGGTCGAATCAACAAACTCGGTCAGTCCGATTTTAGTAAACTTAGTGACCGTTAGGGTTTTCGGTGGGACCGATATGCAACTCGGTAGGACCGATATGGTAAGGGTTAGGGCATAACATAATCTCGGTGAGACCGATTACACAAACTCGGTGAGACCGATTTTGGTAATTAGCTAACCAGAGAGTTGGTCAGGCGAACTCGGTGGGACCGATTACTAAACTCGCTTGAACCGATTTTGGTAATAAGTTAACCAGAGAGTTTGCATTGTAATCTCGGTAGTACCGATCGCCTAAACTTGGTGGGACCGATTTTGGTAATGGACATACACAGAGAGATTACAATCCCACCTCGGTGAGACTGAGATCCCTATTGGTAGAACCGATTTGCTTAGGGTTTGGCAGTGGCTATGACATGTGAAACTCGGTGGCGCCGGGTTGAAAGAATCGATGGGGCCGAGTTTGACTTTACGTTTAGGTCATATGTGGAAGTGGGAAAGTAGCTGAGGGTTTTGGAGCATATCACCAAGCACATGAAGCAGGAGGCTCATTAAGCAACACCTCATCCCTCCTTGATAGTACTGGCTTTTCCTATGGACTCAATGTGATCTTGGATCACTAAAATGTAAAATGAAGAGTCTTGAGCTTGAAGCTTTAGCCAATCCTTTGTCCTTAGCATCTTGAAGGAGTTCCCACATCCTTTAGTCCATGCCACTTCATTGTTGAACTTATCTGAAACATGCTAGATAAAAATGTTAGTCCAACAAGAGATATGTTGACATCAATTATCAAAACCACCTGGGGAGCACTTGTGCTTTCAGACATCATAGATCGCACCATATCTAGTAAAGTACGATTACGACGTTCGGACACACCATTACGCTGTGGTGTTCCGGGTGGCGTGAGTTGCGAAACTATTCCGCATTGTTTCAAATGTAGACCAAACTCGTAACTCAAATATTCTCCTCCATGATCAGATCGTAGAAACTTTATTTTCTTGTTACGATGATTTTCAACTTCACTCTGAAATTCTTCGAACTTTTCAAATGTTTCAGACTTATGCTTCATTAAGTAGATATACCCATATCTTCTTAAATCATCTGTGAAGGTGAGAAAATAACGATACCTGCCGCGAGCCTCAACATTCATTGGACCACATACATCAGTATGTATGATCTCCAACAAATCAGTTGCTCGCTCCATAGTTCCGGAGAACGGCGTTTTAGTCATCCTCCCCATGAGGCACGGTTCGCAAGTTCCAAGTGATTCATAATCAAGTGGTACCAAAAATCCATCAGTATGGAGTTTCTTCATGCGCTTTACACCGATATGTCCTAAACGGCAGTGCCACAAATAAGTTGCACTATCATTATCAACTCTGCATCTTTTGGCTTCAACATTATGAATAGGTGTATCACTAGTATCGAGATTCATCAAAAATAGACCACTCTTCAAGGGTGCATGACCATAAAAGATATTACTCATATAAATAGAACAACCATTATTCTCTGATTTAAATGAATAACCGTCTCGCATCAAGCAAGATCCAGATATAATGTTCATGCTCAACGCTGGCACCAAATAACAATTATTTAGGTCTAATACTAACCCTGAAGGTAGATGTAGAGGCAGTGTGCCGACGGCGATCGCATCAACTTTGGAACCATTTCCCATGCCCATCGTCACCTCGTCCTTAGCCAGTGTCCGCTTAATCTGTAGTCCCTGTTTTGAGTTGCAAATATTGGCAACAGAACCAGTATCAAATACCCAGGTGCTACTGCGAGCTCTGGTAAGGTACACATCAATAACATGTATATCACATATACCTTTGTTCACCTTGCCATCCTTCTTATCCGCCAAATACTTGAGGCAGTTCTGCTTCAAGTGACCAGTCTGCTTGCAGTAGAAGCACTCGGTCTCAGGCTTAGGTCCAGACTTGGGTTTCTTCTCTTGAGCAGCAACTTGCTTGTTGTTCTTCTTGAAGTTTCCCTTCTTCTTCCCTTTGCCCTTTTTCTTGAAACTAGTGGTCTTATTGAACATCAAGACTTGATGCTCCTTCTTGATTTCTACCTCCGCAGCCTTTAGCATTGCGAAGAGCTCGGGAATCGTCTTATCCATCCCTTGCATGTTATAGTTCATCACGAAGCTCTTGTAGCTTGGTGGCAGTGATTGAAGAATTCTGTCAATGATGTTATCATCCGGAAGAATAACTCCCAGTTGAATCAAGTGATTTCAGTACCTAGACATCTTGAGTATATGCTCACTGACAGAACTATTCTCCTCCATCTTGCAGCTGTCGAACTTATTGGAGACTTCATGCATGTCTCTCAATCCGGGAATTCTTTTGAAATATTAACTTCAATTTCTGGAACATCTCATATGCTCCATGACGTTCAAAATGTCATTGAAGTCCCGGTTCTATGTCGTAAATCATGTCACACTGAACTATCGAGTAGTCATCAACACGTGACTGCCAGGCATTCACAATTTCTGCAGTTGCTGGCGCAGGTGGTACACCTAGCGGTGCTTCCAGGACGTAACTCTTCTGTGCAGCAATGAGGATAATCCTCAAGTTATGGACCCAGTCTGTGTAATTGCTACCATCATCTTTCAACTTTGCTTTCTCAAGGAACGCATT
Source organism: Aegilops umbellulata (assembly GCA_032464435.1). Lineage (NCBI taxonomy): Eukaryota > Viridiplantae > Streptophyta > Magnoliopsida > Poales > Poaceae > Aegilops > Aegilops umbellulata. The sequence continues at coordinate 348,302,677 of CP136059.1, forward strand.
AAAATTCAACGGAACAACAGCACGGGCCATCTATCTACAATCAACATAGACAAGCAAGATACTATCAGGTACTAAGTTCATGATAAATTTAAGTTCAATTAATCATATTACTTAAGAACTCCCACTTAGATAGACATCCCTCTAATCCTCTAAGTGATCACATGATCCAAATCAACTAAACCATAACCAATCATCACGTGAAATGGAGTAGCTGGTCAATGGTGAACATCACTATGTTGATCATATCTACTATATGATTCACGCTCGACCTTCCGATCTCAGTGTTCCGAGGCCATATCTGCATATGCTAGGCTCGTCAAGTTTAACCTGAGTATTCTGCGTGTGCAAAACTGGCTTGCACCCATTGTAGATGGACGTAGAGCTTATCACACCCGCTCATCACGCGGTGTCTAGGCACGATGGACTTTGGCAACGGTGCATACTCAGGGAGAACACTTTTATCTTGAAATTTAGTGAGAGATCATCTTATAATGCTACCGTCAATCTAAGCAAGATAAGATGCATAAAAGATAAAGATCACATGCAATCAATATAAGTGATATGATATGGCCATCATCATCTTGTGCTTGTGATCTCCATCTCTGAAGCACCGTCATGATCACCATCATCACCGGCGCGACACCTTGATCTCCATCGTAGCATTGTTGTCATCTCGCCGATCTTATGCTTCTACGACTATCGCTACCGCTTAGTGATAAAGTAAAGCATTACAGGGCGATTGCATTGCATACAATAAAGCAACAACCATATGGCTCCTGCCAGTTGCCGATAACTCGGTTACAAAACATGATCATCTCATACAATAAAATTTAGCATCATGTCTTGGCCATATCACATCACAACATGCCCTGCAAAAACAGGTTAGACGTCCTCTACTTTGTTGTTGCAAGTTTTACGTGGCTGCTACTGGGCTTAGCAAGAACCGTTCTTACCTACGCATCAAAACCACAATGAAAGTTTGTCAAGTTGGTGTTGTTTTAACCTTCGCAAGGACCGGGCGTAGCCACACTCGGTTCAACTAAAGTTGGAAAAACTGACACCCGCCAGCCACCTGTGTGCAAAGCACGTTGGTAGAACCAGTATCGCGTAAGCGTATGCGTAATGTCGGTCCGGGCCGCTTCATCCAACAATACCGTCGAACCAAAGTATGACATGCTGGTAAGCAATATGACTTATATTGCCCACAACTCACTTGTGTTCTAATCATGCATATGACATCTACGCATAAAACCAGGCTCTGATACCACTGTTAGGGAACGTAGTAATTTCAAAAAAAAAACTATGTACACGCAAGATCATGGTGATGCATAGCAACAAGAGGGGAGAGTGTTGTCCAAGTACCCTCGTAGACCGAAAGAGGAAGCGTTAGCACAACGCGGTTGATGTAGTCGTACATCTTCATGATCCGACCAATCAAGAACCGAACGCATGGCACCTCCGAGTTCAGGACACGTTCAGCCCGATGACGTCCCACTCTGATCTAGCCGAGTGTTGAGGGAGAGTTTCGTCAAAACGACGGCGTGGTGACGATGATGATGTTCTACCGACGCAGGGCTTCGCCTAAGCACCGCTACAGTATTATCAAGGTGGACTATGGTGGAGGGGGCACCGCACGCGGCTACAAGATCAAACGATCAATTGTTGTGTCTCTAGGGTGCCCCCTGCCCCCGTATATAAAGGAGCAAGGGGGGAGGTGCGGCCGGCCAGGAGGGGGCGCGCCAGGAGGAGTCCTACTCCCACCGGGAGTAGGACTCCCTCCCTTTTCCTTGTTGGATTAGGAGTGGAGGGGGAAAGAGGAGGGAGAGAGGAAGGAAAGGGGGGCGCCGCCTCCTTCTCCTTGTCCTATTCGGACTAGGGGGAGGGGCGCGCGGCCCTGCCCTGGCCGCCTCTCCTCTTCACCAAAAAGGCCCACTATGGCCCATTAAGCCCCCGGGGGGTCCGGTAACACTACTAGGGAAAAGCCTAGCAGAAGCACGGGTTTTGGGCCTATTAGTAGCGCGGGGGCCGGCGCTACTAATAAGGCGCTACAGCTAACGTATAGCAGTAGCGCGGGTGCCACCCGCGCTACTACTACGTCCGTTAGTAGTAGCGTGGGTAAAAACCCGCGCTACTACGAACCCGTGCTTTGAAAATTTCGAATTTTTTGCCCGGATTTTCAAATTTCTGAATTCTTTTAACCTCTAATCTCTAATCACCCTCAACGCTGCTCAATTTAATCTCTAATCACCCCTCATCATTCCAAATCATCTAACTTCCCGGACGGTCACCCATGCCGGACGGTTTTCCTTTCCTGCAATACTCAAACACAAGGAAAAAACAGAAACTGGCACTGGTCTCTAGGTTAATAGGTTAGTCCCAAAAATCATATAAAATAGCATATAAAACATCCTAGATTGATAATATAATAGCATGGAACAATAAAAAATTATAGATACGTTGGAGACTTATCAGAAGACTTGGGTGAAGTCTTTGCGATCTTGCTGTAAAAAAACAGAAACTCTTGTGCTAACGAGATTAGCTGCCATTTTTTTACTAGAGAGAGTTATTTTAGGTTGATTCTTTTTGCAGATGATTAATAGACAAATTCCTAAGGTCCACCAATTTATTTCAGAATTATTGGAGTTACAGAAGTACTCGAATGATATATATTACTACAGACTATTCTGTTTTGGACAGATTCTATTTTCATTGTGTTGTTTGCTTATTTTGATGAATCTATGAGTAGTATCGGAGGGTATAAACCATAGAGAAGTTGGAATACAGTAGATACTACACCAATACGAATTTATAATGAGTTCACAGCAGTACCTAAGTGGTGATTTATTTTCTTATACTAACGGAGCTTACGAGTTTTCTGTTAAGTTTTGTGTTGTGAAGTTTTCAAGTTTTGGGTAAAGATTCGATGGACTATGGAATAAGGAGTGGCAAGAGCCTAAGCTTGTGGATGCCCAAGGCACCCCAAGGTAATATTCAAGGACAACCAAGAGCCTAAGCTTGGGTATGCCCCGGATGGCATCCCCTCTTTCGTCTTCGTTCATCGGTAACTTTACTTGGAGCTATATTTTTATTCACCACATGATACGTGTTTTTCTTGGAGCGTCATTTTATTTTATTTTGTGTTGCTTGATGTTTGAATAAAATACCAAGATCTGAAATTCTCAAATGTTAGAGAGTTTTCACATAGTTACATAATTATTCAACTACTCATTGATCTTCACTTATATTTTTCGGAGTAGTTTTTCGTTTGCTCTAGTGCTTCACTTATATCTTCTTAGAGCACGGTGGTGGTTTTATTTTATAGAAATTATTGATCTCTCATGCTTCACTTATATTACTTTGAGAGTCTTTTAGAACAGCATGGTAATTTTCTTTGATTATAAAATTAGTCATAATATGATGGGCATCAAAGATGGGTATAATAAAAACTTTCATATAAAGTGCATTAAATACTATGAGAAGTTTGATACTTGATAATTGTTTTGAGATATAAAGATGGTGATATTAGAGTCGTGCTAGTTGAGTAATTGTGAAATTGAGAAATACTTGTGTTGAGGTTTGCAAGTCCCATAGCATGCACGTATGGTAACCGTTGTGTGACAAATTTGAAGCATGAGGTGTTCTTTGATTGCCTTCCTTATGAGTGGCGGTTAGGGATGAGCGATGGTCTTTTCCTACCAACCTATCCCCTTAGGAGGATGCGCGTAGTGCTTGGTTTTGATGACTTGTAGATTTTTGCAATAACTATGTGAGTTCTTTATGACTAATGTTGAGTCCATGGATTATACGCACTCTCACCCTTCCATCATTTCTAGTCTCTTTGGTGCAGTGCATTTCCCTTTCTCACCTCGAGAGTTGGTGCAAACTTCATCGGTGCATCCAAACCCCGTGATATGATACGCTCTATCACACATAAGACTCCTTATATCTTCCTCAAAACAGCAACCATACCTACCTATTATGGAATTTCCAAAGCCATTCCGAGATATATTGCCATGCAACTTTCCACCATTCCGTTTATTATGAGACGCTTCATCATTGTCATATTGCCTTGCATGATCATGTAGTTGACATTGTATTTGTGGCAAGGCCCATCCTGGTACACCGCCGGAGGCACTCATATAGAGTCATATTTTGTTCTAGTATCGAGTTGTAATCCTTGAGTTGTAAATAATAGAAGTGTGATGATCATCATTATTAGAGTATTGTCCCGTGTAAGGAAATAAAAAAAGAGAAAGGCCAAAAAAAGAGAAGGCCCAAAAAAGGCCAAATAAAAAGAGAGAAGGCCCAAAAAATGAGAGAAAAAGAGAGAAAGGGCAATGTTACTATCTTTTTTTCCACACTTGTGCTTCAAAGTAGCACCATGATCTTCATGATAGAGAGTCTCTTATTTTGTCACTTTCATATACTAGTGGGAATTTTTCATTATAGAACTTGGCTTGTATATTCCAATGATGGGCTTCCTCAAAATGCCCTAGGTCTTCGTGAGCAAGCAAGTTGGATGCACACCCACTTAGTTTCTTTTGTTGAGCATTCATACATTTATAGCCCTAGTATGTCCATTGCATGGCAATCCCTACTCCTCGCATTGACATCAATTGATGGGCATCTCCATAGCCCATTGATTAGCCGTGTCGATGTGAGACTTTCTCCTTTTTGTCTTCTCCACACAACCTCCATCATCATATTGTGTTCCACCTATAGTGCTATGTCCATGGCTCGCGCTCATATATTGCGTGAAAGTTGAAAAAGTTTGAGAATACTAAAGTATGAAACAATTGCTTGGCTTGGCACCGGGGTTGTGCATGATGGGAGCATTTTGTGTGACGAAAATGAAGCATGGCCAAACTATATGACTTTGTAGGGATGAGCTTTCTTTGGCTATGTTATTTTGAGAAGACATAATTGCCTGGTTAGTATGCTTGAAGTATTATTGTTTTTATGTCAATATTAAACTTTTCTCTTGGATCTTTCGGATCTGAACATCCATGCCACAATAAGGAAAATTACATTGAAAATTATGTTAGGTAGCATTCCACATCAAAAATTTTGTTTTTATGATTTACCTACTCGAGGACGAGCAGGAATTAAGCTTGGGATGCTTGATACGTCTCCAACGTATCTATAATTTTTTATTGTTCCATGCTATTATATTATCCATCTAGGATGTTTTATATGCTATTTTATATGATTTTTGGGACTAACCTATTAACCTAGAGCCCAGTGCCAATTTCTGTTTTTTCCTTGTTTTTGAGTTCTACAGAAAAGGAATACCAAACGGAGTCCAATTGACGTGCCAATTTCTGATGATTTGTATGGACCAAAATAAGCCCCCAGAGTAAAAGATTGGGCCAGAAGAGTCACGAGCCGTCCACAAGGGTGGGGGCGCGCCCTACCCCCTGGGCGCGTCCCCCTATCTCATGGATGACTCGGAGACCCCCTGACGTGAGACCTACGCCAAAAATTCCTATAAATAGACAAACCTCCAGAAAATAACCTAGATCGGGAGTTCCGTTGCAGCAAGCCTCTGTAGTCACCAAAAACCAATCGGGACCCTGTTCCGGCACCCTGCCGGAGGGGGAATCCCTCACTGGTGGTCATCTTCCCGGCGCTCTCCATGACGAGGAGGGAGTAGTTCACCCTCGGGGCAGAGGGTATGTACCGGTATCTCTGTGTTTGATCTCTCTCTCTCTCTATCTCTCTTTCTCTCGTGTTCTTGATTCGGTTCCATCTTGACGTATCGCGAGCTTTGCTATTATAGTTGGATCTTATGATGTTTCTCCCCCTCTACTCTCTTGTAATGGATTGAGTTTTCCCTTCGAAGTTATCTTATCGGATTGAGTTTTTAAGGATTTGAGAACACTTGATGTATGTCTTGCGTGGGATACCCGTGGTGACAATGGGGTATTCTATTAATTCACTTGATGTATGTTTCGGTGATCAACTTGCAGGCTCCGTGACCTTGGGAATCTATGCATAGGGGTTGGCACACGTTTTCGTCTTGACTCTCTGGTAGAAACTTTGGGGCACTCTTTGAAGTTCTTTGTGTTGGTTGAATAGATGAATCTGAGATTGTGTGATGCATATCGTATAATCATACCCACGGATACTTGAGGTGACATTGGAGTATCTAGGTGACATTAGGGTTTTGGTTGATTTGTGTCTTAAGGTGTTATTCTAGTACGAACTCTAGGATAGATCGAACGGAAAGAATAGCTTCATGTTATTTTACTACAGACTCTTGAATAGATCGATCAGAAAGGATAACTTTGAGGTGGTTTCGTACCCTACAATAATCTCTTCGTTTGTTCTCCGCTATTAGTGACTTTGGAGTGACTCTTTGTTGCATGTTGAGGGATAGTTATATGATCCAATTATGTTATTATTGTTGAGAGAATTTGCACTCGTGAAAGTATGAACCCTATGCCTTGTTTCCTAGCATTGCAATATCGTTTATTGCTTATTACAAAAACCTATATCTACCATCCATATTGCACTTGTATCATCATCTCTTCACCGAACTAGTGCACCTATACAATTTACCATTGTATTGGGTGTATTGGGGACACAAGAGACTCTTTGTTATTTGGTTGCAGGTTTGTTTGAGAGAGACCATGTTCATCCTATGCCGCTCACAGATTGATAAACCTTAGGTCATCCACTTGAGGGAAATTTGCTACTGTCCTATAAACCTCTGCAATTGGAGGCCCAACAACGTCTATAAGAAGAAGGTTGTGTAGTACACATCATCGACATGATCTGGAGCTAAATGTAAGGTGGTAAAAGAATTATTACCAGTATTCTAATCAATCTCCTCGTGATCTCGTCCATGTAAAAACCCTTCTTTTCCTTGTCCCACTTGTAGCGGTCCCTGATGAAGTCACGCTCCAAGGGATTGGTGAATTTCGTGAAGGGTTCTGGGAGACCGGCGGCTTCATGTCCCGCGTCCTCCTTATCCCATATGGGCCTTTAACCGAGGTAGCCACGGCTTCCGAGGCGATGCTTCCCTGTGTTCCTTTGTTGAAGGCTCTTGAATTTTGCAGCCATAGCCTTGGCTGCCTCGGTAGCGCAAGTGTCCTTGAACTGTTCGAACTCCTCTTCCATAAGTGAAGGATTTTCCTCCAGAATCTTGGACAGGGGTTCCTCAGCCTCAATAGCTCATTTCACCCTCACTTTCCGGGAGGCCAAATCATTGCCGAACATGCCCATGGCGTGATTGTTAATATTTTTCATCTTCGGATCATCCCACGGTTGTTCTATGTTATCATCCCGGTCGGGGAACTTGAATCTCTTGTGCAACTTCGTCAGGAGCAACTGCCTCAAATGTTCTTTACTCCTTAAGTCATCGTCATTGATGCTCACGCATTCCTGTAGGATGCATCCTACTTGGTTCCCATAGCACTTGCGAGGTTCTTCCGGCTCTAATGGCTCAAACTTGCCAGGTGCCATCTTTGTGATCACTAGTCGTCCAATGACGAGTTTGTTAGGTTTTTGTATCCTCTGCTTCTTCTACATCTTCTGTTCGGTAGCAGCATGGGCGCCGGTACCTTCTCCGCCGGTACCTTCCCCGCCGTTCTCGGCTCCGCCATCGGTGCCGGCGCCGTCGGTGTCGATGTCGGCGTCATTACCATCATTGAGGCGGACCTACAAACCTTGACTGTGCTTAGCAGACAAAAGTCGAGGTACTCTTGTTCACCCTCATAATCCATCGCGTCTGCATCTTGGTCAGAAGGCCCAGTTTCTTCGTTGTTCGACATGTTTCGTATGATTAAGTCTCCTCGTTTAATTCTAAAACTATGAAAAAAATGAGAAATGACATAAAAAATATCTATGTTTGCCAGAATGTCATTTCCCAGCAACTCCCAGCACTCGATATGCCTATTGTCTAGCACAAGTCATGCCAAAATTCACGGAAAATTTCGGCATGACCTTTGCGGCCACTGGCACAAAGGGAGTCCCTTTCTGTACCGTGCTGTACTCCGGGCACTCTCTTTCTCTACCGCGCTGCTGCTAAGATTCTGTGTATAAGGTTTTCTCTAGTAGTGTAATGATCATTGCCTGGACATCGTCATGATTATTTGAAGTTCTATCAATTGTCAAACAGTAATTTGTCTACCCACCATATGATATTTTTCTCGAGAGAAGCCACTAGTGAAATCTACGGCCCCCGGGTTTCTTCTTTATTATATTTGCTTTCACGATCTATTTTTATTTGCTTTTATTTTTAGATCTTAATCCAAAAACCCAAAAATACCTCGCTGAATTTATTTTCTTTTATTTGCATTTATCAATCTATCACAATTTTCACCCCATCTACTTGCCAATTTCTGGCGCTGTTACTCAAAAGGGATTGACAACCCCTTTAATATGTCGGGTTGCGAGTATTTGTTATTTGCGTGCAAGTGCCGTTCACGTAGTGTTGCGTGGTTATCCTATTGGTTCGATAACCTTGGTCTTATCACTGAGGGAAATACCTACCGTAGCTGTGTTGCATCATCCCTTCCTCTTTGGGGAAATACCGAAGTAGTTCAAGCCGCATCAGAGATCCCAGGGTTAGAACAGTACGAGAACAAAATCGGGAAAGAAGAGCGGAGAGGTGAGTCACCATACCACCAATCAAGCCAAAAACAAACGGAATCTCCATTGCCAACAACAAATTTAACATGGACACGGAAGTTATCTATATCTTTAACCAAATCCTGCCAGAATTGAGACCCACCAGTGGAAGGAGCAAACATAGGGCTGCAATTTGGAAAATATTTAGCTTTAGGAATATCAAGCTACAGAGTCCCAAGCTCAGTATTCAAAATAATCCACCAAATCTTGACGAGCAAACACTTTTCCAACTCTCCAAAGGGGTTCTGCAAATACTGAATTACTCCAGATTGTTTGGCAAAAAGGTTGTGAAAAGAAAAGGTAAAGGCTTACCAAATATAATGTGCATGGTTTGTCGACCGAAAGATCTGGGAGGTTTCGGTTTTCACGACCTCCAGTTCAAGAATGACACCTTACTCAGTAATGGTTGTTCAAGCTACTTATTGAGAAAGGTGTTTGGCAAACTCTATTGCGCAATAATAAGAACCTAGGCCAAAAAGTGATGTCCCAGGCATATTTTTATAAACCTCCTGACTCACATTTTTTGGGCTGCTCTAATGTCGTTAAAGAAACATCTTTTCTACTTTGAATCATTAGCGATAAAGGACGGCTTCAAAATACGTTTCTAGAAGGATAAGTGGTTAGGAAGCTCCACTCTCTGCAAAAGTATCTAGCCTTGTAGCGAATTACACATGATAAGAATAATACACTTACATACGTGCTTAGCTCCTCCCCACCGGGTGTATCATTTAGGAGGATTTGATTTGCCCCGCCTTGCGTCATGGCTACTTGTTCTACCCCATTTGGATTCAATTAACTGGACACAAGCGTGAGATGTGTTTGGTTGGAACTCACTACATCTAGGTCCTTCACAGTTGACTTTATGTACCATGGACTCTCGCACTCAAAGATTCCAGTGGATAATAATAAACTAATCTGGAAATCAAACACTAAAAGTTAAGATTCTCATGTGGTATCTTCAGAGAGGAGTTTTGCTAACAAAAGATAATCTCGCTCGACACAACTGGCAAGGAAGCAAGAAGTGTAATTTTTGTACTCATGATAAGACAATCAAACACCTCTTCTTTCATGCAAGTTTGTGCGTTTCGTATATGGTCAATCATCCAAATAGCATCCCATTTGTATCCGCCCTAAGTGTTGCCAATATATATGGTTATTGTCCCGACGGAATATCAAATATGTTTAGTATGCTATATAATACATGTGGGAGTACACATACCTTTTAAATCAATTATGTACAGTTATGGGTATGTACTATGGACACATAAATTTCAAGTCAGGGTATGTACATATAAATTTCAAGCCGGGGTATGTACATGTGTGGATATGTACACATAAATTTCATGTCGGGGTATGCATCTTTTTGTATATACATTTTTTTTTGCGAGGGCTTGAGTACGCACCTAAAGTATATTGGTTATTATCATACATTAATTATCATCTTGGTTATGTTAGATTTGAGACATATATTTCTTAGGTATATCATTTCGCTTATCGTACATGGGTATATCATTTCTAGGTTTCTGTCCTAGATGTATTATTATATGTATATAATTTTTTATGTTAGGTATATGATACATAGGACAAATTCTTATTACATGCATGAAAGTATTTTATTTTTAATACCAACAAAAGGATGGGTGCAGTATATGTTTATGTGTACTGTATTCCGCCAAGAATATAACACAAAATAAAGAAAGTGTACACAAAGTATTATAGTGCGTATATTATAAATAAACATGTAAAAAGAAATTAGGACGTCATATCATATATGGAAATAAATCGGTTTTTGTAACCTCACGCGCGCGAGGTAAAACTTTTTGGGTTTGTCTAGGACACATCTGGATGTTACATAGTTATGTCACATCTAAACTCATGTCCACTCTGTTTGTGGTCTATTTTTTTGTCCTAGTTTTTTTTCCTTGTTGCTGCATTATATATTTGTGGGAGCTTAGATGTGGCATTTTTAAAAACCCCGTTTGATAGCTCAACTTTTTCTAAGTATTATGAGAATACTACAGTTTTTAAAAATACCATGGTTTTAATTATTGTGAACTGTTTGGCAACAATAAAAAACTGTAGTATTGAAACTGTAGTATTGTCAAAACTCTGGTATTTTCTCTGCATTAAAAAAACGCGGACCTCTTTTTTTAAAACAGAGCACGCGAAGAAAACAACTCTTTGTTATCGCCTTCCTGGCTCCAAGCTGCCGCCGCCCGGAAGATCGTTGGCCATGGGACAAGTCAACATAAGAGAATGGAAAGAAAAATGGTGTCCTTACTGCTCCTACTTGCGCTCCTCCTCTCGTCGTACGCGCTGTGCATCAGGTTGCCCCCCGGGCAACTCATGCCCAGATTGCAGATTGCTCATGCAATAGTCACGCACGCTGCTGGCTGAGACTTCTCATGCCGTTGTGTGCGATCACGGCCAAACCGTAAGTGTGCAGCTCTACCATCTCGCGTCCTTGCTCGCCGCGGCTTGCCGTGCATGCGCTGCTTCCCAACACCGCCCTATTCCTCAGTGCGCCGCGCTCGCCGCTGCCGGCCAAGCTGCAGCCGAGCCAGAGCGACACCACACGCTTCCGTGCCGCGCCGCTGTGCTCCGACCGCCGCTGATGCATAGCATGCCGCCGGGTCTGATTATGCATGGCCGTTCAATTTGCGGTCAGCTAAATTGGTGCATGTTTGCGACTGCTATGAAACGGCTAGCTAGCCACTTTACGTCGTTGTAAAAATGCACCAGCCAAACACTGTCACAGTATTCCCAATACTACGAAATACTTTGATATGTTAAAACTGTGGTATCTAGTACCTATAGACAAAACTACTGCAGTTTTTCAATACTATAGTTTCTGCAGTACTTCGCTATCAAACACATTAGATGTGAATTAGACAAACTGAAACTTTCTTTGTGCGGCTGTAATTTTTCCCCGTTCCTTGCGTTAGCAAAAACCGTTTTTTGTTCGTGGGATTAGGCTTAGCCCACTCCCCCCGTTCCTATTCCAAATCTCGCGTGGCTGACTCGCGGTCTTCGACGGCGACTGACTTGCCGCATGGGGGTCGGCCACCGGCGGCTCAATGAGCGGTATGTGGGCACGTCAGCGCGCTGGTCGGCGGGTAGGCTGGGCGGCGTTGGGCCGGCAGCTGTCCACGGTGGGGCGTGACGGCATGGATCTCGTATTCTCGTTGGCAATGTCGGTGGTCATTGCTACTTGGTGAGCGGGGCGTGATCTTAGTATTGGTAAACATGGCGGATGGTGGTTAGCTTGCCGCGGCGGCGGTTGAGGGGGTGGTCGACCGCGACCGCTTTGTGCTCTCCTCCGCTCACGGCTGCTAGCCCCAGTACGATGCTGGTGAGCTCAATCCAGTTCCCTTCAACGACTTGACTGTGGATGGGGTTGATGCCCCAAGACCAGACAAGGTATACCATGCAGAAATAATTTACTGATGATCTGATTGCTGTTGGATTTTCTCTTCTCTATTTGAAAGCTATAATCTTGTGGGAATTGGTTGCCTCTGTAGCTTATTTTCTCCGTTAGTAACTTCTTTCACTTGCCATCTTAAGACACGCAGTTTTTGTTTTGGGCAAGTTTCTTAAAGGAGACAATTTTTTGATTTATTTCCCTGGCCTAATACCAATGTGATGTGCAGGTAACTTATATCTCCGGCCAAGAGCTTGCCTAAATGTCCTCATTACTAGTAGAAAAGGGGGCAACGGTTCAGGCCGGGCAGCCCATTAGTCCCGGTTCAGTCTAGAACCGGGACCAATGGGGGCATTGGTCCCGGTTCGTGAGCCCAAGGGGCCGGCCGGGCCACGTGGGCCATTGGTCCCGGTTCGTCTGGACCTTTTGGTCCCGGTTGGTGGGACGAACCGGGGCCAATGGGCCTGGCTCCTGGCACACCACCATTGGTCCCGGTTGGTGGCATTAACCGGGACCAAAGGCTCCCCTTTAGTCGCGGTTCATGCCACGAACCGGGACCAATAGTGTTGCTTATATATACCCTCGCCCGCGAGCAAAGCACTCCAGTGCTCTGTTTTCCTGGGCCGGCGAGGGGAGGTGTTTGTGGTGCTCTAGCTCACCTCCTATGCACATGAGGTGTTCGATGAAATGCCCGAGCCACACTAGTTAAGCTTTCTCCTCTCGAAGCTCGACCTCAAAACTCCACTTTCCTCGAGATTTGTCTAGATTTAGCGGTCCGTCACGCCCCACCCCCGTCTTTACCGCCGTCGATCACCCGCGCCGATCTCATCACCGACACCACCGTGGTGAGCCTCTTGTTCTTATCTTCTTTCTGAAAGGAAAAATATTGTTACTTGTATGCTTAGATAGATACTTGTATCATTTTCTTACTTTTATTATTACATCTTATATAGTGCGATGGTTTTGGTATCCGCCCCCGTTGGCCCTCCTCCTGTCTATGATTCGGATGTGGTATATATATTAATCTTTATAACTATTGGTTCATTTATTGTTTATGAAAATTATGCGGACCAACATGACATAGATTTTATTTGTCTAGGATGTATGTGAACCAGAAATTCCAACCGACCCTATTGTCAAGAGGTTAAATTTAGTTGAAGAAGAAAACAATTTGTTGAAGGAAAAAATAAAAAAAAATTGAGGAGGAGAAGATGATATTTTAGTTGCATGTTGCGGATGTCGTCGATGATCACAAGATCAAGATGGATACAATGCGCTTGAAGATTAGAAAGATTAGAAAATATGCCATTCATACCGAGGCTTGGTATCATTATGCCGTTGGATCAATTGTTACCTTGGTTGCGATTATGATCGCCTTTATTTTCGCATTAAAATGTTTTACATGGTTTCAATGTATGGTTTAATTAATTAGATGCTCTGGAGAGCTATATGTTGTTAGATGAGAACTATGTATGTACTTTGCTTTTAATGCATGTCATGATGAACTTCTATTAATTTGGACACTTAATTATATATAATGCACGCAGATGAACCGGCAATGGATGTACGGTGACAGACACACCTCCGAGTACATTAAGGGCGTGCATGAGTTTCTCGATGCGGCTGAGGCAAACAAGCAGAATGGTTTTATGTGTTGTCCATGCCCTGATTGTGGGAATACGAAGTCTTACTCTGACCGGAAAATCCTTCACACCCACCTGCTTTACAAGGGTTTCATGCCACACTATAATGTTTGGACGAGGCACGGAGAAATAGGGGTTATGATGGAAGACGACGAAGAAGAAGAGTACGATGACAACTACGTGCCCCCTGAATACCGTGATGCTGCAACGGGGGGAGCTGGTGAAGATCAAGAGGAACCAAACGATGTGCCCAATGATGCTGCAACGGGTGAAGGTGCTGAAGATTAAAAGGAACCAGACGATGTGCCCGATGATGATGATCTCCGCCGGGTCATTGTCGATGCAAGGACGCAATGCGAAAGTCAAAAGGAGAAGCTGAAGTTCGATCGCATGTTAGAGGATCACAAAAAAGGGTTGTACCCCAATTGCGAAGATGGCAACACAAAGCTCGGCACCGTACTGGAATTGCTGCAGTGGAAGGCAGAGAATGATATGCCTGACAAAGGATTTGAGAAGCTACTGAAAATATTGAAGAAGAAGCTTCCAAAGGTTAACGAATTGCTCGACAGTACATACACAGCAAAGAAGGTCGTATGCCCTCTAGGATTGGAGGTGGAGAAGATACATGCATGCCCTAATGACTGCATCCTATACCGCGGTGCATACAAGGATCTGAACGCATGCCCGGTATGCGGTGCATTGCGGTATAAGATCAGACGAGATGACCCTGGTGATGTTCACGGCGAGCCCCGCAGGAAGAGGGTTCCTGCGAAGGTGATGTGGTATGCTCCTACAATACCACGGTTGAAACGTCTGTTCAGAAACGGAAAGCATGCCAAGTCGATGCGATGGCACAGTGAGGACCGTAAGAAAGACGGGAAGTTGAGAGCACCCACTGACGGGTCGCAGTGGAGAAAAATCATGAGAAAGTACTGGGATGAGTTTTCAAAGGACACAAGGAACGTATGGTTTGCTTTAAGCGCGGATGGAATTCATCCTTTCGGGGAGCAGAGCAGCAATCACAGCACCTGGCCAGTCACTCTATGTATGTATAACCTTCCTCCTTGGATGTGCATGAAGCGGAAGTTCATTATGATGCCAATTCTCATCCGAGGCCCTAAGCAACCCGGCAACAACATTGATGTGTACCTAAGGCCATTAGTTGAAGAACTTTTACAGCTGTGGAATGGAAACGGCGTACATACATGGGATGAGCACGGACAGGAAGAATTTAACCTAAAGGCGTTGCTGTTCGTGACCATCAACGATTGGCCCGCTCTCAGTAACCTTTCAGGACAGACAAACAAAGGATACCACGCATGCACACACTGTTTAGATGACACTGAAAGTATATACCTAGACAAATGCAGGAAGAATGTGTACCTGGGCCATCGTCGATTTTTCCGACCAACCATCAATGTCGAAAGAAAGGCAAGCATTTCAAAGGCGAGGCAGATCACCGGAAGAAGCCCGCCATGCGTACTGGTGATCACGTACTTGCTATGGTCAATGATTTACACGTAATCTTTGGAAAGGGTCCCGGCGCAGTAGTTGTTCCTAATGACGCTGAGGGACACGCACCCATGTGGAAGAAGAAATCTATATTTTGGGACCTACCCTACAGGAAAGACCTAGAGGTCCGCTCTTCAATCGACGTGATGCACGTGACGAAGAACCTTTGCGTGAACCTGCTAGGCTTCTTGGGCGTGTATGGAAAGACAAAAGATACACCTGAGGCACGGGAGGACCTGCAACGTTTGCACGAAAGGGACGGCATGCCTCAGAAGCAGTATGAAGGTCCTGCCAGCTACGCTCTTACGAAAGATGAGAAAGAAATCTTCTTTGAATGCCTGCTCAGTATGAAGGTCCCGACTGGCTTCTCGTCGTATATAAAGGGAATAATAAATATCCCAGAGAAAAAGTTCCAGAACCTAAAGTCTCATGACTGCCACGTGATTATGACGCAACTGCTTTCGGTTGCATTGAGGGGGCTTCTACCGGAAAACGTCCGATTAGCCATTGTGAAGCTATGTGCATTTCTCAATGCAATCTCTCAGAAGGTGATCGATCCAGAAATGGTACCAAGGCTAAGGTGTGATGTGGCGCAATGTCTTGTCAGTTTCGAGCTGGTGTTCCCACCATCCTTCTTCAATATCATGACGCATGTCCTAGTTCATCTAGTCGACGAGATTGTCGTTCTGGGGCCTGTATTTCTACACAATATGTTCCCCTTTGAGAGGTTCATGGGAGTCCTAAAGAAATATGTCCGTAACCGTGCTAGGCCAGAAGGAAGCATCTCCATGGGCCATCAAACAGAGGATGTCATCGGGTTTTGTGTTGACTTCATTCTTGGCCTTAAGAAGATAGGTCTACCTAAATCGCGGTATGAGGGGAGACTGACTGGAAAAGGCACGCTAGGAGCAGACTCAATAATATGCAGGGACGGGCATTCTTGGTCTCAAGCACACTACACAGTTCTACAGAACTCTACCTTGGTGACCCCGTATGTCGATGAACACAAGAACAGTCTGCGCTCCAAACACCCGGAGTAGTGCGACGACTGGATTACATGTGAACACATTAGGACTTTCAGCAGTTGGTTGGAAGCACGTCTCAGAGGTGACAACATTGTTTGTGATGAGTTGTACTTGTTGTCCAGGGGACCATCTTTGACTGTATTGATTTACAAAGGATACGAGATAAATGGGAATACATTTTACACGATTGACCAAGATCAAAAGAGCACCAACCAAAACAGCGGTGTCCGCTTTGATGCAACAACCGAGAAGGGAAAGGACACATATTATGGTTACATAGTGGACATATGGGAACTTGACTACGGACAAGATTTTAAGGTCCCTTTGTTTAAGTGCAAATGGGTCAATCTGTTAGGAGGTGGGGTACATGTAGACCCACAGTACGGAATGACAATAGTGGATCTGAAAAATCTTGGGTACACTGACGAACCATTCGTCCTAGCCAATGATGTGGCACAGGTTATCTATGTGAAGGACATGTCTACCAGACCGAGAAAAAGAAAAGATAAGGAAACGAATACATCATACGATGAGCCAAAGCGCCACATAGTTCTTTCAGGAAAAAGGGATATCCTGGGAGTGGAGGGCAAGACAGACATGTCTGAAGATTATGAAAGGTTTCATGAAATTCCTCCCTTCAATGTCAAGGCTGACCCAAGCATCCTGATAAACGATGAAGATTATCCATGGTTACGGCGCAATAAGCAAATGACAAAAGCGAAGAAAAAGTGAAGACTTTCTCCCACAACTATTATGATGATACCATGCCAAATTTGTAACAGACGAGCATGCTATGCCAACTTTTTCAGAGTTCATTTGAAAACTATGAATTTAGGTCGAATTTTCTCTGTAGGTGCATCTATGTTCATTTTTTTAGTGAAGTTAATCACAAACTTGTGATTCACACAAATTTCAAAGAATTCAAATTTTAACTATTCAAATTTGAGTTTATAATTTTTCAAAAACTCATGGCACTAACACAAAGTTTATAATTTTGCTGACCTAAAAACAAAAAGAATAAAAAAATAAAGCAAAAAACAAAAGAAAAATGCCTATAATATTTGTTATGACTAACTAAAATTACCAAATTGATTATAATGATAAAACACTCTAATATTAAATAGCAGGAAAAACAATGACTCAAAAATCAATTTTTATTGTAAAGTTACTCATAAACTAGTGACATAAAATAAAAAAGAAATCACTACAAAATTATAAGTATTTAGTTCTAAGTAGAAATGAAAAAATAACAAAAAAATGCCACCAACTGGGCCACCACGGCCTGAATACGACTAGAAACCCAACCATGGGCCAGGATTCAGGCCCGCAGCAGGCCCAGTAGGCCCACAGGCATTGTCGCGACCGGTTTTCCAGACATAAATTTCCAGAAAATGGCCGTCGAGCTCATCAGCCCCAGGATTACTGTTCGCTGATGAGGCACCAACTTGATACAGAAATTCCAAGCAAGAGTACAAAATATGTAGTACAAGACCATTGTGGCCTATGAGTACATCAGATGGTTTCTAGTGGTCGAGGGCGGAAGCGGTTTGTGGATTATCACGGTCTATGGGACTCCATTTCCTACGGGAACAGCTGACCAGGTTAACTCCTATCTTCGCGAGGCTGCTATCACCGTTGCTTAAGTCCCGGGGCTGTCATCACATCGTTCCTCTCCAGGCAAGGAATCTGGCCAAGACAATAACCAGGGACAAGTCAGTGAGTACTTTGAATGTACTCGCAAACATTATGAACACTGAAATAAATTATTTGGTAACATGCTCTAAAATATGCTACGATCACATTGTCAGCCATAAATAAAACACTTCTTAGGAATGCAAGCAAGTGATTTATATGCAACATGAATAAGTAATAAAGGAGCAGGAATGAAATACCGCAGTCGGGCATCTGTGCGACACCACATAAAGGGCTTAAGAAATAAAATACGGCAATGCCACAGTCGGGCGTCTCAGTGACACCTCATAAAGGGCTTATAAGTAAATGGAATAACTTGCATGCCACAGTGGGGCGTCTGAGCGACACCACAGAAAGGGCTTATAAGATAAATGAAACAGTAAACATGCCACAGTCGGGCGTCTGAGCGACACCACAGAAAGGGCTTATAAGATAAATGAAACAGTAAACATGCCATAGTCGGGCGTCTGAGCGACACCACAGAAAGGGCTGATAAAGTAATCACAGTGAATATCCAGGAGGTAGAACCATCCCAGGGATATCCGATAAAGCCAAAAGTATAACGGGTTAGTCCACAACAAAATAATAATTCATAATCATCACAAGTCTCAAATCGTGATCCCAGTTCTGGTTTAACAGTTTCTCCTCCGAAGACCGACACTAAGACCGACACTTGACCCATCCCAGACTGTAATCCTTAACCATGGACACGGCTATTCGAATAGGTTTAATATCTCTGCAGAGGGTGTACTCTTTACCCACGAGTAACGGATTCCTTTAGTCCATCGGGACTAATTCCGTCTACGGCCTTTTAGTTGAAAACACGCCTAACTTGCACACACCAGCTTAACTCATCGGTGTCTGGAATCACCCGCGACACTTGTTTAAGCAAAACTCTAAGTGGGGAGGCTACAACCTCGCGTAGCATGGGATCAAATTTATATCGCGCGCTCTAAGGGGTGGCCTCCCCTCTCGGTTCCAACCGGAAACACCCATGCCCCCGGACCAGGTGGCCTGCCTACCGGCTACAACCGATATCTTCCACCATGGCCTCTCTGTATGGTGTGTGCTTGAAAGGGGTCGACGACTTACTGAACCGTACCCTACCTGCTGCAGGGACAAGTGGTAGTACGAGGCAAGTATGGGGGTTACTGGAACAAGACTCGATCTGTGGTCGACTCAAGAGGTTTATAAGTTTCCCGCATGACGTGAGTAACAAAATTTTTCTCAACCAACAAATCAACACTCACTATACCTTGACATGCCATACCGGATATAACCGTCCCGACAGAGACCGGCGACAAGCTCACGCCTACCCAAGGCAGAGGCTTTACCGGATTCCTTACCGGCATGCATGTAAGGCACATGAGGATGATTACCATCATACGTATGTTCATTTCTAACAGCAAGGAAATCACAAACAATGCATCCATGCAAATGACCATATCACATGAAATAATAATACTCCAAAATAAAGTGGGGTTATAAACGTGTCAACTATCACACCAAAAATATTATTCCAGGGTTCAGAATGCTTGCCTTTATGGTGTGGGAAGGCAGGGTGCACTCCAAAATCTTTGAAAGATTTCCTTCCTCTCTCCAAAAATCCTATTTTGAAATAATTTAAATTAACACACAATTTCCAAAGCAGCACAAAAAGTTGTTTGGAAAATTTTGAAATAAATCTTAAAATAAACTAGACAATATTTGGGAGAGGCAGGAAAAAGAATTAATTCATTTGGAGTTGTATTTTAAAAGATATAGCCAGTCAAAGTTGTGGTCAAAATCTGTTTAAAAACAAATCAGAAAAGAAAAACGATTCGAATATATACGTACACGTCGAAAGCGTATTCTGCAAATACGCCTCCACTTATCCAGCGTGGACCGTGCGTGGGTCACCGACAGTGGGCCCGCCTGGCCCACTGGTCAGGTTTGATTGGTCCACACGCGCGTCGTCTCCTCCGGCCGAAACAGAGGCGGGGCTCCGGCGAGGTTTGCCGGCGAATGACGGCATCGTTCGGAGAACGGAGGCCATCAGCGTGCTCAAGGGATCAAGACGGTCACTCCGGTAGTCGTTACGGTCTCGGGGGTGGACGGAGCTGCCGGCGGCGAGCTTCGCGGCGGGCGGAGGCCGTCGGGCGAAGTGAAATTTCTCCCGCGGTGAGTCCCGATCAAAATCGAGTAGTGGGAATGGTTCACAGGAGGAAGGGGGAGTTCTTGGTGAAGGGAACGGAGATGGGGAGGCCCTGGTGGCGTCGGAAGGGCTGGGGCAGTGGCGGCGACTGCGGTTGCCGGAGATGGGGAAGGAGACCTCCCCGGGTCGATTGGCTGCCAATGGGGATCCTAGGGTGTTGGTTTGGAGCTGCCTGTGTGCGGAGATGAGCTCGGGGCTCCTTTATATAGCGTCTCCAAGTCGGTTTGCGGCTGCCGTGGATGAGCTCATCGGCGGAACGCCTCCCTGTAGCGTCAGGGCGTCGTGGCGACGACGAGAGCTAGGGGACAATCGAGAGGATGAGGATGAGCTGTTCCAGGGGCAGGTGGCGAGCCGGGATGGCTTGGGCGGCGCCGACCGGGGCTGGAGCCACTGCGGACGCCGGCGTGCTGCCAAGAATGCCCTGACGGCGGCGCTGTAGCGGGCCAGGATGGTCGGCGTGGCGTGGCGACGCAAGGGGGTACGTGGAGGCTAGTTGCAGGTGGCCAAGAGACGAAACGGGTGCGGGGCGAGACGCGGCGGCTCGGGCGCACGTGCGTGCCAAATGCACGCTCTGCTCGTGCTCTGGGCGTGCACGGGACGTGCTCGACGTAATGCCAGAGCCTGCTACATGGCTTGGGTGAGGCTGGCACTTAACAGACCCAGGTTAGGAGTAACTGGGAGCCTAATGGACATGTTGGTTTGATCAAAGGTGCAAGCTCACAGTGCAGTGCCAAAATTCATGTCAAAACAGATCATGCCCATAAGGTGTTTGACAAAATGCCAAGGGAACTTAGGCATTTCTTGGAGTGGCCAAATTCTCCAGATCAGTGTCTCTTTAGAAAAGAGAAGGTGGTGAGGTTAGTTTGAGAAAAGCACAAACTTGCTAGTGCAAGTTTTGCAGAATTACAACTCTGGACAGGATATAAATGGCATCATTTCATGAACCAAAGATGGTCCAATAGGTGCATGCTCCTGGACTTAGTGGTTTTGCAGGAAGGATTATAAGCAGGAGGAAGCACAAGGTCATTGGAGCAAAAATAATTAGGGTTGCAGTAGAAATCACCTGGCTGGACCAGAATGGAAAAGAGGTTTATTCACTCAAAATTTTCAAAGAACAACATTAGGTTTTTGCATAAAGTTGAATCATGGGCTATTACCAACATCCCATAATTTTGGTGGAGGCTAGAAAGAAATAATTAAATAGGCTGTAGTGCAAATTTGCACTCTGGGTCAGAGAAGAAACTTGGGACTAGAACTCAAAATATTTCAGGAATAAAAGATATTTTTGTATAAAAGTGATTTAAAAACATCACATGACATCTCCAAGTTTTGGTTGGAATTTTAAGTGAATTCATCAAATGGTTGTAGTTCAAATATGGCCTTTTAACCTTGAAAAATCATTTTCAAGAAAAATAAAAAATCAAGCAACTTAATTATTTAATTAGTTCTACTAATACAAGAAAAGTTTTTCTTGAGTGGTTAAACAGGTCCAATAACATATTTTGAGAAGTTTCATTTTGGGAAAAACTCCATCACAACAAGGATGAAAAAGGTTCAAAAATCAAAAGGAGAGCTCAGAAAAATCAAAGTTTTAAATCCTGGCAAAAAAATTAATCCATTAAAACAAGGTCAAAATTTTGGGGTGTCACAATACTACCCCCCTTAAGAAAAATCTCGTCCTCGAGATTTGTTAAAAGCTGTTTTAAGAAAATAATATGCAATAAAAAAATGTGGCTACAGTGGGAGGGCAATAAGTGGTGTAAAACCACAGTGGGAATACTGGCGCTGCGTGGAAAAATCTACGGTTCGGGACAAAAATGTGAGATTTCTATGCTAGATATAAATTTAGAATAATTTCTAAATTTAATTATACGCTGGTCGCACCCGAGAGCACAGTGCTCTCTCTGGCTGACGGCTGGACCCGGGGCCCACAGTCAGCCTCTTCTTCTCCCTCTGGCTCTTTCTTCTTCCTCTCTCCCGTGCGCCTTCCCGCCCTTTCTCCACCGGCGATGTCTAGCGCGTAGGGCATCTAGGCCGTACCGCGGTAGTGCGCGGCGTGCTAGCTGCCGGGGCAGTGTGCACTCACCTCGCGGGCCAGCGTGCTGTCGGCACTGCTCGCGGATTCGACTCCGAACACCGGCGATCGGGCGACGAACGGCGTTGGTGGACTTCGCCCACCGTGCACCGAGCTCGGGCTATAAAACGGTCGAGGTGTCCCTCTCTTCTCCCTCACACCTGGCCTCGCTTCTCCTCCTCCTTCTTCCTCCATTTCAGCTTACAAAAGCTCGGGTGAGGCTCTAATGGCGGAGGCGATGTCGGACTGGTTCGCGATCCTGATATGCGGAGGGCTGGCGACACTGCTGGGGCTCTCCCTGCTCATGTGTCCGATGATCCTAGATGATCGCTGCGATGCTGCTGCTCGGGTGCTGACTCTCCGCGGTGGTGGTGATCACGAGGAGTAGGTGGGGTGTGCCGGGTGCTAACAATTGTTAGGGGTGATTAGCCAAATGTAACATCGTTGCAAAGTTTTTGCGAACAGTGTATGCGTTCGAATGATTACGGTTGTGAGTCTTCGGCCGTTGTGCTATGTGAAATAAAATAATCCATGTTGTGAGAAGGTGCAGATGTAGCTCAGGGAAAAGAAATCTCACTCCAGGATTATTCGTGGAAGAAAACAGTAATGCAACAGAAGTACTCACATTATTTGAAACCAAAGATTTACTTGCTGCGCAAACTCGGGGGTACCACTCATAAGTTACATCGCATAAATAAATGTTGCAATAATAAACGTAGCAGCGACGTCTATAATGCAAACGGAAACTGGACGGGGTCCCGAGAAAATGTCTCTGGTACACACTCTTCTTCTATCGGGGGAAGTGGGTTGACCAGTCGATGCACGTGTCTCTCCTGGTTGGGCCTTAGTGATCTTCCGATGGCAATCTGAGGATTTAAATCTGCGAGGCTCTGGAGATAACCAATCATGCGTTGGGTTAAACGCTCTTGAGCGATGACGTATTGGACAAGGTTGGCCAGAACTGGGTCTCTCTCAAAACGTCCACCGGGAAAAGATGTCACTCCTCCGGGCGCTGCACGGCTCGGGAAGTAATAATACCCTCGTTCGGTGGCATAGGGTACCACGAATCAAAGGCGAGCAAGCGCTTCGTATGCCGCAGCCTCCACGGCCATCTATGGGGTTGGCATAGATTTCCCCACGAAGGAGACCTCCATTGGGTCTTGGTTTGAGTTTACGAGAGGGATATGTACTGCTGCCCAATATCTCGAGGTGGAAGAGGTGATTCTCGATTTGAACAGCTCGTACTGGGGTGGCTGGGTAGCGCCCATGGTACTGCAGGTAAAATCCCACAATATCATGACAAAACTACCCGGGGTTGCATCTGGGGTTCTTAGGTAAATGCTGGGGGTCGGCATGGCAAGAAAAGGTTGTGAGGGTGGTGCACCAGGGGAGAGGTGCTCCGCGAGGTCACGCGGTGGCCTCTTTATAGCGCCGGAGCTGGGTCATTTTTATCATGGTGAATGGTAAAGTAAATTTCCAGCTCTGCTCCAAGGGTCGGGATCCACAGATTCACACATTTCATTAAAGTGATGTGTTACTGTGGGGGTTGTCGGGGAGGTTTTTGGTAACTGCGCCAGGGATAGAAATCTCTTACTGCATACTGGTGTATCCAGGCAAGGCCACTATTAAAACAGAGGCACGACAACAGGCAGCGTTTATCTATCAGGCCACATGGCTACAAAGCGTGGGTACACTGGGACTCGATACAACTCGGGTTACTTAGTCTACCTCGTTTACATCCATGCGGGCGCGCCTTGTGGATGTTGAGGCTCCTCCACGGGTCTCGCCGTCGGAATTAGCTGGAGTGGGTTGAGGAGCTGCAAGCTCGGGGTAGCGATGATGACCATCTTAGGGATTGTTGGCCACAACCCCGTTGGAGTGTGCTCCCAAAATGCGACGAAACACTTCTGGGGTTATCACAGCACCTTGACTGATGGTTGGGGCAGACCTCTGGGACTCGATCGGGTGTCCAAACAGCACGACTGGGTTGTCGGCGTTGGGCTCGTCCTCTTCTCTCGGCGGAGCTCGACGAACCGGCTCTCCATGAGCTGCGATTAGATCAATGGTGATTTGATCGCATAGTTCCTCTAGTGCACTTACATAGCGCACTAGGTGCAACAATGCAGGATCTGTCTCGTGATCTCCGTTGGCAACTTGGGGTGGTCTACCATACCCTTCACGCCTGGGGTAGTAGTGGAACGAGCGACAGTCAACTCTGGGTGACAAGTGCCGGAGATGAACTATAGCTTCTCGAGCAGCTAGTTGGATGGCTTGTGGCTCAAAGGAAGTTGTTCTTCCGGTGAACCTGTAGGGGCGTTCGGGTGCTAGACCCCTACCGTAGATGTGTACAGTGGCCCAAAATTGACGGCTCTCACCGCTCATGGGTCCTTGGTACACTACATATTCTGGGGGCTTTTCTAACGCATAGGCACGACGAGTGAGATTTGCGAGTATGGTCACAAAACCTCCAAGGTTGGTTGCTGTGGTCTCATTGTGCACGACAGGACCAGGCATTGTGGCTCGGTTTGGGATAGCGGTTGTGCTGTGCTGGGTCGAGGCTAGCGTGCCCTTTTTATAGAAAAAAGGGGAAGGAGTCTTTCTTCGCACGCTTGCGAAAAAGGACTATTTAGGGGGGGGTCACTGGCGCGTGATCGACGGCTAGGTTGGTAGGTTGGGCACCGACTGCCAAAAGGTGTCGGGTCACTGTGGGGCTATCTTGCATGAGAAGCTTGGCTGGGGTTTAGTTATGGCTTGGTGGGTTGGCCTGCCTAAGTTTATCGACCTGGCTAAGATAGGATTAGCCAATGGTCAGCCTGGCTCTGATACCAAGTCTTTCGCGACCGGTTTTCCAGACATAAATTGTGACGCCCCCGATTCAATCGTACACTAATCATGCACGCAAATGTGTACGATCAAGATCACGGACTCACGGGAAGATATCACAACACAACTCTACAAATAAAATAAGTCATACAAGCATCATAATACAAGCCAGGGGCCTCGAGGGCTCGAATACAAGTGCTCGATCATAGATGAGTCAGCGGAAGCAACAATATCTGAGTACAGACATAAGTTAAACAAGTTTGCCTTAAGAAGGCCAGCACAAACTGGGATACAATCGAAAGAGGCGCAGGCCTCCTGCCTGGGATCCTCCTAACTACTCCTGGTCGTCGCCAACGGGCAGCACGTAGTAGCAGGCACCTCCGGTGCAGTAGGAGTCGTTGTCGAAGGTGGCGTCTGGATCCTGGGCTCCATCATCTGGTCGCAGCAATCGGGTAGAGAAATGAGGAAAATGGGGAAAAGGCAACCGTGATTACTCATCCAAAGTACTTGCAAGCAAGGAGCTACACTACATATGCATGGATATATGTGTAAAGGGCCATATCAGTGGACTGAACTACAGAATGCCAGAATAAGAGGGGGGTAGCTAATCCTGTCGAAGACTACGCTTCTGGCAGCCTCCGTCTTGCAGCATATAGAAGAGAGTAGACTGAAGTCCTCCAAGTAGCATCGCATAGAAATAATCCTACCCGGCGATCCCCTCCTCGTTGCCCTGTTAGAGAGCGATCACCGGGTTATATCTGGCACTTGGAAGGGTGTGTTTTATTAAGTATCCGGTTCTAGTTGTCATAAGGTCAAGGTACAACTCCGGGTCGTCCTTTTACCGAGGGACACGGCTATTCGAATAGATAAACTTCCCTGCAGGGGTGCACCACATAACCCAACACGCTTGATCCCATTTGGCCGGACACACTTTCCTGGGTCATGCCCGGCCTCGGAAGATCAACACGTCGCAGCCCCACCTAGGCACAACAGAGAGGTCAGCACGCCGGTCTAAACCTAAGCGCGCAGGGGTCTGGGCCCATCGCCCTGAGCACACCTGCACGTTGCGTGGGCGGCCGGAAGCAGACCTAGCCTAGTGGCGTTCCAGTCCAATCCGGCGCGCGCTGCTCAGTCGCTGACGTCACGAAGGCTTCGGCTGATACCACGACGCCGGGATACCCATAACTACTCCCGCGTAGATGGTTAGTGCGTATAGACCAAATGGCCAGACTCAGATCAAATACCCAGATCTCGTTAAGCGTGTTAAGTATCCGCGAACGCCGACCAGGGCCAGGCCCACCTCTCTCCTAGGTGGTCTGAACCTGCCCTGTCACTCCGCCACAAAGTAACAGTCGGGGGCCGTCGGGAACCCAGGCCCACCACTACCTGGGTGGAACCACCTGCCCCTTCAGCCCCCATCTCCGAACAGTATCATAGGTAATGTAACAGTGTAAAGTATATAGTATATGCCCGTGATCACCTCCCGAAGTGATCACGGACCAGTAGTATAGCATGGCAGACGGACAAGAGTGTAGGGCCACTGATGGAACACTAGCATCCTATACTAAACAGTAGGATAGCAGGTAAAGGTAACAACAGTAGTAGCAAGGACAGGCTATGCAGCAGTATAGGATTAACGGAAAGCAGTAACATGCTACACTACTCTAATGCAAGCAATATAGAGAAGAATAGGCGATATCTGGTGATCAAGGGGGGGGCTTGCCTGGTTGCTCTGGCAAGAAGGACGGGTCATCAACACCGTAGTCGAACTGGGGGTCGCCGGCAGTCTCGGGGTCTACCGGAAAGAAGTAACGGGGGAACACAATAAATAACAGAGCAATCAAAGTATAACATGGCAGTGCTCGATGCTAGAGGTGATCTAACGCAGGGGTAGGTGATACCGGCGAAGGGGGGAAACAACCGGGAAAGTATCCCCGGTGTTTCGTGTTTTCGGGCAGAGGAGCCGGAGGGGGAAAGTTGTGAGTTCGATAGGTTAGGGATGCGTGGCGGATGAATGGGCTGCGTATCCGTGTTCGCCTCGTCGTTCTGAGCAACTTTCATGTACAAAACATTTTCATCCGAGTTACGGATTATTTTATATTAATTTTTAAAGATTTAATTCACTTTGTGCAATATTTTAATTTTAAAATAAGTATCTAAAATACTTTTGTCACATGGGCTGTGCTAGCCAGGGGTATGACAGTGGGGCCAGGGGATCCAGTCAGCAGATACGGTCAGCGGTTGACCAGTCAATGCTGACTGGTCAAGACAGTCAAAGGGGCCCGCATGCCATAGACTAGTATTTTAACATATTTGTTTATCTAGTTAATTTAACAGGGGAGGCCCACATGTAGTGTCTACTAGTGGACCGGTTAGTGCTAACAGGGGGTTAGGCTACACCAATTAGGATCCCTAATTAGACATGGGTCGTGGCGGCAATGGCCCAAGCCCGCTACACGCATGTGAGAACAGGCGCTGGGGCGTGTGGGCGAGGCGGCCGCGGGTGTGCGCGGGGCAGCCAAGGGCGCGGGAGCGGAGCTCCGGACGCGGCGACGGCGACTGCGGGACGGCAACGACGAGCACAGGTGGATGCGCACGAGCACGTACAGGACTGCGGGGCACGTGCAGGCGCGACCTCGTCCAGAGAAGCTCATGGGAAAGGCGGACGGTGGCTACGGTAGCGGCGCGGGATAGCAGCGGCGGCAGAACAAGGCCGCAAACAGAGGGTAAATGAGGTGCAGCTCACCTAGGAGGCACAAGGAGGCCCGCCGATAGCTTTGAAGCGCAGGATGTGGCCGGTTTTGGCGACGAACAACGGTGACAGTAGGGGAAGAAGCCGTTCGATCCCGACGATTGAGTGGCGCCTAGCTCGAGCTCGTGGTCGTGGACGATGCATCCGAGGCGTGCGGAGCTACTGGACACATCAGTGAGACGAGAGGCGATCGGTGGCCGCGGGATCGACGCGGCGACGACGACGACCGCGTCGGGTGCCTCTCCAGATCGGGGAGGAGAGCGAGGGGGAGAGGGGGTTGTGGCTAGGGTTTGACCAGGGTCGCGGGGTCGAGGGAGAGGGGCGAAGGGGGTCTTGTAGTCGAGGGGAGGCGTGGATGGCCGGCACCTGGCTGGGGCGCCATGGATGGCATCCATGCAGCCTCAGTTCCTGTAGCGAGAGGTAGGGGACACTAGGGAGGTTGGGCTAGGCCAGATTCACAGTGGCCACCAAAGGCCCGGTTGAAAAGTAGTTACCTAGGCCCTTTTCTATTTTATTTTATTTTTACTTTTCTACTATGTATTTTCCAACTGTTTTGTATTTATTTGAGCGAGCAACGAATTTTGTTATAGATGAAACTTGGCACATAACTATAAGGCATTGCTATGAGCTAGCACAGCAAGTTTCAATTTATTTTCAAAAGTGAAAATATTTATTTAATTGAAATTGGATCAATTAAAAGTTGTTGGTCCAATTTTAAATAGGTTAAGGGTGTTTTTGATAATTCAAATAATATGGGTTTGTTCATGACAATTTGTTAGTGAATTCTTGCAACCCAGCGAACATTTTTGTTTTACTATTCAAAGAAATAATAGTTTGACTTTATTTTAAATTAGAACTTGAATTCGTCTTGGATCAAAGTGAGGTTTAGAAAATTAATTGCGATGACATGGTCCCATCAGTGTGTGGTTACTGTAGCTTAATTATCCGGGTGTTACATAAATTTCCAGAAAATGGTCGTCGAGCTCATCAGCCCCAGGATTACTGTTAGCTGATGAGGCACCAACTTGATACAAAAATTCCAAGCAAAAGTACAAAATATGTAGTACAAGACCATTGTGGCCTATGAGTACATCAGATGGTTTCTAGTGGTCGAGGGCGGAAGCGGTTCATGAACCAAAGATGGTCCAATAGGTGCATGCTCCTGGACTTAGTGGTTTTGCAGGAAGGATTATAAGCAGGAGGAAGCACAAGGTCATTGGAGCAAAAATAATTAGGGTTGCAGTAGAAATCACCAGGCTGGACCAGAATGGAAAAGAGGTTGATTCACTCAAAATTTTCAAAGAACAACATTAGGTTTTTGCATAAAGTTGAATCATGGGCTATTACCAATATCCCATAATTTTGATGGAGGCTAGAAAGAAATAATTAAATAGGCTGTAGTGCAAATTTGCACTCTGAGTTAGAGAAGAAACTTGGGAGTAGAACTCATAATATTTCAAGAATAAAAGATATTTTTGTATAAAAGTGATTTAAAAACATCACATGACATCTCCAAGTTTTGGTTGGAATTTTAAGTGAATTCATCAAATGGTTGTAGTTCAAATATGGCCTTTTAACCTTGAAAAATCATTTTCAAGAAAAATAAAAAATCAAGCAACTTAATTATTTAATTAGTTCTACTAATACAAGAAAAGTTTTTCTTGAGTGGTTAAACAGGTCCAATAACATATTTTGAGAAGTTTCATTTTGGAAAAAACTCCATCACAACAAGGATGAAAAAGGTTCAAAAATCAAAAGGAGAGCTCAGAAAATCAAAGTTTTAAATCCTGGCAAAAAAATTAATCCATTAAAACAAGGTCAAAATTTTGGGGTGTCACAGGCATTGCAGTAACAGATTAGGCCCGAAAGCCTGCGGTTGAGAGGAGCTCGAGAGGGTGGGCGCAGCAGCGCTTATAAACCACTCCCGAGCCCTCTCAACTAGCGAGGTGGGACTAAACTTTTGGGCGCGGGGCAGCACAAAGACATTGGTCCCTGTTGGTGGGACGAACCGGGACCAAAGGGGTGCATTGGTACCGGTTCGTGGCACCAACGGGGACCAATGCCCCCCTTTAGTCCCGGTTGGTGCCACAACCGGGACCAAAGGCCGCCGCTTCCCGCCCTTTGGGCTGCTGAAAAGAGGCCTTTGGTCCCGGTTGG
Source organism: Aegilops umbellulata (assembly GCA_032464435.1). Classification (NCBI taxonomy): domain Eukaryota; kingdom Viridiplantae; phylum Streptophyta; class Magnoliopsida; order Poales; family Poaceae; genus Aegilops; species Aegilops umbellulata. Next base: position 348,332,604 of record CP136059.1, read on the forward strand.
TGGCACCAATCGGGACTAAAGAGGGGCATTGGTCCCGGCCTTTGGTCCCGATTGGTGGCACCAACCGGGACTAAAGAGGGGCATTGGTCCCGGTTGGTGCCACGAACCGGGACCAAAGGCCTGGGTATATAAGTAGCACTTAGGAAAATTTGGCGAACTCATCGCCAGTTGCCCCCCGGACGCCCGACGACGCCGAGCACATCGACGCCGCCAGGCTGCCCCGATGCCGTCCGCCGCGCCTGCCGTCGCCGCCGACCATGCCTTGCCGTCGCCGTTGCCCGTGCCTCGCCGTCCCCGAGCCCGCGCACCCCTGCCCTTGCCCCCGAGCGCGCGCGCCTCCGCCGTCCCCGAGCCTTCCCCTGCTCCTCCCCCTGTACTGGCTGCCAACGCCGTCACGCGCTGCCATCGCGCCACCGCGCGCCCCTGCCCTTCGCTGCCGCGCCGCCCCTGACCTTATTTTTTTTTAGTTTAATTTTTTCTCATATGTGTATGTATATTGTATATGTGTATGTATAATGTATATGTGTATGTGTATATATATGTCTATGTATAATGTATATGTGTATTTATATGTGTATGTGGTTAGTTTATTTTTTTTGTTCATAGAAATTTTGTTCATATATATATATATATATAAAGTTTTTTGTTCATAGAAAGTTTTTTGTTCATATATAGAAAGTTAGAAGAACATTTAGAATATGCTTAAATTTAGAAGAAAAAGAATGATAGGAAAGAAGAAAATAAGAAGGGGAAGAAAGAAGAAGAGGAGAGGAAAAAGAGGAGAAATAAATAAGAAGAGGAAAAAATAAGAAAAAGAAGAGGAGAAGAAGAAAGAAATAGAGGATAAGAAGAAAAAAATAGAAATTCTTCTCCTTTTTTTCTTCTTTTTTTCTTCGATCTTCTCCTCTATTCCTTTCTTCTTCTCCTCTCTATATATTCCCTCTCCCGATAACTTCAACACGAGGGGGGGTCGATATACCCCTCGGATAACTTTGACATGAGGGGCGGTCGATATATATACCCCCTCTCGACTGTGATAATAACTTATACCGCGGGAGCACCCCCCGACCCTCTCGCTCGACCAAAATTCTCAAGGACACCCAAACCCTAGAAAAAAACGATGTCGGTCTCCTACTCCCTCCCGCCGCGCCCCTACCCGACAAACTCTCTCGAGCCCACCCCCAAACCCTTGAAGCGTTGTCGAGGCCACCCCAAACCCTAGAGAAGCAGTGTCGAGGCCACTAATTAATATATATGATTCCTTACTATGATTAGCTAGCTAGTTCTACGTTTGCCACTAATATATCCATTTGTCATGTTTGAATAATAATTGCCATGTTGTAAATATTTGTAGAAACTATGGACACCACCCGAGACGAAGCAAACGAAGCGATGTTGAGGGACATAATCGCAGAAGGAAGTGATGCCATCTCGTTGTATCTCAACGACACCGATGGTACTCTGGAAGGAGAGGGTGAAGAAGATGGCTGTGGTGACCTAATGCCGGTGCAAGAAGAAGAAAGTGAGGACGGCTCCGGTGACCCAAAGCTGGTGCAAGGAGACCATGATGATGGCTCCGGTGACCGAACCGAGTCCGGACAGGTATATATATTAGTTAAGCCTGTGCTGACTAGCTAATTGATGCATTCATTGTTTTGGTATGTACACATATTAATTAAGTCTTTGCTCTTTTTTCTAGCCCTCCAGATCAAGCACAACTGAGGTAAAGAGACGAGGCCCGAAGAAAAAGTTGAGCTCGGATGAAAGGTTTGAGATCATAGCAATCGCGCCCGACGGCCAACCTATTGAACCCAACCGAACAAAGAAGGCATTTGTTGCTCAGTGCGGGGTTCTGGTTAGGGACAAGATCCCGATCAGCATCCACCAATGGTTCAAGCCGGCTAAAGAAGACCCCGAGGTGTCTTACGTCAATGATATGCAGAAAAATGATCTTTGGACTGAGCTGAAGACAAATTTCACCCTACCGCCAGAGGATGATCCGGAGTAGCCAGTTGAGCAATTAATCAAGTCTTTTGCTCTTAAGAAGATGGCAGACCTATTCAGGAGGTGGAAGAATGACCTGAATAGGTTTGTCGAGAAAAAAGAGACACCAGAATTCAAGGGCATATATGAGAAGATCAGAGATGACTGGCCTGCATTTGTGGCCTACAAGACATCGGAAAAGAGTAAGCAGATGTAGGCGACAAACAAGAAAAATGTTGCGAAGAAGAAGCTTCACCATCGCACGGGGTCAGGTGGCTACCTCGTAGCCCGGCCTAAGTGGGCCAAGGCTGAGAATGATCTTCTTGCAAAAGGGGTCGAACCAGAGACAATGAGCTGGCCAGACCGTTGCCGGACTTGGTTCTTCGGGGCTGGCGGAACCTTGGACCCTGTAATAGGGAAGTGCATTTGGACGGATGAGCAACTTGACATACCCTTGAAGAAGCTTCGGTACTATATCGCTGCAGCGCAGAAAGGGACGTTCCTTCCAGATAGAGAGAACGACGAGCTCACAAAGGCCCTCGGAAATCCTGAGCACCCTGGACGGACACGAGGCACGCCAGGCTCCATTCCGTGGAAGGCTGGGTTTCCGGACGCAGGCGGTTACAAAAGCCAGGACAGGAGGAAGAAAGTGCAGCAGTCCGACCTGCAGGCGCTTAAAGAAAGGGTACTCGGGATAGAGGAACGAGAAGCAAATCGCAGCAAACGAACTGTCGAAGCTTCCCCTGAAGCTACCCCGCCATCTCAGCGGAGAAGCACCGTGGCTTCCACCGAGCTGCTTCAGCCGGATCTTGTCTTGACGGCTCCTGCCAGCTATCCTGTGGATGCTATCACGGAGGCTCAAATTTGCACCTTATGACGCAATGGATGAATATGAAGGTCAAGGCGGCTGTTGGCTCTGTTTTTCCTAATGAACCCGACGCAACTTTTCACTGCCAGCCGATTCCAGAAGGATATGCTAAGGTGATGGTGGATGAAATAACGAAGGGATTTGAGGACCTCCCGCTTGACCACCCTACCGGAGAAGGGGAGACTCGGCTGGGTTCTGCTCTGAAGACTCCATGCCTATGGCGGAAAGAGCTCATCAAGCTTCCAAACTGGACGCCTCCGCCTCCTCCTCCTCCTCCGGCGAGTCAGGGCACTCCGCCTCCTCCACCGCCTCCTCCTCCGGCGAGTGACGATCAGGGCCCTCGGCCGGCTCCTTCTCCGGCGCGTGGCGGCACTCCGCCTCCTTCTCCGCCTGCGCCGGCGCGCCCGAGCAGCCAGCCTACTCCTTCTCCGCCTCGTCAGTAAGGGCGGAAGAGACCCGCCGCCGCTCCGGCAGCTGCTCCGGCGCGTCGTAGTCCTTCTCCTCCGCCTCGTAAGCAAGTCAAGAAGACTGTCGCTCCGTCTGCTCTGCCGGCGTCTAGCAGTACAGCCAGAGGCGGGAGAAAATACAAATTCGGTCCTTCTCTGAAGACTCCAGAGAAGTTACCATACGAGATGAGCCCGGAGGAGAATGTGAGGATCGCACGAACCGAGAAGGATGACTGGTTTCAAGGGTTGAAAGCACAGAGACATCCACCTCCGAAGGAGAAGGTAGATTCGGTGAAAGTGAAGCGCACTCTGGCTGTCCTGGCAAAACCACCCAAGTCTCCGCCGAAAGGCAACTATGAGCGCATTATTGCAAAGGCATGGGCCGAAGCGTCGCGGTCGGGAAGTACAGTCAGTGATCAAAGGCTGAAAGAACGACGAGTAGCTGGGAAACAAATTGCCCAGCTCGGCGAACAAGCAAAGCAATCATGCCCCCCGCTCAAGGTGCCTAGCGTCGATCCGAGGATGGCGCCCGGTTATACCAATCTTGACGATTACCTGCCCGACGATGTAGATTATGATTTCCTGGACCTCTCGTCAAAGATGAAAGATCTCTAACAACGATGATGCGAAGATTGCATGATTGGTACATGAAAACCTGCAGAGAGTCTGGGGGGAGGAATACTTTGTATATGAGAGTTAAACCGGAGCATGACCTCGTTGGAATTGAATTGTTGCATGTTCCATTTGAGGAGTTCTATCAGTTTTTCAATCAATTGGCCCTCGATAAAGCAAACGTCACCTGCTACTGTCTGTAAGTACTACTACTTCTGTCATTAAGTCTCTCTATATAGCTCAGCTCTTTTATTGCATGTATTTATAATTATCCTCACTATATTATGCAGATTGAAGATCGCCGAATTGAAGAAAAGACAAATCGGTGATATTGGGTTCATTAACATAAATCTCATAGATGCAGTTCAGGTTAAAGATCATGCCGCAGAAACCGAGGCCAACTTGCTACGATCATTCAAAATAAATGAACACAAAGATATAATATTCTTTCCTTACAACTTCAAGTGAGTGTTGTCTTGTGCATATTCGGTTTCCCTTATATATTAGTCCAGGTTATAGTAATGTAATTGATGAGTTATGCATGCGTGCGCAGTTTCCACTATATTCTCCTGGAGATTAGGCTTGAGAAGGGAGTAGTAACTGTCTTGGACTCGAGACGAAAAGATCCCCAGGAGTATGCGGACATGACTGAAATCCTCAAGAAGTAAGTTAATCGATCATTATCCACCATATCAGCAAATTTGTTCATTTCCTGATATCAAGTAATTGTTTTCTTTTGTCTGGCAGTGTTTGGAGAAAATTCAGCACAAAATCCCCGGGACTCCCGAAGGAGCTGGAATTTAGATACCCGAAAGTAAGTACTATAGTACCATGTTCCGCGCGTCTCCTAGCTATTGATTCAAGCGCTAGTTTCATCAATACCATTTGGCATTCTTGCTTATCTGTTAGATTGACCTCTATTTCTTGTAAAGTGGTTGTGGCAGGAACAAGGGAATGATTTCTGTGGATACTACGTCTGCGAGTCCATCCGCCACACGACCTGTGAGCGGGGCGGGTACTCTGAGAAACAATATGAAGTGCGTAAGAAATAATATTCACAATTTTTGTTTATTACCATCATTTGTGTTGAGTTTCATTCATTCATATATATATGTATATATATGTATTGACCCCCTTCTTCAAATTAGATGTTTCGGCAGCGGGATGAACTCCTAGAACCAGATCGCATGCGAGCAATTCAAGAGGAATTGGCGGCATTCTTTCTTGACCACGTGATCGCTGAAGACGAAGAATACTATGTGGACCATGCGTCCATAATTTAAGAGATTATATTTGTAAAAGATAATTATTGTATATATGTAGCCGGTAGTGTCGGACGATAGATATACGAGAACTTGTTGTTCGACCAATCTCTCGGAGAAGGAGAGGTGGTCGATATCACTTCTCTCTGTATGCATATATGTTCATGACGATCTTCTGTTTCCTTCGTTTGCCTACTAGCTAGCTAGCGTGTCTAGTCCTCTCTATACGTATATAGTATACGTAGCGTCGACCAAGCACGGACATAAGAGAGAACACTTCTCACTATTAATTAGCTATCTAACACAATATATGAAATACCTAAATTAACCCCCCAAAACCCCCAAACCCCCCCCCCCCTCCTAAAAAAAACCAAAAACCCCAGCCATCAAAAATGCTGACGCGTGGAGGTCTATTGGTCCCGGTTGGTGCCACCAACCGGGACCAAAGGCCCTCCTGCCTAGGCTCGGCGCATAGGCCACGTGGAGGCCCATCTGTCCCGGTTCTGGTTTGAACCGGGACTAAAGGGTGAGGGTATTAGTAACGATCCTTTTGTCCCGATTCGGGAACCGGGACTAAAGGCCCTTACGAACCGGGACAAAAGGCCGGTTTTCTACTAGTGCATGGACTCGAGATCCATGACTAACAGCTCTCAATGTATGCAGGTACTGCTCTGCGCATAAAGAAGCTAATTGATGTTAATATAATTATTCTGTTTTTCTTAATTTATTCCAATGTTTTAAATAGCGGGCTATGACATTTAGCGGCGACCCTTAAAAACAGCTATAGCTGGGCTATAGCGGCAAATTGTACATGAAATCATTTAGCGGCAACACCCTCAAACAGCTATAGCGGAGCTATAGCGGGGCTATAGCCGGCTATTTAAAACTATGATTTATCCATATATCGAGGGGCTGAGCAGACATCAAATTCGATCTGCTTCAGTACACATATATTGTTTCCTCAATTAGTAATGCATATTAGCGTCCGCTTCAATTTTCATGTCTGCAGTTTCTTTGCCATTAGCAAGGAACTCAAAGACAGATGTGCACTTGCTCACGGCCATTCTGGTCCCTAGATTGTTTGGGGCTTTGGGCAGTACATAATAGAAGAACTTGTAATTTATGTTCAGTTTTGGATAGAATGTCATAGTTTTATCATGTGCTTAACCTTTTGTAGTTGAAATCCTGCACACATCTCTCTTGATTTATTTACCTTCTCGGCTATCATGCACCATTACTTGACGAATCAAAATATCCAGTAAAATTTCGACAACACGAACTTTCTACAAATCTACAGTTTTTGTATATTAATGTTCTCTTCCAGTGATTCACTCCTTGTTCAAGTGCTAACATACATAAGCTTTAACCACATAAAAATGTGTATGCAGGTTTATTGCTGTAAACACAACAAGCTTTTACAATCAGGGGTAAATTTACAAATTATGGCCTAGATTCTGAACATGCTAGATAATACCATCTTCCACACACAATATTATGTTGTACTGCACCACCGTATACGCAAGTTTCTCTAATTTCTTCGGGCGATTTCCATTGTTATAACGCCAGAAAAGAGCTTCTGCATGACTGATGCTATCCAACTAGATGGTGTAATAATCACTGCTGGATCTCAGAACTCTCTTTAATGTCAACATTCAGTAAACCAGCATCGGACCTGTGGATAATATCATTGTGATCGCCGGCCATTGTTAAGGGTGCTATTTTGCATATTTCTAGTGTACATCATCACCATGGCACCCATTGTATCATCACAGAAACCACATGTTTTTAAAAAAATGCCCTGCAAATGATACCAAAAAGTATGTTAACATCATATACCATCGCAAGATTATGTTACCAGTGATATGTTGAAGTAGATCATGCTTCCTCTTTTACTGATGATATGAAAGATACTTCATCAACATTGTATAACTTGCTGAAAGTAAAGGGTGCTACTGGTGTTAAAGCATGAGCTAACTCTGGCCTGCGGTGCAGGTTCACTTCTGTGTGGACAATCTTTGACTTTTGTTCAGTCATATCTTGAAAATGCATAACTCATAAAACAAGTATGCATAGGACAAGTACTGATCTACAAAATGATCCGCCTATTGAACCACCACCTGAAGGTGTGGGTGGCACGGCAAGACATACATCAGCTATTTATTACTATAACAACAGTCCTATTTGTCGAATGTCTGCATTATATTGGAGCTTGCAATTTAATATTTATTTCGTTTATTTGCAGTATAAATATGATTTTCTCTTTGACCGGTATTGCTTCAGATTCTTATATACTGTGAAGTATTGGTTTTGCACATCTTTAACTTATTATTTCTATCTTGCAGAGCTATCTATTCAAATATGATTAATTTGTTCTTCCTTGGGGCTTTTTACCACTGCCATCGACAAGTGTTTATTTAGTTGCTTGTCATATTTATTTATTTCCTTGTTACATGTGGCCGATGGATTATTGGCAGCCTATATCAAACTCATGTCCCTGTTTTCTGCTTACATTTTGACATGCATCTCCGACAAAGAATAGGAACAAAGAAGCCACAAGGAGCTGCAACGATATGTGTACATGTAACAGTTGTCCAATCTCTGGAACATTTTCAGTGATCGTTGCTCAAACTGTAGGGTCATCCAAACGCGAATGCTACAAAGGCTAACCGCAAATACATCTTCGCGGAACTGTAGGGTCAACCAGATGGGGATTTGCGACCCTTAATTGAAAATACAAATGTCTGCAGATAGGCTAGACCAGTGTCCATCTTAAGATTAATGGGAGAGTGTTCCACTACAGAAAGATAGTTTTTTCTGTAGATATTCAATATTTTGATGCTATTTTGTCAAGCAGCGTATCGAATTTATTGTTTTTATGATTTATGTCTGAAGAAGTCACATCGTCTTTGTTCATTGTAAATAGACCTGGTTACCTTATGAAATTCAAGTGCTTTTCGAGTAATTCTTATGTCTTCGCAACAATGCTCAAGAATCTTTTTGTGTGTGGTCTAGTGCTAATGAGTTGAACACACGACGTGATGATCTGGTAGAAAACTGTTGTGTGAAACACTGGAGGAAAATGCAAAGCAGGAACCCCAAACCAAGAAATCAACATTATTTTTCTCTTTTTTTTTTGCGGGTAACATTTATTTTTCTCAGCACTCAACAAGACACTTACTGATAAGCCTATCACCATTTGCTGAAAACACACACAGATTGGAAGAACAAACTTCCAATGGTACCTCTACAAGGAAATTTGAGAACCACTCGCATGAAGCTATTTTATCGCCAGAATAATTCAAATGGTAAATGCATTGCATGCCAATCAAGTATTCACTATACATCATGCAAAAGACATCGTTGAAATCTTTGCCTTGTTACAAATTTCACTTGCATCCAGATATTTTGTTACATGAATAACCAAAGACTTCTTCTATCTTGTGGCATTGGCAGATTCAGTCATGCTTCTGAATTCGCACAATCATCGACAGGTTGGGCGGCTGCATATTGTTGTGGTTATACTCATTCTCGTAGGTGACATGAGCATCCTGGTGTTCCCGCAACACTCCATGTGCTTCCTCGCGGCACATTCCTTAATGGTGCTGCATCGAAAGTCAGCATTTTGAGAACACCTTGATCAATATTTTAGATGCAGACTACAGATATACTGAGACTCTAATAAGACCTGATTCAACATAATATAGGAGATAAAGTGGCATCCAATATCTAAAGCATTTAATTCCAAAACAAAATCGGACTTATTGGCCAATTATGTCTAATTTTTTTTCTTGACTAAAATTGTTTGGTATAAGACACCATGTTTTAATTAAACAATAATGCAGAGTCGTAGCCACAACCATTCCCTTTTTCCCTATAAATCCATAAATGAACTTGTCATATATGATGCACCAGCATAACACAACTTCAGAAACCAAAATAAGGCTTCCCGTGTTTGTTATTGCCAGACAGAAGAATGCTAAGAATTGAATAGTACACTGACAAAAAATATTACGTATTGTACAACAGTAGAGTGTTAGCGCATAGACCAGCGAGCTACCCAACCAAATCACCTGAGTAGATGTGAGAGAGTTTATGTAAAAAACACTACAAATTATGTAAAACAAACGATGATCAAGATTCTTCTTCCGCCCACAAGTACCTAACAAGATTAAACATATTGGCTTCTTTATCCTACAAAAAAGTTACGCAGTAGCCACCATATGTGATCGTGTAGTGACGATGGACTCCTGCAACCAAATCAATTGGATATTAGGAAAACATCATGGTTTACAACACATTCCCCTCAACTTCTTCATGTCAAATAGACCACAATTCTCACTTGTTCACTGCATAACACATGCATGACTATACAGAGAAATCAAAGCGCTAGGGGAGAAATTTCCTCAGGGGCTTAGCAAAGATTAAGATAGAGTGGGCCAACAACCTCAAGACACCTCGACCCGCTCCTGACCCGCTCCCTGCCGCTTGGGTTTCTGTGCCGCCGCCGGCGCCCTAGCCCCATCCCGCTACCGCCGGCCGCCGGCGCGCGCGCCCTGGCCCATCCCGCCCCCTCTTTCCCCTCCGCCTCTCGTTCCCGCCCCTGCGCCGCCTTCCCGGGAGGTGGCCGGGGCGGTGCGCCCCCTCCCCTTCCTCTCGGCCCCTACCTCCGTTGGATCTCCCCCGCCGCCGCTGGCGGGTGCCCCCGGCGCTGGCCCGGGTGGTGCCGGCGGCGGCGGGCCCTTTTGTCCCCGTGCTCGTCCCCTTCCCGGGGCAGGTGACGGCGGCGGTGCTGCTCGGCTGGGCGGCGGCCCGGCGACCCGGCAGCGGTCGTCGGCGGTGGGCGAGGTGGCGGTGCTGCCCTTGGCGGCAGGGCGACGTGATGACGTGGGGTGGCCGGCGGCGCGCCCCCGGCCCAGATCTGGGCCCTCCCGGCCCCATCTGGGTCTTAGCGGGCTGGCCATTTGCGTGGCTTCTACGTCCTCTGCGTGGCGCGGAGGAGGAACGGCTTGGACTCAAGGTTGTGACGTCGACGGCATGCCTTCTGCAGTGTGAAGGTGGAGCTTTACGGGCATCTGCTGACCCGGCCGGACCTGTGGGCCCATGGGACCGGTATGCTCCTGGTGTCACGTCCGGTCGGTTACCGTCGTTGACGGTGGAGGTTGAGCCCTCTCGCGTGCCGACGAGGCTGCTGTCCCGAGTCCCGACTCCTCTTCTTCTTTGAGCAGGCCCCTTTCATGGTATAGTGGTGAGATGGCGCGGAAGCTTCAAGACCGTTTTGGCGTAGAGTGGTGCTTTGTTTGGTGGCGTGCTCCGGATCGCCCGAGGTGAAGGTTGGGATCGGGTGAAATCCCTGTCGGCCGAGCAGACTCCGACGTGGTGGTTCCTGTGGGTGCCACCGAACCTTCCTGGAGGGCGTCGGAGGTACCCTTACTCTCCCCTCGTCGCGTACCGGGGGAAACCCTTGGCGGCAGCGTCGTCATCGTCGCGTCCCTTCTTGGAGGTGTTGATTGGTACCGGCGCTACGGAGTATAGGAGCTTAGTGCAGGATCCCGGTGGGCACGGCGGTCACGAAGCTTCTTCGTTTTTGTTGATCCGCCGGTGTCGGCATTTGTTTCTTTTCTTTTTCTCTTTCGTTTTTTTGGGCGTGCTTGTGCTGCTTCCGCCCTAACACCTATCTGATTGTATCGGTGATGTTTGCTTTGTAATACAAAGCGGGGGGAAACCCTATTTCGTCAACATTAAGATAGAGCAGAACTTTCCTAGGTGGTGTATAGAAAAGCGTTAGGTGAGAATTTTCCTGTTAAAATAAAGCTTTCTCTTTACTTAAATTTTTTAGATCTGGTTTTTAATCACACTCAAAATCTGATTAGGATGCAAAATTGAAAAACAACAAGAACATGGCCATTATATAAACTGAGAATCAATTTAGCCTTCAGAGATTATATGGAAATTTCTAAGGAACACTAAAAAAATCTAACTGAATGTTAAGCTGTGCTCCGACAAAAAAGTGAGGTACTGATACTTTTGCTACTTGACTTCTGAAAGATAGCGCTTGGACTTGTTCTAACATTGTAAGACCTTAGCATAGAAATTTTAATTTCACATGACAAGGTGTGCTCTCATTACAATAGGCACAAGTGATTCCCTGAAAGTAATTGCCCCATCAAACCTTACCACCGCCATTTATATGTCAAGCTCATAACACATAAATTCTGATGCACTCTTGACACAAACAAATTTCAGTCTCTCAAAAATAGGTAGGGAAGGTTAAAAAAAATAAGAAGGGACATCACCAAGGGGTGGATGCGGCAAGGTGGCCAGGTTCAAGAGGGGAATGGGGTGGAGCTCGAGCTGATGGGCGAATGAATTAGGAGCCCGTGACAAAACTTGAAGAGGAGGTCGATCATACCTAGATCACGACGACTCAATGGTGGCCGTGAAATCTCTGAGATTCAATCAAGGGTATGGGGATGGGAGAGGAGACACACGAGAACGCCCCAGCTTGCGGAGCGTGTCCACGCGCCAAGCGTCGTCCCATCGCTCAGGTCCCGGTCCAAGTTGGCGTCGCCGTTCAACTAGATCCCACCGGAAGGATGACCTCTTTCCCTTCTGCAAAGCCACCGGAACCGGCTCGCGACCGCAGGATCGAGTTGACCTGCTCCGCTGGTCTCCCGGGAACCGCCGTGGCTGACCGTGCGTTATCTTATACTAGGAAATATGTCTGTGCGTTGCAACGGAAGAAAATGTCACACAATTGTAAGCCCATAAGTATGCATCAACCCCTCCCCCACCCCAAGCAGGTTCACACCTTCTACATCAACACAAAGCACTCAATGGCCTAGGCTCAAATCATCTCTCCTTCTCGGTTTCTCCTTCTTTTCCCGTCCCCTCAAATGCGAATAAAAGTGAAGCCCAAATCAATCTTCCATCTTATTCGAATGTTTTTTCTGCATCAAACTTAAAAAGAAATCTGCCCGCGAATTTATGCACCAAACTTGCAAGTTGATGTCATGAAGTTTCAGATTTATTTCGCCAAAAAAATGAAGTTTCAGATATTTTTTATATTTTGTTTTCTACCTTATTGAAGTTACTGTTCATGAATTACAAAACTCACCAGCCGTTTTTGATGTTATGAAGTTTCAGATTTATTTCGCCAAAAAAGTTACTGTTCATGAGGGTGTAGGGACACCCTGAGCTAAAAACCAATCTCTACAAACTCACCAACTGTTTTTGAGGACGGGCGTATGTATATCAAACCTGCACAATTTACACCATTGCATACATCAGGAGATACGTACCGTGTGTATGCAGAGACAAAAATAAAACAAAAGCAGATGATAAAGCTTCCGCCGTCAAGTACTTGCCTGTCACTTCCTTGCATACACGTGTAGAGAACAAACCAAAATAGGATGAGATGATGAAGGTGTCGTCCACTCCGAGCATGCATGCTCCTAAGATCAAAGAGACGTTGATCAACAACACGATATAAGCACGCAACACCATTCTTTCACAAGTACCTGATGGAAGTTTGGGGTTGGAGAGAGTACCAGCTTGATGGCTGGAGAGGGCACGGTTTTAGCTGCTCCAGTGGTGGCTGTTATCTGCCTCCTCGTCGTGGCGCCGGCGAACAGTCCACGGTTGCTCCGTGCCGGCGAGATCGACACGGGCTTACCATAGGATTGTAGGAACATGGCATACCACTACCTCCATCGCTCCACGTTGCCTCGCCGTCGGCAGATCGTTGCCCAAAGTAGAACTGATCACAACTGTCGACGCAGATAAACAGGGGAATGGATACTATATGTAAACAAACAACTGCATCCGGTATGGATGAGAATCAACGCACTCAGGGGCACTGTACGACGTATTTACCTGCCAATAACAATGTAAAACTTGTAGAGGATTACTCGTAGTTGGAGAAGAAGAGCAATAATTGGGCCTCGGAGGTGGCTTTGATTGGATCGTAGGCGGCCTTTAGTAAGTCGGTTCGGCCAATGCTACTGGCCCTCTGCTCGATCGTCCTCATGGGTTCCCACCATCTGGCACTATTTGTTGTCATCATCATCATGCCGGACGTCGATCCTGGGTGACACTAGTAAAAAAGGGTCAAATGTGAAGCACATTAGTGCCGATTTGAATTTGAGCCGGCACTAATGTATTCATTAGTGCCGGTTCCAACGGCTAGCCGGACCGCTCTCATTAGTACCGGCTCGTGGCGAACCTTTAGCACCGGTTCGTGCCACGAACCGGTACTAATGAGAGTCGTGGCAGGATGTTGTCAGTCTGGGCCCCCTGCAACACCTTTAGTACCGGTTCGTGTCACGAACCGGTACTAAAGGTCGTCCTACATAAACCCTTCGTCCACCCGAGCTCGCTCTGTTCTTCCCCTTTCCCTTCTCCCCTCTGTTCTTCCCCTCTTCCTCTCGAGCTCATCACACATTTTGCCCAAAAATTGTCAAGATTTAAAGGCCCCCATCCATTCAAATGATCACAAAGGTTAGCAACTTTGTCCTTTCATCTCTCATTGCTAGATTAGCTCTTGCAATGCTTTATATAGTGATTAACTTGTGAGTTTAGTAATTTGAGAGGAATTATATGTGCTAGTATTTGATTTATATGCAAATTGAGGTCAAAAATAACACTTAGTATGCATATGTAAGTGTGGTTTACTTAGTGCCTTCTAAATCTCCGTCGTAACCACCGCCGATCGCCCGCACCGTCCCGTCGCCGGCACCACCTTGTGGTGAGCCTCTTGTTCATGAAATTTTATATAAAAATTGATGTTTGTGTGATTTGGATATATAGTTACTCGTATAATTATCTTACCCATACGTTGTTTGTTATACATAGTGCCATGGTTTTGATATCCGTCCCCGTCGGCCCTCGTCCTTGTTATGATTTGGATGTGGTATATTATCTTTGAAAACTAGTTGTATTTCGTGTTTATGACAAATTATGCCCATCAAGTTGACATAGATATTTTTTCTAGGAGGTATATGAACCGGAAATTCCAACCGGCCCTATTGTCGAGAGGTTAAATTTAGTTGAAAGAGAAAACGAGTATTTGAAAGAAAAATTGAAAAGAATTGAGGGGGAGAAGATGGAATTGGAGTTGCATGTTGCCGATGTCATCGATGATCACAAGATCAAGATGGAGAGAATGCACTTGAAGGTTAGAAAGATTAGAAAATATGCCATCGATAGTGAGGCTTGGTATCATTATGCTGTTGGATCAATTGTTACCTTACTTGCGATCTTGATCGCATTTGTTGTTACATTTAAATGCTTTAGCTAGAGAGTTATTTGTATATATGTTGCATTTAAGTGATGTATGAACTTTATGTATGAACTTGTATTAATTTGGTCTATTCGGTGTTGTGTAATGAAGATGAGCCGGCAATGGATGTACGATGACCGATGCTCTCCCCAGTTCGTTGAGGGCGTACATACTTTTCTGCTTGCGGCTGAGGCAAACAAGCGGGCGGTTGGTTTTATGCCTTATCCATGTGCTGGCTATAAGAATGGTCACAATTACTCTACGTCAAGAACCATTCACGTCCACCTGTTTGAGTCCGGTTTCATGCCCCACTATAATGTTTGGACCAAGCACGGATAAAGAGGGGTTATGATGGAAGACAATGAAGAAGAAGAGGACGAAGACAGCTATCCTGGCCATGGGTTCCCAGAATACGATGATACAACAATGGGGGAAGAAGCTGAGCCGATAATGCGGGAAGAAGCTGAGCCGGCAATGCGGGAAGAAGCTGAAGAAGAGGCATCAGATGAGCCCGTTGATGATCTTGGTCGGGCCATTGCCGATGCAAAGAGAAACTGCGCAAGTGATTTGGAGAAGAAGAAGTTGCAGCGCATGTTAGAGGATCACAAAAAATTGTTTTACCCGAATTGCGTAGGTGACAAGAAAAAGCTGGGCACCACACTGGAATTGCTGCAATGGAAGGCAGAGAATGGTGTATCTGACAAGGGATTTAGAAATTTGCTGGTAATCATAAAGGATATGCTTCCAAAGGACAACGAATTGCCCGAGAGTACGTACGAAGCAAAGAAGGCCGTCTGCCCTCTAGGGTTAGAGGTGCAGAAGATACATGCATGCCCTAATGATTGCATCCTCTATGACATGAGGCGGGGTAACGAAAGACCCGCAGTACGAAATGCCAACAGTAGATCTCAACAATCTTGCGTATGCACACAAACCATTCGTCCTAGCCAATGATGTGGCACAGGTTTTCTATGTGAAGGATATGTCTACCAAGCCGAGAAAAAGAAAAGATAAGGAAGCGAATGCATCGTATGATGAGCCAAAGCGGCACATAGTTCTTTCTGGGAAGAGAAACATAGTGGGAGTGGATGACAAGATAGACATGTCAGAAGATTATGAAAAGTTTGATGAAATTGCTCCATTCACAGTGAATATTGACCCGAGCATCCCGTTAAATGATGAAGATTTTCCATGGTTACGGTGCAAAGGGACACACGCGAAGAAAAAGTTTCACACCCAAAGATCTGGGATGTGATCGGCTTCACTATCATCACTTCCTTCTGTGTTTCACACCCAGGAGGGAATCTCTGTAATAGTTAGGGTAGTTATGTGTTTTGGTATTTGAAACTCGAAGAAATTTTATGTGCAAACAAATTCTTTCATGCCTTTACTAATTTTTAAAGTTAAGTTATTCACAAACTAGTGATTCACACTAATTTCAAATAATTCAAAATTTAAACTATTAAAATTTCAAAACTACGGGCACTAACAAAAAGTTTGTAATTTTTTGTACCTAAAGAAAAAATATTCACAAAGAAACTCTAAATACACAAAAAAACAACTCAAAAATAAATAAAACAAAAAAATAAAAAAAAGCCCGCCTACTAGGTCAGAGCGGCCTGCATACGACTAGAAACCCAACCTGTTGTTGGGCCAGGATGCAGGCCCGCAAAGGCCCAGTAGGCCCACACGGCAGCACAGAACATGTAGGCCCAGTAGGCCTGCTTTGGAGAGGACACTACTAGAAAAACCGCTACTAATGGCGCACCTAATTTGGCCATTAATGGCGCATCACTGGTGCGCCATTACTAACACGCCATTAGTAATTTTTACTAATGGCGCACCACTGGTGCGCCATTAGTATAGGCCACGGTGCGCCATTAGTATGCCTCCCAGGGGCCATGTATACCCAGGTGCTTTGGCATACTAATGGCGCACGACAACGGGATGCGCCATTAGTAACTTCGGCATACTAATGGCGCACTGTTTAGTGATGCGCCATTTTGAATCTAGATCTGGATCGTGATTTTTTGCCCATTTTTTGCTCGTTTTTTTTGCTCGTTTTTTGGCACGACATTATTTCAAATTTTGTTCCTGTTTTTGGATCTTGTACGTTCTTTTGTCGTGTTCTTTTGCCGGAGAGGAGTTCGCCGGAGAGGAGGAGGAGGAGGTCACCGGAGAGGCGCTCGCCTACATCGCCGGAGAGGAGGAGGAGGAGGTCGCTGGAGAGGAGTTCACCGGAGCATCGGAGAGGAGGAAGGAGAAACCATGAGAGGATGGGAGGAGAGGTGGGAGGAGGAGCTCACCGGAGAGGAGGGAGGAGGAGCTCACCGGAGAGAAGGGAGGAGGAGCTCACCGAAGAGGAGGGAGGAGGAGCTCACCGGAGAGGAGGGAGAAGAAACCGTGAGGGGAGGGGAGGGGAGGGGAGGAGGAGGTCGCCGGAGAGGAGGAGGAGGTCGCCGGAGAGGAGGAGGGTAGTATGGTGGAGGAGAGAAGGGAAGATGGAGTGGAGGAGAGGAGGAGATGGAGTGTAGGAGAGGTGAAATGAAGAGATAAGGAGGAGAGGACCACAGCCAGCCATATATACGGCATACTAATGGCGCAGCGCGGGCAGGTGCGCCATTAGTAACTTTTTTTTTATTTTTTTTCATTTATTTTGAATTTTGAAGGCGGGAAGATACTAATGGCGCACCATGGGCAGGTGTGCCATTAGTAACTTTTTTTTATTTTTTTGATTTATTTTGAATTTTGAAGGCGGGAAGATACTAATGGCGCACCATGGGCAGGTGCGCCATTAGTAACTTTTTTTTTATTTTTTTGATTTATTTTGAATTTTGAAGGCGGGAAGATACTAATGGCGCACCATTGGGAGGTGCGTCATTAGTAACTTTTTTTTATTTTTTTGACTTATTTTGAATTTTGAAGGCGGGAATATAGTAATGGGGCACCACGGGTAGGTGCACCATTAGTAAGTTTGAATTTTTTTGATTTTTTTTGCCTCTCCAGATCTTAAAAGCCCCGTATTTTTTTTCTGTTAGGTTTTTGAGGATTTTGAAAATGTTTAACGGGGTTCCCCCGGTTAAATTTGGATGTAACTTTTCGAGTAGATGATTTTTCATATAAAAAACTTTTTCATCCGAGTTAGTATGCAAAAGTTATACCCATTTTTACAAATTCTCGCGAGATTTTGCAAATGAAGTCGAAATTCATATTTGCAAATTTTCCCAACAACTAGACCACATATCACATGGGAAACTTATTTTCTTTTATTTTTTTGACATTTTCATCATTTTCTTTTATTTTATTTAAAACTGAAAAGGCGATCAGGGGGGTGCATTCGGTGGAAGTGGTGGCCAAGTTACTAATGGCGCACCGTGGCATGGTGCGCCATTACTAGTTTGAACTAGTAATGGCGCACCACCCCACGGTGCGCCATTAGTAGTTTTGAAAAAAAATAAAAAAAAGTTCTACAAATTTTTTTTTACTAATGGCGCACCGTGGATGTGGTGCGCCATTACTAGTTCAACTAGTAATGGCGCACCATGCCACGGTGCGCCATTAATAGTTTTGAAAAAAAATTAAAAAATATATTTTTACTAATGACGCACCGTGGATGTGGTGCGCCATTAGTATTTGGACACTAATGGCGTACCAACACATGGTGCGCCATTAGTATATAGTAATGGCGCACCACATGTCTGGTGCGCCATTAGTGTCAATTCCATCTATAGCCCTTTTCCTAGTAGTGGGAGCTCGAGAGAGCTACCGCACGGGGGGTTATAAACCAGTGCGGACACCCCTCGGCTAGCAAGGTGGGACTAAACTTGCTACACCGCACCTATGCCAGCGCACCCCCTTTAGTACCGGGTCGTGGCACCAACCGGTACTAAAGGGGGGCCTTTAGTACCGGTTGGAGCCACCACCCGGTACTAAAGGGGGCGCGCTTCCCGCCGCTTGGCCTGGCCAAAACAGGCCTTTAGTACCGGTTGGTGGCTCCAACCGGTACTAAAGGTCCATCTATATAACTAAACACTTCAAAAATTCCAGTTTCTCATCTGCTTCTTCTCCTCTGCCCCGTCGTCCGCCGCGCCCCCATCTCCATATCCCTCTCGTCGCCGCCCCCGTCTCCGCCCCGTCCCCGTCGTCGCTGCCCCGTCGTCCCCGTCCCTGTCGTCCCCGTCGTCACTACCGCCCCGTCCCGGCCCATCCCGCGTCGTCCCCGTCCCCGTCGTCGCCGCCCCGTCCTCATCTTCGCCGCCCCGTACCCGTCCCCGTCGTCGCCACCCCGTCCCTGTCCCTGTCATCGCCATCCCCGTCGTTGCCGTCCCCGTCGCCGCCCCCCGTCGCCTCTCGCCTCGCCGGTGAGCACACACACACATACATTTTTTTAGTTTTTTAGTTATAGAAATAGTTATAAAAAAGTTAAATTTTTTTCTTTTTTTAGTTATAGAAATAGTTACTTATATAGCATTGTTAGAAATGTTATAGAAATGTTAGAATCGTTAGAAATTTTTCTGTATTTTAGTTATAGAAATAGCTATAAAAAATTTAGAACTGTTAGAAATTTTTTTGTTTTTTAGTTATAGAAATAGTTATAAAAAAGTTAGAATTTTTCTTTTTTTAGTTATAGAAATATTAGAAATGTTATACAAATGTTAGTTATATATAGAAATTTTATAATTTTTTTCTTCTGTTTTTTAGTTATAGAAATATTAGAAATGTTATAGAAATGTTAGTTATACAGCACTGTTAGAAATGTTATAGAAATGTTAGTTATATAGAAATGTTAGAAATTTTAGTTATCAGAATCTAATCATTAAAAAAATGTTACTTTTTGCAGGCATATAGCTAGTATTTGTTCTCGACGATGCCCGGCCCGCATCCTCGCCGTCGACCCGTCCGCGACGACGTCCGGCTGACCCATGTCCTGGACTGGGCTCCGCCGGGCTGGCACTAGGAGGTGCTGCCTGGAGGGGGGCGCCGCTTGATGAGGAACCCGGCCCCGGGCCCCGTCGTCGACCCTGATCTCGTTTAATGGCGTTCGCGTGGGCCAGTTTTGTTGCGGAGGGAGCCGGCCCCGCCGGAGGTGGTACGTCGTCGTGTCAGGGAGGAGGACGAGCACGTCAATCGCTACATGGTTGCGTTAGAAGGCGGCAGGTTCTCCAATACCTGGTAGTTTTTTCAGGGATCTCACTTCAGCTATGATCCTGTGAGGGTTCCTTCTCTTTGGGTGTCCACCGCCCGTGCCGCAGGAACCGCGAGTGTCCTAGATTATTCTGTAGTATTCGATCTTTATTAGCTACCTAGACAGTGATGTATTCGATATATAATATTCGAGACGATGTATTCGAGATTATATATTATTCGAGACGATGTATTCGAGATTATATCTATTATTCAAGACGATGTATTTGAGATTATATCTATTATTTGAGACGATGTAATTTGAATACTAAATTGTTTTATAATTCCTTTGGATTAGTTAAATAAAAGCTATGGCGGACAATGCCGGCAGATAGGGAGAACAGGCCCTGTTCGATATGATACGCCATCCCCGCGGGCCAGATGATGATCAGAATGAAAAAGATTATGACGGCTTCGAATTTCTAAACAACACCGGGGAGGGTGATATGATATTCGATCGGGACGACCGAATTGATGAAGTCATGAACTATGATTATGATGATGATGAAGAAAATGTTGATCTTGAAAGAACAAAGACCGGCGAGGTATATATATATTTATATAAGCAGGCATCTGGTGATCATCACATGTTTTAAATGACTTGAAGATATATTAACGAATCGATCTTTCTTCTTTCAGCCATCCGGATCGAGCAAATCTTCAGGCAACAGGACGAAACGAGGCCCGGACAAAAAGTTGAAGGAGGGTGTAAAGTACAATATCGAGGCAATCAGACCTAATGGCGAACCATAAGCACCTAAGAAGATTGCGGACAAGTTCATTCGTAAGTGCGGTGTTCTTGTGAAGCACCAACTCTCGATCTCCCTTCAAGAATGGAGAGAGCCAGCAAAGCCACGTCCAGATCTTACTTTTGTCGACGAGAGACAAAAAGGTCTGCTTTGGGATACTCGCATGGAATATTTCACCCTACCAGATCATTTCATAGAAGCAGATGTGCAGAAAGTCAAGGACGCTGCTCTTAGGAAGATGGCGGTTGCATTCAAGAACCACAAGAATCGTGAATGGGACAAGTACGTCAAGGGAGGAAGGAAGACTCCAGTATTCGATGGAACACTAGAGAAGCAAAGTGCTCATTGGGACGATTTCGTGAAATTCAAGGATTCAGAACTAGCTAAGGAACGGTCGAGAATAAACAAGAAGAATGCCGAAAAAAGGATAAGTTCCATAAGCTGGGGCCAGGTGGCTACGCGGTGGCAATGCCTAAGTGGTATAAGTTTGAGAAAGAGATGGAGGATGCAGGTGTCACTCTGGTTACTAGGAGCTGGCCCCCTAGGTGCAGGACTTGGTTCTAAGGGCATGGGGGGGAGTTGGACCCGAAGACAGGCAAAGTTTCGACGAAAGCATGTGCGATACTTGTTGCAACAGAAGAGGCTCGATCGGGGGTGTTCCAGCCCAACAGAGAGAACGACGAGCTTACGCGTGCCCTGGGAAATCCTGAACACCCAGGAAGAACACGAGGCAAGGGCGCTATTCCGTCGTATGAGGGGTTTTCGGACTGGAACGCCGACTACAGAACCCGTGCAAGAAGGAAGATTGCGGAGGAGAAGAAGAGGAAGATGGAGGAGGAGCAGAGGAAGCTGGAGTATGAACGCCTTCCAGGCCTAGAATCAAAGCACGCGAACTTGGCAGTCAAATTCCAGCGGCAGCAGGAGCAGATCGACTCACTTAGCCAGCAAAAGGGGTCTCAGCCGCTGCAGCAGCTAGCGGATGATCCAGCATTGGATACCACTGCCCCATCCATGCCGAGAAGCAGCGTGGGTTCTGCCCCGGGCGACGCAATGCTAGATAGATACCCCGTGGATGACATCATGGAGAACACTAACTACGAGCTGCACTTTAAAATGAAGAACATATCCATGAAGGTGGCGGACGACGTTGCTTTTACAAATCCCCCCGAGGCAACCTTCCATTGCAACCCGATTCCAGCGGGCTATGCTCGTGTCTTGGTTGATGAGGTGGTGGACCCATATTCGGGGCTACAACTTGACATTCCTGGAGGTGACGACGAGCACACATTGGGAGAGGCCATACATCATGTCATCCTATGGAGAAAGAATTGCATCGTCTTTCGAAGGCCACCGACACCGCGTCACCCGACTCCTCGTCGAAGTCCGCCACCGAGTCAGCAGACTCCCTCTCCTCCAAGTCCACCAACGCGTGAGGCCACTCCTCCTCCTCCAAGTCCGGCAAAGTGTCAGGCCACTCCTCCTCCAAGTCCGACACAACGTCAGACGTCCACTCCTCCTCCAAGTCCGGCACAACTTCAGGCCACTCCTTCTCCAAGTCCGGCACAACTTCAGGCCACTCCTCCTCGTCCAAATCAGCCACGTTAGCCTTCTCCGCCACCTCAGCAATTGCAGAAGAGACACCCTACAGCTATGGTGCGTAGCGGTATGAGTCGAGGTAGTACAGGAAGTACAGGCGAAAGCAAGCGATATAAATATGGTCCAAGCCTCGCGCCTCTTCCGCAGAGGCCATATGACAAGTCCGAGGAGGAAAACGCAGCCATATCGAAGGCCGAGGTGGAAGCCCATTTTGCACCGAAACCGCCACCGCCGCCAAGGGAGAAAGTGCCTGAGGAAACGATTGACCACTTCATTCGTATTGCTCAACCACCAGCTCCCAAGCCTGTTGACACAGACTATGAGTGCCACATCAGGAAGTTAAATCGAGCACGTCTACAGAAGTAGGCGAGCTCGAGGTCGAGCAAACAACAAGTAGCTGTCAAAAAATGCGGGAAAACCGTTCCCCAGCTGGGAGAACAGGCGGCGCAATCGATCCCCTCGCTTGTTGTGCCAACAACACGTGAGAGTATGCGCGCCCAATATTATTGTGGGCAAACAGTTTACGTTTCCGAGGTGGGCAAAGTGGTAATAACCGATGAGCATATAGCGCAGGCTGAAATTCTCAGATCACTTTTGGACAACTCCTCGAGATCGAGCCCATGCCTGTGCTTAGAGAGGAGGAAATAAAACGGAAATATGTCCGGGGCGAACCTTTGGTCAAGCCAGATGAGGTCAAGAAGCTCCCAACGAGAATGTATGAATTGCATCAATGGTACATGGACATTACCAAGAGTTCCAATCGAGAGTCCCTCATGGTGGAAGTCAAGAAGGATCATTACTACCATCAGAAAGCTGTGGCCGTTGAGTATAATGAACTGTTTTAGTTATACAATCAAGACGCACTCGACAAATCTATCGTCAGTTGCTATTGTCTGTAAGTGATTTCTTTCTGTAATTTAAGTCTCAACCTAGCTGTAGTGATCGTTTTGATCAACCATTACCTATAATTATCCTCACTATATTCTTTTCCGTGGTATTATGCAGGATGAAGATGTATGAAATGAAAAAAGGTGGACGCTATGGCATTGGGTTCATTGACCCAAACACCGTTAATGTATACACATGGAAAATAGATGCATATCATAATAAGCATGTAGAGAACAGCATGCTAGAGTTCTTGAAGCGCCTCAAATACAATGAAAATATACTACTTCCTTACAACTTCTAGTGAGTCACACTGTCTTGTACTACAAATTCTCTGTTTTTGCCTACTAGCTAGCTACATGTTTTTGCTTACATATGCCCGCTTAATTAAGACATGCAAACGTGTGTGCATGCATATTTCACTGGATCTTGTGTATCATTAAAGTTGATGCCGGAACAGTTGAAATACTGGACTCACTACTTAAAATAAAAACTGACTATAACAACTTGTTTGGGATAGTCAACAGGTAATTTCAATCATTATTAACTATATATCTCGGCCTATTTAGTTCGTCATTTCATGATATGAACTATTTAATAACCCTTTTATTCATTTTCTTTGTCAGTGGATAGGGCTTGGGCAAGGTTCATCAGCGTCACTCCAGGCGAATGGAAAGAAAAGCTGAAATGGTTTCGATCCAAGGTAAGTAATTAAGTAGTGCTAGCTACCTAGCTAGCTAGCTAGCTGCCATCTCTTTAATTATCATGCTTGATTAATTATTATCTGATCAAATTCCATTCTCGTAAAGGCCCTTCAGCAGGCGCAGGGGACTGATCTGTGTGCATATTGTGTTTGCGAGAACATTCGCATGATGGCGTCCGAAAGTAGCAGATCTCAAAGACAGGAATGGGTACGTTTGTTAGAACACTATTCACAACTTTAACACCATTATCGATATCTAGTCACACAACTAATACACATGCATATTGATCTCCTTCTTAGCAATTCACAGAGGTGCGGGACAAGCTCCTACAAACGGAGCGCGTACAAGCACTTCAAGAGGAAATAGCGGGATTTTTGCTCGACCAGGTCATAGATCCGAAGGGAGAATACCATTACCCGCTACTGCCCCCATGAACCACTTCCAATTGTCATCGTGCTCCGAAGGCACCAATTAGGCTAATGCCACTGGCTCCGAAGGCAACATTGTAGGAAAAATTGTATATGTATACATGTGTGTATGTGTGAATTAATGTGGTGGTTTGTGAGACATTTGATGATATATATGATCGGTTCTACTAGAAATTCTATTTATATATATGCATAACGTGTACAATGTGTAGTATCGTAAAATACCAGCAAACGAAAAAGAATTAAATGGAAAACACAAAATTAAATGAAAAAAAAATCATAAACCCAAAACCCCCCCAACATTTTAATACCGGTTGGTGAAACCAACCGGTACTAAAGGGCTCCCTACCCCCGGAGCTGGCTCGTGCCACGTGGTTTTCCTTTAGCACCGGTTCGTGCTGAACCGATACTAAAGGGGGGGCCTTTAGTGCCCACACTTTAGTGCCGGTTACAGAACCGACACTAAAGGGCCTTACAAACCAGTGCTATTGCCCGGTTCTGCACTAGTGTGAGTGACTCCTCCACATCCTATATAGGATGCGATGAATCCATGAAGCGCTCATGGTCCACCACCACCTCTAGTCTGCGGCTCTATACCGATGCAGCGCTTGGCCATGAGCTCGATCGTTCCTTCGCGCAGGTTTGGGATCGTGCTTGCCCCGGTGATCAAACTGCGCTTGCGGGGACTCACAATGGCAGTCAAGCCGAGCCGATCGACGAACCCTGGTCTCTGGAGGAAAGAGGAAGGGAGCGAAGGATGAGACGCGGTCCGGGAAGAGAGGTTCGGGCAATTTGATCGTGGAGTCGCAATTTGATCGTGGAGTCGGGTGCCCTAGTTTATATCGACGCAGAGAACCGGGTCCTTCCTGATTGATTGCATGAGTCCCTTACTTATACGATTTGATCATGCAAAACGGAAACGCTCCTTTGCGAGCGAGCGTCGTAACGAGCGATCTCATTTCCTCGCACTGTTGGAAGCCGACGACAGATGGGCCCACCCACGAAGACGCATGAGCCCACATGTGCGCTGGACCTCCTACTCTCGCGCGTAAAACTTAATCTCACCGGCCCCTGATTTCAACGGGTGGGGCCTAGATTTACTTTAAACAATAGTCAAAGACTTGCTAAAACGGGCAAAGTGTGGCCTGTCGGAATTCGCGTGTCGCAGCGCGTGCGCGCGAGATAGCAGGCTAAACATGCAAAAACACGAATCTTTTCTGATTATGCTAGCGGGGCAGGAGCTGAAAGGCCAAGTAGACATAGCTGAGTTGATGGTCGCAGGCCCAGCCGAGCAACATATGATTTTTTTCAGTGGAAAAAGCAGCGGACGGGCAGACTAACGAAAATGTTTTCAACAATATATATAGGTAAATTGTTTGGGGCACCTAGGTGCCTGGGCACCTAGACCCATTATATGGCAACTCACGTATGTTTCCTAGCAATGATTTCTTTCCAAACAAAGAGGGTATGTATGTACGCTTTTATTTTTAAGGTATCAGATACGACCAAATAATATAAGGCCGGGTCACACTTTTTAATGCCTAATGTTTCTATACAAATTAAGATGACCATATAATATAAAATGTGACCCAAATTATTATTTTACTTTTAGGAAAATATGATGCATGCTAATATCCACAGATGATTTTTTCATGCGTACAAATACCCATACACGATTATTTTTAGTTTTAGGAATGCACATTGCGTGCCAATACCCACACATGATTTTTCCCATGTGTATGTGGACCTAGGATTTTATACCCGCATACCCTTTTTCATTATACGCATGCTTTGTAGATATAAACAAAATTGATATACTTTGAACGGTACATACCCGAACATATTTTTTATCACGTATATTCTGTTGAGACATACCTGTAACTGATACTGGAGATATACTCAAAAATTGTATAATTTACATATACCTAATATATGGGGTATGTACATATACCTAAGATATTGTACACACAAACTCATTTTTAGTACATGTATATGCCTTGATGACATATGCAAAAATAATATAGTTTTAATGGGGACATACCAAATAATTATATACTCTCTTTTTTGGGTATGTATATGTACCTAAGATATTATATGCACAAACTATTTTCTTCAACAGTATAACATGAATATGGTGCCTGGTGACATACGTTTCTCCAAAAAGGTATACAACATTAATAAAATATGAATTCTTGTTCTCTGTAGAATACTGCACATACCATGCATGTGACCATTAATTGTTCATTCTCGCTTTCCATTCTAATGTGGGCATTTAAGTGTCCATATCAATCAATAATTAGAAATAACTATTTCCTAATTGAATGCTCTAGTACTAGTACAAGTGCACATATCTCAGCGTAATCCGACGGTTTATAGGCAAGGTGCCCAGGCACCTAGGTGTCCCAAATTGTCGTCATATATATATATAAATATATATATATATATATATATATATATATATATATATTCTACAAGCAGTGGTACTTAGTTACCATCGCTTGCGTTTTGTATATTGTATGTAGTATCTGACGAAATCGAGAGTATGCATATATACTAATTTTTAGGTAGTATATATCATGTTTTAAATATGCTCTCTTTTACATACAAATATGTATGTATTTCACAAATATAAAAAAACTATAGGTTCATATGTAATTTTTTCATATAACGTGCTTTGAAATATCTAGTATATGAATATATTTAAAATGATAAAGTATATATAATATCACATGGTAGTATATATGAGACATATATATGGGGTAACTATCATCGGATGATAAGATGGACTTTTCCCTGTAATATAAGAAAAAGCAAACCTATGAAACTTCACTGGGGTGGATGCAATCATAAGCGCATACTTGTGTTGGGATCTGGTCCCTCTCCTTACCTTGTTAGTATTTTCGTCTTATAAGTCATTTGATTGTTAGAATCAGCTAGTGTGGCTAGCATATACACCAGAATCCCATCGGCACGCCAGAATCAACTAGCAAAGTTATTTGAGTGTGTTGCAATACTCTTAAACTCTAGAGTCAAACACGTATTGCAGCTCCACAATACCGACACGCTAGAACAACACTTTTTTTTAATTCGGTTCAGAGTGACCTGGCACACATGCACCAACTGTAAATTCTAGTGGGTCGTGTTGCCATGCCCCACCGGCGACGCACACGGAGTGGCAGTTGCGGTTTACCTTCTCCTCGGTCTATGTTGACGGTGTGGCTGTGATCGGGAGCTCTCGCTGGGGTCCAAACCCTATCCTCCGCCGCCGCCGAGCCACGCGATTCTCCTTCCCCCTCTCCACATTTCTCGTCGTCCACGACCACCCGTCCCGCCTCCAATAACCATGTGGGGCCGAATGTGGAGCTCCGGACGCGGCTACGGCAGCAGATCCGGCGGCGGAAGGGACCCGGAGCGCGAGCGGTGCGAACGGCGCGTCCGGTCGGACGGCGCGAGGAAGCGCGGGGGCCCGGAAGTGGACCAACCGCGGCCTGTCGCCGCCGGCGAGCTTCCAGCGGAGCGAGACCGAGGAGTACGACCGCCGACGCGCGTCCTTCTCGTCCGCGAGGTCTTCGTACGTCAGGAGCTCCTCCTCCTCCGTCACGGGCCTTCTCCCCGTGAAGAGGGAGTGATCGGAGGAGCTGGAGGAGCCGGACGCGTTCGCCTTCGTCCCCGTGAAGGAGGAGCCCGCTCCGCTCGGCCGCCGCGGAGTCGTCGAGCCGGAAGACTACATCGCCGACGTCGACGCCGTTGCAGTGGCCACCGCCGAGCGGAGCATGCGCGAGGAGGCGGAACGCCGGTGCCACGCCGAAGAGCTCTAAGCCCTCCAGTGGCGGGAGGCGGTCACCGCCAACCTCGCCGCCAAGGAGAAGGAGGATGGATGGCGCAGCATCCGCGAGGAGCAGGCGGCAAAGTACGTCGACCTATGCAGCTCCGGCGAGGAGGATTGAGCGTCCTTCTCGTCCACGGCGTCGTCCATTTGCCGTGACCTCGCCGCCGTCAGATCCGACCCCCTCTAGTACTAGTTAACGTAGTATGTAGTATGAAGTATGCTTATAGTTTGTTGATAATGTAAAATCTATGTAGTATGTGATGAAATATTTTTGTGCAATTTCTCACGCGAAAGTATTTTTTCAAATTATGCAGGTTTAGATACATTTTCTGTTCGGCCGCGCTAGTTTTCGACCCGCAAATGATCTTCGTGAAACCGCAAACGCGTTTTGCAGGTCAAATTTTTGCAGGGTTTGCTAGAGTTGCTCTAACAATACCGCGATGCAACGAGGTGATCCTAGGATCGATTACTCCGCACACCTTTTTAAACTCCATTTTCCGGAATATACACGCTAGCGCGATGGCCCAACACTGTAGGGTCAGTGCGAGAGGTGCTTCGGTCTCGCTTAATGCTAGATATAGTATTGACGCTTGTTAATGTATGGTCTCGTTCACTTTTTTTCCTTCTCTTTCTCTGTTCATTTTCTTTTACTTTGGTTTCTGTTTTATTTTTTTTCTTCAGTTGTTTACTTTGGTTTCCATTTTTTTCATCTTTTTATGCACAGTTGCTATTTTTGTTTTGTATCTTTTTTCTTTCTTATTAGGTTTACTGGAGTTTTTTATATTCTTTTTTGTTTACTTTGTATTTTTTGTGTGTTTCCTTTTTGGGTTTTATAGGTTTTCTTTGTACATTTTTTGTATGCACCCAGTTTATATTTTTTCTACAGATGTTTAAAATTTTGAACACACATGATTAACAATTTTCTAAACATATGTTATTATGTATAAATTTTCCGTAAACATTTTACATTTTTTGTATACATTAGAAACATTTTATATATACATGTTTATCATTTTTCAATGTCATGATTAAAATTTTAAAACATATTTTTATCTCTACTTTGTTCGTACACATTCTATTAAATTTTTTATACATCAAGTCATTTTATACACACACATTTAACATTGTCTAATACATGATTAACAGTTTTGAAAACTTATATTTTTTGATTTCTACTTTTATCCTTGCACATGGTTCATTTTTTGTATAAATTTTTCGTATACATTGGAGATATTTTTTTCATACACATTTAACAGATTTAAATGCGTGATTAACATTTTTCTAGAAAAATGCAAACCTAGTTTTTTATTTATATTTTCCCAGACAAGTTGTACAGTTTTTGTTTGGTTGATTAACATTTTCAACTTTTTTATATAAAGTGAATTTATAATAGACATACTCAGAATATTTTGAAATATAAGTAATAGTAAAAAATACAACAAAAAAGGAATGAAAAAAAGTAAAAAATAAAGAAAGGAAAAAAACTTTGGAGTCATGTGTCTGCACTGGGCTGGGCCAATCCGACGGCGGCTTTGGGCGAGATGTCCATGGAATGCCTAGGCGGTGGGCCGTTACTGGTCCATTCATCGAGTCACTGGAGCTCGCGAACGATCTAGACCGAGTGTCTTCTAAAAAAATACGGGGCTAATGACGATGACAGAGCGCGAGCCCCGGCCCTACTGGCTACTGGAGCCACTCCATCCTGCACAGCTGGAGTGCACTAGCCTGCCGAGAAGCGTTGAGTCTTGTTAGGGCGTCTTCAATGCCGACTCTCAAACTGTATCCATTTAGACCGTGCCGTTCGGATCGCGAAAGGCATCCGACACGGTTCTCTGTCGATCCGCGACCCTGTTTGGACTCACTTTCTCTCATAAATTGAAGACACAGTGGGGAGCTCTACGGGAATTCAGACATTCGATACGTAGGACTCCCACACCCCCGACCCACCCAATCCGCCATCCCGGTCCTATTTCCTTCCACTCCGCCCATTCTTCCCCTTACTTTGCATCTGCACCGTCCACATCCGCCGCCGCTATTGTACGCCTCCGGCCGCCACAGAGGCATTGTCGGACGTCTGCAACCAGCACCGATGTGCACGTTCACCTCTACGACGGTGTTGTCCACCCTGGAGCCGTTTGCACCCAGGTACACAACGCCCCCCTGTCGACGACCTCCATGGCGGACACCACTTTTGGCAGGTGTTCGGTCAAATGTCATTGAGGTTATTTTTGAAAACTATGTCGTTTTTCCAAATACGAAGGATGACGAGCTACTCGACCATGGAGGATGAATTGTTGTGCGATGCGTGGTTGGTTGTATCCGTGGATTTCGTAAGCAGGAGCGAGGGGGGGGGGGGCTTCTCGCACCAAGTGCATGAAATGTTTCACGCACGAAAGCACATTGTGCGCTATGACATGTACATCATTCAACAACGCAACGTGAGATCGTTGCCGTATCACTAGTACGCAATCCAGACCAGCGTCGCCAAGTTGTGTGACGTGGTTCGTCGGCTAGAGGCAAGGTGGCCATTGCACGCCGCAGATGGCAAGATAGTAAGTTTTGCTTCCTCTTACTCAAGTTGTCGATTGATCCATTCACTCAATGTTTGTCTCCAGATTGTGTAGCCCGCATGTGTTGCCGTGGTGTACTATACGACAGAGGGACGGCCATTTACGTACACACACGGTTGGATGAACCTGAAGGAGGTATGTGTGAAAGGGCATGATGCGTTAATGAAAAACGTGTTGAACATCCGGTTAATCTAGTCGAATTTGAGACATTGTTGTATTAGACTTAACTTACATGCAATGTATGGATGATTTGTGCTATTCTCGATCCAAACTTTGAGGAATATTGACCGGTTTGTGTAAACTTTGTTAGATTAATTTAAATGCGGATTAAAATATATATAGACAGCCTTGGCTGGCGTTCTCGACGGATGCGTGAGGAAATTCGTGGGTCGCGGTTAGAGATGCCTGCAAGCTGCGAATGGCACTCGGGGAAGCAAGCATGAGCAGCAGCTACGGCACCGCGGTATCACACAAAAAAAGAGGGGTGAATTCCGTATATGCCACTCAAAACTTGCCCGTATCCACATATGCCATTGGAAATTTCTTTCTGTCAAATATGCCACCGAAAATTTGCACCGCGTACAGATATGCCACTATGGCCAGTTTGACCGTTAGTTGACTGTCAAGTGAAAGGTGAAAAGGCGATTTTTCCCCTGGGCGTTCTTGTGCACTACAGCACCAACTTTATCGATCCAATACTGTAGCGTTCGATGCACTGCGCAGAATACTTTCTCGTCCAGTACTGGAGCAACTAGTGCAGCGGGCTACGTACTGTAGTAACAAATACTGTAGCGCATGATTTTTTTTAAATGTGTGCTTCTATATTGAGAACAATTTTTTATAATAATTTTTTTAAAGTGAAGAATTACTGCGGCGGAGCCTGTGTTGCGAACATTTCTTTTTAAAGTGAACAAAATTTGAAAAAAGTGGGCGGGACAGTTTTTAAAAAATCATGCGGTACAGTAATTGTTGCTACAGCAGGCTCCGTCCCATATTGCGAACAATTTTTTTTAAGTGAACAAAATTTGAAAAAAGTGGGCGGTACAGATATTCACATTTTTAAAAAAGTGGGCGCTACAGTGCATCAGACGCCACAGCGTCGCTCTGTTGCTACAGTGTAGGTCAGGGACAAAATCGTCTTTTCACCTTCCACTTGACGGTCAACTAACGGTCAAACTGGCCATAGTGGCATATCTGTACGCGGTGCAAATATTTTCGGTGGCATATTTGACAGAGGGAAATTGCCAATGGCAGATGGGGGTACGGGCAAGTTTTGAGTGGTATATACGGAGTTCACCCAAAAAAGAGAGGAGAGGAGAAAAGACGTGCTCGCGTGACAAAGTGCCAACGGACGGATACGCGCCACGAACACGATCTGTTAGATCCGCTTGGCACGAGGTGGTTCGCTATCTAAAAAAGAAGACGATATCTTTACCTTCACAAAGGCATCCAGATCCAGGCATGCAGGCGCCACGAGCGGTGCCGGCCGGCCGGCCGGCCTTTGCTACGTTGGGACCGGACGGACAACGAGCCGTTCGAGACTTTTGAAACGTATATACTGTACGTGCTTTGCATGATGGCGGCGTGCACGACCAAGCAGAAAGACGCTAGCGCCGGTGGTCGTGCGAGCCAGCGAGGGGCGCACATGGCCGGCCTCGCCATCATGTTGCTTATCCTGCGTGAGTCCTTTGTGGCCGTCCATACGCGACGACATGTCTGGCAGTACTGTTCGTTCACCCATAGTCCCATACCGTACGTATCCGGTGCTTGGAAAGTTGGCAACGTGCTAGAATAAGTCCTACCAGCCGGTCGTCGGGCATGTGTACATGCTGG
The DNA here is from genome assembly GCA_032464435.1 of Aegilops umbellulata. Taxonomy (NCBI): domain Eukaryota; kingdom Viridiplantae; phylum Streptophyta; class Magnoliopsida; order Poales; family Poaceae; genus Aegilops; species Aegilops umbellulata. Next base: position 348,364,830 of record CP136059.1, read on the forward strand.
ATCGTCGACAGAGACCACCACCACGAGGTCCAGCCGGACGATCAGATCGATCATCGGGTGGCCGTCCCGTCCCTGTCAACCCCCACATCCCCAACAGCGCTAGTTGCTGTCTCCTGTGCATGCATGCGTGCCCTCGTGTGAACCTCACGACCGGCCTATCAATTCAACTTGGAGCCGAGTTCCGTCCCGTTTCGACATCCGAAATGATGTCGCGTCCGAACAGCACAAGTAGTGCAACAGTCCCTAGCACCTCCGACATGGTCACCACACGGCCATTGTTAGACAAAATTAGGGCTTGGAACAATGCTCGATGTCCTTGATGTGCACGGCTCTCATATATTTATAAGAGGAAACCGTACAAATACAAGTTATGTTACAACACGTATATCTACTATATAATTAGTCTAACACCCTTTCTCAATCTTAACTATGTCCTGAAACACTCAGAAGGTTAAGATTGGGTCGACATCCTTCAAAAGAAGGCAAGGGCAAGGGTTTAGTGAAAATATCAGCAAGCTGATCCTTAGAAGGAACAAACTTGATCTGAAGAAGCTTCTGAGCAACACGTTACCTCACAAAATGATAGTCAACTTCGATGTGCTTCGTTCGGGCATGAAACACTGGATTGGATGAAAGATATGTAGCACCGATGTTATCACACCAAACGACAGGCGGCTGAGTTGGAGAGACCTTCAACTCCCGAAGCAACAACTGCATGATCTCACCTCTGGCATTAGCAACCGCCTTGTACTCAGCTTCAGTACTACTCCGAGACACCGTAGCTTGTTTGCGAGCTTGCCAGGCGATCAAGTTAGGTCCAAAGAACACAGTATGTCCCCCCGTGGATCGCCTGTCATCAGGACTACCAGCCCTGTCGGCATCAGAAAATGCAGAGATCAGTCCAGAAGGCGCTGACTGAAGATGAAGACCATATGAACCAGTGTGACGAACATAGCGCAAGATGCGCTTAACAGCTGCAGTGAGAATCACGCGACGCATGAAGATACTGGCACACACGGTTTACTGCAAATGATATGTCTGGTCGAGTGATAAGCAAGTACTGCAACCCACCAACAATGCTGCGGTACTCAGAGGCGTCCTCAGGAGATAGTAATTCACCAGCAAGAGCGGTCAGTTTGTCTGTGACAGACATGGGAGTCGTAGCAGGCTTGCACTGCAACATACCTGCACGACGTAGGAGATCCTTGGAGTACTTCTTCTGAGAAAGAGTCAAGCCACCATCAGAAGGAAGAACCTCCAGACCCAGAAAATAATGCAGTCTCCCAAGATCCTTAACAACAAACTCCAAGAGAGGACACAAGCCGATCCGTAGCAGCAGCAGACGAACTAAAAAGGTTGATATCATCAACATAGACCAGAATGTACATAGTCACCTCCGGTCGCTGAAAGATAAACAAAGACGTGTCCGCTGCAGAAGGCACAAACCCATGAGCATGAAGAGCAGCGCCAAGACGTGCATGCCACGCACGAGGGGCCTGTTTCAGTCCATAAAGTGTTTTGACAAGACGACACAAATGATGTGGCTGAGCAGGATCAACAAAACCGGGTGGCTGACGCATACAAACCTCTTCCTCCAGAACTCCATGGAGGAAAGCATTCTGAACGTCAAGCTGTCGAAGCGACCATCCTCGAGTAACAGCCAAGGAGAGGAGAACATGAATAGTGGTTGGTTTAATAACAGGACTGAATGTGTCTGCATAATCAATGCCATACTGTTGTTTGAACCCCTTAGCAACCAGACGTGCCTTGTATCTCTCAATGGAACCATCAGCATGTTTCTTCACCTTGAATACCCATTTAGAGTCAATGATATTGACACCAGATGGAGGTGGAACCAGGCGCCAAGTGTTGTTTCGTTGAAGTGCATGAATCTCCTCCTCCATCGCAGCACGCCAGTGTGGAATGCCAAGTGCTGCATGAAAATGTCGTGGTTTAGTCGTATGGTCGGCCTCAGTATGCGCCATAGAGGCCGCAAGCCATGCGATAGTGCCATCAGTGCGCTTCTTCGGTCGGAAGATGCCACTCTTGCTGCGAGTATGAGGACGCAGGACGACAGGCAGAGGTGACGGTGGAACAGCCAACACAGAGGAGCCACTGTCCATCAACAGTGAAGAAGACGCGCCTGGAGTGGTCGGTGAAGACGAGCCAGAAGATGACGACCCAGTCGACGCAACAGTCGGCGAGGCCTTCTGTCCAGGTGACAGTGCCACGGGTGCTGCCGGCCCGTGGGGCAACGCCGCGGGGTCGGCCGGCCCAGGCGCCAACACCGCAGGGTCAGGCAGCAGCGAGGCCACGGACCTAGGCGACCCAGGCGGCAGCGCTGCGGGGTTGGCCGGCCCAGCTGACAACGGGGCCACGGACACAGGCGACGTGGGTGCCTCGTCGAGTCCACGTACATGTCCCATGCACTCGTGGTCAACGTCGTGAGCAGCCTGCGTAGCAGGAGGCGCAGCCGGCGTAGTGGCGGCTGGCTCAGGTGAAGCCTCATTATCATCCTCAAGAAGCTCAAGTCGCGCACCTCGTCCAGTCCCTGCACCATGGTTAGGCAACAACAGAGGATAATATGCAGCATCCACAAATTGATCAGGCAAAACTGGAAAAGAGTGCAACTCGGTGATGGGAGTATCAGTGGATGATGTGAGCGTGGAAAAAGGGAAGCCAGTCTCATCGAACACAATGTCACAGAAATGTAAGCGCGATTCGTCGAAATGTGGAGACACTTGTAACCTTTGTGGAGAGGACTGTACCCAAGGAATACACATTTTTTTGATCGATACTCAAGTTTATGCTTGTCGTATGGACGAAGATGTGGCCAATACGCACAACCAAACACTTTGAGGAAGGAGTAATCTGGAGTTTCATGAAGCAACACCTCGAGAGGAGACTTCATGTGAAGAAGTCGTGTGGGAGTCCTGTTTATCAGAAAACAAGCAGTGACAAAAGCATTGCTCCAGAACCGAAAAGGAACAGAGGCATGTGCAAGAAGTGTTAGACTAGTTTCAATTATGTGACGGTGCTTGCGCTCAGCTACACAGTTCTGCTGATGTGTATGAGGACAAGACACATGGTGTGAGATGCCAAGCTTCTGAAAGAAGGTGTTGAGATTACGATATTCACCCCCCCCAGTCGGATTGAAGATTGATAATTTTGTGCTTAAGCAAGCGCTCAACATGTGCTTGGAATTGCATAAAAACAAGAAACACATCAGATTTGCGCTTAATAAGATAAATCCAAGTAAAGGGACTGAAAGCATCTATGAAACTGGCATAGTAGTTGTGACCACTGACAGAAGTTTGGGCATAGCCCCACACATAAGAAAACACAAGTTCGAGAGGAGCCTTGACAACGCGACTCGATACAGAAAAAGGCAACTGATGACTTTTGCCTTGTTGACAGGCATCACACACTAAAAAATCCTTGTTACTCGACTTAACAGGAAGACTATGATGATCAAGCACATGGCGCACAATGGGAGTGGCAGGATGACCAAGGCGAGGGTGCCACTGCGACGATGACACCCGAACAACACTGAAAACTTGAGGAACTCGTGCATGGGCTTGGGGCACATCAAGCGCATATAATCCATCGCGAGCTCGACCACTAAGTAGAACATCCCTTGCGTCCCGGTCCTTATTAAAAAAATGGAAAGGGTGAAACTCAACAAATACATTGTTGTCACGAGTTAATTTAGGAACCGAGAGTAAACTACGTGTGACTGAAGGAACACGAAGGACATCAAGAAGGCGCAAGGTTTTAGTGGTACGCGAAAGAAGAGATGCCTTACCAACATGTGAGATGGGCAAACCTGATCCATTGGTAGTGCGGACCTGATCATGACCGGTGTAGGCCTGGCGAGTGGCCAGCTTGTCAAGCTGGCTCGTCAAGTGGTCCGTGGCACCTGTGTCCATGTACCATGCAGGGTCCACCGAGTACGGAGGAGTGAATCCAGGCTCCTGTGTAGCAAGAGCAGCTTGCTTCTCGTTGCCTTTCCCAATGTTCCCAATGCCAAGGAAATCACGTTTAAAACGACGATGACAGCGAGACGCCAAGTGCCCCTCAATGCCGCAAACCTGACACTCAACCCCACCACCAAAGGTTTCGCAGTGTAGCCGCTTGCGGCCAGTCGGAGGAGGAGGCGGAGCGGGTGGACGGGGCTGGTTGCCCGTGGACGACGGCGCTTTCTGCTTGGCAGCACGGGCACCCCCGCGAAGAGCAGCGTTGGCAAATGGGCCCTCCATATAGATGCCGACGGAGCGGCGGGCAGCAAGCCGCTGTTCGGTGTTGAGGAGGTGCGCATAGAGGTCGCGAGGCGACATCGGTGTGTCATGTCCATTGATGTTTTCAACGAGTGAATCATAGTCCTCATCAAGCCCATTGAGAATGAACGAAGTAAACTCCTCATCACGGAGCGGCTTCCCAATAGGCGAAGGTGTATCAGCCAGACTTTTGACCTTGTTAAAGAAGGCCGTGACGGAGAGATCATGTCTTTTGACCTCACCCAACTGGTTACGAATGGCAGAAGAACGGGCCAGCGACTGCGAGGAGAAGCTGGAATCGAGGGTAGCCCATGCATCCCTCGATGTTGCAGCAAAGACCACCATGCCAGCCACGAAAGGAGTGAGCGAGGACTGAATAGCACCCAGAATAGCCTGATCCCGAGCGATCCACCGACGATGAGCAGGGTTGGTCACCATGATGGAGCCAGCAGTGGCCGAGGGCACCGGAACCGTGGCTGGGGGACACGACAGCGTACCGTCGACATACCCCTCAAGATAGAGACTACGCATCAGCGACAACACCTGAGCGCGCCATAGGAGGTAGTTATCAGCAGAGAGCTTCACCGTCACCACATGAGCGAAGTGTAATGGTCCTGGTTCAGCCACCAGTGCGGAGAGCTGCGAGTCGTACGTCGGAGGAGCGTTGTACACAGTCAGCGCATCAGCCGACGGGGACGCACGGTAGTGTTGGTGATGACCGCGGGGCACCGGAGGAGGTACGTCGTAAGGCTACAGCGCCGCGACGGACAGGAGCGGCGTAGGGCCCGCCATACGGCGCCTCGTAGGGCACCGCGGAGGATGAGGCCTATGGCACCAGCGCATTGTACGGCTGCGGCGACGGCGCGACGTACGGCGGCGGATAGGGGCTGCCGTAGGGCACCTGGACGTGGGCACCAGGGAGACCGGAGACCGGCCGCGCAGCATGCAGCTAAGTCCCATCGTAGGGCAGCGGCGCAGCATACAGCTGAGCCCCGCCGTAAGATACCAGGGATGCATCGCGCGACATCTGCGTGCGATCGAAGGAGGCAGACGACAGGGGCGCATCGCGGGTGTCGGTGTCAAAACCGGCGGATCTCGGGTAGGGGGTCCCGAACTGTGCGTCTAGCCCGATGGTAACAGGAGACAAGGGACACGAAGTTTTACCCAGGTTCGGGCCCTCTCGATGGAGGTAAAACCCTACGTCCTACTTGATTAATATTGATGATATGGGTAGTACAAGAGTAGATCTACCACAAGATCCAGGAGGCTAAACCCTAGAAGCTAGCCTATGGTATGATTGTTGTATGTTGGAGTTGTTGTCCTACGGACTAAAACCCTCCGGTTTATATAGACACCGGACAGGGTTAGGGTTACACAAAGTCGGTTACAATGGTAGGAGATCTAGATATCCGCATCGCCAAACTTGCCTTCCACGCCAAGGAAAGTCCCATCCGGACACGGGACGAAGTCTTCAATCTTGTATCTTCATAGTCCTGGAGTCAGGCTGAAGGTATAATTCGGCTATCCGGACACCCCCTAATCCCGGACTCCCTCAGTAGCCCCCGAACCAGGCTTCAATGATGACGAGTCCGCTGCGCAGATTGTCTTCGGCATTGCAAGGCGGGTTCTTCTCCAAACTCTGTGTACCTGTTGAATAATGTCCGGTTTTTATAATGTAGCGCTCCTTGGCTTCTTCGCCCAATAATGGCGGCCTTCCACGTGTCGAACGAATACGAAAAGTCTGGGTGTTTTTATATTCACACCCCTGGCCGCGTAAATGAGCCACCTATTAAAGAGATGGGGATTTAGATCCAAACCACACCTTCTCCCTTCTGCGAGCAGTCATCAGAGCGCATCTAGCAAAGGTCCATTCCACCATGGCCAACCATCGCAACTCCTCTTCTCGCCCATCCAGCCCTAAGCCGGGAGACTGGGAGAGGTGCTCCACCCCGCATAGCGAGATAGCATCGCTTCAGACCAAGGGATTCGTCCCTCCGGCCTATATGGTTCCGGTTCGAGCCAAACACGCCACCTATAATGGCGGAGAGCAAGCGGAGAGCGCCCCTAATCCCTCCAAAGGAGAGCGGGTATGCCTCATCCCTTATCTAATAAGAGGACTCGGAGTTCCAATTGATCCGTTTCTCCGGGGGCTTCTGGAGTTCTACGGCCTCCAGCTACACAACGTCACGCCCGCCTCTATATTGCATATCGCGGGCTTCGTTGCCCTTTGCGAGTTGTTCTTGGGTATTGAGGCTCATTTCGCGCTATGGAAGAGGCTATTCTGCCTAGTGCCTCGTTCTTAGGAGGGGTCCATATATCAAGTGGGTGGAGCCGAAGTGTGGCGCATCGCCAGGACCGGATATCTATCCGAAACCCCAAAGAAGGCGTCCGAGGACTGGCCTTCGGAATGGTTTTATATAGATGATGTCCCGCTGCCGGATCCTATCCGGGTCGGTCTCCCCGAATTCAATAGTGCTCCCTTAAAGAAACGCTTAAGCTGGCGTCCACGGAGCTCTCGGAGAGAAAGTGACGGGGACGTCCTTTACCTGATGGGCCGGATAAGACTATTGGCTCATTCCGGACTAACCATGACTGGAGTCATGGCCGCATGCATTATGCGGGGGGTGCAGCCACTGCAGTAGAGAGGCCACCCCATGTGGGATTTTAACGGGGAAGATGACGCCACCCGTTGCGGTCGTAAGGGGCCGAACTCGGCTGCCGCTCTGATAAAGATCTTGTCCACTTTGTACAAGGGAGAAGAGGAGGAATTCCTCCATGTCAACCTCCAGGGTGGATTTACTATGTACAACCCTCCGAATTGGGTAAGCAGACAATTTTGCTCTCCCATCCGTTTCATATTCCCATGATCAAATATGTAGTCTAATGACTTCAACGCAGGAACAGCGTTAGGAAGTAAAGGATATAAACAGCCCTCCTCCACAGCCCGAGGATCCAGAACGGTCCCTTGATCCAGACTCCGAAGAGGATCCGGATATAGCTGTGGAGCTGATTGACGGGGTATTTCATCAGCTGAGCAAGGATGATACCTTGGTGGCCATTACGACCGATTACCCAGGGCTAATCCCGGCCTCCCAGGAAACAGAGACCGGAGACTCATCACTTTGTGAAGGAATCCATCCTCACGTGTTTCAGTTTCCCTGACAACAACCGTGTTTTGCAGGGGAGGTTTCCGAGGCGGGAGGCCGAGCCTGCGGTGGCTAGCAAACGAAGGGCCGTGGGACCCCGTGGGGTAAAAAGGAATGTAGTCCGGACTGAGACGCCGGCGCAAAGGTATAGCACACCATCTTTTTCCCAGGTTTTATTCCTTCAGGGCATATTAACGCTCGTGCTCTCTTCAGGACGAAGAGACCTCGCCGGACTATATCCGGAGAGGTTGCCAATCATGCCTCCACCAGCCAGGCTCCAAAGCCTGGCCCGAAAGCGGAGGCGAACACAAGGCGCGCACCGGACGCTCCTCCGACAGAGGATGCGGACAGGCTGTCTGCCACCAATTCTGAGGTGGAGAGTGCCATGAACCACAGGCGTCGCCGGACAGTTCTTCGCGATGCTTGTTTCTCCCAAGAGGCATTGGATGCCTTCAACTCGGGAGATGCGTACCTCCGTGCCGCTCAAAATGGTTTAACCAGAGCCACGGAGCAATATGTAAAAGACATACGGGTAAGAATTTTTTTGGTAAATATATATATACCAGTAGCCCCCGAGACTTGAAACAGTTAGAATAACTGATTTAAGGATCATTTGTTATGCAGGCTCTTACAGAAAAGAATACCCTACTGTCCCAGGAGCTGGAAGAGTGCAAAGCCCAACTTGAGGCCGCACTAGCCGCGACAGGGGAGCCCAAGGAGACCCCCTCTGGTAATTTATGCTTTGAAATATAAATATTTTACGAAGTGCGGCGTGGGTACAAATCTGACAAATGAAATTGCAGATGTCGCCGGATTAAATCCGGAAAAGCAACAACTCCTACGCCAGCTGAAGGCTGGTGAGAGCGTGCTGACAAAGGTGAGGCGGGAGAAGAACGATCTCCAAGATGCCAACACCAAGCTGGGCGTTGAACTGAAGGATGTTCGGGCCCAGCTGTCGGACTCCACTAAGGAGAATCAACGGCTTCTACGTGGCATATATAGTAGGTGCTTAAACGAACTCTGAAAAGGGAGTTCGGCGGGGAAGTCGACTAACAGAGTTATGCCTGTAGGTATGCTAACAGGACGTCCTGCAGAGGAGATGCTCGGATCAACGGGTGACCTTCTTCCCGAGCTCTCGCAACTGCACGAGCGAGTTCGGCAGGCGATGCAGGGTGTTGCCCAAGCCTTATGGCCATCCCTCCCCATGCTCGAGGGCCTTGGAGAGCTTGCGGAGAAGCTGAAGGGAGCGCAGCGGTGCCTCCGGTTGGGGAAGATATCGGCCTGCCGTCAAGGCGCTAGGGAGGCCTGGGCCATGGTGAAGACGCGGTACACAAAGGTTGACCCAAACCACATGGCCGAGGTCGGACCTGTGGGGCCTGATGGGAAGGAGATCCCTGTAAGCTTAGTATACGGCCAAGTAGAATTGGCCGCAAAGTATTCCCAGCAGGACTGTAAATTAGACAGCCTGTTAGATGGTATTAAAGAGGAATACAATTAGTCAAAGTGACTATGTAACTTTTAATTGACATGTGTAATGCCTTCTAGCCGGATTGTAGATCGTTTGTCATTGCCGACCCTTTCGCTTCGACCTCGGGACCTGACGGTCCGGAGTGTGTCCGAATACCCTAGCGGTTATGTAAGAACCGGGCTATGCATGGAGACCAGGCGTAGGGGTCATTAGTGCTTTATCAGACAAGTGCCCAACTAGTTATGTTATATTACATGGTTAGTAAGAACCATATTTTATTATTAGGGCATATTTCCAATACAATAATAACCATTTTATTATTGCCTCTAGGGCATATTTCCAACAGTCTCCCGCTTGTGCTAGAGTCAATAATCTAGTTTGCATCACTATGTGATTGTAATGAATTCAACACCCATGGGGTTTGATCATATCTCGCTTGTGAGAGAGGTTATTAGTCAGCGGGTCTGAATCTTTCAGATCCGTGTGTGCTTTACAAATCTCTATGTCATCTCCTAGATACAGCTACGATGCTCTATTTGGAGCTATTCCAAATAACTGTTCTATATACGAATCCAGTTTACTACTCAGAATAATCTGGATTAGTGTCAAAGTTTGCATCGGCGTAACCCTTTACGACGAACTCTTTTACCACCTCCATAATTGAGAAAATTCCTCAGCCCACTAGTTACCAAGGATAACTTTGACCACTGTCCTATGATCCATTCCTGGATCACTCTTGTACCCCTTGACTGACTCATGGCAAGGCACACTTCAGGTGCGGTACACAACATAGCATACTGTAGAGCCTACGTCTAAAGCATAGGGGACGACCTTCGTCCTTTCTCTCTCTTCTGCCGTGGTCAGGTCTTGAGTCTGACTCAATACTCACACCTTGTAACACAGCCAAGAACTCCTTCTTTGCTGATCTATTTTGAACTCCTTCAAAATCTTGTCATGGTATGTATTCATTTGAAAGTACTATTAAGCGTTTTTGATCTATCCTTATAGATCTTGATGCTCAATGTTCAAGTAGCTTAATCCAGGTTCTCCATTGAAAAACACTTTCCAAATAACCCTGCGTGCTTTCCAGAAATTCTACATCATTTCTGATCAACAATATGTCAACAACATATACTCATCATAAATTCTATAGTGCTCCCACTCACTTCTTTGGAAATACAAGTTTCTCATAAACTTTGTATAAACCCAAAATCTTTGATCATCTCATCAAAGCGTACATTCCCATTCCGAGATGCTTACTCCAGTCCTTAGAAGGATTGCTCGAGCTTTGCATACTTGTTAGCATCTTTCAGGATTGGCAAAAACTTTCTGGTCGTATCACATACAACCTTTTCTCAAGAAAATCATCGAGGAAACAATGTTTTGACATCCTATCTGCAAGATTTCATAAATAATACAGTTACTGCTAATATAATTCCAACAGACTCTTAGCATCACTACAAGTGAGAAAGTCCCATCGTAGTCAACTCCTTGAACTTGTCGGGAAACATCTTAACGACAAGTCGAGCTTTCTTAATGGTGACACTTACCATCATTGTCCGTCTTCCTTTTACAATCCATCTGCACCCAACAACCTTACGACCATCAAGTAGTTTTTTCAAAGTCTATACTTTGTTTTATACATGGATCCTCTCTCGGATTTTATGGCCTCGGGCCATTCGTCGGAATCCGGGCCCACCATCGCTTCTCCATAGCTCGTAGGTTCATTGTTGTCTAGCAACATGACTTCCAAGACAGGATTACGTACCACTCTGAAGTAGTACACATCCTTGTCGACCTATGAGGTTTGGTAGTGACTTGATCCGAAGTTTCATGATCACTATCATAAGCTTCCACTTCAATTGGTGTAGGTGCCACAGGAACAACTTCCTGTGCCCTGCTACACACTAGTTGAAGTGATGGTTCAATAACCTCATCAAGTCTCCACCATCCTCCCACTCAATTCTTTCGAGAGAAACTTTTCCTCGAGAAAGGACCCATTTCTAGAAACAATCACTTTTGCTTCCGGATCTGAGATAGGAGGTATACCCAACTATTTTTGGGCATTCTATGAAGATGCATTCATCCGCTTTGGGTTCGAGCTTATCAGCTTGAAACCTTTTCACATAAGCGTCGTGGCCCCAAACTTTTAAGAAATGACAGGTTAGGTTTCTATAAACCATAGTTCATGCGGTGTCATCTCAACGGAATTATGTGGTGCCCTATTTAAAGTGAATGCGGTTGTCTCTAATGCCTAACCCATAAACGATAGTGGTAATTCGATAAGAGGCATCATGGTATGCACCACAACCAATAGGGTGCAGCTATGATGTTCGGACACACCATCACACTATGGTGTTCCAGGCGGTATTAGTCGTGAAACAATTTCCACAATGTCTTAATTGTGTGCCAAACTCGTAACTCCGATATTCATCTCTATGATCATATCATAGATATTTTATCCTCTTGTCACGGCGATCTTCAACTTCACTCTGAAATTACTTGAATCTTTCAATAATTCAGACTTGTGTTTTAGCAAGTAAATATACTTAGCATCTACTCAAATCATCTGCGAAGTAAGAACATAATGGTGTCCACTGCGTGCCTCAGCACTCATTGGACTACACACATCAAAATGTATTACTTCCAACAAGTTGCTTTCTTGTTCCATCTCATTGAAAACGAGGCCTTTCAGTCATCTTGCCCATGTGGTATGATTTGCATGTCTCAAGTGATTCAAAATCTAGTAAGTCCAAACGATCCATCTGTATGGAGTTTCTTCATGCATATCTACCAATAGACATGGTTCGCATGCCTCAATCTTTTCAAAAATGAGTGAGTCCAAAGATCCATCAACATGGAGCTTCTTCATGCGTTTTATACCAACATGACTCAAATGGCAGTGCCACAAGTATGTGATACTATCATTACTATCTTATATCTTTTGGCATGAACATGTGTATCACTAGGATCGAGATTCAATGAACCATTCATTTTAGGTGCAATACCATTGATGGTATTATTCAAATAAATAGAGTAACCATTATTCTCCTTAAATGAATAACCGTATTGCGATAAACATAATCCGATCATGTCTATGCAAACACCAAATAACAATTATTTAGGTTTAACACCAATATCGATGGTAGAGAGAGCATGCGATGCTTGATCACATCAACCTTGGAAACACTTCCAACACATATCGTCATCTCACCTTCAGCTAGTCTCTATTTATTCTGTAGCCTTTTATTTCGAGTTACTAACACTTAGCAACTGAACCGGTATTTTAATACCCTGGTGCTACTAGGAGTACTAGTGAAGTACACATTATAATGTATACCCAATATACTTCTGTCGACCTTGCCAGCCTTCTCATCTACCGAGTATCTAGGGTAGTTCTGATTCAGTGATCGTTCCCCTCATTATAGAAGCACTTAGTCTCGGGTTTGGGTTCAACCTTGGGTTTCTTCACTAGAGCAGCAACTGATTTGCCGTTTCATGAAGTATCCCTTCTTTCCCTTGCCCTTTTTGAAACTAGTGGTTTAACCATAAACAATTGATGCTCCTTCTTGATTTCTACTTTCACGGTGTCAAATATCGCGAGTTGCTCAAGGATCATCATGTCTATCCCTGATATGTTATAGTTCATCACGAAGCTCCAATAGCTTGGTGGCAGTGACTATGGAGAACCATCACCATCTCATCTGGAAGATTAACTCCCACTCGATTCAAGCGATTGTAGTACTCAGACAATATGAGCATATGCTCAACGATTGAGCTTTTTTGCAGGCTTAAAAAACTTGTCAGAGGTCTCATACCTCTTGACGGTGGCATTAGTCTGAAATTCCAATTTTTGTTTTTTGGAACATCTCATATGTTCTACGACATTTCAAAAAAAAATGTCTTTGGTGCCACAATTCTAAACTGTTAGTATTACACACTGAACTATCACGTAGTCATCAAAACGTGTATGTCAGATGTTTCCCAACATATACAGATGACGCTCGAGGTTCAACACACTGAGCGGTGCATTAAGGACATAGCCCATCTATGCAACAATGAGGACAATCCTCAGTTCACGGACACAGTCCGCATGATTGCTACTGTCAACTCTCAACTAAATTTTCTCTAGGAACATATCTAAAACAGTAGAAACAAAGCGTGAGCTACAACATAATTTGCAAAGACCTTTTGACTCTGTTCATGATAATTAAGCTCATCTAATCAAATTATTCAATGTACTCCCACTTAGATAGACATCCCTCTAGTCATCTAAGTGATACATGATCCGAATCAACTAGGCCATGTCCGATCATCACGTGAGACGGACTAGTCATCATCGGTGAACATCTTCATGTTGATCGTATCCACTATACGACTCATGTTCGACCTTTCGGTCTTCTGTGTTCCGAGGCCATGTCTGTACATGCTAGGCTCGTCAAGTCAACCTAAGTGTTTCGCATGTGTAAATCTGGCTTACACCCATTGTATGCGAACGTTAGAATCTATCACACCCGATCATCACGTGGTGCTTCGAAAAAACGAACCTTCGCAACGGTGCACAGTTAGGGGAACACTTTCTTGAAATTTTAGCGAGGGATCATCTTATTTATGCTACCGTCGTTCTAAGCAAATAAGATGTAAAATATGATAAACATCACATGCAATCAAATAGTGACATGATATGGCCAATATCATTTTGCTCCTTTTGATCTCCATCTTTGGGGCGCCATGATCATCATCGTCACCGGCATGACACCATGATCTCCATCATCGTGTCTTCATGTAGTTGTCTCATCAACTATTACTTATACTACTATGGCTAACGGTTTAGCAATAACATAAAGTAATTATATGACGTTTATGTTGACACGCAGGTCATAAATAAATTAAGACAACTCCTATGGCTCCTGCCGGTTGTCATACTCATCGACATGCAAGTCGTGATTCCTATTACAAGAACATGATCAATCTCATACATCACATATATCATTCATCACATCCTTTTGGCCATATCACATCACACGGCATATGCTGCAAAAACAAGTTAGACGTCCTCTAATTGTTGTTGCAAATTTTTACGTGGTTGCTATAGCTTTCTTAGCAAGAACGTTTCTTACCTACGCCGAAACCACAACGTGATATGCCAATTTCTATTTACCCTTCATAAGGACCCTTTTCATCAAATCCGATCCGACTAAATTTGGAGAGACAGACACCCGCTAGCCACCTTATGCAACTAGTGCATGTCAGTCGGTGGAACCTGTCTCACGTAAGTGTACGTGTAAGGTCGGTCCGGGCCGCTTCATCCCACGATGCCGCCGAATCAAGATAAGACTACTAACGGCAAATAAATTGAAAAAATCGACGCCCACAACAACTTGTGTTCTACTCGTGCATATAAAGTACGCATAGACCTAGCTCATGATGCCACTATTGGGGAACGTAGCAGAATTTTAAAATTTTCCTACGTGTCACCAAGATCAATCTATGGAGTCTTCTAGCAACGAGAGGGAGAGGAGTGCATCTACATACCCTTGTAGATCGCGAGCGGAAGCGTTCAAGAGAACAGGGTTGATGGAGTCGTACTCGTCGTGATCCAAATCACCGATGATCCTACCGCCGAACAGATGGCACCTCCGCGTTCAACACATGTACGGAGCGAGGACATCTCCTGCGCCTTGATCCAGCAAGGAGGAGGGAGAGGTTGAGGAAGAAAGCTCCAACAGCAGCACGACGGCGTGGTGGTGGTGGAGCAGCAGTACTCCGGCAGGGCTTCGCCAAGCTCTTAACAGAGGACGAGAGGTGTTGGGGATGGGAGGGCCTGCGCCTTGGGAAGGGTGCGGCTCCCATGTGCCTCCCCACTATATATAGGGGTGGAGGGGCTGGTTTCTTTCCCTCCAAGTCCATTGGGGCGTTGGCAAAGGTGGGGGAAAGAAATCCCATCATTTCCTTTCCCCACCGATTGTTATCCCCCCTTTTTAGGGATCTTGATCTTATCCCTTTGGGATATGATCTTATTCCTTCTAAGGGGGAATCTTGGTGCGCCTTGACCAGGGGTGTGGGGCCTTTCCCCCACTACCCACGTTCATGCGGGTCCCCACATGCAGGTGGGCCCCACTACGGAACCTTCTAGAATCTTCCCAGTACAATACCGAAAAATCCGGAACATTTTCCGGTGGCCAAAATAGGACTTCCCATATATGAATCTTTACCTTCGGACCATTCTGGGACTCCTCGTGACGTCTAGGATCTCATCCGGGACTACGAACAACATTCGGTAATCACATACAAGTCTTCCTTATAACCCTAGCGTCATCGAACCTTAAGTGTGTAGACCCTACGGGTTCGGGAAACATGCAGACATGACCGAGACAACTCAACGGCCAATAACCAACAACGGGATCTGGATACCCATTTTGGCTCCCACATCTTCCACGATGATCTCATCAGATGAACCACGATGTCGAGGATTCAAGCAATCCCGTATACAATTCCCTTTGTCAATCGGTACGTTACTTGCCCGAGATTCGATCGTCGGTATCCCAATACCTCGTTCAATCTCATTACCGGCAAGTCAATTTACTCGTACCGTAATGCATGATCCCGTGATCAACCAATTGGTCACATTGATCTCTTTATGATGATGCATTACTGAGTGGGCCCAGAGATACCTCTCCGTCATACGGAGTGACAAATCCCAGTCTCGATTCGTGCCAACCCAACAAACACTTTTGGAGATACCCGTAGTGGACCTTTATTGCCACCCAGTTACGTTGTGATGTTTGGGACACCCAAAGCACTCCTACGGTATCTGGGAGTTGCACAATCTCATGGTCTAAGGAAATGATACTTGACATTAGAAAAGCTCTAGCAGATGAACTACACGATCTTGTGCTATGCTTAGGATTGGGTCTTGGCCATCACATCATTCTCCTAATGATGTGATCCCGTTATCAATGACATCCAATGTCCATGGTTAGGAAACCATAACCATCTATTGATCAACGAGCTAATCAACTAGAGTCTCACTAGGGACATGTTGTGGTCTATGTATTCACACATGTATTACGGTTTCCAGTCAATACAATTATAGCATGAAAAATAGACGATTATCATGAACAAGGAAATACAACAATAACCATCTTATTATCACATCGTTCCTCTCCGGGCAAGGAATCTGGCCAAAACAATAACCAGGGACAAGCCAGTGAGTACTTTGAATGTACTCGCAAACATTATGAACACTGAAATAAATTATTTGGTAACATGCACTAAAATATGCTACGATCACATTGTCAGCCATAAATAAAACACTTGTTAGGCATGCAAGCAAATGATTTATATGCAACATGAATAAGTAATAAAGGAGCAGGAATGAAATGCCGCAGTCAGGCATCTGTGCGACACCACATAAAGGGCTTAAGAAATAAAATACGGCAATGCCACAGTCGGGCGTCTCAGCGACACCTCATAAAGGGCTTATAAGTAAATGGAATAACTTGCATGCCATAGTCGGGCGTCTGAGCGACACCACAGAAAGGGCTTATAAGATAAAGGAAACAGTAAACATGCCAGAGTCGGGCGTCTGAGCGACACCACAGAAAGGGCTTATAAGATAAATGAAACAGTAAACATGCCACAGTCGGGCGTCTGAGCGACACCACCGAAATGGCTTATAAGATAAATGAAACAGTAAACATGCCACAGTCGGGCGTCTGAGCGACACCACAGAAAGGGCTTATAAGATAAATGAAACAGTAAACATGCCACAGTCGGGCGTCTGAGCGACACCACAGAAAGGGCTGATAAAGTAATCACAGTGAATATCTAGGAGGTAGAACCATCCCAGGGATATCCGATAAAGCCAAAAGTATAACGGGTTAGTCCACAACAAAATAATAATTCATAATCATTACAAGTCTCAAATCGTGATCCCAGTTCTGGTTTAACAGTTTCTCCTCCGAAGACCGACACTAAGACCGACAGTTGACCCATCCCAGAATGTAATCCTTAACCATGGACACGGCTATTCGAATAGGTTTAATATCTCTGCAGAGGGTGTACTCTTTACCCACGAGTAACGGATTCCTTTAGTCCATCGGGACCAATTCCGTCTACGGCCTTTTAGTTGAAAACACGCCTAACTTGCACACACCAGCTTAACTCATCGGTGTCTGGAATCACCCACGACACTTGTTTAAGCAAAACTCTAAGTGGGGAGGCTACAACCTCGCGTAGCATGGGATCAAATTTATATCGCGCGCTCTAAGGGGTGGCCTGCCTACCGGCTACAACCGATATCTTCCACCATGGCCTCTCTATACGGTGTGTGCTTGAAAGGGGTTGACGACTTACTGAACCGTACCCTATCTGCTGTAGGGACAAGTGGTAGTATGAGGCAAGTATGGGGGTTACTGGAACAAGACTCGATCTGTGGTCGACTCAGGAGGTTTATAAGTTTCCCGCATGACATGACTAACAAAATTTTTATCAACCAACAAATCAACACTCACTATACCTTGCCATGCCATACCGGATATAACCGTCCCGACGGAGACCGGCGACAAGCTCACGCCTACCCAAGGCAAAGGCTTTCCCGGATTCCTTACCGGCATGCATGTAAGGCACATGAGGATGATTACCATCATACGTATGTTCATTTCTAACAACAAGGAAATCACAAACAATGCATCCATGCAAATGACCATATCACATGAAATAATAATACTCCAAAATAAAGTAGGGTTATAAACGTGTCAACTATCACACCAAAAATATTATTCCAGGGTTCAGAATGCTTGCCTTTATGGTGTGGGAAGGCAGGGTGCACTCCAAAATCTTTGAAAGATTTCCTTCCTCTCTCCAAAAATCCTATTTTGAAATAATTTAAATTAGCACACAATTTCCAAAGCAGCACAAAAAGTTGTTTGGAAAATCTTGAAATAAATCTTAAAATAAACTAGACAATATTTGGGAGATGCGGGAAAAAGAATTAATTCATTTGGAGTTGTTTTTTAAAAGATATAGCCAGTCAAAGTTGTGGTCAAAATCTGTTTCAAAACAAATCAGAAAAGAAAAACGATTCGAATATATACGAACACGTCGAAAGCGTATTCTGCAAATACGCCTCCACTTATCCAGCGTGGACTGTGCGTGGGTCACCGACAGTGGGCCCGCCTGGCCCACTGGTCAGGTTTGACTGGTCCACGCGCGCGTCGTCTCCTCCGGCCGAAACAGAGGCGGTGCTCCGGCGAGGTTTGCCGGCGAATGACGGCATCGTTCGAAGAACGGAGGACATCAGCGTGCTCAGGGGATCAAGACGGTCACTCCGGTAGTCGTTACAGTCTCGGGGGTGGACGGAGCTGCCGGCGGCGAGCTTCGCGGCGGGCGGAGGCCGTCGGGCGAAGTGAAATTTCTCCCGCGGTGAGTCCCGATCAAAATCAAGTAGTGGGAATGGTTCACGGGAGGAAGGGGAGTTCTTGGTGAAGAGAGCGGAGAGGGGGAGGCCCTGGTGGTGTCGGAAGGGCTGGGGCAGTGGCGGCGGCTGCGGTTGCCGGAGATGGGGAAGGAGACCTCCCCGTGTCGATTGGCTGCCAATGGGGATCCTAGGGTGATGGTTTGGAGGTGCCTGTGTGCGGAGATGAGCTCGGGGCTCCTTTATATAGCGTCTCCAAGTCGGTTTGCGGCTGCCGTGGATGAGTTCGTCGGCGGACCGCCTCCCTGTAGCGTCAGGGCGTCGTGGCAACGACGAGAGCTAGGGGACATTCGAGAGGATGAGGATGAGCTGTTCCAAGGGCAGGTGGCGAGCCGGGGTGGCTTGGGCGGCGCCGACCGGGGCTGGAGCCACTACGGACGCCGGCGTGCCGCCAAGAATGCCCTGACGGCGGTGCTGTAGCGGGCCATGGTGGTCGGGGTGGCGTGACGACGCAAGGGGGTACGTGGCGGCTAGTTGGAGGTGGCCAAGAGTCGAAACGGGTGCGGGGCGAGACGCGGCGGCTCGGGCGCACGTGCGTGCCAAACGCACGCTCTGCTCGCGCTCTGGGCGTGCACGGGACGTGCTCGACGTTATGCCAGAGCCTGCTACATGGCTTGGATGAGGCTGGCACTTCACAGGCCCAGGTTAGGAGTAACTGGGAGCCTAATGGACATGTTGGTTTGATCAAAGGTGCAAGCTCATAGTGCAGTGCCAAAATTCATGTCAAAACAGATCATCCCCATAAGGTGTTTGACAAAATGCCAAGGGCACTTAGGCATTTCTTGGAGTGGCCAAATTCTCCAGATCAGTGTCTCTTTAGATGAAAGAGAAGGTGGTGAGGTTAGTTTGTGAAAAGCACAAACTTGCTAGTGCAAGTTTTGCAGAATTACAACTCTGGACAGGATATAAATGGCATCATTTCATGAACCAAAGATGGTCCAACAGGTGCATCCTCCTGGACTTAGTGGTTTTGCAGGAAGGATTATAAGCAGGAGGAAGCACAAGGTCATTGGAGCAAAAATAATTAGGGTTGCAGTAGAAATCACCAGGCTGGACCAAAATGGAAAAGAGGTTGATTCACTCAAAATTTTCAAAGAACAACATTAGGTTTTTAAATAAAGTTGAATCATGGGCTATTACCAATATCCCATAATTTTGGTGGAGGCTAGAAAGAAATAATTAAATAGGCTGTAGTGCAAATTTGCACTCTGGGTCAGAGAGGAAACTTGGGAGTAGAACTCAAAATATTTCAAGAATAAAAGATATTTTTGTATAAAAGCGATTTAAAAACATCACATGACATCTCCAAGTTTTGGTTGGAATTTTAAGTGAATTCATCAAATGGTTGTAGTTCAATTATGGCCTTTTAACCTTGAAAAATCATTTTCAAGCAAAATAAAAAATCAAGCAACTTAATTATTTAATTAGTTCTACTAATACAAGAAAAGTTTTTCTTGAGTGGTTAAACAGGTCCAATAACATATTTTGAGAAGTTTCATTTTGGGAGAAACTCCATCACAACAAGGATGAAAAAGGTTCAGTAATCAAAAGGAGAGCTCAGAAAAATCAAAGTTTTAAATCCTGGCAAAAATTTCAATCCATTAAAACAAGGTCAAAATTTTGGGGTGTCACAATACTACCCCCCTTAAGAAAAATCTCGTCCTCGAGATTTGTTAAAAGCTGTTTTAAGAAAATAATATGCAATAAAAAAATGTGGCTACAGTGGGAGGGCAAACTGTGGTGTAAAACCACAGTGGGAATACTGGCGCTGCGTGGAGAAATCTACGGTTCGGGACAAAAACGTGAGATTTCTACGCTGGATATAAATTTAGAATAATTTCTAAATTTAATTATATGCTGGTCGCACCCGAGAGCACATTGCTCTCTCTGGCTCACAGGTGGACCCGGGGCCCACAACCAGCCTCTTCTTCTCCCTCTGGCTCTTTCTTCTTCCTCTCTCCCGCGCGCCTTCCCGCGCTTTCTCCACCGGTGACGTCTAGCGCGTAGGGCATCTAGGCCGTACCGCGGTAGTGCGCGGCGTGCTAGCTGCCGGGGTAGTGTGCTGTCGGCACTGCTCGCGGATTCAACTCCGAACACCAGCGATCGGGCGACGAACGGTGTTGGTGGACTTCGCCCACCATGCACCAAGCTCGAGCTATAAAACGGTCGAGGTGTCCCTCTCTTCTCCCTCACACCTGGCCTCGCTTCTTCTCCTCCTTCTTCCTCCATTCCAGCTTACAAAAGCTCGGGTGAGGCTCTAATGGCGGAGGCGATGCCGGACTGGTTCGCGATCCTGATATGCGGAGGGCTGGCGACACTGCTGGGGCTCTCCGTGCTCCTGTGTGCGATGATCCTAGATGATCGCTGCGATGCTGTTGCTCGGGTGCTGGCTCTCCGTGGTGGTGGTGATCACGAGGAGTAGGTGGGGTGTGCCGGGTACTAATAGTTGTTAGGGGTGATTAGCCAAATGTAACACCGTTCCAAAGTTTTTGCGAACAGTGTATGCGTTCGAATGATTACGGTTGTGAGTCTGCGGCCATTGTGCTGTGTGAAATAAAATAATGCATGTCGTGAGAAGGTGCAGATGTAGCTCAGGGAATAGAAATCTCACTCCAGGATTATTCGTGGAAGAAAACAATAATGCAACAGAAGTACTCACATTATTTGAAACCAAAGATTTACTTGCTGCGCAAACTCGGGGGTACCACGCATAAGTTACATCGCATAAATAAATGTTGCAATAATAAACGTAGCAGCAACGTCTATAATGCAAACGGTAACTGGACGGGGTCCCGAGAAAATGTCTCTGGTACACACTCTTCTTCTATCGGGGGAAGTGGGTTGACCAGTCGATGCATGTGTCTCTCCTGGTCGGGCCTTAGTGATCTTCCGATGGCGATCTGAGGATTTAAATCTGCGAGGCTCTGGAGATAACCCATCACGCATTGGGTTAAACGCTCTTGAGCGATGACGTACTGGACAAGGTTGGCCTGAACTGGGTCTCTCTCGAAACGTCCACCGGTAAAAGATGTCACTCCTCCGGGCACTGCACGTCTCGGGAAGTAATAATACCCTCGTTCGCTGGCATAGGGTACCGCGAATCAAAGGCGAGCAAGCGCTTCGTATGCCGCAGCCTCCACGGCCATCTGTGGGGTTGGCATAGATTTCCCCACGAAGGAAACCTCCGTTGGGTCTTGGTTTGAGTTTACGGGAGGGATATGTACTGTTGCCCAATATCTCGAGGTGGAAGAGGTGATTCTCGATTTGAACAGCTCGTACTGGGGTGGCTCGGTAGCGCCCATGGTACTGCAGGTAAAATCCCACAATATCTTGACAAAACTACCCGGGGTTGCATCTGGCGTACTTAGGTAAATGCTGGGGGTCGGCATGGCAAGAAAAGGTTGTGAGGGTGGTGCACCAGGGGAGAGGTGCTCGACGAGGTCACGCGGTGGCCTCTTTATAGCGCTGGAGCTGGGTCATTTTTATTGTGGTGAATGGTAAAGTAAATTTCCAGCTCTGCTCCAAGGGTCGGGATCCACAGATTCACACATTTCACTAAAGTGATGTGTTACTGTGGGGGTTGTCGGGGAGGTTTTTGGTAACTGCGCTAGGGATAGAAATCTCTTACTACATATTGGCGTATCCAGGCAAGGCCACTATTAAAATAGAGGCACGACAACAGGCAGCGTTTATCTATCAGGCCACATGGCTACAAAGCGAGGGTACACAGGGACTCGATACAACTCGGGTTACTTAGTCTACCTCGTTTACATCCATGCGGGTGCGCCTTGTGGATGTTGAGGCTCCTCCACGGGTCTCGCCGTCGGAATTAGCTGGAGTGGGTTGAGGAGTTGCAGGCTCGGGGTAGCGATGGTGACCATCTCGGGGATTGTTGGCCACAACCCCGTTGGAGTGTGCTCCCAAAATGCGACGTAGCACTTCTGGGGTTATCGCAGCACCTTGACTGATGGCTGGGGCAGACCTCTGGGACTCGATCGGGTGTCCAAACAACACGACTGGGTTGTCGGCGTTGGGCTCGTCCTCTTCTCTCGGCGGAGCTCGACGAACCAGCTCTCCACGAGCTGTGATTAGATCAATGGTGATTTGATCGCATAGTTCCTCTAGTGCACTTACATAGCGCACTAGGTGCAACAATGCAGGATCTGTCTCGTGATCTCCGTTGGCAACTTGGGGTGGTCTACCATACAAGCAAGCAAGTGATTTATATGCAACATGAATAAGTAATAAAGGAGCAGGAATGAAATGCCGCAGTCGGGCGTCTGTGCGACACCACATAAAGGGCTTAAGAAATTAAATACGGCAATGCCACAGTCGGGCGTCTCAGCGACACCTCATAAAGGGCTTATAAGTAAATGGAATAACTTGCATGCCACAGTCAGGCGTCTGAGCAACACCACAGAAAGGGCTTACAAGATAAATGAAATAGTAAACATGCCACAGTCGGGCGTCTGGGCGACACCACAGAAAGGGCTTATAAGATAAATGAAACAGTAAACATGCCACAGTCGGGCGTCTGAGCGACACCACAGAAAGGGCTTATAAGATAAATGAAACAGTAAACATGCCACAGTCGGGCGTCTGAGTGACACCACAGAAAGGGCTTATAAGATAAATGAAACAGTAAACATGCCACAGTCGGGCGTCTGAGCGACACCATACAAAGGGCTGATAAAGTAATCATAGTGAATATCCAGGAGGTAGAACCATCCCTGGGATATCCGATAAAGCCAAAAGTATAACGGGTTAGTCCACAACAAAATAATAATTCATAATCATCACAAGTCTCAAATCATGATCCCAGTTCTGGTTTAACAGTTTCTCCTCCGAAGACCGACACTAAGACCGACACTTGACCCATCCCAGACTGTAATCCTTAACCATGGACACGGCTATTTGAATAGGTTTAATATCTCTGCAGAGGGTGTACTCTTTACCCATGAGTAACGGATTCCTTTAGTCCATCGGGACTAATTCCGTCTACGGCCTTTTAGTTGAAAACACGCCTAACTTGCACACACCAGCTTAACTCATCGGTGTCTGGAATCACCCACGACACTTGTTTAAGCAAAACTCTAAGTGGGGAGGCTACAACCTCGCGTAGCATGGGATCAAATTTATATCGCGCGCTCTAAGGGGTGGCCTGCCTACCGGCTACAACCGATATCTTCCACCATGGCCTCTCTATACGGTGTGTGCTTGAAAGGGGTTGACGACTTACTGAACCGTACCCTACGTGCTGCAGGGACAAGTGGTAGTACGAGGCAAGTATGGGGGTTACTTGAACAAGACTCGATCTGTGGTCGACTCAGGAGGTTTATAAGTTTCCCGCATGACGTGAGTAACAAAAATTTTCTCAACCAACAAATCAACACTCACTATACCTTGCCATGCCATACCGGATATAACCGTCCCCACGGAGACCGGCGACAAGCTCACGCCTACCCAAGGCAGAGGCTTTCCCGGATTCCTTACCGGCATGCATGTAAGGCACATGAGGATGATTAACATCATACGTATGTTCATTTCTAATAGCAAGGAAATCACAAACAATGCATCCATGCAAATGACCATATCACATGAAATAATAATACTCCAAAATAAAGTAGGGTTATAAACGTGTCAACTATCACACCATAAATATTATCCCAGGGTTCAGAATGCTTGCCTTTATGGTGTGGGAAGGCAGGGTGCACTCAGATTTCCTTCCTCTCTCGAAAAATCCTATTTTGAAATAATTTAAATTAACACACAATTTCCAAAGCAGCACAAAAAGGGTCACCGACAGTGGGCCCACCTGGCCCACTGGTCAGGTTTGACTGGTCCACGCGCGCGTCGTCTCCTCCGGCCAAAACAGAGGCGGGGCTCCGACGAGGTTTGCCGGAGAATGACAGCATCGTTCGGAGAACGGAGGCCATCAGCGTGCTCAGGGGATCAACACGGTCACTCCGGCAGTCGTTACGGTCTCGGGGGTGGATGGAGCTGCCGTCGGCGAGCTTCGCGGCGGGCGGAGGCCGTCGGGCGAAGTGAAATTTCTCCCGCGGTGAGTCCCGATAAAAATTGAGTAGTGGGAATGGTTCACGGGAGGAAGGGGGAGTTCTTGGTGAAGAGAACGGAGAGGGGGAGGCCCTGGTGGCACCGGAAGGGCTGGGGCAGTGGTGGCGGCTGCGGTTGCCGGAGATGGGGAAGGAGACCTCCCCGGGTCGATTGGCTGCCAATGGGGATCCTAGGGTGATGGTTTGGAGCTGCCTGCGTGCAGAGATGAGCTCGGGGCTCCTTTATATAGCGTCTCCAAGTCGGTTTGCGGCTGCCGTGGATGAGTTCGTCGGTGGACCGCCTCCCTGTAGCGTCAGGGCGTTGTGGCGACGACGAGAGCTAGGGGACACTCAAGAGGATGAGGATGAGCTGTTCCAGGGGCAGGTGGCAAGCTGGGGTAGCTTGGGCGGCGCCAACTGGTGCTGGAGCCACTGCGGACGCCGGCTGCCGCCAAGAATGCCCTGACGGCGGCGCTGTAGCGGGCCAGGGTGGTCGGGGTGGCGTGGCGACGCAAGGGGGTACGTGGCGGCTAGTTGCAGGTGGCCAAGAGACGAAACGGGTGCGGGGCGAGACGCGGCGGCTCGGGCGCACGTGCGTGCCAAACGCACGCTCTGCCCGCGCTCTGGGCGTGCACGGGACGTGCTCGACGTAATGCCAGAGCCTGCTACATGCCTTGGGTGAGGCTGGCACTTAACATACCCAGGTTAGGAGTAACTGGGAGCCTAATGGACATGTTGGTTTGATCAAAGGTGCAAGCTCACAGTGCAGTGCCAAAATTCATGTCAAAATAGATCATGCCCATAAGGTGTTTGACAAAATGCCAAGGGCACTTAGGCATTTCTTGGAGTGGCCAAATTCTCTAGATCAGTTTCTCTTTAGATGAAAGAGAAGGTGGTGAGGTTAGTTTATGAAAAGCACAAACTTGCTAGTGCAAGTTTTGCAGAATTACAACTCTAGACAGGATATAAATGGCATCATTTCATGAACCAAAGATGGTCCAATAGGTGCATGCTGCTGGACTTAGTGGTTTTGTAGGAAGGATTATAAGCAGGAGGAAGCACAAGGTCATTGGAGCAAAAATAATTAGGGTTGCAGTAGAAATCACCAGGCTGGACCAGAATGGAAAAGAGGTTGATTCACTCAAAATTTTCAAAGAACAACATTAGGTTTTTGCATAAAGTTGAATCATGGGCTCTTACCAATATCCCATAATTTTGGTGGAGGCTATAAAGAAATAATTAAATAGGCTGTAGTGCAAATTTGCACTCTGGGTCAGAGAAGAAACTTGGGAGTAGAACTCAAAATATTTCAAGAATAAAAGATATTTTTGTATAAAAGTGATTTAAAAACATCACATGACATCTCCAAGTTTTGGTTGGAATTTTAAGTGAATTCATCAAATGGTTGTTGTTCAAATATGGCGTTTTAACCTTGAAAAATCATTTTCAAGAAAAATAAAAAAAATCAAGCCACTTAATTATTTAATTAGTTCTACTAATACAAGAAAAGTTTTTCTTGAGTGGTTAAACAGGTCCAATAACATATTTTGAGATGTTTCATTTTGGGAAAAACTCCATCACTACAAGGATGAAAAAGGTTCAAAAATCAAAAGGAGAGCTCAGAAAAATCAAAGTTTTAAATCCTGGCAAAAAATTTAATCCATTAAAACAAGGTCAAAATTTTGGGGTGTCACACCTTCCTGATTGCGACGGCATAGAGGAACTCTCAATGAAAGCACCAATGTCAGTGTCAAAACCGGCGGATCTCGGGGAGGGGGTCCCGAACTGTGCGTCTAGGCGGATGGTAACAGGAGACAAGGGACACGAAGTTTTACCCATGTTCGGGCCCTCTCGATGGAGGTAAAACCCTACGTCCTGCTTGATTAATATTGATGATATGGGTAGTACAAGAGTAGATCTACCACGAGATCCAGGAGGCTAAACCCTAGAAGCTAGCCTATGGTATGATTGTTGTATGTTGGAGTTGTTGTCCTACGGACTAAAACCCTCCAGTTTATATAGACACCGGGGAGGGTTAGGGTTACACAAAGTTGGTTGCAATGGTAGGAGATCTAGATATCCGCATCGCCAAGCTTGCCTTCCACGCCAAGGAAAGTCCCATCCGGACACGGGACGAAGTCTTCAATCTTGTATCTGCATAGTCCTGGAGTCTGGCTGAAGGTATAATTCGGCTATCCGGACACCCCCTAGTCCCGGACTCCCTCAGCGGGCGATCGGGGGCGGGATCGCGGGCGATCAGGACGCGGGCAGGCACGAAGCACTCGGACGGGTCCATCGCTAGGGTTGACGGAGGCGGCACGGCGGCGGAGGCCGACGCGGCGGCGACAGATGAAGCTGAAGCACGACGCAGATCGAACGCGTCGTCTAATACCATGTTAGACCAAACTAGGGTTTGGAACAATGCTCGATGCCCTTGGTGGACACGACTGTCATATATTTCTAAGAGGGAACCGTACAATTACAGATTATGTTACAACACATGTATCTACTATATACTTAGTCTAACAACCATTGTTCACCGGCGAGTTACGTTGGCATACTAGGAGAAAGCCTCTTTTTCAGTGTCGACAAAGATCCGTTCCTAGACAAACTTTTTACTGCTTTCCTCCGGATCCCCGTCGCAAAAATCTATATACAATACACAAACATGCATTTCAAGTCTTAATGTCTAACAACAAACTCACATAACCATAATATAAAATAGTTCACACGAACTTGTTTTGAGATTACAAGGTAGCTCTTTAGTATAAATGCCTAATTACTAAACAATAAAGTGGTCAATGCATTTCTACATGCGAGCACAAGATAAAAGCAACACCACAATTATCACAAACTGAAGAAAATTTATCAAGTTCTTCCATCCATTGAACCCTATAAGTCGTTTCTGGCTAGCACATCCAGTGAATCCATCCACCGAACCCACTAATTCAGATTTTCTCTGCTGCTTAAGCACATACTAATGTAATGATACATACTCTGCCTTATCTCTGCTATTGAACTAGTCGTGGGACCTACCTTCGTAGTAAATCACTTGTTCATTGAATTCAGACCATGAATCGTCTACTCTTGGACATCTACCTCTTTACACCGCATACCACTTCATCTACAAAGATACAGAAAAAAAGGCAGAGAAGGAACGCAAGGTTAAAAATATCACGTCATACATAATCCACGTAAGCATTCATCACTCATACAATCAAAAGCATCGCAAGTGGCAATCTAAGAAGTCCATATCAGCACCTAAATGACTATATCACTAAATCAACGCCAAACTATCTAGGTGGACTACTCGGAGGTGTAGTCAGTGAAACCGGTGATCGTGGAGTGAGAGCACGTGATGGATCGTGTCCGCGTTAGTTTTTCCCTTAAGAGGAAGAGATGATGCAACACAACTATGATAGGTATTTCTCTCAGTGATGAAACCAAGGTTATCGAACCAGTAGGAGAACCAAGCAACACTATGTAAATGGTACCGGCACACAAAGAACAAATACTTGCAACCCGACGCGTAAGAGGGGTTGTCAATCCCTCCCGGGTAACGACAAATAAAATTCAGCGAGGTATTTTTTGGTTTTTGATAATATAGATCTGAAAATAAAAGATGTAAATAAATAAAAAGGCAAATAGCAATATAGATTTGAAAATATATGATGAGAAAATAGACCCGTGGGCAGTAGATTTGACTAGTGGCTTCTCTCGAGAAAATAGCGTACAGTGGGTAAAAAAATAATTGTTGGGCAATTGATAGAACTTCAAATAATTATGACGTTATCCAGGCAATGATCATTATATAGGCATCCCATCCAAGATTAATAGACCGACTCCTGCCTGCATCTACTATTATTACTCCACACATCGACCGCTATGCAGCATGCACGTAGTGTATTAAGTTCATGGAGAAATGGAGTAATGCAATAAGAACGATGACCTGATGTAGACGAGATCTATTCATGTAGGAATAGACACCGTCTTGTTATCCTTAATGACAACTATCAATACGTGTCTTGCTGCCCCTTCTGTCACTTGAAAAGAACACCGCAAGATCAAACCCATCACAAATCACCTCTTCCCATGGCAAGAAAAATCGATCTAGTCGGCCTAACTAAACCAAAAATTCTTTCTTGGATATAAGTAATGCTGCATATAAGAAACTCAAATAACTTCTTGGATAAAAATATAGGTCTGATCATAAACTCAAAGTTCATCGGAACCCAGCAAACACACCGCAAAAAGAGTTACATCAAATAGATCTCCAAGAGACTATTGTTTTCAGAATCAAAAGAGAGAGAGGAAGCCATCTAGCTACTGCCTACGGACCCGTAGGTCTACAATGGACTACTCACGCAACATCAGAGAGGCACCAATGAGGATGATGAACCCCTCCGTGATGGTGTCTAGATTGGATCTCGTGGTTCTGGAACTTGCGGAGTCTGGAATTGTTTTTCATCGACTCCCCTAGGGTTTCTGGAATATTTGGGTATTTATAGGGCGAAGAGGCGGTGCGGGAGGCCACCGAGGTGGGCACAACCCACCAGGGCGCGTCTGGGCCGCCAGGCGTGCCCAGGTGGGTTGTGCCCCCCTTGAGGCACCCCTCAGGTACTTCTTTGGCCCATCATGTGTCTACTGGCCCAAAAAATTCCCCAAAAAGTTTGTTACTGATATTCTGTTTGTTACTGATATTCTGCGAAGTAAAAAACAAGCAAACACAGTAACTGGCACTGGGCACTATGTCAATAGGTTAGTCCCAAAAAGTGATATAAAGTTGCTATAAAATGATTGTAAAACATCCAAGAATGATAATACAAAAACATTGTACAATCAACAATTATAGATACGTTGGAGACGTATCAACATCCCCTAGCTTAATTCCTGCTCGTGCTCGAGTAGGTAATTGATAAAAACAGAAATTTTGATGTGGAATGATGCGTAACATGTTCATCACATATTCTTCTCTTTTGTAGCATGGACATATGGACTTTTATATGGTTCAAATCAATAGTCTAGTTTTGACATGAAGATTTCAATACTCAAGCATATCAACAAGCAACCATGTCTTTCAAAATATCAACACTAAAGTAAGTTATCCCTAGCCATCCTGCTCAATCATTGATCCATTCATGAAACACACTCGCATATTAGCTACATCCAATGCTCAAGTACGATCATAGTGCCCCTTAGTTGGTGCTTTATAAGGGAAGATGGAGACTCAAATAAAATAAAAATGGCATAAAGTAAATAGAAAGGCCCTCCGCGAAGGGAAGTAGGGATTTTTAGAGGTGCTAGAGCTCAAAGTGGAAATTAAGAGATAAAACATTTTGAGAGGCATACTTTTCCCGTCAACGAAAACGACCGAGTAATTCCCAACACTTTCTATGCTAGATATATCATAGGCAGTTCCCAAAAAGAAAATAAAGTTTATTCCTTTTTTCACAATACTTTCACATTC
Organism: Aegilops umbellulata; assembly: GCA_032464435.1. NCBI lineage: Eukaryota > Viridiplantae > Streptophyta > Magnoliopsida > Poales > Poaceae > Aegilops > Aegilops umbellulata. The sequence continues at coordinate 348,394,719 of CP136059.1, forward strand.
CACAGCTAGCCGTATCCACGGGTGTCGTCCATACCAACACTTTCCAAGGAATTTATTATTTAACAACATAAATTAAATTCTTTTTGATTTCGGGACTGGGTGCTACTTCTTGAGCTTGCATTGGGTTTTCCCTTGAAGAGGAGTGGATGATGCAGCAAAGTAGAGATAAGTATTTCCCTCAGTTAGAGAACCAAAGTATCAATCTAGTAGGAGATGACGCACAAACCAACAATACCTATACAAACAATCAAACAACTTGCACCCAACGCGATAAAGGGGTTGTCAATCCCTTCACGGTCACTTGCAAAAGTAAGATTTGATAGAGATAGATAAAACTAAACAAATGATAACGAAATATTTTTTTGGGTTTTCTTGGTTTCTAGATCGAAAAGTAAAAGGTTGCAAAATAGTAGATCAGAAACTAATATGATGGAAAATAGACCCGGGGGCCATAGGTTTCACTAGAGGCTTCTCTCAAGATAGCAAATACGATGGGTGAACAAATTACTGTCTAGCAATTGATAGAAAAGTGCAAAGTTATGACGATATCGAAGGCAATGATTATGAAATATAGGCATCACGTCCGCGTCAAGTAGACCGAAATGATTCTGCATCTACTACTATTCCTCCACACATCGACCGACTCCTACCTGCATCTAGAGTACTGAAATGTCTCCAACGTTTCTATAATTTTTGATTGCTGCATGCTATATTATCTACTGTTTTGGACAATATTGGGCTTTATTATCCACTTTTATATTATTTTTGGGACTAACCTATTAACCGGAGGCCCAGCCCAGAATTGTTGGTTTTTTGCCTATTTCAGAGTTTCACAGAAAAGGAATATCGAATGGAGTCCAAACGGAATGAAACCTTCGGAAATGTGATTTTTAGGAAGATTATGATCCGGGAGACTTGGACCCTACGTAAAAAAGACAGGAGGCCACGAGGTAGGGGGCGCGCCCACCCCCCAGGGCGCGCCCTCCACCCTCATGGGCGCCCTGTTGCTCCACCGACGTACTCCTTCCTCCTATATATACCTACGTACCCCCAAACTATCAGATACGGAGCCAAAAACCTAATTCCACCGCCGCAACCTTCTGTACCCACGAGATCCCAACTTGGGGCCTGTTCCGGAGCTCCGCCGGAGGGGGCATCCATCATGGAGGGCTTCTACATCAACACCATAGCCTCTCCGATGAAGTGTGAGTAGTTTACCTCAGACCTTCGGGTCCATAGTTATCAGCTAGATGGCTTCTTCTCTCTTTTTAGATCTCAATACAATGTTCCCCCCTCTCTCGTGGAGATCTATTCAATGTAATCTTATTGGTGTGTTTGTTGAGATCGATGAATTGTGGGTTTATGATCAAGATTATCAATGAACAATATTTGAATCTTCTTAATTCTTTTATGTATGATTGGTTATCTTTGCAAGTCTCTTTGAATTATCAGTTTGGTTTGGCCTACTAGATTGATCTTTCTTGCAATGGGGGAAGTGCTTAGCTTTTGGTTCAATCTTGTGGTGTCCTTTCCCAGTGATAGTAGGGGCAGCAAGGCATGTATTGTATTGTTGTCATCGAGGATAACAAGATGGGGTTTTTATCATATTGCATGAATTTATCCCTCTACATCATGTCATCTTGCTTAAGGCGTTACTCTGTTTTCATGAACTTAATACTCTAGATGCATGCTGGATAGCGGTCGATGAGTGGATTAATAGTAGTAGATGCAGGGAGGAGTCGGTCTACTTGTCTCGGACGTGATGCCTATATACATGATCATACCTAGATATTCTCATAACTATGCTCAATTCTATCAATTGCTCAACAGTAATTCGTTCACCCACCATAAAATACTTATGCTCTTCAGAGAAGCCACTAGTGAAACCTATGGCGCCCTAGTTTATCTTCATCATATTAATCTCCCAACACTTAGTTATTTCCTTTGCTTTTTTTTACTTTGCTTTTATTTTACTTTGCATATTTATCACAAAAATACCAAAAAATATTATCCTATCATATCTATCAGATCTCACTCTCGTAAGTGACCGTGAAGTGATTGACAACCCCTTATCGCATTGGTTGCGAGGAGTTATTTGTTTGGTGTAGGTACGAGGGACTCACGCGTAGCCTCCTACTGGATTGATACCTTGGTTCTCAAAAAAGGAGGGAAATACTTACGCTACTGTGCTGCAGCACCCTTTCCTCTTCAAGGAAATCCAATGCAGTGCTCAAGAGGTAGCAAGTACTAAGTTCATGAAGAAGAAAGTAACCCGTTAAGTAAGATGTCATGGTGTAGTGGAATAAACTCAAGCAATATGATGTAAACCCCATGTTTTTATCCTTGATGGCAAAAGTACGATACGTGCCTTGCTGCCCCTACTGTCACTGGGAAAGGACACCGGAAGATTGAACCCAAAGCTAAGCACTTCTCCCACTGCAAGAAAAAACAATCTAGTTGTCCAAACTAAACCGATAGGACCCGTAGGTCTGACGTAAACTACTCATGCTTCATCGGAAGGGCAATAGAGTTGATGTAGAAGCCCTCCATGAGAGAAGAAGTCATCTAGCTACTAGCTATGGACCCGTAGGTCTGACGTAAACTACTCATGCTTCATCGGAAGGGCAATAGAGTTGATGTAGAAGCCCTCCATGATCGAATCCCCCTCCGGCAGGGTGCCGGAAAAGGTCCCTAGATGGGATCTCATGGGAACAGAAGGTTGCGGCGGTGGAAAAAAGCGTTTTCGTGGATGCTTCTGGAGGTTTGGGAACATATGTGAATATATAGGACGAAGAATTAGGTCAGGAGGTGTTGGAGTATGCCACAAGGCAGGGGGCGCCCCCCTAGGGTGGGCCCCTGTGGCTTGTCGTCTACCCCAAGGTCTTCTGACTTGGAGTCCAAGTCCAACAGGTGTTTTCTGGTCCAAGAAAAATCATCGTGAAGGTTTTATTCCATTTGGACTCCATTTGGTATTCCTTTTCTGCAAAGCTCAAAAACAAGGAAAAAACAAAAGCTCGCACTGGGCTCTAGGTTAATAGGTTAGTCCAGAAAATAATGTAAAATAGCATCTTAATGCATATAAAACATCCAAAACAGATAATATAATAGCATGGGATAATAAAAAAATTATAGATACGCTGGAGACATATCAAGCATCCCCAAGCTTAATTCCTGCTCGTCCGCGAGTAGGTATATGATAAAAACAGAATTTTTGATGTGGAATGCTACCTAACATATTTATCGTTGTAATTTTCTTTATTGTGGCATGAATGTTCAGATCCATAGGATTCAAAATAAAAGTTTAATATTGATATAAAACAATAATACTTCAAGCATACTAACAAGGCAATTATGTCTTCTCAAGATAATATGCCCAAAGAAAGCTTATCCCTACAAAATCATAAGTCTGGCTATGCTCCATCTTCATCACAAAAAATATTCAAATCATGCACAACCCCGATGACAAGCCATGCAATTGTTTCATACTTTTGGTGTTCTTAAACTTTTTCAAATTTCACGCAATACATGAGCGTGAGCCATTGACATAACACTATAGGTGGAATCGAATATGGTGGTTGTGGATAAGACAAAAAAAGAAGGAGATAGTCTCCCATCAACTAGGCGTATCAACAGGCTATGGAGATGCCCATCAATAGATATCAATGTGAGTGAGTAGGGATTGCCATGCAACGGATGCGCTAGAGCTATAAGTTTATGAAAGCTCAAAAGAAAACTAAGTGGGTGTGCATCCAACTTGCTTGCTCATGAAGACATAGGGCAATTTGAGGAAGCCCGTCGTTGGAATATACAAGCCAAGTTCTATAATGAAAAATTCCCACTAGTATATGAAAGTATATGAAAGTGACAACATAGAAGACTCTCTATCAAGAAGATCATGGTGCTACTTTGAAGCACAAGTGTGGGAAAAGGACAGTAACATTGTCCCTTCTCTCTTTTTTTCTTCTTTCTCTCCTTTTTTCTCTTTTTTCTTTTCTCTTTCTTGTTTGGGTTCTTTGGCCTCCCTTTTAATTTTTTCCTCACATGGGACCAGTACTATAGGTGCGCCACTAGCATCACTACCAGGGAGTGCGCCATTAGTATATCACACGGTGCGCCATTACTATTTGACTTAGTAATGGTGCACCACATAGAAGTGCGCCATTACTAACAAATTTTTTTCAATTTTTTTTAGAATTTTTTTTTCAATTTTTTTGTTTTTTTCTTACTCTCGGGTCACTATTGCTTAATCTCGGGTCAATAAGCTTAATCTCAAGTCAAATCGCACTAATTGGTCAAACTTCCCGGAAGGTCACCCATCCTCACACTACTCCAGCCCGAGCACGCTTAACTTCGCAGTTCTATCGAACCCCAGCACCACCTCACTTAAAGGCACTTGTTGATATATCTATCATATCAATCCTATAAAACCTTCTTGGACTTTGTTCATGTTCATGAGTATGATGAAATTTTGAAAAATATTTCAAACTTCCCGGTCATATTACGTATCATTTTTAAAAAAAAATCCAAAAAAAATTCGAAACCAAATTTTTTTTGACATTTCCATCATTTTCTTTTATTTTTTTTTTAAAACTGAAAAGGCGGTCCACAGGGGGCGGGTGCATTCGGTGGATTTTTTGGGCCAAGTTAGTTATGGCGCACTGTGGGAGTGATGCGCCATTACTAGTTCAACTAGTAATGGCGCACCACACACACACACGGTGCGCCATTACTAGTTTTGAAAAAAAATAAAAAAAATTGAAAAAAATTACTAGCGGCGCACCGTGGATGTGGTGGGCCATTACTAGTTAAATTAGTAATGGCGCACTATCCCTTGGTGCGCCATTACTAGTTTTGAAAAAGATAAAAAAAATTTATTACTAATGGCGCACCGTGGATGTGGTGCGCCATCAGTATTTGGACACTAATGGCACACCAACACATGGTGCGCCATTAGTATATAGTAGTGGCGCACCACATGTGTGGTGCGCCATAAATGTCCATATTATATATAGCCCTTTTCCTAGTAGTGGACAATGCTATAATAATGAAGATCATCACACTTTATTTACTTACAACTCAAAAATTAAAACTCGATACTTATAACAGAATATGACTCTACATGAATGCCTCCGGCAGCGTACCGAGATGTGCAATTACTCAAGAGTGACATGTATGAAAGAATTACTAAAGGTGGCCCTGCCGCAAATACGATGTCAACTACATGATCATGCAAAGCAATATGACAATGATGGAATGTGTCATAATAAAACGGAATGGTGGAAAGTTGCATGGTAATATATCTCAGAATGGCTATTGAAATGCCATAATAGGTAGGTATGGTGGCTGTTTTGAGGAAGGTATATGGTGGGTGTATGGTACCGGCGAAGGTTGCGTGGCTAGAGAGGCTAACAATGGTGGAAGGGTTAGAGTGCGTATAATCCATGGACTCAACATTAGTCATAAAGAACTCATATACTTATTGCAAAAATCTATCAGTCATACAAATAAAGTACTAAGTGCATGCTCCTGTAATGATGTGTGCCAGACCTGATGTGTGCCTTGCTATAAGTTTATCAGGGAGGTACCAAAGTAATCCAGGAGTGGATCACTGGACAACGCTCAAGAACAACTTGAAATACCTGAAAGGGACTAAGGATATGTTTCTCGTTTATAGAGGTGACAAAGAGCTTGTCATAAATGGTTACGTCGATGCAAACTTTGACACTGATTCAGATGACTCTAAGTCACAAACCGATACGTATTTATACTGAATGGTGGGGCTGTCAGTTGGTGCAGTTCCAAGCAGAGCGTCGTGGCGGGATCTACGTGTGAAGCGGAGTACATATCTACTTCGGAAGAAGCAAATGAAGGAGTCTGGATGAAAGAGTTCATATCTAACCTAGGTGTAATACCTAGTGCATCGGGTCCAATTAAAATCTTTTGTGACAATACTGGAGCAATAGCCTTGGCGAAGGAATCCAGATTTCACAAGAGAACCACACACATCAAGAAACGCTTCAATTCCATCTGCGATCAAGTAAAGGAGGGAGACATAGAGATTTTCAAAATACATATGGATCTGAATGTTGCAGACCCGTTGACTAAGCCTCTTCCACGAGCAAAACATGATCAGCACCAAGACTCCCTGAGTGTTAGAATCATTACTATGTAATGTAGATTGTTGACTCTAGTGCAAGTGGGAGATTGAAGGAAATATACCCTAGAGGCAATAATAAAATTGTTATTTGTATTTCTTTATATCATGATAAATGTTTATTATTCATGCTAGAACTGTATTGACCAAAAACTTACTACATGTGTGAATACACAGACAAACCGAGTGTCCCTAGTATGCCTCTACTTGACTAGCTCGTTAATTAAAGATGGTTAAGTTTCCTGACCATAGACATGTGTTGTCAATTGATGAACGACATCACATCATTAGAGAATGATGTGATGGACAACACCCATTCGTTAACTTAGCATAATGATCGTTCAGTTTTATTGCCATTGCTTTATTCATGACTTATACATATTCCTCTGACTATGAGATTATGCAACTCCCAAGTACCGGGGGAACACTTTGTGTGCTATCAAACATCATAGCGTAACTGGGTGATTATAAAGATGCTCTATAGGTGCCTCCGAAGGTGTTTGTTGAGTTGGCATAGATCGAGATTAGGATTTGTCACTCTTTGTATCGGAGAGGTATCTCTGGGCCCTCTCGGTAATGCACATCACTATAAGCCTTGCAAGCAATGTGACTAATGAGTTAGTTACGTGATGATGTATTACGGAACGAGTAAAGAGACTTGCAGGTAACGAGATTGAACTAGGAATGATGATACCGACGATCAAATCTAGGGCAAGTAACATACCGAAGAAGAAGGGAATAACGTATGTTGTTATGCGGTTTGACCGATAAAGATCTTCGTAGAATATGTAGGAGTCAATATGAGTATCCACTACTAGCATAAACCTTAGTAGTAGCGTTGGTTTTTGGACTACCAGTAGCGTAGGTTCCCATGCTACTGCTATTGCGCTACTGCTATTTTTTAGCAGTAGTGTGTGTTTTAACCCACGCTACTAATAAACATACATACTAGTAGCGTTGGTGCCCCACGCTACTACTATTTGAAACTGCGCTACTACTAACGGAATAGCAGTAGCCTGTCTAGGATACACCCACTCTACTAGTAACAAATTAGGATTTAAAATAAAAATAAAAATCTACCTATTTCATTTTATAGTACTCACATACATGCATTTCATAATACGCACATGTTATGCATACAGTCAAACATACATATCTGATACAGACAATTAATACACACACACACACACACACACACACACACACACACACACACACACATATATATATATATATATATATATATATATATAGTATACACCACACGTATAGGTCGTCGGCGCCTCCACAAGCCTGTGTTGATGGTGTTGATGTCGTCGTTGTTGCCTCCTTGACAGCACTGTGACGACACTGTCGTTGTCACCGCATCACCGTGACGATGTCGTCGTCGTCATAACCGCATCCCCGTCTCAATGTCGATGCCATCGTCATCATCGCCACCGCAGCCTCATGTCAATATCGTCTTCGTCGCCGCCGCAGCTTCATGTCCATATCTCTCAGAAAAAGTATCAAGGGAACCAGCTTTGAGGATAAATAAACAACCAAATTTAGAAGTATGTACTTCAGGTACCTGTTGGCAACGACATTGATCACCTGGTCTCTGCAGAACACATCCAACTCTTCCTGCGATCCTGCAACACATGGCCACCCCAAGCCTAAAATCCTTGATGCTCCATCCAACATCTGAGTGGCAATAAAGAGAAACCAAGATCGATGTCATGATGAAGCTTTCCAAAAAAATCTGTTTCTATGCACTAAGTGTGCCGAACCGCTAAGGAAAAAACAGATTTTATGTTATCATATGTAATGAAATACTATGGTAAATGCAATGTATCACGTGTATGGAGCAGCACATGATATATTTATTACTACAAAAGTAGGGCGTGCCAATTACATAGGATAACTTAGTAGTCTCTTAAGATGTGTCACTACCAAATGCCTCATAAAGTAGCACCATGCTATAGAATCAGTTTGCACCAAGCTAGATTGTGTTCGAATTTTATAGGAAGGATAGTTCGCTAGGCAATAGGACACAACATGCATAGTAGCCAGGCTAAATAGAATAAACTAAAGTGATCAAGTAGGTAAATATAAAAAGGTGAGCAGATTGACCACTATTATGCTTAGAGTAAGATTACTAAATTACTAAACAAGCAATACTGCAGTACTCTGCCCAATCTACAGTGAATATGGATTCAACCTTAGTCAGTCCAACTCTTGGTTGTTGTTATAATGAACACTCTCCTACCTAGTCACCTCCATTTTTACTGTTATTATTTATCTCATCATTTATATGCCTATGCATGAACAATAGTACAAAGTACTAAAATTCAGCCAATCTTTCATAGGTTGTTAACTTCACATTGATACCAAGGCTATCTGCTACCTCTAGAGCATGCGTTGGTTATCCCTTGAAGAGGAAAGGGTGATGCAGCAAAGTAGCATAATTATTTCCCTCAGTTTTTGAGAACCAAGGTATCAATCCAGTAGGAGACTACACGCAAGTCCCTCGTACGTGCACAAACAATCAAGAACTTTGCAACCAATGCGATAAAGGGGTTGTCAGTCCCTTCACGGCCACTTGCAAACGTGAGATCTGATAAAGATAATAAGACAAATAATTTTGGTATTTTTGTTGTATAGATTGAAAAGTAAAGATTGCAAAATAAACGACGACAGAAATAGCTAATTGACGGGAGATTAATATGATGGAAGATAGACCCGCGGGCCATAGTAGTGGCTTCTCTCAAGATAGCATAATCTACGGTGGGTGAACAAATTATTGTCGAGCAATTGATAGAAAAGCGCATAGTTATGAGAATATCTAGGCATGATCATGTATATAGGCATCACGTCCGTGACAAGTAGACCGAAACGATTCTGCATCTACTACTATTACTCCACACATCGACCGCTATCCAGCATGCATATAGAGTATTAAGTTCATAAGAACAGAGTAACGCATTAGGCAAGATGACATGATGTAGAGGGATAAACTCAAGCAATAAGATATAAACCCCATCTTTTTATCCCCTGATGGCAACAATACAATATGTGCCTTGCTGCCCCTGCTGTCACTTGGAAAGGACACCGCAAGATTGAACCCAAAGCTAAGCACTTCTCCCATTGCAAGAAAGATCAATATAGTAGGCCAAACAAAACTGATAATTCGAAGAGACTTGCAAAGATATTAAATCATGCATATAAGAATTCAGAGAAGAATCAAATATTGTTCATAGATAATCTTGATCATAAACCCACAATTCATCGGATGTTGACAAACACACCGCAAAAAGAATTACATCAAATTGATCTCCAAGAGAAACGAGGAGAACTTTTTATTGAGATCCAGAGAGAGAGAGAGAAGAAGCCATCTAGCTAATAACTATGGACCCGAAGGTCGGTGGTAAACTACTCACACATCATCGGAGAGGCTATGGTGTTGATGTAGAAGCCCTGCGTGATCGATTCCCCCTCTGGCAGAGCGCTGGAAAAGGCCCCAAGATGGGATCTCACGGGTACAGAAGGTTGCGTCGGTGGAAATAGGGTTTCGTGGTGCTCCTCGATGTTTTCAGGGTATATGAGTATATATAGGCGAAAGAAGTAGGTCGGTGGAGCCATGAGGGGCCCACGAGGGTGGGGGCGCGCTTACCCTCCTGGGCGCGCCTCCCTACCTCGTGGCCGCCTTGTTGCTTCCTTGACGTGCACTCCAAGTCCCCTGAATTGCGTTGGTTCGAAAAAGATCCTCTTAAAGGTTTCATTCCGTTTGGATTCCGTTTGATATTCCTTTTCTGGGAAGCGCTGAAATAGGCAAAAAAAATAGCAATTTGCACTGGGCCTTCGGTTAACAGGTTAGTCCCAAAAATAATATATAAGTGCATAATAAAGCCGAGTAAACATCCAAAACAGATAATATAATAGCATGGACCAACCAGAAATTATAGATACGTTGGAGACGTATCAAGAATCCCCAAGCTTAATTCCTGCTCGTCCTCGAGTAGGTAAATGATAAAAACAGATTTTTTGATGTGGAATGCTACCTAGCATAATTCTCAATGTAATTTTCTTTATTGTGGCATTAATGTTCATATCGGAAAGTGTCAAGACAAAAGTTTAATATTGACATAAAAATAATAATACTTCAAGCATACTAAGAAAGCAATCATGTCTTCTCAAAATAACATGGCCAAAGAAAGTTATCCCTACAAAATCATATAGTCTGGCTATGCTCTATCTTCATCACACGAAATATTTAGATCGTGCACAACCCCGATGACAAGCCAAGCAATTGTTTCATACTTTTGATGTTCTCAAACTTTTTCAATTTTCAGGCAATACATGAGCGTGAGCCATGGACATAGCACTATATGTGGAATAGAATGGTGGTTGTGGAGAAGACAAAAAAGGAGAAGATAGTCTCACATCAACTGGGTGTATCAACGGGCTATGGAGATGCCCGTCAATAGATATCAATGTGAGTGAGTAGGGATTACCATGCACCGGATGCACTAGAGCTATAACTGTATGAAAGCTCAACAAAAGAAACTAAGTGGGTGTGCATCCAACTCGCTTGCTCACGAAGACCTAGGGCATTTTGAGGAAGCCCATCATTGGAATATACAGGCCAAGTTTTATAATGTAAAATTCCCACTAGTAAATGAAAGTGACGACATAGGAGACTCTCTATCATGAAGATCACGGTGCTACTTTGAAGCACAAGTGTGGTAAAAGGATAGTAACATTGTCCCTTCCCTCTTTTTCTCTTATTTTCCATTTTTTTAGTTGGGCCTTTCTCTTTTTTATGGCCTGTTTTTTTTTCTGCAGTTAACAAATATCCTGATGCAACTCAAGATGGTGTGAAGCAGCCATTAAACATAAAAGTGCACAAGTGTGGTAAAAGGATATAAAAGTGCATAATAAAGCCCATTAAACATCGAAAACAGATAATATAATAGCAGGGAACAATCAAAAATTATAGATACGTTGGAGACGTATCACTATCCATAACCAGAATAGAAGCAAAATCCACCTAAAATAACTTACATATGTCATCCCTCAATATATTTAAATGGAAACATTAACATTTCTCTTTTTCTGCAGTTAACAAATATCCTGATGCAACTCAAGATGGTGTGAAGCCGTCATATAATGGTTTTTCATTGGAAAAATATTAAGCTACATTGCTACCGCATCCTTCTCTCCCATATACTTCCTCAAGGATTTGGTGAATTTAGCATCTCACGAGATTCAGCAAACTGCAGTTATTATGGAATACCATTACGATGCAACTAAAAGAACAATGATAGGTTGATTGAAGAATGAATTGACTCAGGCCCATGATGCATATTTATTGACATTTGGCCTCAACTTAGCAGTAGTATTGAGTAGTGGAAGAGGGGGAGGGAGATGGAGATGCTACCTGCCATGGTGGGTCATCGTGGCCATGCTTGAGATCGTGCATGACCTCTTGGTCGCCCTAGGAGCAGGCCCCTCTTCCTTGAACGGAGCAGAGCCGTCGGCTAGGTGTGCCCCTCCTCGACCATGCCATGGTGACCTGCAACAAAGGGACTGATAGGAGAAGAAGGTGAGGTGAGGAGGAGATGGCGGATCCGAGGAAGAAAGGAGGGGAGTGGCCCACCTGGGCAACATCGGTGAAGGATGTCGCAAGTGCTTGCCTTGCCATACCCGATTGTGGTGGATTCCGGCAAGAACAAGGGAGGCGCCCGAAACCCTAGCACCGAGCAAGGATGCAGGACTTGAGGCATGGATCTGGACGAGGGGGGGGGAGGGGCGGAGCTTGGGGAGCTCGGGGGCGTGTTGCACGCGGCCGGAGCTCGCCGGAACCAACCGGCTGGGTGGCGGCGGCGGGGAAGAAATCATGGGGGAGAGGAGGTCAACCAAAGGGGTGGGGATGAGGTTCGCGAGAGTTTTTTTAGGGATTCGCTAGAGAGTTTGGTGGGGTGGGAGTCGATCGGGGTAGCATTAGCGTGGGATGTCTCACCTGCGTTATAGCTTTTCGTCTAGTGATAGCGTAGGTTTTACTACATGTGCTATACTACGTCTTGTCCATTGGAGATATTACTAATATCGTGCTTTTTTGCCATGTACTACCTATAATATTTACTAGTAGCGAGGGGACAATACAACGCGCTACTAGTAATTATCAGTAGCGTGGGTCAATATAGCGCGCTACTAGTAAGTGTCTATCTATAGGCTATTTCCTAGTAGTGATCCAGGTTCCCCTATTGCTTATTGACCGGAGATGTGTCTCGGTCATGTCTACATAGTTCTCGAACCCATAGGATCCGCACGCTTAACGTTCGATGACGATTTGTATTATGAGTTATGTGTTTTGGTGATCGAAGTTTGTTCGGAGTACCGGATAAGATCACAGACATGACGACGAGTCTCGGAATTGTCGAGAGGTAAAGATTCATATATTGGAAGGTTGTATTCTGACATCGGAATGGTTCCGAGTGATTCGGGTATTTTACCGGAGTACCGAGGGGTTACCGGAACCCTCCGAGGAAATATTGGGCCAACATGGGCCTAAAGGGAGAGAGAGGGAAGCCCATGGGGGTTGGCCGCGCAGGGAGTCCGAATAGGACAACGAGGAGGGGGCGGCGCCCCGCTTCCCTTTCCTCTCCCTCTCCTTCCTATTCCCCATGGTGGAAGAAAGGAAATTGGGGGGGCGAATCTTACTTTGACTAGGAGTCCGAGTAGGACTCCCCCCATGGCGCGCCCCTCCTGGCCGCTGGCCTCTCTCCCCCCTCCTTTATATACGTGGGCAGGGGCACCCCAAAGGCACATCAATTGTTCCTTAGTCGTGTGCGGTGGCCCCCTCCACAGTTTACCACCTTGGTCATATTGTCGTAGTGCATAGGCGAAGCCCTGCGCGGATCACATCACCAACACCGTCGCCATGCCGTAATGCTGACGGAACTCTCCCTCGACCCTCTACTGGATCAAGAGCCCGAGGGACGTCATCGTGTTGAACGTGTGCTGAACACGGAGGTGCCATGCGTTCGGTACTTGGATCGGTTGGATCGTGAAGACGTTCGACTACATCAACCGCATTACATAACGCTTCCGCTTTCGGTCTACGAGGGTACATGGACACACTCTCCTGTCTCGTGGCTATGCTTCTCCTAGATAGATTTTGCGTGATCGTAGGAAATTATTTGAATTACTACGTTCCCGAACATACAGAGGGCTGAGTAAGAAGGAGAACAAAAGTCACTGGTTCCACAGGAAGCTTCTGCGCTGCACAATTTGACAGATGGTCAGCTATGCTATATTCCGCACGAGATATGTGCTCTGTTTGCAATCCTTCAAAGTTCTTAGTATTCCTTGTTGACTTGTCTCACCACAAGCTGTGAATCTCCTTGAATGATCAGCTTCTTAATTCCCAATTCTGTGGCAATGCTTAGCCTGACAAGGAGCCCTTCATACTCTGATGTATTGTTGGTCGCCTCTTCCCGGGCAAAGTGCATCTGGATGACGTACTTCAAGTGCTCCCCGGTGGGGGCGACGAGAAGCACGCCAGCCCCTGCACCTTGTAGGGAAAAGGCACCATCGAAATACATAATCCATTCTTGGGGCGCCTCCTTGTCGGGGATAACTGTTTCTGGCACTTCCTCATCCGGGGTTGGCGTCCATTCTGCAATAAACTCTTCCAATGCCCTTCTTTGGATCGTTGATGTGCTCTCAAACTTCAGGCCAAAACTAGATAACTCCAAAGCCCACTCCACTATTCCGCCGGTAGCCTCAGGGTTTCGGAGTATCCTTTGCAACGGGAAATGAGTGACAACCGTGATCTCATGGGGTTGGAAGTAGTGGTGCAGCTTTCTTGAGGCCATGATGAGACCAAAGATCAACTTTTGCACGTCAGAGTACCTCGATCTAGCCCCCTGTAGTAAGGAACTAACGAAGTACACTTGGCGCTGCACCCCTTTCTTCCTTGCCGTGTCCATGGGGCTACTCTCGCTGTCGTGCTCATTTCTGTCCTGAGCCTTATCTGGCTCTGCCGGTCCTTGCTTACTTTCTGCTTCATCAATTTCCCGCTACGCCACCAAGGCCGCACTAACCACCTGGTTGGTTACCGCCAAGTATAGCAGCAACAACTCTTGTGGTTTGGGAGCAACCAAGGTGGGCATAGAGGATAAGTAGGCCTTCGATTCTTGCAAAGCCGCATCTGCTTCTGGAGTCCACTTCATGCGTCCTGCCTTCTTTGGGATTTTGAAGAATTGCGCGGCGTGCTCGGCAGACTTGGTAATGAATCTGCTTAGTGCGGCAACGCACCCAGTCAGACGCCTCACATCCTCGATAACCTTGATCTTGTCGTGGTTGGCTTCGATCCCCCGATGGGATACAAAGAACCCAAGTAGCTTGCCGGAGGGAACCCAAACACACAGTTCTCTGTGTTGAGCTTCAAGTTGATCTTGCACAAATTAGCGAATATCTCCTCCAAATCCTGGATAAGGGTTGCTCTGTCCTCGGTCTTGAACGCAATATCATCCATATAAGCTTCAAGCACTACAAAAAAAGACACATCCGTGACATTTTGGGCCGAACAATTTCTTTTTCTGTCATACATATGACACTTCTATGACGATAATTGTGACAAAACCCGGTATCATCATAGATGTCGTGGGCTCCTACTTCTATGACCAAAAATCATGACATAAAATGGGATTTTCATCCTGGGCGGGCCGGAGACGCAGCTGCATGACATTCTTTAGGCCGTCCATGACGGAAAAAACCGTGGTAGAAGCGAGGGCGAGGAAAATTTCGGCGAGTTCCCGGTTACGGTGGGAGGTCGGGGGCCGAGCGATACGCATTTCTCTCGTACACGTACGCATGTGTGTGCGAGGCGTTGGCTCTAACTGAACCCGAGCGAGGCGTTGGGCTCTAACTGAGGCCGAGCGATTGCATTGCAGGCTACGCGTTACTGAACCCGAGCGATCGATCGATGGATGTTAACTGAACCCGATCGAGCAATTCATTTGCTACCGCTGCTAACTGAAGCCGATCGATGCTGCCTCTAGGATGAACAGTGAACGTTAAGGGGGGGGGGGTGGATGAACAGTGAGCGGTGGCGTTGCCTTTGGATGAACAGGACCCCGTGGTGTGGTGGAGGGCTGGATGAATAGTAGACGGTGGAGGGGTGGTTGAACAGGACCCCATGGTGTGGAGGGTTGGATTAACAGTAGACGGTGGAGGGGTGCCCGTGGAGGGGTGGTTGAACAGGACCCCGTGGTGTGGAGGGCTGTATGAACAGTAGATGGTGGAGGGGTGCCCGTGGAGGGGTGGTTGAACAATAGCCGGTGGAGTAGCGTGCGGTGGAGGCTGGATGAAAAGGAGCCCGTGGAGGCTGGAGGAGGTCAACGGTGGAGATGAACAGTATCTCGTGGAGTCCCGTTTTGCGGTACGCCACACCCCTCCCGATGAATAGGACCCCCGTTTCGACCGTAGGAGGTCCGTTTCGTCCGTTTAGCGGTACGCCACACCCCTCCCGGTGAACAGGACCCCCGTTTCGACCGTAGGAGGTCCGTTTCGTCCATTTTGCGGTACGCCACACCCTCCCGATCAACAGGACCCCCGTTTCGACCGTAGGAGGTCCGTTTCGTCCGTTTTGTGGTACGCCAGACCCCTCCTGATGAACAGGATCCCGGTTCGAATGTGGCCGGTCGAACACAAGGCCGTTTCCTCCGTTCTACGGTACGCCAGGCCTTGTTTCCACCGTGTGTTCCGTCCAAGCCCTCCCGATGGAAACAACCACGCACTCCATTCCGACCCAGCCGGTTGGCTCCCACGCGTTCCGTTGCCTACCGATGAACACGACGCAATTCGTTGCCTCCCCATGAACACGACACATTTCGTTGCCTCCCCATGAACACGACGACCAGGATGTTTCTCCGTTCCGACCCAGCCATGTCAACGAGCCCTCGCCGTACGTATGCACGAGTAGGCGTTCGAGACCCCGCCCGTATGTCCACATACGTGGCCATATTTTCTTTCTTGCACCCTGGCCGCTGTACGTACGTGTACATGCTACGTGCGCGCCTCTACTACGACACGTGCGTGCCTCTACTAAGACACGTGCGCGCCTCTACATTGACCAGTATGTACGTACACGTTCGCGACCAGAATGAAAACCCTACGTATGCTTCGACAAGGTGGGTCCCGACTGTCAGGCACTTCCTTGCCTGCGAAGATGTAGCTGGTGGGTCCCAGCAGTCAGGGGGGCGAATTATTTTTTTTGCCCGGACGCACTTCCTTGCGTGCGAAGATGTAGCCGGTGGGTCCCAGCAGTCAGGGGGGCGAATCATTTTTTTGGCCCGGACGCACTTCCTTGCATGCGAAGGTGTAGCTGGTGGGTCCCAACAGTTAGGGGGGCGAATGGTTTTTTTGCCCGAACGTACTTCCTTTCGTGCGAAGATGAAGCTGGTGGGTCCTAGCAGTCAAGGGGATACGTTTTTTCCGCGAAATACAGTGGCCCGTCCCGTGGGTCCTAGCTGTCACGTGGAGGAATCATTATTTTCCACGTAATAAGGAGGCACTTCCTTGCTGCAGTCGTGGACCCAGCTGTCAGCCTCTCCACGTATAGTCCACATCCACTGGAAGTCGTTCCTTGACCACTTTGACCAGGCCGCGCCGAGAGCACCACGGCGGTGGACGACGGCGAGGCCTAGGAAGGGGACGATGCGGAGCCGAAGAAGACGCGGCAGAGGAAGCCCGCGCGGAGAGGAGTACGATGGTTCACTGGTTCGGCTGCGGTGTGAGGCTGCCGTCGCCGCAGGGCCTGGCCAGCGGTGGGAATAGTAGGGTCGGTGAGGCCTCCGCGGCAGCACAGCCGGCCATGGGAGGCAAGAGCATGCGGCACGACCTGCGCTGCTTTGGGCGGCTGGAGCAAGAATACCAGAGGTTGAAGAAGCACTACGGCCGTTGGATGGACATCGTACGGTCGCTGGAGCTAGAATCGTTCATATTGACTAAGTTGATAAAGCCCTCCATCCCCGTCAACTTAGTTGGCCCACAAGTCATCCTCCAACTATGGTGGGTCCCAGCTAGCAGGGGGGTATTCATTTTTTTGTGCGTAATAAGGAGGCACTTGCTTGCGTGCGAAGATGTAGCTGGTGGGTCCGACATGTCAGCTGGGGGAACATTTTTTCGAGAAATACAGAGGCCCTTTCGGTGGGTCCCAGCTGTCAGGTGGAGGTATCATTATTTTGCGCGTACAGTCCACGACCGATGGATGTCATTCGTTGACCACGTTGACCAGGCCGCGCCGAGAGCACCATGGCGGTGGACGACGGCGAGGCCTAGGAAGGGAATGATACGGAGCCCGAGAAGACTCGGCAATGGTTGCCCATGCGGTGGGGGGTACGAGGGTTTACTGGTCCGGCTGCCGTCGCCGGAAAATAACAGGAGGTGTGGGTGAGTAGAGGGATGGCCTAGCCAGCAATGAAGTAGGGTGGGGCGTCGCGGCCTATGCGGCAGCACAGCCGGCCACGGGAGGCGGGAGCAGGCAGTCCCACCGGAGTTGGTTTGCGGCTGGAGCAAGAAGATCAGATACTGAAGAAGCAGCATGGCCGTTGGATTAACATCCAACGGTCACTTCTGCTAGAATCGTTTGTGGAATAAGTTGATAAAGCCAAAGTACACGTCAACCTAGTAGACCCACAAGTCAGCCTCCAAATCTGTCCCAAACAGCATACAACCCAAAATTTCTAGCCAGATTCAAATTAGTTTTAAATCAAAATATACCTTAATTTAAATTCAATGAAATTTTACCCGCACAAAAACAATGAAATTTAAAATATCAAAATCTGAAAGAAAACATTATTTTGGAACTAATTGCCTGTTTGCTGTATTTTTTCATTTTATAGCCCATTTATTATTACTTATAGACCATTTCTTATTACTTATAGCCCATTTTGTGGGCAAAATGCATCCCTCCTCGTCTTGAAAGATTTCCGACCCAGCAGGGCGTAGAAAAGCAAGTAGGCCTACGTTGGTTATTCTGCAAAAAACAAAATAGCTGGCTAGCCATTTTCAGAAACGAAAAAACAAACTGGACTAGTCATGTGCTAAACATATGAAATAAAATCCTGGGCTAGATGGGCCACGGGTCCTGCACAACCCAGCTGATACCTTCTCCTTCCCGAAAAAACAAAATTACTGCGCGCACTGCTGGGTCCCTACTGTCATCCTCACCATGTACAGTCATCTCCTTATTCCTCTCGGTTGTTGACCATGTTGACAACACCGGAGGGCGGCACCGCGGAGAGAGAACCAAGGCGGAGGACGATGGTGAGGCCGCGGACGGGAACGAACAGGAGCCGGGGAAGATCACAGCCACCCGTGGGAGGCGGGAGCAGGCGGTCCCACCGGTGCTGGTTTGGCTTTCCCGGCTCGATGAAGAAGAGACTGAAGAAACGCGACAGACGTTGAATGTCAATCCAACGGTCAAGGTTGGCACAATCTTTTATTGACTAAGCAGACACCAAGTAGCATACTTTTTTATATATAGGAAGAAAACTGCGAGGAAAATGCGTTCGTCTGCCATCCTCCTCACAGGGAACGTTCGCCACATAAGTGACTAGCACCCTTGGTTTTCAACCGAGAGGTCTTGGGTTCGAGTCCCAGGAACTCTCAATTTTGTCCTCCTTCCTTCCTCGCAAAAAAAGGGAAAGAAAATCAAAGACTTGGGAAGGCGTACAGAACAAGCTAGTGTACCAGTAAAGAGACGTTGCTGAGTTTTAGAAAAAAGAAAGACGTGCTCCTATAGCTGGTTCGAATCCAAACCTAGACTATGACTATATATGGTGCTATGCTACTCTGCAAGTAATCAAACTGACATATCCAATGTTCGCTTCTCCTCTTCTCTACTTACTCTGCCTAGCATCATAAGCTCTGGCCGCAGCAACCATGTCCGTTGGCTGCTCATCCACCTGCTCTTCAGCAGGCAACAACCAGATATGCGCCAAGTTGCCACCCGTACCATCGCCTGTGGGTCTCATCACACCCCTGCCAATACGCGCACCGCAGGCGATTGCTCATCGCAACCCACTGCCGTTGGTGTGGTGCCACTACTGCAAATCACGCAGAGTCATCCGTCGCGTCTCTGCAACCCTGGCCGAGTATTCTACAAATGCCCGAATCATGGGGTAATAATATGTTTAAGTGTTGTTCTGCTGCTTTCAGTTCCTGATTTTTTAAATAGTTTGGTTGATGATCTTACAATTTGATTCGTGCAGAAAAGGGAAGATTCGTGTGATTTGTATTTCTGGGAAGTTGCTGATGTGGGGGAATGCAACTACGCTGGTTGGCCAAGGAATCCCAATACCAGCAGGTTGGGGTGTTGGACACGTAACTGAAGGAATGACAGAAGAGGAAGATGCAGAGCAGAAGGTTAAATATGCAGTTCCTCTGATCATGACCAAGCAATAGCTGTTGAACGGCCTTGACAGTAATGAGGAGATGAAAGAGCTTGTGAAGATAATGGGCAAAATCGATGTGCTCTGTAGGATGATTGTCTCTTTATTTGTGGTGCATGTAGCACCTGTGATGTATTCAGTGGCTACGACATGAGCACTTTGCTGAAACTAGTAATGAATGAAACCTGTGTAGCAGGCTCGGCGTAGTGTTGTGAACATCTAATGATTTCTATTAACAGAAATCAGGGGGTATCCCCTTTTTCTCATATAAATAAATAAATAGCAGAGGCCCTGTCGGGTCAGCTTTGTTCTCATTCGAAGACGTCGAGCAAATTGCAGCCCAATAGCAAACTATGTCATCAAATTCAAGTTTCACAGCCAAATATGAGTACAACTAAACAACAATGTCATCATGTTTTAGTTGTCATACAATCACCAAACACAAATCAGCATACATAACAAGTGATGTTCTCACAACAAAATACTAAACAACATGTTCATCAGGTTTCAGTTGTCATAGCAAACACAATTTCACATAGTAGATAAAAAAACGTCTTCTGACAGGCAAATACGACAAAAGCAATGTAATCATCATCCGCAACAGCAGCATCAACATCTTCGCCATGTGTATCAGTCAGAATCGTAATTCCCCACAGTGTCATCTTCTTCTTCGTCCTCAACGTCCTCGAATGTTGGATTCTTCTTGATCAACTCTTGTATGTCGACAACACAACAGGCAATCTTTTCGCCGGCGTCATTGACGTGATGGTTCTCAAAGATATTAGGAACATCTGTGTTATCTTGTACATCAGGAGCAGTGTAAGCATCATCTTGTTGTGCAACTTCATTAAAAGAATTCCTCTGCTCAAACCTTTGCAATACTCTCCAGTCATCGCTACGTGCAAATGTGTCTTCCAAGAAAAATATCTGTGTTGCTTGATTTGCCAAAATAAAAGGCTCGTTGGTCTGGTACGCCGCCTTGACATTGATGGATTTGAAATAATCATCAGCTCTGGGTTTTGCGATCCTGGAAAACAGGTTATACCAACGACAGCACAACAGAACCACACACCGGTGATCCTCGAAACTAGAGATATACTACAACTGAACAATGTCTGTTATGTTAGCATACATTTCAGTTGTCTCTTTGTCAGACGTATCCGTGCTCATGATGGCACTGTTTTGTGTCTTTCTGCCTTCATCTCGTGCAAGGGTGTTGTAGCGCACATCTCCAACAATGCAAGATTCATAATGTCTTACCTGAGTATCAGGACCCATTGCTAGTGAGTAAAGGGCATCATCAACTGCCTGCCCATCCTCCCGCATCTTCTTAAGCTATGGTTAGAAAATAGACAAGCTGATCATCTTATGTACTCAATATATTAAAAAAACTGATAGTGCACTTCAAAAGCTTACATGGTTCTTGAACCATTTCACATATCCTGCCATAACCAATTTGTCAATGTTTCTTGGATTTTGCGGCAGTAACTCCTCTTTGTAGATGCTGCACAACATAGTGATGGCGTCAAACATCTAAATATGTAAGAATGTGCTACAAGTTTAGTAGATTACAATGTATAAGCTGCAGTACTGCATTTACTTGATATAAGGTAGTATCTCAGGACAGTTATTCAACACATACCAAACCATTTTGTCCAAATCTTCAGGTTTGTCCTCTTGTCGACTCTTCCCTGTAACTCGAACAGAATAATCGAAAACATTGAGCCTGGGATTGTCTTCACCCACCTCTTTGCTAAGCTGATCAGATGTTTCAATGTATTTTGAGCAGAATGTCAACGCTTCTGTAGCAATGTAAGCCTCTGCAATGGAACCCTCGGGTCTAGCTTTGTTCCTAACATAGCCCTTGAAAGTGCCTAGCCGCCTTTCAATAGGGTACATCCAGCCATACTGTACTGGACCTCTAAGTAGTGCCTCATCACGTAATTGAACAGCCAAATGCACCATCACATCAAAGAAGGCTGGAGGATATATCTTCTCAAGGTCGCATAGGATAGTTGGTATCTTGTATATAAGACGCTCCAAAGCATCTATCCTGATATTCCTACTGCAGAGTTCCCTGAAGAATTGTCCCAACTCTACAACTGCTCTGTATAAGTCAGGGCGGCCCAATCCTCTAAGGATAACAGGTAAAACCCTTTGAAGTAGGACGTGGCAGTCATGAGTTTTCAACCCTTGTACCATGTTTCCATCTGCACTGACTCTCCTTTCAGGGTTGGAAGAAAATCCATGTGGGAATCTCACACGTGACAGGACCTTGCAGAATTCTTTTCTTCTTACCTTGTCCAAGACGTACACAACTGGTGCCATCTCCCGTGGTTTACCTTCATCTTGCACCTGCAAATCCTTTCTGATACCTAGGTGTGTCAAATCAATCCTAGATTTTAAGGTATCTTTCGTCTTGCCTTCAATATTAAGAAGTGTGTCGATAATGCCGTCACATATATTTTTCTCGATGTGCATCACATCAAGATTATGCCATAGATCCAAATCTTTCCAATACTCCAAGTCCCACAAAGTGGACCTGTGGGTAAACAATAATCTCTCTTCTACCCTACAACGCTTCCTTTTCCTGCTACCATTACCAGGATGGTTTCCTGGTGTAATATGCCCGACCTTCTCTAATTCCACTCGCTACTCATCGGCGGTGAGCCTCTTTGGCGCATCACGGTTTTCATGCTTTGCATTGAACACATGTCTTCGGTATTTTCTAGGATGCGGCTTGTCCTTGGCAAGGAAACGGCGGTGTCCAATGTAAAAGATCTTGCTAGGTATTGCGTATGACAGCGGATTCCTATCACAGCGAGCACAATTTTTGTAACCATGTGTTGTTCGCCCTGACATAGTGCCCAAAGCCGGATAATCATGGATGCACCAAATTATAACAACACGCATAAAGAAATCACCTGGTGGGCTGCTATATAGGTCTCGAGTGAGAACACCCTTCCATAGCTGTTGAAGTTCCTCCACAAGAGGCTCCATGAACAAATCAAAATCCTTTCCAGGACTTTTTGGACCTGGGATGAGCAAGGCCATCATGTAGTTTGATTCTTTGGTGTAGACATTTGGAGGCATGTTGTAAGGGATAACAAGCACTGGCCACATGCTATATGTGGCGCTCTGGTGGCCAAATGGGTTAAATCCATCTGAAGCTAAGCCAAGTCTAATGTTTCTCGGGTCAGCAACAAACTCTTTGTGTTTATCATTGAAGCTTTTCCACTCACTACCATGAGATGGATGGCTCATTACATTCTGATCTCTGTACTCCTGGTTCCTAGAATGCCACAATACATCCTGTCTTGTTTCGGCATCATGAAACAATCTCTACAATCTTGGTGTAATTGGAAAATGTCTCAGAACATTATGAGGAATCCTCTTCACAACATCGCCATCTTTCCGTCTTGATGATTTGCATTTCGGGCATTCACTTAAGTTGGCATAATCCTTCCGGAACATAACACAATTATTCTTACAAACATGGATCATATCATATCCAATTCCAACTTCACGAAGGAAATTCTTCATTTTACTGTAGGTGTGTGGCAGCTCAGACGCATCTGGGAAAGATTTGCGTAAAGAAGTAAACATCGCATCGAATGATTTGTTGGTCATCCGCTCAGATGTCTTCACCTGAAGAAAGGTGACCATAGCTGAGAATATTGACAGCTTATTTCCTGGGGTGACAACAACGTTGCATTGTTCCAACATGCGGGCCCACCGTTTTTCTTCTGCAGGTGAAAGTTCACGGAATGCACGAGCATTTTGTAGCATTGTTTCAATATTGGTCAAACTCACTGGCTCCGCCACCACATCCTCCTCCTCCTCTTCCACCTAAGCATCAGGCAGATCAAGATGGTGATCTGCTGCTTCCACGTAGTCAATAACATTGACGTTCACAGCTTCACCATGATGAACCCACCTAGTATATGTGACCGACATCCCATACAAGTGTAGATGATTTTGCACAGTTGACTGGGGTCTTGTAACTGAATTCATACACCTGCTACACGGGCAGAGCACATCTGATTTCGGACCACCGTACTCAGCTCTGATAAAGTTCATGAAGTTTTCAACCCCCTCGACATATGCAGTGGAGAATCTTCAAGCAGAAGTTATCCAAGTCATGTCCATCTGTTAGACATACAAATTAGTTCTTCTACTAGATATTACAGGAAAAACATATATGCTTTTTTATGAAGTCCAGAAAAAAATACCTAGGTCAATGTCTAAAGCTATGTAAAGATATTTGGACGAGCGGATCTAAGTAACGAAATATATGTAAATCTAATTCAGCAAACAGATTTGAGTGCCAAATTATGGCAGGCTGTTTCAGCAGACAATGAGGCCGAGCACACAGCCATCGAACTATCGGAGGCCATCGCAGCAACAAAGATCGAGTATAAAACGGTGTAGAGCTATTTCACCTAACAGATTGTCTACTAGACCATGGCAATCTACGTCACAATAAATATATGGCAGGATATTTTAGCAACTAATCGGCCTTGGCATGCCATCTCAGCTAAGCAGATTGAGTGCAGAACAGGGCAAGGAAGCTTCTTAGGCAGAGCATATTGACAGTAAACTACTTTGGCAAAAAGTGAGATTAACAGCGTCTATCAGCTAACATTCAGCGCTACACCGGCATGAACGGGGCCTCAGTCTAGAATGTGCGTATCGTGGGAGAAGCTGACTGCCATGCGTCTCCACACGAACGTCACCAGAGGTGGCGGCGCGGCTAGAGGATGGCAGTCTACGAGAGCGTACTGTGGGAGCGAGAGGATCGCCGAACCGTGGTGCCGGCGTATCAGTGCGGCGGGGAGGGCGGCTTTGGTGGAGCGAATGGAGTTGAGGGGGACAGGGGGAGGGGGTTTGGGGAATATTATTGGCTAGTTGGCCGAAGGGCGGTTGAATCAGATTTGGGGGGAATTTTTGGGTGTGTGGGGGGGTGGGATGATTTTCGCGCGGTGGGCGGGGGGAGTTTGGCGCATGGTCGGTTTCTCCAAGTGCAGTCCCATGTGTCAGTGAAGAGGCAAGCCGAAGCGCGTTCCGTTTGCGTGAGCCGTGTGCAGGACCAAACGTGTGTGGGGTGCAATGCGACCGTGACAGGAGTGCTGTTAGTGTACCGCCTTTTTCCTTTTAAACTAGGTGCTTCGCCCCCTCAAAAAAAAATTTGTTGCTTCGCGCGATCCATCGATACTACTACTAGTAATCAAGTAATCCCGACTAAAACGGCACGGCCGGGTCGTTCTCGTTAACCCTTTCGTAGGTTCACGTAGATGTAGAAAGATGTGAAATGCGTGAATGTGTAGTGGACATACTATTGGAGTGCCTAAGATAATTTGTGTATGTATAGACCCTATGTGTTTATTTTACTTCGCATGTTAGATTTGTCTCTATTCAATAAAAAGAAGAGTTGGTGATGACGGTGTGCCTGTCGTCCTGCAATATAGGTCGTCCGATCTATATCTAACGGATAGGAAGGAAACTATGAAAAATTACCCGCACTCCTCTCCACATTTGCAGATAAGGCTTTCCCTCGTTCATCCTTTTCTCCCACAAGATCTTGAACTTCCGTGCAACGCACGGGCATCTTGCTAGTACTCCTACAATATGTATATTATTGTGAAAGTTCATATACACCGGCCGAGATTAATGCAAACACGGCAGATTTTCATTACATTTTGAACTTTTATAGGACAAAAAAAATAAAATAAACCCGAGCCTAAACCTATTCTACGGCGGCGACCGACGTCCTCCATCTGCGATCTCTATGTACGGGGGCGGGGTTCATGACCAGTGAAGTGAAGGTGCGGTCTCCGGCGAGGAAGAGTAGAACACGTGATACGGACTGGCCAGTTGGCACACCATGCCCTGCCGCCTCCCATGCCCTACTCATCCTCAGAGGAGTCCCCGACCTCGGCTGTGCCGGACGTTGGACGACGGCAAGTAGGACGCATGGCTTATGGTGCTCCCGTCGTCGGCCGCCAGCGTGGCCACCGCTTGTGCGGTCGCGTCCGCGTCCGGCTACGCCGCTATTGCGTCGCGAGAGGCGACTTGAGCGAGGGCGGCGACCTCGAGCTTCATCCCCTAAGACAAGCTCTCCCACAGAGTGTTCGCGCTTGCGATCATAGCGGATGTGGTGCCAAGTAGGAGGACGATGCGCTATGTTGTGGAGGTTAGCTGGGTGTTGCCGCTTTAAGTAGCGCATTCTGGCGAGCCCAAGCGTCCTGGTGCGTCATTAAGTCACCGGAGTTGGTTCCTCGGGCACCGAGCCTCTTAACGACGGCATACGGACGGACGACATGAATGCGGGCAGCTGGCGTCGGCTGGGAATGCACCGTTCGACGGCGCGAGGGACGAGGGTTTTTGGTGTGCCAGGGTAGTCAGCTGCGGTCGTGGCAACGTTGGAGATGCCCTTTGCTCACATGCGATCGACGCATGTCATCGAAAAAGCAAGACGACCCGGCATGGTCTCAGGTCCAGAGGATGCAGTTGGCCGAGCTACACCACTCTGCGGACGCGTCGCGGCGCCCCGTGCATCCTCGACGAGCCGGGTGTTGGGGTGTGCTTGGATTGTGGCCAAAGTGCACCTTACCAAAATTTTGGTCATGACCCAAAGATTGGTCTTTGTTTGGATGGTTGCCATTTTTTTGGCATTCCAATGAACTCTAGCCAACTCTAGTTCATTTTTCTTGCCAATGTCGGCCAAATCATGGGCAACTAATACCTCAACCAAAATTTTGGTCATGACCCAAAGATTGGTCTTTTTTTGGATGGTTGCCATTTCTTTGGCATGCCAATGAACTCTAGCCAACTCTAGTTCATTTTTCTTGCCAATGTCGGCCAAATCATGGGCAAACCAATACCTCATCCAAAATTTTGGCTACCCAATGCTTTGATGGGGCAACCTTGGGCACAAACCAAACATACCGTTGGTCGTGCCACAACACTAACGCCGCCCTCGGCACACTGAAACCGACTGTGTCTAGCGATGATATGAGCGTGTCGCTCACCGCAGTCGCCGTGTCTAGGGGCGGTGCTGGAGCTTCGCCCCGTTGTTGGCCCCAACGACCCACATGAATGGTTGTCGATGGCGAGGAGGTCGTGTGCCAGCTCCTCCATTGGACTAGTCTGCGCCACGTTGTCCCGACGGGTGTGCCCCACATGTCAGTTTCCCTGTTTTCCCGGTCATATTCGAGCGTCAGTGCTCCGCGTTGCGCATTAGGCCTTTCACTATGTAGGCCAAGCGAGACAACTTATTGTTTATTTGAGCCGTTCGAGTATAATCATGTGACGTTTGCTTATTTCTCATTCCTCTCCACTACTAGAAAAAGGGCTATAGATGGGATTGACACTAATGGCGCACCAGACAAGAGGTGCGCCATTAGTATATACTAATGGCGCACCACCTTTTGATACGCCATTAGTGTTGAAACTACTAATGGCGCACCTAGTCAAGGGTGCGCCATTAGTATCAATTTTTTTTGAACTAGCGCGCCTGTCCAAACATACTAATGGCTCATCCGGGCACAGTGCGCCATTACTAGTTGAACTAGTAATGGCGCACTTGTCCCACAGTGCGCCACTAATGTTTTTTTTAATTATATATTTTATTCCTTTTGTTGCAAAACTACTAATGGCGCACTGTGAAGCAGTGCGCCATTAGTATGATATTTTTTCTTTCTTTTTTTTCAAAATTACTAATGGCACATGAGATGTAGATGCGCCATTAGTAACCTGGATTACTAATGGCGCATTTGTTGTTGGTGCGCCATTAGTAAGTGGGCAGCAACAAGATATTTTGGGCAGCCTCTCCTACCCACACTCACTTTCTCCCCCACTTCATTCTCTCCACCTCCTCCTTGTCTCGGGTGCCTCCTCTTTTCACCTCATTTCCACCATAGATTCATTCAAATTAAGTGGTTAAATTACCTTGTTTTGATAGGTAAGTAAGGGGGAAGCTATATTTATGTCGTTCTCGCTACAACAATGTGCACATGCACTTTTTATGGCCTAGCTAGATCTATGTATGTTCGCGGTGTTGCATATGTTTGTGGTGTTGCATATGTGTTTGTGGTTGGAGGTGTACCGGTATTTGAAATGCGATAGTTGCCAATATTTTGCCGGAATGTTGATTAATTTCCGTTTTGGCGATAATTTTCGCATTAAGCATTCTTTTTGGTCCTATTTTTACGGAAAGTCATGCCAAATTTTTTCTTGGTTCTAAAATATTGTTTTGCTCTACCCCGCAGGCAACCATGGTCCGCACGATGACCGAAGGCATCGTGAATAGGTTTTTGAGGTTCGCGAAGGCCGAGATGCTTCAAAAGAACGAGACGGAGATAAGATGTCCGTGTCGAAGATGCAAGCTGGAGAGCCTTATTGCGGACCCGGATTCCGGGCAGGTGCGGGACCACCTGCTCTTGCGTGGTTTCATGGATGGCTATCGGTGGCAAGGTGATGAAGATGACTACGAAGTCGTCCATGGGGTCCGGGCAAGAAATAAGGAAGGGCAGCAAGACAACCACCGCGGCTCAGGCAGGCGAGAAGACGAAGAATCCCCAGGAGATGATCACGACGGTGATGCTGTACACAGTCATCATGTAGAAGATGCAGGACATGATGATGAGGAAGATGCCGGAGCAGACGACGGGCATGATCATGAAGATAATGATGCCGGGGGAGCAGACGACGGTGGACCATCGATGGGCTGGGTGCAGGACCCTTATATTCAAGAGCTGCTTCTCAAGCAGACGGATAATGCAAGAGCTGCCGCCCGAGAGAAAGCCAAGGTGGATCAACTTGAGTTAGACGCGGTTACTCCATTGTATGAAGGATGCAGGCCCAAGGATGCCCGCCTGAAAGTAACGCTCATGGCTCTGGAGATGAAGGTAAAACACAAAATGACCGACGCATGCTTCGACGAGAACATGTCATTCTGGCACGAACGTCTTCCAAAGGGGAACAAGTGCCCGACCAGTTTGGAGGAGGCGAAGAAAATCGTGTGTCCTCTGGATTTACCGCACGTGAAATACCATGTCTGCATGAACAATTGCATCATTTATCGGGACGAGCGCGCGGAGTCTACCATATGTCCGGTGTGCGGCATCACTCGATACAAGAAGAGGAAGAAATCTCCTCGAAAAGTGGTGTGGTACTTTCCGATCACTCCTCGTCTGCAGCGGTATTTCGCGAATCCTAAGGTAGCAAAGCTCCTGCGTTGGCACGCGGATAGGGAGGAGAAGAAGCGAGAAGATGACGCAAATAATCCGGAGATAGATAAAAAAGACAAGATGCTGAGTCACCCTAAGGATGCGAGCCAGCGGCAAGCGTTGAATTTTGAATACCCAGAATTTGGGAAGGATCCAAGGAACATCGTGCTAGGCGCGAGCACCGATGGAGTCAATCCGTTTGGCAGCCAGAGAAGCACACATAGCACCTGGCCTGTGTTTGTGTGGATATACAACCTTCCCCCCTGGTTGTGCATGAAGAGGAAGTACATTCACATGAGTATGCTAATTGAAGGGCCGAAACAACCAGGGAACGACATCAATCTGTATCTGGGGCTGCTGAAGGAGGAGCTAGACACGCTGTGGAAAACGCCAGCCAATACGTGGGATGCCGCAGAGAAAGAATATTTCCCTATGAGAGCCGCACTGCTCACGACGGTGCACGACTATCTCGGTTACGGATATCTCGCGGGGCAGGTAGTCCACGGATTTTCTGGATGCGTACGGTGCATGGATGACACAACGTATCGCCAGCTAGATAGAGATCCAAGGGTCTTCGAAAACCGTGTTCATGGGACATCGAAGGTGGCTTCGCGACGATGACCCATGGAGGAAACACAAGGATCTGTTCGATGGTGAAACCGAACCCCGAAAACGCCCATGTACGAGGAGCGGCAAGGAAATAGACAAGTTGTTGAAAAATTGGAAAGACTGCCACTGCCGGGAAAGAAGCAAAAGGCGCCAGAGCCGGGAAAGAAGCGAAAGGCGCCAGAGCCGCTGCTGAAGGTATGGAAAACGAGGTCTGTTTTCTGGGACTTGCCGTACTGGAAGATCCACCGTGTGCCTCACAGCCTTGATGTCATGCATATCACGAAGAACGTGTGCGAGAGTCTGCTTGGTACCCTGCTCAACATGCCAGAGAGGACCAAAGATGGGCCGAAAGCAAGGGCAGACTTGAAATCAATGGGCATCAGGCAGGAGCTTCACGCTATATATGATTATTATTATGATGATGATGATGATGATGATGATGATGATGATGATGATGATGATGATGATGATGATGATGATGATGATGAGGCGAAGCAGGACACAGAAAGTCGTCGCAAAGGCAAAAAGTCCAAGAAGACCGGAAATGACTACCCTCCCGCGTGCTTCACTCTAAGTTAGGAGGAGATCGAGCAGTTTTTCACCTGCCTCCTAGGAGTAAAACTTCCTTACGGTTACGCGGGGAAGATAAGCAGATACCTAGACCCAGCGAAGCAGAAGTTCAGCGGGATGAAGTCTCTCGACTGTCACGTGCTGATGACGCAGATACTTCCAGTTGCAATCCATGGGATCATGGACGCGCACGTCCGTGAAACGCTATTTGGCCTATGCAACTTCTTCGACGTCATCTCTCGGAAGTCGATTGGCGTGAGGCAACTCAGAAGGCTACAGGAAGAGATCGTGGTGATACTATGTGAGCTTGAGATGTACTTCCCGCCCGCATTCTTTGACGTTATGGTGCATCAACTGGTCCATATAGTGGAGGATATCATCCAACTCGGGCCGACGTTCCTGCACAGCATGATGCCGTTCGAAAGGATGAATGGTGTCATCAAAGGATACATTCGCAACATGTCACGTCCAGAGGGAAGCATAGCCAGGGGCTTTCTGACTGAAGAGTGCAACTCGTACTGCACGAATTATCTAGGCATCGAGAACCCCGTTGGTCTGCCCGTCAACAGGCACCTCAGCAGGCTCGCTGGATGGGTTCACCGTGAGGGTCGCCGCGAAATGCATGTCGACTTCGAGGGTCGACTCGCCGACTTTGAAAGAGCAAACCTAGTCGCGCTACAACACATAGACGTGGTCGATCCTTGGGTGGTAGAGCACAAAACCTTTATTAAGAAGACGTACAATGACCGAGGCCAACAGAGGACGGACGGAGATATACTCAAAGAGCACAACTCATGTTTCACGCGTTGGTTCAAGCAGAAGCTTCTGTCGTACCCTTTACATGAGGATTCTTCCGCGGAAGAACAACTCATATTCGCCTTGTCACAGGGCGTCGAGCACAACCTGATGACCTATGAGGCGTACGATATCAACGGCTACACATTCTACACCGAGGCCAAGGACATGAAGAGCGATGGTTATCAGAACTCCGGGGTAACGATGGAATCCTACACCGGTAACGACAAGGACATATACTACGTAAGGATCGAGGAGATCTGGGAGCTGAGCTACGCTGGAGAGAAGGTCCCGATGTTCCGTGTCAGATGGGCCAAGAGCGTCCTAAAAGAAGACCGGTATTTCACCACCATGGTTATACCCGAAGCCAAATCCAAGACCGCGGGCGCAAACGTCACCGCGAAAAATGAGCCATGGGTACTGGCTTCCCAAGTGGACCAATGCTTCTTCATTACCGACCCGTCAAAGACCAGTCGTGTTGTCGTGAGGAGAGGCAAAAGGAAGATCATCGGAATGGATGGAGTAGCCAATGAGCAAGACTTCGACAAGTACGGCGACCCGAGGATCGAACATGACGACGATGATGAAGTAGCAGCATACACCACAAGAAGAAGCAGGACCACCCTACCTAAAGGACGTCCGTTCCACAGAAGAACTCCATTTGCGAAAAAGAAGGGCAAGAAGATTGTTAACAGATAGCTAGCTAAGATCGATTGTATTTAAATCGTAGCCTTCATTTCTCGATTGTATTTCATGGGCAGTTTTTAAACTATCATGAATATTTTTAAATTTCATGGACACTCGATATCGATCCCCCTCCATCTCGATCGCTATCCCACCTCGCCAGATCTGGTCCCCCTCGCCGCCGAGCACCCCCCGGTCCACCGGCCGCCGTCGCCGACCCCCCGCACCCTCGATTCCCCTACTCAACCGCCGCCGCCGACCCCCGCACCCCTCCCCTACTCAACCGCCACCACCGACCCCCCGCACCCCTCCCCTACTCAACCGCCGCCACCGACCCCCCGCACCCTCCCCCGCTCCACCGGCATTACTGTTTGATGATATTTTTAAAAAAATTATTACTGTCTTATAAAAAAATTACTGTTATGATTTAAACAAGTTTGAACATATTTAAACACAAATAAGTATCAAACAACATTTTAAATGCATAAAACAAATTGTGGAGCCTAGGAATCGAACCCAGGACCTCCTGGTGTGAGAACTGGTACCTGACCAGTCGAGCTAGTAAAGGTGAGTTGATGTGCATAAGGTCAGGTGGGCGATAACCTGTTGGCTCGAGCGTAAATAAAAAAATATACTAATGGCGCACCAGGTCGAGGTGCGCCATTAGCATGTATATACTTATGGCGCACCGAGGGGTGGTGCGCCATTAGTATTGTGCCCCCTACTTCGTATCGATCCCCTCTCTCTCCCTCGCCCGAGCCCTCGCCCTCGATCCCCTCTCTCTCCCTCGCCCGAGCCCCTCGCCCTCGATCCCCTTCCCCTCTCCTCTCCCGACGCCGCCGCCCCGCCGCCCTCAACGCCGACGCCACGCCCCGCCGCCCTCGACGCCGACGCCGCCGCCCCGCCGCCCTCGACGCCGATGCCGCCGCCCCGCCGCCCTCGCCTGCTTCTTCTCTCCCGCGACCCCACCATTGAAGGTCTCGCAAGGTCCTCTTCTCCTCCCCCTTCCCTTTTGTTCGATTCGATTGTGCTGATGATGCTGGTTCCTCTCGTGCGCAGGCTGCACGCACCTCGAACCGCGTGTGCCTAGTTCTTCCCGAGACGCTGCCTCGACCCTGCTACCCACGCCATCAGGGGAGCTCGTCAAGGTATCATCCCCCTCTCTCTCTCTGCTCTCTCCATCTCTGCTCTCATGAGTCGTTGGAGTGCTCGTGGTGCTGTTAGGTGATGATAGCTAGATGCTATTTTTTTACCGTTCTAAATGTCGGTCGTGTTGCCTTGACAGACTTATTTTTTCGTTATGTGGAACTGTGGTCGTCGTGTATGCTCATGTCGTGATGAGCATTTGGTGTAAGGTTTGACTGTGACTGCTTGGTGTGTTATTCAGTAGTGTTGCTTGGTCTGTTCTGGTGTAAGCTTGTGAGTGATGATTATTGTAAATTCTAGTAATATGCTATGGCCAATATATATAACAGATTCTTTCACTTGTGTCGGTACCAAGATCAAATGTGTGGGGAGTTTCTCTTTGTTGATATATTATTCCAAGAACAATTGTATCAAGCAAGAATATTGACTAAGGCATTGTTGCAGAGATTCTGAGAATTAGCAAACGATTTTGTGTACTGTCCTCTGTTCTTTCTTATTGGTGCGGTGATTGCTGAACAAGATCCCACCTGAACTTGCAGAAAAGAAGGACAAAAAGACTTAGTTGGTAACTGCTGAGGTCTAACCTGATTTGCACCAATATTAGTCAATCAGAAAATGATCCATCATAGCTTTTGAACAGACTAGGGACAGTTAGGGACAACATTATGTCTAGCTAGGAACTGCAAATTAACAATAATTACAAGTAGGAGGGCCTAGTGACCCCGGGCGATAACGGGAGGCAGGGATTAGTGGTCGGGCATGGAGGCGTTTCTTTCGCTAGCTCAGTTTTATAAAAAGAGGTCCAGAGCTCTTCTTTTAAAACAGAGAAAATACCAAGGTTTTGCAAATACTGCAGTATTAAAAGCATCATTTTTAGTGGCAGCCAAACACCCCATAGTAAATAAAACTATGGTAATATCAAATACTGTAGTATTCTCCAAATACTTAGAAAAAACGGAGCAATCAAACGGGGCCTAATTTCAGACAAGGACAGGAAGGAGTACTCTTTGTTTAAAATGATTGAGCATTTGTGCTCTGTGGGGAAAAGATAACAATATTCACAGCTTATTAAAGATTTTGACCACAATATTGATACAAGAAGTTACTTCTATTGATAGACTATGTAATCAAGAAAGGATCAATAGATATTTTTTGTTTTTAATAGGCTGAACATCCATAGTGGAAAACAGAGAATTGATTGCCAATATCATGGTAACTACTACTAAACTATGCAAGTTAAGTTTTAAAAACCAAGATAGTTTAGTAGTACAACAAGTAGATGCAGCAACAATGCCAACATTAAATAAACAAGCTGGTGCTATGATTGTTAGTGACGATCCCATAAAAACTATTACTAGGCTGGTCCAGAAATTAGTATATATATGACTAATAAACCTAACATATAGTGAGTCCAAAGTCCGAGCTCTCAATATTATAAAGAAACCAACATGTGTTAGACAATCTCATGAAGCACGTTGCAACTATCTATCTAACTTCTAGATTACTTGAAATAATTAAATTTTCAGTTGAGCAGTGCACACTGTAGTTCTGTTTGGATTAAATTCAGACAATAAAATCACACCACTCTGCTGCAAACATGTCTTGTCTGTAGAAAAGCATATCGGAAGATGTTCATGTATTGTTTGGACTAAAGAATCCTCAAGTCCTCCGGATATATGTTTGGATGCTAGATGGTTCATGCATATTTCTGTCAACTTCATGTAGAATTAGATGGATGTATATGTCTGTCTACTTCTTCTAGAACTAGTGTATTACCAAGATTCCAACACTATTTATGTTGTATCCAGATTGAAAATACCAAGTAGCATTTTGCATTCTCTTTCAGATTCAATGTGACTAGAATTCACTTGTTCTTATATGGGTGAAACTTCACTTGTTTTTAGGCTAGTGTATGGTGTTTGATTTATTCTGTCATCATTTGTAACTATGTCACAAATAAATTGTTCCTTCTTCTGTATTTGACAAGTAATGACTGTTGATAAGCTGAGGCATGTATTAAGCTGTTTCTTTGCTCTGAATTACTTGTGATGCCTCTGAATTACTTGTGATCACATTGAGAAAGACTTGTAAAGATGATGATCATCTTTTACAGAAAACAATTTGTGATGATTTTGCTAGTTTGCTGGGTTTTGTCTCTGACCAGTGTGTCGTGATGAATTTGCAGGTACCCCGAGAGGCCCTTGAGTTTGCCGGAATGTCGATTAAATTCCGTTCCGGCAAATTCGGGTACTCCATATGTCCTATTTTCATCAAAGGTCATGCTGAAATTTTCCGTGAATTTTAGCATGACTTTGCTAAAAATAGGACATATGGGGTACTTGTGACTAATGCATGGGCCGGGGTATCTTAGTAGTTAATTAAGTAGAATCAAGTGCCCCGGGGTACTTGTGACTAATGCGTGGCTTTTAGGGTGCCTCGGCGTCGAAAAACCCTCAATGATAAAAGCTTAGATTTTAGGACGCCTCGGTGTCGACAAACCCTAAATGATGAGACCATGATCTTGTTCCTTGACAATAAACAACTTTTTGACCAAACTTTGTTTCTATTTAGAGAGAAACATGGCCCACAACGATGAGGCCGGGGGTTCGGGCGGCAAGGCATTCTGAGAGCTGTCCCAGGAGATGGAGGAACAACCTCACTTGTATGAGGACACCGCCTTCCCCATCGATCCTGAGACCACTGATGGTGCCGCCGAGGATGACCCCACTGATGCCACCACTGATGGTGCCGCCGAGGATGCCACCACTGATGATGGCGGCGCACGCACAGATGGCAGCCAGAAGAGGCAACGGAAGGAACGGCGCCCGACCGTGCTCCGCACCCTCAAGGAGGAAGTTACTGAAGTGGACTCCGACGGGAATCCAACGGCGCCCGAACGAATAGTCAAGGGGTACTCGCTTCAGCTCGGGTGCATTCTCCAGAGCACCGTCTCGATCAACACCGAGAACCTGAGGCATCCTGACCGAGGGAATTTGCGCAACCTCCTCTTCACGAAGCTGCACGAACGATACAAGTTCCCTGCTGAATTTGAAAACACAAGCCTCAAAGGGAATAAAGTGAACAATGCTGCCCTCACGAAGATGAGCAAGGCCCTATCTACTTGGAAAAGCAATGTGAAGAGAATGATCGAGAAAGGTGAGAGTTATGAGAAGATCAAGGAGAAAAATCCTTTGATCACCGAAGATGACTACAACGACTTCAAGATCAATTGCTCGAGCACCGCACACTCCCAATCAAGTCAGTGGGGGAAAGAAATGCGGGAGCTGAACTTAGGGGAACACACACTCGGTCTCGGCGGTTATAGAGTGGCGGAGCCTATATGGGACAAGGAGGAGGCGGACCATGCCGAGCAAGGCCTACCGCCCCTCTTCGATAAATACGGTGACAAGTAGAACAGGAACTATGTCAGGGCCCGGTACAAGAAGGACCCGAAAACAAAGGAGCTTACCACGGATCCGAAGACCAGGGCGCTTGAGCTTGTTCTGGTAAGGAATACACCCCCGCGTAATTAGCTCCATATGGTTGCATTCTAATTAATGAAGCCAAATTTCTAAATGGTTCACATTCCTTCCACAGGCGACTGAAAGCAGTAGCGCGGGG
The DNA here is from genome assembly GCA_032464435.1 of Aegilops umbellulata. Lineage (NCBI taxonomy): Eukaryota > Viridiplantae > Streptophyta > Magnoliopsida > Poales > Poaceae > Aegilops > Aegilops umbellulata. Next base: position 348,430,970 of record CP136059.1, read on the forward strand.
TCGACTAAGAGCAACCCTTGGGACACCACTCTAAATAGGGCGTTGAATGTAATGAAGAACAAGGATAAGCTCAGTAAGCCGACGTCAGCTGGTCGTGTGGCCGGCAAAGGCTTGTCGACAAAATGGGGGTCATACTATAACACTGGTGGGCGAAAGGAGAAAAAGACCAGCTCGGAAAGCCAGGCGCGCGAGGTTCAAGAACTCAAGGCACAGGTGGCGCGGATTCCGGAGATTGTCCATGAGCAAGTGCAACAACAACTCGGAGCGACGATCACTGCCATTGTGCCTACCTTGATCTCGGGGTTGAGTGCGTGGATTGCGGGCGGCCAACAGGGGCCGCCCCCGATTCCTAGCTTCACGGCCAGCAACTCGCAGAACGCGATGCCGGGGCCATTGGTGTCTCCGGCGGAGGCGGCATTGGTATCACCGACGCCGGCACGGGAGCTTAATGCACCCGTGTGTACGCCGGCCGGCACCTCTGCAGCAAGCGGTCCCTCCGTCAACTGCACGCCCTCCGTTGGCGGTGCCTCGACATTAGCCGAGCTCGATGCCATCTTCACGGTAACTAATTAAGCCTCTCTCGGCCGAGGACTTCATCTCCTTGCCTTTGACTGGGCATCCCTGACGCCCTACATGTTTTCGCAGGGCGCCGCCGACGTTCCGTGCACTCTCCTGCACTTCGTGAACAACGAGTTGGTCGATGTCGCCAAGGGCAAAATCGTTCAACCGGGCAACGCCTTGTTCCACGGTACCCAGATGCCACCCAACTTGTTTAGGGTTCAACTGGTTCAGGTGCTGCCAGGCTGCGACGAGTTGCTACCTCCGATTCGACCCGTCGGGGCCGACGATGATGACGTGATGACCCTCAGCGCCTGCCTGATCGGCTGGCCCCTGCTTTGGCTGAAGAGCCAGATTCGTTTGGGGGCGGGGGACACCACCCCAAAGACAACACCGCCAGTCGTGCCAGCGCCAAGTCGGCCCCATGGCAAGACCGCCGCAACGGTGCCGGACATCCCTATGCCACTGGATCCAAACATGCATATGGCACAGGATCAGAACGACGATGACGACGATACATTCGGCAACGTCGATCAGTACTTTGCCGATCATGGGTACGGTGGCGACTTCATGGGGCCTCCTTCTCAAGAACCCAACCCAACAAAAGACGTGCGCGATCTAGCTGGTACCGCGGAGAAGCCAAGTTGTAACAGGCGTCGTCTGCCGTTCAGCTCTCAGGAGATGCCTCCAGTTGCCGACTTCACCGAGCCTCAGATAGGCGAGGTGCGAAATATTCTCAGCCCCAACACACTCAAGAAGGCGGTCTGTGAGCAGAACTCGGTCCCATTACAGGAGAAGAAGAAGGCACGCAAAAGAAAGACAAACAAGGGTGCGGGCCAGCCGGCACCGAGTACGATCCGTGCTCAGGACGGGACACCTTCACCTGAGGATTTAATGAGGAGGGTGCATGTGGCGGGTAGGCCGATGCTACCGAGAAATATGCTCGATGTTGCAGCCGGTTCTATGCGGAGTCTGCATGACAGTGTTCTTGCTTTGGAGAAGCGGCGTCTCAGACAGAAGGATGTGGCATACCCGGTTTTTGTGGCCAAGGTGCCAGAGGGCAAGGGCTTTGTGGATAACTCCATCGGGGGTATGATCGTCCTGCGGTTTGATGACATCCACGCTATGTTGAACCTTCATCCGCTGCACTACACCTTCATTCGGCTATTTTCGCTGAGTATGGAGATGCGGATCATTCGCGACAAGACCCCGGACATCGTGATAGTCGACCCCTTCTACATGCGTGCCAAGATCTTGGGCAGCGCTGGGGACCGGCAAGTCGCGAGTTCTTACCTCGAGGGCATCATTCTGGCAAACCTAGATAAGGATAACTTCCTCGTGCCTTACTTTCCCGAGTAAGTCCTCCCCTCAACCGTCCCGTAATATACGAATTCTTAGATTTCGATCGTTTTTCTTTTAACATTCCGTGTTTTCTGCAGTCACACACATTGCATGCTCATCCTCCTAAGCCCCAAATATTCCATGGCCACGTATTTCGACCCGGACCGTCAGTCGAACGTAGACTACACAAATGTCAAGAAGGTTCTTGATGATGTTCTCCCCGGCTACGCCCAATCTGGAGGCACCTTCAACAGGCCTATTCGTAAGTACGGCAAGCACGTGTTTTCCCACAATACGACGTTTTGCTGCGTCAAGCAGCCGCCTGGCGGTCAGAAGGGTGCCTACTACGCCATCCATCACATGCGGGCGATCGTACGGGACCATCATCAACTTCTGCTACCGAGTAAACTCAAAGATTGGGCCGCGAGCGTGTCGGCAATCCAGGACGCGGACATCAGACAAGAATTCTTTCGCATCCAGTCGGAGTTTGCGGAAATCATCCATCAAGATGTCCTTCGTACCTCGGGGCAGTTCTACCTCAGAAATCAACCGTCCAACAGTGAGATAGACGGAATGCTACAAATGCAGGATGACAACGCCCGTAATTTCATGACTCCCACGATAGACGGCGGCTTCATCCACGTTCCGGCCCCTTGAGTCGAGTCAAAAGCAGTGATGATGTGTCTAGTTCTGAAACATCGATTGGCTCATGTTGTAATTAAACTTTAATGAACTTGTAGTATGTTTCTTTGGTTTCGAGAGTCGTTCAACTTAGATGTAATCGATGCTATTAATGTCTTGCTTTTCTCTTCCGATCGTTCTGTTGCATACTTATATATTTCTTATGTATTGTCTGTGAATTGGTACTAACGTTTCGTTTGGCTAGTGCATAGCGATGCCGTCGTATGTCGTGTACAAGGGTAAGGTTCCCGGAGTCTACGACGACTGGGAGGAGTGTCGGAGACAGGTTCACCAATTCAGCGAAAACAGTTACAAAGGGTACACCACTAGGGCCGAGGCCGAATCTAGATACGCCCGCTATCTAGCGCGAGAGGGGAGGGAGCGTTGGAAGAACCGGATGAAGACGAGTTTCATCGTGATGATGCTCATCGTGATGACCGCAGCTCTCTTCTATGTGATGGTAGTTTAGATGATCGATATCGACTTGTAATGTGAAGACAAACTCGCTACTCGCGGTCTCGAGACTTGTAATATAATGTTCTATCTTTGTTCGGTCTTTTCAATTCGGAGACTAATATGATGAATTGTATTCAGAGACTAATATGATGAATTGTATTCAGAGACTAATCTCCTATTGTATTCGATGAATCTGTTGTTGATGTGTGCTGTCTATATTTTGTCCAATTATACATTTTGTAACCTGTGTAAAAAAACAGAAAATTAAAAAATTAAAAAAACCCTAATATTCATACTAATGGCGCATCACATAACAGTGCGCCATTAGTATTCCAGAGGATACTAATGGCGCATCCCTAAGCAGTGCGCCGTTAGTATGACGAGGTTACTAATGGCGCATCACGTTGTGGTGTGCCATTAGTATGCCAAAGCACCTGGCTATACATGGCCCCTGGGAGGCATACTAATGGCGCACCATGCCCTATACTAATGGCGCACCGGTGGTGCGCCATTAGTATACCAGATACTAATGGCGCACCAGTGGTGCGCCATTAGTAAATATTACTAATGGCGTGCTAGTAATGGCGCACCACTAATGCGCCATTAATGGCCAAATTAGGTGCGCCATTAGTAGTCCTTTTTCTAGTAGTGCTCCAACCCTCTTCTCCATCGATCATGTCGCCCTCCAATCGAGTCCATCCTCCTGCATGCCTCATTTGAACCTTCTGCCGAGTATCATTCGCATGTACCCACCCTAGTCCTCTTTCAATAGATCTCCGGACCCCGAGACGAAATTGAGAGGGAACGAGTGGGGGCACGTGATACGTAAGGCGGATTCAAAATTTTGAACTGGTGATCATAGCATCGGCAAATCATATATAAAGGGTATTCAATGTTTGTTTCGTTTTTGAACGTACAATATACTCCCTCCTATCCTTTCTAGTTTACATATAAGTTTTATGTGTAGTCAAAGTATCTCTACTTTGATCAAAAAGGTATCAACATTCAACAACGCCCAATCAATATTGTTAGATTTGTATGTACTCCTAGATTTGTACTCGAGATGGTTTCCAATTTTACTATTGACAAGATTAATAGTACATGAGATGTATAATGTGAAAATTATATCATTGGAAACTCTTTTCACATACGAATTTGACTGTATGCTTTGTTTAAGTTGCACGTCATATATTATTACTCTAACATTTGGTCAAAGTTAGCCTCGAAAAATGCATTAGACCATGTATGCTTTATGTAAGTTGCATGTCATATATTATTACTCTAACATTTGTGTAAGTTGCATGTCATATATTATTACTCTAACATTTGGTCAAAGTAGTATAGTGGAAGTGGATCCTCTGACGTAGGTATCCCTGCCTTACCATCCCTTATGGTCACTTACTGGCGGACCCCGTGCTTGATAGGCCCCGCATGTCAGTTACTCAATGGGTTCGACCACGTCAGGGGATCCTCATCCGTAGTATACTCCCTCTGTTCTTATTTACTCCGCATAAAACGGAGGGAGTGGTGGTATAATAAATGACGCGGGCGGGGGAGGGGGAGGGACGTTGGTTTGCTCTCAACTGCGGTCCCACAAGCGAGCGAAAATGCAAGACGAAGCGTGTTCCATTCGGTGAACGACGTGGAGGGTCCAGCGTGCCGGGCTGCAACGCGAACGCGACAAGAGCGATGTACAGTCAAAACCGATTGACCGGTCATCACCGGAACCACTATTCACCCCAGAACCTTCACTGCCCTAAAACCACACCAAATCTCCAACCCATTCCCCCACCTTTCAATCCCCTAGCCCGCATCAAGCGTCCCCTAGTTCGCCGGAAAGCCATGGTGCGCCGCAAGATCACTTACTACAAGATGCTGACGCCGGAGCGCCGTGCAGAAATCGCGGCGGCGGTCGGCGCCATAGACCTCCGTTCCCAAGCTCGCTTTGCGGCGGGCCAATCCCCGAGTTCTCTAGAGCCAAGCTCCGAGGAGGAGGAAGCCGATCCAATGTTCATGGCGAAGGTCGCGGCGCAGAAGGCCCCCGATGGGTATGAGACGATGGACGTCGACATCGTGCCGGCGTTCGAGTCCCCCATGGTGCAGGCGGACCAGCAGTTCAACATGGGGATACTAAAGGAGGACCGGGAGGCAGAGGCTCAACTCCACGCGGAGCGCGCGCATGCCGCTGCCATCAAGGCTCTCCAGCAGGCGGAACCGGATGTCGTGGATGTGAACCGGGCGGCGGAGGCTCAACTTGAGGCGGAGCTGCGCGGATGCCGCTGCCATCGACGCCCTCCTGCAGGCGGAACCGGACCTCCTGGACTTGAATCGGGCGGCAGAGGCTCGACTCGACGCAGAGCGAGCGGATGCCGCTCTTATCGTCGCCCTCATGCAGGCGGAACCGGACGTCCGGGACTTGAGCCGGGCGGCGGAGGCTCGACTCGACGCGGAGTACGCGGATGCCGCTGCCATCGAGGCCCTCCTGCAGGTTGAACCGGACGTCCTCGACTTGAACCGGGCTTTGCTCTCATCCATGCAGAGCGCCCGCACGCTCCGCTTGAACGAGTAGTTGGAGGCCGAGGACAACCACGGTGCGGAGACACACGTTGGCAGCGACGGCTAGTTCGCGCCGGCAGCCAAAGACGACGAGGCCTTCTCTTTCCGCGAGTTGTGATAGTTTTTCTTTATGTTGTTGTTTTTATGAATCTTTTTGCTGTGTAAAAACATATATTTGTTATGCAAGTCGCCTCACTTGGGTCAGTCTATCATTTCTGGCGGTTGGATGAATATCCTACGTCTCCTAACCCTTCTTTTCTTCTTCCTCACCTCTTCTTCTTCCCCTACAGACCACCGCACGGGCCTTACGGATACTCCCCAACATGCGGTTGGATAAACATACTCTATGAACGAAAATTACGTGTCAGCGATAGGATGGCTGAGTTTGGTTTGTTCACATGCGACAACACGTGTCAGTCAGGGTGCGTTCCCTTGGTTGGGTTTGCGGCGTGCAGGAGCGACTGTGTGAGGGTGCGGTGCGACCGCGGCGTGCAGGAGCGACCGTGTGAGGGTGCGGTGCGACCGCGACAGCCGTGCGCAAGTGTACCTCCTTCTCATTTTGAAAACGTTAGGCAAGCTTGGCAAAAATGTGTGGCGATGCTTGGCAATGCAAGGCCTAGACCCAAACAGGATAAGTACGTACGTACTAGGAGTACTAGTGTTAAAAAAGAAAGGCGGGGTTTTCCTTCACGGGATTTAATCGATACAAATCCTCGTTTCACGTGTCAATTAATGCGTATTTTTTCTCCAAAGACCAAAGAGCTAACCATCTCACTCCTCATCGCTTGATTAATGCAGCGGCATGCAAACCAACCTTCTCACTTCCGCATGCATGCAGGGGATATTAATGTCCTTGGTTGCTAACCCCATCAATTTTGCGTCGATTAGTGTTAGTAGCCCTTTGCAAATTGTAATTTTGATATATTGGCCTTGTGTACAAAAAAATGGAGGTAGTACCTATATTTGACTTCCTTCCCCATTGCGGTGACGTCGATGATATCTTTCTTTTTTTGGTGGTTTGGCGAAGTGCGTTTGACGGAGAACACCATTGAGGGAGACCACGGTAAGTCGTCCGCAAGTGCCGCCTGCAAGTCGAGACAACCGCCTTATTTGCATCCAGGAAGTCCTTTACTAGTACTACTAGGAGTACTAGTGCGGTGAGATGGTTTCTCGAAGAAGACGATGGAGAAGCGGAGTCAGCGAAGAGCGAAATGATGGTTGCTTCGTCCGTGCTTTTGTTATTTGACGCCTCACTGCTTTGTGATTTGTGATAGAAGGGACAAGGGAGTAGACTCTGTGCTCTATATTATACTACATGCGTCCAAGCATGGGAGAATGAGGAGAGACGTTGCATTTTTCTATTCCTTCAATCAATCAATCAGGGAGCTTCGGTTCCATCTTTTTGGCTTTGGCAACACCGTCCACAATGGTTCCCACGATGCCAAAAGCTATTTTCACATTTGGCTAGACATTGTGGATGCCCTTAACCGTACCACTTGGTTTTGCTCCTGTGTGCTATCTATACAAATCTTAATTATATTGATCTAAAAAATTATAGAATCAAGATTAGTAAAAAGGAGGTGATTTTGCCACGCGGATGGTGGGGGAGATTTCTTATTTGAGCAACTAGCAAAGTGGCCCGCTCAATGCGCGGGCTAGAATTTTGAAATTTTTAATAATTCAAAATTATTAGTTGATTGGTGCAATGTTGAATTGAAACCAAATGTGATGACATATATAAATAAAACTCATAGTTTTGTCTTATAGATTTGTATTTATCCATTAATCGTTGGCCTACTAATTACGCATGCCGTACCAACACAACTTATTATGATCAGGCATGATGTGCTAATTATATATTTTTTTATCATGTGCCTTGCATTTTTATCATGTTGCATTGTTTTATTTTATTCTTGAGATACATGTTTAATAGTTATCGTTGTTTCCATGTAGGCTCATGTAAATTTGGTAATAATGCGCAAGATTGATATATTACTTATCATTATAATGATTGTTTACTGTAAGTGATTAATTTAAATTCAGTATATGAAGTCACTGTGCATTTATATACTATATATACATCACTAATGGGGCCTATCCATGTCGGTTGCCCCTTTATTACGAAATGTTGAAATGTTATACTGGAGTACATCTTCATACAGTTGGATTAATTATTGGTCAATATTCATAATTAAAAAGCACAGACCATATATCTCCCTAGTGGAGGCGGATAATTGATTTTAACACTCCTAAACTTTATTTTATGCATTTCCATGATGTATTGTACCGCAAATTGATATTTAAATCTTGATATGTATTAGGCATTAATCACCTAGGTTTTTGTAGTCGACAATGGCTAGTCGAGTTGCTCCATGTCTAGTCATGTTGACCTATCCATATATATTCACAATAACGTTAATTGTTTACCTTCTTACTTGATAATATTTTATTAGTAGTTTACAGATTAATTACATTACCATGTCTTACATATTTGACCTAGATTATCACTATCCCCTTCCCTGAGTCATACATTAAGTGGTTGATGAGTGAAAAATATAAATAGGCATATTGTAAAGTCAGTAAGTAACAGAGGTAAACATATCATTAGTCCTTGTTTTTAAGCAATAATATGACAATAAAATTATTTCGAAAAAACTGAATAGAAAATTGTGCTATGCATACTAGATCCAATTTTTATTCTCGATAATTGTCCTTTTATTAAACTATACCCAATTGCCGTGTATATTTAGCAAGGATGTGTAACATGTATGCGGTATTCCGAACCTACACGCTCTATTTATAAATTCATGACAACATGTTGGTATGAAAAGTAACAGCGAAAAATACGAAAAATACTTATTGGGTTCTACATCAATGTCTCCCACATCATCTATTCATGAATGGAGGAGCTATAAATTATGTATATCGAATCACAATGGAAAGAAGTCAAATTATTTGCTTCTGTATATACATATGGCATTAGATGTCTGCAATATCTTATAGAGGGTCCATGCATGATACCCATGTATTCACCTGTAATCACTTTTTGAACCTTGGCCCAAAATATATGTCGGCCACGGATTAGCCTTTACAATAATGTAAAACAGAGGTGCTTGTAGTAGAAATTAACCTGGAGTCATAGTACAACATGTATCATACCATGCATATGGACATACCATGCATATGGAGTCCTAGCCCTGACTGTTTCATAATGAGGTTGGTTACGCTAACGTATGCCTGGACAGCATGCTGTCGATGGGGCTCGGGGCATTTGCAGTGTTGGATGGTAGTAGTGTGTGTAGAATTTAATGCAAGACACCCTGCCATAGGTACTCATAGAGCTTGGTCTGCTACCCTGCCTACTGAAGTATGCATGCTTTACTGATATATTATTTAGGATTCATGGATTAGATGGTACGTTTATGCCCATGCGACATAAAAAGCTTAAAATACTAATAGAAAGGTTATATGGAAGAAATGGAAGACACAGAGGTATCTTGTTTGGAATAGACTTTGTAGGTTTCTGTAGCAGTGAGCTTATGGACATGGCGGACAGTAGGCTGTGATAATTATTACAGATGGAGATATAGGTTCTGAAAGAATTTAATTGGTTAAAAACATGAGCTCTGCCAAAGTTCCTTGACGTTGTCCTATCTCCTATGTCACGGATATATCATCTTCCGTGTGGCTGTGTGCAGTACTTAGAAAGAAATGATTAATCAAAGAAAATAATAATCCATATTATAGAGATTGATCATATGCTCTAGTATATGTAGAAATAGATGTTGCCTGTTATGCACTTATGGGTGCCTAGTTTGGTCAGATGGGTGCACATGGCATAGTAGGAGTTCAACAAATCTCTATTTACCTGATGTTGAACCTGCATGAACGATTGGATCACATGAACATAACCTGTTGATGTTGAGTTGAGATGCATGATGCAGATGCGTGCAGATTCTTGTTGGTGAACAAACGGGGTCTCTCGCTTGTAAGAAGAGCTTGGTGGGAAAATCTCTAAATTCGTTTCTCATCCCAATCGGGCAAATAGCTCCCATGCGACGTCGTCGGTGTGAATTGTCTCTCATGCGACGCCGTTGGCTGTAATAGCAATCATGCGACATATGCGTTGGAAAAAATAGCTCCCATGCGACACTGCTCCCTAATCCAAAGACACATGTTTAAAACTCGAATCAGGTGAGCGGGACCCACAGCGTGGGACCCATTAACTTATCCAACTCAGCATTGGTCAGGTGAGCAGGACCCACAGCGTGGGACCCACTAACTTATCCAGGTCAGCATTGGTACAAGAGGACACCGAGCCATGGCCCGAGCCGTGCAGCACCCGAGCCCATCCTCCCCCCTCCCCCCCCTCCCCGACCGTTGTTCTTCTTCTTCTCCGGCGACGACGCGCAGCAACGCCGTTCCGGGCCGCGGCCTAGCAATGTCGAGCTCCGCTTCAGCCTCCCGCCGCTCATGGTCGCGCTATGGCGCAGTGCCCATGACAAGGTGCCCTGCATGCCCACGTATCGCACCCCTAAAGCGGCTAGTCACAACGACTGAGAAGAATGGCAACCTTGGGCGGGAATTCATGAAATGCGAGAGCAAACCAGAGCAGGGAAAGGTGAGATTTTACTTCTCAATATGCCAATTTTGGTTTTTGTCTCCCAATTTCATATTTGCCCAATTTTTCCCCATTTTTAATCGGATTTGGGATTTAGGGTTCATCTTTCCAATTTCAGAAATTGAAGCAATGCACCCATTTTGAGTGGCTAGATGAGTACATAGAGCGGATTCAACTGGAGGGTGCATCAGGGGAGCTCAATTTACCGTTGGAGGCGGAGAAGTTGGGCAAGTTTGGATCGGGCGCGTCTGGATCTGGGGCCCCTGGATCTGCCCATTCCATTGGGGCTACTGTGGGGAATGCAGTAGTGACGGCAGAGCTGAAGAAGCTGAACAAGCAGATGAAGAAACTCATCGAATTGCAGAAGCAGGGCAATTTGATGGGGCTGATGGCCGGACTTTTTTATGTTTGTGTAATTGCTCTCGCATTGGTTTATGTGATGATAATTAGTCGTAAGTGAATAGATTGGGCATCATTTGTAATTGTAATGATATGTATATTTGAATAAAAAGTGTTGCGCTGTACGAATTCAGCATGTCCTCTCCACTCTGTTTCGGCCCCGTATTTTTAGTTCTTCAGTTCGTCATCAGTTTCAGTTTCAGTGGTAGAGGGAGAAAAGGAAAAAAATGTTCGTCCACAGTTGCCCAAAAAGGCCAGACCCATATAGAAGTTAGGCAGGGCCGAATAGAACATATCTAGGCCCATTGATAAGAGAAGTGTAGCTAGTGCAAAAAAAGTGCACACGGTCATTGACATCGATATATCTTTTCGGCTTTAGGTTATTTAACAAATTTTAAGTTTCCTGCAGTCACCTTTTTTGAGATAACTCATCTGATAATTATTTGAGCTATTTTTATGCATAAGCTATCGTGTCCGATGGTAGGGTCCCGTGTTGTTGTTGGGGAGCGTTGCAGAAAATTAAAAAAATTTCCTACGGTTTCACCAAGATCCATCTATGAGTTCATCTAAGGAACGAGTCATGGGAGAGAGATTGCATCGACATACCACTTTGTAGATCGCGAGCGGAAGCGTTCAACGAACGGGGATGAGGTAGTCGTACACGACGTGATCCAAATCACCGGAGATCCTAGCACCGAACGGACGGCACCTCCGCGTTCAACACACGTACGGTCAGCGTAACGTCTCCTTCTTCTTGATCCAGCATGGCAAAGGAGAGGTTGAGGAAGATGGCTCCAGCAGCAGCACGACGGCGTGGTGATGGTGGAGCTGGAGTACTCCGGCAGGGCTTCGCCGAGATCTATGGAGGAGGAGGAGGTGTTGGAGAGGGAGAGGGAGGCGCCGGGGCAAGGGTGCGGCTGCTCCCCTCCCCTCCCACCTTTATATAGGCCCCCTGGGGGGGCGCCGGCCCTAGGAGATTGAATCTCCCAAGGGGGCGGCGGCCAAGGGGGGTGGAGTGCCCCCCAAGGCAAGTGGGCGCCCCCCCCCCCCCACCCTAGGGTTCCAACCCTAGGCGCAGGGGTTGGGCCTTGGGGGGCGCACCAGCCCACTAAGGGCTGGTCCCCCCTTCCACTTCAGCCCATGGGGCCCTCCGGGAAGGGTGGCCCCACCCGGTGGACCCCCGGGACCCATCTGGTGGTCCCGGTACAATACCGGTGACCCCTAGATCATTCCCGATGGCCGAAACTGCACTTCCTATATATAATTCTTCACCTCCGGACCAATCCTGAACTCCTCGTGACGTCCCGGATCTCATCCGGGACTCCGAACAACATTCGGGTTACTGCATATACATATCTTCACAAACCTAGCGTCACCGAACCTTAAGTGTGTAGACCCTACGGGTTCGGGAGACATGCATACATGACCGAGACGGCTCTCGGGCAATAACCAACAGCGGGATCTGGATACCCATGTTGGCTCCCACATGCTCCACGGTGATCTCATCGGATGAACCACGATGTCGAGGATTCAATTAATCCCGTATACGATTCCCTTTGTCAATCGGTATTTTACTTGCCCAAGATTCGATCATCGGTATCCCAATACCTCGTTCAATCTCGTTACCGGCAAGTCACTTTACTCGTACCGTAATGCATGATCCCGTGATCAAACACTTTGATCACATTGAGCTCATTATGATGATGCATTACCGAGAGGGCCCGGTGATACCTCTCCGTCAAGCGGAGTGACAAATCCCAGTCTCGATCCGTGTCAACCCAACAGATACTTTCGGAGATACCCGTAGTATACCTTTATAGTCACCCAGTTACGTTGTGACGTTTGCCACACCCAAAGCACTCCTACGGTGTCCGGGAGTTACACGATCTCATGGTCTAAGGAAAGGATACTTGACATTGGAAAACTCTAGCAAACGAACTATGCGATCTTATGCTATGTTTAGGATTGGGTCTCGTCCATCACATCATTCTCCTAATGATGTGATCTCGTTATCATTGACATCCAATGCCCATAGTCAGGAAACCATGACTATCTATTGATCAACGAGCTAGTCAACTAGAGGCTTACTAGGGACACGTTGTTGTCTGTTATTCACACATGTATTACGATTTCCGGATAACACAATTATAGCACGAATAAAGACAATTATCATGAATAAGGAAATATAATAATAATGCTTTTATTATTGCCTCTAGGGCATATTTCCAACAGTCTCCCACTTGCACTAGAGTCAATAATCTAGTTACATTGTGATGAATCGAACACCCATAGAGTTCTGGTGCTGATCATGTTTTTCCTTAGGGAGAGGTTTAGTCAACGGATCTGCGACATTCAGATCCGTGTGCACTTTACAAATTTCTATGTCTCCATCTTGAACATTTTCACTAATGGAGTTGAAGCGACGCTTGATGTGCCTGGTCTTCTTGTGAAACCTGGGCTCCTTGGCAAGTGCAATAGCTCCAGTGTTGTCACAGAAGAGTTTGATTGGCCCCGACGCATTGGGTATGACTCCGAGGTCGGTGATGAACTCCTTCACCCAAATTGCTTCATGTGCTGCCTCCGAGGCTGCCATGTACTCCGCTTCACATGTAGATCCCGCCACGACGCTTTGCTTGCAACTGCACCAACTTACTGCCCCACCATTCAAAATATACACGTATCCGGTTTGTGACTTAGAGTCATCCAGATCTATGTCGAAGCTAGCGTCGACGTAACCCTTTACGACGAGCTCTTCGTCACCTCCATAAACGAGAAACATTTCCTTAGTCCTTTTCAGGTACTTCAGGATATTCTTGACCACTGTCCAGTGTTCCTTGCCGGGATTACTTTGGTACCTTCCTACCAAACTTACGGCAAGGTTTACATCAGGTCTGGTACACAGCATGGCATACATAATAGAACCTATGGCTGAGGCATAGGGGATGACACTCATCTCTTCTATATCTTCTGCCGTGGTCGGACATTGAGCTGAGCTCAATTTCACACCTTGTAACACAGGTAAGAACCCCTTCTTAGATTGATCCATATTGAACTTCTTCAATATCTTATCAAGGTATGTGCTTTGTGAAAGACCTATGAGGCGTCTTGATCTATCTCTATAGATCTTGATGCCTAATATATAAGCAGCTTCTCCAAGGTCCTTCATTGAAAAACTCTTATTCAAGTAGGCCTTAATGCTGTCCAAGAGTTCTATATCATTTCCCATCAAAAGTATGTCATCTACATATAGTATGAGAAATGCTACAGAGCTCCCACTCACTTTCTTGTAAACGCAGGCTTCTCCATAAGTCTGCGTAAACCCAAACGCTTTGATCATCTCATCAAAGCGAATGTTCCAACTCCGAGATGCTTGCACCAGCCCATAAATCGAGCGTTGGAGCTTGCACACCTTGTCAGCATTCTTAGGATCAACAAAACCTTCCGGCTGCATCATATACAATTCTTCCTTAAGGAAACCATTAAGGAATGCCGTTTTGACGTCCATTTGCCATATTTCATAATCATAGAATGCGGCAATTGCTAACATGATTCGGACGGACTTCAGCTTCGCTACCGGTGAGAAAGTCTCATCGTAGTCAATTCCTTGAACTTGTCGATAACCCTTAGCGACAAGCCGAGCTTTATAGATGGTCACATTACCATCCGCGTCTGTCTTCTTCTTAAAGATCCATTTATTTTCTATGGCTCGCCGCTCAACGGGCAAGTCAGTCAAAGTCCATACTTCGTTTTCATACATGGATCCTATCTCGGATTACATGGCTTCCAGCCATTTCTCGGAATCCGGGCCCGCCATTGCTTCCTCATAGTTTGAAGGTTCACCGTTGTCTAACAACATGATTTCCAAGACAGGGTTGCCGTACCACTCTGGTGCTGAACGTGTCCTTGTGGACCTTCGAATTTCAGTAGGAGCTTGATTAGAAGTATCTTGATCATCATCATTAATTTCCTCTCTAGTCGGTGCAGGCACCTCAGGAACGTTTTCTTGAGTTTCGCCATTTTCCGGTTCAAGAGGTAACACTTCATCAAGTTCTACTTTCCTCCCACTTACTTCTTTCGAGAGAAACTCTTTCTCTAGAAAGGATCCATTCTTGGCAACAAAGATCTTGCCTTCGGATCTGAGGTAGAAGGTATACCCAATAGTTTCTTTAGGGTATCCTATGAAGACGCATTTTTCCGACTTGGGTTCGAGCTTTTCAGGTTGAAGTTTCTTGACATAAGCATCGCATCCCCAAACTTTTAGAAACGACAGCTTAGGTTTCTTCCCAAACCATAATTCATACGGTGTCGTCTCAACGGATTTCGACGGAGCCCTATTTAAAGTGAATGCGGCAGTCTCTAAAGCATAGCCCCAAAAAGATAGCGGTAAATCGGTAAGAGACATCATAGATCGTACCATATCTAATAGAGTGCGATTACGACGTTCGGACACACCATTACGCTGAGGTGTTCCAGGCGGCGTGAGTTGTGAAACTATTCCACATTTTCTTAAGTGTGTGCCAAATTCGTGACTCAAGTATTCTCCTCCACGATCTGATCGTAGAAACTTGATCTTTCTATCACGTTGATTTTCAACCTCACTCTGAAATTCCTTGAACTTTTCAAAGGTCTCAGACTTGTGTTTCATTAAGTAGATATACCCATATCTACTCAAGTCATCAGTGAGGGTGAGAACATAACGATAGCCACCGCGAGCCTCAACACTCATTGGACCGCACACATCGGTATGTATGATTTCCAATAAGTTGGTTGCTCGCTCCATTGTTCCTGAGAACGGAGTCTTGGTCATTTTACCCATGAGGCATGGTTCGCACGTGTCAAATGATTCATAATCAAGAGACTCTAAAAGTCCATCTGCATGGAGCTTCTTCATGCGATTGACACCTATGTGACCAAGGCCGCAGTGCCACAAATATGTGGGACTATTGTTATCAACTTTAACTCTTTTGGTATTCACACTATGAATATGTGTATCATCACGTACGAGATTCATTAAGAATAAGCCATTAACCATCGGAGCATGACCATAAAACATATCTCTCATATAAATAGAACAACCATTATTTTCGGATTTAAATGAGTAGCCATCTCGAATTAAACGAGATCCAGACACAATGTTCATGCTCAAACTTGGCACTAAATAACAATTATTGAGGTTTAAAACTAATCCCGTAGGGAAATGTAGAGGTAGTGTGCCGACAGCGATCACATCGACCTTGGAACCATTCCCGACGCGCATCGTCACCTCGTCCTTCGCCAGTCTCCGTTTATTCTGTAGCTCCTGCTTTGAGTTACAAATGTGAGCAACTGCACCGGTATCAAATACCCAAGAGCTACTACGAGTACTGGTAAGGTACACATCAATTACATGTATATCACATATACCTTTTGTTTTGCCGGCCTTCTTGTCCGCTAAGTATTTGGGGCAGTTCCGCTTCCAGTGACCACTTCCCTTGCAATAAAAGCACTCAGTCTCGGGCTTGGGTCCATTCTTTGGCTTCTTCCCGGCAACTTGCTTACCGGGCGCGGCAACTTCCTTGCCGTCCTTCTTGAAGTTCTTTTTACCCTTGCCCTTCTTGAACTTAGTGGTTTTATTCACCATCAACACTTGATGCTCCTTCTTGATTTCTACCTCTGCTGATTTCAGCATAGCATATACCTCAGGAATGGTCTTTACCATCCCCTGCATGTTGTAGTTCATCACAAAGCTCTTGTAGCTAGGTGGAAGCGACTGGAGGATTCTGTCAATGACCGCTTCATCCGGGAGATGAACTTCCAGTTGAGTCAAGCGATTGTGCAACCCAGACATCTTGAGTATGTGTTCACTGACAGAGCTATTTTCCTCCATCTTACAGCTAAAGAATTTGTCGGAGACTTCATATCTCTCGACCCGGGCATGAGCTTGGAAAACCATTTTCAGCTCTTCGAACATCTCATATGCTCCATGTCTCTCAAAACGCATTTGGAGCCTCGGCTCTAAGCTGTAAAGCATGCCGCACTGAACGAGGGAGTAATCATCGGAACGTGACTGCCAAGCGTTCATAACGTCTTGTTCTGCAGGGAGAACAGGTGCGTCACCCAGCGGTGCTCGTAGGACATAATCTTTCTTGGCAGCTATGAGGATGATCCTCAGGTTCCGGACCCAGTCCGTATAGTTGCTGCCATCGTCTTTCAGCTTGGTTTTCTCTAGGAACGCGTTGAAGTTGAGGACTACGTTGGCCATTTGATCTACAAGACATATTGTAAATATTTAGACTAAGTTCATGATAATAAAGTTCATCTAATCAAATTACTTAATGAACTCCCACTTAGATAGACATCTCTCTTCTAGTCATCTAAGTATTAACATGATCCGAGTCAACTAGGCCGTGTTCGATCATCACGTGAGACGGACTAGTCAACATCGGTGAACATCTTCATGTTGATCGTATCTTCTATACGACTCATGCTCGACCTTTCGGTCTTCTGTGTTCCGAGGCCATGTCTGTACATGCTAGGCTCGTCAAGTCAACCTAAGTGTTTGCATGTGTAAATCTGTCTTACACCCGTTGTATGTGAATGTTAGAATCTATCACACCCGATCATCACGTGGTGCTTCGAAACAACGAACTATCGCAACGGTGCACAGTTAGGGGGAACACTTCTTGAAATTATTATGAGGGATCATCTTATTTACTAATGTCGTTCTAAGTAAACAAGATGCAAAACATGATAAACATCACATGCAATCAAATAATAAACGTGACATGATATGGCCAATGTCACATAGCTCCTTTGATCTCCATCTTGGGGCTCCATGATCATCTTGTCACCGGCTTGACACCATGATCTCCATCATCATGATCTCCATCATCGTGTCTCCATGAAGTTGCTCGCCAACTATTACTTCTACTACTATGGCTAACGCGTTTAGCAATAAAGTAAAGTAATTTACATGGCGTTTCTCAATGACACGCAGGTCATACAAAAATAAAGACAACTACTATGGCTCCTGCCGGTTGTCATACACATCGACATGCAAGTCGTGATTCCTATTACAATAGCATGAACATCTCATACATCACATATAGATCATTCATCATTCATCACAACTTTGGCCATATCGTATCACAAAGCACTTTCTGCAAAAACAAGTTAGACGTCCTCTAATTGTTGTTGCAAGTTTTACGTGGCCGAATTAGGGTTCTAGCAAGAACGTTTTCTTACCTACGTGAAAGCCACAACGTGATTTGTCAACTTCTATTTACCCTTCATAAGGACCCTTTTCATCGAATCCGGTCCAACTAAAGTGGGAGAGACAGACACCCGCCAGCCACCTTATGCAACTAGTGCATGTTAGTCGGTGGAACCGGTCTCACGTAAGCGTACGTGTAAGGTTTGTCCGGGCCGCTTCATCCCACAATACCGCTGAAGCAAGATAAGACTAGTAGCGGCAAGAAAATTGACAACATCTACGCCCACAACAAATTGTGTTCTACTCGTGCAATAGAGAACTACGCATAAACCTGGCTCATGATGCCACTGTAGGGGAACGTTGCAGAAAATTAAAAAATTTTCCTACGGTTTCACCAAGATCCATATATGAGTTCATCTAAGCAACGAGTCATGGGAGAGAGATTGCATCTACATACCACTTTGTAGATCGCGAGCGGAAGCGTTCAACGAACGGGGATGAGGTAGTCGTACACGACGTGATCCAAATCACCGGAGATCCTAGCACCGAACGGACGGCACCTCCGCGTTCAACACACGTACGGTCAGCGTAACGTCTCCTTCTTCTTGATCCAGCAAGGCAAAGGAGAGGTTGAGGAAGATGGCTCCAGCAGCAGCACGACGGCGTGGTGATGGTGGAGCTGCAGTTCTCCGGCAGGGCTTCGCCGAGATCTATGGAGGAGGAGGAGGTGTTGGAGAGGGAGAGGGAGGCGCCAGGGCAAGGGTGCGGCTGCTCCCCTCCCCTCCCCCCTTTATATAGCCCCCCTGGGGGGGGCGCCGGCCCTGGGAGATTGAATCTCCCAAGGGGGCGGCGGCCAAGGGGGGTGGAGTGCCCCCCAAGGCAAGTGGGCGCCCCCCCCCCACCCTAGGGTTCCAACCCTAGGCGCAGGGGTTGGGCCTTGGGGGGCGCACCAGCCCACTAAGGGCTGGTCCCGCCTCCCACTTCAGCCCATGGGGCCCTCCGAGATGGGTGACCCCACCCGGTGGACCCCCGGGACCCATCTGGTGGTCCCGGTACAATACCGGTGACCCCCAGATCATTCCCGATGGCCGAAACTGCACTTCCTATATATAATTCTTCACCTCCGGACCAATCCGGAACTCCTCGTGACGTCCGGGATCTCATCCGGGACTCCGAACAACATTCGGATTACTGCGTATACATATCTTCACAACCGTAGCGTCACCGAACCTTAAGTGTGTAGACCCTACGGGTTCGGGAGACATGCAGACATGACCGAGATGGCTCTCGGGCAATAACCAACAGCGGGATCTGGATACCCATGTTGGCTCCCACATGATCCACGATGATCTCATCGGATGAACCACGATGTCGAGGATTCAATTAATCCCGTATACGATTCCCTTTGTCAATCGGTATTTTACTTGCCCGAGATTCGATCGTCGGTATCCCAATACCTCGTTCAATCTCGTTACCGGCAAGTCACTTTACTCGTACCGTAATGCATGATCCCGTGATCAAACACTTTGATCACATTGAGCTCATTATGATGATGCATTACCGAGAGGGCCCGGTGATACCTCTCCGTCAAGCGGAGTGACAAATCCCTGTCTCGATCCGTGTCAACCCAACAGATACTTTCGGAGATACCCGTAGTATACCTTTATAGTCACCCAGTTACGTTGTGACGTTTGGCACACCCAAAGCACTCCTACGGTGTCCGGGAGTTACACGATCTCATGGTCTAAGGAAAGGATACTTGACATTGGAAAAACTCTAGCAAACGAACTATGCGATCTTATGCTATGTTTAGGATTGGGTCTCGTCCATCACATCATTCTCCTAATGATGTGATCTCGTTATCATTGACATCCAATGCCCATAGTCAGGAAACCATGACTATCTATTGATTAACGAGCTAGTCAACTAGAGGCTTACTAGGGACACGTTGTTGTCTGTTATTCACACATGTATTACGATTTCCGGATAACACAATTATAGCACGAATAAAGACAATTATCATGAATAAGGAAATATAATAATAATGCTTTTATTATTGCCTCTAGGGCATATTTCCAACAGTTGTTTCGGCTAAAACAAAAGGTTGGTTCTAGTTAGCAGTCTAACTTGCAGTCTTTGTGAACCAAAAAAGTTGCAATTGTTTTGTTCTAGTTTATTTC
Organism: Aegilops umbellulata; assembly: GCA_032464435.1. Lineage (NCBI taxonomy): Eukaryota > Viridiplantae > Streptophyta > Magnoliopsida > Poales > Poaceae > Aegilops > Aegilops umbellulata. Next base: position 348,450,954 of record CP136059.1, read on the forward strand.
AACCAAGCACCATTTTTTAATAATTTTTTGACTTGTGCTATGGTGTTTTCAAAGTTTTTACTTGTGTGTTTCAACCGAAAAAGGTTGTGCCCCTCTCAAAAAAAGAAGACATCTAGTGTGCCCCTAGTAGCATCTCCTTACAACATAGAGGGGCATCCCCTTACAACATATAGTGCATAAAACATAAATGGAAGATAATTAACTAGACACGTGCTAACAACAACTTATATGATTGCATCATGTATTAGTGCATTTTTTAGTACACATGGCCACATAAATAAAATGCAATGGAGAAACTTTAGGACCGAAAAAACATATAGATAGATAGAGGGGCATCGGGTACCCTAGTAGCATAGATAGATAGAACATATAGAGGGGCATCCCCCCACTACATATAGTTCATAAAACATGAAAGGAAAATAATTAAAACTCTATATATAGAAGACACGGGCACACATGCCCGAACCAACACAAACACAAACTAGATAGATAGAAGACTCGCACTTGAACAACTCCTTGGCCCCTCCTCCTTGCCACTCCTTGGCCCCTCCTCCTTGGGCCCCTCACTCGTCGTTCTCCGGCATCTGGTAGGGGAGGGTGTGCATGTCGTTGGGTGAGGGAAGATGTGGTGGAAGTTGGTGAAGATGTTGTAGGTCGTGAAAGCGATAAACTTGCATCCACACCAGAACACCTCCCCGAGGAGGTGGTGAGCGTCGTAGGGGTTGGTGAAGGTGACGTAGAGGCCGATGACGAAGCCGTTGGCGTTGCCATCGTACTGCTCGTGGAGGTGGAACATGGGCGGAGTGCCCGGAGGGAGGTGGCGGTAGCCAACTTGGAGGAAGAAGCGATCCAACTCTCTAGGGCCCCTCCACCTAGAGATGGCCCACACCCTTAGGCTATTCTCGACGATGACTCCGGCCGGGTACAGCCTCTCCGGCGCGGTGCGAGGGCGACGGTAGCTAGGGCCGTTGAACTGCATGGTGGCTCGAGTGGTGGATTTGGCTCGAAAAGAAGAAGGGGAGGAGGCTTGAGAGATGAGTGTGAGAGGATGAGGAAATGGTGCCCTTTTATAGCCGCGTTGCAGCCGTGGTCAATGTGTACACGATGCCTTCTCGATCATTTTCTCTTCTCCGTTCGCACTGGCATAAGTAATTGCGGGCATTAATTCAAAAAACGGCGGGCAGAGCATCCAAAGAGGCATGGGCGGCACAGGCGAGGTGCATCGTTTCGTGCACTTGCATCGGCGGTGACGCCGCGTGGGAAACAGGCCCGTTCATCCGCGCGTGACACTGAAAAAGGAGCTGCACCATCGACGCGTCCGTCTCGTTCAAACATGCATTTGTTAAAATAGCTTAGATGTTGCGCCCCTGCCGTGCTTTACTGCCTCGATGCATGCATGCAAGCCCGCATGCAAATGGCTAGGCGTTCACGAGCACAAAATAGCTAGGCTGCGACGTTGCATGGCATGCATGGGACAGGGATGGCCCACATGTCATTGACCCTCTCGCATGCAGCCCATCCCCCCCTCTCGACGGCCGTGCGCACGCACGCCAGGCTCTGCCGGGCCCGATCCGCTCGTCCCAACGGTCACTTAGATACTCCCCCGCTCAACGTTATCTGTTTGTCAAAGAGGAAAAACGGTGGCCAATCAGATTGGAGAATCAGGGCTCCCACGGATCGCCCCCGCGGAATCCTTCTAGAAGGCCTATCCGACGGCCGCAGTTTGGCGTTAGGGTTAGATCTACGGTGGACGTTTGGCGCTAGGGTTACATGGGTTTTGGAGGCAGTCAACGGGGTTTTGAAAGGTTTGACCGAACATTCAAATGTGTATAACTAATTCAAAAAAAATCTAAAAAATGAAAAACCTGCGCATATAGCCTTTTTATGTTACATAGTTATGATATAAAATGGTAAACTTGATCTAATGATCTTTGCATGAAAAAACCTTCACAAATTGGACTATCTCGACTGAGGTTGCATAGAGTTCGAAGGAGTGAGAAGAGGGTTTGAGGTTTTGAAAATGCAAAAAAATCAAAAACATCACCTTAGCTTCATTTTAGAGTGACTAAGGAGGATCTGAAGTTATTTTTGCATTTAAAATTTTTAAACTTGTTTTATTGCTGACTTTGTATTAAAGAGTGTTTTTTCAAAAATAAATTAAATAATATGAATACTTATTCAAAAAAAGGTGAGACTTCGTATTGATCCTATATAGGTATAATATAAGCTAAGAAAATCTAATTTGGGTGATTTTGAGAAGGTCAAAAAAAACTTGCTTAGAAATGGGGCCGTTTTCCCTTACTTTGGAGCCTGTTTGGACAACATTTTCAGTGACTTTGAGTTGAACTTCACAAAAAGGGTTAGATTTATGAACTAAAGTGCATAGTAGTACATAAAACGATGCAACATCATAGCACATAAGTTCAAATTTTGGAGATAGGTTCAAATTTGAATGTCGGTTCAAATTTGAATTTTATTTCAAGTCAAACCAACATCATAGCACATAAGTTTTCACATGAAAGAACATAAGTTTTCACATCAAATGAGAACAAACTTAAGTTTTCACATCAAATTTGAATGATTTCAACTCTATTTCTTTTGTTTCTTTCTACCACTCGATTTCTTCTGCTTTTTTCCACCGTTTGGTTCCACGGCGCTCAGTTTGTTGATGCTGATGCTCTTGCTTTTTGGCCCCTTGCAAACTCCACTAGGCCCCCTCAACTTTTGCACCTGACCATGTCCCACTTCTTCAGTTTGCACTTCTGCAGATTGAGTAGATGGCACACATTGTTCAACTACTTCAGTTTGCAACTCAACACTTGACAGCACAACCTCCAAACATGGCAACACAGTTGTCAAAGCAGATTCGCATGGCAGCACAACAGTTGCTTCATCTGCAACAGTTTCAGATTGCCCTAGCGTCTGCAAAACAGATTCAGTATGCATCACATCGTCCAAAATAGAAACACTTAGCTCATGTTCAGCAGTAACAATTTCAGTTAACTCCATATCTTTGTCACCAAACATTATCTGCTTAGTGCTCTTCCTTCTATAGCCATTGAGTCTTGCTTTTTTCACTGGCCAGCATTGTTCAACAACAAGAGGTGGGGCTTTTTCTGCACGCTTCCTCCTAAAAAATAAAGCATTTGACTTGGTTAGATACTAGAACAGGTAGCAAAATCAAAAACTTGCAAAAACAGTAACATAAACATACTTTGGCCTCTGAGGAGTGTAGATGCACTTGGATGAACTAATTCTGTGCCCAAGTACCTCACACAACTTGCACCTATTTTTGTTAACTTTTTTAGCCATTTTTGGCTTATCATTCTTTTCCTTTTCCTTTTCCCCCTTCTTACTACAACCACCTTTCTCAAACCAAGCTTTGAATCTGCTCTGTTTAGGCCTCCCAGCCTTTCTTCTAGTGACAGGGGTACACAAGGTAAATTCTATTTCCATCTCAGGCCACTGAGATTGGTCAGTCAGTGCAGGAATTGGACTTGCATATGCAGCTTTGAATTTTTGTACTGAATAATACTCATGCAAATATGGGTGCATATTTAACCTGGGTTTAGATGCCAAAAAAAAGTATGCAATGCTCACATGGTTTTCCAATGTGTTGCCACTCTTGGCAAGTGCACTCATGCAACTCAGTATTTACCACATGCCTCTTGCCACTCTTTGTATCTCTAACTTCAGCACCCCACAAGGAAGATTTCTCAACAGACAGATGTGAAAGATTTCTACTCCTGTTGACCACCTGTTGTACCACTGCTGGAAGCTTGTCCCCTTCCAAAATATTAGCAATTTTTCCTCTCAACTCCCACAAACGCATGATCATGATCCTTATTTGGTCCACCATGTCATGCACAGGCAAGTCTTTCAAATCCTTTACTTTGTTGTTAAAACTTTCTGCCAAGTTGTTATTGATATGATCACATTTTATGGCGGTATTAAAACCTGATCTATACCACAATAGAGAATGGTGGGTGTTGAACCATGAAGCAAATTCATTATCACTACATGATGCCAATATCTTACCAAGGTGATAGGAATGTGTCTGTCTGGTGTACGATCTTGCTGCTGGCCACATGCGCCCAAATTCATCTCCTCTGAATTTTTTTATCAGATTCATCCACATATGTCCAAAGCACTCCCTCTGCTCAGCATGGGGGAAAACATTTTTTACTACATTTTCCAACCCTTTACATGCATGTGTGTGGATGGCCAAAGGAGAAACTGGCCCTATGCATCTTTTCAGTTGCATCATGAACCATATCCATGATGCCTCTTTCTCTGATTGAAACATTTCTATTGCAATTGGGAACATCCAGTTGTGTCCATCTAGAGCATTGCATGCAGCCAACTGACCATTCCACTTTCCAGTCAAAAAAGATGTGTCTATGCTCAAATATGGACGACAACCTGCTTTGAATCCATCTATGCAAGGCTTCAAACACATAAAAAACTTGCTGAATAAAACCTTGCCATCCTCTGTTACCTCTGTATCTATCTCCACCACACTCCCAGGTGACCTCTTCTCCACCTCTGCTTTAAAACTATACACCATCCTAAATGATTTCATGGCCCTTTGTTTTGCTTTCCACACTGTGGTATATTGCAGTTGGATGGGGTACAGCTTCTCCAAGTCAAATTTAAGCCTCTTTGAAGTAGTGTTTGGAGTCTTGGCTAAAATAGGAGTAATCTTCTCTGTAACCCAAAGCTGTGATGTCATCTTTGAAACTCTCTGTGAAGTGGTCATACATGTATGCTGGTGCGGTATTCGATTTACCCTTCCATCAGGTTGTTGTCTGGCAGACAAGTACCATTTGCAAGGATTGCCACCACCATCATAACCTTTGCACCGAGCATAAAATTTCTTTCGATCAGTCCAGATAGTCTTGGCATCAAACTCTTTTTTCACTGCATAGGTCCTGAAAGACATCCTAAACTCTTTCTTGCTTGGCCACAACTTTCCCACCTCAATAACTGGGTTATCTTTGTCATCCAAACAAACCAGCTCATTATCATCTGCATCATCCACATCATCTGCAGCCTGTCTCATCAGCTGTTCTTCATCCTCATTTGCATTTCTAGGGTCTGTGTTACCTTCAGCAGGCAAAGAACTGTCATCCTTATCCTTATCTTTGTCATCAACTTGAATGCCAAACATTTCGGCCATATCAATGTCAGATATTGGTGTAATGACCAAATCTGTTTTTTCATTCAACTCTACTACATTCCAGTCAACAACAATCTTCCTAGCACCATGGGTTCCCTCCTCTCCATCTGCATCAATCCCCGTATCTTCAGCTACTACAGTCGGTTCAATCAACAATGCCAACATCTTCTTTTGTGAAACCCACTCATCATCTTCCATTTGTGCAGCCATCTTTGATGGCACATAACCAACTATGGAATGAGTTTGCAGATCAATTAGCTCCGCATAAAATGTTACTTGTTTGCTTGCCCACCCTTCTTGCTGATCAATTTCAGCAACCATGGATTCTCCATCTTCAATTCTCACATATTCACCATTATAGTTATCGAAATGTTGCAGAGATACCTCTTGTTCTGGACCCCAAACAATACTCTCCCCAATTCTCTCCATCAAATTGCCCACGGCCTTCCCCTTCATGCTCTCCAATTCCTGGGGATCAACATCTGCAGATTCGACATCCAACCTCACAGTGGTATCTCTATCAATGTATTGGACACTGACATCACTGAGCTTGGCTTTACAGGGAAAAAATTCCACTATAATTGCGAATGTGGTGGCAGAACCTGAACCTCCCCTGTTTTGTCAATGGCAGGCAGCAGCGGCAGTCACTACCAAATCGAGTTCGATTCTAAATCGCCAAGAAAAGAGGGTGGCATTACCGATTTGAAGCATTGTCTCCTCGCTCCATCTCATCCAGCCCTCGCTCCATCTCTGTAACGCCCAGATAATCTTGCTACAGTAATCCCACGCTAATCATGCCACGTCACCTTGATTACTGTTGCTAAACTTCCGTTAGTTCAAACCGCGTCAAACTTAAATTTAAGTTAATGTTAACAATAAAAGTTTTCAAAAGTTGAAACAAAAATGTTCGGTGGGTGCCGAATATTACAAGGGTAATTATAGTGCAGCAAACACATTTTTATAAAATGTCTACATAATTTAAAATGATTTAAAACACAAAGGTAAATCAGTAAAAGAAAGAAATTATAAAAAGAAAAGAAAACCCCCCTGGGCTGCGGCCCAGCAGGCCGCAAGCCCCCCCCCCTCCTTGGGCCTCAGCCCACCAGGCCCAGCCGGACGGCCTCCCCCCACTCCTCCTTATCCACTCACCCCCTGAAACCCTAACCTACCACTCCCCCACTTCCCCCCGTCAGCCCCCACCTCCCGATCCAATCTGGATCGAGGAGGGGATCGAACCGCTCCGACCCCGCCGCCCTCGCTCACCGCGACGAACGCACGCGCGCGCCTCGGAGCCCGCCGACCCCGCCGCGACGACCGTGCCACCTCGCCGGACCTCCCTCACCGGACTGCCGCTGCCTCGTCATCTCCCTCGTCGGACCTCCCCGACCTCCGTCGAGCCCGTTACCATAGACCCCACGCTCCCGCGGTGAGGCTCCGTCCTCTCCTCTCTCCCGCTCCGGCCACCGCCTTGCCTGCGCCGCCGCCCGACTCGCGTACGCGCTCACGCCATGCGCTCGCCTCCCGCGCACGCGCTCGCACCGCACCTCGCGCCCGCACTTGCCCTACAGCCCCGCCACACCTCCCTGCTCCGTCGCTCGCCGCACTGGCTCCTCCATGCTACTGCTGCCCCGCTATGCGCACGCGCCCATGGCCGCGCGTGGCCGTCGCAGCTCCGTCCGGCGCTCGCGCCACTGCCCCGACTGCCGCCTACTGCTTCTGCTTCGCTCCGCTGCCCCCGTGATCGTCCTGGCCGCCCCTGTCCCGCAGTTTCGCTGCGCCGCCACCGTCGCCTCCCGTGCTGCCTCCGCCACCTACCTGTGCCATTGCCGCTCGCGTCGCCCCGATGCTTCTGCGCGCCCCCAGCTCCGCATCCTCAGCCCCGATGCGCGGCCCCGCCGCCCAGGTCCGGCGCCCGTCCGCCACCGCTCCCCGTGCCTTGCTTTTCCCTATGGGCCGCCGCCCAGCTTGCCCCGCCGTGGCCTCCGCCGGCCGCCCCGCTGGATCCAGCGGCACCGCGCGGGTCCGCTCATTCGGGCTCGCGCCCGAGCGCCCGCAACCACTACGCCCAGCGCTCGTTAAGGCCCTAGGCCACTTACACGCGGGCCCCAGCGCCCAGAACTAAAAATATATATATATATATATATAATAGAAATATAATTAATTAATTAATTAATTACATAAATATTTAACTTAATTAATTATGATTAATTAAACTAATCAAATAATTAAACTAATTAAGCATTAGTTATCTAATTAACCTGGCTAGTAATTAGCTAATTAATTGGTATGACAGTGGGGCCCACCCCTAATTAATACTGATTAGATTAATTAAACTTGGATAATTAACATGTATCTCTGACCAGTGGGACCCACTGGTCAGGTTGACCAGTCAACTCTGTTGACTGCTGACGTCAGCATGACATCATGCTGATGTCATTAATCCTTATTTGAATTAATTTAAATAATTAATTAAATTCCAATAATTAATAAAATCTTTAGAAAATCATATCTTTTAATCCGTAACTCGGATGGAAATACTTTCTACATGAAAGTTGCTCAGATCGACAAGCCGAATCTGGATACGGGGCCCGTTCGTCTGCCACACATCCCTAGAATATCAAACACGCAACTTTCCCCTCCGATACATCTGTCCAAAAACGCGAAACACCGGGAATACTTTTCCGGATGTTTCCCCCCCTTCGCCAGTACCACCTCCTACCGCGTTAGGGCACACCTAGCACCGCGCATTGTCATGTCTCCCATCGTCATGCTTATGTTTGCATTATATTCATTGTTTCTTCCCCCTCTTCTCTCCGGTAGACTACGAGACTGACGCTGCTGCTGGTACCCCGATCGACTACGGTGTTGACGACCCCTCTCTCTTGCCAGAGCAACCAGGCAAGCCCCCCCCCCCTGATCACCAGATATCGCCTACTCTTCTCTATACTGCTTGCATTAGAGTAGTGTAGCATGTTACTGCTTTCCGTTATTCCTATCCTGATGCATAGCCTGTCCTTGCTACTACTGTTGTTACCTTTACCTGCAATCCTACCTGCTTAGTATAGGATGCTAGTTTTCCATCAGTGGCCCTACATTCTTGTCTGTCTGCGGTGCTATACTATCGGGCCGTGATCACTCGGGAGTTGATCACGGGTATATACTACTTTATACATGATACATGTGGTAACTAAAGTCGGGTCGGCTCGAGGAGCACCCGCGAGTGATTCACGGATTGGGGGCTGAAAGGACCTTTGTCCCAACGGCCCTCTGTGTGGATCTTTGTGGCGCAGCGACAGGGCAGGTAGAGACTACCTAGGTGAGAGGTGGGTCTGGCCCTGTCGGCGTTCGCGGATACTTAACACGCTTAACAAGATCTGGGTATTTGATCTGAGTCTGGCTACTGGCCTATACGCACTAACAAACTACGCGGGAAAGATATGGGCACTCGGCGTCGTGGTATCAGCCGAAGCCTTCTGACGTCAGTGACTGAGTGGCGCGCGCCGGATTGGACTGGAACGCCACTAGGCTAGGTCTGCTTCCGGCCGCGTACGCAACGTGCAGGTGTGCTCAGGGCGATGGGCCCAGACCCCTGCGCGCTTAGGTTTAGACCGGCGTGCTGACCGCTCTGTTGTGCCTAGGTGGGGCTGCGACGTGTTGATCTTCCGAGGCCGGGCATGACCCAGGAAAGTGTGTCCGGCCAAATGGGATCAAGCGTGTTGGGCTATGTGGTGCACCCCTGCAGGGAAGTAAATATATTCGAATAGCCGTGTCCCTCGGTAAAAGGACGACCCGGAGTTGCACCTTGACCTTATGACAACTAGAACCGGATACTTAATAAAACACACCCTTCCAAGTGACAGATACAACCCGGTGATCGTTCTCTAACAGGGCATCAAGGAGGGGATCGCCGGGTAGGATTATGCTATGCGATGCTACTTGGAGGACTTCAGTCTACTCTCTTCTATATGCTGCAAGACGGAGGCTGCCAGAAGCGTAGTCTTCGACAGGATTAGCTATCCCCCTCTTATTCTGGCATTCTGCAGTTCAGTCCACTGATATGGCCCTTTACACATATATCCATGCATATGTAGTGTAGCTCCTTGCTTGCGAGTACTTTGGATGAGTACTCACGGTTGCCTTGTTCCCCCTTTTCCCATTTCTCTACCCGATTGCTGCAACCAGACGTTGGAGCCCAGGATCCAGACGCCACCTTCGACGATGACTCCTACTACTCTGGAGGTGGCTACTACTACGTGCAGCCCGCTGACGAAGACCAGGAGTAGTTAGGAGGATCCCAGGCAGGAGGCCTGCGCCTCGTTCGATCTGTATCCCAGTTTGTGCTAGCCATCTTATGGCAACTTGTTTAACTTATGTCTGTACTCAGATATTGTTGCTTCCGCTGACTCGTGTATGATCGAGCACTTGTATTCGAGCCCTCGAGGCCCCTGACTTGTATTATGATGCTTGTATGACTTATTTTATTTGTAGAGTTGTGTTGTGATATCTTCCTGTGAGTCCCTGATCTTGATCGTTCATATTTGCGTGCATCATTAGTGTACGATTGAATCGGGGGCGTCACAATCTCCTATCCAATCGAGATTCTAAAACGCCAAGAAATAGGGGCAGCATGAGGCCACAGATTTATCCAAAATTCAGTGGAATGGGAGTAGTGTTTGGAAAATACTCACTCGCAATAGCCGCTGCAGAGAAAGGCGCTCCACCACCGGGCCGCGGAGAAGAAACAACCCCCGGATCCAATGGAGCCCGATTCTAAATCGCCAAGAAACAGAGGGCAGCATGAGGCCACAGATCCCTCAAAATTCTGGGGAGTGGGACTAGGGTTTCGGGCTCACCTCGTAATAGCTCTGCCACTACCGAGAAATGCGCTCCACCACCGCGGAGAAGAAACCGCTGCCGGAGAAGATGTTTACGGCGGCGCCGCTCGCCCAGTCCAGCACGGGCGAGTCGAGCACGGTCACACAGTCACCGGTCGAGTCGTGGACGGTTGACTCTTGACTACGTGGCCATAGGTGGACCCCACCAGTCAGAGCACATAACCCCAGTGTCCTAACCAAACCTCAGCCTAACTAACAGCCAACTAGCAGCGTAAATGGTGTGTCGCATGGGAGCTATTTTTTTTCCAACACATATGTCGCATGAAAGCTATTACAGCCAAAGACGTCGCATGAGAGACAATTCACACCAACGACGTCGCATGAGAGCTATTTGCCCATCCCAATCAGAAACACTGACTACCCCTATCTAGCGTCGCATTCTCTTGCTCTACTACTGATGTACTGCACTGCAAGCAAGTTCAGAGGAATCCATTGCCAACTGATGGTGCGGCTAAAAAAGACATAATATATAATTCGGTGTATCACATGCTGGAGTAAGTTGTTCATATATATCGCCCACAAATCTGTTTACTATCATACTGCACTATTGTGTTGTGAGAAGGCAGTGATCGAGGGCTTTGAGCTCTACCTGCGGGGTGAGAGTCGTAGAATCAATATACCCCGGCCGCTGTATCCTGTATGGATCCATGTACACGACAAGCAGCACAATAAACGGATTCCTCCTGTGTAAAGCTTGCAACGCTACCTAGTCGATTGATTTTTCGCCGGCCGAAAGCGCACACGCATGTGAAACTTGCTCTAGCTAGGCCTCAACACCAACGTAGACGATAAGCATCATAGCAGATTGATTCCTCCTGTGCAAAGCTAGGTACGCTAGCTGGCTGACTAATTAATTTGCGGCCGGCCGGAAACGCATCCACACGCGAAATGAGCTCTAGCTCGTGGATCTGCCAACAATACTTCCGGCCAGGCAAGCAACAAAATAACCACGAATTAATATCTACAGTGCCAATAAATTGAGCAGTAAGGAATTGAAGGAGAAATTACCTAGTTAAGAAAATTCCGTGAGAAAGACCATTGGTGAACACGACTTTGGGCGTGAAGTGATTGTTTGTATCCCTTCGAGTGGTGCATCAGCCTCCTCAATAATCAAATCAGCAAACACTCCTTCGTCTAATCCCATCCACTTGAGCATCTCCTCCAGATCCTCCTTCTTATCTCCCTTGCTCTTTTCCCTTTGGTTTGATCCTTCGATGACCCTGCCGTGTCTGCCGAATTCATCATGGACGCCGAACCCTAGCTTCACGAGGACGGATGGTGAACCTGTCCCCTAAATCAGCTTCTCCAGCACTTATGAAGACTTAAATATGATATCAAGAGATCGGTGGAGTAGAGAAGGACCCTAGTCGCCGCAGTGACAGGGAAGAAATTGTGAGACATCTGTTTTTTACTAAAAGCATCGTGAGACATCAGTTCATGCTTCGGCCTTACGTTCAAGGTGACTATTAAGGGCATGCGTAATTGGTTTTGGGATTTTTTACGTGGCAGGAAGTTTTTCTTAGGGTTGGAGGAAGAGAGAGACGTGAGAAATTCTTTTGTTTAGCTTTGTTTTTTTTTTTCTGTATATGGCATCTATACGAATGGTTTTTTTATAAATAATGGCAATAGTGGGTAATTTTTCACCGAAATCTTATCTAATGGCTAGAGAATTCTAGGATGTTAAATAAACGGCCTGATGTTTCTGATTTTTGTGGTAATTTATTTCTTATTCTCTTTATTCTGGTGAACCCATCAAGTATTTTTTATATATAAATAGATGCTACATCAACGTAATGGTTTACGTAAAGTTACGAACTGATGCGATGTGGGACTATTTGATTGGATTAAAGGAAAGGATTAGGCCCACCCCACCTGAAAATCAGGGGGGGCATATATAGATTAGATGGAAAGTATACGTAGCACCTACGTAGCCCTTTGTAAGTCTAGGATTAGGCATCTTATTTTTGGAGGACGTTGTCCTGGCGGTTTGCTAACATGCGGTCCCACGTGTCAGTGCTTTTCCAAGCCGATCCGCGTCCCCATGAGGCAGAACAACGGCAGAAGCAAACGTGGTTAAGTTGAAGAAGATGAGGGAGAAGCGGATTCAGCAACGAGTGAAATGATGGTTGCTTCGTCCCTCCAACTTAACTGCGGGAAAGGTGCAGCTTTGTGATTTGATGCCTCATTGCTCATTACTACGTCGGCGCCATGACTGGGGTGCTTCACCCCGGCTGCTCTGCACTGTATTCCGGTATGGCACGTGGACCCGGTAGCTTGATGTCCCACATGTCGGCGAAAGGGACTAGAAGATTTATGAAAGCAAGCGCTCCACTCTTACGACGGAGGAGTAGACGACACGGCGGCCCAGTGAACTGTCACTTGTACTTTATAGTACTATAGTTTTGTTGTTTCGCACGATCCATCGATACAAACCCGGTTAAAAAGGAAAGGTCGAGATTTTTTCCGCGCGGTAGATGATACTGGCCATACATTTCAAAGGCAATTTTAATGTATGCAAACTGAATAATTATAAGTAACAATATGATATCTAGTAAAACTAAAAACACATATGATTTATTGTGTTAGTGTGTAGTAGTAGTGATATATTGCATAGCTGTTAGATGTAACATGCGAGAACGTGTAGAGATGTAGTTTTGGAGGGCCCACAAAGAGAAAAGCGTAATACGGTCACCGAACTTCAGAATAAGCTGATTAGGGTCACTATATACGTTTTGTGGTGATTATACGGTCACTTGCTCACATGTGAGCATCGGATTGCACTCTGTTGACCGGCCAAATAGTCTGCGTGGCGCCATGTTGACTAGTTAAATTGACCACGTTCCTTGTGGGTCCCACCTGTCAGTTCGCATAGGCAAAAGGTCAGATAAACACAATTTTACGCAGGCCCGACAAGGCTCCAACCCGTGCGCGGGAATCACCTGGTTGTGTATGTGTCTGTCAGGGCCTGATGTGTGCGCATGCACGTGTAGGTTGAGCACACCATCATCACCAACTCGGTTTTTTATAAGACTGTATTTTATGTATTTTAGATGTAGAGTAGATACAAGTTGACAGGTGGGCACGATGGTAGTGAGATAATGTGATGCTACACTAGAGGTGCCATGTGGAGCGTTTAACTGGTCAACTAGTCATGTCATGAGCAAATACAAAGTTGTACGGTGAGCCCGTGATTGTATAATAACCACTAAACGTAAATGGTGATCGTAATGAGTGGATTTTAAAGTCCAATGTATGTATCATGCTTTTGCTTCAAATACAATGATCGTCATTGCATATATCGCGAGAGAAAGATGAAACATGCCTGAATTTTCTAGGGGGCTTACTTTTAGAGGAACTGGAGATAGTTTTGTGTGCATACGTGAAAGGGGCGTACATGGGGGGTATGCGATGGAGAGAGAGATGCTCTTCGTTTCTCTTTATTATGACTAACTTCGTATATAGTATAAAAATATACAAATTCACAGTGCGGAATAAATATCATTATGGGCACCATGCAATGCAAATTAGCGTTTGTACTCCTCCATATAACTTTGTAATGTTGTATATATATGTAGAAACTCTAAAATAATTTTTTGGCCACACTTTATTCAAAAGGAATGTTTTATGCGAAATAAACATGAAGAGAGGGCTTTTTAGATCAATGGGGTACGTGATGTAATATGTGTGAATGTGTAGTTGATGCATTTGGTGGGGCCTAGAGAGGTACGTGTGTGTATTACGTATTCGAGAGAGGCATGGATAGAGGGGCCGACCGGGGGGGGGGGGGCGTGGGAGAGATAGCACTAGAAATGAGAATGGTCTAGAGAGAGAGACGAATATGACGTCACGACAAGAGATTCCATTCCCTTGAGTGTGTATACGCAAGGGGGGAGGGAATAGAGGCACCAGGAGAATTTTTCTGTGTGTGTGGTGTTTGTGTTGGTATGTGTAGGTGTGACAAGATAATGAGACGTGGGGGCAGAGGGTGTGTCACCGCATGAGGTTCGGTGGGTCGAGGTGAGGCCCTTCGTTCGGTTCCGTCCTGCGCCACATTGGTCGACCCATGACGCATTTAGGAAGACCCATGGATGACTATTCATACAAGACAAAGATAGCAGAATTGTGAAGGACTCTATATTCACTGACAAAGACGGCTAGGATTTGTAACCCTAGGTTCTCGGACTAAGGTAACCCCTTTATCTCTGATATTATTATTCATCCAACCTAACTTTAAGGGGCATCCTACAGAATGCTCTGCTAGAATCATACTCATCGATTAGGAAGAGAGGTGTGAGACAATGCGTGAGAGACAGGTGTAAAGATAATGTGCGTACATGAGACACGTAGGCAGGTCCATGTATATAGAAAGGGTCGATGTGGATTGTGCGTGTGTACGTTTGCGAGAGGAAGAGTGCTTGTGATAAAGGTTAGTGAAAACAGTTGTAAATGGTTGCGAGAGGGAGGGAGGGTTATATCTAGAGCATGTGTGCGAGAAAGACACCTCGGGAGAGAGTGTGTGAGCATGTGTGAGAGACCATCGATGGAGAGTGAAACTACACGTAAAAGACTGCTCTACACATTGATTAAAGATATAAATTGTATCCAGATATTACGATGGGATCATATTTGCAATTCGCGTAAGGAGCGGTCATTGATCCATCAGACATCTAGATTCTATCGAATTTGAGCATGTCTATGTTATTATTCGACACAATTGATCCACATAGTTAGTATTTTGAACTCCAGACAATGCATCGCTTTAGCAATCGAATATAAACGTGAGTATAGTTCATGTTGTGTGTGTAAAGCACATTATACATACGAAAGTTACACAATGGACATTATAAATAGCTACCTATGAACTAGCATACATTTGAATTCAACTTAAGATGGTTTTAAAAAAATCGAATTCAGCATGAAGTTCATTCAATTATTTGAATTTGATATCATGGCATTTGTAAACCATACCTAAATTATGGGGGCACCAATCTTTGCTCTGATTTTGTACATAATAGCATATGTAGTCGTGTACAAAATAGATTCAAATTTAGCTCCTCCATTCCAAAATAATCATAGTTATAGGATTTTCAAGTGTCAAAATTTCAAAAAGAAGCGGATAATTTAATGAGGTTTTCAAACATACAAGGTCAAATATAACGTTGTCTATTTAGGTCAATCCTCATAGTTCAAGAGTACTCTAAACGTAAATGCTTGTGTTTCAAAATTTCGAACGAAGCGCCAAAAGAGCCTCTACTCGCCCGAAACCGAGTGAGACCAATGTTTGGTAGTACAAGGAAATTACTTTTCTAATAACTCCGACCCGTGAAACCTACCGGCCTGCCGTCCAAAGGTCTAAACCGGGGTAGGTTTGTAGCTTCATCTAGACGCAACGCAATCGCATCCGAATAACATTCATACACAATGGCCGCATAAGCATACATGCACGCGGCCGAAATCGCTCCCGCCCACTATTTGGGACACCTGGGATTACCATCCTACCCCCCACCCGCAGTAGGTCCGAAATTTAAGAGGGGGGGGGGGAAGTTTGTACTTTCGCCAAATTTCAAACAACTGTGTTCCATCTTCTGTTCAAAAAAGCCAA
Organism: Aegilops umbellulata; assembly: GCA_032464435.1. NCBI lineage: Eukaryota > Viridiplantae > Streptophyta > Magnoliopsida > Poales > Poaceae > Aegilops > Aegilops umbellulata. The sequence continues at coordinate 348,466,630 of CP136059.1, forward strand.
AAATAAGCGCGTCCCAGACCGAAACATGGTTTCCCCCCACCCGTCCGATTCCCCATTCGTACTTCGTGGGCGCCAAAACTACCTCTCCACCAGCCGCGAAACCCCGGCGTCCTCCGTCCGCCACCCCATCCCACCCATCAACCGCCGCCCTCCTACATCACGCCGGAGCCGATACCCCGATGTCGTCGTCCACCGCAACCTCAACCGCAACACCCTCCACGGCTAGTAGTTGAAGCCGAGGCCGAGCCGTCCGTACCCGAGCCAATTCAACCACGCCGTCCTGCGCCTCACCGCTGCCGCTCCAACTTCGCCACGATCGACCGCACCAGAGTTGTTCCTGCTACGCCATCCTTCGCCGCCTCGGATCTGCTTCCCCTCCACCGGCATACGGCCACGGCAACACAGTCAACAATTTGGCCATGGGTTCGTCCAAGCCTGCACCCTCCAGAACATCGGTTTCCCCGGTAAAAGAAGAAGATCGGCGCGACATGTGGAGGTGACCACACCGGCAACCGAAAAAGGTACTCCTCTTCCCTTATTCGTGCAAATCTTACGTCTCTGCTTGCACGGTATTCATCCCACAGAAGACACTAGTTGACCGCTTCTTCTTGATACTAGATGTTCCTAGTAACTCGCGATGCACAAGGTTTCTCCTCATATACTATTTCACCTTAGCTAGAGGTCCGTCGCCCCCCTGAATTTCAATTTCTGGCCAGTTGATTCCCAATTAACGGAAGCATTCCCCGACATAACAGGCGCTAGTATTCCTCTTACGCCAGGGAAGCAGCGCCTTGGTGTTTATCTTAGGGGCGTGTGCGGCCTAGAGCTACTGGCGCCCGATCTGGAGGTCAACCGGGATTAAAGGGATGGCCTGGGGGTGCTGCCAAGCACGGCGGTGGTGTGAGGTTGATGGGAGGGCGGGGCGGCGGAGGAAGGGGTCTGGGCCGGTGGTCGCTGGCGGTTCGAGAAAGATCGTCAACAGTGACTGGTGGGAGGTAGACGAAGGCCATCTGCTCGTTCCTTATAGATCAGACGGTTCATTAAAAAAATCGACTGACCTATTTATTTTCAGTCGACTGTTATCTTAGATATGACCACATGTGGTGGTGTGCTGGAGGAGTACCTGCATTTCCTGTGCTCATATATTACAAAATCATACGGAGTAGAATCTAATTTTGTTTGCCATGCAATGTTGTAGAGCTATCATATGTCTCCTATCATTTATTTTTCAGCCACCTGCTATCTTTTACTTTTACAGTGCACTAGTTCTGCACACACTTCACCCTTACTCTCACTATTGTGTTTTTATACAAGGGTATTTCAGACTCTGCTGCCATGAGAGAAGCCAAAAAGAAAAGAGAGAAGTCGCTCCAGCTTCGTGTGTGGGTAGGCAAGACACGTTACAACGCTATAAAGGGTGTAGTGTCAGCAGATGGAGACAGTAAACGTAGCTCTGGAGTTGATGACCTCGCTCGCAATGAACCACCATCCCAGGTGCTTGCTTTAACTTCGCGGTGTCATATGTGGTTGCATGTTCCATATGGTGTCTAGCTTGGATTCGAGAGGCCGAAGTCAGTAAGATAAGGAAATATTTTTTTTCATGAACCACCGTCCCGTGAGCACCAGAAGACAAATAGCTAGTCAGGGCACTGGCCGAGCCAGTGACAAGCCCAACAAAGATAGGCATCACCTGGAAGCCAACTAAAAAGCTGTGATGGGGGCGAAGCAGCCAGCCTCCCACCAGGCTCTCAGGTCCTAGATGATCATGCTCACCACTCCAGCCGAATGTCTAGCTTGTATTGCTTCCAATTTGGTTAAATTGCATCTGCTTAGCTTACACATTATACCTTTGAATATGACATGCCTTTCTGTTTTTGGTACATACTAGTACATCTGTGTATTAACCATGTTCTTACATCAAACTAATGTTCTTGTGTATCCCTCATCAATCACTTATGACGAGGCAGGCAGGCAAGGGGACTACAACTCATTTAAAGAATGCAGCGTCAGCCTCCCGACATGATTCTCAAGAAACAGAAATGCTAGATGAAGATAGTGAACGTAGCTCTATAGTTGATTACATTATTTCCCCTACACTAGCATCACAGGTGCCTGCTCTAACTTGGCAGCGTGATATGTGGTTGCATGTTGTATATGGTGTCTAGATTGTAATTCTTCCAATCTGGTTAAACTGCATGTGCTAGTCTGCTTAGCTTATACATTATACCTGTTAATGTGACATGCCTTCCTGTATTTAGTACATAGTACATCTGTGTATGAAGCATGTCCTTACATAAAACTATTGTTTTTTTTTGTATCCTGCATCAATCAACATGACGAGACACCTTTAGTATATGCAGTGCGATATTAGTTGCATCTTTCATATGATTTATAGCATGCGCTGCTTCTAATTTGTTGAAATTCCATTTATGATGGGACGCTTTTAACTTGGCAGAGTCATAGTGGTTGCATCTTTCATGTGGTGTCTAGCTTGCATTGCTTCTTATTTGCTGGAATGGTTTCTGCTTAGTTTACACAAACAGTTGTGAACATGCCATGCCGTCTTGTTTTTTTGTACATATTCCATCCTGCTATCATGTGTTTGCCTTACATCAAAGTAGTGATTGTCAGTATCATGCATGAATGAGTTCTGAAGAGAGAATTTTATTGCTTTTTCTTGTCGGTTTTACTTGACAATTCAAAATCAATAGAACGGAAGGAAGTTAGCAAGGCAGCGGATAAAGGTGCTCCTTCCGAAGGGAGGGCCTCTACAGTTTCTACTCCTCCACACCCCCAAGATGATTTCCAAGACAACAGATGCATAGACACTCAACAAAGTTGTGTTTATGATGAGCACGTCTCCCCTAGTGCAGCATCACCGGTGCTCCCTCTAACTTGGCATTGTTATATGTGGTTGCATGTTATGTGTGATGTCTAGCTTGTATTGCTTCTAATTTTGTTGAATTCCATCTGCTTACTTTACACATTATACTTGAATAAGGCACATGTTCCTGTTTCTAGAACATACAATATCTGTCTATCACACCATGTTCTTACATCAAAATACTATTGTTGTGTAACCTGCAACAATCACTTATCATAAGACAAGTTTGACTTCAGAGTGTGATATAGGTTACATCTCACATTCTTTTCTAGCTTGTACTACTAATTTGTTGAAATGGCACTTATGACGAGACAATTTTAACTTGCTAGAGTGATATTCGTTGCATCTTTCATATGGTGTCTAGCTTTCATTGCTTCTAATTTGTTGAAATGCCTTCTCCTTAGTTTACACATCATAAGCTGTGAATATGCAATGGCACTAATGACGAGAGACCTCTAACATGGTAGTGTGATGTTGTTTGCATCTTGCATATGATTTATTTCCTGTACTGCTTCACATTTGTTTAAACGCCATTTATGATGAGACACTATTAACTTGGCAGAGCGATATTTGTAGCATCTTTCATATGGTGTCCACCTACCATTGCATTGCTTCTAATTTGGTGAAATGTCTTCTTCTTAGTTTACACATCATAGTTCTGGTAATCTCTTTCGTCCTGTTTTTCATACATATTACATCCTCCTATCATGTGGTTGTCTAACATCAAAGTTCAGTTCGTCTCCATCACGCATCAATTTGTTCTGAAGAACTAAATTGTTATTTGTTTTTCTTGTCGGCTTGACTTAACATGGCACAGAGAAAGAGGAAGAAATACAGAATGGCAGGGAATGAGAAGCGGATGAATCCTGCAGATTCTGCTGGTACTGATGGTGCAATAGAAGGTCAAAGTCCAGCGGAAAATTCTACAAACACGGCATCCCATGCTACACGAGTTGCAAAAAAAGCCAAACAGAAACAAATAGCTGCCACCAAACAAGCAGAGACAACCCAAGTTCTTGCAACACCTACCACAGTACTACCAGCTGCATGACTTACTGATACGTCCATTTTGCATCATGCTTTTATATCGATATTTATTGCATTATGGGCTGTTATTTCACGTTATGTCACAATACTTATGGCTATTCTCTCTTATTTTACAAGGTTTACATAAGGAGGGAGAATGCCGGCAGCTGGAATTCTGGGCTGGAAAAGGAGCAAATATTAGAGACCTATTCTGCGCAACTCCAAAAGTCATGAAACTCCACGGAATATCTTAAAATAAATAAAGAAAAATCCTCGCCAAAGATGAAGTCCAGGGGGCCCACACCCTGCTCACGAGGGTGGGGGGGCGCGCCCCCCTACCTCGTGGGCTCCCTGGTGGGTCTCCTACGTCCTTCTTCTGCTATATGAAGTCTTTCGATGAGAAAAAATCAGAGGGAACTTTTCGGGACGAGACTCCGCCGCCACGAGGCGGAACCAATCTAGAGCTCCGGCAGAGCTGTTCTGCCGGGGATACTTCCCTCCTGGAGGGGGAAATCATCACCATCGTCATCACCAACGCTCCTCTCATCTGGAGAGGGCAATCTCCATCAACATCTTCACCAGGACCATCTCATCTTAAAACCCTAGTTCATCTCTTGTATCCATTCTTGTCTCAAAGTCCGGAAATTGGTGTTAGTAGGTTGCTAGTAGTGTTGATTACTCCTTGTAGTTCATGCTAGTTGGTTTAGTTGGTGGAAGATCATATGTTCAGATCCTTTTTGCATATTATTACCCCTCTGATTGTCAACATGAATATGCTTTGTGAGTAATTACGTTTGTTCCTGAGGACAAGGGAGAAGTCTTGCTATTAGTAGTCATGTGAATTTGGTATTCGTTTGATATTTTGATAAGATGTATGTTGTCTAGCCTCTAGTGGTGTTATGTGAACGTCGACTACATAACACTTCACCATTATTTGGGCCTAGAGGAAGGCATTGGGAAGTAATAATTAGATGATGGGTTGCTAAAGTGACAGAAGCTTAAACCCTAGTTTATGGGTTGCTTCGTAAGGGGCTGATTTGGATCCATATCTTTCATGCTATGGTTAGGTTTACCTTAATACTTTTGTTGTAGCTGCGGATGCTTGCAATAGAGGTTAATCATAAGTGGGATGCTTGTTCAAGTAAGAACAGCACCCAAGCACCAGTCCACCCACATATCAAATTATCAAAGTACCGAACGCGAATCATATGAACGTGATGAAAACTAGCTTGTTGACGATATTCCCATGTGTCCTCGGGAGCGCTTTTCCTATTATAAGAGTTTGTTCCGGCTTGTCCTTTGCTACAAAAAGGATTGGTCCACCTTGCTGCACTTTATGTACTTTTGTTACTTGTCGCTCGTTACAATTTATCTTGTCACAAAACTACCTGTTACAACTTATTTCAGTACTTGCAGAGAATACCTTGCTGAAAACCGCTTATCATTTCCTTCTGCTCCTCGTTGGGTTCGACACTCTTACTTATCGAAAGGACTACGATAGATCCCCTATACTTGTGGGTCATCAAGACTCTTTTCTGGCGCCGTTGCCGGGGAGTGTAGCGCCTTTGGTAGGTGGAATTTGGTAAGGAAAAATTTATATAGTGTGCTGAAATTTACTGTCACTTGTTACTATGGACAGTAATTCTCTGAGGGGCTTGTTCGGGGTATCTTTGCCCCGTCCAATAGAGCAAAGAGTTGCTCCCCAACCTAATGAACCTATTGAAAATGAAACTCCTTTTGAATTTCCTTCGGGTATGATGGAAAGACTGCTAGCTAACCCTTTTTACAGGAGATGGAACAAAGCATCCTGATGAGCACTTATTATATGTGGATGAAGTTTGTGGATTATTTAAGCTTGCAGGTGTACCCGGTGATGTTGCTAAGAAGAAGTTCTTACCTTTATCTTTGAAGGAATACGCATTGATATGGTATAGGCTATGTGATATGAGATCGTGGGACTATAAAAGATCGAAATTGCAATTTCATCAAAAGTATTACCCTTTGCATCTTGTTCATCGTGATCACAATTATATATATAATTTCTGGCCTCGCTAAGGAGAAAGCATCGCTCAAGCTTGGGGGAGGCTTAAATCAATGTTATATTCATGCCTCAGTCATGAGCTCTCGAGAGAAATAATTATGCAAAGTTTTTATGCTCGGCTTTCTAAAAACAATCGCACCAAGCTCGATACTTCTTGTGCTGGCTCTTTTATGATGAAGACTATTGAATTCAGATGGAATTTATTGGATAGAATTAAACACAACTCTGAAGATTGGGACCTCGACGAAGGTAAGGAGTCAGGTATGACACCTAGGTTTGATTGTGTTAAATCTTTTATGGATACCAATATTTTCCATAAGTTTAGCACTAAATATGGACTTGACTTTGAGATAGTAGCTTCTTTCTGTGAAACTTTTGCTACTTATGTTGATCTCCCTAAGGAGAAGTGGTTTAAATATCATCCTCCCATAGATGTAAAAGTAGCTGCACCTATTAAAGTTGAAGAAAAGACTATCACTTATAATGATCCTATTGTTCCTACTTCTTATGTTGAGAAACCACCTTTCCCTGTTAGAGTAAAGGATCATGCTAAAGCTTCAACTGTTGTTCGTAAAAGCAATATCAGAACTTATGTACCCCCTGAGCAAGTAAAAGTAGAACCTAATATTTCTATTGTTAAAGATCTCTTGTCTGATAATATCGATGGGCATGTTATTCAGTTCAATGGTGAAACTGCTAGAATTGCTAAGCCTTGTGATAAACATAAACATAGACCTGTAGTAGGCGTGCTTGTTATTTATGTTAAAATAGGAGATCATTGTTATCATGGCTTATGTGATATGGGTGCTAGTGCTAGTGTTATACCTTACGACTTGTATAAAGAAATCAAGCAAGAAATTGCACCCGTTGAGTTAGAAGAAATTGATGTCACAATTAAACTTGCTAATAGAGATACTATTTCACCTGTGGGAATTGTTTGAGATGTTGAAGTCTTGTGTGGGAAAACCAAATATCCTGCTGATTTTCTTGTTCTCAGTTCTCCACAAGATATCTTTTGTCCCATTATATTTGGTAGACCCTTCGTGAACACTGTTAATGCTAAGATAGATTGCAAAAAGAATGTTGTTACTATTGGCTTGGATGATATGGTTCATGAGTTTAATTTCTCTAAATTTAGTAAACAACATCGTGAGGAAGAATTGCCTAGTAAGGATGATATTATTGGTCTTGCTCCTATTGTCGTACCTCCTAGTGATCCTTTAGAACACTATTTGTTAGACCATGAAAATGACATGTTCATGAATGAAAGAAGGGGAATAGATGAAGTATTCTTTAAACAGGAACCTATTCTGCAACATAATTTGCCTGTTGAAATTTTAGGGGTTCCCCCTCCACCCAAGGGTGATCCCGTGTTTGAGCTTAAACCGTTGCCTGATAATCTTAAATATGCTTATCTTGATGAAAAGAAGATATATCCTGTTATTATTAGTGCTAACCTTTCAGAGCATGAAGAAGAAAGATTATTGAAAACTCTGAAGAAGCATCGTGCTACTATTGCATACACTCTTGATGATCTTAAGGGCATTAGTCCCACTCTATGTCAACATAAAATAAATTTGGAAGCAGATGTCAAGCCAGTTCGTGATCCTCAACAACGTCTGAATCGTAAAATGAAAGAAGTGGTAAGAAAAGAAATACTCAAGCTTCTGGAGGCAGGTATAATTTATCCCATTGCTGATAGTCAGTAGGTAAGTCCTGTCCATTGTGTCCCTAAGAAGGGAGGTATTACTGTTGTTCCCAATGATAAAGATGAATTGATTCCACAAAGAATTATTACAGGTTATAGGATGGTAATAGATTTTCGCAAATTAAATAAAGCTACTAAGAAAGATCATTACCCCTTACCTTTTATTGATCAAATGCTAGAAATACTATGCAAACACACACACTACTGCTTCCTAGATGGTTATTCTGGTTTCTCTCAAATACCTGTGTCGGCTAAGGATCGATCAAAAACTACTTTTACATGCCCTTTTGGTACTTTTGCTTATAGACGTATGCCTTTTGGTTTATGTAATGCACCTTCTACCTTTCAAAGATGCATGATGGCTATATTCTCCCACTTTTGTGAAAATATTCGTGAGGTTTTCATGGACTATTTCTCAGTCTATAGTTCCTCTTTTGATGTTTGCTTGAGCAATCTTGATCGAGTTTTGCAGAGATGTGAAGAAACTAATCTTGTCTTGAATTGGGAAAAGTGCCACTTTATGGTTAATGAAGGTATTGTTTTGGGGCACAAAGTTTCCGAAAGAGGTGTTGAAGTTGATAAAGCCAAAGTTGATGCTATTGAAAAGATGCCATGTCCCAAGGACGTCAAAGGTATAAGAAGTTTCCTTGGTCACGCTGGATTTTATAGGAGGTTCATTAAGGACTTCTCAAAAATTTCTAGGCCTCTGACTAATTTATTGCAAAAAGATATACCATTTGTCTGTGATGATGATTGTGTAGAAGCATTTGAAATACTTAAGAAAGCATTAGTCTCTGCACCTGTTGTTCAGCCACCTGATTGGAATTTACCCTTTGAAATTATGTGTGATGCTAGTGATTATGTTGTAGGTGCTATTCTAGGGCAAAGAGTTGATAAGAAATTAAATGTTATCCATTATGCTAGTAAGACTCTAGACAATGCTCAAAGAAATTATGCTACTACTGAAAAAGAACTTTTAGCAGTTGTATTTGCTTGTGATAAGTTAATACCTTATATTGTTGATTCTAAAGTAACTATTCACACTGATCATGCTGCTATTAAATATCTTATGGAAAAGAAAGATGCTAAACCTAGACTTATTACATGGGTTCTCCTGCTACAAGAATTTGATTTGCATATCACTGATAGAAAAGGAGCTGAGAACCCCGCTGCAGATAACTTATCTAGGTTAGAAAATGTTCTTGGTGACCCACTACCTATTAATGATAGCTTTCCTGATGAACAATTAAATGTCATAAGTACTTCTCGTAGTACTCCTTAATATGCTGATTATGCTAATTATATTGTTGCTAAATTTATACCACCTAGCTTCACATACCAACAAAAGAAAAAGTGTTTCTATGATTTACGACATTACTTTTGGGATGACACACATCTTTATAAAGAAGGAGTAGATGGTGTTATTAGATGTTGTGTACCTGAGCATGAACAGGAACAGATCCTATGCAAGTGTCACTCCGAAGCTTATGGAGGACACCACGTAGGAGACAGAACTGCACATAAGGTATTGCAATCCGGTTTTTATTGGCCTACTCTTTTCAAGGACGCCCGTAAGTTTGTCTTGTCTTGTGATGAATATCAAAGAATTGGTAATATTAGTAGACGTCAAGAAATGCCTATGAATTATTCTCTTGTTATTGAACTGTTTGATGTCTGGGGCTTTGATTATATGGGACCTTTTCCAGCCTCTAATGGATACACACATATTCTAGTTGTTGTTGATTACGTTACTAAGTGGGTAGAAGCTATTCCATCTATTAGTGCTGATCATAATACTTCTATTAAAATGCTTAAGGAGGTTATTTTTCCGAGGTTTGGAGTCCCTAGATATTTAATGACTGATGGTGGTTCACACTTTATTCATGGTGCTTTCCGTAAAACGCTTGCTAAATATGATGTTAATCATAGAATTGCTTCCCCTTATCACCCACAGTCTAGTGGTCAAGTAGAATTGAGCAATAGAGAGCTCGAATTAATTTTGCAAAAGACCGTTAATAGGTCTAGAAAGAATTGGTCCAAGAAACTTGATGATGCATTATGGGCTTATAGAACTGCATATAAAAACCCTATGGGTATGTCTCCATATAAAATGGTTTATGGAAAAGCATGTCACTTACCTCTCGAACTAGAACATAAGGCATATTGGGCTATTAAAGAGCTCAGCTATGATTTCAAACTTGGCGGTGAGAAGAGGTTATTTGATATTAGCTCACTTGATGAATAGAGAACCCAAGCTTATGAAAATGCCAAGTTATTTAAAGAAAAAGTTAAAAGATGGCATGAAATAAGGATACAAAAGCGTGAGTTTAATGTAGGTGATTATGTATTTCTATACAACTCTCGTTTAAGATTTTTTGCAAGAAAACTTCTCTCTAAATGGGAAGGCCCCTATGTTATCGAGGAGGTCTATCATTCTGGTGCAATAAAAATCAACAACTTCGAAGGCACAAATCTGAAGGTGGTAAACGGTCAAAGAATCAAACACTATATCTCAGGTAATCCCATAAATGTTGAAACCAATATTACTGAAACCGTAACCCCGGAGGAATACATAAGAGACACTTTCCAGAATGTTTCAGACTCCGAAAAGGCATAGGTATGTGGTACGGTAAGTAAACCGACTCCAAAACAATTTTTAAGGCAATATTTCTCCGCTTTGGAATATTTAGAAAAATAGAGAAATAAGTACCAGTCCGGGAAGGACGCGAGGGCCTCACGAGGGTGGTGGGCGTGCCCTGTCCCTCTGGGCGCTCCCCTACCTCGTGAGCACGTCGTGTGCCCTCCGGACTCCGTTTTCTTGCACGATACGTATTTCGGTCGGTAAAAATTCATTATATATTCTCCCGAAGGTTTTGACTCCCATATCACGCAAATCTCCTCTGTTTTTGTTTCAAGCTGTTCCGTTGCAGATTAGATCAACAAGTCTTCCCAGGATTCGGAAGGAGAAAGCTATGTGGATGATTACTTAGCAAATCCCAAGGTCTATGGAGATGTGGAACACGATGGTTGGACCACGGAGGAAGAAGAGGACTATGAACCCAAGGGGAAGGAGGATACGAGCTCAGATGAAGATGAAGCCCCATTACCTCAACCTGGGGACATGCACGTGGAGTTCAAAAAGTCAAGTCTCCCTGATAGGGTAAAGAAACCCAAGTTTGAGTTTATTCCTTTTCGTCTCTTGCAGGAAAATAAGCAGGACCTATGCCAAAAGATATTAAGCCTAGAGTGGGAGATTGATGATCTTAGGGATCGAAATGCTGTCCTCAAGCACAAATTAAGGGAGAAGTCAAAGCCCGCATCATCGACAACACCCCCACCTTCTTCACCGACAAAGGAGATATAATCACATGGGTATGGGCACTCCCCTTGGCAACTGCTAAGCTTGGGGGAGGTGCCCCGGTATCATATCACAATCACAACTCCTATCTTTACCGTTTTTCTTAGTTCGATCCTATTAGTAGTATCTTGATATAGTAGAATAAAGTTTATGGCATGATCTAGTTTTGAGTTTTGCTTTATGATCTCTCTTTGTAATCGAGTCCATGAGCTATATATAATAAAGATTAGTGTTGAGTCAAGGCCCTGAGTATTTTGCCATGATCTTGGGTGAATAAAATAAAAGAGAAAAAGAAGAAAAAGAAACAAAAAGTTCATATTGATCTTATTGAGAGTAATGACTTCACATAGAAAGAGTATGATGATTAAAAGTTGTTGGGAGTTGGCAGACATAGCTTTGGTCATTGTTGCAATTAATAGGAAGTAATAAGGAAAGAGAGGTTTTCACATATAGATATATTATAATTGACATCTTTTATGATTGGAAGCACTCATTAAAATATGACATGCTAAAGAGTTGATGTTGGACAAGGAAGACAATGTAATGAGTTATGTCTTCCTTATATCTGAGATAAAGTATGTTGTCACGGATCCTCTAACTTGTTGAGCTTGCCTTTCTCCCTCGTGCTAGCCAAATTCTCAGCACTAAGTAGAGATACTACTTGTGCTTCCAAATACCCTCAAACCAGTTTTGCCATGAGAGTCCACCATATCTACCTATGGATTGAGTAAGATCCTTCAAGTAAGTTGTCATCGGTGCAAAGCAATAAAAATTGCTCTAAATATGTATGATTGATTCGTGTGGGATAAATAAGCTGTATACGATCTTTTGATGTGGAAGTAATAAAAGCGACGGACTACATAATAAAGGTTCACATCACAAGGGGCAATATAAAGTGACGTTCTTTCGCATTGAGATTTTGTGCATCCAACCATAAAAGCGCATGGCAACCTCTGCTTACCTCTGCGAAGGGCCTATCTTTTATTATTATCTTCTACCTTTTGCAAGAGTCATGGTGATCTTCACCTTTTGTTTTTCATTTTATCCTTTGGCATCTTAGCATGTTGGAAAGAACATGATATATATATATATATATATATATATATATATATATATATATATATATATATATATATATATATATATATATCTAATTGGATGTAGGGGAGCATGAACAATTATTGTTGACATTACCCTTGAGGTAAAAGGTTGTGGGGCAAAACTATAAGCCCCCATCTTTCTCTGTGTCCGATTAAAACTCTGTAACCACAAGTATCGCGTGAGTGTTAGCAATTATGAAGGACTAGATGATAGTTGAGTATGTGGACTTGCTTTTAAGATCTGACATAGACTCTTTCCGATGTTATGACAAATTGCAATTATTTCGATAACTGAGGTTATAGTTTGTTGGAGCCCAATAAGGTTTATGATTCATACTTTTGCATTGTGAAAAGATCATCGCTTCAACATAAGTAATCGTATGGCAAAATCTATATATGTTGCTGTTATGAGAATAATCATGATGCCTTCATGTCCGTATTTTATTTTTATCGACGCCTCTACCTCTAAACATTAGGACATATTTATTGTTATCGGCTTTTCGCTTAAGGATAAGCGAGGTCTAAGCTTGGGGGAGTTGATACGTCCATTTTACATCATGCTTTTATATCGATATTTATTGCATTATGGGCTGTTATTTCACGTTATGTCACAATAATTATGGCTATTCTCTCTTATTTTACAAGGTTTACATAAGGAGGGAGATTGCCGACAACTGGAATTCTGGGCTAGAAAAGGAGCAAATATTAGAGACCTATTTTACGCAACTCCAAAAGTCCTGAAACTGCACGGAATATCTTAAAATAAATAAAGAAAAATCCTCGCTAAAGATGAAGTCTAGGGGGCCCACACCCTGCTCACGAGGGTGGGGGCGCGCCCCCTACCTCGTGGGCCCCCTGGTGGGTCTCCGACGTCCATCTTCTGCTCTATGATGTCTTTCGATGAGAAAAAAATCAGAGGGAACTTTTCGGGACGAGACTCCGCCGCCACGAGGCGGAACCTTAGCGGAACCAATCTAGAGCTCCGGCAGAGCTGTTCTGCCGGGGATACTTCCCTCCGGGTGGGGGAAATCATCACCATCATCATCACCAATGCTCCTCTCATCGGGAGAGGGCAATCTCCATCGACATCTTCACCAGCACCATCTCATCTTCAAACCCTAGTTCATTTCTTGTATCCAATTCTTGTCTCAAAGTCCGGGATTGGTGCTAGTAGGTTGCTAGTAGTGTTGATTACTCCTTGTAGTTGATGCTAGTTGGTTTATTTGGTGGAAGATCTTATGTTCAGATCCTTTATGGATATTATTACCCCTCTGATTATCAACATGAATATGCTTTGTGAGTAATTACGTTTGTTCCTGAGGACAAGGGAGAAGTCTTGCTATTAGTAGTCATGTGAATTTGGTATTCGTTTGATATTTTGATAAGATGTATGTTGTCTAGCCTCTAGTGGTGTTATGTGACCGTCGACTACATAACACTTCACCATTATTTGGGTCTAGAGGAAGGCATTGGGAAGTAATAAGTAGATGATGGGTTGCTAGAGTGACAGAAGCTTAAACCCTAGTTTATGCGTTGCTTCGTAAGGGCTGATTAGGTTTACCTTAATACTTTTGTTGTATTTGCGGATGCTTGCAATAGAGGTTAATCATAAGTGGGATGCTTGTTCACAAAAGAACAACACTCAAGCACAGGTCCACCCACATATCAAATTATCAAAGTACCAAATGCGAATCATATGAACATGATGAAAACTAGCTTGACGATATTCCCATGTGTCCTCGGGAGCGCTTTTCCTATTATAAGAGTTTGTTCCGGCTTGTCCTTTGCTACAAAAAGGATTGAGCCACCTTGCTGCACTTTATTTACTTTTGTTACTTGTTGCTCATTACAATTTATCTTCTCACAAAACTACCTGTTACAACTTATTTCAGTACTTGCAGAGAATACCTTGCTGAAAACCGCTTATCATTTCCTTCTGCTCCTCATTGGGTTCGACACTCTTACTTATTGAAAGGACTACGATAGATCCCCTATACTTGTGGTTCATCACTTACTCGTGTGTCAGCTGAGCTATCAGCACGTTCCCAAGCTCCCTTGCCACCTGACACTACTTCCCAAGCACTCTTGACACAAGACGAGTTGGCAATATCAGATGAACCTTGTGAGCTTCAACAACAAGAAGGTAGTTGCGGGAGTAAAGTTATAGTTGCATGCTTCTTTATATGTAGTCTCACAGTTTGACGTACACTAACACTTCCTATGTTCGTTGTTGGACTAGCACCTAGGCCCAAGAGGAAACAAACATCAAGGATAATGCTTGATAGGTTAACTAAATCTAGAGGAGGAAGAATGGAGATCTGTTTTGAGGAAGGTTTAAAAAGGCCACGTGATGCTACAGAGTTAGCCAATTTAGTATCAGAGGCAGCGGTTGCCGTTAGGTGTCATGTGCGTATCCTCCCAACAAGGATTCAGTACAGGAATGACAAAGACGAAACCCAGTTCAACACCTTCCTCGACCATTTATCTATAAGTATGGTTATGTATGGAAACTAGTAATATCGTCTTGCTCTGTCCCATACTTTCTAGGTTGCTGATAATGAGACTCCAATAATTTTGAACAGATGAGGTTCAAGTTGGATAGCCAAGATGATGCAACCAGACAAGCTTGCACCCATGTTTTCAAGTCTGCTCTGCAGCAGTATCGGTATAACTTGAGGAAAACTCACTTTGAAGGCAAGGCTAACAGTGAACTTTCCCAAACATCTCCGGTGGAAAATATATCGGATGAAGAGTGGAGGGGCCTTGTTAAACACTGGTCTGATCCGAAGTATAAGGTACATTATATATATGTGATCAGATCACATGTTGAAGTCCCATTTACGCATGTGCCACACAAATCTATCTTCTTGTAGGTGAACTGTTCAAAGAACAAGGCCAACCGTATGAAAGTGAAATTCCAACAGACGACAGGATCTCGTAGCTATATTGCACACTACGAGGCTCTTGTCATTAGCTGTTGTTTCACTCTTTTTGCTATACCATATTATTAGGTCTATATTGACTTGTTCGAAATGCAGAGGAAAGCCCGCAAGGACCAAAAAATACCTGAACCAAATGTTGTGGAAATCTTCAAGGACTGTCACACCAGCAAGAAGAAGGGCATGACTACACCAGTCAAAGCCGCTGTTGTAAGTCCTTAATCCTCATGCATTTTAACTACTACTTACTCTGACTTGTTCCTTGAACTGCATGGTTTGCAGCCAAAGTCTATTACTCTTTTCAATTTTATACACAGTTGTCTTAGCGTATCATTGCACCTTACAAGGTTTAAAAGAGAGGAGTGACGTTCCTTTGATCTTGACCCGTAATCTAGTTCCATGCTGGACTTGCCCACACAACGTTATAATTGGATGTTTGTCTGTTCTCAGTTGTTTTGTGATATGAATGATGTCATACTATGCTTACCATATTATAAACCTTGTCTCTTTATCCTTAGCCCTCAATACAATGTGAAGAAATAGACAATACACTAGCGATGGTACATGGTCATATGTTTGGAACCTGGTTTTATTATGTACTTTGCAATAAAATACAACTAATATTTTACATTGGTTCACCAGAATAAGTTCTGTATATAGACCAAAGCTATTTTGTTTGGTTTTGCTGCCTCCTTAATATCTTATGTTCTGGTACTACTAATGTAAAACCTCAACTTTTCAGCGAGCTATGGAAAAAATGGTGGAACCGCCACCTTCTGAAGGTGGCGAGGCAACTATAACCGCAATGTCAGCTCTTGCTGCAGTGGGTCAGTACCTGTCCACTAACAGTGCCAAAAGCACGTTCCTGCGTAATACTAGGTTGGTTGTTAAGGCCATATCGTCCAAAATGCCTCATGATCAAGATATGCAAGCTGAAAGCAATGTTTTATCTGCGCTTCAGACACAAGTCCATTCCCTAACAGAGACCCTTTGTGAAACAAGGAGAAACATTGCTCAATCTCGTCAAGATATGCATGATTTTGAAACCGGACTATCAGACATTTGCTATGTTGTTCAGGAGCCTAGGGGAAATGAAGGCGAGGGTTATGGTGCTCCAACGGACAATACAACATGAAAACGTAATAGTCAGGTCAAATGAACTGAGCTTCTGAACTTCTGGTGGTGCATTTATCTGCTAGACTGTTAAGTTTTATGCCAACCTTCCTTTTGTTATATAGTTGTAATTTGTTTTGGTGCGATACAAAATTTATTCTTAATGTGCAGCCACCGGCTGAACACAACAACAAGCCATTTTTGTATAGTGTAGGGTGTTCCCTATATTTGCAAAGGTGGCGATCTTTGATGCCGAGTGGATGTAATCTGTGCAATCGCCTTAATAGTCTAGCGTTAGCGGCCTTATTTATTTCCTAGTATTATTTTTCCCTGGTTTGCTAGTGGCCGCAACTACCATGGGCCATATACGGGCCATAGGATCCATGGGTCTCCTACGGGCCGTCGATAAATGGGCCTGTAATCGGTGGGCCTTGGGCTGTCGGATAAATGGGTCTACATGCGCTGTAATCGGGCGTAATTGGTATCGGCCCAGCACGGTAACATGCCGTAGGACAGCAAAGGCTTAATTCTGTCACAGGCATAACGGGTCGTTAATGGGCCAGAATATAGGACGGGCTGGAAACGGCGCAACGGTTTAATAGGCCAGAAACGGGCCGACTCTTGCCATTGGCCGAATTTGGCCCATTAGGGTAACATGCCAGTAACGGGCCGACTCTTGCCATGGGCCAAATTTGGCCCATTAGGGGAACAAGCCAGTAACGGGCCAACTCTTGCCGTGGGCCGAATTTGGCCCATTAGGGGAAGAGGCCAGTAACGGGCCGGAAGTAATCGAGGGCCGAAAAGGAGCCCAAGAACGTATGAGCCGTCAATAGGCCGAAAGCTAACACGGGCTGGAAACGGCCCATGTAAATCACGGGCCGTTAAAGGGTATAAAGAAAATTACTATTCATTATGGGCTAGAGTCACCGTGGGCCTGTAAAGGGCCGAAAGATACGAAGGCCTCATATGGGCTGAAAGACGTCGTGGGCCCTACATGGGCCGAAAGTGAAATGGGCTGGTGTTATATTTGATGGCCCACATGACGTTGTTGCACCGATTTCCTTTAGGGCCTAACGGGCTGGGAGTTAATGGGCCGTAAAATGGGCTATTTGCGAAGAGACTATTAACAGGCTTTTCATGGGCCAGCCCGTTAACTTTTGACCAAGTCAAATGGGTCGGCTTTGTAAGCTAAATGGTCCAGTGGTGGGCCGTGGCATGTGCCGACATATCATAGGCGCCTATCTGACCCACTGACGAGCTGACACGTGTTTCATCCGGCCAATAAGAATTTTACAAGTGGAAATTTCCCACTGGTCGGGGCTGTTAACGGGTTATCGGATCCAAAACCCGACCCGATAGCTTAACGGCGTTCTGTTATGGTGGATGCCACGTGTCGGTCACCCTTGACGAATGCACTTCTGTGACGCGCAATTTATTGTCATGGAAGTGGACACTTTCGTGATGATAATTTTGGTAATGCCATGGAACACTTCTACGATAGCACATGTATGACTATCTCGATTGTGTCATAAATTTGTCATGGATGTACATGCATGACAAAAAATGCGACCTACTGTGACAAACACGTATCATCACGGAAGTGTATTTTTTTTGTAGTGAAGGTTTCTGTGTAGCTGTGGCTCGAAACCAATCTGGACTGCCCTTGCAAACGTAGATGCGGCACTCTTTAATTCGAATGCCATGCGGATAAAACAGTACGTACCACATGGGGTGATGAACGATGTCTTGTATTCGTCTTCTTTGGACATGAAGATTTGGTGATACCCTGAATATGCATCCAGAAAGGAAAGGAAACCGCAGCCGAAGTGGAAACCACAATCTGATCGATGTGCGGCAAGGGAAATGGGTCCTTCGGGCAAGCATTGTTGAGATCTGCGAAATCTATGCAAGGCCTCCATTTCCCTTTAGCCTTCCGAACAACCACTGGATTTGCTAACCATGTTGGATGTAGCACTCCTCTAACCAAACCAACTTATTCATGCTTCTTGACCTCCTCTGCAATAAACTACTGCCTCTCCAAGGCCTGCTTCCAGACTTTCTACTTGACAGGTCGGGCATGTGGGCAGACAACAAGGTGGTGCTCGATTACCTCCCTGGGAACACCGAGGATATCAGATAGTTGCCAGGCATACACATCGATATTCGCCCGCAAGAAGGCAACGTGCTTTCTTATTTGTCATCAAGGGTGGCGCTGATCGTGAAAGTACCATCAACGCCAGCCAGCCCTGCCAGGACCTTCTTCACTTGTGGTGCAGTAACCCTGGATCTTTTGCTGTTGAAACTCTCCGTCAAGTCATCAACAGGCGCAACACACTCCGAAGAGGTACGCTTACCGAATTCCTTCCAGCGTCCTTGCTATCCTTCTTCTTCCCTCTATTCTCCTTGGCGGGAACTGCTGCTGTCCCTGCCTCTGTCGCAACTGCATCCCGGTACATCTTGTCTACGCAAATGATTGCGTCCTTCTCATCTAATGGGATAGAAATGACTCCTACTGGCCCAGGCATCTTCAAGGTGTTGTAGGCATAGTGTGATGCCCCCATGAATTTAGCCAGGGCTGGGCGTCCAAGGATCCCTTGTACGACAAGTGGAGGTCGACCACATCAAACATAATCTTCTCAGTCTGGTAATTCAGCTCTCCCTCCAATGTCACAGGCGACGTGATCTTTCCCTTAGGATGACTCCTGCCGGGATTAACTCCTTGAAACGTGTCGGTGACCTTGAACTCTTCCTCTGCTATCTGAAGTTTGTTAATTACCTTTGGGTATATAATATTCAACTTAGCCCCGCCGTCCACGAACATCTTTGTGACCTTAAGGTTGCAAATTGTTGGAGAGACCAACAATGGCAAACAGCCTACCACGGTGTTACAGTCAGGATGATCCTCTTCATCAATGATGATGGGCGTGCACGGCCATTTGAGCATTTCTGGGCCTCTGGTGCTAGTTCAACGACATTGACCTCTTGCGCCCACCATTTGAGTTGGCGGTGGGAGGTGTGCAGGGATGCACCCCCGTCAACGCATAGGGCGTCTGTGGCCTTCTGGAACTCCTGCTTACTAATTTCCTCTTTATCCCCTCCATCACTCACATCATTACAGGCATCGTTCTCTCGACCTCTGGCAGGTTTTCCTTTGTTCCGGAGGGGTTTGCCGAGGCGATTTAATTCACCTCCTCGGCAGTTACCGCCAGTGACATTCTGACCCATTTCCTTGCCACGCTTCTCATATTCCGTTCTCTGGCTCTTAACAAGCTGCTCAACCTGATAACACCCTTGAAGATCGTGGCCCTTGGTCTGATGCATCTTGCAGTACAGCCCATCGCCTTTCCCGGCCTTCTCGGCAGCCACAGCCTCCCAGCAGTCAGCTCACATGGCAGCTTCCTTGCTTGGGGCTTCGACCTTAGCCTTCTTGTCGGTACTAGGTGTACCCGGTCCTTCAACAGTCATCACTACCTTATCCTTGCACTTCTTATTGCGCTTCGTGCCCTTCTTCTGACTGGTGGATTCGTCATCATCCTCTTAGTAGACGTTGATGCAATCCTCCTCTCCGGGTAGCTTCTTTCCCTCCTCCATCCGAGCACACTTATCCACCAAGGTGTAAATCTCCCTCACAGTCTTGGGCAACCGTACATTCATCATGGAATGGATCCTGTGGTTGCATGCATTGGATTGGATGGCAGCTATCACAGCTGCTGGATGGATATTCAGGATGTTCCTATGGACCTCTTGTTGAATCTCTACAAATACTTTCGGAGGGTCTATCCTTCTTTTTGTTGGAGAAGCTGCAAGTCGTTGGGCCGCCCTGGCTCTTGATGGCCGCCTATGAAGGCGCCAATGAACGAATGGCACAGGTCAGCCCACGATGAAATGGAGTTCTCCGGCAGGTGCATTAGCGAAGACCATACATTGGACTTGAGAGCCAAAGGGAAGTAATTGGCAAACACCTTCTCATCTCTTCCCCCGGCAGATTGAACAACGATGGTGCAGATGCTTAGAAACTCTACCGGGTTTAGCCTCCCATCATACTTCTCGGGCATCTCTGGCTTGAACGTGCGAACGGGTGGCCAACGGACTTGTCGTAGCTCACGAGTAAAGGCAGGGCACCCAGCCTCGAAAGGTAGGCACCCGCCAATATCGAGCGCAGGCTCATCGGCATCGGGAGCATCTCACCCGTTGGTCCGGAGGTGGTCGTCCCGGCGTCGCTCAACGACAACGCGCGCATCTCCCCTTCACTTGTCCTCCGGGGCTCGCCCTCGGCCTGGACACGCTCGAGGGTCAGAAGAGGCCATCGAGACGTCATCAGGTTCTTGATTCGTTTGCGCTCGTGGTGGGCCTCGTACTGGAAATCGACCCAATTCTCCCTGATACACCTTCTACCAGTGATGAACATCAGTGTACATCAGTAGTACAAGGAGGGGCCTTGAGACATTCCAATCTCTATTTTTGTGCAGATCAACGAAAATTAAGCTCCCCAGTTTGCACAAACACTTAAACATTAACAATGGGACTAGTTGAAGAAACATAAACTAACAAAGAGAAGCACTTTCTTTATCTACATTGGAAATGAAATGATAGAGAGGACACTCGGTCTATTTTAACTGTATTATTACTTCATTTTATCAGTGGCACTAGGGTCGAGCAGGTGGCAAGCGAGGTGTACCGTGCGTCGCAAGGATGGAGGTCGGGGGTGCTTAGTCTGGGATGCTGAAGCTGGCTCTTCTAGTCCCTATCTTCCCCCCTGATGTTTCTATGGTAGCATTTGGGTTGTAATCCAAACTTGATCGAGCTAGTGCTGCGTCCCCCTGCCTGCCTAGCTTATGTGGCGAACTTGTCTCCTGCTAGTACTTAGTTCGTTCTAGTAGTAGTTGCATAACTGTCCGTTTACACTGAGATGTTGTCGGATAATGGTTCTCTATGCTTGGGTTTCTTTAATGACTAGCAAGATGTCCTTGCATTGCACGGAACATCAAGATGCATTTTTTTATAAAACACCTGATGTGATTGACCGATGCGGGAGTAATCCCATGCGTAAAAACTAATGATATCTCGAGAAAGAGGCACTACACCACAACACTGATGTAAGGGCAGAAAAACTGTCAGGAGAAGACTCTTTAGAGGGCAGACAAACTGCCGAGACAGTGGTTCTCCCGGCAGATAGAACTGCCACGAGAACGGCTGTCGGGGATTACTTCTCCCGGCAGTTTTTCTGCCCTGACTCATGTATTTGCCGGCAGATCATTTTCTCCCGGCAGATTGGTCGAGGCATGTGAATCTGCAATTACCGGCAGTTAAGCCACCAGCACAAGCATGTTTACCTGGCAGATATTATGCCAGCATGTTGATTTCACTAGTGAAATGTTCTAGGCGTCGCCATTATGTAATATCCATCGATTATATATGTCTAGACAATCAAGACATATCACACAATTTATACATGCACTTCAATCAATGTAACATATAGGCCTCATCAAAAACCTTAAACTTCATTTGATAAACATAACGACAATATACACAGAGGTTGTGCCACAAAAGGAGTACATATATATGTTTACCCCACAACCAAACTAAAGTAGTGCCACAAAAGATGTACATATGCTTCTAGATGTGTGCCACACAGCCAACCCACCACCAAAATGAGCAGAGCAAATGTCTAGGTTCAAGAAACAAGATGCAGGACATTGCAGGTCTTCCAAATCTTCAGCAGCTTGAAAATCTTCCAAACCTTAGTGAACTTGTGCACCTTTGGGAAACCTACAGCTGCAATAGATCGTAAGATGTTTTACATACAACAGCAGCATTCAGAATTTAAGGAAGATGTTACAGCAATCACATACAACAGCCGCATATTTTCTGAAATATAGAGCAACCAATAACATCTCTAGACTAATCTCTACTATAGTAGAGAACATGTCCATTTTTTATCATCTTAATAGTAGCAACTTTATCTTCTCATCAAAATGTAATGTGCAAAGTCTATAAACAGGAAGATGTGACAATAACAGCCGTATATGTTCTAAAACATAGAGCAACTAGTAACATCTCTAGAGTAATCTCTACTTTAGTAGAGAACATGTCCATTTTTTATCATCTTGACAGTAGCAAGCTTATCTTACTTCTCATCCAAATATAGTGTGCAAAGTCTATACAGATATTAACAAATATTAACAGTAATTAGTAGGTGTACCTATCTTGTACAGCAGAAGTGAGGCTATTCCTGTACCGAAGTAAAGCGAACAGAATTGATGACCATTTTGATTGTCTTCTGCATTTGGAAACACAAGCATGAGGCCACAATCACACACTAAATATTACACAAGCGCATTTTGAAGCTACTGTACTGAGCAAGCGCATATGCAAAGTTACAGCTGCAGCTTCAAGCAGGATCAGGAAATACAGTGATATAAGTTACTGCAATAAGCAAATTGGTATAAGCAGGTTGCATGCGCTAAGTTACTGTACTAGCCAGTGAATTAAATTAGCTTGTACTTGCTTTTCCTTCTAAGCTCTCTACATCTACTACACAAAATAAGAGGGAAACTAGCTGGAGAAATTAAGGTCCCCTCTAAATGGTATTTGATTAGTGACAAGCCCACAGATTTAATCTAGTGAAGCACTACGAACATTTGGTTCAATAAACATTTTTTATTGGTTCACTTTCCTACATTTCACACAAGTTGAATTAGCCTAGAAAATAAAACCAAGGCTTTCTACAAACAAATGAGCTGAAATAATTCATGTACATGAAAGAAAGAGGATCCAATTATGAGAAATGACTCAAATTAAAGCATGGAATCCAATGAAACTCATTTCTCGACATGGCAGAGTCTATCATCTACATGAAAGGAAGATGATCCAATTGAGAGCAGCGTTTCAGTGCCCGGGTGCATCTGCACCCGGTCAAAAAAAATTCGTAAAAAATTCAGAAAAATTCAAAACATTCTAAAAAAAATTAGGGTGGTAGAAAATTTGATGCGTGAGGTACGCTCCAATTTTCAAAACATTTGGACTTCTGTGCAGCTCTCAGCAAAAAAGACAAATCAGACCAGAATAGTACGTGAACAATATACATTTTTACAGACCTCCGATTTGTCTTTTTTGCTGAGAGCTGCACAGAAGTCCAAATGTTTTGAAAATTGGAGCGTACCTCACGCATCAAATTGGAGCTGTTGGGAAGGCCTCTTTTAGAAACTCTAGCATCATGTCAAAACTTTTATGAAACCAACCTCCAAGAGATTTGATATGCAGTAACCTAACAACAAAACGTAGCTTTAAGAAGGTTGTGTAGACCCTGGATAAAGCTCCTCGCTATCATCAGCTATGAACTGTCGAAAAGCATCTGCATCACACTTCTTTTTCTTTTAGAAGAGGGTCAATGCTCCCTGGCTATACATCCTCGTGAATTGGATCCTCCCCACCGCCACTATCACGCAAATTCCCAATTAGGTGTGCCATATCATGAATCATTTCAAACATCTCATCATAATTATCTAGTGACAAAATGCATGCCATTCATATCTAGTACAAGCAAGGAGAAATACAATATGGACCAGGAATGCTCTAGCACAATAGAATAGTCAATTGAAACATGTCATTTTAGGAACAACAAAAACTAAAATAGTAGCAAGAATATCATTATCAATATCATAAAAACAAAACACTTGTTCTGTCCACAAATCTGATTTTGCAAAACACAAACAGAGAAGCTACAACTTTGAGGCATCAACTAAACACAAAAACCAATTGTTGTAAAACCTAGAACTAAATCATCTGCCAAGTACACAGATTAAACTAACCCATTTAACAATTTTGGAAGTTAGGATTGAATCATCTGCCAAGTTCACACATTGAAATGAACCATCTAACAAGTGTAGAAGTCAGAACTGAATCCAAGTACACAATTTGAACTGAACCTTGGCTGCAAAGAAATCTCACCAAATGCTCTTGATGGGCAGAGGAGGCAGACAGAGGATGTTGATGTGGTAGTGAGCTGGTCACAGGAGAAGAGGGACGCTCTGCTGCTTGGGGCATCGGAGAGGACATCGAGGAGGCAATCCCTCTCGGTGCTCGCCTGCTCAGGTGGAGGGAGGAGGCCTGCTTGGGGAGACGTTCGGCGGTGGAGTCGCTCGGCGACAATGGTCGTCCGTCGGGGTGCTCCGTGCTCGGCAGCGCTGATGTGGGGTGGTTGGGGGCAACGGCGGCAGTGGTCGGACCGTCGGGGTGGAGGGATGCCGGCGGCGGTGTGGGGGGGGGGGCTGGGGGCGGGGGCGGGGCTGTGTTGGTGCGGTCCGCCGGCTGCAGAACTCGGGATCTAGGGCGGCCGGCGGTGGTGGGGTAGCTAGGGGCGGCGACGGGGCTACGGTGGCGGGGGGCGCCGACGGCAGTGTTGCGGTTGTGGGGGACGCCGGCGGTAGTGCTCGGGGTCGATCTAGGGCGGCCGGCGCAGTCAGTGGAGGGGGATTTGGGGGAAGTTGTTTGGGGGTGGCTGCGGTCTGGAGGAGGGCCGGCGCGTCTACTTCTTTCGGGCCCAAAAGTTTTTTTTCTTTGTCTATCTATCGCGCGCCTTTCCCCCGATTACGCGCGCTTAGGCCCAAACGATATTTCGGTTTCGCGCCGAAGACGGACCCCGACAGATAATGGGCCATAGGAGTGTTCTCCCGGCAGATATAACGCCTTCAAGTGTACCGGCAGTTTCAATGCCCTCGCTGCTGATGTTCTGCCTGCAGTTTCTTTGCCTGGAACTACTTGTACCGGCAGTTATAAATGTCCCGGCACTACTTTTGCCCTTGTTTTGATACTTCTCCCGACAATTAACTGCCCCCAATCAAGTGTTGTGGTGTAGTGAGGGGACACTACTGCAGGATGCTGCTAACACGACACTACGATCAGAGACCCTTTCACGAAATTGTGTGTGATGCATTAATCACAAACGGGGATGTAAAAAAATCTTCAAAAAAAGTGCAAAACATTTGCAATGGAGGATGCATCAAACACGCTTCAGATTTTAGTTGCGTCTGTGATCAAGGGCATACGGTTCAGTCCAATGAACTTTTTGTGATGATGCGGAAGAAAAGAAATGGGCAGCCTGATGAACGAGTGTGCGATATAGAGCATACGGTTCACTTGGATGAACTCTCTGTGATTAGGAAACACAAAAGAAATGGGCAGCCGGCTGAAGGTGTGTGCGATATATATCATACGGTTCACTCGGATGAACTGTTTGTGATTAGTCAACACAAAAGAAATGGTCAGCTAGATCAAGGTGTGTGTGATTGAGGGCATACACTTCATAAGGATTAACTGTTTGCGATTAGGCAACAGAACAGAAATGTGTAAGCCAGATCAATGTGTTTGCAATTGATGGCATACACTTCACATGGATTAACTGTTTGCGATTAGCCACAACAAACTGAAACAGTTAGATAGATCAACGTGTGTGCGCTAGATGGGCACACCCATTCTAATTAAAAGAAGCGTGCGCGATGGTAGTAACGAGCGCGCATGGTTGTTGGAACAAGACGTGTGCTGACATTGGCTATTGCGGTGCACCCTATGATGCAAACGCCACGTACGCGGCCGAGAAGGCGTACGTGCCCACGTTACGCCTTCTGGGAATAGTGCCACACTTATAACTGTTAGTAAATTTTGAGCATGCGACCCGTCACAATTTTTATAGAAGAACAGGGAGGGCGCGTCCCTTCACATTCCAAATTGCAAACCTGTTCACAGTGATCAAAACCTAAGCGGTTTCCCACTTAGGAGCATATTACTACGCGGTTATAAATACTACTACTCCAAGATGACTGCACATTCCTCCTCGACTCCTCATCCACAAAAAGTCAAAAACAAACAAGTCATTCATCATCGTTCCCTTGTGTCCGCCATCGCCAGCGTGAGTTCTGGATCGAGAGATTGCCACCAGGGAGGCGAGCCTGGAAGCGGGAGCACGAGAGATGTCCTGCCTCACCGCAAAAGCAGCCAACATGTCCCGCCGCACGGTCGTAGAAGCAGAGAGGTCCCGCCGGGCCGTCGAAGCAGCACGGAGGACCCGCCGCGCCGTCGATGCAGTAGACTGGTCCGGCCGCGCCGCGGAAGTAGAAGAGATGTCCCGCCGCGCCGTGAATGCAGCAGAGATGTCCTCCAGTGCTGCGGCACCCTGGGAAAATTACGCACGGGCAGGCGAGGACTGTAATAGGCGCATCCGTGCCCTCGTCCTTAGGAAGATGGATTAGACCAAAAGGTGGGCGAGGTTGCAGGATGACCTGAAAGCCTCGTTTGAGCAGTCTACCGACGTCATCGGGCAACTAAATGAGAACAATGCGAAGCTTCGGGCCGAGCGCGACCTGCTGAGGACGAAGATCGTCGGAAGTGCGGAGCAACAGGAGCAGACCACTGCCTTGTTGAAGAGGACCAACGTCATCGTCGAGCAACTTATGGACGAGAATGCCATGTTGCGCATCAAGCGTAGAAGGCTGCTGGAGGAATCAGTGGATGCTCTCAACCAGCATCTTGAGGACAAGAAAGAGCTCGTCGCCGCTCGCCGCGGAAACTAGTTCTCGCGGCCTACAGCAACACATCAAGAAAGTAGAGATCAGCGAGCCAGATTGTTCTCTTCCTTCTTCTTTTTCCCTTGTGTATTTCGGGCGTTGCCGCATGTGGCTTTTTTAATTATGTTTCTAAATATGTAATACAATTATTATCCACTATCATCGTCCTTATATTCATCATGCTTGCTATAAGTCGCAGTCGACGCTATATAGGTTCGTCGGATCTTACATCAAGATCTGTGTAGAACTTTCTTTTTAGATTTTCATTTTTCTTTCTTAAATCTCAGTCCAGTGAGAGATATAGCCACACCGTAGAACAGGTGCTGGAGCGCAATTAATGGAGACGTTGGGAGGGAGGTGCGTGGTGGGTAGCGGTCAAAGGACTCTCCTCCCGATGAGCACGCGCAGGGGTCTGATCGCACGCCTCACGTACTCAAATAGCTACCCCGCACGACACCTCCTAGCCAATAAACCGTGGCCACACGTAATTGGTAAGTGGAACGCCCATGGTTTCAATAATACTTGTGTTTCCGATTTGTAACGCGACAACACTTGTTCCAAAATGACTTTGTTGATTGTTAATGTGTGCGCTTTCGAAAATCGGACAGGAAAATAACAACAACATGTTGGTGCCATGTCATGAGACCATGCCAAGTTTTATGATTTTCAGGCGTGTTTTGGAATTAGAGGAATTAAAAACCAAGTTTCTCAATCTTTCCGGCTGAGCCACGACGCCCAGATGTTTGAATTTCACTCCCATCTCTTGCATGGAACCTAGAAATTCACCCAAGGACACACATGTGATTTTTCAAACAACTTTGGTGCACTGGAGCCTTTGCTTGTAGTTTAAATTTGAATTATGCACATTAAAGGCCCAAAAACTCAATTAATGTATAAAAAAGGCCAAATCAACCCAGAATAATTCCAAAAATTAGCACGGTACTTCTATTTGGTCTAATCTGGTTGTGTAAACAAATTAAGGCGGGAGAAGGCAGTGTACGTATGTCGTTTCTGAAGGAAATATGCCCTAGAGGCAATAATAAAGTTATTATTTTATTTCCTTATATCATGATAAATGTTTATTACTCATGCTAGAATTATATTAATCGGAAACATAATACATGTGTGAATACATAGACAAATAGAGTGTCACTAGTATGCCTCTACTTGACTAGCTCGTTAACCGAAGATGGTTATGTTTCCTGACCATGAACAAAAGAGTTGTTATTTGATTAACGGGATCACATCATTAGGAGAATGATGTGATTGACATGACCCATTCCATTAGCTTAGCACCCGATCGTTTAGTATGTTGCTATTGCTTTCTTCATGACTTGTACATGTTCCTATGACTATGAGATTATGCAACACCCGTTTGCCAGAGGAACACTTTGTGTGCTACCAAATGTCACAACGTAAATGGGTGATTATAAAGGAGCACTACAGGTGTCTCCGAAGGTACATGTTGGGTTGGCGTATTTCGAGATTAGGATTTGTCACTCCGATTGTCGGAGAGGTATCTCTGGGACCTCTCGGTAATGCACATCACATAAGCCTTGCAAGCATTGCAACTAATGAGTTAGTTGTGAGATGATGTATTATGGAACGAGTAAAGAGACTTGCCTGTAACGAAATTGAACTAGGTATTAAGATACCGATGATCGAATCTCGGGCAAGTAACATACCGATGACAAAGGGAACACCGTATGTTGTTATGCGGTCTGACCGATAAAGATCTTTGTAGAATATGTAGGAGCCAATATGAGCATCCAGGTTCCGCTATTGGTTATTGATCGGAGACGTATCTCGGTCATGTCTACATTGTTCTCGAACCCATAGGGTCCGCACGCTTAAGGTTTCAATGACAGTTATATTATGAGTTTATGAGTTTTGATGTACCGAAGGAGTTCGGAGTCCCGGATGAGATCGGGACATGACGAGGAGTCTCGAAATGGTCGAGACGTAAAGATCGATATATTGTACGACTATATTCGGACATCGGAAAGGTTCCGAGTGGTTCGGGTATTTTTCGGAGTACCGGGGAGTTACGGGAATACGGGGGAAGAAGTATATGGGCCTTATTGGGCTTTTGGGGAGAGGGAGAGGCAGGCCGCGTGCCCCCCCATTGACTAGTCCGAATTGGACTAAGGGGAGGGGCAGCGCCCCCACCTTCCTTCTCTTCCCTCTTCCCCTTCCTTGTCTCCTACTCCTACTACTTGGAAAGACTCCTAGTTGGACTAGGAAAGGGGGGATCCTACTCCCGGTGGGAGTAGGACTCCCCTAGGGCGCGCCATAGAGAGGACCGGCCCTCCCCTCCTCCACTCCTTTATATACGGGGGCAGGGGGCACCCCATAGACACACAAGTTGATCTTCGTGATCGTTCCTTAGCCGTGTGCGGTGCCCCCCTCCACCATATTCCACCTCGGTCATATCGTTGCGGTGCTTAGGTGAAGCCCTGCTTCGGTAGAACATCATCATCGTCATCACGCCGTCGTGCTGACGAAACTCATCCCCGAAGCTTTGCTGGATCGGAGCCCGGGGAGCGTCATCGAGCTGAACGTGTGCTAAGAACTCGGAGGTGCCGGAGTAACGGTGCTTGGATCGGTTGGACCGGGAAGACGTACGACTACTTCCTCTACGTTGCGTCAACGCTTCCGCTTCGGTCTACAAGGGTACGTAGACAACACTCTCCCCTCTCGTTGCTATGCACCACCATGATCTTGCGTGTGCGTAGGATTTTTTTTGAAATTACTACGTTCCCCAACAGTGGCATCCGAGCCTAGGTTTTATGGTTTGATGTTATATGCACGAGTAGAACACAAGTGAGTTTTGGGCGATATAAGTGATACTGCCTACCAGCATGTCATACTTTGGTTTGGCGGTATTGTTGGATGAAGCGGCCCGGACCGACATTACGCGTACGCTTACGCGAGACTGGTTCTACCGCCGTGCTTTGCACACAGGTGGCTGGCGGGTGTCCGTTTCTCCAACTTTAGTTGAACCAAGTGTGGATACGCCCGGTCCTTGCGAAGGTCAAAACGGCATCAACTTGACAAACTATCATTGTGGTTTTGATGCGTAGGTGAGATTGGTTCTTGCTTAAGCCCGTAGCAACCACGTAAGACTTGCAACAAACAAAGTAGAGGACGTCTAACTTGTTTTTGCAGGGCATGTTGTGATGTGATATGGTCAAGGCATGATGCTAAATTTTATTGTATGAGATGATCATGTTTTGTAACTGAGTTATCGGCAACTGGCTGGAGCCATATGGTTGTCGCTTTATTGTATGCAATGCAATCGCCCTGTAATGCTTTTCTTTATCACTAAGCGGTAGCGATAGTCGTAGAAGCATAAGATTGGCGAGACGACAACGATGCTACGATGGAGATCAAGGTATCGCGCCGGTGACGATGGTGATCATGACGGTGCTTCGGAGATGGAGATCACAAGCACAAGATGATGATGGCCATATCATATCACTTATATTGATTGCATGTGATGTTTATCTTTTTATGCATCTTATCTTGCTTTGATTGACGGTAGCATTATAAGATGATCTCTCACTAAATTATCAAGAAGTGTTCTCACCGTTGCCAAAGTTCGTCGTGCCCAGACACCACGTGATGATCGGGTGTGATAAGCTCTACGTCCATCTACAACGGGTGCAAGCCAATTTTGCACACGCAGAATACTCGGGTTACACTTGACGAGCCTAGCATATGCAGATATGGCCTCGGAACACGGAGACCGAAAGGTCGAGCGTGAATCATATAGTAGATATGATCAACATAATGGTGTTCACCATTGAATACTAATCCATTTCACGTGATGATCGGTTATGGTTTAGTTGATTTGGATCACGTGATCACTTAGAGGATTAGAGGGATGTCTATCTAAGTGGGAGTTCTTTGGTAATATGATTAATTGAACTTAAATTTATCATGAACTTAGTCCTGGTAGTATTTTGCAAATTATGTTGTAGATCAATAGCTCACGTTGTTGTTTCATATGTTTATTTTGATAAGTTCCTAGAGGAAATTGTGTTGAAAGATATTAGTAGCAATGATGCGGATTGGATCCTGATCTGAGGTTTATCCTCATTGCTGCACAGAAGAATTATGTCCTTGATGGAGCGCTAGGTGACAGACCTATTGCAGGAGCAGATGCAGATGTTATGAACGTTTGGCTACATCAATATGATGACTACTTGATAGTTTAAGTGCACCATGCTTAACAGCTTAGAATCGGGACTTCAAAGACATTTTGAACATCATGGAGCATATGAGATGTTCCAGGAGTTGAAGTTAATATTTCAAGCAAATACCCGAGTTGAGAGATATGAAGACTCCAACAAGTTCTATAGCTAAAAGATGGAGGAGAATCGCTCAACTAGTGAGCATGTGCTCAGATTGTCTGGATACTACAATCGCTTGAATCAAGTGGGAGTTAATCTTCCAGATAAAATAGTGATTGACAGAATTCTCTAGTCACCATCACCGAGTTAGTAGAACTTCGTGATGAACAATGATATGCAAGGGATAACGGAAACGATTCCCAAGCTCTTCGTAATGCTGAAATTGACAAAGGTAGAAATCGAGAAAAACATCAAGTGTTGATGGTGGACAAGATCACTAGTTTCAAGAAAAGGGCAAAGGGAAAAAGGGGAACTTCAAAAAAAAGCAAGCAAGTTGTTGCTCAAGTGAAGAAGCCCAAGTCTGGTCCTAAGCGTGAGACTAAGTGCTTCTACTGCAAAGGGACTGGTCACTGGAAGCAGAACTACCCCAAGTGATTGGCGGATAAGAAGGATGGCAAAGTGAACATAAGTATATTTGATATACATGTTATTGATGTGTACTTTACTAGTGTTTATAGGAACACCTCAGTATTTGATACTAGTTCAGTTGCTAGGATTAGTAACTCGAAACGGGAGTTGCAGAATAAACAGAGACTAGTTAAGGGTGAAGTGATGATGTGTGTTGGAAGTGGTTCCAAGATTGATATGATCATCAACGCACACTCCCTATACTTTCGGGATTAGTGTTGAACCTAAATAAGTGTTATTTGGTGTTTTCGTTGAGCATAAATATGATTTGATCATGTTTATTGCAATACAATTATTCATTTGAGTTAGAGAACAATTGTTGTTCTCCTTACATGAATAGAACCTTCGATGGTCATACACCCAATGAAAATAGTTTGTTGGATCTCGATCGTAGTGATACACATATTCATAATATTGAAACCAAAAGATGCAAAGTTAATAATGATAGTGCAACTTATTTGTGGCACTGCCGTTTAGGTCATATTGGTGTAAAGCGCATGAAGAAACTCCATGATGATGGGATTTTGGAATCACTTGATTATGAATCACTTGATGCTTGCGAACCATGTCTCCTGGGAAAGATGACTAAAATGCCGTTCTCCGGAACAATGGAGCAAGCAACATATTTATTGGAAATCATACATACTGATGTATGTGGTCCGATGAATATTAAGGCTCGCGGCAAGTATCATTATTTTCTGACCTTCACAGATAATTTGAGCAGATATGGGTATATCTACTTGATGAAACATAAGTCTGAAACATTTGAAAAGTTCAATGAATTTCAGAGTGAAGTGGAAAATCATCGTGACAATAAAATAAGGTTTCTACGATCTGATCGCGGAGACAAATATTTGAGTTACGAGTTTGGTCTTCAATTAAAACGATGTGGAATAGTTTCACAAATTCATGCCACCTGGAACACCACAGCATAATGGTGTGTCCGAACGTCATAACCGTACTTTATTAGGATATAGTACAAATCGATGATGTTTCTTACCGATTTACAAAATATCGTTTTGGGATCATGCATTAGAGACAGCTGCATTCACGTTAAAAAAGGGGCACCATCTAAGTCCGTTGAGACGACATATGGTTTGGCAAGAAACCAAAGTTATCGTTTCTTAAAGTTTGGGATTGCGATGCTTATATGAAAAGGTTTCATCCTGATAAGCTCAAACCCAAATCGGAGAAGTGCGTCTTCATAGGATACCCAAAATAAAATGTTGGGTACACCTTCTATCACAGATCCGAAGGCAAGATATTCGTTGCTAAGAATGGATCCTTTCGAGAGAAGGAGTTTCTCCCGAAAGAAGTGAGTGGGAGGAAATTAGAACTTGATAAGGTAATTGTACCTTCTCCCTTATTGGAAAGTAGTTCATCTCAGAAATCTGTTCCTGTGACTACTACACCAATTAGTGAGGAAGCTAATGATGATGATCATGTAACTTCAGATCAAGTTACCACCGAATCTCGTAGATAAACCAGAGTGTGATCCGCACCAGAGTGGTATGGTAATCCTGTTCTGGAAGTTATGTTACTAGACCATGACGAACCTACGAACTATGAGGAAGCGATGATGAGCCCAGATTCCGCAAAATGGCTTGAGGCCATGAAATCTGAGATATGATCCATGTATGAGAACAAAGTATGGTCTTTGATGGATTTGCCCGATGATCGGCAAGCCATAGAAAATAAGTGGATCAACAAGAGGAAGACGGACACTGATAGTAGTGTTACTATCTACAAAGCTAGAATTGTCGCAAAAGGTTTTCGACAAGTTCAAAGTGTTGACTACGACGAGAGTTTCTCACTCATATCTATGCTTAAGTCTGTCCGGATCATGTTAGCAATTGCCGCATTTTATGAAATCCGGCAAATGGATAAACAAAACTGCATTCCTTAATGGATTTATTAAAGAAGAGTTGTATACGATGCAACTAGAAGGTTTTGTCGATCCTAAAGGTGTTAACAAAATATGCAAGCTCCAGCAATCCATCTATGGACTGGTGCAAGCATCTCGGAGTTGGAATATACGCTTTGATAAATAGATCAAAGCATATGGTTTTATACAGACTTGCGGTGAAGCCTGTATTTACAAGAAAGTGAGTGGGAGCACTACAGCATTTCTGATAAGTATATGTAAATGACATATTGTTGATCGGAAATAATGTAGAATTATTCTGCGAAGCATAAAGGAGTATTTGAAAGGAGTTTTTCGAAGAAGGACCTCGGTGAAGCTGCTTTTGAGCATCAAGATCTACAGAGATAGATCAAGACGCTTGATAAGTTTTCAATGAGTACATACCTTGACAAGTTGTTGAAATAGTTCAAAATGGAACAGTCAAAGAAAGAGTTCTTGCCTGTGTAACAAGGTGTGAAATTGAGTAAGACTCAAAACCCGACCACGGCAGAAGATAGAAAGAGAATGAAAGTCATTCCCTGTGGCTTGGCCATAGGTTCTATGAAGTATGCCATCCTGTGTACCAGATCTATTGTATACCCTACACTGTTTTTGGCAAGGGAGTACAATAGTGATCTAGGAGTAGATCACTGGACAGTGGTCAAAATTATCCTTAGTTGAATAAGGATATGTTTCTCGATTATGGAGGTGACAAAAGTTTTGTCGTAAAGGGTTACGTCGATGCGAACTTTGACACTGATCCAGATGATTGTAAATCTCAATATGGATGCATATTGAAAGTGGGAGCAAATATCTAGAGTAGCTCCATGCAGAGCATTGTTGACATAGAAATTTGCAAAATACATGCGGATCTGAATGTGGGAGACCCGTTGACTAAACTTCTCTCACAGGCAAAACATGATCACACCTTAGTACTCTTTGGGTGTTAATCACATAACGATGTGAACTAGATTATCGACTCTAGTAAACCCTTTGAGTGTTGGTCACATGACGATGTGAACTATGGGTGTTAATCACATGGTGATATGAACTATTGATGTTAAATCACACGGTGATGTGAACTAGATTATTGACTCTAGTGCAAGTGGAGACTGAAGGAAATATGCCCTAGAGGCAATAATAAAGTTATTATTTTATTTCCTTGTATCATGATAAATGTTTATTATTCATGCCAGAATTTTATTAACCGGAAACATAATACATGTGTGAATACATAGACAAATAGAGTGTCACTAGTATGCCTCTACTTGACTAGCTCGTTAACCGAAGATGGTTATGTTTCCTGACCATGAACAAAAGAGCTGTTATTTGATTAACGGGATCACATCATTAGGAGAATGATGTGATTGACATGACCCATTCCATTAGCTTAGCACCCGATCGTTTAGTATGTTGCTATTGCTTTCTTCATGACTTGTACATGTTCCTATGACTATGAGATTATGCAACTCCCGTTTGCCAGAGGAACACATTGTGTGGTACCAAATGTCACAACGTAAATGGGTGATTATAAAGGAGCTCTACAGGTGTCTCCGAAGGTACATGTTGGGTTTGCGTATTTCGAGATTAGGATTTGTCACTCTGATTGTCGGAGAGGTATCTTTAGGCCCTCTCGGTAATGCACATCACATAAGCCTTGCAAGCATTGCAACTAATGAGTTAGTTGTGAGATGATGTATTACGGAACGAGTAAAGAGACTTGCCGGTAACGAGATTGAACTAGGTATTAAGATACCGATGATCGAATCTCGGGCAAGTAACATACCGATGACAAAGGGAACACCGTATGTTGTTATGCGGTCTGACCGATAAAGATCTTTGTAGAATATGTAGGAGCCAATATGAGCATCCAGGTTCCGCTATTGGTTATTGATCGGAGACGTATCTCGGTCATGTCTACATTGTTCTCGAACCCATAGGGTCCGCACGCTTAAGGTTTCAATGACAGTTATATTATGAGTTTATGAGTTTTGATCTACCGAAGGAGTTTGGAGTCCCGGATGAGATCGGGAACATGACGAGGAGTGTCAAAATGGTCGAGACGTAAAGATCGATATATTGTACGACTATATTCGGACATCGGAAAGGTTCCGAGTAGTTCGGGTATTTTTCGGAGTACCGGGGAGTTACGGGAATACGGGGGAAGAAGTATATGGGCCTTGTTGGGCTTTAGGGGAGAGGGAGAGGCAGGCCGCGCATCCCCCCATTGACTAGTCCGAATTGGACTAAGGGGAGGGGCGGCGCCCCCTCCTTCCTTCTCTTCCCTCTTCCCCTTCCTTGTCTCCTACTCCTACTACTTGGAAAGACTCCTAGTTGGACTAGGAAAGGGAGGATCCTACTCCCGGTGGGAGTAGGACTCCCCTAGGGCGCGCCATAGAGAGGGCTAGCCCTCCCCTCCTCCACTCCTTTATATACGGGGGCAGGGGGCACCCCATACACACATAAGTTGATCTTCGTGATCGTTCCTTGGCCATGTGCGGTGCCCCCTCCACCATATTCCACCTCGGTCATATCGTTGCGGTGCTTAGGCGAAGCCCTGCGTCGGTAGAACATCATCATCGTCATCACGCCGTCGTGCTGACAAAACTCATCCCCGAAGCTTTGCTGGATCGAAGCCCGGGGAGCGTCATCGAGCTGAACATGTGCTAAGAACTCGGAGGTGCCGAATTAACGGTGCTTGGATCGGTTGGACCGGGAAGACGTACGACTACTTCCACTATGTTGCGTCAACGCTTCCACTTCGGTCTACGAGGGTGCGTAGACAACACTCTCCCCTCTCGTTGCTATGCATCACCATGATCTTGCGTGTGCGTAGGAAATTTTTTGAAATTACTACGTTCCCCAACAGTTTCGAACACGGAGGTGACACGTTCCCTCTCGGAACCACGAGCCTTCTTAAGGGAAGCTCCGGTTTGCAAGAACCTTACACCAAAGCTTGTCCCAATTCGGCCAAAAAAATTACCGCAGCATGTTGGTGCCATGTCATGAGGCCATGCCAAGTTTCATAATTTTCAGGCGTGTTTTGGAATTACAGGAATTAAAAAACCAAGTTTCTCAATCTTTCCGGCTGAGCCACGATGCCCAGATCGATGTTTGAATTTCACTCCCACTACTAGAAAAAAGGCTATAGATGGGATTGACACTAATGGCGCACCAGACAAGAGGTGCGCCATTAGTATATACTAATGGCGCACCAGCTTCTGATTCGCCATTAGTGTTGAAACTACTAATGGCGCACCAAGTCAGTGGTGTGCCATTAGTATCAAATTTTTTTTGAACTAGCGCGCCTGTCCAAACATACTAATGGCGCATCTGGGCGCAGTGCACCATTACTAGTTGCAACTAGTAATGGCGCACTCGTTCCGCAGTGCGCCACTAATGTTGTTTTTTTAATTATATTTTTTATTCCTTTTGTTGCAAAACTACTAATGGCGCACAGCTTAACCGTGCGCCATTACTAGTTCAAACTAGTAATGGCGCATTGTGAAGCAGTGCGCCATTAGTATGATATTTAAATCGTATCCGGTCCCCCTCGCCGCCGAGCACCCCCCGGTCCACCGGCCGCCGCCGACGACCCCCCGCACCCTCGATTCCCCTACTCAACCGCCGCCGCCGACCCCCCGCACCCCTCCCCTACTCAACCGCCGCCACCGACCCCCCGCACCCCTCCCCTACTCAACCGCCGCCACCGACCCCCCGCACCCTCCCCTGCTCCACCGGCATTACTGTTTGATGATATTTTTTAAAAAATTATTACTGTCTTATAAAAAAATTACTGTTATGATTTAAACAAGTTTGAATATATTTAAACACAAATAAGTATCAAACAACATTTTAAATGCATAAAAAAAATTGTTGAGCCTGGGAATCGGCGGCGGCGGCCGGTGGACCGGGGGGGTGCTCGATTGTATTTCATGGGCACTTTTTAAACTATCATGAATATTTTTAAATTTCATGGACACTCGATCTCGATCCCCCTCCATCTCGATCGCTATCCCACCTCGCCAGATCCGGTCCCCCTCGCCGCCGAGCACCCCCCGGTCCCCCTCGCCGCCGAGCACCCCCCGGTCCACCGGCCGCCGCCGCCGACCCCCCGCACCCTCCCCCGCTCCACCGGCATTACTGTTTGATGATATTTTTAAAAAAATTATTACTGTCTTATAAAAAAATGTTACTATTATGATTTAAACAAGTTTGAACATATTTAAACACAAATAAGTATGAAACAGCATTTTAAATGCATAAAAAAAATTGTGGAGCCTGGGATTCGAACCCAGGACCTCCTGGTGTGAGAACTAGCTGCTGACCAGTCGAGCTAGTAGGGAAGACTTGATGTCTATCAGGTCAGGTTGTAGATAACATGTTGGCTCGAGCAGAAAAAATATACTAATGGCGCACCAGGGTGAGGTGCGCCATTAGCATGTATGTACTTATGGCGCACCCAGGGGTGGTGCGCCATTAATATTGTGCCGCCCCTACTCCTATCGATCCCCTCTCTCTCTCCGTCGCCCTCTCTCTCGATCCCTTTTCCCTCTCCTCTCGATCCCGACGCCGCTGCCCCGCCGCTGCCCCGCCGCCTCGACGCCCCGACGCCGCCCCGACGCCGCCCCGACGCCCCGACGCCGCTGCCCCGACGCCGCCTCAACGCCCCGACGCCGCCAACATCGCCTGCCGCAACTGCGAGCACCAGGTACCCCCACCCCCCCCTCTCTCGCCCCCTTCCGCAATGCCATGCCGTGATTCCTGTCTTCGCGGCCCCCAAATCCTAGCTAGGTTTTCTGTACTTGCCATTGTTCTTCTGTACTTGGTGAAACAATGATGAAACAATGAGTTGTAACCTTGCCATTGCCATCTGAGGTTAAATGAGTTGTAACTGATGAAACAATGAAACAATGAGTGATTAAACCCGTATTTGGAACAATGAAACAATGAAACAATGTCACCATTTTCATCATTAGTTCTAACTGATGAAACAATGAGTTGTAACATCATGCAGTTATTAGTCCATAGACACATCTGAGGTCTCTAACCTTGCCATTGTTCTTCTGTACTTGGAAGCCCATATTTATGACATTGCTCTCTATCTTTCCTGAATAATGATAAATAATGATAAAAAATGGTGATTAAACCCGTAAAAGTGGGGCAGTACAATGGAGGGGCCCAAAGGGTGCTTCCCACTAACAAGGAATTTCACTCCACTCACATTCAGCTAATGGCTAACAAATAATTAGTGGCAGGGTGATCTTAAGCACCTAGCTCCTGCTTGTTGGGACCTGACAGTGCTCGGATATTTATCTTTCTGAAAGAAAAAACATTAATTAGAGAACATGGCTAATATCTTGGTCTAATCAGTTAGAACTTTTTAAACTTTTTTATAGCTTGTCTATGCAAATACTAGTAGTTTTGACTTCCCTAACAAGTGCTTTAGGCTTGCTTGGCTTAACTGAAGAGTTGGTATGATCAGAAAGTTCTCAAGCATGGAGTAGAGTCAATTTTGTATGGTAAATACTAGTAGTTATTCCCCCAAGTTTGTTGCACTCGGAGTTAGACAATGGATATTGTTTTTATGTTGTTGTAGGCAAAGTTCTTCTGATTGTTACAGCAAAGTTTGCATCAATTCAGAAGTTTGCTCCTGGAACTTGCTTCACAACAAAATTGTTGCTATGATGCGATGATACAATTTGTTGATGTATCTCTCTGAATCTTGGTTGTGTCATCTCATCTGTTATAGTTTCATCTGCCATAGTTTCGTCTGTAGCGAGTGTTGAAACTTATTTATCCATGGGAACATCGAGGAACTGCATTGTTGAATTCAGAATTATACAATTTGCAAGACTTGTTTATTTATCTGTGAGAAGGTACATTAAGAGATTGATGATCTGCTGCATTCTAAATTAGATACTGAGAGTTGTAGCTACAATTCTGTGGACTAGTAGCTAAGCTACACTCAGAAGTTTTCTTACAAAGTTTGTCAGCCAATACGAATCCTTGAATCACTGCCCCACCTTATCATGGTTTCATGCCAGTCCTTAAGATGCTTACAGGCTTGCATTGCAGGTACCCCGAGAGGCCCTTGAGTTTGCCGGAATGTCGATTAACTTCCGTTCCGGCAAATTCGGGTACTCCATATGTCCTATTTTCAGCAAAGGTCATGCTGAAATTTTCCGTGAATTTTAGCATGACTTTGCTAAAAATAGGACATATGGGGTACTTCTGACTAATGCCTGTTATCATGCTTGTTTTATGATCTGTTGTAAGGGTACTAATTGGTCTCTTCTGCTGCTTATCAGAGATGGCGGGAAGCAGCCACCGCCGCTCTGCGACACCGCAGTACGAGTTGGATGCTTCTGAGTTCTTCACTATCATACTTGGGACTTCAGTATCATCCATGACGCAGGTATATAAAATGAGAGATATTCCCTAGCTTGACCCATCTCATTATGATATCTGTTGTTTGCCTACATCACTCATTGTCCCAAACTGCAGAGGTTGCCTGACAGTTTTAAGAAGATGCTGATGGGTGAAGATCCGCCAAATAATGTGAAGGTGCGACAGGCCGGCAGCGGGTTTCGCAGGCTGTGGGATGTGGAGTTGGTGATCAAGGAGGGCCACTTGTACTTGTCTCGTGGGTGGGAGAAGTTCTACCGTGCCTACGACCTGTGGCTGGGGTACTTCCTTCTCTTCAGGTACGACGACGACGCCACCACGCTCATCGTGAAGGTGTTCAACGCGACTATGTGTCGCATGCGCTACGCTGAAGATTATGATGCCGGTACGTTCTGCCTCTTGTTATTCCTCTACATTTGCCTTTGTCTCACATTGATTGTTAACGGTCATTGTTGCATTTGGACAGGTAATGGGAGCAGCAGCAGCGAGAATGGCTACAGCCAAAGCAGCAGCGACCATGGCTATAGCGAAAGCAGCAGCGACCTTGGCTGTAGCGAAAGCAGCAGCGACCATGGCTGTAGCGAAAGCAGCAGCGATTCTGGCAGCAGCATAGACAACAAGAAGGATGATCCGGACTGGAGTGCGGGAGAAGAGGAGCAGAGTGGGGATGAGGAGCTGCAGGATGACGATGGGCATCAGGCTGAGGATGACCTAGCGCTGGTGGTGGCTGACCAAGGGCAAGAGATGGTGGTGGCTGACCAAGGGCAAGAGATGGTGGTGGCTGACCATGGGCAAGAGATGGAGGTGGCTGAGGATGACCTAGCGATGGTCGTGCCTGAAGGTGGCCTCGCGATGGGGGTGGTGCTTGACAATGACCACGCACCGGTGGTGGCGCCGGCGATCCCACAGCTGGGCGACATGACCACGCCAATTGATGTAGAAGACTATATCCCATTGCCTCCACCGCCTCCACCGCCTCGCTGCTCTTGGCGCATCAGGCTGAGGAAGGAGAAGGAGAACAATGCATGAGGACTGAATTTTGTATCAACGTGAAACTTTTGTGGATTGATGGATAACGGTGTTGGATGAACAATGTGGAACTTTTGTAATATGTAACGATGGAACTATGTGTTGGCTATGTATGTATATATGATGGAACTTGTGTGTTGGCTATGTATGTTATATGGATGCTTGTTGTATATATATGTGTTGGATATCTCATAGGTGAAATAGTGACCTGAGATTAAAAAAAATTAAAAAAATTGTTACTAATGGCGCACTACCATGGGGTGCGCCATTAGTATGCCGAGGTAACTAATGGCGCATCACGTTTTGGTGCGCCATTAGTATGCCAAAGCACCTGGCTATACATGCCCCTGGGAGGCATACTCATGGCGCACCGTGCCCTACACTAATGGCGCACTTGTGGTGCGCCATTAGTATACCAGATACTAATGGCGCACCAGTGGTGCGCCATTAGTAAATATTACTAATGGCTTGCTAGTAATGGCGCACCCCTAATGCGCCATTAATGGCCAAATTAGGTGCGCCATTAGTAGCCCTTTTTCTAGTAGTGCCCCATCTCTTGCATGGGACCTAGATATTCACCCAAGGACACACATGTGATTTTTCAAGCAACTTTGGTGAACTAGAGCCTGTGCTTGTAATTAAAATTTGAATTATGCATATTAAATGCTCGGAAACTCAGTTAATGTATAAAAAAGGCCAAATGAACCCAGAATAATTACAAATTTTAGCACGGTACTGCTATTTGGTCTAATCTGGCTGTGTAAAAAATTAAGGCGGGAGAAGGAAGTGTACGTATGTCGTTTCGCACATGGAGGTGACACATTTCCCCACGGAACCACAAGGCTTCTTGAGGTAAGCTCCGGGTTGCAAGAAGCTTACACCAAAGCTTGTCCCAATTCGGCCAACAAAATTACCACAGCATGTTGGTGCCATGTCATGAGACCATGTCAAGTTTCATGATTTTTTGGCGTGTTTTGGAATTATGAGAATTCAAAAACCTAGTTTCTCAATCTTTTTGGCCGAGCCACGACGCCCAGATGTTTGAATTTCACTCCCATCTCTTGCATGGGACCTAGAAATTCACCCAAGGACACACATGTGATTTTTCAAACAACTTTGTTGCACTGGAGCACGCGCTTGTAGTTAAAATTTGAATTATACAAATTAAATGTGCAAAAACTCAATTAATGTATAAAAAATGCCAAACGAACATGGAATAATTCCAAATATAGCACGATACTTCTATTTGGTCTAATCTGCCTGTGTAAAAAAAATTAAGGCGGGAAAAGGCAGTGTATGTATGTCGTTTCGCACATGGAGGTGACATGTTCCCTCTCGAAACAAGGAGTCTTCTTGAGGGAAGCTCCGGTTTGCAATAATCCTACACCAAATCTTGTCCCAATT
Organism: Aegilops umbellulata; assembly: GCA_032464435.1. Classification (NCBI taxonomy): domain Eukaryota; kingdom Viridiplantae; phylum Streptophyta; class Magnoliopsida; order Poales; family Poaceae; genus Aegilops; species Aegilops umbellulata. Next base: position 348,508,928 of record CP136059.1, read on the forward strand.
CGGCCAAAGAAATTACCGCAGCATGTTGGTGCCATGCCATGACACCATGCTAAGTTTCATGATTTTCGGACGTGTTTTGGATTAACGGGAATTAAAAAACAAAGTTTCTCAATCTTTCCGGCTGAGCCACGACGCCCAGATGTTTGAATTTCACTCCCATCTCTTGCATGGGACCTAGAAATTCACCCAAGGACACACATGGGACGTAGAAATTCACCCATGGCTAATGCTGGGTACCCAAGGATGGTGTTGTACGGTAGACGGATGTGGGCGACGTCGAAGTCGATGAGCTCGGTGCGGTGGTTGTCACGCTGGACGAAGTTGACAGGGAGGCGGACTTGCCCTATCGGGGTGGTGGAGCCGTCAGTCACTCCTGAGAAGGGCTTGGTAGGTTGTAGCTGATCGTATGGCACTTGGAGGCTGTCGAATGTCTCGACGGACAGGACGTTAAGCCCTACGCCGCCGTCGATGAGGGTCTTGGTGACTTGGACGTTGTTGATGATGGGCAAGCACAGCTTCGGGAGGGCGCCGGTGGTCGCCGCGCATTTGAGATGATCTGCCGAGGTGAAGGTGATGGCGCACTTGGACCACCGGAGCGGGCGGGTGGCCTCGAGCCTAGGAAGAGCCGTGTTCACCTCGCGAGCAAACTGCTTGAAGACGCGCTGGGATGTTGGGGCCTGAGCTCCGCCCAAGATGCATGCGATAGCGCATGGCTCCTGGAAGCCCCCAGCACCCTCGTCCTGATGGTGGTTGTCGTTCCTTCTTGGCGGTGGCGGCAGTGGAGGGAGACCAACATTGCCCTGAGGGCGGTCCTCGCGAGGCTGGTCGTGCCACGAGGCCGGTCGCGCCACTCCTGGCAGGGGCCGCAATCGTCCCGGCATACTCCACCTCATCATCCTCCTTGGCTGTAGCCCCGGTCGTTGAGCTCGGGGCGTTGACCGAAGCGTCCATCTCGAATGGCCCTAAGCTCCTGACAATCATTGGTGTTGTGGCTATGTATGTTGTGGAAGGCGCAGAACAGACGGCTGCTCTTGGACGACTCGGGGTGGTCCCGACCGTGTTTCCTGTCTGGCTCCCCCGCGAGCACGGCCACCCCCTTGCGCTTCACGTCTTTGGCCTTGGCTTTCCTCTCCTCTAGGTCGGTAGCAGGGAGCTTGAGGAGGGAAAGGTTCCCTTCCTCAGCTCTTACGCACTTGGTTGCCGTGTTGAACAGATCCAGAGCCGTGCATAGCTCCTTGTGGATGGCGACCTCCTCCTTCATCTTGACGTCACGGACGCCCTTGGAAAACGCGGAAATGATGGCCTCATCCGTCACCTCGGGGATTTTGAAGCGAACACTGTTGAAGCGCTGGATGTACTTCTGCAGGGTCTCTCCTGGCTGCTGCTTGATGCGGTGTAGGTCACCCGCGGATGGAGGGTGGTCGCGAGTGCCCTAGAAGTTGGCGACGAAGCGGTCGCGCATCTCACCCCGGGAGGAAATCGAGCCCGGGGGCAGGTTCAAGAGCCACGAGCGAGCACCATCCTTGAGAGCCATGGGAAACCAGTTCACCATGAATTTCTCGTCGCCGTTGGCCGCCTCGATGCTCAGCTTGTAGAGATGCAAGAACTTGATGTAGCGGGTGTCGTCGTAGCGAGGAGGCAGGTCCAGCTTGAATTTGCCCAGCCAAATGACGCTGCACAGCTCTGGAGCGAAGGCGCGGCAGCCTGCTGTGGCCACCGGGGCCTTTTGCAGATGCGTAGCCTACCAGTGATGTCTAGGCGCCGCCACCGCAGGCGGCACGCGGTCTTGTCGTGGTGGTGCTTGGAGCGCAGGGGCGTTTTCTTGCTGCCGGGGAACCTCTTGGCAGCTTCCTTCTTCTCGCGCGGGCGCCTGGCGCTGTGGGTCGCGTCGGGGGGCCGCACTCCTTGGCACCAGGGCACCGCCCTGGTGTGGAGGTGGCGGAGGCACCCCGTGAGCTACGTCACCCGCAGCTGGTGGAGGGCGAGGCAGCGAGAGGGATGGTGCGGGAGAGCCCCCAGCGGCGCTGACGAGCTTGGCTATGCAGTCCAGCCAGTCCTCATAGAGGTCGTCGACCGGGTGATAGCGCAGGAGCTCGCGTGCCATGAGTAGCACGGCTTGTGCGGCCGTGGGTGCGCGACGAGCGTGAGACGATGAGCCGACCGGAGTTAGCGATGGAGTGGCAGTGCGGCCGTCCCGCCGCACAGAGGGGTGCAGCAAGGACGCTTGCTGCTCGTTTCCCGCCGGGCCTGTGGTGGCGTTGGCGGCGGGAGACAGAGAACGACGGGGAGGCCCGCCGACCGCGCTGTCTGAGCGACATGGGCAGTGTGGGCGGTCCAGTGCTAGGCGCTGGCTCGGCGCGCATCTGCCATGGATGCGGTGGAGCGGTGGAACATGGATCAATGGAAGTAAAGCTTCTATGCACCCCTACCTGGCGCGCCAAATGTAATATTTTAGGTTCCGCCAAAACCCTTGAGGTTCGAACTCTGGGGTGCACACGAAGATCTCTCCTCCCCCTAGCTCATGCTCTCACAACAATCTCAAAGCTCAGCACATCGAACTCGCAGAACAAAGGACACAGGGTTTATACTGGTTCGGGCCACCGATGTTGTGTAATACCCTACTCCAGTGTGGTGGATTGCCTCTTGTGCCAAGGATGAACAAGTACAAGGGAGGAACAGCCTCCTAAGGTGAGGTGTCCTTGAGCTCGGTGAGTTTCTGTGGATGAGGATGATCTGAATGGTACAAGATCAATTGCCTCCTACTGTGGTGGCTAGTCCTATTAATAGAGGGCCTGGTCCTCTTCCCAAATGTAGGCGGGAAGGGATCCAACAATGGCCAAATTTGAAGGGCAACAACCAGTACAAGTTATCCTGACTAAAGGCGGTCTTCGCCTGCCAAAGGCTCTGGTGGTGACGCCGTCCTGGGCTCCACGGTGACCTCCGTCCTACCGTCCTGCTGGTCTTGGTCTTGTTGCACCGATATGGAAACCTTTGCCTGATGCCTCGGTACTCCTCGCATGCGCTTGCCTCTTTGGCACCAAAGAGGAAACGAGTACGATCCGCGCACTGGCGCCCACCTAGTGCCCGCCTGGCCTTGGTCGTCATGGCTGGCGTCACAAGGACCTCGCGAGGTGCCCCTCTCCTTGATCTCTCCGCCCCTCGCGAGCCAGCCTAGTGAGGCTGCCCCCGAGGAGGTCTTGCATCGTCCGCCTAACGAAGCTCGGCCCCTCGCGAGGGTCTGGAGTGTTCGCTAATGAAGATGGGCCATACAGGGGCGCCGGTGGAGACACGCCGTGAGCTGCAGGCAGGCAATTCTGGGGACCCCCGTTCCCAGGACGCCAACAGCCGGGTGCGGGGCTGTAAAAAGAGTGGGTTTAGAAGATACAAGCGGTGGGATTTTATCCAGGTTCGGGCCACAAGCGATGCGTAACACCCTAATCCTCCCTTGGTGTATATTTGTTGTTCTTGAGGTCTTGAACTAGCTGTGGTCCATGCCTAGCCAAAAAATTCCGGATCCTTCCTCAGTACGCCTCGCGCCTCCTTTTATATGTCAAAGGGGCTGCCAAAGCGGCACACAGAAGGTGGAAAAGTGTCTACAGTGTACAAGTTTATCTGTGACATCGTGGGACAAAACACATTAAATGCGCTTCCGACGTGTCCTCTTGCTTTATCGGGGACGACAAGGAAGCTTGTCTCGTCCGTCGCCGCCTCGCCTTGCTTCGAAGCGCGTCCAAGCAGACGAGGCATGCAGCGCCACGCTGGCTGGCTGGCTGGCTGCTGCGTTGGTGCGGTGGCAGGGTCTTCACGAAGAACCGCATGCCACCACGCAGGTGCTTGTTTGGTTGGCCTAGGAGCTGCATGCTGCCACGTAGGTGTGTGCCTAGTTGGCAGGCTGGCTGCTGCGTCGGTACGGCCATGTGGTAGTGAAACCTTGGTAAGTGCGGGATTGGTTGTGGCCCCGTAGATGTCCCCGGCAAGGATCTTGCGGGGCAACGGCAATGGTATTGCCGGGGTCTTGTGGGCGTCCCCGGCAAGGGTTTTGCTGGGAGCCTTCGTCCTCTGGTTCTCATCTAGTTTTGCAGGGCTCTGGTCTTCACAAAGATCTGCATGCCACCATGCAGGCACCTCCCGAGTCTTGGTTCCAATGTTGTCGATGGTGTCGGAACTCTCATGCTCAAAGGTGGCGGTCTTGCTAGTGTTGGGTAGGTTGCCCCGGCAAGGCCCTTGCCGGGGCAGTTTAGGTCGTCCTGGCAAGGCTCTTGCCGAGGGAAGCCCACCTTGCCCCTTCGCTCTTCGCGCCTCTGGTTCTCAGCGCAGCTCTGGTAGTCTTGTTCCTTGCTTCCTCTGTCCTACCAAGCGTGGTTGTAGGTAACTGTCCGTGCACAAGTAAAGGGCACTACTAGAAAAAGGGATGCTAGTGGCGCACCTGTTTTCGCTACTAATGGCGCACTACAGGTGCGCCACTAGCACCACGCCATTAGATTTTTTTACTAATGGCGCACCACCGGTGCACCATTAGTATAGCCCACGGTGCGCCATTAGTATCTGGTATACTAATAGCGCACCACGTAGGAGTGCGCCAATAGTAGCAATTTTTTTCAATTTTTTTTTAATTTTTTTCTTAATCTCGGGTCACTATGGCTTAATCTCAGGTCAAATCACACTCTATGGTAAAACTTCCCGGAAGGTCACCCATCCTCACACTACTCCAGACCAAGCACGCTTAACTTCGTAGTTCTATCCAACCCCAGCACCACCTCACTTCACAGGCACTTGTTGATATATCTATCATATCAATCATATTAAACCTTGCTGATGTCTAGGACTTAGTTCATGAGTATGATAAAATTTTGAAAAAATATTTCAAACTTCCCGGTCATATTACGTATCATATTTTTAAAAATAATTCAATTTTTTTTTCAAAACCAATTTTTTCTGTTACTAGTGGCGCACCTAGCATACGGTGCGCCACTAGTAAGTTTGAATTTTTTTGAAATATTTTCCTCCGGATCTTAAAAGCCTCGTAACTTTTTTTTCTCTTAGGTTCTTGAGGATTTCGAAAATGTTAACTTTTCGAGTAGATGATTTTTCATATAGAAAACTTTTTTATCTGAGTTCGTATGCAGAAGTTATGCCCATTTTACAAATTCCAGAGAGATTTTGCAAATAAAGTCGAAATTCATATTTGTAAATTTTTCCAACAACTAGACCACATATCACATGGGAAACTTATTTTCTTTTATTTTTTTGCCATTTCCATCAATTTCTTTTTTTTTTTAAACTGAAAAGGCGGTCCATGGGGGGTGCATTCGGTGGATGTTTTGGGCCAAGTTAGTAATGGCGCACCGTGGGAGTGGTGCACCATTACTAGTTAAACTAGTAATGGCGCACCACACCCACGGTGCGCCATTACTAGTTAAAAAAAACAAATTCTGATTTTTTTTGAAAAAAAACTTAGTAATGGCGCACCAGTTGACAGTGTGCCATTACTAGTTTTAACTAGTAATGGCGCACTGTCCACTGGTGCGCCATTACAAGTTTTGAAAAAATAAATAGAAAAATTTGAAAAAATATTGAAATTTTTTACTAGTGGCCCACCATGGATGTGGTGCGCCATTACTAGTTTAACTAGTAATGGCGCACTATCCACTAGTGCGCCATTACTAGTTTTGAAAAAAAATGAAAAAAAAATCGGTGCGCCATTAGTATTTGGACACTAATGGCGCACCTACACATGGTGCTCCATTAGTATATACTAATGGCGCACCACATGTCTGGTGCGCCATTAGTGGCCATATCATCTATAGCCCTTTTCCTAGTAGTGGGGGTACAGAAGGCCCCTACTTTTGTACACCGACACCGTGGTAACAACCGCCCCGCTTGCGGCCCATTAATCCGTTAGGCCGTTTTCATAGTTTCATCAAATATAGCCGATTAATGGTGGTCCGTTATTGTCGGCCCATGAATGGACGATTCCAAATCTAGCCCGTTTACGGCCCATAATGGGGTCTGTTATTGGCCCATGTTTGGCCGATCGATCATACGGCCCGTAGAAGGCCCATTGATGCTACGGCCCGTAGAAGGCCCATTGTTTCTACGGCCCATAGGTGGCCCACGGTAACTACAGTAAATATGTAGCCCATCGTTATTGCGGCCCATATTGAAAAAATAGGTTATTGTGGCCAAACCGCTGAGAAAGAACTGCACTGACTACAAGCTAACAAATAAACAAGACAACAAGGAAATAAATAAGCAAGCAACTTATGCTAGGCTATCACGGCTATTGCACATATTACATCCACTAGGCATCAAAGTTTGCCACCAGTGCAAATATAGGGAACAAAGCAGCATATCATATACACTCGTTGTCAAAGTTGGCGACCGGTGCAAATATACACCGCAGCAAAACAAGTCTAGAACTGAAACCACTTCAGAATATCTCAAGAAACAATATCCTGAGTACCCATAATGCTGGCAAGATGCTTAGCAAGCTTATTAACTTTCTCTTGTTTGGCGCTTAAATCCTCCAGCGCTTGTTGTTGCACCAGAAAGTATGCTTCTAAATTCTACAGGGACTTCCTCAGTCCTTCAGCTTCCTGTCGCAGCACATCAGATCCATTTTTTTTCAACTTGAAGTTGAGACTCAAGAAGACGAACTGATTCAGGCAGCGAGTTCGAAGAGCTTGTGCCAGCAGTAGTGGCCAGTAACTCGAACACTACATCAAGACAGGACTTTTGGGTTCTCTCACTATTGTCAAGATAGTTTTTATCAGCTTTCTTGGAGACCAACAGGGATGTCTCACTATCTTGAACCTTATCTGCATTACTTCCTTTACCATTTCATAACGGGGTACTATTCTCCAATATTTTGTCTACATTCTAAAAGAGAAACAAGCAGACACATCATAGGTTTACCATGAAACTCATTTTGGTAAATCAGTTCAGTAGTAAGGTGGACAGGATAACAACAAGAAACAAACATATTAATGTACCATGGTCACTTTATGGTCTATATCATTCTAGTTTTTCTTAGCAAATCAAGATAGAGACACAGTTCAAATAATATTTGTTCAAGACAAAGCAAAAAAGACAGAATATAAGTGTGGGAAACTATAGAGCAATAACAACACTTGTAATGTGCATGACATGAGAACATAATTGTTTATTCAATTGAAACTGAAATCAACATAGAGCAAGTTACAACAGCAAACCAGTTAAAGAAACATATTTAAAACATACCTGTTGCGTCATTGGAGTTTCAATTCCACCCTTCAAATTAGAAAATAGTTGGTATGAGTAAATAAAGTGATGCAAGAGCAAAGGAGTATGAACCATAGCTACAGAACCTGACCTGAGAACAATTCTTCTTCTCCTTTAAGCATTGAGTTGTGATTCAGAGTGGTTGTCCTCATGCTTTGGGCACTGCAGTTCCATTACTAATTGATCATGTGTGGGTGCTCTGTGGTGGAGACGGTGCTGTGTCAACTAGAACTGGTTTACTATCTGCTGGGGTTGGGGTTAGAAGGGGTGGCTGGTTCTCTATCTAACTGGGTAGGGCACTACTGGAATCAGCTAATTTGCCATCTGCCAGATCTTTGCCGTCCGCTAGCTGACGACAAAGAAGCTCTTTGCCATCAGCTACCCAAAAGCGGACGGCAAAGATCTAGCGGACGGCAAAGAAGCTCTTTACCGTCCGCTAGCTCTTTGCCGTCCGCCAGCGGACGGCAAAGAATCTTTGCCGTCCGCTTGCGGACGGCAAAGAGAGAGGTGGCCCCCACCCCCCGCCGGTTTGGAAAAAATTTAACGTTCCACCTCTTTGCCGTCCGCCGGCGGACGGCAAAGAGGCACAAGGGCGGACGGCAAAGAGGGGCGGACGGCAAAGAGCTTCACATACTAACGGCCCGTTACCCCCACCCCTCTCTTTTCTCCTTCTTCTCCTCGCCCCGCCACAGTTCCCACCCCACCCGCCGCCGCCGCCGCCCGCCTCGCGCCGCCGCCTCTCGCCCCCGCCGCCGCCGCCCCGTCGCCCCCGCAGCCCCGGCCCCCTGGCGCCCCGGGCCCCCCGCGCCCCAGCCCCCCTTCGCCCCGCGCCCCACCGCCCCTGGCCCGGCCCCCCGCCGCCCCAGGCTGCCCCCGCGCCCCGGCCAGCTCCTCCACCGGGGGCCTCCTCCACCGCCCCAGCCAGCTCCTCCACCACCCCGCCCCCCTCCTCCACCGGTCCTGCCCCAGGTGAGCCCCCCTCATTTTTTTTCTTTTTTTTTGTGTTTTTTTCCTTTTTAGTTTTAGTTTAGATTTACTTTTAGTTTTAGTTTTAGGTTTAGTTTTAGGTTTAGATTTAGTTTTATTAGTTTTAGGTTTTCTATTTTATTAGTTTTAGGTTTATGTTTAGTTTAGTTTTAGTTTTAGTTTTAGGTTTAGGTTTAGTTTAGTTTGAGGAAAGAAGAAGAAGAAGAGAGAAAAAGAGGAGAGGAGGAGAAGAAGAAGAGGAAAAAGGAAAGGAAGAAGAAGAAGAGGAGGAGGAGGAGAAAAAAGAAGAAGAGGAAGAAGAAGAAGAAGAAGAAAAAAGAGGAGAGGATGAGAAGAAGAAGAAGAGGAAAAAGGAAAGGAGGAGGAAGAAGAAGAAGAAGAAGAAGAAGAAGAAGAAGAAGAAGAAGAAGAAGAAGAAGAAGAAGAAGAAGAAGAAGAAGAAGAAGAAGGAAAAAAAGGAAGAAAAGGAAGAATAGGAAGAAGAAGAAAAGGAAAAAAGAGGGAAAAAACCCGACCCGACACGGCACCCCGACCCGACATGGCACCCCGACCCCGACACGGCACCCCGACACGACACCCCGACCCCTAGACCCCGACCCCGACACCCCGATCCCGACCCCGACCTCGACACCCCGACCCCGACCGCGACCCCGACACCCCGACCCGGAGCCTGACCCGACACCCCGACCCCGACACCGACACGGCACCCCGACCCCGACACCGACACGGCACCCCGACCCCTAGACCCCGACCCCGACCCCGACCCCGACACCCCGACCCAGACCCCGACACCCCGACCCCGAGCCTGACCCGACACCCCGACCCCGACCCCGACACCCCGACCCCGACCCTGACCCCGACACCCCGACCCCGAGCCTGACCTGACACCCCGACCCCGACACCGACACGGCACCCCGACCCCGACACCCCGACCCCGAGACCCCGACCCCGACACTGACACGGCACCCCGACCCGACACCTCGACCCTGAGACCCCGACCCCGGCCCCGACCCCGACACCCCGACCACGAGCCTGACCCGAGACCCCGACTCCGACACCGACACGGCACCCCGACCCCGACCCGGCACCCCGACCCGACACCCCGACCCCGAGACCCCGAGAAACCGACCCCGAGACCCCGAGACACCGACAGGACACCCCGACCACCGACACATCCCGAAAAGGTGTTCTTTGGCCTTCCAGAGGCCGACGGGGTCATATATTTGTGAATTATTAGTTATATGTCATATATTTTTCGATTTTGTTATGAAAAACATCATATATAATTGTGTTGATCGTGTAGTTTTAAATGTGCAGTTGTTTCATCGCTGCGAGGTTTGGTGTTCGACGACCTCGCCGTGCGTTTGACGAGCTCTGCCCCTTCGTTCGTGGGTGAGCACAAATGACAAGTCCTCCTCCCCCATTAATTATTTGATCTATTCCGATGAAACTTGATAGCTAGCTATATATGTGTCTTGAATCATCAGTATGCGTAACCAATATGTGTCTCCCGTTCGAAAGCGTCATAGTTATAAATATGCATGCATTTGCATATTTATAACCTTGATTCTTTTGAATTGTCCAACGCTATCCATGGACAGCCCGAGTATGTGTAGATTGGGTTCGTTTTCCCATATGCTTTGCTCCGGATCCGACGCATAAATTTCGTCAGTGCCTCCCCTGTTGTTCTCCGGGTACACATCCTCTCTGTTTATTGCAGAGACGTGTATCAGGAGAACAGCGGGGAGGTGCTGCCGAAATTTTGCGTCGGATCCGGAGCATAGCATGGGAAAATGAACCCAATCTACACATACACGGGTGGGATTAGGATCTATCATTACCTATTAGAGTGTAGGTTGCATGGACGTAATAAAATTGACAAAGTAGATCAACTGATGAATATATACATGGTGAATTACATATATAATTGTTGTGTGTCCAGTAGCTCTGAAAGTCAAGATGAGTGACCGTGCTTGGATGTATACCGGTCACACTGGTCAGAACAAATGGAGCGCTGAATGGTTCACAAAAACTAAGGGGTTTGTGCAAGCCGCATTTGCAAATGGCCAAAAGAAAACCTGGTGCCCCTGTTTCCGGTGCGGCAATTGGGAAAAGAAGACAGAGGCTGAAATAGGCTTGGCTATGCGGACTTGAACTATTGTCCCATTTGCAAGTCTTCCAGGTATATTGTGGTAGACAACGGTATGGGTGAGAAGACACAGACCAAAATCCCCATTAGTGTTCTTCGGTATATGCCAATCATACCAAGACTTCAACGTCTTTTCATGGTCGAAGAGACGGCCAGACTGATGACATGGCACAAAACAGGCAAAAGAACCGAACTAGATGCAGATGGGAATCTGATGATGGTACACACATCGGATGGTGTTGCGTGGAAAAAGTTTGATGAATTACATGCTGACAAAGCGGCAGATCCGAGGCATCCTCGAGTCGGCATCAGCACGGATGGGTTCAGTGTGTTTGGTATGACGGCAGCCCAATACAGTTGTTGGCCCGTATTTGTCTTTCCACTCAATCTCCCCCCGGACAGATTATGCAAAGAAAGAACATTTTCCTGACGTTGATAATTCCAGGACCCAACTATCTGGGCAAAAATATGAATGTGTACATGCAGCCGCTTAAGGACGAATTGCAAGAAGCCTGGGATAATGGGTTCAAGACATACGACGCCTTTAGCAAACGGAACTTCATAATGCGTGTCTGGTACATGTACTCGACGCATGACTTGCCGGCGTATGCGCTATTCGTTGGCTGGTGTGTGCATGGAAGGTTCCCGTGCCCCACATGCAAGGGAGCTCTTGAGTTTCGTTGGCTTCAGGCCGGTCGCAAGTTTTCTTGCTTCGACATGCATAGACAGTTCCTGGATCCTCGCCATAAGTTCAGGAAAGACAAGAAGAACTTCATCAGGGGTAGAGTTGTCAAAAACTCTGCACCACCTGCATTGACAGGCCAACAGACCCTGGATCAGTTAAACGCTCTCGAGCCAGATCCACAACGTTCAGGGTACTTCAAGGGGTATAATACTAAGCACGCGTGGACTCACAAAACATGCTTATGGGATCTGCCTTACTTCAAAGACCTCCTTTGCCCACACAACATCGACGTGATGCACACTGAGAAGAATATCGCTGAGGCACTTTTTGGTACATTGTTCGGCATAGATGGGAAGTCAAAGGATAATACTAAGGCTAGAGTCGATCTGGAGGCGCTATGTGATAGGCCGTTACAAAACAGGAAAGAACCGAAAGGAAAGCAGAACTGGACAAAGCCAAAGGCATGGTTCAATCTTGGAAGGCCAGCTATGAGGGAAATTCTCTTGTGGGTGCAACAACAGTTGATGTTCCCCGATGGGTATGCAGCGAATCTAAAGAGGGGAGCAAATCTTGATAAACTGAAGATATTTGGTCTCAAGAGTCATGATTGGCACATATGGATTGAGCGGGTAATGCCCGTGATGTTGCGTGGCTTCATCCCTGAGGATGAATGGCTAGTACTGGCAGAACTCAGCTATTTCTTCCGTGTTCTTTGTGCGAAAGAACTATCGCCTGGCGTGCTAGAAGAAATGGAAGAGTTGGCGCCGGAGTTGATCTGCAAGTTAGAGAAGATCTTTCCACCGGGCTTCTTTAATCCAATGCAGCATTTGATTTTGCATCTCCCGACCGAGGCAAGATTGGGCGGGCCCGTGCAAAATCGTTGGTGCTACCCAGCTGAGAGGATGCAGAAGACGCTTCGAGAAAAATGTAAAAATAAACGTAGAATTGAAGCATCGATGGCTGAGGCATTCATCACAGAGGAGGCGGCAAACTTCGTAACAGCGCACTACGAAGCCAAAAATCGTCATTTGCATAATCCGAAGCCTCGGTACAATGCTGACGAGCCTAAAAAAGGTGGATCCAACCTCAGCCTATTCAAAGGGAATCTCGCAGCAGCTAGTGTTTCACATCCAGTATCTTTGGATAACGAAGAATGGCGGACCATTTTGTTGTATATCTTCAACAACCTGATAGAAGTGCGGTCGTACATCGAGTAAGTTCTCGGTACATTGTTTCGCAACTTCTATTTCCTTTGAACTACTCTTATTCCTGGATATGTCATACAGTCGATACGTCACCATATTCTCGTATGGAGCGGAGATCCAAAAGGATTCCGTCCAAGAGTATGAGCTTCTCGCAAAGCAAGGAGGTGGCTATCCCGGTTTCATCTCTTGGTTCAAACAAATGGTAATTTCTATTAGACAATTTCATTTCATTCGCTAATTTGTGCATAGTGCAACAATCCTTTCATATTAAACTTGTAGGCTAATTCAGAGTCTATGGACGCCGAATTGAGACAAGTCGCTAATGGTTTTGACTATAAGGTTCGTTCATTTGACAAGTACGACATCAACGGGTATCGCTTTCGTACCTATGGCAAAGAGCTATCTATGGCCGACCGAAAGTCAACAAATTGTTGTGTATCTGCTATCGGCGAAGGAGGTACCGAGTATTATGGGAGAGTTGAAGCAATTTATGAACTTCTGTTCTATGGTGAAAATCCACCGAATGTCGTAGTCTTCAAATGTTATTGGTTTCAGCCGAAGGAGACTAGAAGGACTCATGAACATGTAGGGCTAGTTGAAATCAACCAAAGCACTCATTTAGATGTTCCAGATGTCTATATTATGGCTCAACAGGCGACCCAAGTATTCTATCTACCGTGGGCCTGCCAAACTAATCCAAATCTGAAAGTGCCGCCACGTGCTAGGCTTTCTCCCCCAAAGGAAGAAGATTATGAACCTCACATTAACCCAGACACATATGAAGGAGAATTCTTCCAAGAGACACGTCTTTCCAAAAAGCGTTTCAAGAACCTCTATTCTTCACCCCAAAACATTGAAGTAGACAGCGACAATGAATCCGACATCACCCCAGAGGAGGAACAAGAAGAGCCGGAACAAGAAGAGGTTACTGCTGCGGATGACCTGTCAATGCTTGACCGATTACGTCAAGGTGGCCTTGCACATGTTGATGCCAATGAACCCTATGAGCCCGTCATTGATTATAGTGATGATGATGATTATGCATTTATTGATGATACTGATCGAGATTATTAGTAGTGTCAGGTATTACATTTTTTTATGTTGTACTTGATGATGATACACTTAAGTGATACAAATATTATTATTCATGTCGGTCTTTTTTTATGTTGTACTAATTTCGTTTACTGTTTGTCATGGCAGGTGTTGAAAGATGGTGGGCGCTGGTCGGGAGCGTGGTCTGAGGTCTTCCATTCCAGACGCACCTCTCCGCCGAGCGTTGCTGGACAGTATGGCCACACCGCCGGGCCCTTCTTCGTCGACCGCGGTGCCCAGCAGGGGACGAGGTAGGAAGAAAGGAGGTGGGGCACGTGGTCGTGGGAGAGGAAGTAGGGTGACTGCTACGGCGCCTTCCTCGCCGCCACCCCCAGCCGTTTCACCCGAGCACGTGACTGCTAGGGTGGACTCGTCCGAGGAGGAGGCTACACGGACTCCGGTCCACGAGCCTCCGGTCCACGGGTCTTGGGCCCACGAGCCTCGGGTCGACTGGCCTTCGGCCCCCGAGAGTTCGGCCCACGTGACCCCGGAGGAGCACACGTCCGGATGGGGTACCTGGCCGGATCAGCCCGAGGAGCCGAGTGGCCATGCTGATGATGGCGGGGAGCCGACTGATCTTGAGGAGGAGGGGGGCACCGTCTACCAGCGTGGTGCTACACGGCTCCCGTCCGTGCCGGTGACCCGTGAGCAGAGGTGGTTGATTTTCCCTGATGGGGAGAGGTACGTAAGTGCATTTAATATTTTTGTACCTTGTGCATTCACATTTTTTCAAATAACTAATGCGTTGGCCTTGTCATGCTGCAGGGGTTGGGACCACCATCATAGTGTCCGCCGGCCCAACTCCGTCCTTGGAGTTCTTTGCCGGCAAAACTTCCCGGGGTTTGTCACGTTGCCTGGTGAGGGTCGGCTTCCAGAGCTTGGATTGAGCTGGGAGCACTACGTGGCTGCCCCGGCCCCGCCGGATGAGATTATCGATGGTGTCGTGTGCGACACGAGGGCAGACATGGTGATCAGAAAGTTCTGGGTAATTTCTCCTTTACACATTTAAAAATCTTCAACTAGCTAGTTATTAATTGTACTAATCAATATTGTCTCATTTGATCGCAGACATTCTACAGGTGTGAGGAGGGATACGAGGAGGACGCGGCACATGTTATCGAGAACGTCTGCAAGCGCCTACTCCAGAACTTACGGCACGAGGCTCGGGTGCAGGCTGTTCGAGACTACTACGCCTTGCGTGGTATCAAGAAGACCAAGCCGGCGTGCCGCGATAAGTTCCTGAGTAAGGAGCAGTACATGAAGGTAATTCTTAAGGCCTTCTCTACTTAAGTTCCTTTATTTAGTAATTGTTAGCGGTAGCGCTCAAGTTTCTATTTGCTAACTTAGGCGCCTCCGAGATGGTGTGCGGATCGGATGGATTGTTGGGAGGTGTTGGTCGATGAGTGGTGCTCACAACGATGGCTAGCCCTCCATTTTGCAGATTTCATTATGTGCTGGATGGAGTGCTTGTTCTACTCTTCTTGTTCTTGTCTTCTCATTCTAGTCACCTTAGCTAGAGTGCTTGTTTATGTATGGATGGAACTTCTTTATGTATGAAATGATGGATGGAACTTGTTTATGTATGAAATGATGGATGGAACTTGCTTATGTAATATGTACGGATGGAACTTGCTTATGGACTTGCTTATGAATGCCTGTGAAATATATCTATATGTCATATATATTTTCTGTGCAAATTGTGGGATTTAATAAAAAACAGAAAAAAAAACCCAATATGCAGGCTCTTTGCCGTCTGCCACCGACGGCAAAGAGCTCTTTGCCGTCAGCAGCGGACGGCAAAGAGGCCACGTGGCAGGCAGCTGTGCTTCCTGGGAGGCTGACCAATTTGGCCAGTTTGCCTACAGTGGCAGACGGCAAAGACTTTGCCTACAGTGGCAGACGGCAAAGACTTTGCCATCAGTGGCAGACGGCAAAGACTTTGCCATCAGTGGCAGACGGCAAAGACTTTGCCATCAGTGGCTGACGGCAAAGACCTGCCGTTAGCCACTTAACGGACTGACAGCGCAATTATTGCCGTCCGCTCTCTTTGCCGTCTGCCGTGCTCTCTTTGCCGTCTGCGGCGGACGGCAAAGACTTTGCCATCAGTGGCAGACGGCAAAGTAGCTGTTTACCGTAGCCAACGTTGCCGGAGCCTTTTGCCGTCCGCAGCTGACGGCAAAGGCCTTTGCCGTCCGCTGTTCATGCCTTTGCCGTCCGCCATGGCAGACGGCAAAGTAGCTGATTCCTGTAGTGGGGGTACAATCTGCGAGAGTCTAGGTTATGTGTGGTGGGGCTGGTTCTTGGGAAAGTACAACCGTGGTTCTATCTGCATCAATTGGTAGCACTATCTTTTTTGAAGACCGTGTTGTTACTCCATTAGATACTGCCATCACCCTCTCCAATTCAAATGGATGATAAACGAGAAAAGTAACTGAATGTACAGACATTTTATGATAAGACAGGTGCAAAGGATACTGGGGAATAGAAGAGGGCACGAAATAATTCATATTTATGTTGTCTAACCAAACAGGATAGCATGACATGATTTCACATATATGATGGTTAACTAAGCAGGATAGCATGACACAATTTCACATTATGATGGCTAACTTAAAAAGATGGGAAGACATATAGTTCAAAATATGATGGCTATGCAAACAGGATGACATGATATAACTATATAATGTGTTTATTAAATAGGTTCGCATGCCATAATTCACATACATGCTGCATATGGAAACATGATAGCATGAGTTAATTCACGAATAAAATGGCATAATTCAAAATATGATGACTGTAAACACTAAACAGGATGAGATGATATAACTATATGATGTCTTTATTAAATGGGTTGCCATGCCATAATTCAGATAGATACTATGTATGTAAACATGATGGCATGATATAATTCAAATATATGATTTATATAGTAAACAAGTAAGCAGATGGTAATCCATATATGATGTAAAAACTAAGCAATGCAAGACAACATGCATGACATGGGTATATAACCCTGCCAAGTTTGAGCATAGACCTCAGGGGGGAAATAGGACTGGTCATCAGTCTCTGAATCCTCCTCCGAGGAGCTCTCTGTAACCAGCAAGATGTATGCTTGAGCAGGTAGCATTGTCTCCTCTGGATACCTTGTTTTCACTCCAGATACTTCCATCACCGTTTCAAATGGCTGATGCATAAGAAGAGTAGTTGAATATACAAATGTAGTCGACAAATGGAACATGTAATAGAAAAAAATGATAGCATGATATAATTCACATATATGATGATTGGATAAACAACATGCCATTGGATAATTCACATATGTAATGCCTTTGCAACAAGATAGCATTGCATAATTAACATATATAATGCCTTGCAACAAGATGGCTATGCATAATTCACATATATGGTAATTAGACACTAAACAGGTGGCATACACAAAGCATGTCTAAATTAATCAAATGACAAAGCAATGCAAGACACCATATGCACGATATGAGCAACATAATCCTGCAAAGTTAGAGCATACACCTTGGGGGCGGAAATAGGACTGGTCATCTGTCTCTGAATCCTCCTCTGAGGAGCTATCCGTAACCAGCGAGATATGTGCTTCGTCAGGTAGCATAGTCTGCTCTGAAGACCTTGTTTTCACTCCAGAATTTTCCATCACCGTGTCAAATGGCTGATGCACGCAAAGAGTAGTTGAATGTACTAACATTGTTGACAAATGTAATACGTAACAAAGAAAGGATGGCCTGATATAATTCACATATAAGATGACTGGATAAGCAGGATGGCATTGCAAAATTCACATATATGATGCCTGGCTAAACAAGATGGCGTTGCATAAATCACATACACGATGAATAAACTAAACAGATGGCATTCACAGAAAGCATGTCTAAACTAAGCAGATGACATATTTGATGTATAAAGTAAGCAATGCAAGGCACCATATGCATGTTATAACCTACATCAGCATGCCAAGTTAGAGTGAAGACCTCAGGGGGTAAATAGGAGTGGTCTTCTCCTTCTGAGTCCCCCTCAGAACATATATCTTCCTCTCGATTACAATCCGAAATGGGTGGAGGGGGGCTGCCTTTGCGCCTACCATGGAGCGACGTCTGCATGAAATTTTATTGCCACGCAAGGTTCGTCTCTTTTACTCTACATGTTCAGTTCCATTGTGTACAATAACTGACATGCATAGGAATAAAATATAGTGAGATTATGTAAGGAGTGCATGCAGAAATCCAGAGTGATGGTAGCAACCTGTGGATAGACCCAGAACCAATGATAGCAGGCAGATAATGACTTCAGTTAAGAAAGACAGATAATGGCTTCTTTACTGTTTGTTTCCCACCCAACATGAAACTCATAGTAGACACCAGAGATTAACCAGATAGTAGATAGATACTATTGATTGCGGCCCCGATATGTACCCCGCAACCATTTAAAAACTCAGGTTTGACCATTAGTTTGGAGCTGACTCGAAGTCTATTCGGTGAATAGGACGATAAAGTAGCATGTAATATTAAGTGATGCATAACGTATGCAGAGACGAAAGAGTGCGACCTCTCTTGCGGACCCGTGTAGTCCTCGAGGTCATCTGCTCGGTTGATGATGGTAATGCAGTTGTCATGGCTACCAGCAACGGGGAAGAAGATCTGATGCAGCGAAAGACAGTCTGGAGGCCGAATCCCTGCTGTGCTGGCCCTTCTGTCATTGGAGCAGCTAAGCTGGGGTGGACGACGGCGCAGCAGGAGCACGACAAACCACACAAGGTTTTCTTTGACAACTATCTGTAAGAGGAGTAATTTTGTAAGGGCTCGTTTGAATTGAGGGATTCTAACAACGCAGGGATAGGAAATACACGGTAATAGGATAGGAATGCACGTGCAAAACAGAGAATTTAAAAACACAGGATTTCTGCCAGTCTGGGTGTTTGGTTCACAAGAATTGGAAGATCACAGGATGCGAAGAAGCATGGTTAGATTAAGTCAAACCACAAGAAAATGTATGGTTATAAAGCTATTATGTTACTATCTCTTAGTCTTGTGCTACATGAATAGGAATTTGAAAAGGAGGACAAGTGGATATTAAAATTCCTACGGTTTTTCTTTCAAGGAGACACTAAAGGAACAAATCCTACAGTTTTCCTTTGCTCCATTCCTTTGAACCAAATGCATGAATAGTAGTACCATAGGAAACTTTCCAATTCCTATGTTTTCCTTCACTTTTCCTTTCAAGCACTGGTGATTCTAGTAGGCAGGCTTGAGCAAGAAAAGCCTACACTCAAAAAATGTTTTTGTGCTACTTCTACTACTTTGGACCCAGGCCACTGCCCTACTAGCTCAACTCCCAGGCCCATCGACAAATGCATAGCTCAAACGCGCAGAGCTAAATAATGATGGCTTTCAAGAGAGTCCATCACAGATAGCTAAGTTGCCTGGTACCTCACAGCTTGTCATATAGTAGGAGAAACTAATTGTATTTCACGTTACTACGTGTGCTCAGTGGACAATATATATAACATGTAGAGTAAAAAAATGCAACAAGTGTACAACCTCTTTGGCGAAGCCATGTTGATCTCAGCGTGATTGGGTTGGTCGGTGAGGATGATCCGGCTGACATGGTGTCGGAGGAGGGGAAGAAGATCTTTGGCATCTTGAGATGGAGCCCGGGGTACTGCTCCGCTATGATTGAGGGTTTCGTCGTTGGAGCATCTTCGGTGAGTTGTACGACGTTGAGGCTAAAGCAATACAGGAGAGACAACCTTAACCTGAGTGGAATTCTAATAGCATCTCCAATAGATGACGTAAAATACATAACCGCAAAGTGCTATATGTAAAATACATCAGCCGCTGATCTCTGAACCTAACTGTCGAAACCGAATTTAACTGTCAAAACTGAACTTAACTGTCGAAACTGAATTTTGCTGTCGAAGCTAAATTGAACTGTCAAAAGAACGCATTAGTAGAAAAAAGCAGTAGAAGCAGCAGCAGCACGTGCGAGAGCCAGGGCAACTGGTCGTGTAGCAGCATCAGGTGAGGCTACCCCGAGCCGCCAGCCACCACCAGCCAAACAGCCGCAGCGCCGCCGCCCGCGGCCGGCGGTGCGCCGCCCCGCCCGCCCCGAAACCACTCCCCACCGCCGATCCCCCACCGCCCCAGCCATCCCTCTAGCCCCCCCTGTGCCGAGCTTTTTCTCCGGTGATCCCCACGCCACCGCCGGCGACCAACGCCCCCACCCTGAACCATAAGATAGATACTGGGGCACCTCTCCGGCGAGCCCCCACCCCGCTGCGACTGAAGTGTAGCTAAATCGGAGAAACATCGCAAGCAAGAGCAAGAGTGAGAGCAGCAACGCAAGCAAAAGCAAAAGCAAGAGAAATAGTAAGAGCAGACCAAGCAGGGGACCGAGAGCAAGAGCAGAGCAGCAGCACGAGCGAGAGCTAAAGCAGCAGCAGCTCCTACTGATGTGGACGTTGCCACTGAGGGAGTGACGTCGTGGAGGGAGTGGCCGGTGACGCCGCCGTGGATGGATTCGCGCCGTGTCGGCTCGGGATCGAGCGCCCGCAGCACCGTGAGTCGAATCAAGAAGAAAATGCAGCGGTTAGTGTACATCCTCTTTGGTGGCGCCGATTAGGCCTCAACTTCATCTGAGGAAACGGTGATGATGATGCTCTTCCGGTGGTGCAGGTGAACATGGCGGTGTGGGAATCGAGGTGGCGCGAAAGACGAGGGGAACATCGGGGCAGCTCCTTGGAGGTGGAGGACGGGGTGGCTGAACCAGCGGGACGACGAGATCGACGACGGATCCTCATATGGTACGGTGGATGAGGGACGTCGAGGTGTTGTTGTGTACAATGTCGTCGGGGAAGGGGCTCCGGTTGGCTGGCGTACAGAGGAGGGTGGGGGGCTTCGCAGGTTTTCGCGGCCTCGGTGTACGAATGCATGGGAGGATGGGATGGGAGTAGGGAACCATGGCTTAGGGAAGCGCTTGTCCGAAATGTGGGCTAAGTTACAAAAGTACCCCCATCGATTTGAGCTAGGCGGTTCTTTTGGTTCAGGGGTATCACGGGCATTTCACGTATCAGGATTTCACAGGAGATGGGAGTTTTCGTGCGTGTTGTAATTTTGGAATAGCAAGGCGCGGGTTGAGATGGGGGGAGTTGTTGGAGCAAAACGAGACAATGATATATCTTAAATATTTCGGGGTAACAAGGCGCGGGTTGAAATTTCCGTACAAGCCTAACGTGTACTGTACCAAATCAATTCTCACTTCCTCGATGAAAAAAAAGTAATCAATTCGCAACACACAAGAGAGTCTAGTCCCGTGTATTGTACCAAATCAATTCGCACTACAAATGTCATTCAAAACTGTGAATTCATGTTATGTTCAATTAAAATATTTCGCTACGTGTATAATGCATGCAACCTGCTACTCAAATGAACGTTTTCGTGCATTCCAAACATATATACTACCGCTTCAATATGAACTAAATTTGAATTCGTTTCTCTATTTGAATAAGATCTACAATAATGATTGTTGTGAAGTCAAACCATTTGATTTCATTTCTCTATTTTAATAAGTTCTACAATCATCATTATTCTCAAGTTAAATCATCATTTGTGTATTATCTTCATAGGACACCACATGATTACTCTCGAGTTAGATATGAACTATGTATACTATATGAACTCGAACTCGATTTTATGAATCCACTTTATCTTGCTTTCAAATCACAGTACATTTCAAGCTCTAGCTAGATCTTCATAATCTAAACCATGTCTCATATGTATAATGTGTTTATCAAATAATGTATGGTGCCCCATGAAGGAAATATGCCCTAGAGGCAATAATAAAGTTATTGTTTATTTCCTCATATCATTATGAATGTTTATTATTCATGCTAGAATTGTATTAACCGGAAACTTAGTACATGTGTGAATACATCGACAAACAGAGTGTCACTAGTATGCCTCTACTTGACTAGCTCGTTAATTAAAGATGGTTATGTTTCCTAACCATAGACATCAGTTGTCATTTGATTAACGGGATCATATCATTAGGAGAATGATGTGATTCACTTGACCCATTTCGTTACCTTAGCACTGGATCGTTTAGTATGTTGCTATTGCTTTCTTCATGACATATATATGTTCCTATGACTATGAGATTATGCAACTCCCGTTTATCGGAGGAACACTTTGTGTGCTACCAAACATCACAACGTAAATGGGTGATTATAAAGGTGCTCTACAGGTGTCTCCGAAGGTACTTGTTGAGTTGGCGTATATCGAGATTAGGATTTGTCACTCCGATTGTCGGAGAGGTATCTCTGGGACCACTCGGTAATACACATCACTATAAGCCTTGCAATCATTGTAACTAATGAGTCAGTTGCAGAAGATGTATTACAGAACGAGTAAAGAGACTTGCCGGTAACGAGATTGAACTAGGTATTGAGATACCGATGTTCGAATCTCGAGCAAGTAACATACCGTTGACAAAGGGAACAACTTATGTTGTTATGCGGTTTGACCGATAAAGACCTTTGTAGAATATGTGGGAGCCAATATGAGCATCCAGGTTCCGCTATTGGTTATTGACAGGAGACGTGTCTCGGTCATGTCTACATAGTTCTCGAACCCGTAGGATCCGCACGCTTAAAGTTCGATGACGATCGGTATTAGGAGTTTTTGTGTTTTGATCTACCGAAGATAGTTCAGAGACCCGAATATGATCACGAACATGACGAGGAGTCTCGAAATGGTCGAGACGTAAAGATCGATATATTGGATGACTATATTCGGACACCGGAAGTGTTCCGGGAGGTTTCGGAAAAAACCGGAGTGCCGGAGGGTTACGGAACCCCCCCGGGAGAAATAATGGGCCTTATGGGCCTTAGTGGAGAGAGAGAGAGGGCTGGCCTAGGGCAGTTCGCGCGTGTGACACCCCGAAAATTTGACCTTGTTTTAATGAATTAAAATTTTGTCAGGAATTAAAACTTTGAATTTCTGAGCTCCATTTTGATTTTTTTTCATTTTCTTCCCTGTTGTGATGAGCTTTTCCCAAGGAGAGAACCTTTCAAATATGTTTTTTGGCTTGTTTAAACCTCTCAAGAAAAACTTTTCTTTTATTAGTGAAGCAAATTTACATAATTAATTTGCTTGCTCTTTATTTTCTTGGAAATGGTTTTTACAGGTTAAATGGCCATATTTGAACTAAAACCTCATTAAGAATTTATTCAAAAATCCCACCAAAATTTGGAGATGTCATGTGATGTTTTTAAATCACCTTTGTACAAAAATAACTTTCATTCATAAAATATTTTGAGCTCTACACCCAATTTTCTTCTCTGGTCCAGTGGGCAATTTTGCACTACAACCCATTTAAATACTGCTTTCTAGCCTCCACCAAAATTATGGGATGTTAGTAGCAGCATATGTTTCAACTTTATGCAAAAACCTAGTGTTGTTCCTTGAAAGTTTTGATTGTTTCAACCTCATCTTCATTCTGGTCCAACATGATGGTTTGTACAGCAACCACATTTTTGCTTGCTCTGTTATCCATGATTCCTCTTCCTGCTTATAGCCCTCCCTGTTAAACCCCTAAGTCCAGGAGCATGCAACCATTGGCATATTTTTGATTCATGAAATAATGCCATCCACCTCCTGTCCAGATTTGGAGTTCTGCCAAATTTGCACTAACAAGTTTCTCCTTTTGCCAAACTAACCTTACCACCCTCTCTTGCATCTAAAGAGAAACTGGTTTGGAGAATTTGACCCCTCCAAGAACTACCTAGATGACCTTAGCATTTTATCAAACACCCTGTGGGCATGATCAGTTTTGACATGAGTTTTTGTTTGCACTATGATCTTGACCACCTGACCAGTCCACCTTGTCCCTTGAGTTTCCCTCCAGCTCTAACCTAGCCCTGTTGCGTGCCAACTTCACCTGTGACCTGTAGCATGCCACGGCATTGCGTCGAACACCTTCCGTGCGTGCAATGGACGCGCCCAGAGCGCGCGTATTGCACGAAACCTTGCCGAGCCGACACGATGGCCCCCCTGGTTTTGGCTCGCTCTGCGGCACCACGCCACGCGCTACCCTCCTCACAGCATCGCGCCAAGCCGCCCTGGCAACCAACAGCGCCACCGCCAGAGCGTTTTGGCGGCACGTCGGCGTCGGCCGACAGCCGCTGCTTCGTCCAGCGCTGCCCAAGCCACCCCGGCTCGCCACCTGGCCCCTGGCACAGCCTGAGCTCATCCGCAGCCTTGTCCACTAGCACTCGTCGCCGCCACGTCGCCCGGCAGCACAGAGAGGCGGTTCGCCGCCGTTCTTATCCCCACCGCCGCAGCACCGACCTCGTCGAGCTATAAAAGAGGTCCCCGAACTCCCCCGAGCACGCAGGCGACCTCAGGCCACCCGTATGGCGCTCCCCTAGCTCGCATTCGACCCAGGGAAGCTTTCTTCCCCGTCTCCGGCAACCCTCGCCGCCGCCACTACCCCGGCCGTTCCGGCGGCACCAAGGCCTCCCCCGCTCCGTTCTCTTCACCAGAAAACTCCCCTTCCTCCCACGAACCCAATCCCCTACTCAATTTTGATCGGGAACCACCGTGGCCCAAAAATCACTCCGCTCCCGAAGCCTCCTCCGCCGCGAAGCTCGCCGCCGACAGCTCCCGCCGCCCCCACCTGCCTGGCGACCACCGGGAGGATCGCACTGGAGTGGCGGATCCATCCCCGCCCTCAAAGCCCCGCGAGGAGCCGCCAGTCGCCGGCGACGATCGCCGGATCTCCGCCTCCGCTTGGGACAGAGGAAGGAGAGGGAGAGAGGACTAGTCAAACCTGACTAGTGGGCCCCCTGGACCCACTGTCAGTGGCACCCGTGTCGTCCACGTGTTTAAGTGGAAGCGTGAACCCCGCAGTACGTTTGCCCTACACCGAAGGCGTATCCTGTCCGAATCGTTTTCTTTTATATATTTATTTTAAAAACAGATTTGACTAAACTTTGACCAGTTGTAACTTTTTAAATCTAACTCCAACTGAATTAATTCTTTTTCCTACGTCTCTCAAATTCTGTCTAGTTTATTTTAAGATTTATTTAAAAAAATTCCAAACAACTTTTGTGTACTGTTTTTGAAACATGTGTTATTTGCATGTTTTTGAAAATAGGATTTTGGAAGAGAAGAAAAACTTCCAAAAGTTTTGGAGAGCACCCCCACCTCTCCACACCTTTAAGGCAAGCATTCTAAACCACGGAATAATATGTTAGTGCGATGATTGACACGTTTATAAATACCACCTCGTTTCGGAGTAGTGTTATTTCATGTGATATGATCTTTTGCATGAATGCATTATGTGGATTTCCTTGCTGTTGGAAATAAGCATACTCGTATAATGGCAATCATCCTCATGTATCTTACATGCATGCCGTAAAGGAATCTGGGAAAGCCTCTGCCTTGGGTAGGCGTGAGCTTGTCCCCGGTCTCCGTCGGGACGGTTATATCCGGTATGGCATGGTAAGGTATGATGGGTGGTGATTTGTTGGTTGAACTATTTTTGTTGTGCTAACCATGCAGGGAACCTTTATGAGCCTCCTGAGTCGGCCATAGATCGAGTCTTGCTCCGGTAACCCCCATACTTGTTTCGTACTGCCACAGGTCCCCACCGTAGGTGGGGTATGGTTCAGTAAGTTGTTAACCCTTGTCTTGGCACACACCGTACAGAGAGGCCAGGGTGGAAGATACCGGCTGCATCCGGTAGGCATGCCACCTGTTCCGGGGGCATGGGTGTATCCGGTTGGGACCGAGAGGGGGATACCCCTTAGAGCGCGCAAATAGAAATTTGATCCCATGCTACGTCGAGGTTGTAGCCTCCCCACTTAGAGTTTGCTTGACAGATGTCATGGGTGATTCCAGACACCGGTGAGTTGAGCTGGTGTGTGCAAGTCAGGCGTGTTTTCAATTAAAAGATCGTAGATGGAATTAGTCCCGATGGACTAAAGGAATCTGTTACTCGTGGGTAAAGAGTACACCCTCTGCAGAGATCAAACCTATTCGAATAGCCATGTCCATGGTTAAGGATTACAGTCTGGGATGGGTCAAGTGTCGGTCCTAGTGTCGGTCTTCGGAGGAGAAACCACTAAAACTTGAATTTTGATTATGACTTGTGATATATGATGGTTATGATTATTATTATCTTTATGGACTAACCATTTTGCATGATTAGAAATAAAGAATACCCTTGGGACGGTACCACCTCCTGGATATTCATTATGTTAATTTCTTTTTCTTATAAAGACCTTTATGTGGTGTCGCTAAGACGCCCGACTGTGGCATTTCTTTTAAAGCCCTTTATGTGGTGTCGCTAAGACGCCCGACTGTGGCATTTCTTTTAAAGCCCTTTATGTGGTGTCGCTAAGACGCCCGACTATGGCATTTCTTTTAAAGCCCTTTATGTGGTGTCGCTAAGACGCCCGACTGTGGCATTTCTTTTAAAGCCCTTTATGTGGTGTCGCTAAGACGCCCGACTGTGGCATACTCTTTTTCACTCTCCTTTCGTGACGCTGCTTCAGACATCCGATCGGTACACCATATTTATATTTGGTCATTGCGTAAATTTCCGGTTGCATATGAATAACCTGCTTGCATGCATCAAGATATTTATTTTCATGACTAACTAAGTGAGCATAAGAATATTGCAAAGCATGATTATCAGTGGCTATATTATACCTGTGTTCTTAATGTTTGCGAGTACATTCAAAGTACTCATTGGCTTGTCCCTGGCTATTGTCTTGGCCAGATTACTTGCTTGGAGAGGAGCGTTGCGACGACAGCCCCGGAACCTAAGCAACGGTGATAGCAGCCTCGCGCAGATAGGAGTTAACCTGGTCAGCTGTTCCCGTGGGAAATGGAGTCCCATAGGCCGTGGTGATCCACAAACCGCTTCCGCCTCAACCACCAGAAACCATTTGATGTACTCATAGGCCACAATGGTCTTGTACTACATATTTTGTACCTTTGCTTGGAATTTCTGTAACAAGTTGGTGCCTCATCAGCTAACAGTAATCCTGGGGCTGATGAGCTCGACGGCCATTTTCTGGAAATTAATGTCTGGAAAACCGGTCGTGATAGCGCGCCCCTCCCCCTTTGGTCTAAATTGAACTAGGAGAGGGGGGCGGCGCCCCCCTTTCCTTCTCCCTCTCCACCTTCCTTTTCCCCTCCTAGTAGGAGTACGAAAGAGGGGAGTCCTACTCCTGCTAGGAGGAGGAATCCTCCTCCTGGCGCGCCATAGAGGGCCGGCCGGCCTCCCCCCTTGCTTCTTTATATACGGGGGAAGGGGGGCACCTCTACACACAAGTTGATCAGTTGATCTCTCCCAACCGTGTGTGGTGCCCCCTCCACCATAATCCACCTCGATCATATCGTAGTGGTGCTTAGGCGAAGCCCTGCGTCGGTAGCAACATCATCAATGTTATCACGCCGTCGTGCTGACGAAACTCTCCAGCGAAGCTCTGCTGGATCGGAGCTCGCGGGAAATCATCGAGTTGAACGTGTGTTGAACTCGGTGGTGCCGTGCGTTTTGTACTTGGATCGGTCGTATCCTGAAGACGTACGACTACATCAACCGCATTGTGCTAAAGCTTCCGCTTTCGGTCTACGAGGGTACATGGACACACTCTCCCCTCTCGTTGCCATGCATCACCATGATCCTGCGTGTGCGTAGGATATTTTTTTAAAATTACTACGTTCTCCAACAATGGCATCCGAGTCAGGTTTATGCGTATATGTTATATGCACGAGTAGAACACAAGTGAGTTGTGGGCGATACAATTCATACTGCTTACCAGCATGTCATACTTTGGTTCGGCGGTATTGTTGGATGAAGCGGCCCGGACCGACATTAAGCATACGCTTACGCGAGACTGGTTCTACCGACGTGCTTTGCACATAGGTGGATGGTGGGTGTCAGTTTCTCCAACTTTAGTTGAACCGAGTGTGGCTACGCCCGGTCCTAGTGAAGGTTAAAACAGCACTAACTTGACGAACTACCGTTGTGGTTTTGATGCGTAGGTAAGAACGGTTCTTGCTCAGCCCGTAGCAGCGATGTAAAACTTGCAACAACAAAGTAGAGGACGTCTAACTTGTTTTTGCAGGGCATGTTGTGATGTGATATGGTCAAGACATGATGCTATATTTTATTGTATGAGATGATCATGTTTTGTAATCGAGTTATCGGGAACTGGCAGGAGCCATATGGTTGTCGCTTTATTGTATGCAATACAATCGCCCTGTAATTGCTTTACTTTATCACTATGCGGTAGCGATAGTCATAGAAGCAATAGTTGGTGAGATGACAATGATGCTACGATGGAGATCAAGGTGTCGCGCCGGTGACTATGGTGATCATGATGGTGCTTCGGAGATGGAGATCACAGGCACAAGATGATGATGTCCATATCATATCACTTATATTGATTGCATGTGATGTTTGTCCTTTATGCAACTTATTTTGCTTTGATTGACGGTAGCATTATAAGATGATCTCTCACTAAATTTCAAGGTAAAAGTGTTCTCCCTGAGTATGCACCGTTGCCAAAGTTCATCCTGCCGAGACACCGTGTGATGATCAGGTGTGATAAGATCAATGTTCATCTACAACGGGTGCAAGCCAGTTTTGCACACGCAGAGTACTCGGGTTAAACTTGACGAGCCTAGCATATGCAGATATGGACTCGGAACACTGAGACCAAAAGTTCGAGCGTGAATCATATGGTAGATATGATCAACATAGTGATGTTCACCATTGAAAACTACTCCATTTCACGTGATGATCGGATATGGTTTAGTTGATTTGGATCACGTGATCACTTAGATGATTGGAGGGATTTCTATCTAAGTGGGAGTTCTTAAGTAATATGATTAATTGAACTTAAATTTATCATGCACTTAGTAGCTGATAGTATTTTGCTTGTCTATTTTGTTGTAGATAGATGGCCTGTGTTGTTGTTCCGTTGAATTTTAATGCGTTCCTTGAAAAAGCTAAGTTGAAAGATGATGGTAGCAATTACAGGGACTGGGTCCGTAACTTTAGGATTATCCTCATTGCTGCACAGTATGTCCTGGAAGCATCGCTAGGTGCCAAACCTGCAGCAGGAGCAACACCAGAAGTTATGAACGACTGGCAGAGCAAAGCTGATGACTACTCAATAGTTTAGTGTGCCATGCTTTACGGCTTAGAACCGGGACTTCAACGACGTTTCGAACGTCATGGAGCATATGAGATGTTCCAGGAGTTGAAGTTAATATTTCAAGCAAATGCCCGGATTGAGAGATATGAAGTCTCCAATAAGTTCTACAGCTGCAAGATGGAGGAGAATAGTTCTGTCAGTGAGCATATACTCAGAATGTCTGCGTATAACAATCACTTGATTCAACTGGGAGTTAATCTTCCGAATGATAGTGTCATTGACAGAATTCTTCAATCACTGCCACCAAGCTACAAGAGCTTCGTGATGAACTATAATATGCAAGGGATGTATCGTGGAATTGTAATGGCAGATGTCCTCTTGCAAGGCCTTAATCGTGGAGCCATCGCAACTAGGAAGCTTAAAGGGGTTAATCGGGACAAAGGACATGAGAGGTTTATACTAGTTCGGCCCCTTGCGGTGAAGGAAGGCCTACGTCTAGTTGGGTTGGTATTGCTTGAGGTTTCGATGACCAGGGAGCGAGATACGCTATGCCCGGTTCTCGATTGGTTGTTTTCTTACCCTAAGCCGCCGGTGGCTCATCCCCTTATATACAAGGGTTGACGCCCTGCGGCTTACAGAGTCCCAGCCAGCTCGTAAACAGTGTCCGGCTCGGTGACTAGTTACTTCTACCTTACAATACAAGTCACGCCCTCATGGCGGTTTATCACTACGGGCCTTAAGTCGCCTGTGGGCCTTGG
The DNA here is from genome assembly GCA_032464435.1 of Aegilops umbellulata. Classification (NCBI taxonomy): domain Eukaryota; kingdom Viridiplantae; phylum Streptophyta; class Magnoliopsida; order Poales; family Poaceae; genus Aegilops; species Aegilops umbellulata. The sequence goes on from CP136059.1 coordinate 348,538,260, forward strand.
CCCCCTTATTGAACCGCCATCTCCAGCTCTTGGGCTTCATAGAATAATCTTCTTACCGTAACCCGGCCCCTCATGGGTGGCTTACGAATAGTTATATCCCCAACATTAGGCCCCAGATTGAATTGAACCAGTTCATGTCAATCTTTAAAAACCTTATGAACTGGCCTTCAGTCTTCTGTTTTGTATGGAAATTTTAACCCGCCGTGACGTCATCATCTGGACCCGGGTTAAATCATCATGACATCATCTTCAATAAAACTAATATTTTATTCTATCATATCCTCCAACGGATCTTTGCCTTTACTAATCATCCTGATAATCGAGGCGTCGGGGCCGCTGGATAATGATGTTTTGGTCTCATCGTTTCTCGCGCCGTCTCGGTTGGCCCCTCCTTATAAATAGGTGCGACCTAGGTCTTTTTCATTTCCTTCAGTCGTCTTCCTCCTCGCACTTCCTTCTCTGCTGCTCGAGCTCCACCGCCGCCGCCGTCGAACCCCTCGTCTTCACCAACTCAGGCCGCTGCATCAACCTGACTCTGACCAGAAAACGACGGCGACCCTCCGCAGCTCGTCCGCATCTGTGAGTTCCTCTTCTCCCCTTTCTCAGATCTGCATTGGGACTATCTTGAGTTCGTCGATGTTCATCGCCGCCTGACGCAAACCTCCATTAGTTCTCACCTCCTATGCCTTGTTTAGATTATAAAAACAAAATAGAAATGTTGCGGAAATTTTTTGTACTTATCGTGTATGAGAACAGATCTCATTTCCCTTATTTTGGAAGCCCTCCTCGAGTATATGAACTTCTCTGTACTGTTTTAGGTCTAGAAATTTTTTCCTTTCCAGAGCATCGTTTGATCCAAAATAATAATTTCAACTTGTGAAACCTGTTTGTTCCACACTTAGCAAAAAACTGCGTCTGTTGACTCTGTTTCAGCCATAGTAGTTCATGTGACCGGTTTAAGATTATACTTGCTGTCAGCGCCGCTTGCTTCCGGCGACTTAAGAAAATTTTGATTACCTTTAATACCTGTAGTGACTTAAATACCATTGCATAGTTACCCATATATCATTAGGCCCCTTCTTAAGCCGTCGCCTTAAGTAAATGAATGATGCTCTCCTCCGGGTTATGAATTGAGCTGTAAAAATTATTTTACCTTGTTGTAGGCTTCGATTTACGCAATGGCACCCAAAGCTCCCAAACCTCCGGTGACTTGCAACTGGGTCCCGTCCATTTTCACAGAAAACAAGCTGTCCCGAATTTGTGAAATCCGGCTATCTGCCCAAGAAGGAGGTCATGTCTTATTGTGCTCCTGACTCATCCGAGGAGAAACCTCATCCCAAAGAAGGGGAGGTGTTAGTTTTTATGGATCATATGAGCCGGGGATTTGCTCCACCCGGTTCAAAATTCTTTAGAGATGTTCTGCATTTCTTTGACTTAAGACCTCAAGACATCGGGCCCAATTCCGTGTTAAACATCTGCAATTTTCAAGTATTCTGTGAGGTCTACCTGGGAGAAGAGCCCAGCCTACTTTTGTTCAGAGAGCTATTCTACTTAAACCGACATAACGAACGTGCCAATGGGCCTAGTCTGGAACTTTGTGGCATATCAACTCAGAGGCGGAGAGACTGCCTGTTCCCTTATGCTGAACTGCCAAGTCATCCAAAAGACTGGAACCAGACGTGGTTCTACTGCCAGGACACTTCTCCGGCTGGCGAAAATTCACTGCCCGGCTTTCGTGCCTTACGCCTCGAATCCACTCATCCGCTGCCAGACAAGTTGACTACCGTTGAGCGTTTGCCACTCACCCCCATTATCAAAAAGGTCAAAGCTCTTTTGGGGAACGGCTTAGATGGCGTTGGCCTGGTCCGAGTCTGGGTTGCTTGGAGAGTGATTCCGTTAAGCCGCCGCCCCGGCTTATTGTGTAATTACTCAGGTGAGAAAGATGATCCTCAGCGTCATAGTCCTGACGACTTACCGGGTGACGTGGTGGAGGCTACGACCCAGTCCTTGTTGAAAGAGGGCACGGTGACCAGTAAATCCTTCGGCTTACTGCCCTTCTTCAAGAAGAACCCGCCCCCTGCAGTAAGTCATCAGCCTTAATGATTACTTTTTACTATGTTATACCTTATTTTTACTCATAATCCTTTACAATCCTTTACAGGCAAACGACAACTTCTGGAAAGTCCAGTATGATCATGAGGCGGCTAAACAAGCCAGGGCGGCTAAGAGAGCCGAAAGAAGAACCGCCAAGCCCACCACTTCAAAGAAAAGGAAGCCAAGCGCTTTAGAGATGTTCCAACTTGATGACTCTGATGACAATGAAGAGGTGGTAACTTTCCAACTACCCTTACTCCCTTATCATTACCTTACTGACATTATTCCCCTTTCAGGAAGACATGGGAAATAGCCAACCCGTCGAGGAAGAGGTAACTATAATCTCCTCCGACTCCGAGCTTCGGCCACATCAGAAAATTCGAAGAGTAACCTGGAAAGTAAGATTTTCACACCCTTTGGCTTACCAAGATCCTGACTTTCTTTTGAAGCGACAGCAATTTGAAAGACGGAGGCAGACCTGAACCATCAAGGATGCAGAGCTCTCCTCCGGCTTGCCTGACGCAACCCGGAAGCGTCAGACTGAGGTTATCTCCGATTTATACCCTTTTTTACCTTTGGCGGGTCTAATCCGTCAACCTCTCAATTCATCTGTCTCCAATTATCAGGATACCTCTCCTTCATCCGGCGAGTCTATGCAGTCAAACATGCTGGCTTTTAAGACTGCCCCTGGGTAATATCAATTTGTTTACCTTATGTTTTACCTTCCTCATGTTTCTGTACTCATTCTTCTGCTTTGTCCATAGCGTGCAAGTCAAGCCCAGGAAGAAAACAAAGAAAGATAAGACGGCACAAGACCCTGCAGTTACTGACCCGGAACTGGGCACAGCTGCCCCCGTCTCTTCCACACATCAGCCGCCGCCTGAACCGGCTCGGATATTACAGCACCAACTTCTGATCCGCCTGCTGAAGATATTCTTGATGGTTCTATTAACCTGGAAGCACCTAGCCCGGCCAAGACGGCTGACCCAGAGGTGGAAATTCTGAAGACTCGGTTCGTTGAGCCGGCCCGGCCCACAATTCTTGCCAAATGTTCTGCTAAAGAGGAGGTTCTAGAACACCGTAAAGCCAAGATGGACATTACTGACTATACTCATTTGAGTATTGGAGAGATCGTCTTGGGCTATATCAACCAGGTGCATAGCAGCCGTGACCTGGAAATTGACATGGTGAAGCAAATACAGCAAAAATCTAAGGTGTGACTTATGCTTCCTTATACTTTCAATCATACTTCCTGTACCAGCCCCTAAGTCTATTGCTTATGAGTAAATATGCTGTAGACTTAAAAACTGTCTTGCACTGCTTATACGGTTTAAAAAGACAAATATTTAACCTGGTTGTAGCCTGATACTTTGAACTTGCGATACGCATTAGCCCCCAAGTGCCAAGTATCTTTGCTTGCAAAGTGCTTGGGACTTTATTTTGCATAAGCCGGCGTAGTAATTTAGAATTCTTCAGCATACATTAGCCCCCAAGTGTCAAGTACCTTTGCTTGCAAAATGCTTGGGACTTAATATTATTTACCATGATCCTGACTATTACCCGGTATCAATGCAGGCCACCATAAGTCAGTTTGAGTCGGAGATTACTGACCTAAAGAGCCACCTGGTAGCCCAGGAATTTGAAATTCAAAAGGCCAAATCCAAATTTGTATTCAGCGTCTCTGACCAAGAGAAGTTGAAGAAGAATTTTGAGGTGGAGAAGAAAACCTGGGCTGACGAAAAGGCCTCATTAGTGACCCGGGCCGAGACAGCAGAAGCATCACTTGCAGAAGTAAACACCGGAGCGATAGCTACATTGAGCCGAGCTAAAGCATGGATTCCAGAGCTAGACCCGGCCGACCTTACTTTTGGATACCCGAGTCTAAAGGAGGATGGAACCTTGTTCGATAAAGCATACTTCACCGCCTGTGTGAAGGACATACGCCCTGTAGCTACTCTCATTGGGAATGGTACTGATCTCACCAAGTATCAACCGGGCTATGACAGTGAGAACCGGAGGATTCCAACCCCTCATTACCATGAAGTCAGCCTGATCCCTCCAACTCGTAAGCACCCTTTTGCCCCTGAAGTCAACCCAACCGGTTTAATCGATGATGAAGCTGAGTTTGAAGCCTTGAGTGGCATTGACTGGGCCTCATCAACTTCCATGACAGGGCAACCGACAGAGAGGCGGAGAAGGATAACCCAGAATCATGAAGCCAACCAAAGGAGTGAAGACGTCGGGTGTCATATGTTTATGTCTTTGTGAAAACAATGCCTCACTATTCAGACTCGGGGAGTCTTGTAATAGAGTAGAAAAAAACTCGATTTTTGTTATGCCTCCGCGTATGTTTATGGCGTTCAATACTTCCTTAAGAGGCCATCACTATATACTTCCATCTTTATTGAACTTCTAGCTCCCTTACATTAAATAAAGTTGCCTGCCTTATCCTGCATAGGGGACAAACAAAAAATCCTCTAGCGTCTTACCGCCTCGGGGGTCGCATAAGGTATTGATAACCCGGAGTATTCATAATCATAATCATAATCATAATGATATACCTGTGATGCTTCTGGTTATCTCTCCGGTTTATATAAACCAACTCTTGAGGGTAAGTTTAACTCCTGAAAATTGGTATATAAACGTTCACCTGGTACTTAACAACCCGAGGTAACCAATATTAACCCGGAGGATTGCAATTACTCTATTGTACTTTCAAGAGGGTCTCAAGATAGTCGAATATTGACACTTATAAAATATGATGAATAATAAATAAAATTAAAAGGCCTCTGATTCGAATATGATCAGTGAACCGTTCCAATGGGGTTAAGCTAAGATTCGAATACGATCATATAGCCCCCAGTGGCTGTGGCGATGCCGATCAAGTGGGTATCGACAGCTATGTTCTCTTTGGTTCGAATACGACCTATGTTTGAACAAGAAGCCCCCAAGTGACCATAAGAATTGTTTAATGACGCTGATTCAAATACGATCCACGTCAGACCCAAAGGGGTTAAGCTATGATTCAAATATGATCAGGAAGCCCCCAAGTGGGTTTGGCAGTATGCCGATCAAGTGGGTATCGACAGCTATGTTCTCTTTGGTTCGAATACGACCTATGTTTGAACAGGAAGCCCCCAAGTGATCATGGCAAGATTCAGATATGATCATAAGCCGGACCAAAGGAAAAGCTGGATTCAGATATGACCCGCTTCCTGTTGGTTGTTTCCACCACATAACAAAGAAGATATGTAAAAATTTTAAGGTGCAAAAAAGGATAGAGGTCCTGCTTTATTGCTTTATTTAATATATACATTGTCGAAATATGTACATATTAGAGCCGGTGGCTCAAGTATAGTAAGGCCGAAGATGAGCGATATTCCACGGCCTGCGGGTCTCCTCCTCCGACTTACGTGAGTCTTTGCGCTCTCGCACATTGATAAGGTAGTATGGCCCATTGTTCAGATTCTTGCTGACCACAAAGGGTCCTTCCCAAGGAGGGGATAGCTTGTGCATATCAGACTGATCTTCGATGAGCCGGAGCACTAAGTCGCCTTCCTGAAAGGTTCTGGACCTAACCTGGCGGCTGTGGTAGCGGCGCAGGTCTTGCTGGTAAATTGCCGAGCGGGCTATTGCCAAGTCTCGCTCTTCATCCAACAGGTCAAGTGCATCTTGACGAGCTTTTTCGTTGTCCGCCTCAATGTAAGCCGCCACACGGGGTGAGTCATGATGGATGTCACTTGGTAGGACCGCCTCTGCTCCATACAACATGAAGAAAGGGGTGTAACCCGTAGATATGTTAGGTGTAGTGTTGATGCTCCAAAGTACAGAAGGTAACTCTTCCACCCAACAACCCGGCGTCTGCTGCAAGGGGACTAAGAGCCGGGGCTTGATACCCTTCAAGATCTCCTGATTAGCTCTTTCCGCTTGACCATTGGATTGAGGATGAGCCACAGCCGAAACGTCAAGCCGGATATGCTCTCGTTGACAGAATTCTTCCATGGCTCCTTTGGACAGGTTAGTGCCATTATCAGTTATGATGTTGTGTGGAAAACCAAAACGAAAAATCACCTTTTTCATGAACTGGACCGTCGTGGCTGCATCACACTTACTGACTGGCTCCGCCTCAACCCACTTCGTAAATTTGTCAACCGCCACCAAGAGGTGCGTCTTTTTATCCTTAGACCTTGGCCATGTCAAGCCCCCAGACTGCGAACGACCAAGTAATTGGAATCATCCTCAACTCTTGAGCCGGCACATGGGCTCGTCGTGAGAACTTCTGACATCCGTCACATTTACTGACCAGATCTTCTGCATCAGCATGAGCCGTCAGCCAATGACGGAAAGCCTTGGCCACAAGAGATTTTGAGCCGGCATAATGACCACAATCGCCTTCATGAATCTCACGGAGTATTTCCTGACCCTCCGCAGGTGAGACGCAACGTTGAAACGCTCCAGTGACGCTGCAGTGATGTAACTCGCCATTAATGATTGTCATGGACTTGGACCGCCGGACGATTTGTCTTGCCAAGGTCTCATCTTCAGGCAACTCTCCCCGGGTCATATAAGCCAAATAAGGCACTGTCCAATCCGGGATAATGTGGAGAGCCGCTACCAGCTGTGCCTCCGGGTCTGGAACTGCCAGATCTTCTTCTGTAGGTAACTTGACAGAAGGATCATGCAAAACATCAAGAAAGGTGTTAGGCGGCACCGGCTTACGCTGAGAACCCAACCGGCTTAAGGCATCAGCTGCCTCATTCTTCCTTTGATCAATGTGTTCCACCACATAGCCCTTGAAGTGCCCAGCTACAGCGTCAACTTCACGACGGTAAGCCGCCATAAGGGGATCTTTGGAGTCCCACTTGCCTGACACCTGTTGAGCCACAAGGTCTGAGTCTCCTAAGCACCTTACCCGGCTCAAATTCATCTCTTTGGCCATCCAGAGACCATGGAGTAAGGCCTCGTACTCAGCTGCATTGTTAGTACAAGGAAACATAAGCCGGAGCACATAACAGAATTTGTCACCTCGAGGGGAAGTTAACACGACTCCAGACCCCGAGCCTTCCAACTGTCTGGACCCATCAAAGTGAATAGTCCAATATGTGTTATCGGGCTTCTCCTCAGGTGCCTGTAGCTCTGTCCAGTCATTGATAAAATCCACCAAGGCTTGAGACTTAATGGTAGTGCGTGGCACGTACTTCACACCATGAGGCCCGAGCTCAATGGCCCACTTGGCGACTCGTCCTGTAGCCTCTCTGTTCTGAATGATGTCTCCCAAGCGGGCATAACTCACTACAGTGATAGGGCGACCTTAGAAGTATTGCTTCAGCTTTCAGCTTGCCATGAACACCCCGTAAACAAGCTTCTGCCAATGAGGATACCTTTGTTTCGACTCGATGAGCACCTCACTGACATAATAAACCGGTCACTGAACCGGATGCTCCTTACCAGCCTCCTTGCGCTCCACCACGATTGCAACGCTGACAGCTCGTGAATTAGCAGCCACATATAACAGCAAAGGCTCTTTGTCAATGGGAGCTGCAAGGACCGGCGGCTCAGACAACTGCCTTTTTAAATCCTCAAAAGCAGAATTAGCAGCATCACTCCAGACAAAGGTGTCTGCTTTCTTCATCATCTGTTACAGCAGTAGGGCCTTCTCACCTAACCGGCTTAAAGCAGCAACACGACCCGCCAGTCGCTGAACATCATTGATACACGCCGGTTTAGCCAAAGAAGTGATTGCCTTGATCTTCTCCGGATTAGCTTCAATCCCCCTGTTTGATGAAGGAAATATGCCCTAGAGGCAATAATAAAGTTATTATTTATTTCCTTCTATCATGATAAATGTTTATTATTCATGCTAGAATTGTATTAACTGGAAACATAATACATGTGTGAATACATAGACAAAACAGAGTGTCACTAGTATGCCTCTACTTGACTAGCTCATTAATCAAAGATGGTTATGTTTCCTAGCCATGAACAAAGAGTTGTTATTTGATTAACGAGATCACATCATTAGTTGAATGATCTGATTGACATGACCCATTCCATTAGCATAGCACCCGATCGTTTAGTATGTTGCTATTGCTTTTATCCATGACTTATACATGTTCCTTTAACTATGAGAATATGCAACTCCCATTTACCGTAGGGACACTTTGTGTGCTACCAAACGTCACAACGTAACTGAGTGATTATAAAGGTGCTCTACAAGTGTCTCCGAAGGTACATGTTGAGTTGGCATATTTCGAGATTAGGATTTGTCACTCCGATTGTCGGAGAGGTATCTCAGGGCCTTCTCGGTAATGCACATCACATAAAGCCTTGCAAGCATTGCAACCAATGAGTTAGTTGCGAGATGATGTATTACGGAACGAGAAAAGAGACTTGCCGGTAACGAGATTGAACTAGGTATTGGATACCGACGATCGAATCTCGGGCAAGTAACATACCGATGACAAAGGGAACAACGTATGTTGTTATGCGGTCTGACCGATAAAGATCTTCGTAGAATATGTAGTAGCCAATATGGGCATCCAGGTCCCGCTGTTGGTTATTGACCGGAAACGTGTCTCGGTCATGTCTACATTGTTCTCGAACCGTAGGGTCCGCACGCTTAAGGTTACGATGACAGTTATTATGAGTTTATGCATTTTGATGTACCGAAGGAGTTCGGAGTCCCGGATGTGATCACGGACATGACGAGGAGTCTCGAAATGGTCGAGACGTAAAGAATGATATATTGGAAGCCTATGTTTGGACATCGGATGCATTCCAGGTAAAATCAGGATTTTATCGGAATACCGGGAAGGTTACCGGAACCCCCCGGGAGCATAATGGGCCAACATGGGCCTTGGAGGAGAAGTGAGAGGGCAGCCCTAGGGGCTGCGCACCTCCCCCCTTCCCCTAGTCCTATTAGGACTAGGAGAGGTGGGCGCCCCCCTCTCCTTCTCTCTCCCCCTTGGAGAATCCTAGTCCAACTAGGATTGGGGGGGGGGGGAATCCTACTCCCAGAGGGAGTAGGACTCCTCCTGCGCCTCCCTCCTTTGGCCGGCCAGCCTCCCCCCCTTCATCCTTTATATACGGGGGCAGGGGACACCCCAAGACACACAAGTTGATCTACGGATCGTTCCTTAGCCGTGTGCGGTGCCCCCTTCCACCAAATTCCACCTCGATTATATCGTTGCAGTGCTTAGGCGAAGCCCTGCGCCGGTAACACATCAAGATCGTCACCACGCCGTCGTGCTGACGGAACTCTTCCTCGACGCTTTGCTGGATCGGAGCCCGGGGATCGTCATCGAGCTGAACGTGTGCCAAGAACTCGGAGGTGCCGGAGTAACGGTGCTGTGATCGGTTGGATCGCGAGGAGAACGTACGACTACTTCCTCTACGTACGACTACTTCCTCTATGTTGTGTCAACGCTTCCGCTTCGGTCTACGAGGGTACGTAGACAAACACTCTCCCCTCTCGTTGCTGTGCATCACCATGATCCTGTGTGTGCGTAGGAAAATTTTTGAAATTACTACGTTCCCCAACAGTGGCATCCGAGCCTAGTTTTTTATGGTTTGATGTTATTTGCACGAGTAGAACACAAGTGAGTTGTGGACGATACAAGTCATACTGCCTACCAGCATGTCATACTTTGGTTCAGCGGTATTGTTGGACGAGACGATCCGGACCAACCTTACGCGTACGCTTACGCGAGACCGGTTCCCTCGACGTGCTTTGCACATAGATGGCTTGCGGAAGACTGTCTCTCCAACTTTAGTTGAACCGAGTGTGGCTACTCCCGGTCCTTGAGAAGGTTAAAACGGAGTCTATTTGACAAACTATCGTTGTGGTTTTGATGCGTAGGTAAGATGAGTTCTTGCTTAAAGCCCGTAGCAGCCACGTAAAACTTGCAACAACAAAGTAGAGGACGTCTAACTTGTTTTTGCAGGGCATGTTGTGATGTGATATGGTCAAGACGTGATGCTAAATTTTATTGTATGAGATGATCATGTTTTGTAACCGAGTTATCGGCAACTGGCAGGAGCCATATGGTTCTCGCTTTATTGTATGCAATGCAATCGCGATGTAATGCTTTACTTTATTGCTAAACGGTAGTGATAGTCGTAGAAGCATAAGATTAGCGAGACGACTACGATGCTGCGATGAAGATCAAGGTGTCGCGCCGGTGACGATGGTGATCATGACGGTGCTTCGAAGATGGAGATCACAAGCACAAGATGATGATGGCCATATCATATCACTTATATTGATTGCATGTGATGTTTATCCTTTTATGCATCTTATCTTGCTTTGATTGACGGTAGCATTATAAGATGATCTCTCACTAATTATCAAGAAGTGTTCTCCCTGAGTATGCACCGTTGCGAAAGTTCTTCGTGCTGAGACACCACGTGATGATCGGGTGTGATAGGCTCTACGTTCAAATACAACGGGTGCAAAACAGTTGCACACGCGGAATACTCAGGTTTAACTTGACGAGCCTAGCATATAACAGATATGGCCTCGGAACACGGAGACCGAAAGGTCGAGCGTGAATCATATAGTAGATATGATCAACATAGTGATGTTCACCATTGAAACTACTCCATCTCACGTGATGATCGGACATGGTTTAGTTGATTTGGATCACGTGATCACTTAGAAGATTAGAGGGATGTCTATCTAAGTGGGAGTTCTTAAGTAATATGATTAATTGAACTTTAATTTATCATGAACTTAGTCCTGGTAGTATTAGCATATCTATGTTGTAGATCAATAGCTCGCATTGTTGCTTCCCTGTGTTTATTTTGATATGTTCCTAGAGAAAATTGTGTTGAAAAATGTTAGTAGCAATGATGCAGATTGGATCCGTAATCTGAGGTTTATCCTCATTGCTGCACAGAAGAATTTTGTCCTTGATGCACCGCTAGGTGACGGACCTTTTGCAGGAGCAGATGCAGACGTTATGAACGTTTTGCTAGCTCAATATGATGACTACTTAATAGTTTAGTGCACCATGCTTAACTGCTTAGAATCGGGACTTCAAAGACGTTTTGAACGTCATGGAGCATATGAGATGTTCCAGGAGTTGAAGTTAATATTTCAAGCAAATACCCGAGTTGAGAGATATGAAGTCTCCAACAAGTTCTATAGCTAAAAGATGGTGGAGAATCGCTCAACTAGTGAGCATGTGCTCAGATTGTCTGGGTACTACAATCGCTTGAATCAAGTGGGAGTTAATCTTCCAGATAAGATAGTGATTGACAGAATTCTCTGGTCACCATCACCAAGTTAGCAGAACTTCGTGATGAACTATAATATGCAAGGGATAACGGAAAATATTCCCAAGCTCTTCGCGATGCTAAAATCGGCGAAGGTAGAAATCAAAGAAAAACATCAAGTGTTGATGATTGACAAGATCACTAGTTTCAAGAAAAGGGCAAAAGGAAAGAAGGGGAACTTCAAGAAGAACGGCAAGCAAGTTGCTGCTCAAGTGAAAAAGCCCAAGTCTGGTCCTAAGCCTGAGACTAAGTGCTTCTACTGCAAAGGGACTGGTCACTGGAAGCGGAACTACCCCAAGTGATTGGCGGATAAGAAGGATGGCAAAGTGAACATAAGTATATTTGATATACATGTTATTGATGTGTACTTTACTAGTGTTCATAGCAACCCCTCAGTATTTGGTACTAGTTCAAGTTGCTAAGATTAGTAACTCGAAACAGGAATTGCAGAATGAACAAAAACTAGTTAAAGGGCAAGGTGACGATGTGTGTTGGAAGTGGTTCCAAGATTGATATGATCATCATCACACACTCCCTATACTTTCGGGATTAGTGTTGAAACTAAATAAGTGTTATTTGGTGTTTGCGTTGAGCATGAATATGATTTGATCATGTTAATTGCAATACAGTTATTCATTTAAGTTAGAGAACAATTGTTGTTCTGTTTACATGAATAAAACCTTCTATGGTCATACACACCAATGAAAATAGTTCATTGGATCTCGATCGCAGTGATACACATATTCATGATATTGAAACCAAAAAGATGCAAAGTTAATAATGATAGTGCAACCTATTTGTGGCACTGCCGTTTAGGTCATATTGGTGTAAAGCGCATGAAGAAACTCCATGCTGATGGGATTTTGGAATCACTTGATTATGAATCACTTGATGCTTGCGAACCATGCCTCTTGGGCAAGATGACTAAAACGCCGTTCTCCGGAACAATGGAGCAAGCAACAGATTTGTTGGAAATCATACATACTGATGTATGTGGTCCGATGAATATTAAAGCTCGCGACAAGTATCATTATTTTCTAACCTTCACAGATGATTTGAGCAGATATGGGTATATCTACTTGATGAAACATAAGTCTAAAACATTTGAAAAGTTCAAAGAATTTTAGAGTGAAGTGAAAATCATCGTGACAAGAAAATAAGGTTTCTACGATCTGATCGCGGAGACAAATATTTGAGTTACGAGTTTGGTCTTCAATTAAAACAATGTGGAATAGTTTCACAAATTCATGCCACCTGGAACACCACAGCATAATGATGTGTCCGAACGTCATAACCGTACTTTATTGGATATAGTACAATCTATGATGTTTCTTACCGATTTACCAATATCGTTTTGGGATCATGCATTAGAGACAGCTGCATTCACGTTAAAAGGGGCACCATCTAAATCCGTTGAGACGACACCGTATGAACTATGGTTTAGCAATAAACCTAAGCTGTCGTTTCTTAAAGTTTGGGGCTGCGATGCTTATGTGAAAAAGCTTCAACCTGATAAGCTCGAACCCAAATCGGAGAAATGTGTCTTCATAGGATATCCAAAGGAAACTGTTGGATACACCTTCTATCACAGATCCGAAGGCAAGACTTTTGTTGCTAAGTTCGGAAACTTTCTAGAGAAAGAGTTTCTTTCGAAAGAAGTGAGTGGGAGGAAAGTAGAAAACTTGATAAGGTAATTGTACCTTCTCCCTTATTGGAAAGTAGTTCATCACAGAAATCTGTTCTTGTGACTACTACACCAATTAGTAAGGAAGCTAATGATGATGATCATGTAACTTCAAAATCAAGTTACTACCGAATCTCGTAAGTAAACTAGAGTGAGATTCGCACCAGAGTGGTACGGTAATCCTGTTCTGGAAGTCATGTTACTAGACCATGATGAACTTGCGAACTATGAGGAAGCGATGATGAGCCCAGATTCCGCGAAATGGTTAGAGGCCATGAAATCTGAGATATGATCCATGTATGAGAACAAAGTATGGACTTTGATGGATTTGCCCGATGATCGGCAAGCCAAAGAAAATAAATGGATCTTGAAGAGGAAGACGGACACTGATAGTAGTGTTACTATCTACAAAGCTAGAATTGTCGCAAAAGGTTTTCGACAAGTTCAAGGTGTTGACTATGATGAGAGTTTCTCACTCGTATCTATGCTTAAGTCTGTCTGAATCATGTTAGCAATTGCCGCATTTTATGAAATCCGGCAAATGGATAAACAAAACTACATTCCTTAATGGATTTTTTAAAGAAGAGTTGTATACGATGCAACTAGAAGGTTTTGTCGATCCTGAAGGTGTTAACAAAATATGCAAGCTCCAGCGATCCATCTATGGACTGGTGCAAGCATCTCGGAGTTGGAATACACGCTTTGATAAGTTGATCAAAGCATATAGTTTTATACAGACTTGCGATGAAGCCTGTATTTACAAGAAAGTGAGTGGGAGCACTACAGCATTTCTGATAAGTATATGTAAATGACATATTATTGATCGGAAATAATGTAGAATTATTCTGTAAAGCATAAAGGAGTATTTGAAATGAGTTTTTCAAAGAAAGACCTCGGTGAAGCTGCTTACATATTGAGCATCAAGATCTATAGAGATAGATCAAGACGCTTGATAAGTTTTTCAATAAGTACATACCTTGGAAATTTTTTGAAGTAGTTCAAAATGGAATAGTCAAAGAAAGAGTTCTTGCCTGTGTTAACAAAGTATGAAATTGAGTAAGACTCAAAGCCCGACCACGGCAGAAGATAGAAAGAGAATGAAAGTCATTCCCTATGCTTTGGCCATAGGTTCTATAAAGTATGCCATGCTGTATACCAGACCTATTGTATACCCTACCCTGAGATTGGCACGGGAGTACAATAGTGATCTAGGAGTAGATCACTGGACGGCGGTCAAAATTATCCTTAGTGGAATAAGGATATGTTTCTCGATTATGGAGGTGACAAAAAGGTTCGTCGTAAAAGGTTACGTCGATGCAAGTTTTGACACTAATCTAGATGACTCTAAGTTTCAATCTAGATACATATTGAAAGTGGGAGCAATTAGCTAAAGTAGCTCCGTGCAGAGCATTGTAGACATAGAAAATTGCAAAATACATAACGGATCTGAATGTGGCAGACCCGTTGACTAAATTTCTCTCACAAGCAAAACATGATCACACCGTAGTACTCTTTGGGTGTTAATCACATAGCGATGTGAACTAGATTACTGAATCTAGTAAAACCCTTTGGGTGTTGGTCACATATCGATGTGAACTATGGGTGTTAATCACATGATGATGTGAACTATTGATGTTAATCACATAGGTGATGTGATCTAGATTATTGACTCTAGTGCAAGTGGGAGACTGAAGGAAATATGCCCTAGAGGCAATAATAAAGTTATTATTTATTTCCTTCTATCATGATAAATGTTTATTATTCATGCTAGAATTGTATTAACTGGAAACATAATACATGTGTGAATACATAGACAAAACAGAGTGTCACTAGTATGCCTCTACTTGACTAGCTCATTAATCAAAGATGGTTATGTTTCCTAGCCATGAACAAAGAGTTGTTATTTGATTAACGAGATCACATCATTAGTTGAATGATCTGATTGACATGACCCATTCCATTAGCATAGCACCCGATCGTTTAGTATGTTGCTATTGCTTTTATCCATGACTTATACATGTTCCTTTAACTATGAGAATATGCAACTCCCATTTACCGTAGGGACACTTTGTGTGCTACCAAACGTCACAACGTAACTGAGTGATTATAAAGGTGCTCTACAAGTGTCTCCGAAGGTACATGTTGAGTTGGCATATTTCGAGATTAGGATTTGTCACTCCGATTGTCGGAGAGGTATCTCAGGGCCTTCTCGGTAATGCACATCACATAAAGCCTTGCAAGCATTGCAACCAATGAGTTAGTTGCGAGATGATGTATTACGGAACGAGAAAAGAGACTTGCCGGTAACGAGATTGAACTAGGTATTGGATACCGACGATCGAATCTCGGGCAAGTAACATACCGATGACAAAGGGAACAACGTATGTTGTTATGCGGTCTGACCGATAAAGATCTTCGTAGAATATGTAGGAGCCAATATGGGCATCCAGGTCCCGCTGTTGGTTATTGACCGGAAACGTGTCTCGGTCATGTCTACATTGTTCTCGAACCGTAGGGTCCGCACGCTTAAGGTTACGATGACAGTTATTATGAGTTTATGCATTTTGATGTACCGAAGGAGTTCGGAGTCCCGGATGTGATCACGGACATGATGAGGAGTCTCGAAATGGTCGAGACGTAAAGAATGATATATTGGAAGCCTATGTTTGGACATCGGATGCATTCCAGGTAAAATCAGGATTTTACCGGAATACCGGGAAGGTTACCGGAACCCACCGGGAGCATAATGGGCCAACATGGGCCTTGGAGGAGAAGTGAGAGGGCAGCCCTAGGGGCTGCGCACCTCCCCCCTTCCCCTAGTCCTATTAGGACTAGGAGAGGTGGGCGCCCCCCTCTCCTTCTCTCTCCCCCTTGGAGAATCCTAGTCCAACTAGGATTGGGGGGGGGGGGGGGAATCCTACTCCCAGAGGGAGTAGGACTCCTCCTGCGCCTCCCTCCTTTGGCCGGCCAGCCTCCCCCCTTCATCCTTTATATACGGGGGCAGGGGACACCCCAAGACACACAAGTTGATCTACGGATCGTTCCTTAGCCGTGTGCGGTGCCCCCTTCCACCAAATTCCACCTCGATTATATCGTTGCAGTGCTTAGGCGAAGCCCTGCGCCGGTAACACATCAAGATCGTCACCACGCCGTCGTGCTGACGGAACTCTTCCTCGACGCTTTGCTGGATCGGAGCCCGGGGATCGTCATCGAGCTGAACGTGTGCCAAGAACTCGGAGGTGCCGGAGTAACGGTGCTGTGATCGGTTGGATCGCGAGGAGAACGTACGACTACTTCCTCTACGTACGACTACTTCCTCTACGTTGTGTCAACGCTTCCGCTTCGGTCTACGAGGGTACGTAGACAAACACTCTCCCCTCTCGTTGCTGTGCATCACCATGATCCTGTGTGTGCGTAGGAAATTTTTTGAAATTACTACGTTCCCCATCATTTGAGACCAAGAATCCCAAAAGCTTGCCGCAGGTACACCAAATACACACTTCTCCGGGTTAAGCATCAACTTGTAAACCCGGAGATTATCAAAGGTCTGTTTTAAATCAGATATCAAGGTTTCCTTATTTCTGGACTTCACCACTATGTCATCCACATAAGCATGAACATTGCGCCCAATCTGATTGTGGAGACAGTTCTGTACACACCGTTGATAAGTCGCCTGGGCACTCTTGAGCCCAAAAGGCATAGATACATAGGAAAAGGCTCCAAACGGGGTGATGAAAGCCGTCTTCTCCTGGTCCTTAATTGCCATCTTGATCTGATGATAACCAGAGTAAGCATCCAAAAAGCTCAAACGCTCACAACCCGCCATAGCATCAATTATTTGATCAATACGGGGGAGAGCAAAGGGGTCAGCCGGACAAGCTTTATTTAAGTCCGTGTAATCCACACACATGCGCCAGGTGCCGTTTTTCTTGAGTACGAGCACCGTGTTAGCCAACCACTCCTGGTGAAAAACTTCAACGATGAACCCAGCCGCCAAGAGCCGGGCGACCTCCTCCCCAATAGCCTTTCGTCGTTCTTCGTTGAATCGCCGCAGAAACTGCCTGACCGGCTTATACTTCGAATCAACATTAAGAGTGTGCTCAGCGAGTCCTCTCGGTACACCCAGCATGTTAGAAGGCTTCCATGCAAAGATGTCCCGGTTCTCACGGATGAACTCGATGAGCGCTCTTTCCTATTTAGGATCCAAGTTTGCACTGATGCTGAACTGCTTAGATGAATCACCTGGAGTAAAATCAACAAGCTTGGTCTCAGCAGCCGACTTAAACTTAATCACCGGGTCATGTTCCATGGTTGGCTTCTTGAGGGAGGTCATATCTGCCGGGTCAACATTATCTTGATAAGATTTGAGCTCCTCTGCTGCATGACAGACTCGGCATAAGCCGCGTCGCCTTCTTTGCATTCCAGGGCCACCTTTTGACTTCCATGCACAGTGATGGTGCCCTTGTAACCCGGCATCTTGAGCTGCAAGTAAACATAACACGGCCGCGCCATAAACTTGGCATAAGCCGGTCGTCCAAAGAAAGCGTGATACGGACTCTTGATTTTAACCACCTCAAAGGTTAACTTCTCAGCCCTAGAATCATGCTCGTCTCCAAGGGCCACCTCCAGCGCAATCTTACCGACGGGGTAGGCAGACTTACCAGGTACCACTCCATGGAAAACGGTATTGGATGTCTTCAATTTTTGTCAGTTAACTCATGCGCCGAAAGGTCTCGTAATAGAGGATGTTGATGCTGCTACCTCCATTCATGAGCACTTTAGTGAATTTATATCCACCGACCTGCGGTGCCACCACCAAGGCTAGTCGACCTGGATTATCAACCCGGGAAGGGTGATCCTCCCTACTCCAGACAATGGGTTGGTCTTACCACATCAAGTAACGAGGGACTGCCGGCTCAACAGAGTTCACAGCCCTCTTATGAATTTTTTGATCACGTTTGCACAAGCTAGTGGTGAACACATGATACTGTCCACTATTCAGCTGCTTCGGATGGCTCTGATAACCCGACTGCTGCTGTTGTTGCCCTCCTTGACCAGATTGCTGTTGGTTATAGCCACCCTGGTTTCCCTGACAATCGGATCCTGAGCGCCCACCCGGGCCATGAAAACCACCGGCTCCTGAGCTGCCACCCGGGCCATGATTGCCATCAAACACATTGGAATTCTTGAAAGCCTTCATAATCGCACAATATTTCCACAAGTGAGTAGCGGGTCATTCCCGGGTGCCGTGTCTCGGGCAGGGCTCATTGAGTAACTGCTCATGGGATGGACCTGACCCGCCAGATCGAGGGGGCGGTTTTCCCTTACGTCTCTAGTTGTTACCCTTCGCGTTGGCGTTGGCCACAAACTCCGGGTTACCCTCCGCCTTACGCTTATTGCCTCCTTGATTCACCGGGTTATGCTACTGACCCTTTCCATTTTCGTTCCTCTATCCCTTCCCTGTCTTTTCCTCATCAGACGTGGGGTCCTTGGTACTATCAGAATTGGCATACTTGACTAAAGTCGCCATCAGCGTACCCATATCATTGCAATCACGCTTAAGGCGCCCCAGCTTCTGTCTCAGTAGCTCAAAGCGACAATTCTTCTCTAACATGAGGACTCTAGAGCCGGCATCCATCTTGTCAGATGAATGTATAATCTCCTTGAGCCGGCGCATCCAATGTGTTGTGGATTCGCCCTCCTCTTGCTTACAATTTGTCAAGTCCACAATTGACATAGATTGCTTGCAAGTGTCCTTGAAATTCTGGATGAACCGCGCTTTTAACTCAACCCATGAACTAATGGAATTGGGCGGCAAGCCCTTTACCCAAGATCAGGTTGTTCCATCCAACATCATGGTGAAGTACTTAGCCATTGTTGCGTCACTGACTTCCAATAGCTCCATGGCCATCTCGTAACTTTCGATCCACGTCCCAGGCTGTAGGTCGGCCGTATAATTCGGCACCTTTCGAGGTCCCTTGAAATCCTTGGGCAAACGTACATTACGTAGAGCCGGTATGAGACAAGGGACACCGCCGGTTCTAGTGGCTACTCCCGCCTCAACGGAAGTCGTCGGGTAAGTCGGCAAGTCCTGTTGGGCTGCCAGCTGAGCCTCTAGCTGAGCCGCCTGCCCGTCCTCCTGACGTATCTATTCCTGCACCGGGTTATACCCGCCAGGCTGGTTTCGGTGCTACGCGTTGCTTGACAAGGCCTCTGACTCCATGTGTCTGTTGTAACTTGGGCTCCGGTTTGGACGAGGCGGAGCTAACCAGGGTGGAGGAGTTGAATGGATCCTGTCTCGGCTGTAAGAATAAGTCTCTTGCTGGGCCAGAGCCATCTGGACAAGTTCTCTGATCCTTCGGGTCTCCATCGCTGTCGGATCATCACCGTCCACTGGGAGAGCCACCAAACGCGCTGACGCTGCGATTAAGTTCTCCATAGGGTTGGAGAAGTGACCCGGCGGTATTGGCACATAACAGGGCAGTGCCATATTCCCATGAAGAGGCGCCGTCACCTGAGGCTGAACCGGGCCCCCCGCTCCGGATGTCATAAGTTGATTTGCACCTCGCGGGTTACTTGGGCCGGCTCTGGGTGTAGCGAAAAGATTCCGAGGATCATAAATCGAAGGCAAACAGGACTGAGTTTTCTGATGGATCCTCCTCATTACCTCATTAGACGCGCTTAGACTCATCGTGAGCTGATAAGCCTCTGACTGAAGTTGCTGCGCCCGCGCATCCAAGGCCGCCTGTTCGGTAGCCAATCTAGTATCCTCAGCTGCTAAGGCTTCTTTGGCCCGAGCGATCTCTTCACGAACCTGCGCCACCTCAGCATTATGCTCATCTTGGTTTGCAGGGATGACCATAGCGGTTAACAGGGTCGTAAGCTTATCCATGAGATCCATCAGCACCTGAGTCGGCGAGCACACAGGGCCTCCTGCCCCAGCTGCCCCTAACCCGGACGTTATCACTGCTGAGGCCGTAGAATTTTGGCCGGGTTGAGTACCAGCCAAAAAGACTCATGCCCAGTTTGGCGACTCAGGGAGGTCCGGAATAGTGCTGCCATCGGAACAGCCCCCAAGCCCGCCATCTTGCACTGGGTATAGCGAATCTGTTGAACCAGCGGACGAATCACCGTCGGAGAGTATGGTCGGCTCACCATCATCTTTAGATCCTTCAGAAATTTCCCCTCCGTGGATGCATCCCACGAAGGCACGTTTCACGACGGGTTGAGGTCGGGGGGTTCTCGCGTGCTGAGCCGTCTCGATGAGGTTGGTGCAGTTGTCCGGCTCAGGGCCCGGCTCACCAATCCGTCCGATGAAGACGTGAATTCCGCCAAAGGGGACCCGGTACCCGTACTCAATTGAGCCGGCGTCGGGGCCCCAGCCTTCGTCGTCGATGTAGATCTTGCCGCGATGACTCTTGGTAATCCGGCCAACTGCGTATCCCTTGAGCCCTTCGAAGCTGCCCTTCAAGGACTAAAATCCACTGTGTGCTGGCCCCATGGTGGGCACCATCTGTCGTGGAATTGTCACGGCAGATGTCCTCTTGCAAGGACTTAATCGTGGATCCATCGCAACTAGGAAGCTTAAAGGGGTTAATCGGGACAAAGGACACGAGAGGTTTATACTAGTTCGGCCCCTTGCGGTGAAGGAAGGCCTCCGTCTAGTTGGGTTGGTATTACTTGAGGTTTCGATGACCAGGGAGCGAGATACGCTATGCCCGGTTCTCGATTGGTAGTTTTCTTGCCCTAAGCCGCCGGTGGGACGTCCCCTTATATACACGGGTTGACGCCCTGCGGCTTACAGAGTCCCGGCCGGCTCATAAACAGTGTCCGGCTCGGTGACTAGTTACTTCTACCTTACAATACAAGTCACGCCCTCATGGAGGTTTATCACTACGGGCCTTAAGTCGCCTGTGGGCCTTGGCCCCCTTATCAAACCGCCATCTCCAGCTCTTGGGCTTCGTAGAATAATCTTCTTACCGTAACCCGGCCCCTCATGGGCGGCTTACGAATAATTATATCCCCAATAGGATGGATAAGACAATTCCCGTGATCTTCGCAATGCTAAAGGATGCGGAGGTAGAAATCAAGAAGGAGCATCAAGTGTTGATTGTTAACAAGACCACCAGTTTCAAGAAAAAGGGCAAAGGGAAGAAGAAGGGGAACTTCAAGAAGAACATCAAACAGGTTGCTGCTCAAGAGAAGAAGCCCAAGTCTGGACCTAAGCTTGAGACTGAGTGCTTCTACTGCAAACAGACTGGTCACTAGAAGCGGAACTGCCCCAAGCATTTGGCGGATAAGAAGGATGGCAAGGTGAACAAAGGTATATGTGATATACATGTTATTGTTGTGTACCTTACTAGAGCTCGCAGTAGCACCTGGGTATTTGATACTGGTTCTGTTGCTAATATTTGCAACTCGAAATAGGGACTACGGATTAAGCGAAGACTAGCTAAGGACGAGGTGACGATTCGCGTGGGAAATGGTTCCAAAGTCGATGTGATTACCGCCGGCACGCTATCTCTACATCTACCTTCGGGATTAGTTTTAGACCTCAATAATTGTTATTTGGTGCCAGTGTTGAGCATGAACATTATATCTGGATCTTGTTTGATGTGAGACGGTTATTCATTTAAATCTGAGAATAATGGTTGTTCTATTTATATGGGTAATATCTTTTATGGTCATGCACCCTTGAAGAGTGTTCTATTTGTGTTAAATCTCGATAGTAGTGACACACATATTCATAATGCTGAAGCCAAAAGATGCAGAGTTGATAATGATAGTGCAACTTATTTGTGGCACTGCCATTTGGGTCATATTGGTGTAAGGCGCATGAAGAAACTCCATACTGATGGACTTTTGGAATCACTTGGTACTTGTGAACCATGCCTCATGGGCAAGATGACTAAAACGCCGTTCTCCGAAACAATGGAGCGAGCAACAGATTTATTGGAAATCATACATGATGATGTATGTGGTCCGATGTATATTGAGGCTCGCGGCGGGTATCGTTATTTTCTCACCTTCACAGATGATTTGAGCAGATATGGGTATATCTACTTAATGAAACCTAAGTCTGAAACATTTGAAAAGTTCAAAGAATTTCAGAATGAAGTGGAAAATCATCGTAACAAGAAAATAAAGTATCTACGATCTGATCGTGGAGGAGAATATTTGAGTTACTAGTTTGGTCTACATTTGAAACAATGTGGAATAGTTTCGCAACTCACGCCACCCGGAGCACCACAGCGTAATGGTGTGTCCGAACCTCATAATCGTACTTTACTAGATATGATGCGATCTATGATGTCTCTTACTAATTTACTGCTATCATTTTGGGGTTATGCTTTAGATAGGGCTGCATTCACGTTAAGTAGGGCACCATCGAAATCCGTTGAGACGACGCCTTATGAACTGTGGTTTGGCAAGAAACCAAAGTTGTCATTTCTTAAAGTTTGGGGCTGCGATGCTTATGTGAAAAAGCTTGAACCTAATAAACTCGAACCCAAATTGGAGAAATGTGTCTTCATAGGATACCCAAAGGAAACTGTTGGGTACACCTTCCATCACATATCTGAAGGCAAGACATTCGTTGCTAAGAATGGATCCTTTCTAGAGAAGGATTTTCTCTCGAAAGAAGTGAGTGGGAGGAAAGTAGAACTTGATGAGGTAAATGTACCTGCTCCCTTATTGGAAAGTAGTTCATCACAGAAACCGGTTCCTGTGACACCTACACCAACTAGTGAGGAAGCTAATGATGGTGATCATGAAACTTCAGATCAAGTTACTACTGAACCTCGTAGGTCAACCAGAGTAAGATCCGCACCGGAGTGGTACGGTAATCCTCTTCTGGAGGTCATGTTACTAGACCATGACGAACCTACGAACTATGAGGAAGCGATGATGAGCCCAGATTCCGCAAAATGGTTGAGGCCATGAAATCTAAGATGGGATCCATGTATGAGAACAAAGTATGGACTTTGGTTGACTTGCCGGATGATTGGGAAGCCATCAAAAATAAATGGATCTTCAAGAAGACAGATGCTGACGGTAATGTTACTGTCTACAAAGCTCGACTTGTTGTGAAAGGTTTTCGACAAGTTCAAGGAGTTGACTACGATGAGACCTTCTCACCCGTAGCGATGCTTAAGTTCGTCCGACTCATGTTAGCAATTACCGCATTTTATGATTATGAAATTTGGCAAATGGATGTAAAGACTGCATTCGTGAATGGATTTCTGGAAGAAGAGTTGTATATGATGCAACCAGAAGGTTTTATTGATCCAAAAGGTGCTAACAAAGTGTGCAAGCTCCAGCGATCCATTTATGGACTGGTGCAAGCCTCTCAGGGTTGGAATAAACGTTTTTATAGTGTGATCAAAGCATATGGTTTTATACAGACTTTTGGAGAAGCCTATATTTATAAGAAAGTGAGTGGGAGCTCTGTAGCATTTCTAATCTTATATGTGGATGACATATTGTTGATTGGAAATGATATAGAATTTCTGGATAGCATAAAAGGATACTTGAATAAGAGTTCTCAATGAAGGACCTCGGTGAAGCTGCTTACATATTGGGCATCAAGATCTACAGAGATAAATCAAGACGCTTAATTGGACTTTCACAAAGCACATACCTTGACAAAGTTTTGAAGAGTTCAAAATGGATCAGGCAAAGAAAGGGTTCTTACCTGTGTTACAGGGTGTGAAGTTGAGTAACACTCAATGCCCGACCACTGCAGAAGATAGAGAGAAAATGAAAGATGTTCCCTATGCTTCAGCCATAGGCTCTATCATGTATGCAATGTTGTGTACCAGACCTGATGTGTGCCTTGCTATTAGTTTAGCAGGGAGGTACCAAAGTAATACAGGAGTGGATCACTTGGACAACGATCAAGAACATCTTGAAATACCTGAAAAGGACTAAGGATATGTTTCTCATTTATGGAGGTGACAAAGATCTCATCGTAAGTGGTTACGTTGATGCAATCTTTGACACTGATTCGGACGATTCTAAATCGCAAACTGGATACGTGTTTATATTGAACGGTGGAGCTGTCAGTTGGAGCAGTTCTAAACAAAGCGTTGTGGCAGGATCTACGTGTGAAGCGGAGTACATTGCTGCTTCGGAAGCAGCAAATGAAGGAGTCTGGATGAAGGAGTTCATATCCGATCTAGGTGCAATACCTAGTGCATCGGGTCCAATGAAAATATTTTTTGACAATACTGGTGCAATTGCCTTGGCAAAGGAATCCAGATTTCACAAGAGAACCAAGCACATCAAGAGACACTTCAACTCCATCCGGGATCAAGTCTAGGTGGGAGACATAGAGATTTGCAAGATACATAAGGATCTGAATGTTGCAGACCCGTTGACTAAGCCTCTTCCATGAGCAAAACATGATCAGCACCAAGGCTCCATGGGTGTTAGAATCATTACTGTGTAATCTAGATTATTGACTCTAGTGCAAGTTGGAGACTGAAGGAAATATGCCCTAGAGGCAATAATAAAGTTATTATTTTATTTCCTTATATCATTAATTAAAGATGGTTATGTTTCCTAACCATAGATATGATTTGTCATTTGATTAACGGGATCATATCATTAGGAGAATGATGTGATTGACTTGACCCATTCCGTTATATATCTTAGCACTTGATCGTTTAGAATGTTGCTACTGCTTTGTTCGTGACTTATACATGTTCCTATGACTATGAGATTATGCAACTCCTGTTTACTGGAGGAACACTTTGTGTGCTACCAAATATCACAATGTAAATGGGTGATTATAAAGGTGCTCTACAGGTGTCTCTAAAGGTACTTGTTGAGTTGGCGTATATCGAGATTAGGATTTGTCACTCTGATTGTTGAAGAGGTATCTCTGGGCCCACTCGGTAATACACATCACTATAAGCCTTGCAAGCATTGTAACTAATGAGTTAGTTGCGGAATGATGTATTACGGAACGAGTAAAGAGACTTGCCGGTAACGAGATTGAACTAGGTATTGAGATACCGACAATCGAATCTCGGGCAAGTAACATACCGATGACAAAGGGAACAACGTATGTTGTTATGCGGTTTGACCAATAAAGATCTTCATAGAATATGTGGGAGCCAATATGAGCATCCAGGTTCCGCTATTGGTTATTGACCAGAGACGTGTCTCGGTCATGTCTAGATAGTTCTCGAACCCGTAGGGTCCACACGCTTAAAGTTCAGTTACGATAGGTATTATGAGTTTTTGTGTTTTGATGTACCGAAGGTAGTTCGCAGTCCCGGATATGATCGCGGAAATGACAAGGAATCTCGAAATGGTCGAGACGTAAAGATCGATATATTGGACGACTATATTCGGACACCGGAAGTGTTCCGGGTGGTTTCGGAGAAAACAGGAGTGCCGGAGGGTTACCGGAACCCCCCGTGAGAAATAATGGGCCTTATGGGCCTTAGTGGAGAGAGAGAGAGGGCTGGCCTACGGCAGGCCGTGCGCCCCTCCCCCTCTGGTCCGAATTGGACTAGGAGAGGGGGGCGCCCCCTTTCCTTCTCCCTCTCCCCCTAACTTTTCCCCCTCCTAGTAGGAGTAGGAAAGAGGGGAGTCCTACTCCTACTAGGAGGAGGACTCCTCCTCCTGGCGCGTGATAGAGGGCCAGCCGGCCTCCCCCAGCTGCTCCTTTATATACGGGGGAAGGGGGCACACTACTAGGAAAAGGGCTATAGATAGTGTCGGTGTCAAAACCGGCGGATCTCGGGTAGGGGGTCCCGATCTGTGCGTCAAGGCCGGATGGTAACAGGAGACAAGGGACACGATGTTTTTACCCAGGTTCGGGCCCTCTCGATGGAGGTAATACCCTACTCATGCTTGATTAATATTGATGATATGGGTAGTACAAGAGTAGATCTACCACGAGATCAAGGAGGCTAAACCCTAGAAGCTAGCCTATGGTATGATTGTGTATGGAGATGATTGTCCTACGGACTACAACCCTACGGTTTATATAGACACCGGATAGGGTTAGGGTTACACAGATTCGGTTACATAGGTAGGAGATCTTGAATATCCGCATCGCCAAGCTTGCCTTCCACGCCAAGGAAAGTCCCATCCGGACAGGGGACAAAGTCTTCAATCTTGTATCTTCATAGTCTAGGAGTCCGGCAAAGGTATAGTCCGGCTACCCGAACACCCCCTAATCCAGGACTCCCTCAGATAGGATAGATACTAATGGCGCACCATGGAAGACACTAATGGCGCACCGGTTGGTGATGCACCATTACTGTGGAAGACACTAATGGCGCACCAGAAACAGGGTGCGCCACTAGTATTAAATTTTTTTTCCATTTTTCCATACATACTAATGGCGCATCAGGTCGAAGTGTGCCATTACTAGTTCTAACTAGTAATGGCACACCAAGCAGACAGTGCGCCATTACTGTAAATTATTTTTTATTCTTCTTTTTTTTGCAAAACTACTAATGGCGCATCGTGTAATAGTGCGCCATTACTAGTTTAAACTAGTAATGGCGCACTATTACACGGTGCGCCATTAGTATATATATTTATTTATTTTACCTTTTTGCAAAACTACTAATGGCGCACCACCTGCAGGTGCGCCATTAGTAACCAGGGTTACTAATGGCGCATTTGCTGGTGGTGCGCCATTAGTAACCTGCGACCCCAACAAGATATTTTGGACAGCCCCACGCCTACCCACTCACTTTTCCCACTTCATTCCCTCCACCTCCTTCTCAAGCTTTTGGCCATCTCCTCCTCCTCACCTCATTTCCACCATAGATTCATCAAAATTAAGTGGTGAAATTACCTTTTTTTGATAGGTAAGTAAGGGGAAAGCTATCTTCATGATGTAGATCTACTTTTTTTCTCCCTAGCTCGCTCCAACAACGTGCACATGCACTTTTTGTGGCCTAGCTAGATCTATGTATGTTTGTGGTGTTGCATGTGTTTGTGGTGTTGCATATATGTTTGTGTTTGAAGGTACCGGTATTTGAAATGCGATAGTTGCCAATATTTTGCCGGAATGTTTTGATTCATTTCCGTTTCAGCGAGAATTTTGGCACTATGCATTATTTTTAGTCCTATTTTTAAGGAAGGTCATGCCAAATTTTTTCCTTGGTTCTAAAATATCGTTTTTCTCTACCCCGCAGGCGACCATGGTCCGCACGATGACTGAAGGCATCGTGAATAGGTTTTTGAGCTCCGCGAAGGCCGAGATGCTTCAAAAGAACTAGACGGAGATAAGATGTCCGTGTCGAAGATGCAAGCTGAAGAGCCTTATTGCGGACCTGGATTCCGGGCAGGTGCGGGACCACCTGCTCTTGCGTGGTTTCATGGATGGCTATCGGTGGCAAGGTGATGAAGATGACTATGAAGTCATCCATGGGGGCCGGGCAAGAAATGAGGAAGGGCAACAAGACAAGTACCACCGCGGCGAGGGCGGGCGAGAAGACGAAGAATCTCCAGGACATGATCATGACGGTGATGCTGTACACAGTCATCATGTAGAAGATGTCGTACATGATGATGGGGAAGATCAAGACGAAGGGCATGATCATGAATATGAAGATGCCGGAGCAGACGATGATGGAGGTTGGGTGCAGGACCCTCATATTCAAGAGCTGCTTCTCAAGCAGACGGATAACGCAAGAGCTGCCGCCCGAGAGAAAGCCAAGCTGGATCAACTGGAGATAGACGCGGTTACTCCATTGTATGAAGGATGCAGGCCCGAGGATACCCGCCTGAAAGTAACGATCATGGCTCTAGAGATGAAGGTAAAACACAAAATGACCGACGCATGCTGCAACGAGAACATGTCTTTCTGGCACGAACGTCTTCCCAAGGGGAACAAGTGCCCGACCAGTTTCGAGGAGGCGAAGAAAATCGTGTGTCCTCTGGATTTACCGCACGTGAAATACCATGTGTGCATGAACAATTGTATCATTTATCACGACGAGCACGCGGAGTCTACCATATGTCCGGTGTGCGGCGTCACTCGATACTAGAAGAGGAAGAAAGCTCCTCGAAAATCGGTGTGGTACTTTCCGATCACTCCTCGTCTGCAGCGGTATTTCGCGGACCCTAAGGTAGCAAAGCTCCTGGGTTGGCACGCGGATAGGGAGGAGAAGAAGCGGGAAGATGACGGAAATGATCCGGAGATAAATAAAAAGACAAGATGCTGAGTCACCCAAAGGATGCGAGCCAGTGGCAAGCGTTGAACTTCGAATACCCAGAATTTGGGAAGGATCCAAGGAACATCGTGCTGGGCGCGAGCACCGATGGAGTCAATCCGTTTGGCAGCCAGAGAAGCACACATAGCACCTGGCCTGTGTATGTGTGCATGTACAACCTTCCCCCCTGGTTGTGCATGAAGAGGAAGTACATTCACATGAGTATGCTAATTGAAGGGCCGAAACAACCAGGGAACGACATCAATCTGTATCTGGGGCTGCTGAAGGAGGAGCTAGACACGCTGTGGAAAACGCCAGCCAATACGTGGGATGCCGCAGAGAAAGAATATTTCCCTATCAGAGCCGCACTGCTCACGACGGTGCACGACTATCTCGGTTACGGATATCTCGCGGGGCAGGTAGTCCATAGATTTTCTGGATGCGTAAGGTGCATGGATGACACAACGTATCGCCAGCTAGATAGAGATCCCGGGTCTTCAAAAACCGTGTTCATGGGACATCGAAGGTGGCTTCGTGACGATGACCCGTGGAGGAAACGCAAGGATCTGTTCGATGGTGAAACCGAACCCCGAAAACGCCCGTGTACGAGGAGCGGCGAGGAAATAGACGAGCTGTTGAAAAATTGGAAAGACTGCCCACTGTCGGCAAAGAAGCAAAAGGCGCCAGAGCCGGGAAAGAAGCGAAAGGCGCCAGAGCCGCTGCTGAAGGTATGTAAAACGAGGTCTGTTTTCTGGGACTTATCGTACTGGAAGATCCACCGTGTGCCTCACAGCCTTGATGTCATGCATATCACGAAGAACGTGTGCGAGAGTCTGCTTGGTACCCTGCTCAACATGCCACAGAGGACCAAAGATGGGCCGAAAGCAAGGCCAGACTTGAAATCAATGGGCCTCAGGCAGGAGCTTCACGCTAATGATGATGATGATGATGATGAGGCGAAGCAGGACACAAAAAGTCGTCGCAAAGGCAAAAAGGCCAAGAAGACCGGAAATGACTACCCTCCCGCGTGCTTCACTCTAAGTCAGGAGGAGATCAAGCAGTTTTTCACCACCATGGTTATACCTGAAGCCAAATCCAAGACCGCGGGTGCAAACGTCACCGCGAAAAATGAGCCATGGGTACTGGCTTCCCAAGTGGACCAATGCTTCTTCATTACCGACCCATCAAAGCCCAGTCGTGTTGTCGTGAGGAGAGGCAAAAGGAAGATCATCGAAATGGATGGAGTAGCCAATGAGCAAGACTTCGACAAGTACGACGACCCGAAGATCGAACATGACGACGACGATGAAGTAGCAGCACACACCACAAGAAGAAGCAGGACCACCCTACCTAAAGGACGTCCGTTCCACAGAAGAACTCCATTTGCGAAAAAGAAGGGCAAGAAGATTGTGAACAGATAGCTAGCTAAGATCGATTGTATTTAAATCGTAGTCTTCATTTCTCGGTTGTATTTCATGGGCACTTTTTGATATCATGAATATTTTTAAATTTCATGGGCACTTTTTGAATTCATGAGGACACTTGATCTCGATCCACCTCCATCTCGATCTCGATTCCCCCTCCATCTCGATCTCGATTCCCCCTCCATCTCGATCTCGATTCCCCCTCCATCTCGATCTCGATCCCCGCACCCTCCCCGCTCCAACGCCGCCAATGGGCACCCCCCTCACCCTCCCCCGCTCCACCCCCGCCGCTGATGATATTTTCAAGTAACAAATTTGAACATATTTTTAAAAAAAAATATTACTGTTTTATTAAAAAATACTACTGTTATGATTTAAACAAGTTTGAACATATTTAAACACAAATAAATATAAAAAAACATTTAAAATGCATAAAAAAATATTGGGGAGCCTCGGAATCGAACCCAGGACCTCCTAGTGTGTGTGTTCCGTGCTGACCAGTCGGGCTAGTGGGTGGGTTCTGTTGTAGATAGGGTTAGGTTGTAGATATGGTTAGTGGGCTAGATTAAAACAAAATTCTAATGGCGCACCGAGGGGAGGTGCGCCATTAGAATAGTCATACTTATGGCGCACGACTGGATGGTGCGCCATTAGAACCCTCCCCCTAGCTATCCTCCCTCTCCCTCGCCAGATCCCCTTCGACCCTCTCTCCCTCGCCACCAGATCCACCCGCGCGCTACCCCGACCCACGACGCCGCCGTCCCGACCCTCATCGGACTCCACCCCCGCCGCCCCCGCGCCCGCGCGCCCCCACCCCCGCCGCCCCGACCCTCACCGGACTCCTCCTCGCCGTCTGCGCCTTCTTCCACCTCCGGCCACCACGGCCTCACCGTCAATGGAGGTATCTGCTCGACGGACGCGCTCCTCAACGGCGGCGCGAGCCTCCCCGTGCGGCTGCTGCTCATCGACGATGGTTAGTCTCTGTCCCTCCCTCCCTTTCTCCCCCGCTCATCCCCATGCCCCCACGGGGCGGCGACCTAGGGTTAGGAGCAGGAGCTCGCCGCCGCCGCCTCGTCGTGCCGCCGCTGCTGCTTCTTGCGGCCGCCTTTTCCGCGCGCTCGTGCGCGGACGCCGGGCCCCACGTGCTCGTGCGTTGCCGCCGCCGCCGTCACGCGGCTGCTGCTTCTTGTTGTCAGTTTGCTGCCATACCTTCAATTCCTGCCATGCTTATCTTCAATTAACCATAGGGTTCCTAAGGTTTCTCAGATAGAGATATAAGTAATGGCCATTATAGATAGATGCGTGCAAATCACATGTTGTTAAGATTTCCATACATGTAGCTACCATTTGGTCATACAAATTGGTGCTCTTGCATATTGTTTTTGGTCCTTATAAATTGTTCAGTAGTGTTCCTGGAGGATGACTAAGGAATTCGTGCTCTGTTATGATTTCTTTGGCGCTTAATTGGTTATTTGTCTGAAGTAGTGTTAGTTATGATCATGATTGTTGTGCTTATGGCTTTAGAAAATGATAAACTATTTGAATCTGATAGGCAGGTGTCCTTTTAGATTTTGTTGGTAAATCTGTTTTATTCAATGGTTCTTGACAGTAGATTATCATTCCTATTTTAGGAAGGTCTATTCCTGCAATATCATTGTTACCTTTTATTTGGACTACTACTGCTAGGACTTGCTCCAGATTTTAGGATTTCTTTTCTTTTAGCATTTATTTTCTTCTAGGACTAGGTTTTTATTATTTTTCTGTTGTGATTGTTTTTTGAGCTCTTTCTTTTTCATTTCCTACTATCCTTATCGTAATTATCTTAAATTGTTATGATGTGTGTAACAGGATTAGATCTTGGATTTGCTAGTGGACTTTGGGAGTTTCTTAGCCAGCTTGGTGACTCCATATTTTTCACTATTTCAGCAAGTCTTTTGTAAGCATTAAACTTTCAGCACTACATTTCTATCTTATGTGTACATCTGTTTGCTTCCAATTGCTATATATGTATTGTTGTTACTAAAAATGATGAAGCTCCTGTCAATTGCTATACATATATATGTGTATGATGATCCTCCTTTCTTGCAGTAGTATAACTAGGATATATACCAAAAAAGATTGTTATATTCCTCCCTGGTACAATAAATAATAAACTAAAATAGTTCCTGGTACAAAAATAATAAACTATACATAGTTAATTTCTTCTCTTCAGCATCTTTCTGAATGACCCTAATTGTCACTGACAATATCTGGACATATTGAAAACAATTTAACATCAGTACTTCAAGTAATTTGCATGAAAGATTTTTGAAGTCCAACTTCTGAATCCAGAATTTGATTAGTTCCATAAATTTGTATGACCACAGATTTAGAAAATTTTCAGAGATTCGTATGACCAAAGATACAGTTCAGATTTGATTAGTTCCATAAATTTGTATGACCAAATATATATTTCAGATTTGTATAGTTTCAGAGATTTGTATGACCAAAGATACAGTTCAGATTTGAATTGTTTCAGAAATTGGTATGACCAAAGATGCTATTGTATATAAATGGGCTGTTGTAGAACTGTTCTTCATCTTTACAGTGTTGTTGTATAGAAATATGCTGAATTTCCTGCTCTGATTGTTGCTCAAAGAAATTTAGCAAAAAAATGGGGTCCTGGGAGACGTCGCTGCTGCTTGAGGCCCTTGAGAGGCCCTTCGTGTCTTGATGATTTTGCAGGTACCCCGAGAGGCCCTTGAGTTTGCCGGAATGTCGATTAACTTCCGTTCCAGCAAATTCGGGTACTCCATATGTCCTATTTTCAGCAAAGGTCATGCTGAAATTTTCCGTGAATTTTAGCATGACTTTGCTAAAAATCGGACATATGAGGTACTTGCTACTAATGCATGGGCCGGGGTATCTTAGTACTTAATTAAGTAGGATCAACTGCCCCTTTCTTCTTGCTGTATTAAACCATAGGTGGCAATAGAGCCAAGTGATTAGTGCCAAGTGATTAGGCCCAACCTAGGGTGCCTCGGCATCGATAAACCCTAAATGATGAAAACTTAACTTGGCTGACCCGGATGCCTTGGTATCGATGAGAACCTAAATGATGTACGCTTAGGCTTTTAGGGTGCCTCGGCGTCGACAAACCCTAAATGATGAAAGCTTAGGCTTTTAGGGTGCCTCGGTGTCGACAAACCCTAAATGATGAGACCATGATCTTGTTCCTCGACAATAACCAACTTTTTGACCAAACTTTTTTCCTATTTAGAGCGAAACATGTCCCACAACGATGAGGCCGGTGGTTCGGGCGACAAGCAATTCTCGGAGCTATCCCAGGAGATGGAGGAACAACCTCACCACTATGAGGACGCCGCGGAAGACACCGATCCTGATTACACAACCCCTATTGGCGTCGGGGATGACACCACTGATGGTGCCGCCGAGGATGCCACCACTGATGATGGCGGCGCACACACAGATGGCAGCCAACCGAAAATCAAAGGAAGGACCGGTGCCGAATGCGCTCCGCACCGTCAAGGAGGAATTCACTCAAGTGGACTCCGACGGGAATCCAACGGAGCCCAAACATATAGTCAAGGGGTACTCAGTTCAGCTCGAGTGCATTCTCCGGAGCACCGTCTCGATCAACAACGAGAACCTTAGGCATAAGGACCGAGGGAATTTGCGTAACCTCCTCTTCACGAAGCTGCACGAACGATACAAGTTCCCCGCCGAATTTGAAAACACATGCCTCTCAGAGAATAAAGTGAACAGTGCCGCCCTCACGAAGATGAGCACGGCCCTGTCTACTTGGAAAAGCGCGGTGAAGAGAATGATTGATAAAGGTGATAGTTATCAGAAGATCAAGGCGAAATATCCTTTGATGAGCGAAGATGAGTACAAGGAGTTCAAGATCAAGTGCGAGAGCAGTGCAACCTCCGAATCAAGTCAGTGGGGGAAATAAATGCGGGAGTTGAACTTAGGGGAACACAAACTCGGTCCCGGCGGTTACAGAGTGGCGGAGCCTATATGGGACAAGGAGGACGTGGAGCGTGCCGAGCAAGGCCTACCGCCCCGCTTCGAGAAATACAGCGGTGACAAGCAGACCAGGAACTATGTCAGGGCCCGGACAAGGAGGACCCGATAACAAAGGAGCTTACCACGGATCCGAAGACCAGGGCGCTTGAGCTTCTTCTGGTAAGGAATACACCCCCGCGTAATTAGCTCCATATGGTTGCACTCTAATTAATCCCCAATATTTCTAAATGGTTCACGTTCCTTTCACAGGACTTTGAAAGCAGTAGCGCGGGGTCGTCTAAGAGCTCCCCTTTCGACACCCCTTTAAATAGGGCGTTGAACGTAATGAAAAACAAGGATAAGCTCACTAAGCCGACGTCAGCTGGTCGTGTGGCCGGCAAAGGCTTGTCCACAAAATGGGGGTCATACTATACCGCTGGTGTGCGGAAGGAGAAAAAGACCAACTCGGAAAGCCAGACGCGCGAGGTTGAAGAACTCAAGGCACAAGTGGCGCGGATTCCGGAGCTTGTCCAAGAGCAAGTGCAACAACAACTTGGAACGACGCTCAAAGCCATGGTGCCTACGTTGATTCATGGGCTGACGACGTGGATTGCGAGCGGCCAACAGGGGCCTCCCCCGGTTCCCAGCTTCACGGCCAGCAACTCGCACAGCGCGCAGGCGGCGCCATTGGTGTCTCCAGCGGCGCCATTGGTGTCTCCGGCGGCGGCGCCATTGGTGTCTCCGGCGGAGGCGGTATTCGTGTCTCCGGCGCCGGCATGGGCATTGGAGCTTAATGCACCCGGGTGTACGCCGGCCGGCACCTCGCCAGCAAGCGCCCCCTCCGTCAGTTGCACGCCCGCCGTTGGCGGTGCCTCGACATTAGCCGAGCTCGACGGCATCACGGTAACTAAGCCTCTCGGTCGATGACTTCATCTCCTTGCCTTTGACTGGGCATCCCTGACGCCCTGTACATGTTTTCGCAGGGCACCGCCAACGTTCCTTACACTCTTCTGCACTTCGTGGGCGCCGAGTTGGTCGATGTCGCCAAGGGCAGAATCGTTCAACCGGGCAACCCCATGTTCCACGGTAATCCGATGCCATCCACAATAATGTATAGGGTTGAAGTGGTTCGGGTGCTGCCAGGCTGCGACGAGCTGTTACCTCCGATTCGACCCGCTGGGGCCGACGAAGAAGATGAGATGACCCTCAGCACCTACGTAAACTAGCCCCTGCTTTGGCCGAAGAACCAGATTCGTTTGGGGGCGGGGGACACCACCCCACAGACAAGACCGCCAGTCGTGCCGGCGCCAAGCCATGGCAAGAACGCCGCAACGCTACCGGACCTGTCGGACATCCCTATGGCACAGGATCCGGACAGCCCTATGGCACAGGATCCGTACAGCGACGACAACGACGACGGTACATTTACCAAAGTTGATAAGTACTTTGCCGAACATGGGTACGCTGACTAGTTCTGCGGGCCTCTTTCTCAAGAACCCAACCAAGACGACCGCGATCTAGCTGGTGCGGCGGAGAAATCCAATTGCAACAGGCGTCGTCTGGCGTTCAGTTCTCAGGACACGCCTCCAGCTCCCGCCTTCACCGAGCCTCAGATAGCTGAGGTGCGAAATATTATCAGCCCCAACACGCTCAAGAAGGCGGTCTGTGAGTAGAACTCGGTCCCATTACAGGAGATCAAGAAGAAGGGACGGAAACGGAAGACTAACAAGGGCGCCGGTACGAGCCAGCCGGCACCGAGTTCGATCCGTGCTCAGGACGGGCCACCTTCACCTAAGGATATGTCGAGGAGGGTGCATGTGGCGGGTAGGGCGATGCTACCGCCAAATATGCTCAATGCTGTAACCGGTGCTATGCGGAGTCTGCACGACAGTGTTCTTTCTTTGGAGAAGCGGCATCTCAGAGAGAAGGATGTGGCATACCCAGTTTTCGTGGCCAAGGTGCCAGAGGGCAAGGGCTTTGTGGATGGCGACATCGGGGGTACGATCGTCCTACGGTTTGATGACATCTTTGCTATGTTTAACCTTCATCCGCTGCACTACACCTTCGTTCGGCTGTTTTCGCTGAGTATGCAAATGCGGATCATTAGAGACAAGACCCCGGACATCGTGATAGTCGACCCCTTCTACATGCGTGCCAAGCACTTGAGCAGCGCTGGGGACCGCCAAGTTGCGAGTTCACACCTCGAAGGCGTCATTCTGGCAAACGCAGATAAGGATAACTTCCTTGTGCCTTACTTTCCCGAGTAAGTCATCCCTTAAACGCCCCATAACATATGATTTCTTAGATTTCGATCGTTCTTTTTTTTCTAACATTCCGTGTTCTGCGCAGTGACACACATTGCACACTCATCCTCTTAAGCCCGAAATATTCCATCGCCACATATTTAGACCTGAACCGTAACTCCAAGATAGAATACACAAATGTCAAGAAAGTTCTTGATGATGTTCTCCCCGGCTACGCCAAATCTGGAGGCACCTTCACCAGGGCAGTTTGTAAGTACGGCAAGCACATGTTCTCACACAATACGAAGTTCTGCTGCGTCAAGCAGCCGCCTGGCGGTCAGAAGGATGCCTACTATGCCCTCCATCACATGCGGGCGATCGTAAGGGACCATCATCACCTTCTGCTACCAGATAATCTCAAAGATTGGACCGCGAGCTTGTCGGCAATCCAGGACGCGGACCTTAGACAAGAATTCTTTCGCATCCAGTCGGAGTTTGCGGACATCATCCATCAAGATGTCCTTCATACCTCAGGGCAGTTCTTCCTCAGATATCAACCGTCCAACAGTGAGATAGACGGAACGGTACAAATGCAGGGTGACAACGCCCACGATTTCATGACCATCACGACAGACGGCGGCTTCACTCACGCTCCTGTCCGATGAGTCGAGTCGAAAGTAGTGATGTGTAGTTCTGAAAAATTGATTGGCTCATGTTGTAACTAAACTTTAATGAATTCGTATGTCTCTTTGGTTTGGACAGTTGTTAAACTTAGATGTAATCAATGCTATTTATTAGTAGGACCATGAATCGTGCTATTAATGTCTTGCTTTTCTCTTCCGATCCTTTTGTTGCATACTTACATATTGCTTATGTATTGTCGGTTGTTTGGCTTGTGCATAGAGATGCCGTCGTATGTCGTGTACAAGGGTAAGGTTCCCGGAGTCTACGATGACTGGGAGGAGTGTCGGAGACAGGTTCACCATTTCAGCGGTAACAGTTACAAAGGGTACACCACTAGGGCGGAGGCCGAATGTAGATACGCCCGCTATCTAGCGGGAGAGAGGAGGGAGCGTTGGAGGAACCGGATGAAGACCAGTTTGATCACGATGATGCTCATCGTGATGACCACAGCTCTCTTCTATGTGATGGTAGTTTATATGATCGATATCGACTTGTAATGTGAAGGAAAACTCGATACTCGCGGTCTTGAGACTTGTAATGTTTTATCTTTGTTCGGTCTTTTGAATTCGGAGACTAATATGATGAATTGTATTCGGAGACTAATCTTCTATTTTATTTGATGAATCTGATGTTGCTGTGTGCTGCTGTCTATATTTTGTCCCATAATATATTTTGTAACCTGTGCAAAAATCAGAAAAGCAAAAAAAATAAAACCTAATATTCATACTAATGGCACACCACACAAGACACTAATGGTGCACTGTGATCATCACACTAATGGCGCATTGGCTGCTGGTGCGCCATTAGAATGCCAAAGCACATGTGTACATATGGCCCCCTGGGAGGCACTCTAATTGCGCACTGCAGGCTATACTAATGGCGCACTACGTGGTGCGCCATTAGAACACCAGATACTAATGGCGCACCAGTGGTGCGCCATTAGAATTTAATTCTAATGGCGTGATGCCAGTAGCACACCAGCAGTGCGCCATTAGAAGGCAAATTCGGTGCGCCGCTAGCATGCCTTTTCCTAGTAGTGGCACCTCTACACACAAGTTGATCAGTTGATCTCTCCCAACCGTGTGCGGTGCCCCCTCCACCATAATCCACCTCGATCATATCGTAGCGGTGCTTAGGCGAAGCCCTGCGTCGGTAGCAATATCATCATCGTCATCACGCCGTCGTGCTGACGAAACTCTGCGGCGAAGCTCTGTTGGATCGGAGCTCGCGGGACGTCATCGAGTTGAACGTGTGCTTAACTCGGAGGTGCCGTGAGTTCGGTACTTGGATAGGTCGGATTGTGAAGACGTACGACTAAATCAACCGCGTTGTGCTAACGCTTCCGCTTTCGGTCTATGAGTATTTGTGGACACACTCTCCCCTCTCGTTGCTATGCATCACCATGATCCTGCGTGTGCGTAGGATTTTTTTTGAAATTACTACGTTCCCCAACACCCCGCCCCCTACGCCTACAAGTATTTAGATGTGAGTTGCAAACACCACACATTACCACAAATTCAAATAAAATGTGAGATTGTTCGATATATAGTATTGTTTATATTGTTCGATATTTAGTTGTAAGCTGCAAATGCCACACATTATCACAAATTCAAATAAAATGTGAGATTGTTTGATGTATAGTATGGTTTAGAATGTTCGACATTTAGCTGTGAGTTGCAAACTCCATGCATTATCACATTGTGGTATAACATGTGCAAAACCACAGCACGCGTATCACCGCTATATTCATGCATGCATATGTTTATAACACTATAGTCTCCTATTCAAATATATGAATCCACTTTCATATCAAATTATGATCTTTGTTAGTCTCTTACACCCACACAATCCTCTAACCTTTGTAGCTAGCACTAACTTTCTCTCGTGCACACACACGCCCTCCTCACTCTTCCCCTCCCTCAGCATTCTATCCATCGCGCACATTCATTTTTTTCCTTAGGTCGTTCTCCGATAGTCTCCACAACTCCTTTCCGACACACACTATTCGATAAACCTCTCCAGCGATGTCTGCCTACAACATACACACGCACCTTCCATCTCCTCCTTTTTGTGTCCATGCCTCGTGTCTCTCATACGGTCCCACACACGTGTAAACTCTCGCCCCTCTTTTCATCGATCTCACAACCGCACACACCTCCCCCTATCTAGCT
The DNA here is from genome assembly GCA_032464435.1 of Aegilops umbellulata. Classification (NCBI taxonomy): domain Eukaryota; kingdom Viridiplantae; phylum Streptophyta; class Magnoliopsida; order Poales; family Poaceae; genus Aegilops; species Aegilops umbellulata. Next base: position 348,577,029 of record CP136059.1, read on the forward strand.
AGTAGCTCGGCCTCTCGCACGACCTCCTAGCTCCATTGTCACTATCTATCCGTCTCGCTGGGCCTTATTTTACACTAACAAATGGATGTACACCGGTGGATCTCCCGCTATACATATAGCTAGCTATGTCCTTATAACTCATTTTTTCCCGCGCGTTGATCGATCTAGTTAGGTTTGCTTACCAAACACATGGTTGCCCTTCATCATCCATGCATGTGTACCGACAGATCTATCACGCACAGGCACACACAGAAACAAATCGCCACTCTTATTGAAAATATTGCAGTTCTACCCTCAGTTTGTTTAGTAGGCCTCTCCCACCATCCATCACGCACAGGCACACACAGAAGCAACTCCATCACCCATCGAGCACTCTACCCCTCTCCCTCTCCCCCTCTCTCTCTCTCCTCTCTCTCTATCTCTATCTCTCTCTCCCAACCTATTTCCCGTCCTTCAGTTATGTATGGATGTTGACCGCTCTCCCTCAAGACATAGCTGGGTCCCTCCTTCTCAACACATATACGAGTTGATCTACCTCTGTAGTTAGGCCTCTGGCTCCCCCTCCCCCCCACACACACACCAATACATCGAGTGCTCTAGTCATGTCTCCCTGCCACACACAAACTTGCCCTGTGCCCTCTGACATTCAGGTAGGTCAGTCGCCCTATATCTTTGACTTGCACACACACAATTTTGATGGCTCTCTTCATCGATCTCGCACCCACCCACTTAATCCTCTCTTCGACTCTATCAAGATATATGACCCCTCAATCTCTTCTCGTGGATCGCCCCCTCTATATATGAGTTTTGAACCAAATTCATACTTGATTCATATTTTCACTCGTAGTCATTTATTTTTACAGGCCGACTCACCCTTCTGGACCAAGAAATTGCCAGAAAAAACAAAGAAAACTCAGACAAAGAACAAGGCTACCAAAAGGCCTGCTAAGAAGAAGTCCAACAGTGTCGAATTATTCAATTTGGATGACAAAGATGATGATGATGAGTCGGAGGTAGAACTTGATTCCCTTTTCTCGTTTTTTCTACATCTTATTGGCAATGACTATTATCAGTATGAAGCGGACGCCAGCCGTGCAGATGATGCAGAGCTAATTATTCTTTCCTCCGGCTTAGAACCTCTGCCAACATAGAAAACTCGACAAGCAAGATTTTCTCACCCTTTAGCTCACTAGGATCCCAACTTTCTTTTGAAGAAGCAGCAACATGAAGCTCGCCGTACAACCCGGAACATTGGCGGTGTAGTTTTATCCTCCGGCTTGCCTAACACCCGAGCACCTCGCAAACATCGACCGGAGGTCTCAAAAATTTCTGACTTAGATTATCCCAAGGCGGGTCTTGTTCGTCAACCTATTAACCCGTCTGATTCAAATTATTAGGGAACATCTCACTCTTCCTCTGGCGACTCAACAGGAACTAAAATCCCAGCTTTCAAGATTGTGCCTGGGTAAGGGTATATTCAATTATTCACACTTCATGCCTGTTTAATATGCTGGCATCTGTGTATTTCTTATTCTCAGTGGTCAGGCCAAACCCAGCAAAAAGGTGAAACCGAATAAGCCGGCCAACGAATCCAACCCGTCTGAGCCGGAAAAACAACAACCAGAATCCTCTCATCTAATTGCAGAAGCCAGCATTGATGACCCACCATCAGAAGACCATGAAATCTCCATAGACCATATGGATGTTGAGCCGGCCATTTCTAAGCCGCCAAGCCTAGCTAAGCCCGCCGAAGAGAAGACTGATGATGTCGTCGTCATCGGGTTTGGTTACACAGCACCGGGCAACCCACTGTCTTATCCAAGCACATCGCCAAGGAAGAAATTTCTGCTAATGATAAAGGCAGGTGCAAGGTAGACTTAGAGAGCTACACCCAGTTCAGTGCACAAGACATCCACCCTAGTTATTTGAACCGTCTATACACCAGCCATGATTTTCAAGCCAGCTTAGTCAATTTGATGAAGGAACGCTATGAGGTAATCCAATCACTATTCTCTTCATAATTATATGTCTATAAGCCGCTAAGTCTATAGGATTTGATAGGATTGAATATGTTGTAGACTTTCCAATTGCCATAAAGAAACTGAACGTCATCATTAGTAGCCCCCAAGGGTCGGCTTAAATCATCAAGTTAAGCCGGGACATTAAGTAGCAGAAATGAACTTCGCATCCGTAGCCCCCAAGGGTCGATTTAACTAGCATAGTTAAACCGGGACTTACCAATATTGATAAGTCAACACTTCAATATGTAATCTTGATAAACCGGATCATATCATTGCACCCAAGTCATCAGATAAGTTCGTCTTTGAAAAGAGCAATAGACATTAGCCCCCAAGTGCCAAGGAAAATACTTGCATTGTGCTTGGGACTTCGAAAAGTTCTTGAAGGGCAATAAACATTAGCCCCAAGTGCCAAGGAAAATACTTGTATTGTGTTTGGGACTTTCAAAAAGTAATCATGATCAAAATACATTCCATGTTTGTTTATGTCAGAGGCTAAACCGACTAAAAAAATGCACAGCTGAATGATCTGAAGGCCAACATTAAAACTCAGCAATCTGAGAGATCCAAGGCCAAATCAGAACTGAAGACTGCTTTAGAAAACCTTGAGCATCTTAAAAAAACTTCAACACTGACGAAGACGGCTGGGAGACCAAAAAAGCAGCTCTATTGAAGAGAGTAGAGGATGCTGAAGCTGCACTTAAACCGGTGACTGATGAGTTGTCCGGTTAAAGACAACAGATCAATAACATGTCGTCAGCCATCTTCGGTAAGTAGGAAACATGACTCCTTTGCATCTCAATAAACATATTATGAACACCTGCCAGCTTACCAATAATTATTAATGATACAGGTTCTCAGAGTGCTAAGTTTGGCTCAGATATGCGCATCCAGCTTAAAGCTATCTACACCCTTGTAGAATAGTTATACACTGGCACCCAATGTACCATTGCTGCTGGTATGCACAAGAAATCTGCACCCACTCTCATCAAAGATACACTTGAGAGACTATCAGTGTTGCCCAAAAGGATTGATGATTTAAAGCGAGCCTCTGCCAGAGCCGGCGCACTGACTCCCTTAAGCCGGGCAAAGGCATGGCAAGCAGATCTGGATCCAGAAGATTTGGCCAACGGTTGCCCAGTGTCAAAGAGGACGGATCTGCCTTCAGTGCTGATGACATTGCAGAAATAGCCAGAGCAATGCGTCCATTAGCAAGTAAATTGGCCGAAGAAACTAATCTATCCACATACCAGGCGGCTTATGACGATGAGAACAAGAAAGTGAAGGCGACGGTTCATCAAGAGACTGATCTCATCCCGCCGATTCGTAAGCATACCTTTGCTCCTGACATTGTTCCATCCAAACTTATTGATGATGAAGCTGTGTTTAGAGCATTGATTGGTATCAACTAGGCTACGCCTGACTTCCAGCTGATGGATAATCAAGGAGCTGAAGAAGAAGAAGAAGAAGTGCGGGATGATCCAGAGGCTTCAACCCGCCAAGAGTCATGAGCCGTTTTATTAATTATAGCACTTTATTGTTGACGTCTAAAAAATACTTATCCTCTTTGGGCCATCAAATGCCTTGTAATAGGCTAGTTAAACTTTGATCTGCCGTGCCATCGTGCACGTGTTTGTTTGCATAACATTGCTGATCCGTCAGTTGAAGATCTACCACTTATGCTCATTATATCATCAAGTATGCAGATGAGATTTATTATTTTTCCTGCACACAAACAGATCACAAGTGCCCTGGCGGTTCACCCCAGGGCGGGTCACAATACCCCGGATAAAAACCACTAGTGACTATAACAGTTTATAACTAAGGCCAGTTTAATCATAACCTTATATAATGATAACAAATTATCATACCTGTGATATTTGCTCACACTATCGGCTTATCATACTTGTGCAGTACGGGTTACAACCCAAATATTGAGAGCACAACGCCCTGTTTAATTGATTTATACTGCCGGCTTACAATGCCACATGCAACAAGGGGTAAATCCCAAAACTTAGAGCACAGTGCTCTAAGCACATAAAATCATCATACCCTGGCGACTTAAAGTCCAAAGCCAGACCGGGTTAACAAACGCTGGATAGATTCAAATATGAACCATAAGGCAACATAGCCCACATTAGTTTTCAACCATGTATTAACATGTCATAAGAAGTGAATATCAAAAAATGTTTAAATCAAATACAAGTCAAAAAAACAAAAACAAGGCTTTCATAGGCTGCCAAGCCTTCAAATCAAGTGCTTTTCAAGGGTTGCACAGCCACTAAGTTAGGCCTTCATCCAACCTTGTAAGTCGGGCCTCACATGACCAATCGTCGTTTTAACTTTGACAAGTTCAGGGTCTATATAAGAATGACTGTCAAGAGTACAGCGAGTCATTCTAGGATTACCTGGATGGAGTGGCAGAGTTAAAAAGGCAGGATAACCTGGAATTTTTTGTGAATACACCTGGCGTCCAAGGCTATTACAAGGGTCAACAAAGCTCTTGTTCATTAACAAATAGCCCACAAGAAATGTTTCATTCCAGGTGTACAAGCCGGATCAACAAGGTAGTTGTCGGTGTCAAAACCGGCGGATCTCGGGTAGGGGGTCCCGAACTGTGCGTCTAGGCGGACGGTAATAGGAGACAAGGGACATGATGTTTTTACCCAGGTTTGAGCCCTCTTGATGGAGGTAAAACCCTACTCCTGATTGATTAATATTGATGATATGGGTAGTACAAGAGTATATCTACCACGAGATCAGAGAGGCTAAACCCTAGAAGCTAGCCTATGGTATGATTGTTGTCCTCCTACGGACTAAACCCTCCGGTTTATATAGACACCGGAGGGGGATAGGGTTACACAGAGTCAATTACAATGAGGGGAGATCTACATATCCGTATTGCCAAGCTCGCCTTCCATGCTAAGTAAAGTCCCATCCGGACAAGGGACGAAGTCTTCAATCTCGTATCTTCATAGGCCAACAGTCCGGCCAAAGGTTATAGTCCGGCTATCCGGACACTCCCTAATCCAGGACTCCCTCAGTAGCCCCTGAACCAGGCTTCAATGACAATGAGTCTGGCGCGCAGATTGTCTTCGGCATTGCAAGGCGGGTTCCTCCTCCGAATACTTCATAAAAAGGTTTTGAAAACGAGGATCGTGTCCGGCTCTGCAAAACAAGTTCCACATACCACCGTAGAGAGAATAATATTTACACAAATCTAATGTGCTGACGTATTCTGTAGCATGACATCACACCACAGTCAAGCCTTTATTCGAATCGTTTTTTGTTGTCCCACCTCAGCGCGTTTCGCGAGGCGGTTTCCTTGGCACGTCTTGTCAGAGCAGAGATCGTGTCCCCTTTATTTACGGGATCCTCATCATTAAGGACGTGGGTAACCCAGTCGTCCGTTGGTATATCCCCTCGACTGAAGGTAAGTCCCAAACGGTCACGGGGAGGGCTCTTGGTATTCAACCTCTTATAAAGAGACCAAGGCTTTTCTCCTTTCTTTCAATCTCAATCGAATCCGCCCCTCGCCTCGAGTTCCAACACCCAAGGCTCCAGATTTAGGCGCTTCGGACCGTCGACAATGTCCGGCTCCGACCTTCGAGGCTGATGGATGCCTTCCTCCGTCAAGGAGGAAGACGTACTAAAGCTGAGGGAGGCCAGGTATTTGACCGGCAAAATCCCGCATAGGTTGCCTGCTCAAGGGCAGGTCATTCCCAATCCCAAGCCTGGCGAGAGCGTTGTTGTCTCCCTTCCTCCGAGGGCTAGGCTTCACGCCGGATCCCTTCGTGAGGGGGATCATGTTCTATTATGGGTTGGACTTCCACGACTTAGCTCTAGAGTCTATCCTCCACATCTCATCGTTCATCGTCGTGTGCGAAGCCTTCCTCCGTATTACCCCTCACTTCGGACTGTGGCTCAAGACCTTTAAAGTAGAGCCGAAGATGATCGAGGGACAGCACGCAGAGTGCGGAGGCGCTGTTATAAGCAAGAATGCTGACGCTCCATGGCCCGAGCGCTCTTTTCAAGAGGAGCCCAGCTTATGGCAACAAGAGTGGTTTTATATCACAGCTCCCAGGGGCACCAAGTAGGTGGCGCCGCCTGCTTTCCGCTCGGGTCCCCCGCCCCGACTAGCATCACGGGTCAATTAGGGGCTGGACTGGGGGCCGGCAAAGGACGTGCCCCTGTTGTAGGGCTGCATCCGAGATCTCGTGGAAAGAGACATTAGTCTGGTCGTGGTGATGCAGGTCATGTTGATTCGCCGAGCCCTGCCCTGCAAACATCGCCCCCTCCGCTTGTGGGAGTTCAATCCAGAAGGACCGCGAGCTCTCCAACATTTTATGAGTGCGACGCCCGCAGAGATGTACAAATTGTTCTTCGGACCACAAGTAGTGTGTCCGGACTCTACTGAGGACGCAGGTCTGAGCTGCAATCGTCCGGATACTCAAGTAAGTAGCCCTGTGCCCGGACACATCATCCGTTCATTTATCACGAGATCGCCCTTAAAAGAGCTATTCTAGAAACAGGAGTGGATCGCGAAGGCGAAGTTAATCAGGTGTCCGGCCCCCCTTCCTGAGACCTCGCCGGATCCCGTGTTAACCAGGATGCTGGAGATCGTGCCTTCAGAAAAAACGAGGGGGGGCAAGGAAGTTACTGCCTCCGCAAAGGAGGCTGTTCGGAAAGGAGGAATCAAAAATTCCTCTCCTCAGGGGAAGAAGAGGACCGCCTTTGCAGACCCGGAGACCGTGATCTCAAAGCGGGGGAAGAAGTCTTCGCAGGAGGGTCCTGCACCGGAGGATACCTCGGCCATACTATGCCCTCAAGGGGATCAGCCCTCCACCGAGCCGTAAGTAGAAAGGGGGTTTAAAAAATGAGAGAAATCCTTGCTTTATTTCAGAGGAAAGTAACAGAAAATTTACCTTGTAGTTCGGACCTTAGCCCTTCTCAGCAGAGCTCATCTTTGGGGGATCTTCTTTTGGAGAGGATGGAGAGCGGAACGCCTCCCCCTGCCGTACCGCCTTACGAGGTGGGCGACCCCGAGGTATCGTTGCGGAGGGTTTCTCCTAATCCGGCAGGGCCGGAAGGCAGTCGTATGGCCCCCCAAAGCCCTCCGTGTCCGGCATTTGAAAAAAGCAATCGAACGAGTCCGGCACCGCCTGATGCACGGTCGGAGGTACTGAAGGATCTGCTAGGGCGAGCGTCTATCTCAGAGGAGCACCGTACGTTGATGGGTACGGTAATTGAAAGGATTTCGTCCACGGAGAGCGGGTTGCACGAAGCTGTCAGGAGTTTACTGACAGGTTTTGAGGTACGCGAAGTGATGTACCTTTTGACACTTCCGCATACTTAAGATGCGCCCTGTGTAGATAGTAGCCCCTGAGACTCCGTGTGCTGTCAAAGGTGACGGCCCACAGAGGATCATAATCCCAGGTATAATTTGTCGCCTTCCTATGTAGGTGGCGAAGTGTCCGGTGGCCAGCCAGACTGATGAATTTGCTGAGCTAAAGCGACAACTTGATGTGGCAAATGCCGACATCGCGCTTGTCAACAAGCGGCTTGACGAGGCACAAGGTATGTAATTTCTCCGGAGGCACCACGTAAGAGGAGCTTGATGCCAGTATCCTACAACGTGTGCGCTTGATGCAGGTGGGGCTGCCACTGTTGAGGACCTTCGGGCAGAACTTGCCCGAGCCAAGGAGCAAGATAGAAAAAGCGAGGCGGCTGCCCTAAAGGCGGTTGAGGAGCTGAAAGCCGAACAGGTTGGTCACTGCCGAAGCAAGAAGGAAATGGCCGAGATGGCTGTGAAGTTAAAAGACACTTCTGACCGCTGCAAGCTTCTTAAAAAAGAAGATCGGGTGGAGCGGATGGACCTGGAGAAGGCCACTACAGCGGCCAAGGATGCTCGTTCTGCGATGAGAGCGATGAAGGAGGAGCTACGTCAAGCCGGAGATATCGCGGCTGGAAAGCCCTTTATGCTGCGGATGAAGTTCAGAGATCCTAAATATGCTCCGTTGGACCGAATGTGGAGTTTGGCAGACGCATATCTGGATTTAGCGGCGAGTGTCACTGATGCGGCCGAACACTTTCGAGATCAGAAAGATCGCGAAGTGGAAAAGCTCTTCTGGTCACAGTTCAACAATCCGGAGCGTCCGCTTCCATTGACTGATCGTTTGGCAGAATGGGCCGAGCTGAATAGGTTGTCCGGACTTGCCATGAAGTATGTCGTGGATCATCTGTGGCCGGAAAGGCCAAAGCCGAACAGTTATTTTAGCTTGGTGCAGCAGTTCCTTGGTGCGGTGTCGTAAATCAACGCGATGAAGAGGTCAGCATGCATGGAGGGTGCGCGGATGGCCCTTGCCGGTGTCAAGACATACTAGGCAGAGCTGGAGGCCATCGCTGTTGCATCCCAAGATTCGGACGGAAGCCAAGTACCTGCCGAACACTACTTTGAAGATGTTCTGGAGGGCGCTCGTTTAATAGAGACGCAGTGCTCAAAGGATAATATGTTCGAATAACATGTATTCTTGTTTTAAGATGATATTTTGATGAAATGTAGAAGCTTTTATACTTGTGCTTGCAAGAATTATAATACTTCCTGTGCAGCCGTTAATGTATATATGTATATAATCTGAAAGATGGCAGTCGTCGGCTTCAGCCCCCACACATATAATGCGGGGGTGTTCGTAGAAGGCGCATTTTCACACTTGACCCAACGTCTTGGTCCATGAAGGAGGTGATAGCGCAGCGAACTAGGCAATCGGACTATAATGCTTTATCACCTTCACTTAGCCATAGGAGTTTGACAGTGGGGCTATGACATAGCCCCCGGTGGCGCCGCGCTCACCCAAGTTCGGGGTACGTGTGTGCCTGGCCGGGAAACGGCCCTTCGTTAATGCGGAGGAATCCCGAAGATTCCGATAAGTCATCGAGTGGTTGACCAGTCTCTCGTTATATCATGACAGTCAGTTTTCGGCTTTCTCTACTGAGGTGCTCGCCTGGCTGAACCGAGGCACAATCGCAGTAGTTCTCCTGGTGCCGCCTTAGCCGATAGAGCGGAACGTAAGGCAACAGAACACAGGAGCCGGGCAAACCCAACATTTGACCAAAAACATGATTCGGAGCTGATGCATATAAGGCCAAACTCGCGACGCCGAACACTCCTTAAGGTATTCAGTCTTTTTGAAAACGGGCTGAACAGTGCCCTTTTGTGATAAGCCCCTGGTGTCCAGGTACGGGAAAAATTCTGACGTGGCCACATGCCAAGACACCAGCCTCCTTCTCGGTTATACTGAGAATCCGGGGGATGTGTATCAACAAGAGATAGTAGAAAAGGTTTACGCAGGGTCTTAATCTAAAGAAATCCTTGGAACGGGTCCTTGCTGCACGTCTGCACCTGTGTCTCCGTTGTGACGTGTCCTGGACGGGTGTAGCACGGTGTTGCTCGGTGAAAGGGAGGAACTTAGTTGAAAAATAGTCGTGCGAAATGTATGTTATAAGAAACAAAGTATAATTCAAGATGGGCAAAAATTGAGCCTTATTGTCGCTTATTTTACATATGCGGGGCCCCTTGTATAGGGGTGTGTGGCTATTAAACCTTTATCAATTATATGTTTGCTATGGACTCGTCTAGCTGTGTCCGTGGTCTTAACGACCTGTCAGATGCTTTGGTTGGTGAAGCTGTTTTAATGTGTGGCTGTCAAGGCAGCCGCACAATCTTCCGCATGCGAGGAGGGCTCAATATTTCCCTTTAATGACATGATGCCTCGTGGACCGGGCATTTTAAGCGTGAGAGACGCATAATGTGGTATTGCGTTGAAGCGGGCGAAAGCTTCACGTCCCAGTAGTGCTTGATAACCGCTTTGAAACGGAGCGATGTGGAAGGTCAGCTTTTCGCTACGGAAGTTGTCGGGGGAGCCGAACACAACTTCTAGTAAGAGGGATCCCGTGCAATGGGCTTCTGGGCCTGGCGCTACTCCTTTGAAGGAAGTATTGCTATGGCTAATTTTTGTTGGGTCCATCCCCATTTTCGGATTGTATCCTGATATATCAGGTTTAAACCACTGCCGCCATCCATCAGGACACGTGTGAAGTGGAATCCATCAATTATCGGGTTTAACACCAAGGCAGCCCAGCCTGCGTGCCGGTTACATCGGGAGTAATCCTGATAGTCGAAGGCGATCGGTTTTGACCACCAGTGGCGAGACTCCTTTGTGATAGGCCGCATGGCTCGTATCTCTGTGGGTGCCACTTCGTTTCTCCCTTTTGTCATGTGTAGTGCGTTTACTGTCTTGACTTCTTGTGGGAATTTCTTTTGTTCCCCAGTGCTTTGTTTGTGGGATTCGTCATCGTCCTCACTTGGTGTATCCAGCCCCTTGTGTTCGGCGTTGATTTTGCCGGATTGCTTGAAGACCCAACATTCTCTGTGGGTATGATTTGCAGGCTTCCCGGGGGTGCTGTGGATTTGACATATCTTGTCAAGGATTTTGTTTAGGTTACACAGTTCGTCCCTGTTATCCTTGAGGGGCAGCTTTTGCTGACCCTGCCGAGAGCTTTTGAATCCGGCGTTGACTGTCGTGCTCTTTGGGTTATTTCCCTTATTCCGGCGCTAGTCTTTGCTGCGTCGTGGCTTCCCGTTTCCATCCCTGACTTCGGATGTACTTGGGTCACCGGTGCTGCATCTTGCCAACCAGCTGTCCTCTCCCATGCAAAAGCGGGTCATGAGGCTTGTTAATGCGGCCATTGTTCTTGGCTTTTCTTGGCCGACGTGTCTGGCGTTCGGACAATCGACAATCTGGTTCTTTTTAGTAAGAAATCTGTTCCAGAGCTTCCGGGCTGGCTCTCCGGGTTGTTGAGTTATATGACTTAAATCGTCTGTGTCCGGTGGTCGGACATAGGTCCAATGAAAATTTGCCCGAAAAGCGTCCTCGAGCTCTTCCCAACTTCCAATGGTGTTTTCGAGAAGTCTTTTAAGACAATGCCGGGCTGGCCCTTTGAGCTTGAGGGGTAGGTACTTTATGGCGTGGAGGTCATCTCCTCGAGTCATGTGGATATGGAGGATGTAATCCTCGATACAGACCCTAGGGTCTATGGTTCCGTCGTATGCCTCTATGTTTACAGGTTTTAATCCCGCTGGAAATTCATGGTCCAGCACCTCATCGGTGAAACATAGGGGGTGTGCGGCACCCCTGTATTTGGGTGTGCCGTGTTGTGTTGCATTGCTTGCTAGAGTGTGCTTTCTTGGCCCATAGATAGATCTGGTTGGGCCATCTTTTCGATGCGAGTCCTCGTGTGGATCACGTGCCGGCTTGTGTGCGGCGCTGTTTGCCGCTCTGTGTTGGCCATGAGGTTGTCTATCCGACCGGATGGCTTCTTTGTTTTTTGATTGCGGGGGCTCTAAGGCCTCCTCATAGAATTCAGGCAGTAGCTTTCGCTTTGGGTAACTTTTTGAGTGGTGACTGCCGCCGTATTTGTCTGCAGTGTTGAGTACTTTGCTCCATCTGATTCTGAGTGCATCTTCCGCAGTCTTGAGCTTCCGGTTCTGCTTTTTCAGGCTATGCGCAGTGGCGACGAGCCTTTTGTGGAGGTTCTTATGCTCCAGGATTTTGTCCGGACTGTTATCTTCGCCGGGGACGGGTTGTTCGGTTCGGTTATCCAAGTTGCCTTGTTTGGAGGGTTGCTCGATGCCATGTTCATCGTCCGCTAGCTTGCCCTGCTCTGTGGCTCGGTCTGTATGACCGTTGTCTCTGTCGAGGCGGGGTTTGGAGCGGTGCTTGCGCCGCCGCTTTGACTGCTCTTCGAAGGAACGATCCTTTGTTGCGTCCTCCCGTTCCTCGTCGTCGTTTCCTTTGGGTGTGTCCAGCATGTATACACCGTAGGATGAGGTGGCTCTCGAGTGCCCTGTGGGCGCTGGTTCCTGTTTGTCTCATCTATCGTCGTCCACACCGTCCATGTCTTCGGAGTCGAAGCCAAGCATGTCGGTTAAATCATCGACAGTGGCTATGAAGTGGGTGGTGGGTGGGCGTCGAATTTCTTCGTCGTCCACATCCCAATCCTGCCGGTCATAATCCGGTCAGGGTTCTTCTGACAAAGAGAGAGATTTTAGTGAATTCAGGATGTCGCCGAAGGGCGAGTGCTAAAAGATATCTGCGGCGGTGACCTCCATGATCGGCGCCCAATCGGATTCGATTGGCAGGGGCACGGAGTGTTCAGAGTCCGGAGAAGAGTCCGGCAATGTGGAGTCACGGGCCTCGCGAAGGATAAGGTTGGTGTTCGGCTCGATCGCCATTGAGACTGCAGCCCCTGCGGCGGGGTCTAGCCACCCGCCCTCGGTCGGCGTAGTTGGCTCCAAGCTAAAGTTTGGAGCGCATGTGGTTGCAGCCCCCAGGGCACTGTTCGGCGGCAGAGCTAAATCATGCCCATTGTGACAGTGCGACGCGCTCGGCTGTGGCTCGAATCCGTCGAAGATCAAGTCTCCGCGGATGTCGGCCGTGTAGTTCAAACTTCCAAATCTAACCTGATGGCCAGGGGCGTAGCTTTCAATCTGCTCCAGATGGCCAACCGAATTAGCCCACAGTGCAAAGCCGCCGAACACGAAGATTTGTCCGGGGAGAAAAGTCTCACCCTGGACTGCATCGCTATTGATGATCGAAGGAGCCATCGGGCCTAAACATGACGACACAGAGGAACTCTCAATGAAAGCACCAATGTCGGTGTCAAAACTGGCGGATCTCGGGTAGGGGGTCCCAAACTGTGCGTCTAGGCAGATGGTAACAGGAGACAAGGGACACGATGTTTTTACCCAGGTTCGGGCCCGCTTGATGGAGGTAAAACCCTACTCCTTCTTGATTAATATTGATGATACGGGTAGTACAAGAGTAGATCTACCATGAGATCACAGAGGCTAAACCCTAGAAGCTAGCCTATGGTATGAATGTTGTCCTCCTACGGACTAAACCCTCCGGTTTATATAGACACCGAAGGGGGCTAGGGTTACACAGAGTCGGTTACAATGAGGGGAGATCTACATATCCGTATTGCCAAGCTTGCCTTCCACGCCAAGGAAAGTCCCACCCGGACACGGGACGAAGTCTTCAATCTCGTATCTTCATAGTCCAACAGTCCGGCCAAAGGTTATAGTCCGGCTATCCGGACACCCCCTAATCCAGGACTCCCTCAGTAGTCATAGCTAAGCTCTGTGAGCAGGAAACCCCCAAGTATTTTGTAATCATGGCGTACAAGCAGGATCAAAAGGGTAGTCATAGCTATGCTCAATGAGCAGGAAGTCCCCAAGTAATCATATGAGGTGATAATAAAGACTCATTATTCTCGGAAATGAAACGACATAGGCCCGGAATTATCAGGGATGCCGGCTTTATTATACTCATTATAATATATACATTGTCAAAATATGTACATCACAAGAGCCAGTGGCTCAGGTGTAATAAGGCCGAAGATGAGCAATATTCCATGGTCGGCAGGTCTCCTCCTCCGACGTGCGTGAGTCCTTGTGGTCTCGAACATCGATAAGGTAGTATGAACCGTTGTTCAGATTTTTGCTGACCACAAAGGGCCCTTCAAAAGGTGGGGATAGCTTGTGCATATCAGTTTGATCCTGGATAAGCCGGAGCACCAAATCGCCTTCTTGAAAGGTCATGGTTTTAACCCGACGGCTGTGATAACGGCGCAGATCTTGCTGGTAAATTTCCGAACGAGCCGCCGCAAAGTCACGCTCCTCATCCAATAGGTCAAAAGCATCCTGACGTGCTTTTGCATTATCAGCTTCAACATAAGCCGCCATACGGGGTGAGTCGTGACGCATGTCACTAGGGAGAACAGCCTCTGCTCCGTAAACCATGAAGAAAGGCGTGTAGCCCGTAGATCTGTTGGGTGATATTGATGCTCCAGAACACTGAGGGTAATTCCTCCACCCAACAACCCAGCATCCTCTGCAAAGGGGCCCTAAGCCAGGGCTTGATGCCTCTCAAGATTTCTTGATTGGCTCTCTCAACTTGACCATTGGACTGGGGATGAGCCACTGATGATACATCAAGTCGAATATGCTCTCGTTGACAAAACTCTTTGATAGCACCCTTGGACAGATTAGTGCCATTATCAGTTATAATGTTGTGGGGAAAACCAAAACGGAAAATCACCTTTTTGACGAATTCAACCGATGTTGCCGCGTCACACTTACTAAACGACTCTGCTTCAACCCACTTTGTTAATTTGTCAACTGCCACCAAAAGTTAGGTCTTTTTATCCTTGTACCTTTTGAAAGGTCCAACCATATCAAGCCCCCAGATGGCAAATGGCCAAGCAATTGGAATCATCCTCAATTCTTGAGCCGGCACGTGAGCTCATCTTGAAAATTTCTGACAACCATCACATTTACTAACCAAATCCTCACCATCAGCATGAGTCGTCAGCTAATAAAATCCATGAAGAAAAGCCTTGGCCACGAGAGACTTAGAGCCGACATGATGACCACAATCTCCTTCTTGAATCTCTCGTAGGATCTCACAACCTTCTTCAGGAGAGACACAACGTTGAAATGCCGGTGTAACACTGAGATGATGCCACTCTCCATTGACAATAGTCATTGACTTAGACCGTCGGGTTATCTGTCTGGCCGAAGTTTCATCTTCAGGTAACTCGCCTCAGGTCATATATGCCAAATATGGAACTGTCCAATCAGGAATAGCATGAAGAGTTGCCACCAGCTGTGCCTCCGGGTCAAGAATAGCAAGATCTTCTTCTGTAGGCAGTTTGACTGAAGGATTATGCAAAATATCAAGGAAAATATTGGGTGGCACCGGCTTACGCTGGGATCCTAACCGTCTTAATGCATCAGCCGCCACATTTTTCCTTTGATCAACATGCTCCAGTTGATAGCCCATTAAGTGATCAGCAATAGCATCAACCTCTCGGTGATAAGCTGCCATGAGTGGGTCCTTAGAATCCCAAGTGCCAGAGACTTGCTAAGCTACCAAATCTGAGTCACGAAAACACCTCACCCGGCTTAAGTTCATCTCCTTAGCCATCCAAAGACCATGGAGCAAGGCCTCATATTTAGCTAAATTGTTAGTACAAGGGAACATCAACCTTAAAACATAACAACATTTATCACCTCGTGGGGAAGTTAAGATAACTCCAGCCCCCGAGCCTTCCAACTGCCTGGATCCATCGAAGTGAATAGTCCAATATGTGTTATCCGGCTTCCCCTCAGGCATCTATAGCTCTGTCCAATCATTTATAAAGTCCACAAGTGCTTGAGACTTGATGGTTGTGCAAGGCATATACTTCAAACCATGGGGTCCAAGCTCAATTGCCCACTAGGCTATCCAACCTGTGGCTTATCTATTTTTAATAATATCCCCTAAGGGAGAAGAACTAACCACAGTGACGGGATGACCGAGAAAATATTGCTTGAGCTTTCGACTAGCCATGAACACCCCATATACAAGCTTCTGCCAACGCGGATACCTCTGCTCAGACTCAATGAGCACTTCACTCATGTAGTAAACCGGCTCCTGAACCGGATATTCCTTGCCTGATTCCTTCCTTTCCACCACAATTGCCACGCTAATAGCTCGGCTATTGGCAGCCACATAAAACAACAAGGGATCTTTATCAATGGGAGCAGTTAGAACCAGCGGCTTAGCTAACTGTTTCTTCAAGGCCTCAAATGCCTGATCAGCAGCATCACTCCAGACAAAGTGATTTGTCATCTTCATCATCTGGTATAGAGGGATAGCCTTTTCACCCAGCCGGCTTATGAACCGGCTTAAGGCCACAATATGACCCGCCAGACGCTGAACATCATTAATACATGCCGGATTAGCCAGGGAAGTGATAGCTTTTATTTTCTCCGGGTTAGCTTCTATACCCCGTTTAGAAACCAAAAAGCCTAAGAGCATGCCTGTCGGTACTCCAAAGACACACTTACCTGGGTTAAGCATCATCTTGTAGACCTGAAGATTGTCAAAGGTCTCTTTCAAATCATCTATCAAAGTTTCCTTCTTCCTGGATTTCACCACAATATCATCCACATAGGCATGAACATTGCGCCCAATCTGATCGTGAAGGCAATTTTGCACACACCGCTGGTAAGACGCCTGGGCACTCTTGAGCCCAAAAGGCATAGACACATAATAGAAGGCTCCAAAGGGAGTGATGAAAGCTGTCTTCTCTTGGTCCTTAACTGCCATTTTGATTTGATGATAGCCATAATAACATCCAAAAAGCTCAAATGCTCACAACCCGCCGTAGCATCAATAATCTGATCAATAAGGGGGGAGAGCAAAGGGATCAGCTGGACAGGCCTTCTTTAAGTCTGTGTAATCCACACACACATACGCCAAGTACCATTTTTCTTAAGTACCAGCACCGGGTTAGCCAACCACTTAGGATGAAAAACTTCAAAATAAACCCAGCCGCCAAGAGACGGGCCACTTCCTCACCAATGGCCTTGCGCCTATCTTCATTGAAACAGCAAAGGAAGAATTGCTTGACTAGTTTAAACTTTCCATTAATATTGAGAGTGTGCTCAGCGAGTTCCCTCGGTACACTTGGCATGTCTGAAGGTTTCCCTGTAAAGATGTCCCAATTCTCACGGATGAACTCGATGAGGACGCTTTCCTATTTCTGATCCACATTAGCACTGATGCTAAACTGCTTGGATGAGTCGCTAGGAACGAAGTCAACTAGCTTAGTGTCATTTGCCGACTTAAATTTCAATAGGGGGTCATGCTCTATGGTTGGCTTCTTCAAAGATGTCATATCCGTTGGGTCAACATTATCCTTATAAAACATCAATTCTTCTATTGCACACACAGATACAGCATAAGAAGCATCGCCTTCTTCACACTCCAAGGCTATCTTCCGGCTTCCATGCACTGTAATGGTGCCCTTGTGACCCGGCATCTTCAGCTGCAAATAAACATAACAGGGACTTGCCATGAACTTAGCATGAGCCGACCGCCCAAACAGAGCATGATAAGGGCTCTTGATTTTAACCACCTCAAAAGTCAATGTCTCAGACCTGGAATCATGATCATCTCCGAAAGCAACTTCCAAAGATATTTTGCCCACTGGATACGCCGACTTATCAGGCACCATGCCGTGAAAGACAATGTTTGATGGCTTAAGATCCTTGTCAGTCAAGCTCATGCGACGAAAAGTTTCATAATACAGAATATTGATACTACTGCCCCCGTCCAAGAGTACCTTAGTAAATCTGTACCCTCCAACCTGAGGCGCCACCACCGGAGCCAAATGACCCGGATTATCAACCTGGGGCAGGTCATCAACACGACTCCAGAGAATAGGGTGTTCGGACCATCGCAAGTAACGGGGAATTGTCGGCTCAACTTCGGTCATTGACCTTTTATGAAGTTTCTGATCCCGCTTGCATAAACTCGTGGTGAAAACATGGTATTGTCCACTATTCAACTGCTTTGGGTTAATCTGATAACCAGACTGCTACTGCTGATTCCCTTGACCAGACTATTGATTAAAACCACCTTGATTGCCTTGGCCCTGGAAACCGGAATTAGAGCCGCCACCACCATAACCCGGACCATGAGAGACGGATCCTGAGCCGCCGTCCAGCCCATGATTGTTCTAGAAAAAATTGGAATTTCTATACTCCCTCATAATGAAGCAATCCTTCCAGAGGTGAGTGGCCGGCTTTTCCCGCATACCATGCTTCGGGTAGGGCTGATTCATCATCGCCTCGAGATTAAATTTTGGCCCCCAAAACTGAGGGGGCGGCTTTCCCTTGCGGTGATGACTATTATTCTGCGTATTGGTGTTGGACACAAAATCCAAATTACCATCAGCTTTGTGCTTACCATTACCACCCTGACTTGCCGGGTTATGCTGCTGCCCTTTCGTGTTGCTACTCTTCTTTCCCTTACCCGGCCTTTCATCATCAGACTCGGGGTCCTTGGTACTATCAAAGCCGGCATACTTGACGAGAGCCGCCATTAGCTCCCCCATGTCGTTTCAGTGGCGTTTAAGCCGCCCAAGTTTCTTCTTAAGGGGCATGAAATGGCAATTCTTCTCCAACGTCAGGACTGCGAAACCGGCATTGATACGATCCGATGAGTGTGGGATGGTTAAGACCTGGCGCACCCAATGGGTTGTTGACTCGCCCTCACCTTGGACACAGGAGTCCAAATCCACGATTGACATAGGTTGCTTGCACGTGTCTTTAAAGTTCTGTATAAACTGGGCTTTTAGCTCGGCCCATGACCGAATGGAGTTGGCAGGCAGCCCTTTCAACCAAATACGAGCCGTCCCATCCAACATCATGGTGAAATACTTAGTGCATGCAGCATCGCCAACATCCAGCATCTCCATTGCCATCTCATAACTTTCGATCCAAGCTTCAGGGGGCTGATCTGACGTGTAGTTAGGCACCTTACGAGGACCCTTGAAATCCTTGAGCATACGCATGTTACGCAGAGCTGGCACTAAACATGGCACACCCAAGGTTCTAGAGGTCATGCCTGCCTCCACCAAAGCTGACGGATAAGCCGGAGAATATTGATGAGCCGCTTGTTAAGCTGCCAGCTCGGCCTCCCGACGCGCTCTGCCCTGATCCACCAGAGTCTGAGCATCGGCACCGCCACATGCCTGGTCATGTGGTTGCGGTGTTGTTCACTGCTTGAAATTGCCAGTGAGTCGATGTGCCTGCTATAACTCCGGCTTGGACGAGGGGTTGAGTGAATCCGCTTGCAACTGTAAGAATAAGCCGCCTATTGAGCCACAACTGTCTGAAGAAGCTCTTTGGCCCTCTGTGTCTCTATCAATGTTGGAGACTCGCCTTCAACTGGTAGAGCCGCCAATCGCTTTGTCGCGGCAATCATATTTTCCAGGGGGTTAGAATAATGACCCGGAGGTGTCAGAACTTGCTGAGGCAGAGTATTATTCAAAGACGGCGGGTCCATCACGCGCGGCTGAACTGGCGCTCAGTCCCAGGCGCTTCGATTGCCCGGTTTACCACCGGCGGGTCACTGGTTCCTGCTCTAGGTGTGTTGAAGAGGTTCCTCGGCTCATAAACCGGGGGTAGATGACTCTGGTGCCTCCTCCTCATGATCTTCTTTGAAGCGTTCTGATCCAACGTGAGCCGGAAAGACTCTTCCTGAATTCGTTGTGCCTGGGCGTCCAAAGCAGCCCGCTCTGCAGCCATCCTAGCGTTCTCAGCTGCCAGCTCTTCCTTGGCTTGAGCTATCTCATCTCGCAGCTTCGCCACATCCACCTTGTGTTGTTCCTGATTGTCCGGGGTTACCTCCACCCATATCAGAGTTGCTAAAGCCTCCAATAACTCTGTCAAAGCTTGAGCCGGCGGGCACAGCACCATCCGCGGCTGTTGAGTTCGAGGTCATAGCCACGGCGGTTGTTGAGCCAAGTGCTGGCTGTGTCCCGGCCATGAAGATCGCGACCCTATTCGGCAGCTCGTAGGGGTATGGAATACTGTCACCATCGGAACAACGCCCAAGACGGCCGTCTTGCAGTTGATACATTGAATTAGTCTAGCTTGTGGACGATTCACCATTGGAGTAGATGGCCGTCTCACCGCCAGACACAGATCCTTCTTCAACTTTTGCCCCATGGATGAAACCAACAAAGGCACGTTTCACGGCGGGTTGAACTCGGGCGGGTCGTGCACGCTGAGCCATCTCGATGATGTCAGTGCACATGTCCGGCTCAGGGCCCAATTCACCGATCTTGCTAATGAAGACATGTTTTCCGCCGAAGGGGACTCGGTACCCGTACTCATTAAGCCCGCCTCGGGGCCCCAACCTGCATCGTCGATGTAGAGCTTGCCGTGACGACTCTTGGTCATCCGGACGACAGCATATCCCTTGATCCCTTCAAAGCTACCCTGTAAGAACTCTAAACCACCGTGCGCTGGCCCCATGGTGCGCGCCAACTGTAGTGGAATTGTCACGGCAGATGTCTAGAAGGACTTAGTCGTGGAGCCATCGCAACTAGGTTAGCTTAAAGGGGTTAATCGGGACAAAGGACACAGAGAGTTTATACTGGTTCGGCCCCTTGCGGTGAAGGTAAAAGCCTAATCCAATTTGAGGTGGTATTGCTAGGGTTTCGATTACCAGGGAGCGAAGACGCTTGACCTAGTTCTCGATCTCTTGTTTCTTGCCCTAAACCACCACCGGGTCATCCCTTTATATACACAGGTTGATGCACGGCGGCTCACGGAGTCCCGGCCGGCTCATACACAACGTGTACGACTCGATGACTAACTACGCTTGCCTTACAATACAAGTCATACAAGCATGGCGGTTCATCCTCCTGGGCCTTAAGTCACCTCTGGGTCTTGGGCCGTCAACGGGCTCATATGATCCGCCATCTTCATTGGTAAGCCGCCAGTGGTATAACTCGGCCCCTCCTGGGCGGTTCATACCCAATAGTCATATCCCCAACATCACTCTTGCGGCAACCGTCGGTGATACCCAACAAATCACAAACGGCCTGCAGCACTTGTATGTGTGCGAAGGGGCTCCTGAACCGTTTGTGATAGAACATTATTGCAGACGATAATTGTAGGGAAATGTGTGCGATGGAGTCTTCCATGGCAGACGGGTTACGCAGAAAACTCATGTGTGATGTGGCACAAATCACACACGGTTCATATGTTGGCCCGTGTGCCTTACATAATGTTTCCCAAACAGTTCATTAGGACAGACTGTATGGTTTCACTGCATCATTAGAAATGTTTAATCACCGATACCACATGTGCGAAAGAATTTACTGTGTGCTACATCACACACGATTACATTTTGGAAGGCCTCTGTATGACTGCTCCATATTGATACGTCTCCGTCGTATCTACTTTTCCAAACACTTTTGCCCTTGTTTTGGACTCTAACTAGCATGATTTGAATGGAACTAACCCAGGCTAACGCTGTTTTTAGCAGAATTGCCATGGTGTTATTTATGTGCAGAAACAAAAGTCTCGAAATGACCTGAAAATCCATGGAACTTATTTTTGGAAAATATTAAAAATACTGGAAGAAGAATCCACGTCAGGGGGGCCTCCACCTGTCCACGAGGGAGGGGGCGCGCCCCCCTGCCTCATGGGCCCCCTGTTGCTCCACCGACATCAACTACAACTCCTTATATTCGTTTTCGGGGAGAAAAAAATCGGAGAGAAGGATTCATCGCGTTTTACGATACGGAGCCGCCGCCAAGCCCTAAAACCTCTCGAGAGGGCTGATCTGGAGTCAGTTCGGGGCTCCGGAGAGGGGAATCCGTCGCCATCGTCATCATCAACCATCCTCCATCACCAATTTCATGATGCTCACCGCCGTGCATGAGTAATTCCATCGTAGGCTTGCTGGACGGTGATGGGTTGGATGAGATTTATCATGTAATCGAGTTAGTTTGTTAGGTTTTGATCCCTAGTATCCACTATGTTCTAAAATTGATGTTGCTATGACTTTGCTATGCTTAATGCTTGTCACTAGGGCCCGAGTGCCATGATTTCAGATCTGAACCTATTATGTTTTCATGAATATATGTGAGTTCTTGATCCTATCTTGCAAGTTAATAGTCACCTACTATGTGTTATGATCCGGCAACCCTGAAGTGACAATAATCGGGACCACTCCCGGTGATGACCACAGTTTGAGGAGTTCATGTATTCATTATGTGTTAATGCTTTGGTCCGGTACTCTATTAAAAGGAGGCCTTAATATCCCTTAGTTTCCGCTAGGACCCCGCTGCCACGGGAGGGTAGGACAAAAGATGTCATGCAAGTTCTTTTCCATAAGCACGTATGACTATATTCGGAATACATGCCTACATTACATTGATGAATTGGAGCTAGTTCTGTGTCACCCTATGTTATGATTGTTACATGATGAACCGCATCCGGCATAATTCTCCATCACTGATCCAATGCCTACGAGCTTTTCACATATCGTTCTTCGCTTATTTACTTTTCCGTTGCTACTGTTACAATCATTACAAAATCCAAAAATATAACTTTTGCTACCATTACTTCCATATTACTTTGCTACTAAATACTTTGCTGCGGATACTAAGTTATCCAGGTGTGGTTGAATTGACAACTGAACTTCTAATACTTGAGAATATTCTTTGGCTCCCCTTGTGCCGAATAGATAAATTTGGGTTGAATACTCTACCCTCGAAAACTGTTGTGATCCCCTATAATTGTGGGTTATCACATATCCCCGACGATTTCTGGGGTCGTGTGGGAAGGACACCTTATTTCCCACACTCACTTGGCGATGGTCCCAAATGCTGTCGCGGAAAGGGGTTAAAAACAGTTTGTATAGCACCGACGCGCACCAGCGCATGGCCCTCCTTGTATAGATCTAGGGGTCACCACAATTGGAAATCAGTCATTGTGCACTTATTAGGTAGCAAACAGTGTTGACATACCGAACTCTGCAGGGAGGACAGAGCGCATTTAATATGTCGCTTAGTGTCACATTGTGGCGTGCCCGGCAAGCCTTGTCGGGCCGCTCTGCCACCTTCTCGCCTCTCTGCTTGACACGTCTCAGGACGGGTGTCATTCCGAGGTGATTTCCTCTGGAAGTGGCTGCCATGTGTCAAATAATAGCCACTTAGTCATTTGGGGGCTTGACACCGCACCGATCGGTGACTTCCATCGCTGTGAGGTGGAGCGGTGGAGCCTTGGCAGGGTAGTGCACCCTCATTGTGCTAGGCAAGCCTGCCGGGGCAGCCTCGAGACTTGTCTTTTGAGCAACCTCGACCTCTCCATGCTCGCCTGCCCGGTAAGGGAGGTTTTTTGCTTAGTAGTGCCTTGCATCTTTGGCTTGTCTTGGTCTTCTTGATTTGCTCTCTGATTCCCCAAAGAGTTGATCTCGTCTGCTTGGTCTGGTCTCTGACGTCGAAACCTTGCTCTCAGGCCTGTGCACGGTCTAGGCAACAGACCCAGGGTTTGTTGCACCGATAGAAGGGTTGCCTCGAGCCGTGCATCGGGTTCTCATGTTTATGACCGGCCGCGACCATTCACCAAAATTTGTCAATTGAAGGCACTGTGTATAGTTGAGCGGTTGGCCTTCACGGTTAAGTTAATTCTTGGGATGCCGGATACAGTGTGACTGCGCGTGCGGGCCGGATAACCTTTAAAGGCTCGGCTGGAAAATATTATTTCAAATACATAGGAGTAACTCGCCTACAAGCCGGAGGATGCGATATGTGGAGTCTATGATAAGCCGGCGTTGGACGCTATTTCGGGGGCTACTGAGGGAGTCCTGGACTATGGGGTCCTTAGGATGCTGACCTATCTCTCATGGGCCGGACAGCTGGGCTGCACTATGACTGCTGGTGGACCAAACTATGGAGCGGCATTGTATCCGGACGGGAGATCTTTTGTGCCTTGGTGTGTGCTCCAAGTCAAGATGGAAGATTCGGCACGACTATTACCTCGATGTAACCGACTATGTGCAAACCCTAGTACCCCTGGTGTCTATATAAACCAGGGGGTCTAGACTGTAGATGCTGAGAGAATATTCATAATCCTACCTGCCTAGGTTATAGTTCATCTAATCTCGTGGTAGATCGACACTGTAATCCTCATATACACATGCAATATAATCAGGCTGGACGTTGGATTTTACCTATTAAAGAGGGCCCGAACCTGGGTAAATATTGTGTCCCACATCCCTTGTTTCCCATTGATCCAAGATCCATAGTTCGGGTTCTCAAAAAAAAAGATCCATAGTTCAGGACCCCTACACGAGATCTGTCGGTTTGGACACTGACATGGTCTTTCTACCACTTTATCATGCATAGAAACTAAGAAGCACAACAATCACAAATAAACATATATTGTGAAATAGGCTCCATCATGGACGTCCTTCCAAGGCAGCTCCAACTCAAATGACCGGGTCGGCACTCCATCTTATTCGTCACGCCGGGATGCCAAAGCCTCGAACTTGATCAAGTACTACAAATAGTAATGAATTTTATAGAGAATCATAATTCGACACCCATGTCGTTATACATTGTAATGACAGCACTTTGGCTCCAGCAGGCTGACAAAACATCATGCGCAGGCTATGTATAATTTACAGACATGCATCACGTACACATGAGCCTTATGATATGTCTCCAACGTATTTATACTTTTTGATTCTTCCATGCTGTTATATTATAAATCTTGGATGTTTTATAATCATTTTATACCATTTTTTGGTACTAACCTATTGACATAGTGCGAAGTGCCAGTTGTTGTTTTCTGCATGTTTTTTACATCGTAGGAAATCAATATCAGACGGAGTCCAAATGCAACAAAACTCCACGGAGATTTTTTTGGACCAGAAGGAACATATTGGGCCTTGGCTGCGCCTGGGGGGTGCCCCGAGGGGAGCACAACCCACCAGGGCGTGCCAGGAGGCCCAGGCGCGCCCTGGTGGGTTGTGCCCACCTCGGGTGCCCCTCGGACCGCCTTTTTGCTCTATAAATACCCCAATATTCCAGAAACCCTAGGGGAGTCGATGAAATATTCATCCAGCCGCCGTAGAGTCCCGAACCACCAGATGCAATCTAGACACCATCTCGGATGGGGTTCACCACCTCCATTGTTGCCTCTCTAATGATGCGTGAGTAGTTCTTTGTAGACCTTCGGGTCTGTAGTTAGTAGCTAGATGGCTTAATCTCTCTCTCTCTTTGAAGTCTCAATACAATGGTCTCTTGGAGATCCATATGATGTAACTCTTTTGAGGTGTGTTTGAGTTTATGATCAGATCTATCTTTTTATATCCATGAAAGTATTTGAATTTCTTTGATCTCTTTTATGCATGATCTCTTATAGCCTCATACTTATTCTCCGATATTTGAGTTTTGTTTGGCCAACTTGATCTATTTAACTTTCAATGGGAAGAGGTGCTTTGTAGTGGGTTCGATCTTATGGTGCTTGATCCCAGTGACAGAGAGGGAACCGACGCATATGTATCGTTGCTACTAAGGATAAAACGATGGGGTCTATCTCTACATAGATAGATCTTGTCTACATCATGTCATCATTCTGATTGCATTACTCTGTTTTTCAATGAACTTAATACACTAGATGTATGCTGGATAGCAGTCGATGTGTGGAGTAATAGTAGTAGATGCAGGCAGGAGTCGGTCTACTAATCTTGGACGTGATGCCTATCTAATGATCATTGCCTGGATATCGTCATGATTTTTTGAAGTTCTATCAATTGCCCAACAATAATTTGTTCACCCACCGTTTGCTATTTTTTCTCGAGAGAAGGCACTAGCGAAACCTACGGCCCCCGGGTCTCTTTCTCATATATTTGCCTTTGCAATCTACTTTTCATTTGCATTTATTTTCAGATCTAATAAACAAAAATACAAAAATACCTTCCTGCATTTTATTTCTATTTGTTTTATTTGGCGTTCGATCTATCAATCTACTACAATTTATCTCACGTCCGTTTGCCTATCTTGATGCGTCGTACCCCGTAAGGGATTCACAACCCCTTTAACACGCCGGGTTGCGAGGATTTGTAATCTTTGTGCAGGGGTTGTTTACGTTGTGTTGCTTAGTTCTCCTACTGGTTCGATAACCTTGGTTTCATATATGAAGGAAATACCTACCGTTGTTGTGCTGCATCATCCCTTCCTCTTTGGGGAAATATCGACGTAGCTTCAAGCGACATCAAAAGGAATTTCTGGCACCGTTGCTGGGGAGGATCTTCAACATATACCAGGTTCCTAATCAAAAATCTCATCTCCTCACAATTTACATTATTTGCCATTTTCCTCTCGTTTTCCTCTCCCCCACTTCACAAAAATTTAACGTTTTAGTCGCCTCTCTTTTCCGTTTGCTATTTTCTTGACGGATCTGTTTTTTGAGTGCAATCTTGTTGTGTAGTCATCATGACTCAAGAGAACACCAAGTTATGTGATTTCTCAAATACCCACAACGATGATTTTATTGGCACTCCGATTGCTCCTCCTGCCACTGTGCGGAGTCTTGTGATATCAATACTGCTTTGCTGAATCTTGTTATGAAAGATCAATTTTTCGGTACTCCTAATGAGGATATCGCGTCCCATCTTAATACCTTTGTGGAATTATGTGATATGCAAAAGAAAAAAGATGTGGACAATGATGTGCTGAAGATGAAATTATTTCCCTTTTCTTTGCGTGATTCTGCAAAAATTTGGCTTTACTCTTTGCCTCGCAATATTCTCAATTCTTGGAATAAGTGCAAAGATGCTTTATCACTAAGTATTTTCCGCCCGCAAAAATTATTTCCCTTAGAACCAAGATCATGAATTTCAAGCAACTTGAACATGAGCATATTGCACAATCTTGGGAAAGGATGAAAGTGATGATGAGGAATTGCCTAACTCATTGGTTAAATCTTTGGATGATCATACAAAAAATATATGCGGGATTGAATTTTGTTTCTCGTGATCTTTTAGATTCTGCCACTGGTGGTACTTTTATGGAAATTACTTTGGGTGAAGCCACCAAATTGCTCGATAATATCATGGCAAATTATTCGCAATGGCATACCGAAAGAGCTCCTACTAGTAAAAAGTTAATTCGATGAAGAAATTTGTTCTTTGAGTGAAAAAGTTGATGCTCTTATGAAATTGGTTGCTAGTAAAAGTGCTCCTATTGATTTCATTGTTATGCCTTTGTCTACTTTGATTGAGAAAAACAGTGATTCCATAGATATGAATTTTATCTCTCGAAATAATTTCAACAACAATGCTTATAGAGGTAATTTTAATCCTAGGCCTTTTCCTAGTAATTCCTCTAATAATTATGGTAATTCCTATGGAAATCAATCTTATAATAATAACAGGAACACCTCTGATTTTGAGAATAATATTAAAAAATTTATCAAGACACAAAAAGTTTTCAACACTTCCATAGAAGAAAAGTTGAGTAAGGTTGATGATTTGTCTAGAAGTGTTGATAAAATTGCTCATGATGTGGGAAATCTCAAGATGAAAATTTGTGTGCCTAATGTAGATGAATCAATTAAAGCTCTTTATGTTTCTATGGATAAAAGTAAGAAAAGAACCACTATGCTTAGAGCTAAAAGAGAATTTTTAGAAAAAGCGTTTTCTAGTGATTTCTTTCGCAAAAGTGATGAAGATATTAAAATGATTGGTGTTTCTTATATTGATTCCTTGTTTAGTAAAGTTAAGATTAATGAAAAAGGGACTGGAGAAGAGTCAACTTCAGGTAGAAGGCATCCCAATATTTCAGAGGGTGAAAATATTGTTGAGAAAATTGATGAAAGTGGGTTTGAAGAGGTCAAAACTTTAGCTAGTAATGTCCCCACTCTTTTGGATTACAAAGAGTTTAATTATGATAGTTGCTATTTGATTGATTGTATTTATTTGTTGCAATCCATGGTAAATTCACCCCATGCTTATGAACAAAATAAAGCTTTTACTAAACATATTGTTGATTCTATGATGAAAGCTTTTGAAGAAAAATTGGAATTAGAAGTTTCAGTTCCTAGAAAATTGCATGATGAGTGGGAACCTACTATCAAAGTCAAGATTAGAAATTATGAGTGTTTTGCTTTGTGTGACTTGGGTGCTAGTGTTTCTAAAATTCTGAAATCTTTATGTGATGTGCTTGGTCTTACCGATCTTGAAGAATGTTCTTTAAATTTGCACTTGGCGGATTCTACTATTAAAAAGCCTATGGAAAGAATTAATGATGTTCTTATTCTTGCAAATAGGAATTATGTGCCCATATATTTTATTGTTCTTGATATTTATCGTAATCCGTCTTGTCCAATTATTCTTGGTAGACCGATTTTACGCACTATCGGTGCCGTGATTGATATGAAAGAAGGCAATATTAAGTTACAATTTGCTTTGAGGAAGGGTATGGAAAACTTTCCTAGAAAAAGAATTAAGATACATTATGAATCAATCATGAGGGCATCTTATGGATCTAGAAAAACAGATGACAAAACATAGATCCTTGCTTTGTGCCTAGCTAAGGGCGTAAAACTATAACGCTTATTGGGAGGCAACTCAATGAATAAATTTTATTTTTGCCTTTTGCTTTCTGTTCTTGAGTGTTAGCACAATTATGCTACTGTTATGATTGTTTTTTTTGTGTGTTTTAATTCGTGTTTGTGCCAAGTAGAACCAATAGGATCTTCTTGGATGATAGTTGTGTTGTCCTGATCTTGCTGAAAAATATAAACTTTTGCGCTCACGCAAATAATTTTTAGAAATCACCAGAACGTGATAGAATGTCAATTCGTTTTGGGGAAGATTAATATACAAATTACCTAGGTCTTTCTAGTTTTTTAGAATTTTTGGAGTAACAGAAGTATTAGAACAAATCAGATTCCTACAGACTGTTCTGTTTTGACAGGTTCTATTTTCTTTGCGTTGTGTGCTTATTTTGATGGCTCTATGGTTATATTTGATGAGTTTTTGCCATAGAAAAGTTGGAATACAGTAGATATAATGCAAAAACGAAATATGAATTGGTTTGCTACAGTGCGTATAGTAGTGATTTATTTTTCTTATACTAACGGATCTCACGAAGGTTTTGTTGAGTTTTGTGTGATTGAAGTTTCAAGTTTTCGGTTATCTTACGATGGATGAAGGAATAAAGGATAGAAGAGCCTAAGCTTGGGGATGCTCCGACATCCCAAGCTATTATCCAAAAATGAGCAACCAACTAAGCTTGGGGATGCCCTCGAGTGGCATCCCCTCTTTCTTCTAACGACCATCGGTATTTTACTCGAAGCTATATTTTTATTCGTCACATGATATGTGTTTAGCTTGGAGCGTCTTGTATGAATTGAGTCTTTGCTTGTTTTATTTTGTGCTTTAAGTCTTGATCCCTTGCTGTACACACTTATTTGGGAGAGCCAAAATTATGTCATGACTTGTTAGAATTGCTCTCTATGCTCCACTTAAATTTTTCTGAGCTATGGACTTGCTCTAGTGCTTCACTTATATCTTTTTGAGCACGGAGTGCTTCGTATTTTTGAAGAAACTAGCGTTGTGACCCGCGCATTTGCGTGGCTAGATTTAATATACACTATTATGTTTGTTGTTTTTGTTCAGCACTTCCTTTCTCGCAATTCGTTATCTAGTTTGATTCGTTGAGTCATTTTCTTTGGCATTCTATCACATCGTAGAAAAACTGTAGCTAGAGGCAAGCCTTGGTAAATAAATATGAATATACTCATGCGGAAGTGTTTGACAGTTGAAGTGCAATCGTATTGATGTTACAGCCTGATTTGGAACACCATTAATATTTGCAACAATTCTAATTTTACATCTTTTACTCACCATCTGTTGATGTCTCTATCCCTCCAGCAAACTTTTCGTTGGAATTGATCTACCAAGAATTAAATCTAAATATTATCAAAAACACCTCTGGTTGGACGCGATGTTGTCGTATGAATGCACCTATCTTATTCATTGAATTCCCAATGTTCATGCATCTTTGGATGACCTTTCACCTAGACGTCCCTCATTTCTATGCATCGTAAAATAGAAATTTCATACCCCAAACAGGAGCACCACGGTTGGATGATTCCCTTAATTATTTTCTTGGTGTTTCACCAAGAATAGAGTATAGCAATAATGACTTATCTTGGACGTGTTCTCTTTCTTCATTCATCTGATCAGTGGTTGTATATACTCATCAAATGTATCATTTTAACACTTCTTATAAAGTTTTTACAGAAAGCAGACCTTTTTGAAGTCCATTCCTTGGTCTATCGATATAATATTTTTTTTGTTGGTCCATATACTACTTCATCTCTGTTTTCATCTCCTATTTTTGTAGTGCATATCATGGCGTGCTTCTATAAACTTGTACGTGTAGCTACTCATGTTCCTAGTTTCCGAATTGTTCAGATCATTGGTGCCATTCAGATCAAACTTCAATAAATTTGAGCGCATGCTAGCTTAATTATCTACCTGTTCCTCTGTTCATAGATCGCTGACTGGTATGCTTTGTATAATCCAAGTCGGCCCAAGCATGGTGAGTGTCTCTAGTAAACCACAACAATGAAACTTTGTTGCTCTAACTAATCTTGTTCTTAAAAAGAAAATTTTATTATATTTTCTTTACAGACGTAAAAATAACATTGTCCAGAGCTTATCGGGTTTCCTTCTAGCACAAAAATTAGCATTAAATCATTGGCATGCATATCGCGTGTGTGCTGCCAGCCAGTGGCGGAGCGTCGGCGGGACAAAACCGGGCCCTGACCCCACTTTCTAGATTTTTTTTTCCAAATAAGCTTGTATTTTTGTCAATCGCTCTGCTAATTGCTCGACGTCTCTGATCAACACATCTTTTTCTATGTCATACACTCATCTGGCCCCCCCTAAAATTTGCTGGCACCAATGGAGGTCAAGCCTCGGCGGAGTTCCATAGACCCCTCTAAAGCCTGGGTTTGCCAGCTGCAACATGTCGAATTTCCTATGAATTATTTTCGTATTAAGTCGTGCCTGGCTTATCTATGCAGCGTGGAAGCAGCCCTCTGCATCTGAGTCAAGGCGCTGGGCCATCCATGACCAGGGCAACATTGAGCCGGCTTTGGCAGAGGCCTCGCTCATGTGTGTGCGCCTATGATGTAAAGTCAGACGTGGTGAAAAAAATCTTCTCAAATTATATTTTGGCCACGTTCACTGAAAGCTCAGAAACCACAATGGTTTGTACACGCCCCCAAAAACTACTCCAGTTGTACTACTTCGGTGTCCATGGCGTGGTCAAACAACTTTGCATGTACCTGTCTCGGATGCCCGTCCAAAAAAAAAGTTCCGGGTTTTGGGTAGTTATATCCGTGACCAATATATATTCATTGCCTCATGCCATTGATTTCATCATCCATCTATTAAGCCATTCTTTTTATCAATATAATGATATAATTGATAGATATATAATCATAGACCACATGTTAGTAATTTTGTTTGTATTCATAATGTTTGTCGTTGACATGTATATTTTTATAAAATAAAATGTCGATTCATAATTTTAATAAAACTATAGATTGTTCTTATTTACTCGTTTTCATATATTTTTTTGTATTGACCTTTTTATTGAACCAAAGTTGGAGTATTAATATTGCTATTTTTAAGTTTCATATTAAATTTTATGGTCAAAATGGTTGTTAGATTATTTTTATACACTCATTGTGTTCATGGACACGGATAGTAAGTCCTTTTGCAATATTATGTGATAGCATACGAATAGGTTGTCCTAGTACATAATGATTTGTATTAGTACATGATGGCATATAGTGGCATAGGACATGTGACATGGACTACAGACTTGTATGTACGTAATTTTTCAATCTTCGAATTTCAACCGTTGTAATTAATGGATCAATGACACATTAATAAGAAAGACAGTCTGAGTCTGTGGCCATGGATAATCAAAACTTAATTTGTATGGCCTAACTAATAGCACACATCCAAGGAGCTGTGATGCAAAAAGTAATTTGCTGATAAGACATGTGTGTCTGATGTAATCAGCGCCCAGACGTTTTCTTCAACGTATGCATCCTGGGTCGTGCTTTTTCTAACGTGTGGAACCCGGACATGGACTGCCCTTTTGTTTAACGTGTTTAGCTCAGTCGTTCTATGCAGCCGCACTTGTAATTCCTTTTTTCTTCTTGTACTAATTATTATAACTCTTGTCGGACACCAATTCCAAATATACACGTTCCTTCCAAATAACTGGTTGCACAGTCCGATGAAACCTATGTATCCATGTATTGAGCGTGTCAATCAAACATATATGCACCTTTATATTGTTGTACGTAACTCTTTAAAATCTTTTAATCTTAGCCCTTGTAATTCAGATCAACGCATCAAATATTTTTAACCTATGTGGATTAACGTGATGGCTTATTTGCCTCTTGTCTTAATTATATAATAGATAGATGCTCTATCTTCACTTAGATTTATTTGAGAGTTGGTGAAATGTTGAAGAAATTCTCTCTTGCTTCACTTAAATTATTTTGAGAGAAAGAAAATTTTATGCTTATGATCTTCACTTATATTTGTTTGAGCTTGTCAAAAGTAAAATATTAAAATTAGTCCCAAAGTGATAGATATCTAAGAAGGATATAATAAAAACTTTCATGAAGACAATTGGACAAAATAAACTTGAGTTTTAGTAATAGTTTGAGATATGATGATGTGATATGTGAGTTATGTTGATGAGTAATTATGCTTTAGTAAGAATATTGGTGTTAAGGTTTGTGATTCCCTATGCAAGCACGAAAGTCAATAGTCATGCAATGAAATTATATCCTACTTGTGGTGCATTAGTCGGTGTTATTTATGCTTAATGCTTGATTATGAGATTATCCATTTCTTGGTTGGTCGCTTCTCAATCTTTTGCTATCCTTCATTTTGCACTAAGTATGATCTCTACTTGTGCATACAAAAACCTATAAACTAGTTTTGCCACATGAGTCCACTATATCTACCTATATGCGGTATTCTTTTGTCATTCTAAGAAAATTTGCATGTGCCATCTCTATTTTTCAAAATAAACTTCTCTTTTGTGTGTTCGCTTCGCTCGTGGAGCGGTGAGGGGGTGGCTAATATTTTCCATGCTAGATGTGTTATTCTCACGTTGAGTGTTTATTCACTTGTCATTGCACGAGAGTAAAGCAAAGGTATTAGGGATGCCCAGTCCGGAAATAGAAAATGAATTTACTTTATGTTGTCAAATAATAAATTCCATAGAAAGTGTTGGTATGGAGGTCAACCGCGGATACGGCTAGGCATGGAAAGTGAAAGTATGGTGGAAAAAAGAATAAACTTTATTCTCTGTTTGGGAACCGCCTATGATATATCTAGCATGCAAAGTGTTGGGAACTCTAAGTCATTTTCGTTGGTGGGATGGATACACCTCCCAAAATGTTTTTATCTCTATTTTTTCTCTTTGAGCTCTGGCACCTCTACGAATCCCTACTTCCTTTTGCGAAGGGCATTTCTTTTACTTTATGCAATTTTTATTTTGAATTTGAGTCTCCCTCTTCTCTTATCAAAGCACAAACTAGGAGGCAATATGATTGTACTTAAGTATTGGGTGTAACTAATATGCGAGTGTGTTTCATGAATGGATCAATGACTGAGCATGATGGGCTAGGGATAACTTATTTTAGCATTGATATTTTGAAAGACATGGTTGCTTGTTGATATACTTGAGTATTAAAACTATCATGTCAAAACTAGACTATTGCTTTGAATCACATAAAAGTCCAAATGTCCATTCTATAAATAAAAGAATATGACATGTTAGGCAGCATTCCACATCAAAAATTCTGTTTTTATCACTTACCTACTCAAAGACGAGTAGGAGTTAAGCTTGGGGATGCTGACACGTCTCCAACGTATCTATAATTTTTATTGTTCCATGTTGTTATATTATCAATCTTGGATGTTTTATAATCATTTTATAGTCATTTTATATTATTTTTTGGTACTAACCTATTGACATAGTGCCAAGTGCCAGTTGCTATTTTCTGCATGTTTTTTACATCGCAGGAAATCAATATCAGACGGAGTCCAAATGCAGCGAAACTCCACGGAGATTTTTTTGGACCAGAAGGAACGTATTGGGCCCTTGATGCACCTGCGAGGTGCCCCGAGGCGGCCACAACCCACCAGGGTGCGCCAGGAGGCCCAGGCGTGCCCTGGTGGGTTATGCCCACCTCAGGTGACCCCCGGACCGCCTCTTTGCTCTATAAATAACCCAATATTCCAGAAACCCTAGGGGAGTCGACGAAATGTTCATCTAGCCACCGCAGAGTCCAGAACCACCAGATCCAATCTAAACACCATCTCGGATGGGGTTCACCACCTCCATTGGTTCCTCTCCGATGATGCGTGAGTGGTTCTTTGTAGACCTTCGGGTCTGTAGTTAGTAGCTAGATGGCTTCATCTCTCTCTCTGAATTCTCTATACAATGGTCTCTTTGAGATCCATATGATGTAACTCTTTTGTTGTGTGTTTGTTGGGATCAATGAACTTAGATTTTATGATCAGATCTATCTTTTTATATCCATGAAAGTATTTGAGTTTCTTTGATCTCTTTTATGCATGATCTCTTATAGCCTCGTATTTCTTCTCCGGTATTTGGGTTTTGTTTGGCCAACTTGATCTATTTATCTTGCAATGGGAAGAGGTGCTTTGTAGTGGGTTCGATCTTACGGTGCTTTATCCCAGTGATAGAAAGGGAACTGACACGTATGTATCATTGCTACTAAGTATAAAACGATGGGGTCTATCTCTACATAGATAGATCTTGTCTACATCATGTCATCGTTCTTATTGCATGTAACGCCCCGAGACCGACGCTCCAGAAGACTTTCATGTATTTCGAGTCTCGTCGTGTGTTTCTATTGCTTTGTTGGATTCATCATGTCATCTCTTATATTGCATCATGTCATCATGTCAGCATGTGTTTTAATTTTTAAAATCTCAACTAAACAAATCATATGGATCTTTGGTCCATTTAAATCGAGGGATGTTCACAATGGTGATTTCTCTTTATAAATTATCCTCCCAATATTAGGGAGCTATTATAAAATATTCGGTCGAGGTGGAATTAACCATAACACACTTGCAAAATATTCCATGCCTTTGTTATCTCAATTCTTGTTCTCCAAACTTTGCCCATAAATTCTTTCTTCACTTTCCGGAGTTCTGTCAAAAATCTCAACATTTTGGCTACTCTTAAACCTTGTCCTAATTAAAACCATTTGAATTAAATTAAAACGAGTTTGAATTCAACTCCTCACGTGTGCCCACTTCTATTTTTCCGGGATCAAGCTCATTTTTGTGAGTCCAGGAAAATTGGCCCCATGCGCAAATTCTTTCTCTAATCCCTCTCTTTCTTTTTCTTCTCTCTAGTTCTTTTCTGCCAAAGAAAATAAGGGAGAGAGAAGAGAGAGACCCCCAGTGCAGCCCGCTTAAGGCCCACCTGCGGCCTGACCTAGCCGGCCCAAGAGGCCCGCCCGATCTCCTCTTATCCACCCACTCGCTCGACCCCCCTCTCCCTCGTTTCCCTCGCGCCGCCACCACGCACTCCCGAAGCACCCGCTCCTCATCTCTCCCTCCTCGCGCTGCACTCCTCGCCCCGATCCCCTCGCCTCCTTCCTCCTCGATCCGGCCCGCCGCCGGCACCCTGCAGCCGCCTCCACCACCAGATCAGGCTGGCCTCCGCCGCCCTTGCCCGTTCCCGGCCGGATCCCCGGCAGGGCCCCGTCCCCACCTCTGGCGCGCCTAGCTCGCCGTCTCCCTGCCATATGGCCGCGCCTCCCTGCTGCCGAGGCCCCGCCGCCAAGTCCCGCCTGCGGCGTCCTGGCGAGCGCCGGGTCGAACGGCAGCAGCTTCTCCTCGCCTCGTCCACGTCAACGGAAGTCGTGCCTTGGACCTCCGCAACCTTGCCGAAGTGAGCTCCTCCCTGCCGCGCCAAGCCCCTCTCCATCGACCCCGCACGCCGTCGCAGAAACTTTGTCGCCGTCAGCCGGTATAGCAGCGCCACCGCAGTACAGCCCCGACCTCTGCGACCAGCGCCTCCACTACCTCCCCGTCGCTGCTCCAGCCTCCTGCATCGCGCCAAGTCCCAGCATCGCGCCCCTGTTGCTGTTGACGCCAAGTCCAATGGTCACCGAGCGTGGAATTTGCCAAGTACCACCAAGTTCCTGATGGATGCGCCAAGTCCCCAGCGAGACCTGTTTTCGTCAAGTTCGACTACACGGCTATGACCTCGGAGTTGGACCGCAAGCGCCAAGTACCCCACCGGCAAGACCATACGGACGCTCGAACGACTACATACCGAAATGTCAAGTACCTCGTTGATACGTGTACGACTACCGTCGCGGAAGTCCGTGAGTACCACTACTTCCACTACCGTCGTCGTGTAGCACTACTTCCTCTACAACCGTCCCGAGAACGACTACTTCCCTCGACATTTGTGAACCGCCTCGAAACGCATGCTTCGAAGGTATAACCCCGAGACGACCGTCGTGGACCGTAGGCATGTGTTGTATGAGATGCACCGTTTGCACTGTATCCGAATTGTCACTCGTTTCCATGCCACTAACTCGTGGGAACCCGGTTGCCAGGATCACCCCACCATCCTTGCTTGACATGCTCCCGCCACACTCCCTTTTGCACCGGTATCTCCATGAGTTATCGGAACCGATATGTTGCCGTGGCATCATTTTCGGATTCGTTGTCGTGGCACCCCTTTCTTCCACCACGGTGACAAATGCTTCTTGACATGCTCATGTCAACGTTTTCATAAAAAAACGCATAAACTTGTATAAGTCATCCGCATCATGATAACAACATTTAAATTGCTTAAAATTGTTGCTTGCATTAAATGGCTAAATGCATATGGGGATTTACCGGACTTGTTGTTTGTTGTTCCGGCCTCATTTAAACTTGCCTAAATAGCTAGATTTCATATGATTCACCCCTTGCCATGTGTAACAACATTTAACATTGTTGGGTACATAACCGAGAGTAACTAAATAATTGATGTGGTGTTTCGTCAATATGCAACTCGTTGCATATTGTGCTCCACTTAGTTTGTAGTGTTGTTTGTTGCACTTTGCCATGCCATGCTCATTAAACCGGACATGCATCATACTTGATTGTGCATCATGCCAGGTTTATGTGATGGTTGTTTACTATGTTGCTTGCTTCTTTCCGGGTTGTTTCTCTCGTTAGCTTCGGTTTCATTCCGGAGTTGTGAGGATTCATTCGACTACGTCCGCTTGTCTTCTTCATGGACTCGTTCTTCTTCCTAGCGGGATCTCAGGCAAGATGACCTCACTTGCGACATTGCTTTCAATGCGGTTATGCCTCTAAGTCGTGCTTCGACACGTAGGAGATATAGCCGCATCGAGGGCGTTACATTGCATTACTCCAATTTTCCATGAACTTAATACACTAGATGCATGCTGGATAGCGGTCGATGTGTCGAGTAATAGTAGTAGATGCAGGCAGGAGTCGGTCTACTAATCTTGGACGTGATGCCTATATAATGGTCATTGATTGGATATCGTCATGAGTATTTGAAGTTCTATCGATTGCCCAACAGTAATTTGTTCACCCAGCGTTTGCTATTTTTCTCGAGAGAAGCCACTAGTGGAACATACGGCCCCCGGTCTCTTTCTCATATATTTGCCTTTGCGATCTACTTTTTCTTTGCATTTATTTTCAGATCTGTTAAACCAAAAATACAAAAATACCTTGCTGCGTTTTATTTCTATTTATATTATTTGGCGTTCGATCTATCAATCTACTATAATTTATCTCACGTCCGTTTGCCTATCTTGAGGCGTCGTACCCTGGAAATGATTGACAATCCCTTTAACACGTCGGGTTGCGAGGATTTGTTATTTGTGTGCAGGGGTTGTTTATGTTGTGTTGCTTTGTTCTCCTACTAGTTCGATAACCTTGGTTTCATATCTGAGGGAAATACCTACCGTCGTTGTGCTACATCATCCCTTCCTCTTTGGGGAAATACCGACGTAGCTTCAAGCGACATCACCTTACTATTCACATCAAACCTGCAAAATAAAGTTATGCACGGAGTCAAGCAGCTTGAGTGATCGTGTACGAAATACAAGGCGCTACTCATACATTTTCAGAAATCACATATCACATATGTACTCCGATCACGCCGAATTTTCCGATCTGACCAATCTCATTGGTCATCGCGAATCCAATTCGGGTTTCGTTTCACTGTTAGCCCGATGGCGGAAACCGAATGGTAGGGGTAGGTTGTGTCACGACCTCATCGATTCCAACTGACAGAAATCATAGCCTCAACGGTCCCCAAGTGCAATTGATCTCATCAACCGTGCACATAGCTGATCTCATAAACGACAATAGATCTCATATGTCGTCTCTACATATCGAATATTCATCCGATCTGAATACAAATCCTATAGCAGAGACTCTGATACCATTATTGGGTTCTATGCTAGGTGCATCCTCTGCAATATAAAAGTTTCCTCCGTGCAGATCAACCAGGAACATGCTACGGGAATGGATCATGGATCGTTACCACTAGACGTGGAGTGTCATGCGGCGGAAGTATAGTTGGGGCAGAGCGTCCAGAGTCGTCTCCTCCTCGTCCGATCTACCTTGAACAGCCGGTCGTCGGCTCCCATGTACAGGTTCATCGGAGCGGCACAAGTGCACCGCCTCTAATGGTATCCGCGCCTGCAGAAGCAACACCGTGTAGTGACCTGCTAGGTCCGATCACACAGTCGGAATTGAGTGGAGGTGGCTACTTGCAACACATGTGAAGCCCTAGTGACAGCGCCGAAGCGATCGACTGAATGAGTGTGCCGCACCTCCACTATATATAGGCATCCGTCGCGGGCTCCACACTTGGCCCTTGAATGGACCCTAAAGCCCAATGTCTGTATGGCTGGGATCTGAATCCGAGTAGGATCACATATGACTCGCGGACTCGTATCCAACCTCACAGGTTCCTTTCATTCAGTGTGCGTCCCCTTATGTTCAAGTCATCTTGGTCGCACGTCGGATCACCTCTGACCTGCTCGACTGGTAGCGGCCTCTAGCTAGGTGTGCCAACCACTAAGTAGACAATAAAGTCGGTTGGCGAAATTTATAACATGTCACACTTTTGTTTCCTTTGCCACACAATATATGTTATCTGGCTCAAGGCGAGTCCTTCATCCTTGTGCTAGCCCGGCCTCTTTCTCGTTCTAGTGATGCTGACCACGAACCGGATTATCTCATAATCCTTGTCGCGTGGCCATGCTTATCTTGGCCGGAGTGGACCAGAGTATATCTCTCCGGATCGGAGAGGCAAATTTCGTCTTGCTCGACCATGTCTTACGGCATGGGTCTGGACAAGGCTGAAACCTACCTTTATAACCACTCAGTTATGGAGTAGCATTTGGTTGGCTCAAAGCAGGTATGTCACCATCCCGAGTATTTGCGCTAGCTCGGGTATTAGGACATAGAACATATCGTTGTACTAGAGACTGACAGATGACCTATCACTGCGTCTCATAGTGGGTATGTCTGACTCTGACCTTATCTCGACTCGGATTTGACATCGAATCCGACCGGATCCTTTCAAGTCCATATTATCCGGTTAGCACACTAGTAGAAAACCGGCCTTTTGTCCCGATTCATAAGGGCCTTTAGTCCCGGTTCCTGAACTGGGACTAAAGGGTCGTTACTAATACCCTCACTCTTTAGTCCCAGTTCAAACCAGAACTGGGACAGATGGGCCTCCACGTGGCCGCAGTCGGCAGCCCAGGCAGGGGGGCCTTTGGTCCTGGTTGATGACATAAACCGGGACCAAAAGGCTTCCACGCGTCAGCAGGAGGTTTTTCTTTTTTAAAAAAAGTGGTTGTTTTAGGGGTTTAGGGGGTTATTTTTAGGTTGTTATTAGCTAGCTAATAGAGAGAAGTGTCATCTCTTATATGTAGTCCTTGCAAGGACTACATATGTTCATTTCACCTGCATATATATATATATATATATATATATATATATATATATATATATATACACATATATATATATATATATATATATATATAATTACTCATGCATGCTCGCATCATACATCATCATATATAATAACAAGTCCTAATAATTAATCAAGCATCATCATACAACTTCTACTCGTTATTAATAATAAGTCATACGATCATCATCCTCATAGTCATCGAATCCAACCCTACATAATTGTTCTTAGCACATGATCATCAGTATCAGGTAGGATCGGACCTAAACACACTTAAGGTAAAATGGCATAAAACAATATAGACCTTGACTCTCCATTATGAAGAATGGAGATCATCCTGTCTCCAATTCTTGCGCCTCGCTTCCTTTTGCTTCCAAGAAGCTCCTTACGACTGTCCATACATTTTTTTTCCATCCTTTGATTGTCATGTCTCCACTTGTTTTAGAAATCCGGTATGGACAGTTGAGATTCGTAGGATGACATAGATATATGTTCAAAACACGAAGGCTGCCGCCATTCTGATACATCAAATGAGGCACACAATCCTCTGGGATAAGCTGTTGAAAAACATAGTAATAACTTCGTAGTTAACAATGATGTACTAGTTTTAGAAGTATGCAAAACGATGCACGGATGTCGTAATAGTAAAAAAACTTACCAGGGTATCTCCATGGTAGTTACCGTAGTTCAACACGTGCACTAGTGGCACGTATTGACCATAATGTTGAGGAGTTCGATTGTAGGTATTGTAATTCTCAATATCATTACAAAATCCAACCAGATGAGTTTTCTCCTTGTAAGTTAACTCAGAGCCATCGGTGTAGTAAGTTCTATCTACCATCTTCTGCACATCATTTGATACTTCAAAATAAGTTGTCAATGGAAATAAGCTGTCAACTATTTTGAAATGAACAATATAAGTTAAATTAATAATTAACTATGTTTGAGAAACTCACATAGCGGTAGAACTGGAGGAGTATCAACAAGGATCCAAATGTCCATATTGTCTTGCTCGATTTCAGGATCACCAAGATCCATGGTGACAAGCATACCCTCATCAAAACCATACAATTTGCAAAATGCTTCCCAATTTTTGCAACCAAAATGGGTTACGCTCTCAGCATTATACAACTTTACTTCAAAATCCACATCATGATGGGTCCATAGGTGAATTTTCTTCGTTTCAAAATTTTCATGGTCTTCAAAATCCATCCTCTCCAAGACATAGCATCTTGCATGGCATGGGATCAACTATACTCGAATTGTAAAAGATGAAAATTACACGTTGAAATAGTTGAAGTCATGCTTAATTATGAAAAAAACACTTGTTGTCGTTGCGTACCGTTTCAACTTCGAAGGTCTCCTCGAGCTTAATGCTGAAGCGCCGACCATCGTCTAGGTGAGGCCTGTCGCACTCACCTCGATCGTCGTGGCACCAGTCGCACTCCCCCGGGAGACTTTCGTCATCCGATGATGACATTTCCTATACGTTCATAATTCAAAGATTAAATTAGATCATTATTATTCAACTAATCATATGCATATGCCTTGCATAGTGCTCTCCAATTTGAGCATTCAATAAGAAAAATCAAATCGCAAAATTAAGTAGTATTCAAATTAGGATGCCTTCAATTATAAGAAAAACTACATCATCTCCATGTGTCCGTACATCGAATATTATCACTAATACACGTCGAATACTATATATCATACATATCGCCAGTACAGCTAGAACCGTAGCGCCCGACGGGTATCGGCGCGGGCGGTGGACACCCAAAGGGAAGGAACCATCACAGGATCATAGCTCCAATGAGATCCCTGAAGAACCTGTCAGGTATTCTCGAACCTGCCCTCCAACGCAACCATGTACCGACGGACGTGCTGGTCCTCCTCGCTGACACGGTGACGTACCACCTCCGCGGTGTCCGGAAGCCTCGGCACCGTCACTTGCCCACGCGACCGCCACCAAACAAGGATCGGGTCAACGACGGGCTAGCTCCTCACCAAGCTACGCCCCCCGGAAGGTAGCGCCTCCCAGTACCATCCCGGCGGAGCCCAGTCCCGGACATGACCCATCTGGTCAAGCAGGTGTAGTCCGCCCCCGACTCGACGACGAGGATGCGGGATAGGCATCGTCCACGTCGATGCGGGAATAATTGCTTTAACTAAAAAAATAAACTAGTTCTATTAATTTTCTTGCTAAAAATAAACTACTTCTATAGTAAAATAAACCAGTTTTATTAAATCAACTAGTTCAACTACTAAGAACTTACTATAAATAGAATAATGTAGTACTTACTAAAAATAAACAAGTTTACCTAGTTCTAACTAATTCCATTAAACACTTTCTAAGTAGTACTAATTACTAAAAGTTAATTATCGGGGAGGGGGGTATGTCGACAACGACATACCCGATAACAAAAAATAAGAAGAGGAAGAAGAAGAAAAAAAGAGGAGAAGAAGAAAGGAAAAGGGAGAAGAAAAAAAGAAAAAAAGGAGAAGAAGGAATAATAGAGGAGAACAAGAAGAATTCTTCTTCTTCTCCTCTATTCCTTCTTCTTCTCTTCTTTTTTTTTCTTCTTTTTCATCTTCTTATTTATTTCTCCTATTATTTCTCTCCTCTTCTTCTTCTCCCTTCTTCCTCTTCTTATTTTCCTTTTTTCTCTCCTTTTTTTTCTTCTAAATATGAACATATACATAAATGACTTTGATCATACATAATGTTCAGATTTCTACACAATACAAACAAAATTACAACAGAAAAAAATAATAAAAATTCTATGAACAAAATGAAAATTCTATGAACAAAATTACAACAAAAAAATCATAAAAATTCTATGAAAAAATTGACATATTATTTGCATATATATGAACACACAAACTTTTGCATATGCAACAATAATATCACCAAAAAATGTAGGAACAGAAAAAAAATTCTAACTTTTGCATCTAAACTATACATCTAAATTAAGTACAACTAAATTAACTATACACCTAAATTAACTATACATCCTAACTATACAACTAAATTAACTATACATTCTAATTAAATTAGGAAATTACGCAAG
Organism: Aegilops umbellulata; assembly: GCA_032464435.1. Classification (NCBI taxonomy): domain Eukaryota; kingdom Viridiplantae; phylum Streptophyta; class Magnoliopsida; order Poales; family Poaceae; genus Aegilops; species Aegilops umbellulata. The sequence continues at coordinate 348,619,654 of CP136059.1, forward strand.
CCGGGCGGACGGCGCGGTCGGGGGCGACGGCAGGGGAGGCGGACGGCGACGGTGAGGGGCACGGCGTCGGCGGCGAGGAGGCAGGGGGCACGGGGCGGCGACGGCGACGGCGAGGCACGGGCGACGGCGTCGGGGCAGAGAGGGCGACCACGTCGGGGTGGCATGGGGCGGCGACGGCGACGGTGAGGGGCACGGCGTCGGCGGCGAGGAGGCAGGGGGGCACGGGGCGGCGACGGCGACGGCGAGGCACGGGTGACGGCGTCGGGGCGGCGCGGGACGGGGACGGGGCGGCGACGGCGTCGGGGCGGCGCGGGACAGCGTCGGGGTGGCGCGGGACGGCGTCAGAGGGCGCGGGACGGCGCGCGGCGACGACAGCGAGGGGCAGCCTGGCGGCGTCGTCGGGGCGGGATCAAAGAACTGAACCAAAATTTTCACAAGTGTTGTATATATAGACCGAGCATTGGTCCCGGTTCGTGGCTCAAACCGGGACCAATGCCCCCTTTAGTCCCGGTTGGTGCCACCAACCGGGACCAAAGGCCACTTTTCGGCAGCCCAAAGGGCGGGAAGCGGAGGCCTTTGGTCCCGGTTGGTGGCACCCACCGGGACTAAAGGGAGGCATTGGTCCCGGTTGGTGCCACGAACCGGGACCAAAGGTATGCATTGGTCCCGGTTCGTGGCACCAACCGGGACCAATATCCTGCACCTGCCAAAGCCGCGGTGCGGTGGGATGTATAGTCCCACCTCGCTAGCTGAGGATCAGCCACACCTGTTTATAAGCGCTGCCTCGCCATCTCCATCGAACTCCTTAGAACTGCAGGCCTATGAGCCTAATCTCACACCGCTATGCCTGTGGGCCTGCTGGGCCTTCTGCGGGCCTGAATCCTGGCCCACAGATGGGCTTCTAGTCGTATTCAGGCCGTGGTGGCCCAGTAGGTGGCATCTTTTTTTCTTTTTTCCTATTTATTTTTTCATTTCTACTTAGAACTAAATACTTATAGTTTTTTAGTGATTTCTTTTTTTTTTAGGTCACAAAAATTATAAACTTTCTGTTAATGATTCTAGTTCTCAAATTAGAATAGTTATAATTTGAATTCTTTGAAACTTGTGTGAATCTCATGTTTGTGATTAACTTTACTAGTGCCATTAGTTTTTCGTTTCTACTTAGAACTAAATACTTATAGTTTTTTAGTGATTTCTTTTTTCTTTTAGGTCACAAAAATTATAAACTTTCTGTTAGTGCCATTAGCTTTAAAATTTGAATAGTTTAAATTTGAATTTTTTGAAATTTGTGTGAATCACTAGTTTATGAATCATTAGTTTACTAAATTTGTGTGAAAACATTTTGTGTATTATATTTACTATGTACAATCTTTCTGCACAGAGATACCAAAAATTATAAACTTTCTGTTAGTGATTCTAGTTTTCAAATTAGAATAGTTATAATTTGAATTCTTTAAAATTTGTGTGAATCTCATGTTTGTGATTAAAATCTGTGTGAATAGTTATAGTTTTTTTAGTGATTTTTTTCTTTTAGGTCACAAAAATTATAAACTTTCTGTGAGTGCCATTAGCTTTAAAATTTGAATAGTTTAAATTTGAATTTTTTAAAATTTGTGTGAATCACTAGTTTATGAATCACTAGTTACTAAATTTGTGTGAAAACACTTTGTGTATTATATTTACTATGTACAATCTTTCTGCACAGAGATACCAAAAATTATAAACTTTCTGTTAGTGATTCTAGTTTTCAAATTAGAATAGTTATAATTTGAATTCTTTGAAATTTGTGTCAATCTCATGTTTGTGATTAAAATTACTAAAAAAATGAACATAGATGCGCCTATAGAGAAAATTCAACCTAAATTCATAATCAATTTCCATGAATTTCATAGAAATTCATTATGAATTTAAGTCAAATTTCCTGTATAAGGCCATCTATTTTCATTTTGAGAGGAGCTCAACAATGCATAGAGGGACGGGCTTATAAACCAGTGTGGGCGCCCTTCGGTTGGCGAGGTGGGACTAAACTGTGAATCGCAACGAGGACCGACCATTTAGTCCCGGTTGGTGGCATGACCCGGGACTATAGGTGGCCCTTTGGTCCCGGTTCAGGCCACCAACCGGGACCAATGGTGGTGGGCCAGGAGTCAGGCCCATTGGTCCCGATTCGTCCCACAAATCTTGACCAAAAGGTCCTGATGAACCGGGACCAATGGCCCACGTGGCCCGGCCGGCCCCCTGGGCTCACGAACCGGGACCAATGCCCCCATTAGTCTCGGTTCTAGACTGAACCGGGACTAATGGGCTGCCCCGGCCTGGACCGTCATATGCTAATTTAGTCGGCTAGGTGTCCACTCAGCCGTTTCGACTAGGGACCTTTCAGGACAATCATCATACAAAGCATAGTCCCACAAACAAATCAAGTACTTGTTGATACACATTATTGATAATGTTCAAGGATTATCTTTATTTATAAACACATAGAAATTATCATCATACATGCATGATTGCCTCTAGAACATATCTCCAGTAGGTCCTATATGGTCATCATTCTAGTGACAAATTTGGGTTCGTCGGTAAAGACACGATATTGCGTGACGGAGGAAGTGATGCCGTCAAGGTTTTATTTTTTATGACGACGCTTCAGTGACGGTTAGGGTAACGGCGGAAAATGGCACCCGACCATTTTTTGTTACGAAATTAAAACAATTTAACGTGACACAAGTGAAACGTCACAAAATAGCTGAGATTTTGTAGTGGAACTCTATCTCGAATTGAAGTAGTTTTATACTATTACTCTATATGAACGACGTAACTAGGTGAAGCTGTATCGTGTGCTTGCCTCTCGGTATGTTTGGAGAGGATACTTGTTCGCAGCTTGATAATTTGACAAATAGGCCAAAAAGAATGTGCTCTGTCCGAATCATTCGCTTTCTTCAGAGTTATGACAATCTTCAACAAAAGGAAGGGACTGACCAATCTTCAGAGTTTCCGAATAATTTGTTCTTACAAGACAACAAGACTGAACTAGATTGATGCCTAGAAAATACATGTATTTATGCGGCTTTTATCCATGTTTGTCATCTGAAAATTCCTATTTGTTTATGTTGCTAAAATCCTGTAAACTGATAGACGCCGGTGCGCCGGCCCAAATTTGGGCGGGTCGCCCCGCAGCCATACGATATAGCTATAGGCAGCCGTCCGATCTGTCACTTGTGTTGTCTTGTTCCTTCCCCCTTTAATTCTTTCTTTCTTCCCCCAAGCGCCAGCGCACCAGGGCCACACCAACAGCGTGAATCCCCTTCCTGCCCTGCCCCCCGACGATCCCCCAACGCCGATGACCTCGCCAGCTTGCCGCTGCTCGCCATTATCGATCCCGAACAGCCGTAGTTCCATGGCCCCCCCATGGTTGCAACAAAATATCCCAGCGCTAGTAGAAGCTTTCCTGCTGTCGGTTGCAGCAAAATTCACAGTACCGTCGCCGCCGCAAAAAAGATCTAAAAAAGCAACAAAATCCTCAGTGTTCGGTTGAAACAAAAACATTATAAGGTTCCAGTAAAAAAGGACATCGGTGCCAGCAAAATCAATCTCAGCAGGAGAACTTCAGTGGTCGATTGTAGCAAAAAATATGCTAGTTCCAGCAAAAATAAATGTTGGTTCCAGCAAAAATAACAGCAGGGAGTTCTCCCATTGATTCGATTGTAGCAAACAAATAAAATGATTGTAGCAAAAGGAATTACTAGTTCCAGCAATAAAAACACTTGTTCCAGCAAAGCCAGATCCGGCAATCCAGATCACTTGTTGCAGCTCGTCGTCGCCACCCCCTCCATTAGCTTGTACTGCACGGTCGCAGCTCGTCGTCGGGTGCGTCGCGTTATGCAGCTTGACCAACGGGCGGTTGCAGCTCCTGGAACCGCCCTTTGTAGCTAGCTGTCTGGCGGCCGTCACTGGATGCAGCTCGACCATGCCTCGATTGTAGATCCGCTAGCCAGGGGTTGCAGCTCCTCATCCCGCCGGTTGCATCATGTAGTGGCACCATCGCGGCTTGCGGCCTGTTGTGCCGCCCCTCCGCCTCTCACTATCTTGGTGTAGGCCAGCTCCCCTCCACCTCCCACTCTCGTAACTTTGCCCTACCCCCTTAAAAACCAGCTCGTGGACGCCTGGTATGGATCTAGAGCACGACAGCTCAAGTCGGACGGGGATGGATTTTTCTGAAGAGACGTCTTCGTGATGAGGAAGAAGATGCTGGAAGGAAGGGAGTAGATAGATAAGGAGGGGAAAGAATAAAAAACTGAAGGGAGGTAGTGCTAGTTGGGTCACGGGGACGTGTGGCTAGCATGGCCCCACGCACTTGCATCCCTAGCGAGCCGCGACCGGCCGAGCGTTCAGCCGGCGCGCCGGCCCCAAACGTTTACCTTTCAGCAAACTCATGATGAAGTGCTCTTGTGCGATAATTTTATTATGTGTGATATTTTGCACAAAAAAATTATGTGTGAAATTTTAGTATTATTTACAGTAAACTCAGCAAATTTGTGCAATTATGTGCACTATATTGCATCCTTGGCACAAGTGAACACATGCACGTACTGACCAGTGACAAAACAACTCTATGTGTGCTGGGAGCCAATAATCCAGTCGGAGTGGAGTTAGTAGGGGAACAGGTCTCCCGCAAAAAATAGAAGAAAAAAAAGGTAGCTGAACAAAGTTATCTGCTCCTGATTTGTCATGTGGAGCCAAGGATTTGAAAGAGTGGAGTGGCCCCGACGGAACAGGCTCTAAGTGTCAGTTGACCTACCACGCTTGCATTATGAAGCAATGTAGCTCCGTGTACGGGCGTTGAGCCAGTCCTGTAAGAATTTTTCTATATAAACACCACTGACAGGAGCAAAGGTGCAAGCAAGTTCTTACTGATTTCCAGCAGGAACAATATATGGAGTATTTGTTTTCAATACTTGCTTATGCCGCCTTCTTCTTCCTTGTCCTAGCTGTGTTCCGACGCATCTGCCGGCGCCGTGCGCCGGCGCGGGTGATCCTTCAGCCGATCATCGAGATCAGCGATGCTGCCGTCACCAGGCGCGCACTGGTTGAGTACGCCGACGCTTTCTCCAACCGCCCAATGTCCATGTTCCGCGTCCCTATCGTCAAAGGTCACCGGCGCCGACGGAGCGACAACATAATCTCCGTGCCATACGGCCCGCTCTGGCGCACCCTGCGGTGCAACCTCGCCGCGGAGACCATCCACCCCACGCGCTACGCTTCCTATGCGCCGCTGCGACGGGCGGCCATCGACGACATCGTCGCTAGCGTCCAGTCAGCCGCAAGCAAGGGCAGGGCGGTGGTCGTCCGCGACGGCCTCTATGCCGCCGTGTTCTCTATGATTGCACGCATGTGCTTTGGAGAAGGCCTGGTCGACGAGGCCGGCGTGCGGGTCATGCAGTGCGAGTTCCGGGAGTTCATCCTCGCCGCCGTGGAATCCACCTCCACGTGCGAGTCTAAGCTCTTGGGCTACTGGAGGCGACGGCAAAGAGATCCTATCGCCTTGCGCCACCGGCTGGCCGAGCTTTTCCTCCCTCTCATCGAGGAGGCACGGCGGCAGTCTTCACCATTTTGCGACGGCCACGCCCGTTCATACGTCGATTCGCTCATCCATCTCCGCGTTCCAGACGAGGACGACGACAATGACGAGCATCTCCGCCGAGCCCTAACGGAAGACGAGGTTGTGAGCCTCGTGTTAGAATTCCTCGGCGCCGGCACGGAGACCGTGGTGGCTTGCGTGGAGTGGACCCTCGCTCACCTAGTCACCCGGCCGGAGATCCAGAACAAACTGCGTCGCGAGGCCATCATCAACATCAAGTACGAGAGTGACAAGAACAAGCATCCCTCCGAGGAGAAGGAGGACGAGGAGAGAGAGATACTCCACCACCGTGGCATGGCGCCGTACCTCCACGCCGTGGTGCTCGAGAGCCTGCGCATGCACCCACCGACGCCGTTCGTCATGCGCGACATCCGCGCCGAGGGAGGAGTGGTCGGCCAAACGGCCATGCCGGCCGGCGGTTTGCGTGTGCACTTCGTCTTGGGGGACATCGGGAGGGACCCCAAGACATGGACGGATCCCGACGAGTTCCGGCCGGAGAGGTTCCTTGCCGGAGGAGAGGGAGAGGCCGTTGGGCCTCTGCCGGGGCCCAAGGAGATCAAGATGATGCCGTTCGGCGCAGGGCGGAGGTACTGCCCAGGCATGGCTCTGGGGATGCTCAATGTCAAGTGCTTGCTGGCAGCGCTGGTGCGCGAGTTCGAGTGGACCGAGGGAGATTGTGGCGTCGACCTCACGGAGCTCGACGGGTTCTTCAAAGCGATGAAGAAGCCACTTCGTGCTCGTGTCACTCGTCACAAGTGCATGCAGCAAGCGTAATCAGGGAGTCCCTTTGTTTAAACTACTCGTTAAATAATCTGCATGAACGAGGCACACGCGGATTGTACGCCCCTGCTATTTTTCTTTCGGATAAGTTCATGCGCAATGCCATGAGTGTGTAGTATGTTTGTTGTCCGCGCCTAACTATGGTTCTCCAATAATGGACATATGTTTTTATATATTTTTATAAAGTATTTGCGAGTTTGTCAAGTTTTTTTAAAATTGGATTGCCTAAATACTACTCCGATACCTCCATTCCAAATTGTAAGATGTTCTAACTTTTCTCTAAATCGGATGTACTCCCTCCATTCCCTTATACAAGGCCACAAACTCAAATTACAGGTATCAAGGTAAAACTTAATGACTGCTTTGCAAGCCAATTTATCTTCTTGTTAACCGGGATCATTAATACGCCCGCATGCATGCAAAGAAGGAATGAGAAGGAAGTAGCACAGTGTCATGCATGCAAGTATTAAACAAGTTGCTAGTACGAGGAAACATCATTAAATTTTGCCTCGATTACTGTTAGTGGCCTTGTATAGATGTAAAATGTATCTTTCATAGTGGCCTTGTATAAGGGAATGGAGGGGGGATATAGACGTGTTTTAGTGTGTTTGTTCGTCTGTTTTAGTCCATATGTAGTTCAATTGAGATATTCAATAGGTCTTAGGCCATGTTTGTTTCATAAGTCTTAAGACTTTTTTAAATCCCAACTTATAAGTCCTGAGTCTCTACCTGTTTGTTTACAGGGACTTATCATGGGCTAGAAGTTATTAAATGACATACTAAAATACCCAAATCACCACTATAAGTCACTATAAGTTCCTCCCTGAGAGTCTTTTTTTATAAGTCCCAAATCACCACTTTAAATCCCTACAAGTCCCTCCTGTTTGGTTTAGATGGGACTTATAGGGACTTTTTTAAGTCCCTAAACCAATAAGTCCCTGGAAACAAACACCCTCTTATAATCCATAACATAGGTGATATTTATGATGACACATGCCACTACGGAACTGGGATATTCAAGGTTGCCATTCAAACTTGACGAATTTAGTTACATGCCCACATGTATGACGTCGCGAGTTACCATCGTCGTCACGCCCTTCCCAGTGCTTCAAGGTGTACCGGTGCTAAGGGTGTTACATAGGCAAAAAAGTGATGTGGCAGAGCAATTAAAGAGGAGAGAGCATTATGATGACCCTGGGAGGAAACGATGCTAAGCGCGTGGACCTATGCAAAATAACTATCAACCAATGCATGAAGGTGTTTTGGTGTTAAAACATTAAATGAGGGAGGCTTAACTACAAAATGTAAGCACCAATGCATTTGGGAGAGTAGTTGCTAAGCTTTTTAATGCATTTAGCACCCCATCTTAGCACCAATGCATTGGAAGAGGCCTCAGCTTTCACCCATTTCCATGTCTATGGACCCACTACTTCGACCGCCAACCGCGCCAATGAAGACAAACTTTTGATTGTTCCTGTTGATGCAGGGCCCACCGTTCACGGGAAGACACAAATATAATTTCTTTTCGCTCGATTCGCACGACGCGTGACTAGTGCATGAGATTCAAGAACCAGATAGTCTGCTAGTAAAGCTAAAGATAGATGAACTATTATATGCCTTTGTTGGAAGATGGGTTTGACATGTCGTGTGAGAGCGATGTCAACCGACAGATTGTGTGCATGGTGCATTCATTTTGTTGAGAGAATGATTTCTTGGATGATGTGATGCAACTACTGTAGAAGTTAGTTTGAATGAACTGTGTTTGCTGGAATGTTATTCACATGGGGGAAGATGGTGACAAGTGTCGGCTTGGTCATGGTGACATTGACTTATTGGTTATGAGTTTTATAGGTGCATCATGTGTTCATAGTTTACCATAGGTTTGAATGTTTCTCGGAGAATTGTCGAGGATGGGTATTTCTGTTTAAGGTCAGCTTGGGGTGAAACCTGCAGGACGTGGTAAGAAGTGCTAAGGAAGTATTATGTGTTTTCTTTACTAATCATCCATTCGTCCTGATGCTGTTCTGTGGACATGTCGTAGCATGTGATTCTGTTTAAAGGCCCAGGAGGTGTCTTCTCCTCAGTTTCATTTGGAATGTGAGTGCTCATTTCAAGATCAACTGCCCCTTTTCTTTAAGTATTGAAAAACTGAATTCTTACCCAGGATAGATGTGGTGGCATGATCGTAAAGGTTCTCCTTTGTGCTCCAGAATTAGAAGATTACATTTTTTTTCCAGATGTCAATGGCTTGATATGTGGAAACCCATCCAGTCTTCGTGAATTGTTCGAGTGCCAAGTGAACAGTTTCAGCAACAAAACTCGAAAACCGGCAGTGTCCAGGATGTCAGTGGTTTGGAGGGGCTGTATCTATGTGGAAGTGGAGCACAAGAAATACGTCTTACTGTCAGCATAGTTTAACTAATTATCGTAACACCGCCCATTCACTGTACTTTCAGCTTGAATCGTGCTTTGCAGGAGGAGCAAAGCCAGGAGAAGCCCCTGCTGAGAATTTGGTATCCTTTTAAGTCAACAAGATGCTGTAAAATAGCTCCGGTGGTAACAGCTGAAGTTACCACGTGCCAACAACTTGCGGTAGGACCTGTTTTCTTTAAGGTTTTGCTCGATTTATCATGGGAGGTGTATATTTTTTTAACAGCCTAGAGCCAAGCACTCTCTAACCTTTGCTCATCAGTCATTCATATTTTTGACATCTGTGTGGGAACTTCTAGTCCTCTAGCTTTATATATTCCCATATTTACCCAAGCTGACTGTAATCCTTCTCTCTTTAATTCATCACAATAATCTAAACTTCTCCTTGAGTTGTTCAATGCTCCCCTTAGTATTTCACTGTTCAATGTATAACATCAGATTCGGTTCTTCTTAATATAGGGACAGCCCCTAATGTTAGACCTTGCAGATAGCAGTTCATGTAGCAGACCTACTCTGACTTCCACATTGCACCTCAGTACTGTCTCAGTTGAATTTGTAATAGTGCTAAAAAATCTTTGAGCTCGGGATATTATGCCACGTTCCTGAAATGCTATGGAAGCAAATGTGCAGCCTGAAAAATGAAGATCATCACCAAATTTACTTCAATGGCATGAACTTCTTTCTTTTCAAACATGTGGACAACTGACCAAGAATAAAGAGAAATCCCCCCCCCCCCCCGACTTTGAGAGGTCTGAAGAAAAACCACACCAAAACCTTAACCCACAATACTCGGTCGAGTATCTACTTTGCACAAATTTTCCTTACATTGAAGCAGCAAATTAGACAATTCACTATGGTGAGCAATATTATATAATTAAAATTCCACGAAAAGCTCCAACTTTACAAAGATGGAACTTTGCACCTTCAACTACATATACAAAAAGATTGATGTTGAAGATGACTCTTGACATAGTGTCCACATTCTATTTTCAAAATTTGATGTTAACATTCTTCTGAAGAAGCTGCAATCCTTAAAAATACTTGCCTATCTGGTAATGAATTGTGCATATTATTCAGCCCACTTTATAGCATAGCTAGCAATATTTTTTAAGGTTTGTGAAGCTAGCTGTAACCTAGTGGATGTGGCTCCAGCTAAGAAGCTGGATGCCAAGGCCAAAGAAGACATAGATTGTGTCTGAAACAATATACAATAAAAGAACTTCCGAAACAAGAGAAAACTGATCAATGTGATTTATCTTTGGTGAGAAACATTACAAGTAGTTAAACAGCAATGACATGATAAGGAGTCCATTTCACTATGGTCCATGTTCAAACTGGGAAAATAACACATGATATGTTCACCTTCACATTGCCTGAGTGATACCAGTTATAATGGTCAAAAAGCATCTGTTGCAATGTGCTGGAGTGCCAGTTTTTAATGCATCTTATCCAAATCTATTCAAGGTCATCCGTGTTTCCATTCACCGGAGGCTTTTGTTCAGAACAATTCTTGTAGAATTGCATCTACATGCCTATATTCTCCATAGGCCAAAATGTTGTTTAGTCTCGACCTAGATGAATAAGAGGCAAGTGCAGAGTAATATGCAGCATTGTCAAAACATAACCCCTCTGTATAATATACATAAACATGCCACTAAGGTGCATTGGAAGAAAAAACATACATTTCAAGCTTATCTATTACACATGCCAACCATTTGAAGCAAAAGAGGAACATGCAGCATTTGATGCAGAGCTTAGAGCTGGATTTTCACCCTCAACTCTCACCAACTGCAATGTCCTCCAATCAATGATCATAATTTATTCCCTTTTACATATAAAACATTTGCATTACATCATCTTCTATACAATTATATTATCTGGACAGGAAGAAAAACTCATAGATTATCCAATGTTGGATACAGTTTTGTAAGACTAGGTGTTATCCATATGGGAGTAGGCCAGTTGGACCAAAGTGGAGGGGAGACAAGTTCCTCACTACTGTTATTTGCCAGGTCAAAAACTACAATGTCAAGCCGGTTATTCTTGTAAAAAGTTAGATACTTGTGGTCATCGGTAACATACACAGTGTTTGCCTTCAACTGTGGATATTCTTCAGCAGAGAGACAAAGTGATTGGTTCTGCCCAACCAACAACACATGATCCTTCGGGCTATTTATTTCCCCAACCTTTTCAGGCATAGTCTCAACTTCAAATATTTTGATCATAGAGGTATAGTGGACATGCGTTGCAGTGTCAGCACATGGATCACAGTCAACCACATGTTGGGATCTAAAAACTTGCATCAGATCCCCACATGGAGCCTGAACAATGTAAAATGTTGGACAACTGAAGATATCTGCCTAGCCTGCAATTAACTCCGTCGTGACCACAGGGCCTCTGAGATCAAAGGCGTGAATTTCTCCTAGCGATGCCACTGCATATAACATACCATCTTTGTACACGCAGTCTTGAAAAAAACAACGTGGTTTCAGCCAGGTCCACTTGTCATCCCCTAACCAAGCAAATGAGAGTTGCCCATCTGGATCATGAATAAGCACCACGATGTAGCCTCCTGCGGATGCATCATAAAATACAAATGCCTTTTTCTGGAGGTATTGTCGCAGCTCGCTAAGATCAACGGCTTGAGGATCGGTGGTACTACGGTGCTCGGCCGTGTCCCGAGAGTAAATGTACCTACATAAGGCACCTGTTTCATCAAAAACGGGTGTCACTTGCGCGATGGTGATCACCGACGGGAGAGTGATCTGTTCGGATGTGATGGGATTGACAATATGCATCTCGGACCTCTCATCTGCAGTTATCAGCCAGCCATTCGAGGACCCGATCAGATACCTACTGCGAATGGGTGGCTCCGGCAGAGTCAACTTGTATGACCTTTTCTCCACGAGGCTGTAGAGGCACGCAACGCTCTCACCAGCAGATTCAGATGTGTATAAGAGGCACGGCGTCTGGCGCCGCTGGTACTGCCCAAGTTTACGCAGGCTGGAATACGCGGAGCGCCACGAGGAGCAGACGGAGCAGGCACGCATCAGGTCAGGGATCTCCAGGTGTGCAAATATGGACATCAGGACATCCTGTGGCAGCTCTTGCAATTGGGCAACTGTAACCTCGGTCAGAGGTCCATGGATGTGTTCTTCTTTGAGGAATTTCTTTGGCAAACCGGGAGGAAGAAGACCTAGCAGCTTAGGCACTCTGAAGACTAGAGGACGCAAATTCCTCCGGTGGATGGCTAGACTCGATACCTTGGGTATGCTACAGGCACCACCCATTTGGAGATAAATCGGCCCTTTCAGAACAACAATTGCTTGTTGGAAGGTTGCAATCCTGGATGGGGCACACGGAGAGCACGGCCAGGCAGGCTCTTGGGCGTACTTATGGGTGGCCTCCCCTTCTCTGCTGCGAGCTGATTCTGCGATGGAAATCCGACTCCGACTACGCCACTCCCAAAAAGGTTCAGACTTTGAATCGAACCGGTTGCCCAAAGAACTCCGAGTACTGTTGGTTCTCCTCTGCAGGACGGAATCGGATCCGAGAGACCGAAGAACAGAACTAACCCGAGGGAGAGTAGCAGGCTCAGCAAGCCAGCTCCGCAAACCACGAGGAGACGGAGGATGGCGGGGAGGTGGGGATTCGCTCGGCCTCCGTTGTCCTCGTCGTCAGATGCGGTAAACCGGGAATCAGACAGCGGTGGTTGAAGGGCGTGTGGAGGTGGAATTTTATAGTACCAGGATGATGGTGGGGTGGGGATTCGTTGGAGGCGGTGCTTCGGCGGCTCGGCAGCTTGGCGGCGGCGGCAACGGTGGCTCAGCGGTTTGGTTACTAGGGCCAATGGCAGGTAGTAGGACAATGGAAAAACAAAAAAAACTAATCCCTTTACACAAGTACTCCTCCGTAACAATTGAACTCAAAACGTCTAATGTTTTGATACAGAGATAATATAGACATGAGGGAGTATCAATATGGATATGATGGACCTTTCAAAAAAAATATTGATATGATGGATACCAAGCTAGTCAGCTTGGATGAACTTGAGAAGGATCGGAGTGCGGAAGACTAAAAGCATCTTCGATAAATAATGTAGATGCATAAGTAACTGCTTTTACATCTCTAAGGCCTAAAAATGTTGCTCTAATAAATAATATAGATGTAAAATACAACACTTGGTGATCCAATATACATCACCAGCCGCTTGGTAATGTAAACCGGCCAGCCTCACGCCAAAGCCCAACCATCCACTCTGGAACTTCCCGGCACCCGCCCGACGCCCCGCCTCCCTTGCACGCCGCGTGCCGGCCGCCGGCCGACTCCGACGACCCAGCTGCCACCGCCGGCACCAATCAACACACCTCGCTGCGGCCGGCGCCGGCGCTATAACCTTCCCCGACCCAGCCTTCGCCACCATGTCGCCCCCATCCCGCCGCGTCGATGTCACCCCACCCCGGCACGCACACAACATGACGAACGTAAGTGTACGTGCATGGCATGATCGGCGCACCGACTTATTGCATTTACGTATGTACTACCACGTGCGAACGTGTGCAGAAAATGGGAAGGTGGGCGCGGAGGCGAACCCGGAGCAGTGGACCACGAGCCTGCCGTCGATCATGATGGGCGAGTCCAAGTTCAACATCACATTCGACTGGTCGGTGGATCTGATTTTGCCGGGCGCCATCATCGTCCTCAATAACAACCAGGCCTCCGAATTCTTCCTCATGACCATCACCGTCGATGTCCCCAGCTACTGCACCCTCACCTTCGTCGCCAACTCGTGGGTGTACCCACAGGAAATGTACCACTACAACCGCGTTTTCTTCAACAACGACGGATATGTGAATGCTTTTTTTTTGCGGAAAGCCCTTTGATTCGTATGTAAAAATGAAATTAGTACTATATGAGTCATATGTATTATAGACACCAGACGAAGCAATGGTTTATCCAAACTTCAAAAATAAAAATCTTTTTTTAATCTGTTTGTAAGAAAGCGTGAAGAGAGCCAAGAGACTTTAATTTTGGATTTCAACAATAAGAAATAAGAAAGAATTTTATGAATTGTACAGACGAATTCGTATTAGCCAATAAATTGGCTATCGTCTTCTCAATATAAATTATTGCAATATTCAAATTGCTATATCAATGAATTACAAATACAAAAAATCATTTAAGTGAAAAAGAACACTATGCAATAATCTACTAAAAATGGATATTCTCAAATAATACTAAGAAAATAGTATTTATTTCTATTTATTCTAATATGTGCACAATTTAGTTTACTCTTCTTGTAAAACACCATATATATACAAGGGGCATGCTACGCGTTGGCCGGCGGATCTTTTAAAAGGATCTGCCAGTCTATGAGCCGTGCGATCTCAAGCAATCTTTCGGTCAAGCGTCGTTGTTATTTTTGCAATAGAAGTCGTGTTGCACAAACCCTTTTGCAACACATGTCTTGTTGCAGAAATATTTTGTAACAAAGGTTGTGTTGCAAGATTTTGTTTGCAACAAAGGCCTTGTTGCATAATATTGTTGATATATATCTTTTTGAAACATATCTCTTGTTGCAATTTCTTCGGCAACATATGTCTTGTGCAGAAAGTTATGCCTTGCATTTTCTGCGGTTATGGCCTCGAGCAGAAGCTCGGTCTTGTTGGGGAAGAGAGGAGGAGTGTGGCGTATGCGATGCTGCTGGTAGTGGTGGAGGCGTTGTAGCATTGGGCCGGGGCGGTATAGCAGGTCGACGACGACCAGAGCGGCATAGTTGGGCGATGACGGCCGGCGTGTGTCGTGGATCTAAGTCTGACAGTGAGAATAGGGGGTAAGTATGGAGAGGCAAGATCCTAGCTATGGAGTAGTTGTATGCGCAAGGAGTTTTACGAGTTCGGGCCCTTCTCTGAGGAAGTAACAGCCCTACGTCTCGGCGCCCGGAGGCAGTCGACTGGATTATATGTGTGTGTGTTACAAAGTTGCGAACCCTTGTCCTAGTGGAGGGGGGTGGCTTATATAGAGTTCGCCAGGACCCCAGCCAGCCCACGTTACAAGGAGTTTAATGTACATAAAGAGAGGGGGTTACTGGTAACGCCTGTAATAAAGGACCATGAAGGCCATAAAAGCTACTTATGAGGTGACCGTTTGTAGGCAGTGCCTTTAAGTCTTCTTATGGTCGAGTGGTTGCCTTCATGGTCGACTGCTTGTGCTTCTGGTCGAGTACGCTTGTGTCCGTCGACTGGGCTGACCAGGTCGACTGACCTGTCGATACTTCTCAGAATGTCTTTCATTGTAGGAGTCATGTCCTTGATTGGGTACCTCAGGTATGATAAGTTACCCTACCCTAGGTACGTATCCTCGTCATTAGCCCCCGAATGGGTCAGGGGTTAAGTGAGAATGGGGTCGAGCCTACGCTTCCGACTCAACCTCCATGCTTCGGTTGCATCTGTCTTCGGATAAATGGAAGTTACGGTGGGACCTTATTCTTCAGTTGCCTTGATCCATTCAGATGCCCGTCGAGTGGTTTCGGATTACTGTCGAGTGCGTTTACGTGATGAGTCTCTTGGGAGACTTAAGGAAACGGATCTTCTTGTCTGACAACCCGTCCTGTCGATCGCGGATCTTGCGGGATTTGAAAATTGAGAAGCGCACCGGACGGAGAAAATCACGCGAATCGGCTGGATAAGGCAAGGGCGCCTCGATCCCCGCGCCACCTTTTTCGCCACGTACTGCGCGCGCGCCTGTTGCGGGATCTGACTGGGAGGCGCAGGCCCACTGATCAGCCACTCGGGTGTGGCCTTATATAAAGCGATGATTCTGATTTTTTACTGTGCGCCCTCGTTCTTCCTCCCCCTTCCTCCGTAAGCTTCCGCCTCGCTCTCCGCCGCAACCTCGACACCGCCGCTCGGCCAAGACCTCGTTCAAGACGATGGGGACGGACAAGACGGCGGCGGCGGAACGGGCGAAGAAGGCCGCGGCGAAGGGCAAAGGGAAGAAATCCGGCCGAGGCGGGTCGTCCTCGCGGGCCGCTCTGCCGTCCGGCTGGTTGCAGGGGGATTGGATGCCCTCCATCCTTACTCAGGCGGATATCGACGACATGGTGGAGGGGGGACTCATTCCCCACAAGGCCGCTCGCCTTCCTGGGAAGGAGACGGAGCCGAGACCTCGCGAGGGTGAGCGCGTCCTGATAGCCACCCATGTCGACCGGGGATTTTCCCTGCCCCCGAGTCCTTTCTTTAGGGCTTTCCTGAACTTCTTCGGAGCGCAGCTCCACCACTTCACGCCCAACTCCATAGTCTATCTTGCTGCGTTCGTGTCTCTGTGTGAGTGTTTCTTAGGTTGTCGACCCCACTGGGGCCTCTTCAAGCATATCTTCACTTGCCGATCCCAGTCGGTTAAAAAGCTTAACCCGGACGGGGAGAGGACGCAAGTGATCCAGATGTGCGGGGGCCTCGGGATCCAGACGAGGGGTAAGAGTTGTTTTCCTCCCATGACACTTCCCGATTCCGTGCGTGGGTGGCAGTCGACTTGGTTCTACTGCAAGGACCAGCCGACTCCTGGACACTCGACCGGCCTTCCTCCTTTTACCTTGGACCGAGTGCAGAAACCCGCTTCTTTGAAAGTGGTTCCAGAGGAGAAGGCTCAGGTGAAGGTACTAGTCAGTCGAGTGATTGAGTTGGTTCGGGAAGGCGTGACCGGCATGGATTTGCTCGAAGTCTTTCTCCAGCGACGAATCCAACCTCTCCAGGCTCGGGATCACTCGATGTGGTTGTATTCCGGGCCCGACGATTCCACTCGGATCCACCCGGAGGGGGTCGAGGCTTCTGTGCTGGAGAGCTGGCTGACCAGCATAACCGGGAATAAGGACAACCCCAGGGGTTCCAGGAGGATTGCTCCGCTTGATGGGATGATGGAGACAGACAAGGTACATTTTGCTTCTTCCGACTGAAATTTTCACTCCGTCTAGTAACTGGCTCGCGATAAGTCGACTGATCCTCGTTCTGCCTGTTGTTTCGCAGGAGATCAACGACATGTACTCGATGCCGAATGGGAACCAGGAGCAAGTAACTGAAGGAGGAGGGAGTGGAGGCGAAGGGAGTGAGAATGAAGTTGAAGTCGAGGGTGAAGTCGAGGAGTGGGAATCTGACGATGACGTAGAGGGGGAGGCCGGCGACGACTCGGGTGACGAAGACGAAGAGGTGGAGGTCGACCTTCCTCGACGCGAGAGACGCTCCAAGAACGCTCAGGATCCCGCCGTGGAGCGCGGTCAGTCGAGTGCTCCGGCGGGCCAGTCATCCAAGCGCCCTCGGACCGCGTCGCCGGCCCCAACTGAGAAGGCGCCCAAACAGCCTAGAGCCATCCCGACCAAGCCACCCAAGGCCCTGCCCAAGATCAGGGTCGCCATCCCGGTCATCTCTGGGTAAGTGACTGTTTTCACCTTTCTTGAGTCGACTAGAACGGATTCTTAGTCGATTCACTTTCAAATTATTTGCTTGGAATCGTGCAGCGCCGCTACTTCCGAAACTTCCATCCAGAATGCTGATGAGACGATGGAGGACGCCGTCACTTCCAACTTAGGTATAATCTTTGACATGATCCGACTGTTTAACTGCTGAGTCGATTGGATATTCATTTCTGAACTTTTGTAGCTCCGACCAACATCATTGACCTTCCGGATGACGAGGAGGAGGCGGAAGTGCCGCTCAGGCCTTTTGGGAGGAGAGGCCGGAGGGCCCCGGTCGACAAGGCTCCTCAGACCGCGTCGACTGCCGAGGCGGTGGTCCAAGAGGGTGACGATACCGCCCGGACTACTGTGACTTTTGCTGAGCCACTGACGACTGCCCGGCCTTCGTCGTCGGCTGCCCCTCCACTGGTCGACCCACCCTCGTTCTTCGCCGCCTACCAGACCCCGGAGGATCAAGTGAGTGCTGCTAAGGAGGCTATACGTCAGGCGGGGCTCGTGATGGAGCAGACCAAAGCGGCTCGGGATGCCAGTCAAGCGGCCTATGACATCAGCTCGGCGTTGCAGCAGAACGTCCAGGTTAGTTGATCTTCACTTGCGTTGTACACCCACTGGGTGCCGTTGGTCCGAAATTTCTCATTGGTGGGGGCACGCTGAGTGCACCCACTGGGTGTAGTCCCCGAGGCCGCGGTCGACTGCTGGCAGTCGACTATGGTCTTTATACTGCCTTTCTGTAGTTGTACTTCTCCACTCGGTAGGGTTTTCTGAGAATGTTTTGGTCAGGCCATGTCAGATGATACTGTATCCGGTCGACTGCTGGCAATCGCCCCTTTTTCTTTTTTTTTTTTGAAAACCAGTGGGGGCACGCTGAGTGCACCCACTGGGTGTAGTCCCCGAGGCTACTGTCGAATGTTTTGATTCGGCTGTAGTCTTAGAAGTGTTGTGCTCTTTCTTTCAGTCACTCGGGAGTAACTTATCTTTGATACTCTTTGTCGATTGACTCTTTGCAGAAGTCTTGTGAGCTTGTTGCTCAGCTCGCCGATCTGAAGAATAAGCAAATCCAGCTTAATCTTGATTTACAGTTTGCTCAGGAAAACATGCAGAAGGCGAAGGATGAGGCAAAAGGTATGGCTGGTGAGGACTCGACGGTTGTCTCTGTCCTCCTGCCTGTTCTCAATTCTGTGCTCATTGTTGTTTCGCAGACGAACTGGAAAAGGCCCTGAAGAAGAAAGATCTTGACCTTGCGGAGGCACAAAAGGCGGCTGCGGAGAAGCTGAAGCTTGCTGAAGAGAAACTTGCTTCAGTCGACCAACTTGAGAGCGAGAACGCTAGGCTGAAGTCTGCTCTTGACTCGGCCAACAAGGAAGCGAGTCGACTGAAGACTGACAAGAGTACTCTGAACGACAAGCTCGGCCAGCTGGCGGGGAAGCAAAAGGACTTGGGGGATTATCTTGGGGGTCTTGCCAAGAAGCTATACCTCATGCTTGAAGGTAACCCTCTTTGTGCGATTAATCTTGTTGTTGTCGACTCACCATTTGGTTACAGTTTTGACCTGTCGAAACTTCTTTCAGAATTCTGCCGGAACTTTGAGGAAGAGACCAGTCGAGTGGAGACCCGCTTGGACCCTATCAACTCTCCTGTGAAGGACGAAGTGGCCATGAATGTCTTCCGGTTGGAATCCCGTGTCGCTGGTGTGGTGGACTACCTGGCTCGACTGAAAGCTGCAGTGTCACGGATCGACTCCGCACTCTGGCCCAAGGAGACGCTTCAGAACGACCTTGAATCCCTGTTCACTCGACTAAGTGAGGTTCTAGGTCGAGTGCAAGAATGGAAGAAGTCTTCTGCCAGGTGCGGTGCTGACGTGGCTCTGTCACTGGTTCGCGTCCACTGCAAGGAGGCGCGCGAGGAGAAGCTGGCCGCTCTCCAGGTTGCTAACACCAGGAAGCATAACTTTCAGGACTTCATGGAGACCTTTATCGTTGCTGCCACTCGGATTTCTGATGGGATCGATTTGGACGAATTTGTTGCACCATCCAGTCCTCCGCCGGAGGAGTAAAAAACTGATATTCTTTGCCTTAAATTTGCCTCGGAATGCCGAGTGGTTTATGTAACCGATAAACTCCGTCGAGCTTATAGCTCGAGTACTTTTATTTGCGATCTAGGATCTTTTGGTTTTGTCCGAACTTGGCTCGACGTTGAATGTCTTCGTGACTTGATCCGCCGATCTACTATTCGTTGTTCCCTCAGAGGCTGTCTGGTTTGCACGATGCTTATCGCCGCGATGGTGTCTGTCAACCTGGCTTAGGCGAGCATTGGGCTGCAGCTAAGCCCCCGAGTGGGAGGTTCGCTCTCCACTCGGTAGAATTTCAATTACTTAGGCGAGTACTTGGACTGCGGCTAAGCCCCCGAGTGGGAGGTTGGCTCTCCACTCGGCAGGATTTCGCTTACTTAGGCGAGTACTCAGACTGCAGCTAAGCCCCCGAGTGGGAGGCTGGCTCTCCACTCGGTAGGATTTTTCAAACTTAGGCGAGTACATGGACTGCAGCTAAGCCCCCGGGTGGGAGGTTTGCTCCCACTCGATAGGATTTTTCAAACTTAGGCGAGTACGTGGACTGCAGCTAAGCCCCCGAGTGGGAGGTTTGCTCTCCACTCGGTAGGATTTTTTCAAACTTAGGCGAGTACTTGGACTGCAGCTAAGCCTCCGAGTGGGAGGTTTGCTCTCCACTCGGTAGGATTTTTTCAAACTTAGGCGAGTACTTGGACTGCAGCTAAGCCTCCGAGTGGGAGCTTTGCTCTCCACTCGGTAGGATTTTTTCAAACTTAGGCGAGTACTTGGACTGCAGCTAAGCCTCCGAGTGGGAGGTTTGCTCTCCACTCGGTAGGATTTTTTCAAACTTAGGCGAGTACTTGGACTGCAGCTAAGCCTCCGAGTGGGGGGTTTGCTCTCCACTCGGTAGGATTTTTTCAAACTTAGGCGAGTACTTGGACTGCAGCTAAGCCTCCGAGTGGGAGGTTTGCTCTCCACTCGGTAGGATTTTTTCAAACTTAGGCGAGTACTTGGACTGCAGCTAAGCCCCCGAGTGGGAGGTTTGCTCTCCACTCGGTAGGATTTTTTCAAACTTAGGCGAGTACTTGGACTGCAGCTAAGCCTCCGAGTGGGAGGTTTGCTCTCCACTCGGTAGGATTTTTTCAAACTTAGGCGAGTACTTGGACTGCAGCTAAGCCCCCGAGTGGGAGGTTTGCTCTCCACTCGGTAGGATTTTTTTTTAAACTTAGGCGAGTACTTGGACTGCAGCTAAGCCTCCGAGTGGGAGGTTTGCTCTCCACTCGGTAGGATTTTTTTCAAACTTAGGCGAGTACTTGGACTGCAGCTAAGCCTCCGAGTGGGAGGTTTGCTCTCCACTCGGTAGGATTTTTTTCAAACTTAGGCGAGTACTTGGACTGCAGCTAAGCCTCCGAGTGGGAGGTTTGCTCTCCACTCGGTAGGATTTTTTCAAACTTAGGCGAAACGGATTCGCAGCTAAGCCCCCGAGTGGGAGGCTGGCTCTCCACTCGGTAGTAGGATTTTCTGAAAACTTAGGCGAAGCGGATTCGCAACTAAGTCACCCACTGGGGGAAATTTAGACAGACAGAAAAAGAAATAGCAGCCTTTTGCTTGGAACAAAAGAATTACAGAGGTGCTTTTATTACATCTCAGTCGAGTGAGTTTTTAAGTGTAAAAAGGACGGAGCAGGTCCGCGTTCCATGCTCGAGGCTCGTCGATCCGTCGATCGATGTTGTAGAGGTGATACGCTCCGTTGTGCAGGACTTTGGTGATGATGAAGGGGCCTTCCCAGGTCGGGGCAAGTTTGTGAGGTTTCTGCTGATCCACGCGGAGGACCAAATCTCCTTCCTGAAAGGCTCGACCCTTCACATTTCTGGCATAAAACCGACGCAACTCTTGCTGGTAGATGGTCGAACGGATTAGAGCCATCTCTCTTTCCTCCTCTAAGAGGTCGACTGCATCTTGCCGGGCTTGTTCTGCTTCTGCTTCGGAATATAACTCGACTCGAGGCGCGTTGTGGAGCAAGTCGCTCGGCAAAACCGCTTCGGCTCCATAGACCAGAAAAAAATGGCGTTCTTCCAGTCGACCGGTTAGGGGTGGTCCTCAACCCCCATAGAACTGACGGAAGTTCGTCGACCCAGGCGCCTGGTGCGTGTTTGAGATCACGCATCAGTCGGGGTTTTAGTCCTTTGAGGATGAGGCCATTCGCGCGTTCGGCCTGTCCATTCGACTGAGGATGAGCAACTGAAGCGTAGTCGACTCGAGTGCCCTGAGAGGCGCAGAAGGCTTTGAATCTGTCATTATCAAAGTTTGATCCGTTATCTGTGATGATGCTGTGCGGAACTCCATATCTGAATATCAATCCCCTGATAAAACTGATGGCAGTGCTTGCGTCGAGGTCCTTTATGGGTTTGGCTTCTATCCACTTCGTGAACTTGTCGACTGCGACCAACAAGTGGGTGAAGCCACTCCTACGACCCTAGGTTCTCAGTGGTCCGATCATATCTAGACCCCAGATAGCGAAAGGCCAGACGAGTGGAATGGTCTTCAAGGCGGAGGCGGGCTTGTGAGACATGTTGGAATAAAACTGGCACCCCTCGCACCTGTCGACTATATCCTTTGCCATTTCGTTCGCCTTTGGCCAGTAGAAACCCGCTCGGTATGCTTTAGCCACGATGGTCCGAGAGGACGCGTGATGGCCGCAGGTTCCCGAGTGGATGTCCTCGAGAATTATCTGTCCTTCTTCAGGCGTGATGCACTTCTGACCAACTCCAGTCACGCTTTCTCTGTATAGCTGCCCTTTGATTACTGTAAAGGCCTTGGATCGACGGACGATCTGCCGAGCCTCTTCTTCATCTTCTGGGAGCTCTTTTCTTATGATATACGCAATGTACGGCACTGTCCAATCGGGAGTGGTGGTCATAACTTCCATAATCAGGTCGACCACAGCTGGTATCTCCACTTCGGTCGAGTCAGAGGCGCTTTTTGGTTGTGGAGGCTCTTCTGTGAAAGGATCTTCTTGCACTGATGGTGTGTGAATGTGCTCCAAACACACATCTTTAGGGATGGCCTCCCTTTTGGACCCTATCTTCGCCAAATCATCCGCAGCTTGATTTTTCAGTCGGGGTATATGATGGAGCTCCAACCCCTCGAATCGTTTCTCCAGCTTCCTCACTGCGCTGCAATATCCCGTCATGGATGGGCTTCGGACGTCCCACTCCTTCATCACTTGATTAACAACCAGATCTGAGTCGCCGTAGACTATGAGGCGACGGACGCCTAGCGAAATGGCCATACGTAATCCGTATAGAAGCGCTTCATACTCTGCCTCATTGTTGGAGGAATCAAAGTGAATCTGGAGGACATACTTGAGCTTATCTCCTCGGGGGGAAACCAGTACAACCCCCGCACCGGATCCGTTCAGCATCTTGGAGCCATCGAAAAACATAGTCCAGTGCTCCGAGTGAACTTGAGTCGGAAGCTCCTGTTCGGTCCACTCGGCGAGGAAATCAGCTATTGCCTGGGACTTAATAGCTTTCTTTGCCTCGAACTTGATATCAAGAGGAAGAAGTTCAATTGCCCATTTCGCCACTCGACCGGTTGCATCTCTGTTATGAAGAATCTCTGATAACGGAGCATCGCTGACGACTGTGATAGAGTGACCGGAGAAATAATGAGCAACCTTCTTCGTGGTCATGTAAATCCCGTAAACGAGCTTCTGATAGTGGGGATATCTTTGCTTCGACGGGGTCAGAACTTCAGAGAGATAATACACTGGGCGTTGAACTTTGAAGGTCTTTCCTTCCTCTTCCCGCTCGACCGTAAGAACGGTACTAACGACTTGTCCCGTGGCTGCTATGTAAAGCAGCAATGGCTCTTTGCTGACAGGAGCAGCAAGCACCAGCTGGGTGGAGAGCAGAGCTTTTAGCTCTGCGAATGCTGCATCAGCTTCTGGAGTCCATTCCAACGTGTCTGACTTCTTCATCAGTCGGTAAAGGGGCAGCGCCTTTTCACCGAGCCTGGAGATGAATCGACTTAGGGCGGCCAAGCATCCAGTAAGTTTCTGGACGTCGTGCACACGCACGGGGCGTTTCATCCGGAGTATGGTGCCAACTTTTTCAGGGTTAGCGTCGATTCCTCGTTCGGAGACAAGGAAGCCGAGTAACTTTCCTCCAGGGACTCCAAATGTGCACTTCGATGGATTGAGCTTGATATCATAACTCCTGAGATTGGCAAAAGTTTCAGCTAGGTCAGTCAGCAGGTCGGAACCTTTCCGTGACTTGACCACTATGTCATCCATATATGCTTCTACATTCCGACTGATTTGAGTGATTAAGCACTTCTGAATCATTCTCATGAATGTAGCTCCGGCGTTCTTGAGACCGAAAGGCATGGTAACATAGCAGAAACACCCAAAAGGGGTGATGAAGGCTGTTTTTATTTCATCGGGTCCATACAGACGGATCTGATGGTATCCAGAGTAAGCATCTAAAAAAGATAACCTCTCGCATCCTGCAGTCGAGTCGACTATTTGGTCGATGCGAGGAAGAGGAAAATGATCTTTCGGGCAGGCCCGATTGATATGCTTGAAATCGATGCACATGCGCAACGATCTGTCCTTCTTAGGGACCATCACAACATTAGCGAGCCACTCGGAGTGGTAGATCTCGCGAATGAATTCTGCTGCTAGGAGTCGGGCCACTTCTTCGCCAATGGCCTTTCTCTTCTGAACGGCGGACCGTCGGAGATGCTCCTTGACCGGTTTCGCCTTTGGGTCGACTCGGAGGCGGTGCTCGGCCAGTCCCCTGGGCACACCTGGCATGTCAGCAGGCTTCCATGCAAAGATGTCCCAGTTCTCACGGAGGAACTGGACGAGCGCTTCTTCCTATTTGGAGTCGAGTGTAGTGGAGATGTTGGTTGGAGCCGCATTTGGATCGGTCGGGTGGATGTGGACTTGTTTGGTCTCACCGGTCGACTGAAATGCTGACTCCGTGGCGGGCTTCTTGGCTCGTAACAACTCACTCGGATCCGCAGTCTTTTGGTACTCTTGTATCTCTATCTTGGCCATCTGAGCGTCAGCAATTTTGGCGCCTTTCTGGAAGCACTCTTCTGCCTTCTTCCAATTGCCAACGATGGTGATTACACCTTTGGGGCCAGGCATCTTCATCTTGAGGTATACGTAGCATGGTCGAGCCATGAAGCGAGCATAGGCTGGCCTCCCAAGAATGGCGTGGTACGCACTCTGAAAATCTACGACCTCAAAGGTTAATTTTTCTTTCCGGAAATTCTTCGAGTCACCAAAGACGACGTCGAGAGTGATTTGACCGAGTGACTCAGCTTTCTTCCCAGGAATGACTCCGTGGAAGCTCATGTTGCTGGGGCTTATCCGGGACATCGGGATGCCCATCCCCTTCAACGTCTCTGCATACAACAAGTTTAGCCCACTGCCGCCGTCCATCAGAACCTTGGTCAGTCGAGTGCCTTCAACAATTGGGTCGACCACCAACGCTTGCCTCCCTGGGGTGGCAATATGAGTCGGATGATCGGACTGGTCGAAGGTG
Organism: Aegilops umbellulata; assembly: GCA_032464435.1. Classification (NCBI taxonomy): domain Eukaryota; kingdom Viridiplantae; phylum Streptophyta; class Magnoliopsida; order Poales; family Poaceae; genus Aegilops; species Aegilops umbellulata. The sequence goes on from CP136059.1 coordinate 348,644,568, forward strand.
ATGGCGGTTTGGGACCACTTCAGGTAATGGTGTGTCACCGGAGCGACCATGTTTACTTCGCGATTGATGACCTTCAGTCGACTCTTACTTTCGACATCAGCGAAAATCATCAGAGTGCAATTGATTTGGGGGTATTCTTCACCGCTGTCTTCTCTGTCTTCAACTTTGTCTGACTCTTTCCCTTTGTCCTTCGCTTGCTTCCCTTGGAACTGTTGCATCAGGAGTCGACATTGTCGAGTGGTATGCTTAGGGTAAATGAGATTTCCCTCTTCATCTTTCTTCGTGTGAATGTGGCATGGTAAGTCCATCACATCGTTCCCGTCCTGGTCTTTCACTTTCTTGGGGTTCCAAGGACCCTTGGGTTTCCCCTTAAACTTCCCTGGGGTCACAGCTAAGGCTTCCCCGGGGGCGACTGGCTCGGCCTTGCGCTTCTGTTTCCGACTGGAGTGTCCTCCGCCGGCCTCATTAGCGGCTGCCTTATACTTGCCACTCCGGAGTCTATCTTCTTCTTCTCCGTTCGCGTACTTGGTGGCGATTTCCATCATTCGACTCAGGGTCATATCTCCGGTTCGACCAAACTTCAAAGTTAACTCCCTGTTTCTGACACCTTCCTTGAAGGCGCAAACTGCCTGATGATCGGATACATTCTCGACCGTGTGATTCAGAGTGATCCACCTCTGGGTATAATCCCTCAGGGTTTCACTCGACTTCTGAACACATGACTGCAATTCTGTCAACCCCGCCGGTCGCTTGCAAGTCCCTTCGAATGTCCTGACAAACACCTGGGCTAGATCTTCCCAAGTATAAATACTGCTGGGAGCCAACTGATTCAACCACGCTCTGGCTGATCCTTCCAACATGAGGGGCAAATGCTTCATGGCCACCTCGTCATTGCCGCCTCCGATCTGAACAGCCACTCGGTAATCCTCGAGCCATGTGTCCGGCTTGGACTCTCCGGTGAACTTGCTGACTCCAGCCGCCAACCTGAAGTTGGGAGGAATCACTGCAGCTCTGATTGCTCTGCTGAAACACTCGGGACCTGAGATGCGAACTCTGCTACTGGACGGGGCGCCTCTGTCACGGTCTTCTCGGTGAGCTCTATTTCGGTCGACCAGACCTTGAACGATGATGGATCTCGCATCAAAGCCTGGTCCCCTGGGGTCGACTGGGACCTTTCGCCCAGTACTGAACTGGCGTCTGTCTTCTTGCCGTCGAGGGATGTCCGACCCGGCCCTTGGGGGAGGAGAAGGCACTCGACGTTGATCGTTGCGATCGAATCGGTGCTCATATCGCTCGTGCCCTTGGTACTGATCCTCGTGCCGGCCTCTGCGTCCTTCACGCCTCGGGGGCGACCTCGGACTATGAGCCGACTGAATGGAATTCGCAGTGACGGATCGACTGTGAATCCTGTTGCGCGACTGAGACACGGCTGAATTCTGGTCACCCGCTGCACGAAGCAAATCCCTGATCTGCAACAGACCTCTCCCTGCCTCTGACTGTGAAGGCTGGATCGACTCCGCTATGCGAGCCGCAGCTGCCAAATTCTGAATCGGGGTACGGTATACCTGGGTCGGCGGCTGGAAGACGCGACGACGACTGGACTCGGGAGCGGGCGGTCGTGCGCGCTCGTCGAGTGCTCTCTGGAGATTCTCCAATCGAGTACGTTCAGCCAAATTGGCCAAGCGCGCCTCCTCCAGGGCTCGCGCCTCAGGGGTTTCTCCAACGATAGGAGTGTGAAGGGCGTCCATGTTCCGGCGACGGAGTTCCTCCCTCTGCACTGAGGTAAGGGGCTCGGGCCTGTACTCTTCGTAACCCCGCGCCGGAATCCCCCCTGCGGCAACCTCTTCGGTATGGGGGAATCCGGGGGGGCTACGTGGTCCGTCGACCATTAGTACTTCCGCCGCTGGGTCACTGATGTCGCACTCGGACACAGTCTCTACGGAGCCAGTCGACAGGTCGAACAGGCCGTAGAGTGACTCGTCGGGCTCGATTGCCGCGACTTGGGGGATGGCTGACTGGCGGGCCAGTGCGTGCTTCACCCACCGCTGGAGTCTCGAACGACCGGTGCGCTTGCGCCGGTGGGAAGCTGATGACGATGATGACGATGACGGCGCAACGAATGCCGACCCGTACTGGGTCGACGGTTGCCGCAGGAGGACGCCGCGGACGCATGCGCGGAAATGCGTGGCTCCGCGGGCGGGAAGCGCGTCCACGTCGAGTGGAGCCTCCTGCAGCCAAGCAGAGTTGTCAACGACGAAGGAGAGAGCGCCGAGACGGATCTCGCGGCTCTCGACCATGACTCCGCTCGAAAACATGATGTGGGTTAAAAGAATCCCAACTCCTCCAACAAATCGCTAGAACACCGGCCCCACGGTGGGCGCCAACTGTCGTGGATCTAAGTCTGACAGTGAGAATAGGGGGTAAGTATGGAGAGGCAAGATCCTAGCTATGGAGTAGTTGTATGCGCAAGGAGTTTTACGAGTTCGGGCCCTTCTCTGAGGAAGTAACAGCCCTACGTCTCGGCGCCCGGAGGCAGTCGACTGGATTATATGTGTGTGTGTTACAAAGTTGCGAACCCTTGTCCTAGTGGAGGGGGGTGGCTTATATAGAGTTCGCCAGGACCCCAGCCAGCCCACGTTACAAGGAGTTTAATGTACATAAAGAGAGGGGGTTACTGGTAACGCCTGTAATAAAGGACCATGAAGGCCATAAAAGCTACTTATGAGGTGACCGTTTGTAGGCAGTGCCTTTAAGTCTTCTTATGGTCGAGTGGTTGCCTTCATGGTCGACTGCTTGTGCTTCTGGTCGAGTACGCTTGTGTCCGTCGACTGGGCTGACCAGGTCGACTGACCTGTCGATACTTCTCAGAATGTCTTTCATTGTAGGAGTCATGTCCTTGATTGGGTACCTCAGGTATGATAAGTTACCCTACCCTAGGTACGTATCCTCGTCAGCGTGCGCTCGAGCAACCATGGCCACTGGCCGCGAGCAGACACAGTGAGACGGGGAGAGGTGATGTGTTGGCGTGCTTGTCGACGGCCTTGTCTGCGTGCTGCCGTCGGCGAGCAGTGGTGGCAAAGGTGGGATCAATGCATGAAGGTGTCGCTTTACGGGAAGCTCGGGAGAGCACGAGAGGATCCAGATCCAGTTCCCGCAACACATCACTTGTTGCGGTGGGGGTATCGCAACAATAGCTCAGTTGCGAAAACTAGTCTAGATAATACATTGCTCCCGAGACATCATATCAAAATCTGATCTAACGGCCACGGAGCAAGCGTTGTTATTTCTCGGGTGATTTGCATCATTTCCCTATATACAAATGCCTCCAAACACATATAGTCATTCGTCTTTATGAACGTGAGTTCAGATTTGACAATTAGTATGCACTGCTTCGACCCATAAAGTCTTGTTGATAGTTTCTTATGAACGGCTTCAACCCATTGATAGCTTCTTATGACTAGCAAGGACATCAAGTTCCTGGTTGATTGCTCTAGTCGATGGTGCCTAGGCACCTATAACTCGAGCGCCACCAATATAGGGTTATGCATGTAGTCGTTCCACACTTTCTTACTTATTCGAGTACTAATGTCTGTATTTACCTAGAATACATACAATAACAGTACATCAAGTTAATTTGGACCGTTCATTTCTATGGTTTCAAAGGCCCAGAAGAATCAATACTACACCTGATTTTGGGTAGTATATTTACATATTAAGGGCATTTTGGGTACTTCAATGATTATCGGCAAAGGAAGCTGACGGCCTTAGATTCGTTCCCTAAGCTGGAATGTGCCCCGACACATCGATGTAGAAAAGCTAACCTTGTAAACTCGCCGCCGGCCGGATACACAATCACCTCACGCACATATGCAACAAGAACACACATACGCACGCGAGAGGCGAGACGTTTGTTGATGGTCACAAGCACATATCGTCCCTGTGATTTTCTTTATTGCGTCAACTCACAGTGTGATTACAAGCTGGCCGTTGGCGGCGAGGAGAGCTCCGCGAGCTTAGGATCGAAGATGGGCACTCGATGTTTTCCATCAGATTTCTGCCATGCCGTCGGGTGGCGCCCCGTCGCACGAGCAAGGCGGGTCAATGTTTTCCGTCATATTTCTGCCATGCCACAGGGTGGCGCCCCGTCGCACGAGCAAGGCGGGTTGGCGAAGACGACGTCGAGCCGCCACTCCCACCAGTCAAGCGCCAGCGCTGACGTGTAAGCAGTCCACCAGCTCGCCATTCTCACCCACCTGGCTACAGAGGCCCGTCCGTCCGGGAATACTAATCTCCTCCTGCTGAATCGTGAGTGGCTGCAACGGCTGCATGTGTGTAGACCTGAACATCGAACTCGATGAACACGAGCTTGGCGGCAGGGCGGGAGGAGAGCCGAGGAGACGCAATGGGGACTAGCGAGGACCGTGAAATAGGAAGAGGCGAGGTCGTGGGAAGCCTAATATGAAATCACCAAGCTTCCCTCAATCTAAATTCAGCGCTGAACCATATTAACAGTTGGATCTGCTTAATACTACCCCTTAAATTCGGTAGTATGATGTACTGTAAAAATTAATTGGAAAAAAAATGTCAAAACCAAAGAAAGACAACAGATTGGGCTTTAGGGATTTATACTCCTTTAATCATAGCCCATGTCATGAGCTCAAGATACGACATACCCAAATCATTCATCTTTTTTTCTCCCATAACACAGTTTCTCGACTCGGCCAAATATGGTTCATAGATTGTTGTAAAAAAAACTATGGTTGATAGATTTCAATGTTTTCTCCCGTTACAACATACAAGCATTTGTGTTAGTTATTAATCATGGACAAAATAAATGGTCTGACTTTTGCCTCGCAAAAAATACTCGCTTGATTATGTCATTGCTGACATCATTGTGAGGAAATAGGCGGTTGCATTAACGGATTGGTGCTGTGTGGGGGTTGGCCTGCCTAGGGTAGATCATATTGTCGCCCATGTCATTGAGGAAGAGGTTGCCGAGGTCAGGAAAGAAGTCGCAGCTGCCAGCAGTCGCGCGAGTGCACACCCCAAAACCTGATCGCCCCTCTTCCGTACAGGATCACAAGACGCGGGGTTCCGGAGGCCTGTTGTCCCTTCTCGCTATGCACGCCGGAAAGAGGGATGGAGAAGACTTGTGTGGCGGCGCAATGATCTGAAATGGTGTGAAACCATATGATGCGGTGGCGGCTAGGGTAGACGTCTGTAACTATATAATGCGGGCCGGGTAGGTCGTGTGAGTAAACCCCACGTCCAAGTCGCGATCGAAAAGAATCAAAAACGGTTCAGTAATTAACGCGTCTGTTAATTATCAATAAGTGTATCATTAATTTTTCCCGAGCAGCAAAAATATAGGAAACATGCATAGCTTTGTCCTTGGCTCAGCTCATTCCCGAAACCCGACGCGTGACGATGCAAGGACGAGGAGCGCGTGTAGGCCTCCTCTTCGCATGCTCATACAAATGCTAGAAGAGCTCCCCTTATAAAGAGGTGCCACTCGCACTCAACTTTCGAGGTGGGACTAAACTTTAGTCCCACTCACACCACTTACAGCCATGCATCAATGGGTCATGAAAATTTCAAAAAATTTATTGGGCTTTGGGCCAAAGGCCTACTATCAAATTCCAACAGTACCATCATCATGAAAACACAATTGATTACGTTTGTGTTTCTTCCTCGGACTCTAACTGAAAACAGATTGCATGTTCCGATATTCCCACGTAAAAAACACATGATGAATGAAACTTCTGCTTTACGTTTGTGGTTGCATCATCATGAAAACACAATTGATTACTTGTCTCCGTACCCTAATAATGAGCCCACGAAATATTGTTATGCATCTACAGTCCAACGCGGCAGTTCCCAAGGGGAGCTTACACCCTCCCTTTTGTCCATCTATAAATAGGCTTGGCTGCTCTCCAAGCTCTCACACACCACACCACACCACCAGATTCCTCACATATATAGAGGCATATACGTACGTAGGAACCATGATGTTTGGCGGCATCGCGAGCGACCTCACGAGGGGGCTCAACTTGAAGGGCTCCGTTACTCTGCTGCGCAGGGACGTGCTCGCCTTGAACGACTTCGACGCCGCCGTCGGGGACGGCGGCCTCACGGACACCCAGTTCCTCGCCGGGGGAGTCACCTGCCAGCTCATCGTCTCCACCCTCGTCGACCACAGTGAGCTCGCACTCCCTTAATTCTCTCACCGTGCACGTGCACGTGACGTGAGCACTCATTTTGCGTTTGTAAATTCGTACATAGAAAAGCAGATCTCCTTACACACGGCCGGACGAAATTATAAGTAAAGAACCGAGGAACATGTGAAAACAAAATGACACCATTATTGCATGTAATGCTTGAGACACGCACGTACGTGTACGTACATGGCATGATAAATCATCGACGCACTGCCTTATTGCACTTGTACGTGTGCAGACAACGGGAAGCGCGGGAAGGTGGGCGCGGAGGCGAACCTGGAGCAGTGGACCACGAGCCTGCCGTCGATCGCGGCGGGCGAGTCCAAGTTCAGCGTCACGTTCGACTGCCCGGCGGATCTGTTCGAGCTGCTAGCCATCATCGTCGTGAACCACACGGCCTCCGAGATCTTCTTCAAGACAATTAAAATCCACGATGTCCCTGGCCGCGGCACCGTCACCTTCATCGCCAACTCGTGGGTGTACCCACAGGCCATATACCACTACAACCGCGTCTTCTTCACCAACGACGTACGTGAGTTGGAGCGGTCGTAGCCGTACCCGCCGAGGGTCGATGAAACATTTAGTTTGCTTGCTCAGTGCCCCATGCATTCATTTGATCGGGTCTGCTGGAACAAACATGCACGTACCTGCCGCACCAGACGCCGACGGAGCTAAAGCCCTACCGCGAGGACGAGCTCCGAAACTTGAGGGGTGACGACCAGCAGGGAGCATACAAGGTCCAGGACCGAGTCTACCGTTACGACGTCTACAACGACCTCGGCGACGACCGTGACATCCTCGGTGGCTCCAAGGTCCTTCCCTACCCACGCCGCTGCCGCACCTGCCGGAAGCCCTCGGAAAACAGTGAGAGCGTGTCCTCCCTTCGTCTTTCTTTTTCTAGCCGTGTTGGTACGTGTAGGATTGAATTTGGCGATTGGGCGTTCCGCAGAACCTGACCACGAGAGCCGGGCAAACAGCTTCTACGTGCCACGGGACGAGATGTTCGGGCATCTCAAGCAGCAGGACTTCCTCGTCAACACGTTCGAGGCGACCATGGAATTCGCCAAGGCCGAAATCAAGGAGTTTGTCAAACACTTCCTGGGTGATTTCGACTCCTTTGCGGGCGTCCTCAAGCTCTACGAGGGCGGTGTCAAGCTCCCCAACACCCCAGCCCTCCAGGAGGTGCGCAAGCGCTTGCCGCTCCAGCTCGGACAGGACCTCGTCCCCATTGATGCCGGTTCCGTCCACTTCAGCTTCCCGAGGCCACAAATCATCGAAGGTAAGAAAGATTACGTGCTAAAATTGGGTAGGAAAATGATCAATTAACCACATACTGCTACTAAATGCATTCTCGCGTGTTAATTAATTTCATCAAGTGGACGAGAAAGCGTGGATGACTGACGAGGAGTTTGCGAGGGAGATGCTTGCGGGCGTGAACCCGATGATGATCAAACGCGTCACGGTGAGTGCATAATCCATCTATCGACCATTGTATAAATCATGCTATGCATGGAGGTGGCATCGGTCATGTTGTTCGACTGAGGCAGAAATATACTTCAAAAGTGTAGAAGGCATTGAAAAAATAATGTGAATATATAATTCATGGATGGTACGATACACCTGCATGCAGGAGTTCCCTCCCAAGAGTACGCTAGATCCTAGCAAGTACGGCGACCACACCAGCACCATCAC